>OY776111.1:129840514-132340514 GCA_963675035.1 Allygus modestus | reverse complement strand
TGAACATAAATTGGTAAAACTTGGTATGTTGATTTATCTAGTGGTGATTCATTGGTATTTGCATAAAAAACAGATTTTTGTGGTCCCTGATGCAGCAAACCTGCATACTCTGTCCTAATGTTTTTCTTATGGAGAATAAATAAAATGTCATATCTCGTTTATTTATGAATATGATTTGATGAAAGTTGGTAAGTGGCTTCATGACTTTGAAATTCGCTGAGTATGCAGGTTTGCTACAACGGGGGTATTATAGAGTATGTAGCCGTCAGGCACCTTATGTTAACCCAAAAATATAATTTAAAGTTAAATTTTATGGTTTGTAAAATATTAAGACTACTATTTCAGGTTATTAAATAAAAACTAAATTAACCTTAATATTCAAATTTACAGTATAACCGCACAATTGCTTCAATTACCGCATCAACCATTATTTTCGCTTGATTGATTTTATATCCTAGAACCGATAATCAACGGTGAAATATGAAAATAAGTTCGGCCATTACGGATTTGGCGGGTAGAATGTCTTATCCCGGTTTGAAAACTGCACCTGCTTCCACAATATTTCACCACATTTAACATCACTATTTAGTGATAAAAACCCTTTCCCTAATATTTAACTTGCTTTCTTTTGGTTAAAGAAATTACCGACGCCATCTATAATTGTTATTATGTAGTTGCTGTTTGTCAAAGTGAAATCTCAGAGAACGTTGTATTTATTTTGTTTATACCTTTGTTTGTTTGTGTTATCTGAATGCCATTTTCAAAAGAAGAGCAACCCGCAATATTAGGAAAAGCCTATCTATTATTTATTTATTGACATATGTCTTAATTGCCATATATATGGTTAAGACAAGATACAGTATTGTAACTAAATGAACAATTTATATTTTGATTGTTCCTATTATGAAGTCTTATGAAGCGATTTTGTCGTTCATGATTATTTATGTACCATGAATGTAGTCCGTAACGGCTGTTGTGAATTGAGAGTTTGGTTTGCAAATAGTCACCCGTTGTGTACAGCGGAGCATATTGTTGTCAATGAATATTCTAACTGAAATATGAATATTTTGAATTTTTCACGGCTTTTTATAAAGTTCATATTTAATCAATTACAATATGAAATGCACTTTAAAAACATACTAAAAGGTAAAAAAATATATAAAGTGAGAAATGTTGAATGATGTCATCGATCATTAAAAAGTTCTTTTGACTTTTGAAATTCCAAGAAACCCGCTTTCTTAAAACGCATAATACACCTTGGCTTTAGACCCCAACTTCCATAATCTCTTTGACATTCGGAGGTTTTTATCGAACAATAATCTTATCACAGCAGGTGGTCGTATGAAAATTGCCTTTGATGGTTATGTACAAAATGAATGATTCAAGGGTGAGTGACGAAAGGTAATAATTGCAAATTTAGTGGCAATGTTGTGTTTGTACAAAACGGGACAACAATCATAATATTCGTGGTTAGTCACTCCCTTGTTGTTCAATGCTCTTTCCTTTATCTAGTTGTTTGTTAATCTCGTACACAGTGAAGTTGATTGAATTCAGTTTATTCTTGAATTCGATAATTTTCAATTCGGCATTTTGTAGCTCAGAACGTATGACCTTTTGCTGATTTTCACAAATAGTGGATGATTATGTTCCTTCGGCAACATAATCATTGGTGTAGTGGGTCGGTGAATGTTACAATACCTTCGAAAACTCGTTAATAAAATATGTCAAGTATGTCTAAAAATCCATATAGCTTTCTGACCCATGGGCTCATGTAATCGATGAAGAGATGTTTCGTGGGTTGGAGTTTGTTTTAATTTGTAAATATAAACAAACTATTTCAGTTTTATTACGATGATTTTGAAAAAAAAAATACGAGAGAAAAAAATTCTAATAACAAAATAATGATATTTATTATTCTATTCATTGCTTTATAAAGCTATTCTAATAAGTGGCGTTCTTAAAACCACTTAATTAAATAAGTTAACATATTTTACACTATTGGTTCCTTAACCTAAATCGTATAAGTAACTTATTGAGTAAACTTTAAAACATAATTCGTTTATGTAACTAAGATTATTTTAAATGATAAAAACGAGCTTTTTACGTGGAGGATTACATTTCATGCCGTATAATAAAGTTGAATGGGTTAAAATAATATATATATATATCTTTCAAAATCTTCGTAGTCCTTGACATATTTACTGCTTCTTTAAGTGGAAGTATTGTTTAGTCTAATGAAACAATATCAACAAATGTGCAAAAGTGAAAAAATTACGTCATCATTAATTTTTTTGGCCTTTTAACGGAAACCTTTGAAATAAACCATCGCAGCTTGGCCTCTCATTTTCTTAACTTATTAGTGCAAATTATTGGTGCAGTTTAAAGCTTTTGAAAAATCACAGTCTTTTTGTTTTTAAATAATTTGTCAGGCCGAAACTGAAGTAAAAAATTCTGTTTAAAAGGAAAATTGCCACCAAGAATTTTCTATTTCTCAAAGCAGATGACAAAACAAACGCTTTCCCTGATACGACCGTCATTATCTCCGCTTTGAATTGCCTCCAATGCCTCGAAAACAGGTAAGAATAGCTCTCTGAATGAAACAGGGGCATTTAAATTCTTAGACCATATTGTCTCTCAAAACTTCAATCAACCTTTCACTCGGGTCTTCTATGAATACTTCTTCCTGTAAAATTGCATTACACTTTGCCGACAGCCTTAAAGAACTTAATGACTTCTTCCATTGTAAAGACACACTTATACGTGGAATGTCATAGTACCAGGTTCAAGGCGTGGCTGGATCAATTGTATGATTGTTTTATTATAGCTGCACATCCTTTGCATAGTTATAGTCGAAGCAATCTACCTGTTTAACAGTATATATTGACATAGCGGCATAACTGTTCGATACCACTAAAGTCAGCGGTTTCCTCAGCAAGAATTGAGAAAATGTTGCATCATTCACTTTATTAACTATCTCAGAAATAATTATTCACCGCATGTCTCAATTACTGAATTTTGAACTGGAGGGCTGAGAAACGAAGAATTATATATAAAGACTAAAACGAGAGTGGGATCGGCAATATATCTATATCAACTAATAGCGATTTGTAAGACTTCGGTATGGTTTCTGGAATAGCCTGTTTTAAGTTATTCGATAAAATATCTCCGTTTTGTTTGTTTGTTTTTTCTCAAAAATATCCCAAAAATATCCCAAGACACTCAAAGATTAGTAATTAATTTGCATGTGTCATTGTATTACCATATTCTTCTTGATTTCGGGGGGCGGGGGATATATTCCGATACCCCTCCACCCTGACAGCATTACGGTATTTGTTGGCTTAAAAGGTTTTATGTGAAAATAATTTAAAAAAACACAAAATGCAAAATAAGTCCGACGCTAATAGAATTTGCGCCTTTTACATTTTTATGTTTCAAATATTTTCTTGAAATTTATAAAATCTATAAATAATCACTAAATAATTTATAAAAACACTTAAAATCTTAAATATAATTTGTTAACAAATTTAAGCGCAATGCAATAAAATAGTGATATATGAGCGAGTGCCAATAAGTCTAATGGAAAAAAATCTATTTATAACAGTAAGATCGATAATTTTACATAATATAAAATAGTTTAGTGACCAAATACAACTTTTTTTATAAAAAGTACAATTTATTTATTTATTTTAAAAAAGGAGTTAAGTGAGCTCTGTCATACTTTTTAAGCCTGGGTTCCTTTAACGCATATAAAGAGGGTGTCATAGGTGAAAGGAAACTTATCACAAAGAGAAGTGAGGCGCGAGCGTGACTGGCGTCCAAAGCGCTCTCCGAGAGACTGCCGAGCAGTGAGCGGCATTCATTACCCGCAGTGTGACGCCAGCACTGGAAAAGCTAACGTTTTGATATTGTAGCTTATCACCTGGTTTATATATATATTCTCCCTTTGAAGTTCACCAACTAAAGTAATAGGAGAAGCTGTCTTACAAATTATTTTGTACGAGGAAAACAAAATGAATTTATTTGTTTACGAATACTAAAAAAAACATACATGTTTAGGACACATAACCCATGATAACTAACAAACCTTTCCTTACATAAGTATGGACTTATTAAAACAAGATCACTAAAAGATCCCGGAATAAATAAATAATGAAATTATGCTATTTAGTATATTGAAAAGGTTACACTTATTTACATATTTTATATGAATTAATTTATTAAATAATGAATTTATGAATTAATTTATATAATTAGTATACAAACAAAAAAGTAGCTTTTCACTAACGAATAAAGTTGCAATATTCTACACGGATTGAGAAACTAATTAATTAGTTTGTGATCTTGGATTTATAAAGGAAAAATAATTTCAATATAAGCGCAATCTGTTGCTCTGCACACGTCTTCCCAAGTGCGCTGTATTGGTGGATCATGTCAGACGTGGTTTTTAAAATAGCAGCGCTAATTAGTTTGGAAGTTAACAATTCAAATTTTTATACAGTTTATTGAGTAAAACGTCTATATTCATTTTTTTAACCGTGATTTGAGATTCATTCGAATTCCTTATACTTTACAATTTAAGTTATTTTTACTCGGTGTTCCTTTGGGTTGTTGATGTTGGTTTTGCGAAAGAGCGAGTTGCAGAAGTTCTTATGTTATCAACACTCACTTTAATACCCGCTTATTTATCGGTATTCCAATATTAAGCGCAAAGTCCATGGTTGGTTAGTTTGGTTAGTTTTAGAACAGATTATCTATGATGCTTTTAATATTTAATCAACTTCAGTTTATGACTAAACTTTCGCTTCTGGTAGTGGCGTTGGATGAATAATTCTATAGTTTTTAAACCAATTCGAAGTAATTGAGATTGGTCATTGTACTTTTATGTAGTTTTATATTTAATTTAAAATACTAATTAAAAAATATGGGACATGAGGGTGAACGTGAGCTATATTCGAAGGTTTTTTTTCATAGCATGGTAAACTTCTTTAAATATTGAGTTAATTACGCTTAAAATATATCTGAGAATTTGTTAAGGATAATACCCAATGTAATTAGCTACTCCGTTTTCATTTTCGAATATTTAAGGCGCATTGGGAGAAGTAAACAAAATGACATTGAGTTGAATCTAGTTGATCATAATTTTTAAGTTTTGTTATTGTTTTTCGGTAAATGATAGTAAAGTTCAATTTAATCAGATTGCAGAGTTTTGAAACTTCGTATTATTTTTATATTATATTACTTTAACCTAACCCGCATAAATGGCTTACAATAGTAGCTATTTTGACACCTCCAGTTCTCTCATAGAGCAGAGGCGGTGAGAAGAGGATAGTAAGTATGTGGGGTACAAACTAATCAGCACTTTTTGATTGGAGTGTGGCACTTCTGTGGCTATAGTTGTTACCACAAGGTTGTCACTTGTCAGATAGCAAGCCGCTTTATAATCCGTGGAGGACACTAAAGATGTCTGCTGTTGAAATTATAAAACCTGTCATAACTCAATTAATAGACGTCTGATTTTGGTAAACATCAAAACCACTCCTAAGATAAAATTGAAAACTTAATCTAAAACTGCTTTATCTTGCATTTAGACATTACAAAACAGAGGAAGATTAATTCAGTGTTTGGAAAGAACTTGTTTAACCATCTCCATGTCCTTGATATGTATTTGATACAGCGTATAATGTAATAACAAAACTAATTGACAAACTAATTGAAACAGCAGTGAATTAAAATGTTTGAAAATAAAAAGCAGACCTTATAACTTAAAAGAAACGTGATAAATAACAATCTTTACTTAGAATAACTAAAAATTGTGTGCTACATTTACTCTTAAATTATGAAATTCCAGCTTTAACCAAATTAAATAAAAGCTTTTTCTTCAACGCACTGGAGACGTTCGATATTTATGGGGGTGCAGCGAGGGGGAACGCGTAGTATGTATTAGGAGAGGATGTGTTTTATCCGTGAAATCACCGTTTGTTATAGGTTCACCATAGGATTATGTTCCCCTAAGTGCCGAAAAATGTTAAAAGAGAACGTGCACTTGAGAGTTCCTGGGCACATACATTACAGTTGGACAACGGATTTACCATTTCTTGCAATGAGGTTTGGGAATGAACAAAATTGAAGTTTAATAAGTTATTTTAGTTTGCAATGGATAAGTCACATACGTGCAAAGTCTCCTTATCTATAGTCGTGAGCCACAAAGTTTAACTCATTAGGTCGTTGGCAGTTCTGATATACCTGGATCCATTTGTGCAATATATTTGCCCGTTAAATGATCGTTGAAGTGGGACCCTCGTTAACTGACATATTAAATCTCTAAAGTGATTAACTATCAGAATAACCGAGCATAATATTACAGCCACATGAGATTGCTCGTCGCACAGTACAATGTCTTCATAGGTGTTATCAACGTATGTAAACAATGTACATGTTAATACTGAGAACTCAATCATGCCATGTTAGGATTGAAGGGATTACTGTACATGCCTTAACTGTTTACCTACTGCTGACGTGGTGACAATATCATGATACAGTACTACTGAACTACTTAGAAGAGTTAAAGGCTTATATTCTCATCTCTCTTTAGCTTTGTAATTAAATAATTATCAGTAGGGTTTTTAAATGGACCTCTCATTTACTTTTACATTTATTTTTAGATCAATAATTGTTATATTACAAATAAATTATTGAAAATCGCAAATTAATTAAACATGTTTAAATAACGAATCTGGCGAAAACAACAAAATATAACATGTCCAGTAGCAGCCTCATTCGTATGACTTTGTTTAACTAATGTCACAGGATCATGAAAACTCCTGTAATAAATACCTAAACATCATACAAATCAAATTAGACAGTATTATTTATAGATCCTTTTCCAAACTTGGAAGTTTTAAATGTATGAGAAAAAGTGTAAAATGTAATGTTTAAAAATTGCAGTCTTACAATTAAAAATTTAAGAATTTCTAAATTAAAATATATTTTGTAACACAAATTTTGACCGGCTGCTGTTTTCTTCTCGATTAAACTGTTTTCTGATAATAGATATCGTTTATGTTATGAACGGCTTAACAACATTTTTCAATATTACATATTAAGTACATCAGGTACTGGTGCATGTATGGATTTAACTGGTACTGGTATGTGCCAAGTACGATTGCTTAATGCATTATAACTGAAAATAAACCATGTCTTGAGTAGCGTAATACGTTTTGTTACAATTAAACAGGATAAAATAAATAAATAAAAATTACGTGTTACAACAGTACAAAATATATTCACTCTTATCTGTACTTGCATTGAAGACGGTAATTATACATAAATTATGGTACAAGGCAGTTAATTTCGACTAGTCACACCGGTTATCATCAGGCCTATCAGGCCAACATCAGATAATCGTTCTTATTGTGCCTGATGATGACAGGTGTGACTGGTCTAAATCGATTGTTTTGTGCCATCTTTTATGTATAATTAAGTTTTGTATTTAAGTACAGAATAAGGTGTGAATATATAACGTGTTTCTATGTTGTTATAGTGTTGTGATATTTCATGTTTTATTAAAATGTATATAGTTTCGTGTTTTTAACACATTCATATAAAGTATAAATTAAAAAAAAAACTGTGCATGTGCTTGGACTTAATTTGTGATTTCAGAGCTCCAAATCCCGAACGTCTAATTCCAAATGATATATTTAAAATATTTGGTAGTGACTAGATTTTAAAGTCTTTATCATCCTATTTATATATTTTATTTCCCTTATTTTCTTTTCAAACTCTTAATGAATCCTGTATGCAAAGTGGATTGAATTGTTCAAGATTCTAAATAATTAAAGTTAAATAATCCCTTATAAAAATTTGAATAACTCGATAAAGTAACTTCAATACAAAGTTTGGTAGCTGAAAAGCAATGTTTACAAAGCAAAGCTCCCAAGGATCGTGACTAGAATGTGGAGTGTGTTTGCACGGTGACATAGAATTGTATAAAACTTTCTAGGTTTACGCTAGATAAAATGCTAAATGTTAGATGTGGATAAATTGCTAATACCCTAAGTGCCATAGAGGAGAGTAATATCACGACGTCATTGTCAAATTCACTCACTAGTCAAGAATGGTAAACATTGTTGAAGTAAAGGCAGAACCCTTGGAGGGGAGAGAACCTCTGGAGAGTTTTATAAGTAATATAATACAATTTAACATTTGCAATTTATTTGTTATCTTAACAACAAATAGCTTTTGTTTTATAAGCAGAATATTTGAGAATATGATATATATTAATACACAAGCATTATTTTATAGCACCAAGATCTAAGGAACTAGCGAACCGATTTATATGCTTGAGGTGTTGAGATGTCAAGTTGTATATTTTACGACATTTCTTAAAACTTTCATTCGTTGGAGGAGAGAAATCAATTGAATTGTACATTTTTCAGTTGTTGACAAATTGACAAAACACAACACAACAGCAAGAATAGATTTTACCGACATTATAGAAATATTGACCACTGGAATGACAACACAGTATAGGCAATACGTTATGATAGGTTTTGTAGATCAGGAGAAAGAAAGTGACATTTTTTGCTTGAGCTCAAGAAGAAGGACCTATGCTAATGTTGTTAGTATGGCATGACCATGCCTATATATATTTTATTTTTAAGTTATACAAAATGTCAAAATTAAATTCCTAATGAAAATTAGTCTTAGTTTTTTTCATTTTTTAAATGTATATGTTCATTATGAAGGTCACGTTTTACCCTCAAATTCGTTTTCTGTCAATAACGTAACCAACAGTTAATTATTTAAGTGGAATTGAGCGGTGAAAACGATAAACATAGCGGAACTGTAATAACATAAGTTGCAATGTATCAATACAAAAACTACCAAACAATCTTTAAAAATTGGGACCGTAGGCCGAGTTTCAGGGCCCTAGGGAGAAGCCCGATGTTTCAAATGAAAAAGTGAGTTTAATGTGATGAACTTATAAAAATTAATTTAAGGATGAAGACAGTCTTAGAGAAGAGGTAGTGCTCGTGGTGGGGAACTCTTGTGATGGGATCTGAAGTTTAAAAATAAAAACTACTGTTCCCAGAGGTTTCACATTTATATCCACTGTTATCGACCAAAAGGCACATAAGATAGTAAAAACAAAGCTCGTTACACAGTTTTATACTCAATTACTAAAAGTTTTACTGTTCTGGGTTCAGAACCAATAATACTTTAAGATTTACTAACAAAATAGTACGGCTTATAGTAGCTTATCGTACGTATGAATGGCCGCAACCACGATTTTGATACTACTTTGATGTACATAAACAATTAGGATGATGCCTTGATGTAGATCACTCTCAACATTTCCAAGAATACTTCTCACGAAAATTGCCTGCCAACAGTCCATATAGATGGATAAGAGAATATGAGCAAGAGTAGGGGGCATTAGAGCGTTCAAAACCAGCAAAGGCGCGGTGAGGAGCAAGTGAGGAGCCCCCCCCCCCGGTGACGTCAGCCCCCCCGTGACGTCAGCCCCCCCCCCCGTGACGTCAGCCCCCCCCCGGTGACGTCAGCCCCCCCCCGGCCGCCAATGGCACTTTTCGTGATGACCTTGAACATGAGGAAAAAACTTTCGAAAATTAATAACCAGCCTATTTATCCACCGATTCCCACGGGACTTTTTCCAGAGTGTAGGCCTATCCCCAAGGAAGCGAATGACGTAAGGACCCCATAGATCCACCTTTAAACAAGGCCGCTATTAATTTAAAACCGCGTTTTCCTTATGGGATCTCAGCTGTTTACCAACCGATTTTGACGAAACCTCACCACATGTCGGGCCGTGACCTAAGAAAACCATCGCTTAAAGAAAATTGAAAATCCACTGTTAAACGGGCCCGCTATTAATTTTCAAACGCGTTTTCCTCATGGGATCTCGGCTGCTTGCCGACCGAATTTGATGTGACTTCGTTACACGTTGTATGCCGGCTTGACTAAACCAAACTGTGAGCGGCTCCGTGGAGTCACGTGTCGAGGTGCGTGCTAGGGCCTACGTGACTGTCCCAGCCTGTTTACTCATTAGCGGCCTTCAAGACCCCTCCGTTCTAGAAGGTTCCGGCAAGTGCGTCGCATGAGGCCTTCTCCTGACTGGAGTGCTATGTATGAGCATGTCACGTGTCGAGGCGCGTGCCAGGGCCTACGTGACTGTCCCAGCCTGTTTACTCATCAGCGGTTCCGGGAACTGTTTACCGCTTACATTCCACTGCGAAGCTCCTCCGGAGTGTGATGGAAAGTTCCACGGCGTCATCAACCGGTCTATTTAAGTGCGTTACTTTCCCAAGCTACTTCAGTATCTAGTGGCAACTCGTCCTGTGAGGAGCTAGGTGTTTTCGCTGCGAGTATTTGTGTGACTGTGCAGAGCCTTGTCTTTGGATATCTTAAAATGTAAGTAACATGTAATGTACTTTTTCATCAACCAGTTTTCGATGCCCTAAAACCTAATTAGTTAACATTAATATTTCATCTTTTACATATCCCAGTACACGGGGTCTTGTCGTTTCCATTCAGATGGAAATGAGTGGAATTGTAATGACCTTGAAACAGTCGTGTTTTATAACGATTAAAATTAATAAGCCGAACCTAAAAAGCAAAATAGATTCACTACCACTCTTTTTTTATTTTAAAAAGTTTGAGCAAAATAAAAGTAGTTTCTTTTGTTTTGTTTTTACTTTCCAATCGAAATTTTGAGGGCAACTGCGCCTTTGTGACGGATGGAGAGTACAGATACCCGATGTTGCAGATGGCTGTTCATCTGTGTGAGGTTTGCGGGCGCAGTTTCGGGGTTGCAAGAAACCTGACCCGCCACGTAGCATCTGCCCACAACGATCGCCATTACGATTGTCACGTCTGCGGCAGACGCTTCGGGCGAAGCGACAACTTGCGACGCCACCTCGCTGCAGTTCATCCTCCCACTCCTCACGACCAAGCGCCAGGTACAGTTTTAGTTTAAATAAGAAGCCGCCAGTAGATTTATTAAGTATGCTATTTCCTGGTGTCCTCACCCATGACGTCACGACAAGCCCGTGGACTTTGATAACTAATGACTTGTTTTTATGAGAGAGTAAACGGCCCTGACTGGGTAAACTGACAATTAAGACGAGAAAACAGACTCGAGAGGTAAACAAGAAGTTGCCAGCCCTCTGCATGTTCCTCACCGCCATCTCCTCATCCTTGTATTAACAGGCTTGGGTAACTGGCGATTGAGATGAGGAAACAGACTCTAGGGGAAAACAAGAGGTCGCCAGTCCACTGTATAGTTCCTCATCCTTGTGTTTATAGGGTAACTAATAGGACTTGTTTTCCTGTTCGCAGGCCATCCGTGCCCGTTGTGCTCCGTCGCCCTGGCGGGTCCCGAGGATCTTCGCCACCATATGGAAGCGGTCCACGGTGCGAGCCCGTCTGCTTCAACTTCCTCCTCCTCCTCCGCAACGCCACCCTTCAGAGACCCACGGCCCGAGTGCGACGCGTGCGGGCGGCGATTCTCCCGCGAGGACCTGCTCCGGCGTCACGTGCAGCTGGTGCACGCCAACGAGGTCCGCTGTCCCGATTGCGGCGCCCTTTTCCGCAGGGCAGCGTACCTCCAGCGGCACATGGAGAGCGTCCACCGTGGCATGAGGTTCACGTGCGCCTACTGCGACCGAGGCTTCACCCGGCGCTATAACCGGGACCAGCACGAGGCCCACAACTGCCCCATCGTGAGGAACCTCGTTGTGGACGAGATGCCGCACCTGCCCACTCTGTCACCCGAGCCCCGACCCAGCTCCGAGCCTCAGCCCGGACCCAGCCACGAGCCTCAGCCCGGACCAAGCACGGCACCTGACGGGACGGTGGGTGGTGGTGGCGGACTACCCACGTTCCGCCCCATCCAACGGGCGTTCCGCGGTCGCCTCCTGACCTTCGGCCTGTCCCGGCCCATGGAGGACTTCTTGGCCGTGGAGGACGCGCTGGTGCTGCTGTTCGACAGCGTCCTGGAACTGCTGGCCGACGTCAGGACCCGACACCCAAACATCAAGGTCAACATGTTCCTGGAATGCGAATTCGCCAACGTTCACGGAGCCACCTGTCTGCGGGCCTTCAAGACGAAGAACGTGCCTCTCACCGCCGCGTCCAACTTGGAGGACTTCCTATCGGCTTCCTTCCACAAGCTGGAGGAAGAGAAGGAGCAGTGCCTGCTAGTGGGTAGCGGGTGGAGCTATCTCCGGATACGCGACCTGGAGATCCGCGTCAACCTCTACACCCCGTTGGGAGAACGCGGAGCTCGGTTCGTCCAGCTTCCCAGAACCATCTGCGAGACGCGTGCCGTTATCAACGTACAAAACGTCGATGACATGTGCTTCGCGTACGCTGTCCTGGCCAAGTTCGTCGCGCAACACCCGGAGAGGCCCGCATCGTACACACCGGACGTCATGGCACGCTACGACTGGGTCGGCCTACGCTTCCCCGTGGCTGTGAAGGACATCAAGGTCTTTGAGAGGAGGAACCCCATCAGCGTCAACGTGTACGGGATCGAGCGCGCTATGGTGGGGAGACGCCCCGACGGATCGCCAAAGTTCCAGGACCGCGTGTTCCCGCTGAAGATCTGCAAGCGGGAGTTGGAGGATCACCGGGACCTGCTGTACGTGACCTCCGGCGGGGACAGTCACTACGCCTACATCGCAAACATGAGTAGGCTAGTGCGACCCCAGCTGACGTCCCGCAACGGCGCTATCCACGTGTGTAAGCGATGCTTTGCTTACTTCGACAACCAGCCCAACAAGCTGCAACTGTCCGGTGCCGAGCGTCTGGAGGAGCACATGCGATACTGCACCGCCAAGGCTCCCCTTCGCCTGGACTTGCCGAAGAAGCAGCAGATCCGCTTCGCCCACCCCGAGTACACTCGGCGCGAGCGCTTTTGCGTCTACGCCGACTTTGAGTGTGCTCTGCAGCCCGTCGCCGCCGACCCTGCGGAAGCGCCGCCCGGCACGAGGCCCCTGCAACTGCACGTCCCGTACGCCTTCGCCTACCAGATCGTGGACTCGCTCGGCCTGGAGGAGTTCGAGCCCCGCGTCTACTTCGGGGCTGACGCGTCCAAGGTCTTTATGGAGAGGTTGAAGATGGACGTGCTGGCGCTGTGGGAGTTCCTATTCAGCATGAGAGCTCTGCACCCTTCTCTGACCCGGCAGGAGATGAACGAGTACCTGGCAGCGACTCACTGCTACCTCTGCGGGAAGGAGTTCACGGACCAGGACGTCAAGGTACGGGACCACAATCACGCCCCGCCCTACGAGTTCCGAGGAGCCGCTCATCGCTCGTGCAACCTCAGGTACCGGGAGCAGCGACACATCAACTGCTACTTCCACAACCTGTCCAACTACGACGCCCACTTCGTAGTGCGCGAGCTGGCCATCGACCCTGGCGACGTGGACGTGTTGGCCCACACGGAGGAGCGGTACATCGCTTTTACCAAGCGATTCCACTTTGGTCAGCCCGGGGACAACCAACGACAGAGCAGTTTCGCGGTGCGCTTCCTGGACACCTACAGGTTCCTGTCCATGAGCCTGGCCAACCTGGCGGCGGGACTTCCCACGGACAGGATGCGCGAGACGAGGAAGCGCTTCCCCGACGACCGGCTGTTCGACCTGGTGCGTAGGAAGGGCGTGTTCCCCTACGACTTCGTTACGTCCTACGACACGTTGTACAGGACCAGGGAGTTGCCACCCAAGGAGGCGTTCAGGAACTCCATGACCCTGGAGGACATCAAGGACGAGGAGTACGAGCACGCCCTCAACGTGTGGCGAGCCTTCGAGTGTCACAACCTCAAGGACTACGCGGACAAGTACCTGCGATGTGACATCGCCCTGCTCACCGATGTCTTTGAGCAGTTCCGCGACACCTCGCTGGCAGAGTACGGGCTGGACCCCGCCCACTACTACACCCTGCCGTCCTACGCCTGGGACGTAATGCTCAAGACCTGCGGTGTGGAGCTGGACACGCTGCAGGACTTTGACATGTACCTGTTCGTGGAGCAGGGGATCCGGGGAGGCATCTCTCAGGCCATCACCCGCTACGCCAAGGCCAACCACGACAGGTGCCCGGACTACCGCCCGGACGAGCCCACGCGCTTCCTCCTGTACCTGGACGCAAACAACCTGTACGGCTGGGCCATGTCCCAGTGCCTGCCGACCGGAGACTTCGAGTGGCTCAGCCGTGAGGAAATCCAGGCGTTGGACGTCGCGGCGCTGGACGCGGAGGCCGATCGAGGCTACATCTTGGAAGTGGACCTCCACTACCCCGCGCGCCTACACGACCTGCACAAGGACCTTCCCTACTGCTGTGAGACCAAGCGGCCTCCAATAGGCAAGTTCCCCAAACTGTTGACGACCCTGGACGACAAGACGCACTACATCTGTCACTACAGGGTCTTGCAGCAGGCGCTGCAAAACGGATTGGAGCTGGTCGCGGTGCATCGGGCGATCTCCTTTCGCCAGTCGCGGTGGTTGGAACCGTACATCCTGATGAACACCGAGCTGCGGAAGAAGGCCAAAACGAAGTTTGAACAGGACTTCTTCAAGCTCGTGAACAACGCGGTCTTCGGCAAGACCATCGAGAATGTACGGAAGCGCCTCAACGTGAAGCTGGTGTGCACCCCGGAGAAGTTTTCCAAGTACGTCGCCAGATCCAACTTCCTGGACCGAACGTACTACACGGAGGACGTGGCCCTGGTGCATCTGTCCAAGGTCAACATCGTGTTGGACAAGCCCGTCTATGTAGGCATGTCAGTCCTGGAGCTGAGCAAGTGGCTCATGTACGAGTTCCTGCGCAAGATGAAGGAGCGCTACGGTGACCGCCTCACCGTGGACTACATGGACACGGACAGCTTCGTCTTTGACATCGTGTCCCAGGACGTCTACGCAGAGATGAAGGAACACCTGGACAACTTCGACACCAGCGGCTATCCGAGGTCTCACCCCTGCTACAACCCCGTCAACGCCAAGGTCATCGGAAAGTTTAAGGACGAGTGTAACGGCCTGTCCTTATACGAGTACCTCGGCCTGCGGTCCAAGCTGTACTTCATGGACATCGAGGACGCGGCGACAGGCGGCAGTAAGGCTCTCAAGCGGGCCAAGGGGGTTGCGAAAGGCGTTGTCAAGAACGTCCTCACCCCCGACGACTACAGAGAGTGCCTGTTTGACGGGGTCCGGAAGCACACCACCAACGTCCGGTTCCAGTCCCACTTGCACCGGGTCTACACCGTGGAAGTGGACAAGCTGAGCCTCAGCCCGACCGACGACAAGCGGTACGTCCTCCCCGACGGCATCCACACTCTGCCGTGGGGACACAAGGACGTCCCGCCGCTACCGCCAGCCAGGAGGAGAGGAGAAGATCCGCAGCGGATGGAAGTGGACGGTGAGGAGGAGGAGGAGGGACAGCGCCAGGACGAAGACGAGGAAGAAGAGGAATTCCCCGTCTAGTTGTATATATTAGTTATAAGAGAAGAAATTGTAAATAGTATTTGTAAGAAAATATAATAGCTTTATGTACAGCATGAACCCGAGTTGTTTATTTCCTCCCTTTGCTCACTCAAAAGTCACAAGCCGTTAGGCTCGGAAAGGCGTTATGGGCCGTTTGGCCCGAGCCGTGCAGCTTAAAAAGCCCCCGCCAACCGGGAGCGATTGGCGGCGCGTGTCGGGGACGGCCCTGAAGGAGTTGCCCAGGAAGGAGTTGCTAAGTGGTTTGCTGACGCTCAAGGTTGCACCCTCGAATTACTCAGCGGTTTGCTGATGTCCGAGGGGTCTCGTGACGCGCCCTCTTTGGCGACCTTCACTGCCGCTTGGCGGGGGCTCAGCCAGTGACACGCGCCGCTGGTATATAAACCTGAGGTCCAGCCCCGCTGCCTCAGTTTTGCTAATTTTTTTAAATTTAGTAAGGAGAAAGGAGAAATGAAAACACAAGCTTTATCATTATGAGGCATGTATTGTACAGTAATAAGGTTACATACACATACTACAAAAACCTTACAAATTAGTTTTAAGCGAATATGGAGTGGAAGAGCCTGCGGACCAGAGCGTCGTTGGCGGCGGGAGCGGAAGGGTCGAAGAGCTGGACGTAGTCGCTGAGTGACGTGCGGAGAACAGCCCGGCAGTACAGGTAAGTGAGGCAGTAGTAGCCGCAAACAGAAGTATCGTAGCCCTGGAGTCGATACCTGTTGTAGACGTAGTGGCGGTGATGAGGATTACGCCTCAGGAACATTTGAAAGTCGGCCTGGTATGGCGGCCTTCCGTAGCTGTCCAGGTACTCGAGTCTGTCCTCTTCCGAGCAGTAAAACGCCACCCAGTGTTCGCCTCCCTCGGTGTGTGCTACCGTGTTGGACACGATGGCGGTGAGAGGCTTGACTGGCACGTCCGGTAGTTGGTCAGAGGCGTAGACCGCAACGTTCCTCAGTCCGGGGATCCTCACCAGACATTCTCTGATCTGGACGGTATTCATCGTGGGCGGAAGCAGCACAGGCAGCTTGAGACGGACGGGTCCGACCTGTCGTTAGCCACGAGCCAGTCCCGCAATACTATGCAGTTATGAAGGGCGCAACGGTTGTGGGAGCTCTTATGGTGGCGACAGCGCAGGGTCCGGTAGGTGGGCGGACCGTTGAGCGACCCGCAGCCCAGATCCTCCATGTCCTGAGCGGTGGTGGCGGCGGGCTCGGTTATGAGGTGGCGTTGAACAAAGTCCCTCTTCTGCGATCCTTTGACGTAGACCAGGGGGCGGTGGATGAGGCAGGAGCGCAGCTTGTCCAGCAGGGCGACGTACGCGATGTCCCCCTGGTCCCACTCCAAGCCGTGGCAGTGGCGAGTGACCCAGACGCTCTCGCGCTGTTTCTCGGAAGTCAGGAGGTCCTTACTGAAGGGTGGGCGGGCGATGTGATGTAGGAGCAGCGTGCCGGTAGTCACGTCCACCACGCAAACCTCTTTCAGTAGAAAGTCATTATCACTGTCTTTAAAACACTGCATATCCATCACCACGCTTCCGTGATGACAGCGCGCTGGCGGTGGCTCGTTGTAGATCGGTGGCGGCACGTCCATCCCGTACGGCTGACTGAACTCGACTGAGCGCTGGCGGGAGCGCGCCTAGCGGTATAACCTTGGGTGCGCGCGCCGCCATCACCTAACGGTCCGCGGTGACCTTGAGCGCGCGGCAACTCGTTTACCCGCCAAAGTCGACTGTGACGTTGCGATGACGGTCCACCTCCACGACGTTGTCCAACTCGGCGTACACTATGCAGTTGAACGCCTCCGCCAAGGCTTCGGAGAACCCAATCTCTATGCGCAGGTTACCGTTGCGCACCAGGTTCCAGTGGCTGGATTGAGAGGCCGCCATATCGGGTGTCAGATCAAACGCCATCAGGCAGTATCCGTAGGGGTATTCGTTGCGACTGACTTCGTTACCACAGTCTGAGAAATTGATGCCGGTGCCAGTGTACAGCGTGTGGTAGGCGAGCACGCACAACTCCTGACCGAACGTGTAATCCGGTTGAAGCGGCTTACATGGCACTTGCTCACCATCTATGTACAGCGCGAAGAAGTTCACGTGGCTGTGGGTGAAGTTGAACGGGTTCTTCTTGTAGTCCCCGTTGAACGCCTGATTGCTGACCAGGCCAACTATAACGCGTTTCGGCAGTTGACCCAGAAACACACTGTCCAGAGTCTTGCTGCTGATACCGGAGGGTAGCGTGAAGGATTTGACTTCCACGCGCGTAATGGGATATTTGGCTGTACCCGACTCCAGCGTCCTGCTGTGAGCCAACAGCACGCTCGGGTTGATCTTACAGCGGCGCATAAACAGGTTGACTTCGGCGATGTCCACTTTGTAGTCTGTCACGGTTTTGGACATGATGGAGAATGAGTTCTTTGACCTGATCAGGCGAAAGCGCATCTCCACGCCGTTTAACATGAACTTCTCCTGGTTGCACAGGTCGATGTGCAGATGTCCGACCATGTCCGCGTACCGGCTGCCCTTGACAAACTCCCTCCGGTTCTTGAGCCCGGCATTATCCTCCTCAGTATTGTCCATGTACCCGGCATAGTCCTCGTAGAACAACTCCGCGGTGAGGTGCGATGTCTTGGCATCACCGCCATAGGACAACAGGTTCTCCAGGTAGGCGCGATAGGCGTACGTGTTGTTCTGAGGAGACACCAGTTTGTTGTTCAGGTACAGGTCCACTTGACTGAACAGCGAGTGCAGCCAGTTGTTAATCGGACCCACCTCTTTTATTGCTTGATCACCCGTTACAGCGCCTCCGTTAGCCGTTCTAATGGTAGCCTTCACATGCAGTAGCGTCTGTGACAGATCCGTGTACTCGTCCCCGTGACCCGGAACTATGAACTCCACAGGCGAGTCGTCTGTCAGGGAGGAGATGGGCTTGTACTGCACCCATTTACCGCTCTCTATACTGGTCTGCGTGGGCGGTAGCGAGAACAGGTCCAACTCGGTCTTGACACACTCGCACGACTTCTGATGTAGAAACGCCATTATCCAAAAATGTCCTTCACGGTACTCTCACTCTTCTTGCTTCTCCTCTTCTTAGCGACACGTTTTGCGGGCTTCCTCTTGGGCGCAGCGCTCTTCTTCCTCGCTCCGAGGAGTTTCGACAGAGACTGAGGAGTAACCTGCTGTACACGCCTCGGTCTTGACACACTCGCACGACTTCTGATGTAGAAACGCCATTATCCAAAAATGTCCTTCACGGTACTCTCACTCTTCTTGCTTCTCCTCTTCTTAGCGACACGTTTTGCGGGCTTCCTCTTGGGCGCAGCGCTCTTCTTCCTCGCTCCGAGGAGTTTTGCCAGAGACTGAGGAGTAACCTGCTGTACACGCCTCCTCTTATAGGCGCCACCACCGCTCAGCACGCGATCCAGTTTTTCATCGGCCCTACGTTTCAGCGACCCGGTAAACTCTCTGAGCCGGGTGTTGGCCGCGACTCAGGGGTCGGCTGTGCCCGCTGCCACGTCGCCCAAGAAGCCCACACCGGACTTCAGTGCCTCCTTGCCCAGCGCCGATGCGCCGGATCTGATCAAAGGGACCACTGTACGCATCAGTCCGCCTAGGAAACTGCCGATGCCGTGTCCGCGTTGGAAAGCGGCTCCTCTGAATACGGAGGATACGCCATGGCCCGCCTGCTGGTGGCGGTAATACGCCAGATAGGGATCGCTCGGATTCATTGCCGCTGCCTCTCTTTCCTGAAATGAAGCTTCATGCACGTGGTCCCGAAGTGGAATGGCAAGTGTCGTCCTTGGTTGTCCCTTAAATCGATTTCCACGCTCTCGAATGAGGTTTTAATCACCGGCACGTAGTGCGGGTCTATTATATACACTGTCGTGTTGGCACCGTACGTGTAATTCCTGATGTCGATGTTGAGGATCTTCAGTAGTGGCGCCACAGCGTCGCCCACCAATTGGGGTTCCACCAGGTCGCAATACACGTACATGTGTAATGGCAGACCGGCGAAGAGGTTAGCCGGCCTCACGGACCTGTGACGCTTGACGATATCCGTATCCACCTCGTAGCCAAACTGTAGCGCCAAACTGGGGCTCAGTTTGAGGCTCTGAACGGCTGAAGACGTCGACATCAATTCCACCCTGGAGGACCTCTCGTCATACGAGAAGGTGCACAGGTTACTCTTCATTTGAGGGTGGTTGTTGATTGCGTGCACGAGTTCCTCGGTACTACTGTAATTGCCCGGCTCCACTTTGATTAACAACTTGTCCACCACGGCCAACCCGCCTTTCGAGTCCCTCATTCCCAGCACTAGTTTGATGTAGGTTCCCTCACCGACGGTCAGAAAAGAGAAGGGGTAGTGTGCCTCCGCCAGAGCGACCTCCCACTCGCCGTCTGACAGATCAACGGTCGAGGGTAGATGGGTCGTGTAGTTTGTCACCATGTTGTTGGGATAGTACTTCATTGAACTGTTACTGGGCAACGTCAGGTAAAACTGGTCATGCCTCGTCATCGCAGCTGTTGCACGTCCGCTGCGGGTACCCACGAGTTGAAGTCCTCTCCGTAACCGGCCCACTTGACTAGGTAGCGCTTACTGGAGCCTCGCCCCTCGGTGTTCAGTATTTTATCTATTTGATATAGGCGGTCCGGGGCGATCGTCACCTTTTGCATCTCGTGCTCGTAGAAGCGCCCTTCCAGCGGCGTCCCGTTCAGGTCGCGCAACACGTACAATGGCAGAGGATGCGACCCGTATACGTGGTCCACCACGAACAGCTCCTTACTCCAATTGGTCTCGTAACCTTTGGCGAACGTGCCCTTCTCCTTGGCTATGCGCACCGTGTCGCCCGGCTTGAACCTGGGCTTGTGTCGCCGGATCGCCTTTCCATACATGTGACGCCACACCTTGTACACCGTTTGACCATCGCCGCTGTCCGCGTCCACGGGTCGTAGGCTACCACCCAGGCTCCTGTGCGGACTGCGGTTGTAGGCGTCCACAAGCCTGTCCAACACGTCCACGTAGCGATACGTGTTTTTGTAGGTCAGGTAGCGCCACATGCGGGTCTTGAGCGTGCGGTTGACTCGCTCCACCACCGCCGCCTTCACGTCGGGGTTCTGCGTGGTGAAGTAGTTGACACCGTGACTCTTGAACACTCGCTTGGTCGCGGCCCCGGTGAACTCCGTCCCCTTGTCGGTCTGTAGGCAGCGAGGAGTCGCCTCAGCGAATATCCTCTCGAACGCAGCAGCCACCTCAGGCCCGCTTTTCCTCTTCAGTGGTACCGCGAACAGCCGCTTACTGAATACGTCTATCACAGTCAGCAGGTAGTTGACTCCGTCGTTGTACCGGCTCAGGCCGCGCATGCCGTTCAGGTCCGCCTGCCACAGCTCCCGGGGCCCGAACACGGCGTAGCGGTTGCGGGGAAACCGCTTGCGCGCAGGCTTGTGCAGCGTGTAGGTGTCCTGGGCGCGCAGCCAGTCGGCTATCCGACGTTTCGGTAGGCGCGCGGCTCTGGCCAGGGCGGCCACCCCGCCGAGGGAACCGGGCTGGCTCGGGTCCGTAGTACAGCTTCTCCATTACGGTGTGAACGGCTCCCAGTTGTCCAATGACGATTCCCGGTCGGGTTCCTCGGTTATTATCCTTCTCCTGGCCGCTGTGGGTTGCGGTCTCAGGCGGTCCAGTATCGGCGTCAACCTCGGTGAGAGGGGTGTCGACGAGGCTGTCGTCGTGTCTCCCCAGGGGCTCGATGCCGAGTCCAGTCCCACGCCTAAGTAACGCAACGCCGTGGGATTGCTCACGTATTCTTTGGGTACGTTCATGTCCTTCAAGGCGGCCATCACTTGATGCCAGCCGGTAGGCAATCGGTCCGCCCTTCGCGCTCTCACTATGCTGTGCGCGATGTCCACTATATTGGAATCGGGGATCTTCACCTTGTCCACGTACACCGCCCCACTGGCATCCCAGGCGATGGGGCTGCCTTGTCGGGTCATGAATCGTAACAAGTTGCGCGCCACCGACCTGTAGATTTTTGAGAACGATTCCACAATGTCCTCCTCCGCCGAGGCGCTAGACTCGCGCTTCATCTGACTCGGACCTCCCGCCGCTTCCTCCTCCCTCTCCTCACCCTCGATGATTGACAGACCTATGGGTTGTCGTTTAGCCGCGGAAAAGTGCAGGAACCGGTGTAACACCTGCTGATATTGTTTCCATTTCTCCGTATCGTCCAGCCGCTTGTCGCTCAATATACGATGCATCTCAGCGTCCAGGCTGGCTGGCTTATTGACGCTACCTGCTCCTCCTCTTGGTCCTGGCCCCGACCCTAGTCCCGGTCCTTCTCGCAATCTCTCGATGAGCTCCTGCGGTACAACCACCATTTTCCTAGCGTACTCCATGTCCGATTAGCTTCTGCGCTAGAACGGGCAGAACAGCGTTCAACAGTAGAGGTAGGAGGATCCCTCCGCCCCGTTGAACGAGGTAGTGTCGCTTCTTGGCCCAGCCCTCGCCGCGTTTCACCAGCCGTCTGAGCGCCTGTTTGTGTTTGCTCAATTTGCGTTTGAGGCAGGGAGAAAGCGGTACGTTTCCGCGTAGCACGTTATACGCGCACTCGCACAATGACTTGATGCGACTCTTGTCGCACGCTTTTAACAGGGCCTTGCGTTCTTTGGGCGTAGCGTGTATTAGGGCCCTCAGCAGCGCCGCGTCCTTCTTCACACGGTGTGACATGATGACTGACGCTGGCGCGCGCTCGGCCTATTTATCACTTCTTCTTGGGCAAGTACACGTAGTTCACCGGATCGTCTGGGAAAATGGTTGAACGTAAGCGCATCTCTTCAGGCGTGGACTGTTTCAAGTCTATGAGCAGGTAGGCGTGCGGATCACGCGTGGCGTCCGCGTAAGCCTCCTCCACGAATTTGGGGTTTTCCCGGTATACTTGGCGAGCCAAGTGTTTGATCTGAGCACGATCCCTGGGATTCTTGAAGCACACTATGTAGTGGGCGTTCAGCGATATGTCGCGCTGGCCCCTGCCCTGGTGAAACAGGTTTTGCGTGATGAAGAACACGCTCATGTTGCGGTGGTGCGAGCCCTTGGTGAACAGGTCCGCCACGCCGGAGCCAGCCTCACGCATCATGTCATCGGCGATAACCAAGGCGGGCTCGCTACCGTCATAGTCGTCCAGGTCTGGCAGGCCAGCTACGTAGCGCACGGCAGAGTCCGCACGGCTCTTGCCACCGCCACCACCGCTGCCATAGTGCCAAGTGATGCGGGCGAACCGCGTATCGCACATGCGGTCGGCGTGCTCTATGAAGCGAGCCACGAAGTGCGACTTGCCGCTGCCTGAGGGCCCGGCCACGATGGCGGTGAACGGGTGTTTCCACCTCAGGTCCATGGCGTCTACTGACTGCCGTGCACCGCCACCTCGGCTCTTGTAACTAAAGGTTCTTTTTCTTGCTTCTTTTATTTATTTTTATTTTTTTTTAATATTGAAGGAAATAAGGGAATAGGAAATTCCATTTATTTATACAAATTCCAGGAAAGGAAGTTTGCTGCCAGGAGGGCCGCTCCTCTTTACAAGGCTCGTCCTCGGCCCCACGCCAACGTTGTACTGGGAGATGGCGTTGTCGTCCAGGACCGTGAGGTACCGCCGGGGCATGTAAATCCGGATCGGGCCATCGCCGACGAGACCCTCCAAGGTGGCCATCACTGCCTCGCCGTACGGTGTGTCCACCCGCTCGAATGAGCGGATCGGGTACACCGCGTTGTCCCGCAGATCTGCGATGCGAGTGTAACCCGCGGCCTTGCAGCTGTTGAGGGCTGTCCTGAGGTCCATCTTCTGGTCCGTGTTGAGCATGGCGCAGCGGCTGGATGCAGAATGACTGGCTCTCTCCACCGAGTCGCCTTTTATTGGCGGTGACTACGTGCCGACTCGCGCGTATCAACATGATGGCATAGTTAATCGCTCAATTCCAGGAAGGGTGATGTAATGGAAAGCTTTACTGCGTAAACAAGTGGATTGTTCTAGAAGCGTCTCGGTTATCAACTGCTTAGTGGAAGTTTCCACGCTCAATTCCAGGAAGGCTGACGTAATGGAAAGCTTTACTGCGTAAACAAGTGGATTGTTCTAGAAGCATCTCGGTTATTAACTGCTTAGTGGAATTTTCCACGCTCTCTCGTTTACTGAGAAGCGCGCTTGGAGTGTGCGCTCCTCTTGGTTTTCCCTGAGATGATGCAATCGGTCTTTCGCCAGGTGGGTAGAGGAGTAGCGGTCCTAGTGATCCCGTCGTATCTTGTCTCTCCCGTCTCGCTATTTGCCAACCATAGGTTTTGCAATCTGGATAGCAGGTCCTCTAGACATATGCAGATTTCATCGTTTCGCTCCTCGTCCAAGTACAAGCCGCAACTGAACGTGGGGCGACCTCCTTTGAACACATTCATCTTCAACAGTACATTACCGCTGTTGGTAGGGTTCTTCACAGTATACTGATATCCGCCAGCGGACCAGCACAGTGTCGGGGAATCGATAGGCACTTCCTTCCTCTTTACAGTCCACCCATCGAGCTTTTTCTTCTTTGACGCACATCCCTGCTGAACTGGCGGTGCGTTGGCGTTCTCATCGTTCATTGCGTTCAGCTCCTCTAGGAAGGAGCGGATCGTTTGGTCCACTTCGGCTGCGCTGACTCCGCTTCCGTTCATGATGACGTCTCGAACAACACTGAGGTCGCGCGCGCGGCTCTGCCTCGGTTTTATACCCAGGTTGCACGCTTCAGCGAACCTTCTAGAAGCTTCCAGAAACGTGAGAGGTGGTCTTTCGCTAACGGGGAGCACTCCAGTCAGGAGGCCTCATGCAACACACTTGTCGGAACCTTCTAGAACGGAGGAGTGTGAGAGTGATGAGGGGTCTGGAAGGCCGCTGATGAGTAAACAGGCTGGGACAGTCACGTAGGCCCTAGCACGCGCCTCGACACGTGACTCCACGGAGCCACTCGCAGTTTGGTTTAGTCAAGCCGGCATACAACGTGTAACGAAGTCACATCAAATTCGGTCGGCAAGCAGCCGAGATCCCATGAGGAAAACGCGTTTTAAAATTAATAGCGGGCCCGTTTAACAGTGGATTTTCAATTTTCTTTAAGCGATGGTTTTCTTAGGTCACGGCCCGACATGTGGTGAGGTTTCGTCAAAATCGGTTGGTAAACAGCTGAGATCCCATAAGGAAAACGCGGTTTTAAATTAATAGCGGCCTTGTTTAAAGGTGGATCTATGGGGTTCTTACGTCATTCGCTTCCTTGGGGATAGGCCTACACTCTGGAAAAAGTCCCGTGGGAATCGGTGGATAAATAGGCTGGTTATTAATTTTCGAAAGTTTTTTCCTCATGTTCAAGGTCATCACGAAAAGTGCCATTGGCGGCCGGGGGGGGGCTGACGTCACCGGGGGGGGGCTGACGTCACGGGGGGGGGGCTGACGTCACGGGGGGGGGCTGACGTCACCGGGGGGGGGGCTCCTCACTTGCTCCTCACCGCGCCTTTGCTGGTTTTGAACGCTCTAATGCCCCCTACTAGCAAGCCCATCAAATATAGACAAAATCAGGCCACAAACGAATCCATCTGGAATATGTTTGGCACATGTCCCGGGACATATCCTGAGAATTCTCAAATTTTCCCAGCTGGGCAAAGTCCGCCATCTTTGAAAATGGCGGGAAAAGTATAGAATTAATGCAAGCCTTTACTTAAAACTAAATTGGGTCAAGACCATACCATGTAGAGACATCAAATAAGTTTTGAATTATTTCCCATAATATTTCCTACATGACAATACCGTTATAAGAGGAAACATTTTATTTAGCGCCGTTAATACTCGAAGTATGATTTTTTACATCAGTATAGAATTGTAGAACTTTAAATTTTGCATCTAACGCATATAAATTGTAATACATTTGACCAAACTAAGATTGCACTAAGAACAACACAATGCTTTTAAGTATACTGTTTTATTCAGCATATCGCCAGTGCAGTGGAACCTGAAACAATCATACTACAAATGCTCTAACAGTTGGTACTAAAAACGAATATTACCCATTAAAATGTATGAAATTATGTAAACCCTTTGTAAAAAGAATTTCTTGATTAGCATAATACGTGTTGTTACAATTAACATGATAAAATAAAACTAAGTCTAACAACACTACACAATATATTTACACTTATACTGGACTTACGTACAAGACGGTAAATATACAAAAATATGGTACAAGGCGATCGATTTCAACCAGACACATGGGTCATCATCAGGACCAATCACCGAATTAAAAACATTCGCTGTAAATATAATAGTGTAATTAAATTATTAGTTTAATCAGTTCTACGAAGTATATTTTAGAATGAAAATAGAATCAAAATAAATTTTACATTTTTACCTTAAAAAAACGTTCAACGTTCTAGATTCCTACAATTTACTTCTCATCTTCGTCATATTCAAGGCCATCACGGTTCATGCATCCTTGGCTAGAACAGTTTCCACACATGCATGGAACATCTCGAACCTTTTTTCAAACATTCACAGGTCCTATTTTCGCACCCTTTTTTGCATTCACACGATATTAAATACAACAGGTGTTGCGGGGCAGGAAGACAGACAGTAGGAATTGGTCTTAAAACATTGCTAATGTTTTTCTACCCCCAATTCTGTGGACCTAGTTTTATTTTTTCCTATGCTTGAACCTAGTGATAAACCATATACGAATGCTGTCTTTCTGCTTTTGAAGTTGGGAGCAGTAATTCCAATTTCAGTGAATTTACAACCTTCTGCTTAGTTATTTTTTAAAATATGTGGTGTATTGAAGCTGATTAAGATTTCCATTACAATTTCCACCAAATATAACACACATAAAATCCTCCCCGGCCTTAGAAATTGCTTTCTGTGTGGAGGTACGAAGATAGCATTAAAGATAGCTGCGAAGTTTCGAAGAGCATTATCACACATATGATACATACATACATTAGTTGTTACATACGTATTCATATTTATATGCTTTGTCTTCCAAAATATTGGTGAATTTCCTATGTCGTTGCCAGAGATATTTATGGAGCAAATAGCCCCATCGAAGGGGTAACACATTTTGTTGGTTACACAAGGTCTTGGTTGGTAAAATGAATCTAGGACCGGTATAAGTGTGGACTTTCCCATTAAACAAGTCTTTGAAAATTGTTGAAGGCCATACTGCGAGTTAAAATTTTAAATTGCCTTTAAACTCCTCGTCAGATCTCAGTACTCATACCATTTTTGGAACAATAAATTAGAATTCACCTCGACGATTTCATCTCTTATACGGATCCCTTTTTGCATGGTTCCTAAAATAATAACATATTTCCTCGTCAGATGTATTTCATCGAAGGACTTGCCTGTAATTAATACCATGGACCTTAAGCCTACTTCTTTGGCACTATCACAGTTTACTTTAGAGTCTGCAACAAATCCATTAATAATACAGACCATTGATGGTCCATCTTTCCTAAAAGGGTTGTGAAGATTCAACCATTCAAACACCTTTTGTGAGTCAGCCGAATCTCTTTGGGTTCTAGAGTCTTTCAATTCAACGTTTTGTTCTATTGTTTGTGATTAGACTCCAGGAAATGATCCTACCGCATCTAAAACATTGGTAGTTGGTGGCATGGATTTGATCCACTTGGTTACCGTTGGCGATTTGAAACCACGTCTATGTGTTAATCCACCGCTTGATTTAATGGATCTCATTAAGAATTGTTCTTTTTTCATGAGGGTCCTGACTAGAATTTGTCAGTTCTTCAGATTGTAAAATATGATTTTCCCACAAATTTGTCTAACTCATCTAATGACATGGTTTCAGTGAGGTGGAGCATTATTTGGAGATAGATGTGCGCGGTCTTTGCGCAGTTGTAGTGTCCTGACGCATGCAAATAAGATAACATCCGTTGTACACAGTAAGTTTTGGATTCCAATCTCCAGACCGTTCTGCTTTTATATTCAGGCGCACTATCTCTAGGAGCTCAGCGTATTGAAGCCAAAGTTTTGCTGTACGGCTCTCACGTGAGACATCCAACATGTTGGTTTTCAGACTTGTGACTGTAGCGTTTACGTCTCTGCACTTAATAGCTTGATCCATGAAAAGATCACTGGAAATAATATCTGTAAGTGTTATTCTAGGCTGTCGATTATATCTGTTCTCTCGTTACACGTCAGGAAAACCAAATGAATCAGAAGTGTTATAGCTGTAGAGCTATAAAATGTGCGGGCAGTGCTCTGGCGTACTGTTTACCGTTCATCATGTACTGTTGACCATTGTGTTGGGAGCATGAACTGTTCCCCATAAGTCTTCAATCCCACTACCCCCTGTTATTTTTCATATGGCTCCAAGAAATGACATAAAGAGATGGAAACCTCCTATCCTAACCTCTACGGAGAGAGGATTATCTGGAGCTGCAGATACAGTCTGATATGCCTTGTGGCACAGGGGCTGGTCGAACGTCGCAAATACCTTTGCTTGGTTTAACGCCTTTGCTCCATCGGCCGCAAACTGCAAAGCTGTATTTATAGTTGACAGTTTTGATGGGTTGTGTTTTATGAAAGGAAGGGGAATCAATGCCGATTTGTCGCATGTCAAGTGCGTGTGCCTAAGCTCCATAATTCCATCCTAGCCCGGCCTTACAAAATTACTGTAGTCAGATAAAAAGGTTGTGGCCCAAAAAATATCTAACATTTCAGATTGATCACCACTTTCAGGCTTAAATGAAAAGTTTTTCTCGCTGAGGTCCTGGGCTAAAACATTGGCTAATCCCGGTTTTCTGAGTGTTTGTACCACTTCAATTTCATATAACCATCATCTTCAAGATTCGGTGCTAATTCCATACTTCTCTTGAGTTGAGGTTCAGGTGGCACCGATGAGGAGGTGATACACACATCAACACTCCCATCACGTGAAATGTTCCAAATCCGTCTATTGTACGAATGTTGTGATCTGCATTGTCAAACATGAATTGCACGTAAGGTGATTCATTGACAACCGGCTGTTTCCTTAGAGTCGCCGCTTCGAATCTCATCGTCTCTTTGTAACTGTTATTATCATTTGTAACTGTATGTTTATATTGGACAGTATATCATTTAATGTTCTAGACCCAAATTTCCTATGTAAATACACACCGATGCCATACAACACAGGATAAATAAATGAACGTGTTCTTGTTGCAGCGAGAATACAAGGCTGGATTGTTTGACATTTTCTTTTATACCTCGGAAGCACAGTTTTTTGGCACAATAATCTCATCCATCAAATAAGAAAACATTTATGGTATTAAGTCTGCACTACCTGATAAAATATATTTAGACGAGCGATAGTGACTGCAGTCGTACTTTTGTGACTGAACGTCCTCGCGAATAATTTTAAAAGCCTGCATGACTATTTTCTTCTGTAAATCTAAGTCATTACTAGTATTTTCTTTTTGCCACTTCTCAGTCAATATCTTAACCCTATATTCTGAGATATATAAGGTATCATTTTGTTCTGTTGATTCTGTGATTGTTATGGCAAATCCATAATGATTCAAAAGTATCCCTTCCATATGTTTTTTACTATACGGCTCAGCAGCTGGATTTAACTCCGCCATAACTTGAACCAACTCTGAAAGGCTAAACTGACACTGATTGTTTGATTCCATAATACCCCCATCGCAGCAAACCTGCGTACTCAGCGAATTTCCAATACATATATATGTGACTCACTACTACATAGAGCTACTTACCAAGTTTCACAAAAATGCATACATAAATAAGTGATATATATAGCATTTTATTTATTCTCCATAAGAATAACATTAGGGTTGAGGACGCAGGTTTGCTGCAACGAGGAAGATAAGTAATATTTTTTTGCAATTATCAATATAACTGTACCAGGTGAAGCTATATATCAAGTTTTATTAATTTAGGTTCATAATTAAGGGAAATATACAACTTTACTTATTCTCCATATGAATAACATGGGGACCGAGTATGAAGGTTTGCTGCAACGGGGACTATCAACAAAAAACTTGTTTTTTGTGCTAATATCAATATACCACAACTAGTTGAAACCACATACCAAGTTTCATCAATATACATTCAAAAATAATCGAGATATAAAATTTTATTTATTCTCCATAAGGATTACATTGGACAACGTACTGTGTTTAGCACTTTGAATATCTCTGCAACGGTTGGAAGTAGAACAACGATTAAAACACCAATATGTTTGTTTTGTTGAGCTAAACACATTAATAAACAGAAATGTGAAGTTTTTCGTAAAACTATCTGAGAAAAATCTAAAACCTTTTTCCCATAAGATTAACATGGGACACGTTTTTTTGGATTTTCTCCGCAACCACTTAACCTAGGTTAATGATTCACAATACTAAATTATTTGTTTTTTTAAGCTCTATAAAATGGCTATAACCAAAATTGAGTGTTTTTAACATTTTGGGGTAATATTTGCAAAAAACCGATTTTTGGAAAATTGTAAACCCCCTTCCCATAGTGCGATCGATCTGGTTTTCGAACTTAGTCATAAATGCTACTCTCCACATTTGTGCCAAATTTCATCAAAATCGGGTGTTTCTTTCAAAAGTTATCGCGGTAACGGACATATATATATATATAAATTTGAACGAATAGTGATTTTGGCATCTGGGGACCTCAAAACGAAAAGTTATCATGGTCTCGGGCTTAAGTCTTACCATACCACCTACGGTAATAGCTTCTTCCCTATAGGGGAAATTCGCTAAACGGACAGAGTGTTTAAAACGACTGAAGGGACATCTTGCATTTTGGGCGAACTGGTGGTTTTAGTTTGACACCGGGAACATTTGAGTTTTGTTTTTTAAATATATTTCCAGCAGCTTCGGTGAAATCGGCTGTTAGCACCAATCAGTTCTTCACCTTCTTTCAAACTAGAACCTGCTTCAGCTCGTTGCTTAATTTTGTAACCATTTCTGTGAAATTTATCCGATTGGGATTTTTATGATCATTTTGGGCTGGACCTAAAATCAGAGTCTTCTTGAGACTGGGGTTCAAACAGAGCATCAACCTTAAACACCTTTCTTTTCCTCTTCTAGATCAGGCACGTTTTTCAAAAAGTGCAATGCAAGAAGCATTTCATGTAACAATTGGGGAAACAACGTTTTAAGGGTATTTTGACCCCACCGAATATGAAAATGCCTGTTTTCAAAGCGAATTTTGGACCGTTAGTGTGGTATCCAAGATGGCGGCCAAAATTCTGATGCGCCATATCTCCATTGTTTGTTGGCTTAAAATAATGTTTTGCGCGTCTGCATCGGGGTTTTCTCGGATACCAAACACATTGCAACGTTCAAAATTTACTTACTATGAGTTTGGAGGACATAAGTTCCAAGATGGCCACCAAAACTGTGTTGTCGTAAATCTCCCATGTTCGTTGGCTTAAAATAATTATTTAAACGTCTACATAGGGATCTTGGGTGCCATCTTGGAACTTATGTCCTCCAAACTTATAAATAGTAAATTTTGAACGTTGGAATGTGTTTGGCATTCGAGAAAACCCCGATGCAGACGTTCAAAACATTATTTTAAGCCAACAAACAAGGCCGACAAAAACACCATTCTGTTATGGTGCAACAGAATTTTGGCCGCCATCTTGGATACCGCACTTCCGGTTCAAAATTGGCAGTGGCTACGTACACGTCCGACGTGAGCCGCTACTGTTCACGTCCGTACCGAATTATGCACCGTACGTTACTTTTCCTGTGATTTTTAAAACAAATTGAGAGCCAGAAAACCTCCTAACCTAACCTAACCTATCCTAACCTAACGTAACATAATGCAACGTAACCTAACCCAACCTAACTTAGCGGTAGCGAAGTGAATTTGCCCTTACATTGGACGTGTACGCAGTCACTTCGTTCAAAATTCGCTTTGGCAACAGGCATTTTCGTATTCAGCGGGGTCAAAATACCCAAAAAACGTTGTTTCTTCAATTAATTGTTATATGAAATGCTTCTTCCACTTTATAGAGATGGATTTCCTAATGATGGGCCTGGTCTATTCTGGTTGTCGCTATAGACTTTCCTGCAACTTTCATGAACCAACACCTCATCAGACTCCGTGATCCGATTATTGACACCATCATTTAAAATAGCGTTAAACTGTTCGATCCTCTTAATGCATCTTTTTACAACAGTCAAATTATCACCAGGAATGTTACATATAATTCATAATGTCATACTTCTAAATTTAACCATCCTACATTTAAAAAACCATGGACTATAATGTAACTGCCTACATTTAATAACTTACTGACGAACCATGGACTGCTAAATTAAACTAACTGCCGAACTGTGGACTGGTAAATTAAACTATTCGACATCCTATAAAAGCAAACTGTGGAAAGTAATATATAACTGCCTAAATCCAACCAACTTACAAATGGTGGACTGCTAAATTAAACTAGCCTATAGGCTGATAGGTATACACTATGGAAAACAAACAACAGGCAGTGATCTAAAAAAAAAACAGGTAAATCAAATTTTTCTCAATAATGAAGAACATGTGATAAACGTAACCGTGTGACATAGGTTTAAAGTTGAAAATAGTTATGTGGTTGAATAAAACGACCTGTTAAAAACAGGATAAATACAATCCTTGATGCGGATTCAGTTTGTAAAAAAAGAGTTTACCTTATAATAGATTTATTTTTTATAAATAAAAAAGTTACAAGGCTTTTTTAGCTTAATTTACTTGATTGGTGATACGCTGACTAAAACGATGCTTTAGTTTGCTTGTTATATAAGGTATCATATATCATATGCGTTAGATATACAACTTAAAGCTCTACAATTCTTTACCGATGTAGAAAATTCATATTCTGAGTAGTAACGGCGCAAAACAGAATAAAAAAATGAATACATGTATTTTTTTGCAAGATATGTCATGCATTAGCTCTTGGTTTATTGCACTCTTGAATAAGGCTTATACCGAAAATGTATGTAATAGAACAGTATAAGATTGTATAATCATATTTTATCTAAAAATAACATGTGAAAACTTTGCTAAATATAATCCAGTTAAAATGAATACCTTATGTAAAGGATAAATCTCGAAAATGATTACGTAAATGTTACGGGTATATAAAAACAATATTACCAGATATTATGTTTACAGAAAGTACATTCAAAATACAATTCAATATCATGCAAATGTAATTTATATTAATACGGATCATTTGTTTTTTGTACTTTACACGAATGTTCATAATGAATAAATGCTTAGGTTTAGTGGAGAGATTCCACCTAACTATCGCGGGTGCAAACGTCTCCAACTCCCGTGAGTCTCTGGGGATGTAGAGTGTCAGCTGGTGAATATTTAATTACCAACTTCTCAAGCGTCATTCAGTCCACAGTGAAAAGGATTTTAGAACTGATTTAAAACACCTTTCCACTCTAGTGTGTTACAATTTGTGAAATGACGGTTACTTGATTTAAATTGCATAATATTAATAAATGATAGTTTTTAAATTAAGCTTAAAATATATTTTAAGGTTTCTCTGTAATCTGACAAAATTAAACGGCAACTTTGTTCAAATAAAATATTCCTATGGTTATTCACTTTATACCTCCGGACCTAAAAACGTCAGGTAATTTAAATTATATGTGACTTTGGACAAATTTGTCCTTTTAGCGAATTTCCCCTATAGGGAAGAAGCTATTACCGTAGGTGGCATGGTAAGACTTAGGCCCGAGACCATGATAACTTTTCGTTTTGAGGTTCCCAGATGCCAAAAACACTATTCGTTCTAATTTATATATATGTGTATGTGTGTGTGTGACTGTTACTGCGATAAGTTTTGAAAGAAAAGCCCAATTTTGATTAAATTTGGAAAAAATATGGAGAGTATCATTTATGCCTTTAAGTTCGAAAACCAGATCGATCGGACTATGGGAAGGGGGTTTTATGGGAGTTTACAATTTTCCAAAAATCAGTTTTTTACACATTTTACCCCAAAATGTTAAAAACTCTCAATTTTGGTTACAGCCATTTTATAGAGCTTACAAAACAAATAATTTATTATTTTGAATCGTTAACCTAGGTTAAGTGGTTGCGGAGAAAATCCAAAATCGTGTCCCATGTTAATCTTATGCGAAAAAGGTTTTTACATTTTTCTCAGATAACTTTGCTAAAAACTTCACATTTATTTTTATCAATATGTTTAGCTCAACAACAAAAAAACATTTTGGTGTGTTAATTGTTGTTCTACGTTCAACCGTTGCAGAGATATTCAAAGTGCTAAACACAGTACAATGTCCAATGAGAATAAATAAAATGTGATATCTCGATTATTTATGAATGTATATTGATGTAACTTGGTATTTGGCTTTAAATAGTAGTTGTGGTATATTGATCTTAGTTTGCTTACCTTATAATAAATCATGGAGCAGAAAAAAGGTTGTGGTTGATTTTCCCCGTAGCAGCAAACCTTATTCTTGCGCAATTGTTGCTGCACTGCATTTCCTGGAGATCGATCGGTTGATTTGAAACTAGTAATTTTTAGTTTTACCTTCTATGCATAAAATATGTCAACACATATTTTTCATACAAATTGTTGTACTTTTGTTCCTATTATATTAGTCCCACGCTCTCTGAAACCAAACCGTGTCTTTTGCAATGAGATTCAGTAAATCAAGGGATTTTGTCCGATGAAAGGTTTACCTAATTCTGGATTTGTTTGTATGTTATAATAGTTTAGTAGTAAAAACACGAGTTTTTTCTCACCATGTCTCACGTACTCCCCAGCCATCTTAAAAATCACTGGAAAACATAAGTTTTTGTAGTTTCTCTGTTATACGTGCGATCTATAGTAATTAATCAACAAAGTACCTAGGGCCAAGCTTTGCTCAGAGAAGTATATTTGCTTTGTTACAGAAACACTAAACTCCTTCAATTTTTGGAGTATATTATATGTAGTACCAGGTGCAAGTTTTATTGACGCTTGTTTTTCCAGCAGTTGAAATTTGTTTGTTTTAGTTCTTTTGTGTGTTTTTTTTGGTTTAACAATCCATAAGTAAGATTTTAAGTTTTAATTGTTTAATTAATTGTTCATCCTTTTGAGCTTTTGAGGTCAAAGTTGCAGGCAAGGATGCAAAGAAATAAACCTTACCTGTAAATATGTATGTATTTTCCCATTTTAAACACTGAGTGTATATTTTTAGTTATATAACAAGGAAAATGTCACAACCTGTTATTACGTACAACTAGTTGCATTACCCGTATTCGCCGAGGGATCTTTCCTTGAATTACTGTAGATAACTAATAGTAATGTAGATATTTGCACTCCTTTTATTTTAGAACGGGTGGATTTGCTACTCACAGTTGCCTTCAATTTGTCTTCCTATAGTTGTGTGTGCTGACCAGTGCAGTGAGCTTATTTATTATTATTGTATGTCAGATTATTTAAAAATCATGGAGATTACAACAATATACTACGAAAAATGCTTTATGCAGTGTTTTAGAATTCAACGCATTTTGTCGCATTAAACGTTAACGTTATTTAAAAACCAAAATTTCTACGAGAGCGTAGACAAAGAGGGTGTCATAAGGGAAAGAGAGCTGAGATGAGAGCGTTACTAGTGTTTGAATGGAATTCAGTATTATACAGGGGATGTTGTCATTGAAATATTAGGAGCTACTTAAAAGCATAATACTCTCAACCAATAGAGCATTATGGACATAATTAGACTTACCAAACCACTTGGATACATAGTTCCGATAAAAGCAACTAAACAACATTTACTAAAATACACATGTAGGGCATGGTGATCGGGGAGTTGTTTGTGTATTTAATTTTCACTACTTTAAATTCACAGCGACTTAAAAAAAAGGATCGGTTTAAACAAAATATTTTTACGCAATAAAAAAAACGAAGGAATTACTTGTGCACGTCACCTAGAGACCAGTCAAAAGTTAACTAGTCAACCAAAAATAGCTAAACCTAACTAACCCGTATAGTACAAGATCGTACATCTATATAAATGCGTAGTAGCCATGTTTTGTCTATGTAATTTTTAAGGAAACAAAACTGGAACTAGCATTTTAAATTCAGCTTGTTATCACACATAATCCAATTTATTTAATAACACAAGCCAATAACATACTCGTCTCAGAAAATTTACCATCTCAACAATAAAACATAGTCAAAATCCACCCCGACCTACGAATCCCTTCAACTAAAGGTGTGGTCGTTTGTCTCTTAATTATGAATATAAAACTATACCTAAATGTATACAACCTTTTAAAATAAGTAATATTAATCTTAAAAATCACCTATGTGTTTTCAAAATAATACTTAGTTGTTTCAGCTTTTTTATGTTATGAATTAATGACAACATTACGTTTCACTCAAGTTTTTTCCTAAAATATCTCTACGAACTAATGCGCTATTTTTCTTTCGTAAAAACTTGTCGTTTCCCTATATATAGCAACATTAATATGCAACAAAATATTAAGTCTATTCATATTGCCTCTGCACTACATACAATTGTTAATTATGTATAATTTGGCTTAGTTTACATATCAACATATACGTTTTTCACTCCTAAATTACTCTTTTATATATAATACTTAAAAATCATAAATGGTTTAAATATAGACTAGCTCAGTTGTTAATCAGTGAGTTAATTAAATCAATACAATAGTCATACTATTGACTTATTAACTAAATCAAGGTTGGTATTATTGAAAATAGATAATCTGAGTACTATTTTGTTTTCTGTATCCATTTCATAAGATGGATCGATATTTCTAAGTGTCAAACTAGGCAACTCGATCACGAACTAATGATTAAACTATGATAATTAATGTGTCTACAATGTATCTATGTAATGTGTCTTGAACGTGATACTTAATGAGCTAATATATAAAAACCTATGTTTGTCCTTAGTATTTTATGCGCTGCCATACTGTTCATCCGATTGCTTTGAAATTGTTCATAGTAACACAGGTTAACCCTGGGAAGGTTATAGACCATTAACCTAAGTCCTAGGACATTAGGGCTGTGCCCCACTGGACTTCAAAGTTTCAACGTTAATCTTAAGGAAGAAAGATTTCTTTTGATTTTATCAGATGTTATCTATAACTTAAAATACTGTAAACAGCTATTTATCATTATGGAAATAAAAAACCTACTTGAATGGCAACTCTTATAAAGGAAATAAAAAAAACTATTTTTCGATGGGCACGAGCGTAGTTGGGGCAGTGTATTGACACAACACCGTGGACCAATAAACTTTTATGGCCCGCAGTAGTATTTTCCGTGGAACAGCAAGAATCGTCTGATACTATTTTGTGTTACTAAATACGAGCCACAAGAGCGTAGCGAACGAGCTCATATTGAAAATGAACGAGTATTTGACATAAAACAAATTCAATGCCTCTTCTGCGGCAGCAACGCGCCGAGTGCAAGCTAGTACATTATAAAATACTGACAACACCCTTTAGTTCAAGTAATTAAGTAATTCAGGTAGCATGATTCCACAGGAAATGCTCAATGACGAGCCTAATAGCTTGCAATTTGTTAATTTGGTCATTAAAATATTTTATTCACGTTTTTTTATTATAATGTTCAACAACGACATGTAAGAGAAGGACATTGTAAAAGTGGAATTTTATTATTATTTTCTTCTGACTCATTGTGCCGTCCTCGTGTGTTCATGGAACAAAACTGGTTATTCCAAATAAGATATTTGTTTTCGTGTTGTTTATCCTCTTTGTTGTTTTCTTTATCTGAAATGAGAAAATTAATATTAAGGAGGTCAATTAATTGTTACCCTGCATTTTCACCTTACTGCCTTGTATGTAACTAAGCGTATATAAGTATATAAGTAACCGTAAAAATATAGTTTGTAATGTTGTAATTTATTGTAACCTTAAATAAAGAGCCGTAATATTCGTTAACCTTTAATATAAAATTAAAACGTTCACCAATATTTTTTAAAATATTAATAAATGTTTTAATTTTAAATTAATTATTGTATTCTGTTTAACTATAACATCACGAATCTCGATACTGAATAAGATGTAATTTTTAAATATAATTTATATTTTAAAATAGTACTATTTTACAATTGTAGTAAGTAAATTGGCATCTCTTTTATAATTAATCGTTTATACTAATACTAAAAAGCACCAAGTTTACTGCTTGTAGTTTCAACTAAATTTCAGACAGTGGAAATATGTAATTTAGTAACACAAAAATAATATCGGACGATTCTTGCTGTTCCACGGAAAATACTACTGCGGGCCATAAAAGTTTATTGTCCCACGGTGTTGTGTCAATACACTGCCCCAATCGTCATCTGCTTGCTCTCTCAGTCTCCTGTTTTCTTTTGTGGTTGTAGTAGTATAATAACACCATGTACAACAAATGTTTCTAGTAACTATATCTTTAAAATATCTGTTGTGAATATTTTACAAAAGTTTTGGTTCTATGATTACATTTTCCATGTTTACCCTCGTTTTAAACAAACCCGTGTGATAAACATAGTAAATACACATCTATAATTTTAATTGTTTAAATTATATGCTTTAAACGAGAATATTTAATATTAAAACGTTACTAACCATAATTCTGTCTTTCTCAAAGATTCACGCGATGGTGATTCGAGTTTTAACTTAAAAAGGTCATCATTAATCCCCCAGTGTCAGACTTCAACTTCACTCCATAACCAAGCACGTCATTGCTTTTAATACAAACCGACAAAAACCACAACATTTAAACCGGACAAGGTACAATGAAACACTAAAATAAAAACCAAAACATTTAAACCGGACAAGGACGACGAAACACATACATTAAACACCAAAACACTTAAACCGGACAAGGTACGACAAAACCTATACATTAAACACGAAAATTGATTGTTCCGGCCGGACATGAATTACCGAACACTTCGTGAGAGTCCGAACGCGTTAAATTAATCAATTGTTTTTACCTCCGGACCTAAAAACGTCAGGTAATTTAAATTATATGTGACTTAGGACAAATTTGTCCTTTTAGCGAATTTCCCCTATAGGGAAGAAGCTATTACCGTAGGTGGCATGGTAAGACTTAAGCCCGAGACCATGATAACTTTTCGTTTTGAGGTCTCCAGATGCCAAAAACACTATTCGTTCAAATTTATATATATGTATATATATGTGTATATATATATAATATGTGTGTGTGTGTGTGTGTGTGTGTGTCCGTTACCGCGATAACTTTTGAAAGAAACACCCGATTTCGATGAAATTTGGCACAAATGTGGAGAGTAGCATTTATGACTTTAAGTTAGAAAACCAGATCGATCGCACTATGGGAAGGGGGTTTTATGGGGGTTTACAATATTCCAAAAATCGTTTTTTTGCAAATTTGACCTCAAAATGTTAAAAACACTCAATTTTGGTTATAACCATTTTATTGAGCTTAAAAAAAAAATAATTTAGTATTGTGAATCATTAACCTAGGTTAAGTGGTTGCGGAGAAAATCCAAAAAAACATGTTCCATGTTAATCTTATGGGGAAAAGGTTTTTAGATTTTTCTCAGATAGTTTTACTAAAAACTTCACATTTCTGTTTATTAATGTGTTTAGCTCAACAAAACAAACATTTTGGTGTTTTAATCGTTGTTCTACGTCCAACCGTTGCAGAGATATTCAAAGTGCTAAACACAGGACGTTGTCCAATGTTATCCTTATGGAGAATAAATAAAATTCTGTATCTCGATTATTTATGAATGTATATTGATGAAACTTGGTATGTGGCTTCAACTAGTTGTGATATATTGATATTAGCACAAAGAACAAGTTTATTGTTGATAGGCCCCGTAGCAGCAAACCTGCATACTCGGCCCCCATGTTATTCATATGGAGAATAAGTAAAGTTGTATATCTCCCTTAATTATGAACCTACATTAAGAGAACTTGGTATGTAGCTTCACCTACATTAGTTGTATTGATAATTGCAAAAAAAAACATTACTTATCTTCCTCGTTGCAGCAAACCTGCGTCCTCAACCGTAATGTTATTCTTATGGAGAATAAATAAAATGCTATATATTACTTATTTATGGATGTATTTTTGTAAAACTTGGTAAATAGCTCTATGCAGTAGTGAGTCACATATATATGCATTGGAAATTCGCTGAGTACGCAGGTTTGCTGTGACGGGGGTATTTATAATTGATAACATTTTTTAAATAATGCAACATTTATTGAGGCAGCAATGAATATATAAAGCAAGTATCACATTAAGGTCACAACTTGACCTAGAAGGATTATTTCCTCCCAAATCGGTCCGAAGAGGTAGTTTTAACATTTAACTTTTGTTACACCACTACTCATATTTTTTATGGAGAATTTTTAAAGCTAAATACCTGATTGTCTTTGGAGTTCCAAGGCTTTTGAAATAATATGCTTTTTGGCATATCATGTCCGTCGTGTGGTATATTAAAGTAAAGCTCAAATTATAACGAGTATGAAATATGAAAACAATGATTTAAGAATACAATTAAATTAATATACTTCCAGCAACCCCAATAGAGTTAGTCTTCCATTGTTACCAAAGTTTATTCCATTTTATACATGGTCTACTTTAAAATTCTGGGACCTATTGACAAATGTGGAAACACAATAAATTGTATGCATACAATTTTAAAAAACATTAAAAAGTATGAAATTAGGACTCGGAAACACACGACTGTTGATTACAGGGTTTTTACAGAAAATGTTATATATAGGATTTTTTTATAGGTTCGAATTATACGTAAAACTAATGTTGACCTAGTTGCATAGAGTTGGGCTCACCTTGCAAACCTCTCCAAAGATATATAGAAAACCTCTTCTCTATATAGAAATTTACTAAAACACGTAAATCCAGATACTTTAGTTTATCAGACCTTATCGTTAGTCTATCCACAGTATAAATTCCAACTGGAAGTTATTAGTTTATGATCAGCCGGTTATAATGGTCGTGTTATCTATCATGCGCAAGTCATCATCTTAACACTCATACCTCACTCACATAACAACAGATAGGTATCTGCGTTTGTGTGACATATTGTGTCATATGTATTCGAAAGTTACAGGCGCGTTCAGTTTATCAATACTGACACTAATGGTTATTAATCGGTTTGCCAATATTCGGCGCAGAGCCTGGGGTGGGCCTTTGTCCGGGGATTGAAAACTTTTGGATTAGATTACTAAGTGGCTGTTATACTCTCAAAGTTATTTACGTTATCTTAGATATAAATGTTGTATTTTTCGTTTGCCTATTAAGAACATGTTAGCTATCGTTACGTGTTAATTTTGTCTTTATTTCTCTAACATTAATGTCTATTAGGATTTATTGTTGAAAAAACGTACCTGCTTTGAAATAATAAATTGCATTATGTGACTTGAACATTTTATTTGCAAATATAATTCTAGAGAGTTATTTTCTTAAAATTTTATGAAGTGGGCTTTTCCTCGCCCCAAAAAGTGCCTCTAAAACTCAAACATGTTAATTTGTCTGAGTGTTTCTCGTCAAGAGCTTTAATTCGAGTAGGGTCCGATTACGGGAAGGTCCTCTTAATTTATGTCAGTAAATCAGTCAGTGAACCCGTCTAGCTTTATATAAGTAGATTTCCGAAAACAAACAAACGTATAAAGAAATTAAAAATTAAATTTTTCTGAGCACGTTCAATTGATCTTGAAACTGTACAAAATTAAATTTACAATGTATCCACGCACTGAATAATAATAGTCGTAATACATGATATTTAAAGTTTACTGTACTTGTAAACTTGTAAAAAGATCATTTATCGATAAAACACATTTCATCATCATTCCTTAGATTTTCAAACGAGTGCTCTGTGCCTCTCATTAATTTGTGATTGTGTGTAGATCAACTTTCAAAATCGGTGGGGAGGAAGAGACGAGAGAGAGGCCGGCGGTAGGCCTGCCCAGGGGTCCGTGAAAGCTGTGCCTGGAACTGGTGTAGTTTATTTTCGGATTATTAATGAGTTACAGATTTGTTTGACTACCAAAGGGAAATTCAGTCTCAAGTCAGTTTTATTACGAAATATCTGAAAGCAAATTTACTGTCTTAACGATTTTTAATCACTCCGAAAGAAGCAAAACGGTGTTCCAGAACATCCAATAACCAATGATGCGTTATAAAACAACCGTCACAATAAATCAGAACAAAGAACTTTCAACATCAACTAAAACCTATTATTTTTATCTTACCAACTTAAAATAAGCAATACTGGACTGTTTTAAGCACAATATTGTTCATATTACATCAAAATAAATACAAATTAATTGATAATTTATCTTTGTTTTGTTAATTGCGTATTTACCGAAATCTGAAAGTATTTCCTATTTCCTAAAAACTGTCGAAAAAATTAAATTAATACTGAGGAAAAATATAATCCATGCTGATTAGGGTAGATCGACAGGAAAGTTTCAAATAGCTCACTCATTTCCCTGTTAAAGATAAGAGCTTAATTGAACTTAATTATGTATAGCCAATACCCAGTGAAATCGAACATAATAACCCTCTTAAATGTTGGAGAAAAAACTCTCTGTTATAAATAAATATAAATAGTAAATCATAATATTTTTATATTATAATACATAACGGAAATTTAGTAAAACGAACTGTTATGGTTTACTTTATTTAGAAAATGTACCATTACTCCCATCCACTATTACAGATAATTATATTGTGGCTTTTTATTTGACTCTTATATTTGTGTTTATATTTATTCATGTAAAAATCGCAATGTTTCAAGAGAATAATAGTTGTCTTTGTGTTTAAATGATTAGCTTTATGTGTCTTAAATATTTTGTTAAATAGAGTTATTCACATTAATTAGTGTAATTGGGGGTTTGTGCTTTTGGAGGTTTTCTTTATGGACCATGTATAAATGTTAAATTATTCATAACTTTCCCCTTTGGACATACAGCTTGGTTAAGCTTTTCTTCTATACTTTTTGAACTGTAATTAAGCGTTAGGAGACGTTCAGCAGAATTTTGTTTAATTCTTATTATTTTGTTAATTTCAAATGATTCTATGTGTTTTTTGCATCTAGACTGAAACTACCTTCCTGTTTGCCCTTTAGATAATTTTCTTTATGTTATCGTCATTATTTCTTCTCCGTCCTTACCTTGAGAATGTTTCATACATTTTAAAGGCATTGTTTCGGGTGGCGTAGCTCAAAGTAAAACCTGTTCTGTCAAATTTCTTATTGATTGTGGTGTTGCATGGGACTCTTTCACATCGTTTCTCTTAATTTTCGGGGTATTATTGATTTTTTGCTTTTTAATGACCTTGATCATTGCATCATTGAATGCTTTATGGTTTGTAACCATTCTTTTGAGATATTTATTCATTGGTATTTATTTCTTTATCTATTTGTTTTTAGTGACTTCAATTCAAGTGCCCGGTATGGTTATCGTTGTCGCTTCTTGTTCTCCACAACTCTTGTACAAACCTTTGAGTTAACGTCCCAATAAATTTGATGTCATAAATGTACAACTCATTAGGCAAATCTACGTACTCAGCCCCCCTGTTATTCTTATGGAGAAAAAGTAAAATGTAATGACTCCCTTAATTATGCACATAAATAAATAAAACTTGGTATGTGACTTCACCTAGTTGAGTTATATTGATATTTGCATAAAAAACCATATTTTTTGTTCCTTGTTGCAGCAAACCTGCTTACTCAGCCCCCATTTTATTCTTATGGAGAATAATTAAAATGTTATATATCTCTTATTTATGAATGAATATTAAAGAAACTTGGTTTGTGGCTTCACCAAGTTTAAGCATAAATACCAATTGTTTGTATTCCTTGTTTCAGTAAACCTTCGTACTCATCCCCAATGTTATTGTTATGGAGAATAATTAAAATTGTATATATCACTTATATTTGAATATATTTTTATGAAACTTGGTATGCGGCTTTATATGATATTAAGACATATATTATGCATTGGAAATTCGCTGAGTACGCTGGTTTGCTGCAACGGGGGTGTTTTTACTCATGTATTATTTCAAAGCGTGTGTTATTGATAGAAATAATTTGGTGTTTTGATTCGATTAGCTTATCTAATATAACAATTATTAAATCAAGTATTTACAAATTTGTAAAGTATCAAGGTAAAGTTTCTATTCAAACACAATTTGGATAGATCCCTGGTAAGACAAACCTAGTTTCCAGTAATTGTATTTGTTCTATCTCTATGCGGTTACTTCGGTTTGCCTTGGTAATGTAAAGGGTAATGTTTCTTTGAACCTCAAAATATGGACCTTCTAGGTATCTTATTACAAATAAACGATATCAGAAAACTGACACATACTTTCTCCCTTTTAGGCCAACTTTAATTACTAAATTATTTTTTATTTACTAACTATAGAATATTAAGTACGGCATACTGCACAGAAAGTCTTTTAAAAAACCTCTTTTTAGAAATGTTCACCCAAATCCCATTTTTGGAGTCACTACAAAATTCTTTGCTACATACAGTGGTTTTAAGAGGCGAATCGCCTCATTATCTCCCCCCCATGGTTAGGAGATTCATATTTTGAATATACTCTGTTGGTTAATGCTAACTTGACCTGCATATAAAATTTCAATTAAATTGGTCATTAAATAAGAAATAAATTTTAATTTTCCTATTCCCCATTAGAATAACATTGGATAACGTACTGTGTTTACCGCTAGATGAAAGTTTCAATTTTCTCAGAGAGCTGGTTTTGCGGTCACCAGCTCTGTACATATCCGGGCAGGCACACAGACAGACAGTCATCACTCCGAACCCAGTTTTTTTAGAATCACGGACCATTAAAATAAATATTTAAACTAATAACTCAAATTCGAAAATTTTGACGAAAACAATAATTTATCTATATACTATGTATACGGGGGAGAAAGTAAAAAACAAAAACAATCTTTAACTGCTATATAAGTAAATCTTGTGAATGTTAAACATGCTAGTTTGGTCTGATTACCGATAGCTGAATTGATATTATCGTATTATGTAAATAGATTTAATAGACTTCATAGAGTAAACTTAAATACTACAAATATAATTGAGGTATCCAAGAGAAAATAATATGGTAGTTGTCTTTGATACATTATTATAAAATATTGTATATAAAATTGTTCATATTCAATATGATATGCAAGACTCTTATATCCCAAGAAGAATAGCTTGGACAATATTCCTATCTCACAATCATTATTTTAGTTGTGGTTTATTTACATTCCTCAAGATCTGATGAATGTTTCATATCATAAGATTATTTTGAAACAATTTATAATTATTTATAACAGAGAGTTTTTCTCCAACATTTAAGAGAGTTATTATGTTCGATTTCACTGGGTACTGGCTACACAAAATTAGGTTCCATTAAGCTCTTTTTCTTTAACAGGGAGAATGAGCTATTTGAAACTTTCCTGTCGATCTAATTAGCATGGATTATACCCTAATTAGCATGGATTATAGTTTGCCTCAGGATTAATTTAATTTTTTTGACCGTTTTTGTGTAAATAGAAAATACTATCAGATTTCGGTAAATACGCAATTAACTAAAACAAAGACAACATTTCAATTAATTTGTATTTATTTTGATGTAATATGAACAATATTGTGCTTAAAACAGTTCAGTATTGCTTATTTAAGTTGGTACGATAAAAATAATAGGTTTTAGTTGATGTTGAAAGTTCTTTGTTCTCATTTATTGTGACGGTTGTTTTATAACGCATCATTGGTTATTGGATGTTCTGGAACACCGTTTTGCTTCTTTCGGAGTGATTAAAAATCGTTAAGACAGTAAATTTGTTTTTAGATATTTCGCATTATAACTGTCTTGGGACTGAATTTCCCTTTGATAGCTAAACAAATCTGGAACTCATTAATAATCCGAAAATAAACTACACCAGTTCCAGGCACAGCTTTCACGGACCCCTGGGCAGGCCTACCGCCGGCCTCTCTCTCGTCTCTTCTCCCCTACCGATTTTGAAAGTTGATCTACACACATTCACAAATTAATAAGAGGCACAGAACACTCGTTTGAAAATTTAAGGAATGATGATGAAATGTGTTTTATCGATAGATGATCTTTTTACAAGTTTACAAGTACAGTAAACTTTAAATATCATGTATTACGAGTATTATTATTTAGTGTGTGGATGAATTGTAAATTTAATTTTGTACAGTTTCAAGATCAATTGAACGTGCTCAGAAAGTTTTAATTTTTTATTTTGTTATACGTTTGTTTGATTTCGGAAATCTACTTATATAAAGCTAGACCGGTTCACTAAAATGTTGTTTATGATTATTAACATGTGGTTTCTTCAGAGCAGTGATTAAAAGATTTGAGTAAAGATTACATAAATAGAGTAGTAAAATAAATCAAAGGGATATTGAGCTATAAACAACAACTGGAGTGACCTTAAAAATGTAGAAAGAGGCAAATGAGTTATAAACATCTGATTATCAGTAGGGGTAAGTGGTGAAATATTATTCCAAGTTATCTAAACTAACTGAGTGGCCTTCCCCCGAGCAAAGATCGGCCCCCCAGGTACTGTAAATGTTATGAGATGTAATTTGCCATCCCGGAGGGTAAATAGTTTATAGCCAATAGTCTAGGTCCTGCACTATCGTTCGCCATGTTCCACATAGAGGGTCAGGATCAAAGGAGAACTTAGTTTATAAAAAATAAGAGATGTATAGCATAAAATTACTATTTAGTCCGTGTGCTTATAAAAATTATGTGATTTTATCCAAAAGGCAATATAATAATTTTATGAAGATATGTGTCCACACTACTAGAATTTTTTACATTCATTTGATTTTTGCATTTCTTAAGTGAATAACATTGTAACATAACACACAAACAAAAAACTCTGAGCTGAATAAATGGGCTTTTGTTATAGTTTAATTAAGGATACATTACCTTTTATGAAAGAATAGAGCATACTTACAATATATAGATAATATAGAATTATCTACATCTACATTCTCTATATATAGAGAATATAGTCCGGTGTAGATTTCACAAAGTTTAATAACCACGTGAATAACAGTTATAGTGTCACTGGACGGGCCTTAATACCAAGTATAAACCAAGTATAACGAGGTATGTGACAATTAATTAAATAGCGATCATAGATTTTCCATAACTTATTCTTTCTTAGATTAATCTCAGCCAAAACAAATACTAGATGTATGAAGTAGACTGGTTATTCGACATGAAATACTATTTGAGGGTTTGTTAAAAGTTAAAACAAGTTACTGGACATAATAATATTTAGATACCGCGTCCATTCAACTTGAGGCGGGGCTGAAGCAAGGTGATTCGCTTATTTTCTTCAACCTATGGATCAAACCCCTTATTAGGGCGATTCAATCAATGGTCCGTTCTCATGGGTATAATCTGGGTAACGGTAAATTTATGTAAGGAGTGCCTGCTGGCTTCACGGTGTGCTCAGACACCTTTGCAAGAGATTGAGGCCATGAAGAGGGACCTGTTGAAGCTTGGGGGAGCCTGATTTTCCTTGAGTTGAGGACTTTTAATTCTTTCTCGCCTTTACCTAATCCTTAGGGGCGGCAAGGTCATCTGAAAAAGCTTAATCGGCTGCTCAAATATCTGGTATTGACTCTATTTGCCCCCAAGAACTAGTGATCTGGCTGAATGACGGTCTTGAAGTATAAAACTGGAATTTACGGAGACATTGTTTCCTCCGCGAAAAACGTTATTGCATATATAACCTATATAACCCCTTCGGCACGTGCTCAATCATTGTTAGCCTTAGTCTCATACATTGATAATACGTCACGATGCAGTCAAAACCACTTGGCCAAGGCTATCTTTAGGCATGCCAGCGAGGTGTGGCTTAGCAGCCAGGTTCTACTTGTCCCGGGGTCTGAGCTCATATGAAGCCAGTAATTTTTGTTGTAGTATTTTGTTTTGATAGGTCCAAATTCCAAATTCTGGTCTTGATACATCAGCCTTTCGTTATAAATTCTAGTCACAAATGAAGTAGTGAAGCGGTTTTCGATTGTGGATGTTGCCTGCTCGTTTGAAAACACCCATAACGCTCTCGTGAAGGCCCGTCTAGCAATGTATATTAAAAGCAACATTTTATTGCAAGCGATTTTTCTTGTTAATCAAAAAATTCTCAAAACAAAGAAAATAAGTACGTTAAAGATAACATTAGATGGTTATTTTTCATCGTCTTCCTATTAAACTTGATTATTTTTAAATAAACTACAAAATTGTATCAAGGTAATAAAGATATTTCATTACATTTAGTGAAACATTAATACAAATTATGATTTAAAATTTAATAATCGCGAACGAAGGTATAATATTGTTCTTTAAGAGGATAATTAATATCAACATGACCGCTCTCCAAGGCACTACCCTGTAGGACAATAGAGTAAAGTATCCCGGTTCGGAAATATCAATCATAAATAGAACATTAATCTAAGACATTTAGGAAATAAGAGATAGTACAGATTTTTTGAAAGGACCCTCGATAACCTACATAGTGATCAGCTGTTACATTATGACAAGATTTGGTGGCACATTATATATGCTTTAAAATTTTGAATGAAAAGAAAATCTGGTTTTAATTAGTCTATTACACTGAAACTTGATTTCTTGTCAAAGAACATCTCGTATTTATTTAGTAATTTGGCCGTGAAAGCTTACACGGGAAATGTTAACTTTGTTTGTTTATTTAACTTTGCTCTTTCATCAATTCTCTTTATACTGCAATGGCATTTGAAACAGAAGTAGGTTTCTGAATACCTGACTGAAAGTATCACGCATATAGTGAGTTTCAGTTTTAAATTTTAAGTATTATATGTAACATGCAACATCCATCGACCCCGTCTTAGTAAACCCGCTTATTCAATGAGTTTCCATCGATGTTTACTGATATTTTGTCTTACATTTCATTAAAGTACAGTAACATATAGCTGTAAATTATATGCAGTTAAAGCCATCAAGTTTTACTAAAATATTTAAACAAAAAAGTGCCATATGAAGTCGGTACTATTCTCGTTAAGAAGCACTATTATATTGGACACTTTCCAGGGTTCAAATTGTTATGATATACACTCTCTAACTTTCTTTTGTATAGAAGATAAGTTTTGGTTGTTCGTTTTCCTAAGAAAACAATACGATAACTATATGTATACAACTACTGCAGAATAGCCACTTTTGGAACACACCACCATTCCGATAACTTGAATTTGTTGGTTCGCATTATCTTGAAATCAGTTGCTGTTTTACACCTATGATACTAAATTTAACATGGTTCGTGCTAACCGGCACACAAACGCACTCATACCTGTTTTTGATCCGCTGCGTCACCGACGTGTAGAAAGGTGGTTTTCTACAGAGCAAAATTGCTGGGAATTATAGTCGAGAGCAAGTTAACATGGACCCCTCATCTTGAAAGTCCTTGCCAAAAACTTAACAGTAGTGTATATGCTATCAAGAGAATAAAATCAATAATTAGTGACACTAAAACAGCCCTAACAGCATACCATGCATTCGTTGAGTCACCTAAGAAATATGGGATGACTGTCTAGGGTGGCACCTCTGCTGGAAATTTAAAACGAGGACTGATTCTTCATAAGAAGGCAGTAAGGCATCTTGCTGGACTGAAACACCGTTAATGCTGCAAGGAATCTTATAAGATGCTGAAAATTCCTACTGTCATCGCACTCTATATCGTAGAGACAATCATGTATGTTGAAGGAGAAAATCTGCTGAGAGGTAACCATGTACATCAGTACAACACCAGATATGCTACCTCATTCGTTCTTCCCAACCTTTATGACTAAAAAAAATATATGGGCAGAAAGTTGTATAACAACCTGCCAGTCTGCTTTCAAGCCTGCCGAAACATTACTCGTATTGACGCCATTACTGTACTTGATGTTCATGTAAATAAAGAGATTTTGATTTGATTTGGTTTATGGAGTTCATAATAACCCATATGTTTGTGTTTTTTGTGTATTTGAGGTAATTGATTCCATCCTAAATCAACCTGCAAGTCAAGTAACTTTCTGTCTAATAAAGTCTCGTTAATCAGGAAATTAAATACTTGAAATCAACTAGTAAAACAGTTTTCAAATTTCTGTAACAAAATTGTGTAGCCTGGTCGATTGTTTTATAACCATTTCAACACCTTTATAACGAGTTTTCAAAAAGTTTTAGGCCTAAGCGTTATAAATATTTTTGTAATTTCATATTCAAATGTGAATTGTTGCACCAGATTAATTTGCTCTAGAAATAAAATAGTGTGTACGAGCTTGTGAAGAAAACAAAAACAGACTATTTTGGTAGAAATTGTTGTGCTATTTTACTAAATAGGGGCTATGGGCAGACACCATTTTAAATATTTAAATACATAATGATCTTCATTTTTGTATGAATCAAATTTTACTGTAAATAATGTGTTATACAAATTCTACCTTATTTCAGAAATGATATTTGCCGTTAAATACAACAAAATAATTTCATAGTACCAATAAACTAATACCGGAGCAATTATCTTCACATAAATTAAATGCCAAGCAGAGCCGTCTCCAATTGCTCTAAATCGTGTGTTACACTAAGCGGCACCAGTTAATGGTGTAACTAGGACACCCCTGACAATATATTGCGTAAAAAGTATTTGATCACAATACTGTAAGATTTTTTAAAGTTTAGATATTAAAACATTGAAAATATTGTTAATCTTAATTCATCTTAAATTGAGATGAAATTATTCATCTTAATTTCGTAGGTTTTAAATTTTCCAAATACTAAAAATCGAATATTCTATCCAATTAGTGACTTTAAATTACCATTAAAATATTTAGGCTATAAAATAAGGATAAATTTCCCAATTACAAGGGAATATATTTCTGACTTTAGGCTTCAGACTAGTTTTTGCCTGTTCTTCTTTCCACTTACCATAGCTTACTTCATATTTGCTAAGTAAGCGGAACTAGGTGACTGTGAAGCCCCTAGAACAATTCACACGTGGCATCAGAGAAACCCTTCGATGGCCAATTGCGAGAGGAGACGTGCCGCACCCTCAAAGTCCCGGTTATTGACAGGAAAGCTCTTGCAAACCCCAAACTGATAAGGATCTCTTCTTCGAATAAGATTGGATTACGATCTATCAATTTACATACAAACCGCCTAAATTGAAAGTATTTTATTAACAAAACCCACCTAACAATACATTTATTTACTAAAAATTACCGTTCACTAAGTATAATTTTTGTGTTACCTAATTTTTTAAACTTATATCAAACGTGAGAACATATTTTCTCGGCGATAAATGTATGGCTCCTGCGGTTTAATTTTTAATAAAAAGAACAAAGGTTCTTTACGGCTGGGCTATAAAGAATCCTTTGACCTAATCCCAAAACTGTTACTTACTTCGAGATGGCCAGTGTTTTAGGCACTTTTTACACACAATTGCTTATATAGTCTGAGATATGTTGAGATAAAAATATTAAAGTGGTCTGATATTTTTAAAAACTGAAATTAATAGTTGTGTATGCCATAAATTAATGTTGACATGCGTGCAATAATATGGGAAACCCGCGATTTGGGAGGAATTTGAAGGCAAATGCTTAGGAATTCACCTCATTGGCCTTTAAAGTTCAAAGGTTGTCTATTTATTTTTGTGAATTACTATTATTATTGTGTGTATAAAATTTTTAAAGAGTAATTTAGCACACACATTAGCAGTAAAGATTCCCCTTGTTTAGCAAATAGTCGGTAATAACTATTTTACCAAAATAATGAATCGATTAAAGAGAAATTTTATCGTGGTAACCATCACGCTTATATGACCCACATTACACATTTACCACAAGTAAATGATTTAAAATAATAATTTTAACTCTTATGTTCTTAGCAAACGGAAAATAAAATCTATGTTATGGGTCCTTAACTGAAATTACAGTAATAAGTGTGTGCATAAACACACACTTATATCAGTTAAGGAACCCATTTATTTGTTGTTCAAATCAAATAACCCTGAGAGTTTGGATGGATGTTTGTGGCTCCCATCACCTAAAAAAATCCATACAAACTATTAAATCGCCAGAGTAATATATCGGCTTTCAACAATTTCGATAACCTTTTATTAGGTTTAAATTTCCTTGTTATAATTCAAAATTACATAGCTAATCAAATGGCAAAATAAAACCATGTACATTACCACTATTGTTTATTATCCGATTAATGAACGGTTTATGAGGCAAATAGGTTTAAGGTTTAAATAAGGCACAAATATGAGAAACTCTAAATGATTAGGGTTTAAATTGTATGTGCAAACCTTATAAGTAACAAATTTTACGCTAGTTAAGCTCTTATAGGCGCGTAATTTAGGATTTTGAATTTCACCCAGTTTTAAATACCGTAACTCTTAAAATATCTCTATAATACTTCTAAGTACCGAAAATGAAAAATCTTTAAAGAAAATCCCTCTGTCTTCTAAGATAATTAATACAATGAAAGTTATGGAGAATATACTTTTTCCAACATGGAATAGATCTGAACATGTGAGTTGGTAGTAATAATAACCTATAAATAAATTATATTTGATTTCCATGTAAAACTCGTGTATTTAATTGTTATTTAAATTCCTTTGGTAGCCGTATTTTAGTGAAGGTTGTTGTGATCTTCTCAGCTGGGGTTCGCCTCACAGGCTCGGTGGGAGTTTGTATAATTAAACAGAGCAAGCTTGTCAGATTACGAATGCAATAGCCTGGAGCTGAATCATCATCCCAACTGACGAGCCCCTGCGTTCTCTTTAATTAAAATACTAGCCCGACCTTTGGAAAAATCAATTTTAATAATTGCTTGTAAGTTTAGACGTGTTAGACAACCTTGAATTTTTCATGTCTTAATTTTCAAGCATATTTTTATTGGCACAATCTACTGTTTTCAGGCATAATAATAGATTTTTAAGATTTAAGACTTATAATCATATATTTAAGACTGGTATAATCGTAACAAACTAAAATTATTGTTAAAATATCATACAATTCAACAATCGTTTATAATTTTAACAAAAAAATCAATCTGTCGAAAAATCGATCTTTTTTCTGATTAGGTCACTATGGTTTACATCTAATTTGTTAAGGATTGTCTTGTAATCTTTGAATTGTTTATGAGATAAACTTCTTATAGAGTTCTTAAACTTCAGTTGAAATTATTATGGTTCTACTGTTCTAGTAATGATTAAATGAAACAATGCATACGAGAACGAGAACAAAGCAAACCATCAAATACCCCCGTCGCAGCAAGCCTGCGTACTCAGTGAATTTCCAATGCATTTGTATGTCTTTAATACCGCATAAAGCCGCTTACCAAGTTTCTTCAATATACATTCATGAATGAACAATATGTAACATTTCAATTATTCTCCAAAAGAAAAACATGGGGACGGAGTACGCAGGTTTGCTGCAACAAGGAACACAAAATTAAGTGGTTATGCAAATATAAATATAACTCAACTAGGTATATTTTTACCATATACCCAGTTTCATCAATATACATTCATAAGTAAGCGATGTTTTCCATTTTAATTACTCTCCATAAGAATAACATGGGAGATGAGTATGCAGGTATGCTGTAAAGAGAAACAACTAAACGGGTTTTTATGCAAATTTGTTTTTTAATTCAACTAGGTGAAGCCACATTATTTAATTTATGTTCACAAATAAGGAAGACATAATATTTTACTTACTCTCCATAAGGGGATGAGTTTACAGGTTTGCTGCTACAGGAATAATCAGTAACCAATTTTTTTGTGAATTTAACAATTAACCACAACCACATGAAGCCATATACCAAGATTCGTCAGTATTCGTTCATAAATAATCAAGATATAGAATTTTTCTTATTCTCAATAAGAATAGCATTGGACAATGTACTGTGTTTAGCAGTTTCAATATCTCTGTAACCAATTGACGTAGAGCAATTATCAAAACACCAAATTGTGTATATTTTTTAAGCTGAATCCAATGGTGCAAACTAAAATTTGACTTTTTCAAAAATTACATGTAACAAGTTCAAAAATCCGATTTTTAGGGTACAAAACCCCCCCAAAATACCTCTTCACAATGGTCGATCTGTCTGGTTTTCGAACTAAAAAGCAAGTCATAAATGTTGCTTTACACGTTTGTACCAAATTTCATCAAAATCAGACCATTTTTACGAGAGTTATAGTGCTTACGGAAACATATATATATATATATATATACACAGTTTTGAACGAATGGTGTTTTTGGCATCTGGGGACCTCAAAACGAAAATGTATCATGGTCTCGGGCCTATGTCTTACCTATGCTACCTCCCTATAGGGGAATTTCACTAAAACTAATTTCTCTTTTATAAATAAATGTAAAATTGTTGATTTGTAAAATGTTTTATAACTTTAAATAATTTTGCACTCTTAATTATTAAAGATTTTAAATGAATTTGACTTTGAACATGTTCTATATTCATTATATATATTAGTAATTTGACTTTTTGAGCCTTTTCAAATTGCCTCTTTTAACGTAAAATTAATATTCCGTACCATTTGGAGAGTATGCAGGTACATATTTTTACAAATGTTATTGTTACTTTAATTTATTGTTACTTTAATTAATGCTAGCTGCATATAAACATATTATAGTTTATAACTAATACAAAGCTGACTTCATTTACCTACATTTTAAACTAGACAGTGAAATTAAAATTGTGATAATTAATGACTGAACTGAATTGTAAGTAACTGAATTGTAAGTGTTACAATTGCCACTCTGCTTTTAAATTTCAATAAATAACTTTGTATTTGAAAATAAATTATTTAACCATTTTATACTTCGTCTGGGAAAGGCAATTCATAAAATACCCAAGTATTATATATAATATCTGGGATAAGTGAATATGTATATTAGAACCAAACTGTATTTCATAATTTGCCACACATTCTAGGCAATGCCAAGGTATTCTGTAGAATGGCTGGATTTCGTGCTCTGCCGGTAACGCCTGTTCCTAGTTTCCAAGTTAAACTTTTTACTTTGCAATATTTTAACACACGAAAAATCTGAGTTTAATAAGCGGTTTATCCTATAAAGATAAAGTCCATTTGAGATTAAATTTTTAACCATATGATTTGAACTTGTCACCCATTACGCATGTTTTAACATGAATACAATAACTGATTGAACTTGAATTTAATCATCTAATGAAAATTAATTAATCAATTATTATTTGGCACAAATTTTGATAATGAGCCTCAAAAAATCATACGACAGACCTACTACGTCACTTTTCCTTCCTGCTTCAGTAGAGCAGTCCGACTGTGCCACAAGCTCTGTTCTGACAATTTAAAAAGCTGATTAGCTCAATATATTCTTAAAAAGTAACAAATCAGAATATTAACATATGTATAATTAACCTTGCTTACGATACGTACATTATTTAAATACATTGCTGTTGGGGTTTCGGACATCTAGATATAAAAAAGTTCCTATTACGATTTTACGTTTTCATAAACTATATGGTAGATTCTCACTGGATTAGTAAAATAAAACAGTAAAGTTTTGACTGATTTTTACAGAGTTCATGCTTCTCTATGCATAACAGTTGTGATGAATCGTAAAGTTTATTTTAAGCATAATCTGTATGCATTTAATTATTGAATTATCCAATGTGGATAATTACTTACACTCCGTCGGATTTTGTGTCATAAATACATTTCTGGTATTCATTAAATCGTTTTAATTATTTTAAAAATACCTTTTTAGATAATAAACGAGTCCGCACGCAGCACGCTGATGTGAGGGAAGTGAATTTCCACATTAAAACTTTTAAGACTCAAAACCAGTGTAAAAACATACATGTATTCCAATTTTTATTGAAATCTGAAAACAGTGATTTTTTGGCTGTTCTAATTCTCCTGGTTTCATTTACCTGCAAAGCTGGGAATACAATTTTGCGCATTATAATGTTAGGAGAATGTCCAGACAGGCTTTAAAGTAGGCGTGAGGTTTCTGGGGATGATAAAAGTACTCTAACAAAGGAATAACAAGCTTTTCTAGTGTAAAACCCCCGTAAGACAACGTACTGTGTTTAGTCGAAACACATTTTCTTTAATAACTCGGTAAATATGTATGCTAGAATGACGAAAGAGGGCCTAAAACTTTCGCCTTACTAATTCCCATCTTTTTACATGCATTAATTTTACATACGAACCTTTTCTGACCCTTTTAGGGCCCAAAAACTCGAAATTTGAAATATTAATCCCCAAAAAAGGGGTTTAGAGTTGACCGATTGTTTTTCCCAACGAACTTGTTTAACTGATTACAGAAAGGAACGTTCCTACCAAATTTGAAGTAAATCGGACAAGAAATGCGACCGCTAGAGTGCAAACACACACACACACACACACACACACACACACACACACACACACACACACACACACACACATATTATATATATATATATATATTTATATTTATATATATATATGTATATATATATATATATACAATTTTGAACGACCCCCAAAATGTGTTCAGGGGGTCACGTTAGGAACTTCTATCGTGGTCCCGGGATTAAGTTTACCGTGCGGGTCATGCTAATAGTTCACTTTCCAAAGGAAATTCACTATTAATTTAAAACGTGTATCACTATTCAGGATAGTCCAGAGAGTGAGATTTCACACTCAACACCGAGGGACGAGCATGCCGGCGCCGCCTTGGAATGCGCTGGCATGCTGTGGTCTGTACTGACTGACATCTCCTGAGACTGTTTTGCTTCGAAACAATAAGTTGAAATAACACAGGTTTAACTTTAATAATTATGCCTGTAGGTATTATTCCTAAACACTATTCGCACAAATCAAAATAACCAGACACCACACTGACGATGTTAAAATCTAACTCATTAACTAACTTGTTTCAATCACTACGTTTATGTTTAATAAATGGTTAAAAGTAATGATTGTTCCTGTCTTGCCAAAGGTGCGGTGTGTAGATATTTTGTTTTGTGCGGATATCGTCACCAGTGACATGTTTTAACGTTCTGTAAGGAACAGTTTAACCCAGGTTCTGTTACCCTCCGAAATCACAATTTCCTAGAATTTAGTTTTAATCAATATCCCAATTCTATGACAGCTAGATTCAGTTTAGAACTTCCAAAATTATTGCTCTGGATCGAGCTGAACAGCTTCTAGACCAGAGGTGCTTTTTAGTTAAAATAAAGTGGTCATGTTAAAAATAAAATTTAAAAAAATGTTATAAAATCATTTTCATAAAGTTAATATATATCAAGAAAAAATTATGAAGTGCAATTTATAATCTTGTTATATAAATAATATAAAATAAATACATGAATATACTTAATTGTGAAAGTTTCCATCTCGAAATAAATCAGTTTTACACTCCGTCGTCAATCCTTTTGGTTTACTAGCAGATTACTAGTTTCAGGACTACTGTCATTATACTGCCATTATAAAATCTGGCGTCGAAAATCAAAAGATGAACTAATAGTCACCGTTTTCTACACACCAACCCAACACAAACGAACGGTACGATTACAACAAACATTTAAAAAATGTCCATGCCGGTTTATTTTTAGTTAATTTTAGTGAACTTCGTAGGTACTTATTTAAACAGTTTCTTTATTGTAATTTAAGTTAAAATACTTAACTTTTTTGTGGCTGAAGTTGAAAGTATGTTCAAAGTTGCGTTGATAAACTGCGTGCTTTTGGGGTGTAATTCGTGAAGTAAGGAACAAAGGTTCTTTATTACATTGCAATAAAGAACTTTTGTTCTAATCCTGAGGCTGTTGTTTTATATTAGAGAGAGCCCATTAGAAGCTTCCAACCATTATTTACTTACATTATTTAATAACGGCGAAATATAAATACATGAAAAATTAATTTTGTACTAAATACACATCATATAACTGTCAGATAGCTTTTTGTTATTTCATCTATCTCATTTATTGCTACTGTATATTTTGTGATATTCTAATAGCATTTATTGTGACTTTTAGTTAAAATTTGAAGTTGGTTTGTACCAAATATAATTTTTCAGTATAAAAACTTGAGCGTGTGTAGTAATTTAAAACAATATAAAAATAAATCTTAGATATATTATACGATAACAATGTTAGTTGTAATAATTTTTCATATGTTACAAATTATGGGGTAATAAGTTTTGTGGGTCTACACTTAAACTCGCCTGACTAGAATGGGTTTAAACTCCTTTTTCCACTACTTCAAGATTAACTGCAAATAAACTGCACCATTTGTATGCGCAGAGGTGCGCACTGCGGGACGTAAGGTTCGATACAAAGCCGTCATATACTTCAAGCTTGAGAACTTAATCATAATGCTCAAAACCTTTGTGTGTGTATTTTAATTTTATTTTAATCACAACCCTGAAGAGTTAATAAATAATCTGATTGTGGGAAGGTTTCACTAATCTATTAATTCAGAACTAATTAAGTCCTACAAACTAAAACGCTAAAACATACCTTTGTACAGTTAAGGTCACAGTGCTTGGCATCTGGTTAGCGTATGCTCTGGAATGGCTTCGTGTTACAGTCTAATTTTGTCAACAGAAAGCAAAAATCAGTTATTTAATTTTAAAACATTTGTTTGGTTGTTTTTGTTAATGTCTAATTTTATTTACGAGAAATTTCAGTAGTTTCTCGCCTTTCCCATGTGCCAATCACCGTGAACCAAACTGTACCTCAGTTAGCCCACGCAAGCTATTTGAATTTCACAATCAGAGTTGAAAGTGTTTTCAGTACATATAATCTATTCAACAATCTTATTAACTCCTTTTCTGTACTTAGCAACACAAATCATAATTGCGATAAAATATTGAAATCATTAACGCCACAAAAATTAGTAAAACTTACTTCAAGGGGGACGCCAAACCACTAATGTATCTGAGTTATTTTGTACATATTATAAATCATTTTTAATGTGATCGAATAAAATACACTCTAAACCGAATTTTACTGTTTCATTTCGACGAAACTCTATTATGAAGCATATCGTCATGTTGGTTATTGGTTGTTTGATACAAAAATTGATAACATCTACTCTTAATTTATAAACAAAATATATGTTGACTGTAAATATAATCAGGTGATTTGTATGGAATGATGGCAAGTGTGGGGAAGATGAGATTCCGATACGTTAAACATAACCGATAACCGAACCCTCAGGGAGTCATCGAGGGTGGTTTCAGTTTGCTCAACGATGCGATGGGTTAATACTTATCCTTTACAATAAAACACAGTTGTGCCGACAATGTCGTGGTTAAAGAACAAAAACATCGTTGTGTTCAGTAACTAACAAGCAGTGAACGATTGATGAGAGGTCCATTGTTTCCTATGGTTAACATTATTAAGCTTTTAAATTTCTTAAAGCGAATTGTAATTCACTAATATGATATTGGATTCTGATAACACTTTAATTGTAAACATCTATAGATATAGATAGTAGTGGGGGTTTGTAGGTGCTGGCTCACTTGATTGATGGCTTCCGGTCACGTGACCGGAAGTGCTGAGTCATTATATCTGAGGCATCTGAGGCTGAGCCAGTGACGCAGGTGGTTTTGTGACATAATGAGGGAAAGTTTTTTAAAGGTCAAGGTCACGGGGAGGATATTTTAAAAAAGTACTACCTCGCACGCGTAAAATTCGATTGTGATTCGATAGTTTAATCGATATAAAATATCAAATTAAAACAATCGAATGAAGCAATCGAATGATACGAGTGTGAGGCAGTACTATTACAAATATTAATTTATTTTATTAATAATGTTTGTCCTTATTTACAATGCGAAGCTTCCGCCGTTGTTGGTTATAATCGAAGTTGTTGATCCCGACGAGTCGCGGCCATCGTGTTTTTTCCTGATGAAAGACGGTAGATACTTTGATTCCTGCGCAGAGTCCATGTTGATTTTTCGACACTGATCTGTTCTGATAGGTGTATCCATTTCATTGCTGTCAGATGGAAATAATACCTGACGGCAATGAAATGGAAACATCTCTTAGATCTTGAGTGAATTGATATTGTTATTTTGTGAAGAGCGTCTCGGAGAGCTCAATGTTCACCGGTCGAGAGCCGGAGGTGTGACTATTCGCTAGCTAGCGTTCTGGTATCAAATAAAATGGTGGAGGTAAAAGTGTAGGATGCGGGGCAGATGGCACGGGGCAGGTGGTTACAAAGCAGCTGGTGCGGGGCAGATGGTAATTCTTGAATTCATTTACCACCTTCTTCCATTATTGTTTAATAAAACGTCCATCAACAATGACATCGTTGCTTCTGTATCAGATGGTGTTGTTGTAGAAACTTCATGTAGTTGTATTTCACCAGATATATTTTCATCAGTGTCATTGTGTTCAACATTATAAGAAACAGATATGGAAGAAACATTATTGTCTTGTATTTGTGAATCCATGTGTACCGCGCAAGAGCTACATATAGTGATGTAGCGTTTGCGCGTAGGTTTGGTACTCGGCTCTTCCCCCACCACACCAGTCCCCCCACCAAGTTTTACATCGCACAATAACTAGTTTACAAATGTTAGTTAGGGTTTAGCTCTTAGACTGTCAAGACCTTAGCTCCGTAACTGAAAACTACAATAATGTTTGCTCTACGCTGTATAATTATGGCATTTACTATGATCTAAACCAGTGCATGTATTCATATGGTGATTTTTGCGTAGCAAACAACTGGCTAAAAGTGTTTCAACCTCGATTATTCTTCGACGAAACCGCTCATTGTCCACTAAAAGCGTAGACCTTCGGTCTTCATTGTCAGAGAAGTAGAAGGTAGTGTCAAGTGAACTACTGAAGGTCACCTTCCTCATGTTCCTGTAAAACTGTGACATCTTTCAGACCCTCTAGGTAGATGTTCATCCGTCAAGAGCTGGAAGTATAATGATGTAGCCTTATCGTGTATGATAGGCACCTACCCCCCACCACAACGTTACCTTGTCCTTCAAACAATTGTTTTTACGCTACGGATGCAATACCGTTGGTTAGATTTAAATTTCGATTGCACCTTCTTGTTCGTCTTGTCAAGCTGCTTAATTGAAGTACCCACATGTTATACGTTGAACCAAAAATAAAGAAGTTATTTAGGTTTGTCCTTGAAAATAGTTGTTTTTCGCTGTTGCTGCTATACCCTTAATTGGATCTGAATTCTGTTTGCACCATCTTGTTCGTCTTGACAAGCCGCGTAATTTGAGTACCCACTTAATATATTTTTAACCGGAAATAAAGAAGTTATTTAGGTTTGTCCTTCAAAATAGTTGTTTTTGGCTATTACTGCTATACCCTTGGTCGGATCTGAATTCTGTTTCCATCATCTTGTTCGTCTGATCAATCTGCGTAATTTGAGTACCCACATGACATACTTTGGACGAACTTTATTGTTTTTCTACTATTGCTGCAATACCCTTGGTCGGATCTGAATTCTGTTTGCACCTTCTTGTTCGTCTGATCAAATCGCGTAATTTGAGAACCCACATGACATACTTTGCACAAACTTTGTAACCCCCCCCAACATGGGTCATGTTCAAGGTCAAGGTCAAGTTCAAGGACCTTGGGACTTAGAAACTTTCACAAAGTGGGCTGCACACAAACCGGAGACTAACAAAATCTCCTGCCTATGTACAGGCCAAGTCCCTAACTTGAAATGCTTAGGGTGGTCCTGAAAAGGACCGTTTTTGTTGCCATGAAGAGGAGTTCTGAAGGATTTGCGGTTAGTCGAGGTGGAGGAAATGCACAAGGGATTTGAAAATTTGTTTAATCAGCCAATTTTCCTTGCCATCTTTACGGATGAAGAACAGTTCCTTTTGAGATGGGATTCTAGGCGGTTGTGGCAGGGAGTGAGGCAGTTGGACCTTCATATGAAAATCTTCATGATGCAAAATATAGATGTTACCGCTGAGCCCTGCCATAAACTTGTATTTAATATTTGTTTTCAGCTTTCTAAATTTAGCTGTTGTGAAATTTAGAGGAGTGACCAATTCTTCTTCCTTCAACACCCTCGTCCGCTCCATCACCTCATCCACGGTGAGAGGTGGAGTTGAAGGTCGAGGCTGACTTGCAGATTGACTTGCAGTTGAATTCTAAGGTCGATGCTCAGTTGACGGACGTTGGTTGAAGTAGAGCAGGTGGTTCTTAAAATGTCTTCTTATTGTGGACTTGATAGAAGTTGGCCTCTTAAATCCACTTCTTCCCTCAACCGTCTCCTTCAGGGACTCCTTCAGGCGTCGCAGTTTCTCGGGGCTCACAGGGGAAGTCATTGTAGCGCTGCTGATCGACACGTAGTTCCAGTTCGCAAGACAAAGCTGGAATGAGGTTGCAGACGCAGTAAAGCGTTCTCGAAAGTGAAACCTTGCTCTATCCATATATGGGTAGAAAGCTGGGGACCGGTTTACATCATACCCCCCCCCCCGCGCGGACCCCCCCCCCCGAGCGGACCCCCCCCCCGAGCGGAACCCCCCTGTTTGGGTCAGTTCAAGGTCACACCCCCTCCGTGACGACATCAGAGGGTGTGGTCATTCTCCCACCACTGACCGCCGCCTTTAAAAGCGGGAGCGTTCGCAGTCTCTTCGCAGTAGGCTGCCGCCCGTTCGTGATCTATGTCCGTCCGGGTTGAATTCTGCTGCAGCGTAGGTCTTTTAAGTGTGCGTTGGGCCCGACGCGCAATTAAGAGATCCACGCCTTTGCATGTGGATGGTAGTTTGTTAAGCATGGTAGTTTGTTTGTTAGATTATCGCTTGTAGATTGCTGCTAATTAATGTAGTTCGTTTAATGAATGTTGGTGTTGGTTTCAAGTGTTTTATTTAATGATGAAATATGTACCTTCCTTACACATCCTTATCCCTGGGTAAAGTCTTTATACCCGTGGGGTTTTTATCAAAGTAATTTAATGTCGGTCTTTGTAAACTACCTTGGTGAAAACACTGGTTTTGCAGTAGCCTGACGCCCGTTCGCTGATCTATGTCCGACTGGGTTTCAGTGTTGCTGTTGTGACCTTTTTTAAACTGACCTCAGTATCCTGACGCCCGTTCACTGATCTATGTCCGACGGGGTTTCAGTGATACTGATTGTTCTTTGTAAAATTAACTTTAACTTTAACTGTCCAGTTTGTTTCAAAGTAATGTAATTTGTTTCTTTGTAAAATTAACTTTAACTTCAACTGATCAGTTTGTTTCAAAGTAATGTAATTTGTTTCTCATCCTTTTCCTAACCTCCTGACAATAAGGTTCGGCCCTGAAAACCGGCCTTATCAATAAGATCAATACGGCCATGCAAACCGGTTGACACCACCTATCTCACCCACGAGAAACGTTTGTAACTTTTTGGGGTAAATTAATAAAAGATTTAGTGTTTATAACTGTGAATGTTCTTTAAAAGTCCCTAATAGAGAACGGGGAATAGAGCACAACATTCTGCTCTATTCCCCGTTTTGGCATCATGTCAGATGACCTTGACCTACTGACGGGACTTAGAAAAACTTTCGTTTGATCAAATATCGGAAGAAATATACTTTTACAATAACCTTTCTCAATCACCTCCACTCCCACCACTTACATCTCCCCACCACTTACATCTCCCACCACTTACATTGGGTATAAAAGAGGTTCCCCATCACTGGTAAAACATTCTGCTGTTTGTGTTTAACCATGGCGAATATCAGGAAGCAAACCATACCCATGAAGATTAACGTAGCGGAAGCACCTCTTGTTTCACCAACTACATCTTCTACACCAACTTCTACTGCTTCTTCATCTTCTACACCAACTACTGCACCATCTCTACTCCGCCAGGTTTTATCTTCGCCTGCTTCTTCATCACCTGCTTCTTCATCATCCGGTCTTTCATGCATACTCCGCCAAGCATTAATGATGTCCTTGATCATCCCGGAAGAGATGTCTGAGTCGCAACCAAGGTCTCCGTCTTCTCCACCACCAAGACCCAAGTCACCATCAAAATCTTCTCCATCTTCCCCATCACCAAGGTCCAGATCTCCATCACTAAGGTCAAGGCCAAGGTCTTCTTCGTCTTCTTCTTCTTCTTCATCTTCGAACTCGGGATCATCATCGAGTTCAAGATCTTCAACACCCACTATACCGCAGATCATTTCTCCAATCATCACTCCACCTTCCACAAGTTTTCATCCGTCAGTAATCTGCATAAATGATCAAACTCCTTCAGAGAAATTTAATGAATTAAAATCCTTGAGAAGGAAGTGCATACTTCCTGCACAACAATGTAAATACAGTTTTAAAAAAGGTGCAAGGAAAAGGGAACGTTGTGCTAAATCTGGTGTCTTAGATGAAGAAGTATGCAGTCTTCATTAAAGACAAAAACACAAGGGTACCGTTTCTCTTTCCACACCACATCCAACAGTGAAAACAGCCAAAACTCGGATTAATAGGCTTTGTAAAAAAAACAATACTTTTTTGTCAAAATAATGGGTTTCTTAAAGGTGATGTTACAATGTGGAGACCAACTCTACATTTTAAGATTACCTAAAGGCATGTGCCATCCCAACAAACCTACGAAAAAGCACTATCTAATCAGAGGCAATTCAGGAACCACTGTGTGGAAAACATTGTAATAACCTTTTTCCAAATTAAATGAAGTCTTTCTTTTTCCAAATTTAAAAAAAAGTGTGGACCACCTATTTAAATTTTGTAGCATATGCTGCAGAATGTAAATAGGTTGCCCACTTTTTTTTACAATCTTACAACGACCTTGACCTAGATAACGGACTTGGAAATATTACACTAAGTCAAAGATAAAATTTAAAATGAAAAAGGAGAAATATTATACTAAAGACATTATTCAACAGTAAAGAGGGGAGGGGGTAAGCGGGTATTTAAGCGAGCGATTCGGAATATAATTATTAGATGTATCATCATGAGCGTCAACAGCAACATATGGGAAAGGAGATTAGCGAAGAGGAGTTGTACGCGATTGCTGAGGCTGCTGAGATGACTGAGGCTGCTAAGATTGATAATGTTGCGGAGAATGATGCTCAGTCACAACCGCAACAAACTACATCATCGATGCAGCCTACAACGCAGCAACCTATCGTGTTATACTGGAGGAATATAATGAGGCGATGGGGTACGCCTGCACAAAGTGGTGTGGACAGCCGCGTTCTCCTGAACAATGGGAGGAGCACGATGCAGACTTTCGCCTGGTTGCAGACTTAGAACTTGAGCTTCAAAGAGCAAAGGCTGTTCAATAGTGACAAGATTTAATGTTTAATTTTTAAATACAGAGCGGGGAATAGATCAGTTTGTGTTCCAAGTGAGAACCACTTACTTACTGCTCTATTCCCCGTTTTGGCAACTTGTTCAAATGACCTTGGGACTTAGAAAATTCTCGCTTAGCAACAACAAAAATTGAAATATATATCTATGTATTTCTTACAAAAATACCCCCCACCACTCCCACTCTTCCATAAACGTGGGGGTAACTTATACATTTAATTGGGGGGGGGGCGTCTATTTAATGTCGATGCAACAGTCTATATTTATCATATCGCCATCGCCATGATGAACCCACCAGCAAACTCCGTTTGTTACAGCTTTCCCCTCCTCGATATCGATGATGAGATAAAACTTACATCAATTACAAAACGGTTTGAAATCGAAAGGCGACTAATAAAATTCGACATATTCCACACGATATTCGTTTGGCAATGTTGACCATCGAATATGTTAAAGATGAATGTACTACTGAAGATCCCTATTGTTTTATGAAATTTTTAGTTGATCAAGAAGCAATGTGTACAATCCGACTTCACAACCGAGTTTAAAATCTATTAAATGTTCCTGTTGGAGAAAATTGTCCTTGTTAAATACAAAGCGGGGAATAGATCAGTTTATGGTTTAAAATGAAATCATTTACTGCTCTATTCTCCGTTTTGGCAAATATGTTTAATGACCCTGACCCAAATACAGAAGAGCCTCCAGCTACAAGAGTAAATAGAAAATGTAAAAAATAGTAAACTTAATCTAATACTTACCCCCACCACTTTTGCTAGGGTATAAATAGAGGGGCATTTGAAGTGTTTTTCATTATTGCGTTGACCCTTGTGGAGATCGCACCTACATTATGCATGTAGTAACAGTACAAATTTAATAAAATTTAATCTTTTATTTTTCTGTTCATTCTTTAGTGTTTTGATTACTAATCCTTTGGCGTTATTTAAAAAGTTTTTAAGTTGTAATTTTGCATTGTCAATTTTAAAATGTGTTACTACATTACCAGGTAGTGCTTGAGCGTGTAGTTCCACATCTACTGCTGTTTATGTTGAAGGACGGTGATGTGTAGACAGAGCAGGCCTAGAAGTCAATGCAGCTGATGATGTTGAAGGGCGGTGAAGTGTAGACAGAGCAGAGGTAGAAGTCGATGTTGATGGTGTTGATTGTGCATATTGAATAACACTTGGTCTGTAATGTTGGTGTTGAGCTAACATTTGATCTATTTCTTTCAATTCTTCTTCTTCATATTCTTCATCTTGGTTGTTGTTATGTTTTAGTTCTTTATGAATTATTAAAAGAAATTCATCCTTAAATGAAGTCTTACAAATATCGCAGCGATCAGTCTGCTACTTGGAATCATATCGCCCAGAGATAACATTTTCCCTTCTAAGAAGACTATACTGGAAATGATTCAAAATATTCCAGTAAATAAAAGCGAAGATGGAGACGAAGACAATCAAGAGATGGAAGATGAACTATTTAGTGATCTTGAACTACTGAGTGAGTTTGCTAGCAGTAAACCATATCTTGGAGAGATATCATCATCATCATAGGATAACTGAATAAGTTTTTGTTTTCTTCAAATAGTTCACTTTAAATACAGAGCGGGGAATAAAGCAGTTTGTGGTTAAAGTGAGAATCACTTACTGCTCTATTCCCCGTTTTGGCAATATCCTAAGACGACCTTGACCCACTTAAAATATTCTTCCCTAACACATATACTCCAACATGTATACCCCCCCTTTTTAATCGGGTATAAATAGAGGTACATTTTTGAGATGTTATAAGTAGCTGGTTAACCTTTGAGGAAGACACAGTAACAACATGAATCGGTGTGATATTTGTAAAGCTTCTTTTAGAGATGAATGGCTTTCAACCATTCATAAAGAATTGAAACATAACATCATTACAAATACAGAAGAAGAAGAAGAAAATAAAGAAGAATTAGATTCAATCGGCCGTCAATTAGCACAACATCAAGCTGCAAACCTAAATCAAGAAGAAGAAAATTAAGAAGAACAAAATGAAGTTTCAAGACCGAGTGTCATTCATTATGCACCTGGACCATCAGTAAATGTGGAACTACATGCCCGAGCTTTACCAGGTAATGTAGTAACCTACTTTAAAATAGACAATACAAAATTAAAACTTGAAGAATTTTTAAATAACGCAAAAGGATTGGTAAGCAAAACTCTGCAAAATGAATTAAAAAGATTAAACTTTATCAAATTCGGACTGTTATTAGATGCTGTGTTTACTAACATTCAAAATTAAACATCTCCAAGAGGATTCCTGACAAAAAACCGAACCATCATGGCTGCGTCAGATATTGAAAAGATCTAACAGAATGTTTCGAGGAACTTTTGACCAAAATACAAGAACACGAGGGAAGAGGATCTGGATAGAGTTTGTTGAGCATCACAGGGCTAGACTTAAGAGTGCACAAACACGGTTATGGAATTCGTGGTAGTAGCTATATCCCTTTAACAAAAAAGATTAGTGATACCAAATCCTGCATCAACGTACAAAATCAAGATACTGAATGTTTTAAATATGCCATGGTGACCAAATATGTAACAGACAATCCGATAGGACCAAGTCACAAATATGAAGAAGTACAACATAAGTATAATTTCCAGGGAATGACTTACCCTGTTGCAATAACCGATACATCAAAATTTGAAAAGCAAAATCCTTCAGCTTGTGTCAACATTTTCGGCTTAGATTCGTCAAACAATGCATACCCCTTGCGCATAACACCTATTGAGTGCAGAGATCATACGGATTTGCTATTGATCACTAAAGGGGACATAACTCACTATGTCTATATTAAAAAGTTTGAAGCTCTTCTTTCTAAACAACTATCTAAACATGAAGAAAAGAAAACAATTTGTAAAATATGTTTTTGTCATGTAAACAAAGAATTAAGAAGAGGAGGTTCAGAATGGTTAGTAGAACATCAAAGGTTATGTAGTGGAAACTATGAAGTAAGAATTAAATTGCTGCATCCTAGCAGAAAGCAGATAAAATTCGACAAAGTAATCCAACAATACCGTTTACCTGTTGTTGTGTATGCTGATTTTGAGGCGTCTTTACTTCCGCTCAAACATCAAGAAGAAAACGTAACAAGAAGAAGCAAATACCAGCAACACACACCAAACAGCTATTGTTTAATGATAAAATCAACACTATCTGAAGACCATTTGCGAAGATATGAATTAACAACAACACCGAAGATATAACGCGGTGAAGAAGCAGCTCGAAACTTTGTCAATGACTTATATAACATAGCTGGGAAAGTTTAAGAAATGTACAGAAATGTGGTGCCGATGATTCCTATGACTGAAGATGAAATTCAACGACACGATTCAGCAACAACATGTTATTTGTGTATTAACACATTTACATTGACTAATAGTAAAGTGCGAGACCATGACCATCTAACAGGAGCTTACAGAGGTGCAGCCTGTAGCTCTTTCAATCTAAACTATAAACTTCCAAATTGTATCCCCGTTGTTTTACATAATCTTAGTGGATACGACTCCCACTTTATAATCCCAGTATTAGGCAGAGATAATGGAGAAATAGATGTCTTGGCAACAACCATGGAGAAATTTGTAAGTTTCTCTAAAAAAGTTGGTAAAATAAAACTAAGATTTGTTGATTTATTCAGATTTATGCCTTTTAGCCTTGCAAAATTAACTAAAAATTTAAGAAAGCAAGATTTTATTGAAACAAGCAAAATTGTGCATAATGATAAAATGGATTTAGCTCTTCGAAAAGGAGTCTTCCCCTATGATTACATCGATGGACTGCATAGATTTGATGAAACATCACTTCCTACACCAGATAAATTAAAAAGCAAACTTAATGATGAAGAAATAAAACCTTAAGATTTTCAACATGCACTTCGAGTATGGAACGAGATGAATATGGAGACCTTAGGGGATTATTCAGACTTTTATGTCAAACTATATGTGACCCTTCTTTGTGATGTGATTGAAGAATTTCGAAACACTTGTTTTGCCGCATATGGATTGGACCCTTTACATTCGAATACTTCTCCAGGATTAGCTTGGCAAGCCATGTTAAAACAAACAAAATGCAAACTTCAATTTTTAACAGATATTGACATGGTTTTAATGATTAAAGCGGGTGTAAGAGGTGGATTGGTTCAAAGTGTTACCAGGCATGTTAAAGCCAACAACAAATACCTTCCTAATTACTACGAAACTAAACCAACAACCTATTTGGGATATTTCGATGCAAATAACTTATATGGATGGGCTATGTCAAACCCACTTCCATATGATAATTTCAAATGGATTAATCCCGACTCTATTGGCGATATTTCACAAATTCCAAAACATGGTGACACTAGATATATTTTGGATTGTGATTTTGAATACCCGGAACATTTACATGATCTCCATTACGACCTCCCACTCCTCGCTAAGACAGAAGTTTCTCCAACTGAAAAACACCCTAAGTTAATGATGACCATAAATAATAAATAGCGCTACGTGGCTCACTTTTGGGTAGTCCAACAAGCCATCGAATTAGGACTACGTATTACAAAAATTAAAATAGTTTTGGACTTTTCTCAGTCATGTTGGTTAAAACCCTACATTGATTAACACAACACCAGAAGAGCAGCCACTACATCAGAATTTCAAAAAGACTTTTTTAAATTAATGAATAATGCAATATTTGGAAAAACATTGGAAAACAAAAGAAGACACAAAAATGTTAAACTTGTTACCGACGCAATAAAGCTACAGAAACTCGTGCAACAGCCAAACTTTGGAACATCTATAATTATTAATGAAAAATATTTAGCGGTGTCCATGAAGAAGACGAGTGTGAAGATGGATCGTCCTTTATATATAGGCATGTCAATCTGGGACATCTCAAAAAGACATATGTACGATTTTCATTATAAGAAAATGGTTGCCTTCTATGGAAGAGAGAACATCGGCATTAGCAACATGGATACAGACACTTTTGTGTATTGGATTATTACAAATGATATGTATCAAGATCTTCGTACATTTGTTCACAAAAACGAATTCGATTTTTCTGACTACCCAAAGACCCATCCTAACTACGATCAAGAAGAGGATATTAACCCATCCAACTTAAGCAAATTAGGCACGGATATTATGTTTAAATGAACACTTGGAAGAAAATATGCATTACAAATGTTACACGCCACACATGCTAATCGAAATTATCATACATATGGAGCTAGAATAGAGGATAAAGGATTAATGATTGGAGATAGCAAGTTAGATATAAACGAAAATGATGATATATTTATTGGTGATAAAAAATATAAAGGCACAAAAGGTTTGTTTGGACTCATCTTTAAAAATAATCCTGGTAGATATACTAAAAAGGATTTACAATTGTTTAAAAATATACTAGAGTATACAAATGCACATAGAAAAAATATTCCTAAGACCTACCTATTCATAGAAACAGGTCAATAAAATACACAAGTATTATATCTAGTCTTTTCCCCTCGAAATTAAATAAAGCTCAAATTAAAAGAAGAGCATTATCTTCTGCTGAATTAAATGTTTTGCATAAAAAGAGAAAAACAACTGATCCTGCCACATCTGGAATGGGATTATTGAAAAATTTGTATAAAACTAATATAATATATTACAAAGATATAAATAAGTTAGTTGATCGAATGAGGTTATTACATGAAGCTATGGAAGCCGGGCACACTGGTTTAGAAAACGAATGGGTAGCTTTGGTTGGTGAACTGCGAAAACGAGGAATAATTGTTCAGTAGACGTATATATATATATATAATGAGAACCTAAAAGATAGAGATTCAGTTACATTATGAGTGTGGACAGGTTTGGACTGTATTCCGAGTTTGGAGTAAAATCTGGATATAATGAAAAAAGAGCTGGGTTTTCGTTAATACCTGATGGCAACTATAATTTTGAAGGAAAAGTAATTCAAAATGTTGGTGATCCGCCTTTGTCTTTTGATGCGGTTACGGTACGGTACATGGTTAAAAGAACCCCAACTGTACATGAAGATCATTGGGGGGTTTCCGGTAAAAGGTTAAGCAATATACAACATCCCGTTTATGATGGTGAAGCAGTAAATTTAGCTACTCTAAAATTGTTAACGATTTAAAAAAGGAATGAAACTGACACAAGCTATGATGTAAAAAAATTAAAATTATCAAATGTATGTGATTGTGAGCAGGATGGAGACGCTGTAAATAAGAATATGTTTGATATCGTACACAAGAAATGGACTACAGAATGTTTCATGAAAAACATTTGGAAAGGTTTTGGTGCAGCTCTATTTAATTATATCCATCGGGCTTCAGGAAGAGCTGCAGCTTCAGATGTTGACAGCCACAATTATTTAGACGGGAAAAGATACACAATCCAGAGAAACCTAATCAATAATATAAACCGTCTGAGTCTTAAAGTCAAGACATTAGGAAAGGGGGATAAAGTGAATGTGATTAATGAACCAACAGAAAACCATGAAGAATACATAAGAGAAAAAATAATTTAAATACCCATGATAAGGGATAAAGCATCAGTCATATTCGAGAGAGGATACAGAGAGGACGATGGAATCCAATATCACTGCGTGGAGTTTAATATCTCAAGAGCCGATATTTCCCCAAGAAGTGTTGACAGATGGTTTTGTTCAACGGTTTGATAGATATATGGATTGGGAACAACTTTCCATACACTACCTCTTTACAATGACTATGTTAAGAATTTATTTTCACAGAGTTAACTGGATCCATATTTTGCAAAGGCACCAGTTTTCAGAAGACTTCCTCGTAGAGATGATATCAAACTTTAATAACTGTTGGGAATTAATAAGTAAATATCAAAATCTCTCTGAGAATTACATTGACAATTTTAAAGATAAACTAGACTGGGATGTGTTATTCAATTACCAACGATTAAGTGGAAAGTTTCTAAGGGAACATGACAACTATTTAAAGTTTATTCATTTTACCGAAGGCAACGATACCTTCACCAGCGGAGAATAATCTGGAACATCTTCAATTAATAAATAAGCTCGATCAGGCTTGTAAACAGCACGATATAGCGTATTACAAATTTGGTGATACTAAAAATAGATCAATAGCAGATAGAGCACTTGCTGAGAAAGCTTGGCAAAGAGTAAAATCTAGTGACGCGAGTATTGGTGAAAAGCAGCATCTTTAGCAGTAATAGCAGCAATGAAAGCAAAAACTACGTTTGGAGGAGGAAAGAGAAGAAGGCGTGGGGAAAAACCCGCTAAGAAACAAGGAGGTGATATCAGAAGAAAACGTCGATCTACCCGTGGTAAAGGTATAAAGAAACCAACAATATGGTCAATGATAAAAAGGGAGGAGGATTATACCTAAGACCGTATCGTGTATATTAAATAAGAAAAAGCAATTAATAATTAAAAACAAAGAATTAACCAGTAAAGAACTGATTACATATGCTTATTGTGAAAATCCCATTTTTAGAGGAGTATTTATGAAAGATGAATTACCGGTTAAAATGTGGAAAAATGAGACTGGTATTATAAATTTGGATAATAGTAAAGGATTAGGCACTCATTGGGTGTGTTACAAGGAACTTGGTAAAACAATTTATTATTTCGACAGTTTTGGAGATCTTCCACCACCGAAAGAACTTCAACAATACTTTCGTGCGGCAGAAAATGTTTTTTACAATCATACAAGAAAACAACCTGATGATACATCCATTTGCGGTCATTTATGTTTAGACTTTTTAGCTAAAAGTGTTAGTCAACTTTAAGATGTCTTCGTATACAGTGTCATTAACTGGTAACTCATGTACTTTGCGTAGTATTCTGTTTCCAGCGCTACGTATGCAAAAGGGAAGACTATGGGAAGCCAGATTATTGGATTTAACAACATATAACTCTATTACAAACGTTAGTGAAGGACTTAATAACAAAATACATTATTACAAGACAAAAGATGATAAAGGAAAATATTCAGCTTTGGAAGAATTCAGTTTACCAACAGGAGCTTATGAAATTGGCAATATAAATGAAGTTATACAAAAACATATGGGAAAAGAAGATATAACGATAAAAGGCAATAACAATACAATGAAAGCCGAAATTACTTCTAAGTATTATATTGATTTTAATCAAGAACATTCAATTGGTAGTTTACTGGGGTTTTCTAAGGAAACAAAAGTATTAGAACCTAATACAACTCATTTTGGGAATAAAACTGTGACGATCATCAAAGTTAATACCATAGACATTACATGTAACATTATACAAGGATCATACAGAGATGGAGAGAATCGTCATATATTACACACATTCTACCCATTGGTTGCACCGGGTTTCAAGATAGTAGAAAAGCCTCAAAACCTTGTGTACCTACCGTTAAACACCAGTTTCATTTCAGACATCGTGCTGAACATAGTGGATCAAGACGGAAACCTTATTGACTTTAGAGGAGAAGCTATCACTGTAAGAATACATATAAAATCATCCGCTTAGACAATGGGGTTATCATTTAAAAAGAGAGAGCCAACCAACAAAGAGGTAGCTCATCAGCTGTAGAAGGATTAACAAGTGAATACATTCGTTTTCTAGAATAAATTGGATTAAAGGTCATTAACAATGGATATACTGGATATAACGCAGGGTCCAACATTCGACAGACCTTATGGGAAAAGGAATATCACACGCACAACCCTTACGCTTCGTCCAAATTAAACAATAACGATGAAATTAGGATTCCTATACAACAACAAAACATTTATACTCTTCCATGCGAAAGTTATTTATATATTGAAGGAAAAGTAACAAAAGCTGGTGGTACTGCTGGAACCACTGTTCCGTTCATAAATAATCCTATGGCATTTTTGTTTGACGAGATTAGATATGAAATTTCAGGAGTTACAGTAGATTCAACAAAAAAGGTTGGAATTTACAGTACATTGAAAGGATTAGCGTCTTTAACACCAAATGAGAAGAATCTGTTAGCTGTTGCAGGATGGGTTGCACCAGACAAAAGTACAATCACTCCTGACTCTTCGGGAAACTTTGATTTCTACGTACCTTTAAGATTACTCCTAGGATTTGCTGAAGACTACAGAAGAATAACAATAAAAGTAAAACAAGAACTAGTTTTATTAAGATCATCAAACGATAATGATATTATTAAAGCAGCTGGTGGAACAAATTATGCCAATTTAGACTGGAAATTAACGTTAGGCAAGATTGTTTGGAGAGTACCACATGTGCGACTAAATTATGAACATAGGATTACATTATTAAGAAAGTTAAAATCAGATCGAGACATTGTAATGCCATTCAGAAGCTGGGAGTTTCATGAATACCCAGTTTTACCTACAACACAACGGCATACATGGACTGTAAAAACTTCTACTCATTTGTAAAAAGCGAGATATGTAATATTTGGATTACAAACGAAGAAAAAAAGTATAATAACTGAAAATGCTGGTGAATTTGACCATTGTAAATTAACAAACTGTAAAATGTTCCTGAATTCACAATTCTTTCCCTACGACAACTTTAATATCTCTTTTGATAAAAAAAGGTACAGTGTTTTATACGATATGTACGCTAGGTGGTTCCAAAATTCATACTACGGCAAAACAAACACACCTCTACTAGCTCTCGTACAGTTTGAATCGAAAGCTCCGATTGTTGTAATTGATCGCTCCAAACAAAACGAATCTGTAAAATCGTCTAGTGTTGATATAAAAATAGAAATGGAATTTCAAGAAAACGTACCTGCAAATACATCAGCGTATTGTTTAATCTTGCACGATAAAATTGTTACATACACACCGTTGAATGGTATCGTAAAGACAGTATTGTAATATGTTGTACCACCACCTATACCGCCACTATCGCTAACCTATAAATAGTGGAGCAACAATGCAGGTCTTCAGTTCATCGCCTATCGTCGCATGGGTAACATCTTCTACAAAATGAGTTCTCCATCTGTTGTACAAGGTAATGCAGAGGTAGCACCGTTATTGGAACATGATAATACCGAAGCAGAAATCATTAAGGAAATAACTGCATTTTTAAAGTTTGGTAAAAGAGATAGAGAGGAGGAAAGTAATGCAGATCCATCAAAGGTAGAATCAAAGAGGAAGAAGAAAGTTGAAGAAAATATTCCTCCTCACATTTTAACTGAAGGTTTTTTGCGAATCTTTTACGCCATCTCAGCTTGCATCAGTAAAAGTGTATCAGTTAGATTGATGAAGTCATTGGATTATTCTCCTACAGTACTACTACACCATGGAACAAAAAAGGTTTTATTTTCGCAAAATGCTTGGGAGTCATTTTTGAAACATATACATTTAATAGAATGTTATTTAACTAACAGTTTGTGTGGAAGGAAAACACATATTCGACTTTTGGATTGTGACAATGAAATCGATATTGTTAAACATCGCGGACAGCTACAAGTGCGAATTAGAGACTTGACTCAACATGAAAATAAGATTCTACTATCACGTGAAGAATTCTACGTTTTAAACTACGCAACAGAACCTATTACAAGGTACATGAGACAGTTGGTATTTGCAAGCGCTATTATTAAAGAATATTTGGTCGATACTTTGGAAAAACAACCTGATAGCACCATCGTGTACGGAGCTGTGGATACATCTATTTTTAATAGAATACCTCATGAAGTTTACATGTGGAGAAAGTTAAAGGATTTTGAACCACTTGTAGAAATCGCAACAGAAGCTACAGAAGAAACAACACAGGTAGAAGAGGAAGAAACAAAAAATCAAGAAGAAGAAAACGAAACACAAGAAGAAGAAGTTAAAAAAGACTAAAGTTTGACTTAATAAAGAAGAACATACGTGGGGTAGGCCTATTGGGGACGGTGCCCACGTGAAATATACACCAACGTGCCTGCAACTGTACGGCCTGTTATTTAACCTACCGTGGTGTAGAAAACAGTTTAGTTGATCGTCAGGTGCCATGATGAGCGGAGGAGATGAAGAAGTGAGTGTAAAGCCTTGTGTAACAGAATTTCAAGCATTTTGAAATAATGATGATAGGTTTATTATCAAGGAATTGGTAATTTTAGACTTGCTTACAATTGTAGCCTACCCATTCACGTTTAAGGCTCCTTTTTCTTTTAACAAACTTAACGCCAAAGCAAAAAGTACAAACAAATGGATAACAAAATACTTTCATCACATACATTGGTATGAAGGATTTATAAGCTACAGTAATCTGCACAGTATTATGTTTAACTTTTGCAAACAATATTCGCATATATACACAAAAGGATTAGAAAAAAAGAACTGAATACATACGTACACGCACGGTGATGTTTTCGATATAGTATCAGTAAGGACTTCAACATTAATCTCGGTAATATTTGTGTTGCTGCAAGGAATCTTAAACACGGTCAAACAAACTGTGCATTGCACAACGCATATCGTTTGGCTGCTTACCTGAAACAAACGCAGGAATGTGGTGGGGGTAGTGGAGAACAGAAATATGGTGGGGGTAGCGGAGCCTATAAATACGAGGAGACAACACCGCTCCACCACGAGTATTATTCGAGACTCCGAAGAGGCAACATCACAGAAGACACCACCACCACTGACGAAGATGGCATCACAACAGTTTCTACAAACACTGGTTGATCAATTCAACACTCACTCAGAATCCGACCATCTACTAACTAAAAAGTGTTCAGAACTTAAAGAACAAAAACACTACATTATTCATAACATCAAGAAAGTGGAAACCACACATGGAGAAACAATTCTAGTATCATTGAGCGAAGGACCTTTCACTCCAGGAGATGAGCCGAAGTTTCAAGTATTTCTTCCAAAACGATTTGTTCAACTGCTACAAAATGAAGACTTGCGAGATATTCAACCGTGGACGTTGTATTTGGTATCACACGGCGTAGGCGGCAACAACTCGACGGAACTCACTCTGCACATCACGCATCTTTGTACATAATGTCTCTGTTTGTATTTCTCTGTTTGTATTTCTAGTCATCAATGTTAGACTTAAGCTTATTGTATTGTAAGATGTTTGTTTAATAAAGAAAATTAAAAAGAAAACTATAAAAAAATAAAGAAAACAACAACACAGCAGTATATTATTTTATATACTGCTGTGTTGCTTTTTCTTAAATTCAAACGGATGACCTTGAACTTTTATTCACGGTTAACTTATTAAGAGGTATAAGAGAGGGGGAGCACTGAAATTAGTCTCAGTCTTGTCTAACACACGCTGCAGCTAACATGTCGGTGCCACCGATGAAAAATCTACCATTCGGTAACGATTTGAAGACTTATTGTGTCGATTTAAATTTTTTTTAATACCAGACGATCAAGTTGACAGGAAAGCTTGTCGTGTAAGTGCGAGTGTTTCAGCTATTGCATATGTAAGTGTAAAACATATCAAATGAACCGACAAAATAAAATACAAGAATTACGGCGACGGATTACATTACTTTGGTGGCGAATGGAGTAGCAACCATCTGCCCCGCGCCAGCTGCTTTGTAACCACTTGCCCCGCCTCATTTGCCCCGCATCCTACACTTTTACCCCAGCCATTTTGTTTGATACCAGAACGCTAGCTAGCGAATAGTCAGTTCACCTCCTGCTCTCGACCGGTGAACATCGAGCGCTCTTTCCGCTCTTCATAAACGTAAAACATTATATAGAAATGTCCATTAAAATTAGGTGTATTCATTATGACTCTATTTATCTGGCGACTTTCCAAGACCTCGAGGTTTTTAGTGAAGAGTTAAGACTTCTCATAGCGTCCGTTTACGAGTTATCTTTGGAACTTTGAGCAACAAAAAACAACATGGACTCTGCGCAGGAATCAAAGTATCTACCGTCTTTCATCAGGAAAAAACACGATGGCCGCGACTCGTCGGGATCAACAACTTCGATTATAACAAACAACGGCGGAAGCTTCGCATTGTAAATAAGGACAAACATTATTAATAAAATAAAGTAATATTTGAAATAGTACTACCTCGCACTCGTATCATTCGATTACTTCATTCGATTGTTTTCATTCGATATTTTATATCGATTGAACTATCAAATCCCAATCGAATTTTACGCGTGCGAGGTAGTACTTTTTTAAAACACCCTCCCCGTGACCTTGACCTTTAAACTTTCCCTCATTACATCACAAAACCGCCTACGTCACTGGCTCAGCCTCAGATGACGTATATAATGACTTAGCACTTCCGGTCACGTGACCGGAAGCTGTCAATCAAGTGAGCCAGCACCTACAAACCTCCACTACTATAGATGTATTGTAGACACTAGGGTAAGGCAATTTTTGTAAAAAATAATCCTTATTTATTTCCGAATCAATTCTACACTCAGCCGTGATACATATTAGACAACAAAATAAGACAAATTCCCAACAAAATTTAGAAAATATAACCCAACATTACGGGCAATGGCAGGGTAGCAGAAGCAGAGATTGTCAAGAGGGTCCATAAACATGATTCGACATCTCTAAATGTTATCAATATAGCAAAACGGTATTTGTACAAAGCACATGAATATTGTAAGCTTTGCGGATCGTTAACAATTTAAATATTTACACTGGCTCTCTGGAGCAGTCACCATCGTTTTGGGTTGAAGCAAAGTAAATTATTCACAATATAAAAATAATATTTTCCGGAAGTCAACTTAAATTTACTTTAAAATTTACCTGTTCTTTATATTTTATCGGTAACATCCAACTAAATAAATTTAACTTAATTTAAGTTCATATTTAAATTTTTGTCAAAACTAATCTCAGATCGAAAATTAATTTCATCACTTTTAATCATTATTTTGAATATTGATCCATATGAACTATTTCTATGTAAATAAAAGTAATCCTTTTATTACTAAACAAAATAATAAAAAGCGGATGAAAGCGCGATCTTGGGAAATTGGCATAAAAGCAATTACTGAAATAATCGAAAACAAACATTCTCCCCTCCCAATATCTGTAGAAGACAGTTGGTGAAGACATTTTTACGCTAGAGGCTCCTTAAGAATATTACTCGTTACGATAGTTTATAGTAAGGGATCATGAATTAGAGGTTATGTTAGAGGTTTAGAGGTTTCTAAAACAAAATGTCTTCAACGTTGAAGCTTCATTCACATGCGACCGACTAATCAGTCACATTCTTAAACTTTTATAAGCATATTAAAATTGAGTGTTTGAATTTTTTTCTAAAGTAAGTGTAACATACAAAACGATAACTTTCGGCGCGAGGAAACCGTCATAAAATCGTAGATGTAAATAGCTTATCTTTGAATATGTTTCTTGAGGTAAATATAAAGAAATAGTTTTTTTACATAGAACCATCGTACGTTTTATATTTCAGAATTACACATACGATTTTTAGTTCCGTAACACTTACTACGGATAACTGTCATAAAACTGAAATAGGTCGTTTTTAATTTGATTTTACTTTTCATGGATAACGGTTTTTTGCTGGGGTTTTAAGGATGCTCGTTTATATAGATTTATAGCAAGCCAAGACAATGAAGACTAATTGGTCTCCGGGCTCTCTTTGATGTTTTGACAGAGCGCTTCTGTGGCAGAGGAATTAGATTAGTTACACTGCCTCTGCCGTAATTTGTAACGAAAATGTCTTTAAGTCATTAAAGAGAACATCAACTCGTCGTCTCTTGAAGTTAATTATAAGATTAGCTAGTTTATCGCCTGTAGAGTGCATGGTCACAAGTATGAGAATTTTATGGTTGAACTGTTATAAACAACGAATTACGGTATTTAAAACTCGTGTAAGTGAAACACTGTTGCAGTAATATTACAAGATTAAATCTGCGTGTTTATAATTTTACGTGGGCCTGTAGTTAATAATTACAATGCTCTACAGTTTAGCATGTAAAGTAATACCTAGGGTGGGTATATCTCATCGTCACAAGGGTGTAACATTAAATGCAAATGAGGGTGGTTTGCATAATTATATATTTACGGAAGTGTTTCCTAATGCTTTGTACCGGTTTACTCTAAGCTTACTGTAAGGATTTGTGATATTAAATTTGTACATATTATTTATGAATCTACAACATAGCCCACACGTCACAAACACGGGTGCAGAATAAGGTCTATTATATCCACTCTGTTTACGGTATCGGCTAATAATAAAAGCTGTTTTTGTAGACAAAATACCAACTTAATTATACACTTATGCATTGGTTGATCGTAATTTACGTTATAAATTACTTCTTTAATTGATCATGAAAGTTAATCTAGGTTTTCAAAATATATTTGTTTGTACTGTTGCCCTTTTCCACTACAGATATTTACGTATTAAGGGTTTTATTTGCTACAGCACGTTTTTTAATGAAAGGCTAATCAAGATTGTGATTTTTGAAATAGAATTAATAATTGTAAAATACCAACATCTTAAACCAAACTGATCTTAATTGTTAACAGCACACTGTATACATAAACAAGGTGTAGTATTCGTTAGTTTCACTTTGATTAAATATTAATAAATGCTTTAATATTGATTTGATATAATAATAAATCAGTACGTTTTAATACGCCATTTTAATTCTAAATGGTAGACTTTTAAAAGCCTTATCCGCACAAAAGTGTTATTTTTTACAATGTATATTGAAGACGATGTTTATTTCTTTTTGGTGCCATGTCATAATCTATTTGACGAAACCAACATTAACTAACAAATATATATGTATATATGGTAGTGATAAGATTTTAAACAAAATTATAAATTTGAATAGTTAATGAATCCGCCAATTACAATACAGTTTATGAACTGTGTGACCCTTTGTCGCTAGCAAGCCGCGGTTGACATTAGAGAGCATTAGGGTGCGGCGAGTCTGTATTCTCCCCAGGTGTCCAACTGATGTCATCTAACCTGCCGCTGCTTCTGGAGTCCGAATGTGCTTGAATGAAGACTTTGCGATCACCTTTTAGAATTGTGGCATTTTATAAAAATTCAACAGACAAAGTAATTTTCTTGTTTTAAATTCGTATTGATATACATTTTTACCGTATTATCTTATACTCGTATAAGGGCAATGTTTCCTTTGTGTACTGGTAACTTAAAACTGGCACAATAATTTGCCTTAAGTAGTTGCGTGAAAAAAAGAGTTTTATTTAAACCACACACTCCGAAAAGTGTGAGTGTTATTTGTGGTTTTCAAAATTAATTTAAAATGTTTAACATTAAGCTTGTCGACTGCCAAATCTAAAAATAAAATTTAAAAGCTGTTAAAAAAACTTGTGAACTGCCAAACGTATACACTCACTTTGAAAAATATCAATAATTTGACTGGGAACTAAACATTATATATGTTTGGATAAAACTCTTCTTCTTCTTAAATTCTTACTAGCCTTCTAGCCTACTAAAAGACAATTCGCAATTTTATATTAAAATAATCTATTTAGGCTTTTGATAAATTACATCTGATTTTGTTAAGTAAATTTACCCGATACTTGGAATTAAATTTCTAATAATAATCCGACAGTTTATTCGATATTAAAAATACATTCGAGTAAGATTATCCTGTCGGGAAACGTTTGCCGTTTGTCAGAGCCTACGACGGTATATCCGATTATGGACGCTGACAGGTGAGGGGCGTCAGCGATACCTGAGCCTCCGTTGACTGCCACACGCTGAAATGATATGTTTACTTTGACTTCGTTTCTGCTGATAGTATACTTAGCAAATACAACTATACCTGTATTGAAGTTCATAAACTAATGATTAGTCCAGATATAGTATTTATTGGGGTAATTGTTTTACACAGAATTTCTGCTCGGAGGTGTATTTAAATATCGGACTAGTTTGGTTTGCGTTGTAAAATTAAATTGGGCAGGGATACGTTTATTTGGAATAAGGACTTATAAAATAAATTCGTGTATAAATATCCAATGTGCATTCATATTACTAAATCTAGAACGAGCGCGATGTTAAAATTTCTAATGTCATAAACGTTGTTGGTAATGAACGTATTTAATTCAAATATTTAATTGGAACGTATACTAATATTATTATACATTCGAAAGGCTAGTAAAACAGTTGTACATAAGTGTTAGATAATCAGAGCATAAAATAACAAAGTATCCTTTGAATAGTTTTAAGATTAAATTAAACTGAAGAACAGTACACCGTTGTTTTTAAATTTACAGTGGCGAGATATTTTCATCAATGACGTTTGACTGATTGGTGGCAATCAGATTGTAATTATTTTTTAATTTTTTTAAGATAAAATGTTTATCATAAAATACAGGGTGTTGCAAAAAAGGTTAACTGGCTATATATTTTCGGAGTCTACACTAAAAAATAAGAAAAAAACCAGATTGACATGTTTCAAAATTCTGCTCCGTTTAGCGTCAGTAGGTCTGTATGTATTTTTAACTAAATTTATTATATCTTTTGAACGGTTAAAGGTACTGTTTTTAAACTTAGCACACGTCATGCCTATACTTAATGATGTTGTGGTATTAAGTTTCAAGTTTCTATCTTTCGCCGTTTCAAAATGGCAGCCATTTTTGTTTTTCAAAGCTAAATATCTTAAAAACCTTAATAGTTAAATTCCACTTAACTATTAACTGGTGGCTTAATAGTTAGCAAAAACCACTAAGAATACAAATAGTTTTGTCTTCTTGTCCCAAAAATAATTTTGTAATGGATGTAACAATAGAATTATAAATAACTGAGAAATTGTGATTATTGTAAGTTAAAACATGCTTTTTAGCGAATTTCCCCTATAGGGAAGAAGCTATTACCGTCATGGTACCGTCATGGTAAGACCTGAGACCATGATACCCTTTTGTTGTGAGGTCCCCAGATGCCAAAAACCCTATTCGTTCAAATTTATATATATATATATATATTTATCCGTTACCGCGATAACTTTTGAAAGAACTACCCGATTTTGATGAAATTTGGCACAAATAAGTAGAGTAACATTTATGACTTTAATTTCGAAAACCAGATCGATCGGACTATGGGAAGGGGATTTTATGGGGGTTTTAAATTTTCCAAAAATCAGTTTTTTGAATTTTTTCCCCTAAAATTTAAAAAACACTCAATTTTGGTTATAACCATTTTATGGAACTTACAAAAACAAATAATTTGGTAAGTGTTTGTAGAGAAAAGTCAAAAAACGTGTCCATAAAATTTCCCTGTTAATCTTATGGGAAAAAGGTTTTTGGATTTTCCTCAGATAATTTTACTAAAAACTTCACATTTCTTTTTACCAATCAGTTTAGCTCTCCAAAAAAATCATTTTGGGGTTTTAATTGGATTTCTACGTCTAACCGTTGCAGAGATATTCAAAGTGCTAAACACAGTAAATACAGTAAACACAGTCCAATGTTATCCTAATGGAGGATAAATAAAATTTGATAACTTGATTATTTATGAATGTATGTTGATGAAACTTGGCATGTGGCTTCAACTAGTTGTGGTGTATTGATATTTGCATAAATCGAGAATTTTGTTGATTTTTCCCGTAGCAGCAAACCTACATACTCGGACCCCATGTTATCCATATTCAGAATAAGTAAAGTTTTATATCTCCCTTTGTTATGAACCTAAATTAATAAAATTTGGTATGTAGTTTCACCTGGTCGAGTTATATTGATAATTGCAAAGATACACATTTCTTATCTTCCTCGTTGCAGCAAATCTGCGTACTCATTTCTAATGTTATTCTTAAGGAGAATAAATAAAATGCTATATATCTCTTATTTATGAATGTAGTTTTGTGAACTTGGTGTGTGCTTGGCTCTATGTAGTAGCGAGGCACATATATATGGATTGGAAATTCGCTTAGTACGCAGGTTTGCTGCGACGGGGGTATTTGCCATTTCTGGATCAAAACATCATGTTTTAACTGATAAAAATCAAAATTTCTCAGTTATTTATAATTCATTTGTCACAATCCTTTTACCATTATTTTTGGGACCAAAATAAAAACTTTTTGGATTCATTCTGGTTTTGGCTAATTAGTAAGGTTTTTAAGTTATTTAGCTTTGAAAAAATGGCCACCATTTTGAAACGGTGAAAGATATAAACTTGAAATTCAAAACAAAACCATCATAAAGTATAGGCATGAAGTATGCCAAGTCTCAAAACATTACCTTTAACCGTTCTAAAGATGTACTAAATTTTGTAAAAAACCCAAACAGATAGACTGGCGCTAAACAGAGCGGAATTTCAAAAACTGTCACTCTAAATTTTTTGATTATTTCTTAGTATATAATCCGAAAATATATAGCCAGTTCACCTTTTTTGTAACACCCTGTATACCCATCAGTTGATGAGATGAATGGTGGAATTGTTGATTATGTACACACTGTACCTCAGATACCAAGTAGATACCTCAATCTAGTGTCTTTAGCCAATTACGCTTTACTTTCTTTGTCTATGCGAATAGTTCCTGTTGTAACTTCTTAGGGCGTGTGACGATTGATAAAATAAAAATAGCAAACACGTTGATTGAAATGTTTGTTTTTATTGCTAGCTTGACTAATTAACGTATTCTTGCTACCTACTTAAAACTTAAAGGTCTTCGTAGTGATGTTTGCATGCCGTTCTACACTTTTCTTTTGCCGTTTTACACTTGAATTGATAAACTTCCATCTTAATTTTCAGTGTTTTTGGTAGGACTTAAAGGGTTTCAGGACTTACCACAGTTATACATCAGATTATTCTTTTGACAGCTGCCATCGGTATGTCGTCTGTGTTACCCCTCCTGCATGATGACAAAGACACGCTAACCTGAACTGGTACCACCCTGCTCCATGCAACTTAAAAACCCCTTAACGGAACAGATACCTGGCTAATATTTCCAATTAGTTATCAAAGTAGTAATATCTTGACGCATATAAAATTGACCAAATTCGACCGGTTTTAAGGAATGACGTGAATGGCCATGTTATTTTTATGCACGAACGTGCACATTACAATTTTGTCACTACATGGGTTTAAGTAAACTTTGAGATTAAGGTCCGTATTCCTTGAGCACCAGCTGATGGGTTCGCCCGCTGGTAACTTTTGGATCTCTTAGAAAAAGACACCCTGAGGTGATGTGCTCTTCTCGTTCCTTTATGGCTTTCTTAAGCAAAAGCATCAAGCAAGGTCGGGATACGAAAGCTTAGTAGAGGATCTCAGAACGTTCTCTGATACCCAAAATATAGATCAATACTACAACTGCTCACTTATCTCTACACAGTATCAATCCTGGAGTTGATTTAAAACATTAGAAAAACGATTTTATTTGTGTATATAGCTATAAAAATGGATTTTATTTTAACGCATTTTCATCCTAGATATAATACATATATATATATGTATATATATATATATAAAGTTTAAGTGTGAAATATATATTTTTGGAGACAACAATACTAATATCTATGACGTTTGCTACACGGCATTGCGTGTGTGGGTTAATAAGCTGGTAGTTATAGAATTACAAAAGATAAAAATAAATAAATATTGCTCTTAAACCATCTAACATCTTTGTAGCTGGCCTTGTAATTGGTAAACATTTATGAAGAACTATAATTCCGTGTTAAATATAAGTGGACGATCATGTTAAACTGACTGTAGAAATACCTGCAGCTAAATGTGCATACGTTTTATTCTATGTTATTATTTGGTCATATTTTCTTTTTTTTTTGTCAGTAACTTTATCTTTTCTTTTGTAATTCTTGAAATTAACCATATTTTATTTTGTTATGAAGTATGTGCGATAATTATAAAGTTGGGATATTGTTATGTGACATTATTTTGTATATATCATTATCGTAGGACATTGCGACAATGATGGTGAATTTATAGCATACATATTCTACCTTCATCAATCCTTTATTTATTTTTTTATAACTAAACGGTCCTCCATTTCAAAATAATTTATTTTATGAATTCAAATACCTTAAATCCTCCAGTATTTCAATAACGCATAAGGTTACCATGGTGAGAACTAAAGGGCCATGTTTGTCCTTGCCTTATTTGTATGCCTGGAGTGTTTGCCCCCGGTCCGACACAATCTTCTCTCACAACCGCTTCCTGAACGTTATCCTGGCTTATGGGCCTAAAAAAGATTTTAAAAATACATCCAAGTTTACATTTTTTCGTAGGGATTTTCAAATACATTGCAACGTATTTTAATGGAATATAATGCACGAAGACGGGTGGGAGGAATCGTTCAGGTGCTATTATTAAATTTGTAAATATTCCGATATTTTTAAATCCATCCGCCACATTTAGATTGAATACTTAATATAAGAAACCTAACACCAAGAAATTCCTAGATTAGTTTGATTTTCTATCTATTTTCTAACTATCTCATAAAACTGTATCATACCTCTCATTCCTAATAATAAAAAATGGGTCCGTCTAACGTTTGAAACTTTCATAAAAAAAGGAACATCGTTGTTGCTTATGAATGATAACTGGCACTATGTAATTACCAATCACGTAGCGCACAACGTGAGTTCTTGGCCGAGCCTGGGTGTTTGGAGTGTAAACAAGTTCAACACAAAGCTGCTTACGAAATGGGAAATTCACGTATTCAGCAGAAAAGTGTTTACATTACTCGACAAACCGCGCGTCTCGGTCTGCAGTCGCACATTGTTCTAAAATAAAGTTATAATCAACATTGTTTTATGTCAGCTAGTATTTTTCTAGAGCGGGTACAGATTTAAAAGTTAAAACATCTACCTTAATTAGTATTAATCAGTAAGAAAAAATTAACTTTTATTTTCAAGAATAATAGTAGTTCACGAGCCCTTAGTTACATATTTAATTTTAACAACTTATAAAATCCATCTTAATCAAGTTTTATGGTTTCGTAGATACAATTGCATATTTAACAGATTATTGTAATGCCTAAACAAACATGAATATATTTGATATGACATTTTTCTATTGTACATTAACAACGTACAATATTTTACATCATAGCATAACTATTTATTGTTCTGATATAAGCAGTTAATAGAAATGAAAACTGTTTCACCAGCTGACGCGTCGCGGGAGTCGTAAGATTTTATTGTGTAAAGTTATTAAATATAAAACCTATTTTTATAACACTATTGCAGAGCATATTTTCTGTTAATATTATATATCACATAATTCAATATCAGAAAATTACTCTATCAGTGTGTTTTCGGAAATCTGGTAGCGATCAAGTACCTAACATTCAGGAAAGTTTTAAGACCAAAATTAATGGAAAGGATCGCACTATGCCTGGAAGGCGTTTTCGTATGTAGACCGATTCCTCTTTCACACTAGTAAAATTAAATTATCATTTAATAAAATATAAAGGTTAAAAGACTAAATTATGCCTTGAAACCATTCAAAAGCAAGAATAATTTTCGTCATTATAACATACATTAAACAAATAACAAAGTGTTACATTCTCCGTGATAAAACATAACTATAACATATTTGAAAACATCAATATGCTATTTTGAAAGAATAATTCTCATTTTAAGTAGGTGGTCTTCTTTCTGCATCAGTAGGACCCATACAAAAACCCGTTTGAGTCCTTTGAAACAAACAAAAAACGTTTGACAGTGAAACTACACGAAATTTAATAGCTATGGCCTACATTTGATAAAAGTATTAATTAGATTTCTTTAAAATGATATTTATAGTAATAATTGTTTTTTCTCTCTAAATTACCGTGTCAAATTGATTGTTATCCAGCAAATTAAAATAACTTACCTAACGTAAAAGCGATATTTTAAAACCAGTTTGAAATTTACTGATGGAGGTTGTCTTCATGATCCGGGGGAAAGTTGTAAGATAAGAGATATAATGCTATTTTCAGTCTTAGTTAAATAATGTGTAATTCCCATGGATGGACACACTGCTGACAGAACCATCTAACTGATCACGCAATTTTGTGAAAGAAAAGAGAGATAGGGTTCTGTGTACAGTTGTGGCATCATGACTATAGACCCAGGCTTTAGACGTAAACATACAACTTTTATAATAAAATATTTGATGTTGTGAAAACGGTCAATTGCTAGTTAAAGCAAGACCAGAGAAGAAAGTAAATATTCTCGGTAATCTAAATAGTTTATAGAATAAATCGGTTAGAAGAATAAATTAAAATCGTGTTTACGTAATCAACAATTGCGTTTACATGATAAGTTTATCTTCAATCGTAATTGATTGCAAGCTACTTTCAGCGTCCTCAGAGCACCTGTACATCCACGCATTGCCGCGAGAAAAAGCTTCGCTGTGCCTGACAGATCAATTTTCAGCGAAAGAGAAGTGAAAGAGCAGGTAATTAAGTCAATGACAGCTTTTATTGACAGATCTGTCCAAGTTTTATCCTTAAATTAAAAAATAAATTTGTAAATATTTAAATACACATGGTAATGAAATCTGCACTTTTAAAATCCTACATTAATTAATATTGTGAGTTAATGCCACTGTGTACTCTCTCTTTCTACTAATTTTGCATAAACGAGGGTTTCCTAGTAGGATTTATTAAACTAGTTTTTCTAACATCAATTAAATTCAACTCGAACACAAAACCTAAGAGTTGCTGAAGTAGCTTTAAATAAAACCTTTTTAATAAGGACTAAACAGTCTCTTACTATTAAACTATAGTTTTCTTCTAGTTTTAAATGTGCAAGAATTCATGAGTATCATACATATACTAAACGAATGAAAAAATGTTTAATGGTATTTATAGACAGACCTAAGCATATTTTAATTTTTTTAACAATTAAGTCAAACAGCTGCAGAATTAAAATAAGTAATCATAAGTACTAATTGCAAATGTTCAACTCTGTTGTATTTAATAATAATCTACGTGTAAGACCTTTCAGTGGTTTTAAGAATCTAATTACTGTCAAAATACAATTAGTATAAAATACGAGTACGAGAGAGATTTGCTTATAGACGAAATTCAAATTCCTGGAAAAAACACAAAATTTTAAGAAGAGATGAAGAGACAGCTACTGGTGAAAATCATCCACGGAAATTAATATAGGGATTACCATATACAATTAATTTAATTTTAAAATGCATTTGCTTATGCAATTGTAAAATTGTCCTAGGCAATAAAGTTATTATTATTATCAAAATTTTAAATGTTATAATGACCCTTCCTCACGGTTCTTAAATTTACTCTCGGTTAGTTTTAATTATTTGTCTTTATATTATGGAAACGTTTGCCTTGGCAGTTTTAATTTTAATAGGAAGAAAATTTACAAGATCTATTACCTATTTCTCTTTAAGGAACAAACAAACAAACAAACTTTAAGGTGGATTCACTTTACTTATTTGTATCCCAACATGGAGAGCGTATTTATTTCGCCAATAGCATGTAATAAAGATGATATTGGAATAATTTAAAACAACTCATTTTCCTCTTTATGATCGTTGTCTTTCAAAGATAAAATTGTCTTGTGTCTTAAATATTTACCATTTTACAAATAACAGTAGTGGAAAACGCAGAAACGATGTTATACATAAAAGCATTAGGTGCTCCACATGCATAGGTACTATTTCCTTTTACACTTCAGGTAAATAATAAATATGTTTATTAATGCTCACTACTTCCCCGAAAACATATATTTTTCCATAATATATGTAGGGTGTTTTAGGAATAAAACAATGTAACTGAAGTTTGAGCTAATATAAAATACATGCGAGTTTGAAAAAATGTGAAATTAAAAAAAACGGATAAGGCAGGATTGGTTCTATATCAAGAAAAACCTTCAGACAAAAAATGAATAAAAACAAATAAGCAAATAAATACTACCGATCGTAAGCTCCACGAACTTTTTAACTTTCTCTTTGCTAAGTGTTGTAAGACGTCTTTTATTACATCCCTTTGCTTAAATTAAAAAAATAACAATTTATCGTTTAACATATTAATTTTAATTTTGCAATCATGTATGTTACACAATTCAAACGATACAAGAGACTCTATCACAAAATACACACTTGTACACGTATTACGTGTACATAGAACATAGTTGTGACATTTTGTTGGTCTCATTATATTTGAACTAACGACTTACATCCATTCACCGATCTTTTGCAGCAAGTGCCCAACACGTCCTGGCTGGTCACTTGTTGAAGCGCCCAGTTTTGTCAGGCACACACTGTATTTTTTATCGAAATCATCGAGTTACCGATGTGCTTTGGGCACTTCATGAAATTCTTGGACACTTCTAAGTGCCAATTTACACTATATGCTCTCGACATATAGCATACTGTAATGACATTTTTTACATCATATTGCAGAAAAACTTGCTAAAAGGACAGCAATTGCAGAAGATTGCCGTAATGCGATTTACTAATTTTAAAGGAGTTAATATAAGGAGTTAAGTATATGTGTTATTCTCACCATCCTTGGGTTATGCAAAACCTACTGACACCAACTTGGTCATTCTACCTTAAGTAGTCTTCTCAGTGGAAGTAGTTACACGTCACCCTATACAACTAGTATTGTATAGGATTTGCATGTTTATGGCAGGAAGTTTGTTTACCATCATAATTATCAAAAACAAAGAATTTCATTGCTTAAAGCTTTAACATATTACTTATATTGATTTTATTTCCAAATTTGATTTTAATTCAAGTAAAACAATAAGTATTGGGGCATTTGACTATGTTACACTATTGTAATATTGTATTATGGCAATAAAGATTAATGTTATTATTACTATTATTTGTACTGTTCAACTGGTTTATGATACATATGTTTGTTTATTAATGCGCCTGTAGAAGGTAAAATCAATCAAAGAAGTTACAGAGGCATGGACATTGTAGTTCTGAACACAAAGGAAGAAAACGCAGGCGAATGTAAGTAGAATAAAAGTGTTTATGTCTTGATCTAATTTTCAGACAACGCCAAATCATTAGGTTAACATTCGATACAAAGTGGTTCCCTCAAGCGGCTCTAAAACCCCGTCATTTAATGTCGTTATCAACCGATCCAGCATGCGCGAAGATTAGTCAAGCTGTTTCTTACACAATGAATGTATTGAGCCAACATTCTTCTATAGAATATGGGGAAACACCGTCTAAAATCAACCACATCTACTTTATAAGTTTATCATGATCTTTTCCAAACAAATGTCTGGGGGAAGAGTTTAGTTATGAAAAATAAAAATATGTTTCACCAAATAAAGAAAAATTGAAGCTGGAGCACATGCCGAATTAATTCTATAAGCTTTTCTGCGTAACGTTTGACAGCTACGAGTTTATAAATTGTCAATTTACCATGGTTGCTATATTTATGGAACTTGATGGAACTAGTTGGTACCCGTCGAAATTTGACTGATAAGTTTTTAAGGGTAAGTATTCGGTGGTACCCTACGAAAAAAATTACTAACAATCAAATATTTGTATTTTTTTCTAAATTAACCCAATGTTACCTACAACTTTACTCCGTAACTCCATAATATTTTTCATTTTTCAATTAAACTAAGAAACAGAATGGAAAAAAGTAATTTACATGACCTAAAAAAGTCGAGTCATGACAATGTTTCAAATTCCCAAGTCAAGTAATTCAATGGAGCTATTTGATTAATCAACTGATTACTTAAATACATGTTTACAAATAATAATGCATATTCGGTTATGTATACATTGTAAATAAGTTCCTAGGGTAGTTCACAATTATCCTCGTAGATTGCAGCATTCCAGCATATGGAACTGTCCATCCTTTGTAAAAAAATTTGTTAAATAAATATTACTAAAAATATGGCGATTTTCGTGAATGGGCTAAATAAGGAAGAAATAATACTTTAATTCTCCATCCTTTCACATTGGTCGATCCTTCGGGTTTTCGAACTCAAAGTCATAAAAGTTGCTTTGCACGTTTGTGTCAAATTTCATCAAAATCAGACCATTTTTACGAGAGTTATCGTGCTTACGGAAACAATTATATATACACAGTTTTGAACGAATGGTGTTTTTGGCATCTGGGGACCTCAAAACGAAAATTTATTATAGTCTCGGGCCTATGTCTTACCATAAGTAATAGCTATCTCCCTAAAGGGGGAATTCACTAAAACTCATTTATTTCTTTTATAAATAAATGTAAAATATTTCATTTTTAAATGTTTTATAAATTTAAATAATTTGGCACTCTTAAGTATAAATATTTGTATAAAAATTTAACTTTGAACATGTTCTATGAAACGTCATTATATATTCGTAATTTGACTTTTTGAGCCTTTTCAAATTGCCTCTTTTAACGTAAAATTAATATTCCGTGCCATGTGGAGAGTATGCAGTTACATATTTTTACAAATGGTATTGTCACTTTGCACTCATCAATGATAGCTGCATATAAACATATTATAGTTTACAACTAATACAAAGCTGACTTCATTTAGCTACATTTTAAACTAGACAGTGAAATTAAATTTGTAATAATTGATGACTGAACAAATGTAAGTGGTTCAATTGCCACTCTGCTTTTAAATTTCAATAAATAACTTTGTATTAGAAAAGCACAAATTTTGATAATGAGCCTCAACAAATCCTACGGCAGACCTACTACGTCTCTTTTCCTTCCTGCTTCAGTAGAGCAGCCCGACTGATCCACAAGCTATGTTCGGACAATTTAAAAAGCTGATTAGCTCAATATATTCTTAAAAAAGTAACAAATCAGAATATTAAAATATGTATAATTAACCTTGCTTACGATATGTACATTATTTAATTACATTGCTGTTGGGGTTTCGGACATCTAGATATAAAAAAGGTTCCTAGTACGATTTTACGTTTTCATAAACTATATAGTAGATTCTCACTGGTTTAGTAAAATAAAACACCCAAGTTTTGACTAATTTTTACAGAGTTCAAACTTCTCTATGCATAACATTTGTGATGAATAGTAAAGTTTATTTGAAGCATTTAATTATTGGTTTATTTAATGTGGATAATTACTTACACTCCGTCGGATTTTGTGTCATAAATACATTTCTGGTATTCATTAAATCGTTTTAATTATTTAAAAAAAACCTTTAGATAATAAATAATTTAAAACGTGTATCACTATTCAGAGAGTGAGATTTCACACTCAACACCGAGGGACGAGCATGCCGGCGCGCCTTGGAATGCGCTGTCATGCTGTGGTCTGTACTGACTGACATCTCCTGAGACTGTTTTGCTTCGAAACAATAAGTTGAAATAACACAGGTTAAACTTTAATAATTATGCCTGTAGGTATTATTCCTAAACACTATTCGCACAAATCAAAATAACCAGACACCACACTGACGTTGTTAAAATCTAACTCATTAACTAACTTGTTTCAATCACTACGTTTATGTTTAATAAAAGGTTATGATTTATGATTGTTCCTGTCTTGTCAAAGGTACGGTATGTAGATATTTTGTTTTGTGCGGATATCGTCACCAGTGACATGTTTTAACGTTCTGTAAGGAACAGTTTAACTCAGGTTCTGTTACCCTCCGAAATCACAATTTCCTAGAATTTAGTTTTAATCAATATCCCAATTCTATGACAGGTAGATTCAGTTTAGAACTTCAAAATTATTGCTCTGGATCGAGCTGAACAGCTTCTATACCAGAGTTGCTTTTTAGTTAAAAGAAGGTTGTCATGTTAAAAATAAAATTTAAAAAAAATGTATAAAATCATTTTCATAAAGTTAATATATATCAAGAAAAAATTATGAAGTGCAATTTATAATCTTGTTATGTAAATAATATAAAAGAAATACATGAATATACTTAATTGTGAAAGTTTCTATCTCGAAATAAAACAGTTTTACATACATTCCCGTCGTCAATCCTTTTGGTTCACTAGCAGATTGCTAGTTTCAGGACTACTAACCCATTATAAAATCTGGCGTCAAAAATCAAAAGATGAACTAATAGTCACCGTTTTCTACACACCAACCCAACACAAACGAACGGTACGATTACAACAAACATTTAAAAAACGTCCATGCCGGTTTATTTTTAGTTAATTTTAGTAAACTTCCTAGGTACTTATTTAAACAGTTTCTCTATTGTAATTTAAGTTAAAATACTTAACTTTTTGTGGCTGAAGTTGAAAGTATGTTGAAAATTGCGTTGATAAACTGTGTGCTTTTGGGGTGTAATTCGTGGAGTAAGGAACAAAGGTTCTTTATTACATTGCAATAAAGAACCTTTGTTCTAATCCTGAGGCTGTTGTTTCCTATTAGAGAGAGCCCATTAGAAGCTTTTAACCATTATTTGATATACGTTATTTAATAACGGCAAAATATAAATACATGAAAAAGTAATTTTGTACTAAATACACAACATATAACTATCAGATAGCTTTTTGTCATTTCATCAATATCTTTTATTGCTACTGTATATTTTTTAATACTCTAATAGCATTTATTGTGACTTTTAGTTAAAATTTGAAGTTGGTTTGTTCCAAATATAATTTTTCAGTATAAAAACCTGAGCGTGTATAGTAATTTAAAACTGTACAAAAATAAATCTTAGAAATATTATACAATAACAATGATAGTTGTAATTATTTTTCATATGTTAAAAATTATGGGGTGATAAGTTTTGTGGGTCTACACTTAAACTCGTCTGACTAGAATGGGTTTAAACTCCTTTTACCACTATTTCAAGATTAACTGCAAATAAACTGCACCACTTGTATGCGCAGAGGTGCGCACTGCGGGACGTAAGGTTCGATACAAAGCCGTCATATACTTCAAGCTTGTGAACATCATAATAATGCTAAAAACCTTTGTTTGTGTATTTTAATTTTGTTTTAATCACAAACCTGAAGAGTTAATTAATAATCGGATTGTGAGAGAGGTTTCACAAACTATTAATTCAGAACTAATTATGCCTACAAACTAAAACGCTAAAACATACCTTTGTACAGTTAAGGTCACAGTGCTTGGCATCTGGTTAGCGTATGCTCTGGAATGGCTTCGTGTTACAGTCTAATTTTGTCAACAGAAATCAAAAATCAGTTATTTAATTTTAAAACATTTGTTTTGGTTGTTTTTGTTAATGTTTAATTTTATTTACGAGAAATCTCAGTAGTTCCTCGCCTTTCTAAGATGCCAATCACCGTGAGCCGAACTGTACCTCAGTTAGCCCACGCAAGCTATTTGAATTTCACAATCAGAGTTGGAAGTGTTTTAAGTTCATATAATCTATTCAACAATTTTAGTCAACTCCTTTTCTGTACTTAGTAACACAAATAATAATTGAAATAACATATTGAAATCATTAACGCCACAAAGTTTAGTAAAACTTACTTCAAGGGGGACGCCAAACCACTAATGTATCTGAGTTATTTTGTATATATTATACATAATTTTAATTTAAATGTGGTCGAAGAAGATACCCTCTGAACTGAATTTTCCTGTTTCATTTAGACGAAACTCTATTATGAAGCATATCGTCATGTTGGTTATTGGTTGTTTGATACAAAAATTGATAACATCTACTCTTAATTTATAAACAAAATATATGTTGACTGTAAATATAATCAGGTGATTTGTATGGAATGATGGCAAGTGTGGGGAAGATGAGATTCCGATACGTTAAACATAACCGATAACCGAACCCTCAGGGAGTCATCGAGGGTGGTTTCAGTTTGCTCAACGACGCGATGGGTTAATACTTATCCTTTACAATAAAACACAGTTGTGCCGACAATGGCGTGGTTAAAGAACAAAAACATCGTTGTGTTCAGTAACTAACAAGCAGTGAACGATTGATGAGAGGTCCATTGTTTCCTATGGTTAACATTATTAAGCTTTTAAATTTCTTAAAGCGAATTGTAATTCACTAATATGATATTGGATTCTGATAACACTTTAATTGTAAACATCTATATATATATATATATATAGATGTATAGTAGACAATAGGGTAAGGCAATTTTTGTAAAAAATAATCCTTATTTATTTCCGAACCGATTATACACACAGCCGTGATACATATTAAACAAAAAAATTTAGAAAAATTCCCAACAAAATTTAGAAAACATTACGGGCAACGGCAGGGTATCAGAAGCAGAGATTGTCAAGAGGGTCGATAAACATGATTCGACGTCTCTAAATGTCATCAATATAGCAAAACGGTATTTGTACAAAGCACATGAATATTGTAAGCTTTGCGAATCGTTAACAATTTAAATATTTATACTGGCTCTCTGGAGCAGTCACCATCGTTTTGGGTTGAAGCAAAATAAATTATTTACAATATAAAAATAATATTTTCCTGAAGTCAACTTAAATTTACTTTAAAATTTACCTGTTCTTTACATTTCATCGGTAACATTCAACTAAATAAATTCAACTTAATTTAAGTTCACATTTACATTTTAGTCGAAACTAATCTCAGATCTAAAATTAATTTCATCACATTTAATCATTATTTTGAATATTGAGCAAAATGAACTATTTCTATGTAAATAAAAGTAATCCTTTTATTACTAAACAAAATAATAAAAAGCGGATGAAAGCACGATCTTGGGAAATTGGCATAAAAGCAATTACTGAAATAATCGAAAACAAACTTTCTCCCCTCCCAATATCTGTGGAAGACAGTCGGTGACGATATTTTTACGCTAGGGGCGCTAGTTTGCTAAGGGATCATGAATTAGAGGTTTCTAAAACAAAATGTCTTCAACTTTGAAGCTTCATTCACATACAACCGACTAATCAGACACATTCTTAAACTTTTATTAGCATATTAAAATTTATTTTTTGATTTATTTGGACTTTACCTATCGCTTCTAGTGTTTAAAACTACACTACGTTTCGGGAGGTAAGGAAACTCCTCCCGTTATCAAGTGAACCCTACTTACATCTAAATATCAAACTCTTACACCTAACTAACCTACATTTTTTTGGATTTTTTTTGATTTTTCTTTTACATTCTAATTTACACTAACACAAAGATAACAAAAAATCAAATACAATACACTAACACAAAATTTATATCACACCTAACTAACCTACATTTTTTTAAATATTTTTCTTTACAATTTCACGAATTCCGCAACGCCCCAAGCGGTCGTCAACCTCTCGGACAAAACACTGACTCACGACGAAATAGAACTACTTTCTAAAGGTCTAAATTTTGCTGTAGCTCCTAAAGCCGTAAACGTACTTGATTTCATTACTGGTATTGAATCGGCGACACCCCAGCTCCCTGAGGATGTAGCTGATCAATTCAGAAGTGAGGCCAGTGCGGCACTTAAAAATATAAAACCAGTGAAACCAAACATAACAAGAAATGAAAAAGAGGCCTTAAATGCTTTAAAAAAGGAAGAAACCCTAAAGATTTTACCAGCCGACAAAGGAAATGCAACTGTGCTAATAAATAAAGTTGATTATTCGCATAAAATTCAGGATGTTCTTAAAGCTGGAAAATACACACTACTAAAGAAGGACCCAACTAAAAGTTATGAAAATAAAATCGAAAAGACTCTCAGAAAACACAAAGAATTTTTTACAGACGCACAGCGCAAACGACTTACACCACACCACTCAAAAACTCCTCACATGTATGGGCTACCAAAAATACACAAAGAAGGTGTTCCTCTGAGACCCATTGTTAGTTCAAGAGACTCCCCAAGTAGAGAACTATGTAGATTTCTCCTGCCCATACTCAAACCTTTATCAGGAAATACTGATTCACATGTAACAAACACAAAGCATTTTGTAGAAATCGTAAAAGACATGCAAATTTCAGACGAGGACATGTTAGTTAGTTTTGATGTTGAAAGTCTTTTCACTAATATCCCCGTAAACCAAACACTAGAAATCATTGAAAAACGGTTACTCAATGACCAAAACTTAAACACAAGAACCAAAATCCCAGTAAATGTAATTATGGATTTGCTTAAATTATGTACTGAGTCAAATTATTTTGAATTGGAGGGCCAAATATTCCGCCAGGATGAGGGAATGGCAATGGGATCGCCTTTGTCACCAATATTTGCCAACATATTTATGGAAGAATTCGAACAGAAAGCTATTGCGTCTGCTTGTTTTCAACCGAAAGTGTGGCTGAGGTACGTTGACGATGTCTTTGCAGTCTGGAATCATGGCGATAAAAAGTTAGACGAGTTTACTAAGCATTTAAATAAAGTTTCACCAACAATTAAACTCACAACAGAAAAAGAACAAGACAAAAAACTAGCATTTTTGGATGTAAATGTAGTTAAAGATGGAAACGCCCTTAAAACAGAAATTTTTAGAAAGAAAACACACACAGGTCGATACCTCAATTACAAATCAAACCACTGTGAATCAGTCAAAGAATCAGTAGCTTATTCTCTTTTCGACAGGGCCAAATCAGTTTGTTGTGAAAAGAAAACTTTAGACGCGGAGCACAATAAAATTTCACAAGAGTTACAAAAGAATGGTTATCCTCAAAAAATAATTAGCAGATGCAAAAAGGAAAGGGGGACAAAGCCAAACACTGTTCCAAATGTGGATAAACCAACAGCTTTCATAAGCATCCCATATGTCCCAAAACTGTCGGAAAAAATAAGGCGAGTTGCCAGAAAATATAAGATCTTAACAGCTTTTAAATCGTCAAACACTCTGAGACAGCAACTAACTAAAGTAAAACCGAAAAATGAAGAACAAGCCTCAAAAAACTGTATCTACAGCATCAAATGTGAATGTGAGGGTGAATATATAGGGGAAACTAAAAGGCCGCTAAAAGTTCGTATAAACGAACATAAAAGGAACACAAAAAATGGCGAAACAGTAAAATCTAAATTGGCAAAACACGCCTGGGAAAATGATCATAAATTTAGTTGGGAAGAGGCAAAAATTATACATCATGAGTCTCACTATTATAAAAGAAAGTTTGTTGAAGGGGCATTAATTAAATTACATGAAAATCCAATAAGTCAGAGTAGTATTGATGTCAGGCCACTATGGATTCCCTTAATTAAAAACCATTTCAGTCAAAAATCACCCCGCAAACACACGCCAGTTCCTTGTGTTACAGTTGCTCCTGCGTCTAGAGTCCATCCAATGCGGCTACGACACATGCGTCCGTGATCGCCCTTGGAGGAAACACGGCCACCTGATTGCATGAACAGTTCCCAATGCTCACCTTGGAGGCATGCGGTAATCTCTATGAGAATATCGTACTGGTGCCCGTGTAGCATTCTGGGAGGAATCGTGCAGTTTTTTGTTTCCGTGTCATGTTCCCGTCGACAAAGACGGTGGGTAGCCACAGCTGTGTCGTCACGTGCCCCTGTCGGTAGGTGGGGGTAACGGCTCTCCCCCCTCCACTGCCGCTAGCCACTAGTCTAGTGTGCGATTTGGTTGTGGATGGACGTGAGCCCGTTTCCCGTGTTTGCCCGTCAGCTTGGAGGCCACGATGCAGAACAGGTAATGTATTGTCAGTTTTTCATTTGTTCGTATATATAAATGTTGTGTTAGTGTATTGTATTCGATTTTTTGTATATATATTTGTTATCTTTCTGTTAGTCAAATAAATTGTAAAGAAAAATATTTAAAAAAATGTAGGTTAGTTAGGTGTGATATAAATTTTGTGTTAGTGTATTGTATTTGATTTTTTGTTATCTTTGTGTTAGTGTAAATTAGAATGTAAAAGAAAAATCAAAAAAAATCCAAAAAAATGTAGGTTAGTTAGGTGTAAGAGTTTGATATTTAGATGTAAGTAGGGTTCACTTGATAACGGGAGGAGTTTCCTTACCTCCCGAAACGTAGTGTAGTTTTAAACACTAGAAGCGATAGGTAAAGTCCAAATAAATCAAAAAATAAATTCAAATCCATCGCTATTATGAGTTTCAAAAATACAATATTAAAATTGTTAGCATTTTTTTCTACTAAAGTAAGTGTAACATACAAAACGATAACTTTCGACGAGAGGAAACCGTCATAAAATCGTAGATGTAAATAGCTTATCTTTGAATATGTTTCTTGAGGTAAATATAAAGAAATAGTTTTTTTTACATAGAACCATCGTACGTTTTATATTTCATAATTACACATACAACCTTTAGTTCCGTAACACTTACTACGGATAACTGTCATAAAACTGAAATAGGTCGTTTTTATTTTAATTTTACTTTTCATGGATGACGGTTTTTTGCTGGGGTTTTAAGGATGCTAGTTTATGTAGATTTATAGCAAGCCAAGACAACGAAGACTAATTGGTCTCCGGGCTCTCTTTGATGTTTTGACAGAGCGCTTCTGTGTCAGAGGAATTAGATTAGTTACACTGCCTCTGCCGTAATTTGTAACGAAAATGTCTTTAAGTCATTAAAGAGAACATCAACTCGTCGTCTCTTGAAGTTAATTATAAGATTAGCTAGTTTATCGCCTGTAGAGTGCATGGTCACAAGTATGAGAATTTTATGGTTGAACTGTTATAAACAACGAATTACGGTATTTAAAACTCGTGTAAGTGAAAAACTGTTGCAGTATATTACAAGATTAAATTTGCGTGTTAAACTAAACTAATCTTAATTGTTCACAGTACATTATATACATAAACAAGGTGTAGTAGTGCTTAGTTTCACTTTGATTAAATATTACTAAATCCTTTAATATAGATTCGATTTAAGAATAAATCAGTACGTTTTAAACACCATTTTAATTCTAAAGGGTAGACTTATAAAAACCTTATCCGTACAAAAGTGTTATTTTTTTACAATGTCTTGCGTATCGAAGAATATGTTTATTTATTTTTGGTGATATATCATAATCTATTTTACGAAACCAACAATAAAATGGAAAAGTAGAAAATTTAAGCTGCAATAATTTTTAGTCTTAAGATATTTTTTGTAAAAGCCTGCACAGTTTATAATGGTTTTTCGGCAAATAAATATTATTATTATTATTATTATTTTAACATCTTTAACAAATATATATATGGTAGTGATAATATTTTAAACAAATTTATAAATTTGAATTGTTAATGAATCCGCCAATTACAATACAGTTTATGAGCCGTGTGACCCTTTGCCGCTAGCGAGCCGCGGTTGACATTAGAGAGCATTAGGGTGCGGCGAGTCTGTATTCTCCCCAGGTGACGAGCCGATGTTATCTAACCTGCCGCTGCTTCTGGAGTCCGAATGTGCTTGAATGAAGACTTTGCGATCACCTTTTAGAATTGCTGCATTTTATAACAATTCAACAGGCAAAGTGATTTTCTTGTTTTAAATTCTTACTGATATACAATTTAAGGGCAATGTTTCCTTTGTGTACTGGTAACTCAAAACTGGCACAAAATTTTGCCTTAAGAAGTTGCGTGAAAAAAGAGTTTCATTTAAACTACACACTCCGAAAAGTGTGAGAGTTATTTGTGGTCTTCAAAACTAATTAAAAATGTTTAACACTAAGCTTGTCGACTGGAAAATCTAAAAATAAAATTTAAAAGCTGTTAAAAAAACTTGTGAACTGTCAAACGTATACACTCACTTTGAAAAATATCAATAATTTGACTGGGAACTAAACATTAAATATTTTTGGATAAAACTATTCTTCATAAATTCTTACTAGCCTTCTCTGAGCAAGGCTCGACCCTCAGATAATATAACTAACTATTTATGGGTTTCTGTTGACTTCACCATAAAACCCTACTAAAAGACAATTCGCAATTTTATATTAAAATAATCTATTTAGGCTTTTGATAAATTACATCTGATTTTGTTAAGTAAATTTACCTGATACTTGGAATTAAATTTCTAACAATAATCTGACAGTTTATTCGATATTAAAAATACATTCGAGTAAGATTAACCTGTCGGGAAACGTTTGCCGTTTGTCAGAGCCTACGACGGTATATCCGATTATGGACGGTGACAGGTGAGGGGCGTCAGCGATACCTGAGCCTCCGTTGACTGTCACACGCTGAAATGATATGTTTACTTTGGCTTCGTTTCTGCTGATAGTATACTTAGCAAATACAACTATACCTGTATTGAAGTTCATAAACTAATGATTAGTCCAGATATAGTATTTATTGGGGTAATTGTTTTACACAGAATTTCTGCTCGGAGGTGTATTTAAATATCGGACTAGTTTGGTTTGCGTTGTAAAATTAAATTGGGCAGGGATACGTTTATTTGGATTAGGGCTTATAAAATAAATTCCTGTATAAATATCCAATGTGCATTCATATTACTAAATCTAGAACGAGCGCGATGTTAAAATTTATCTCTAATGTTATAAACGTTGTTGGTAATGAACGTATTTAATTCAAATATTTAATTGGAACGTATACTAATATTATTATACATTCGAAAGGCTAGTAAAACAGTTGTGCATAAGTGTTAGTTAATCAGAGCATAAAATCATAAAATAACAAAGTATTCTTTGAATAGTTTTAAGATTAAATTAAACTGAAGAACAGTACACCGTTGTTTTTAAATATACAGTGGCGATATATTTTCATCAATGACGTTTAACTAAATGGTGGCAATCAGATTTAATTATTTTATTAATTTGTTTAAGATAAAATGTTTATTATAAAATACAGGGTGTTATAAATAAGTTATTATTATTATCAAAATTTTAAATGTTATAATGACCCTTCCTCACGGTTCTTAAATTTACTCTCGGTTAGTTTTAATTATTTGTCTTTATATTATGGAAACGTTTGCCTTGGCAGTTTTAATTTTAATAGGAAGAAAATTTACAAGATCTATTACCTATTTCTCTTTAAGGAACAAACAAACAAACAAACTTTAAGGTGGATTCACTTTACTTATTTGTATCCCAACATGGAGAGCGTATTTATTTCGCCAATAGCATGTAATAAAGATGATATTGGAATAATTTAAAACAACTCATTTTCCTCTTTATGATCGTTGTCTTTCAAAGATAAAATTGTCTTGTGTCTTAAATATTTACCATTTTACAAATAACAGTAGTGGAAAACGCAGAAACGATGTTATACATAAAAGCATTAGGTGCTCCACATGCATAGGTACTATTTCCTTTTACACTTCAGGTAAATAATAAATATGTTTATTAATGCTCACTACTTCCCCGAAAACATATATTTTTCCATAATATATGTAGGGTGTTTTAGGAATAAAACAATGTAACTGAAGTTTGAGCTAATATAAAATACATGCGAGTTTGAAAAAATGTGAAATTAAAAAAAACGGATAAGGCAGGATTGGTTCTATATCAAGAAAAACCTTCAGACAAAAAATGAATAAAAACAAATAAGCAAATAAATACTACCGATCGTAAGCTCCACGAACTTTTTAACTTTCTCTTTGCTAAGTGTTGTAAGACGTCTTTTATTACATCCCTTTGCTTAAATTAAAAAAATAACAATTTATCGTTAAAATAAACAAATTTATAAATTTGAATTGTTAATGAATCCGCCAATTACAATACAGTTTATGAGCCGTGTGACCCTTTGCCGCTAGCGAGCCGCGGTTGACATTAGAGAGCATTAGGGTGCGGCGAGTCTGTATTCTCCCCAGGTGACGAGCCGATGTTATCTAACCTGCCGCTGCTTCTGGAGTCCGAATGTGCTTGAATGAAGACTTTGCGATCACCTTTTAGAATTGCTGCATTTTATAACAATTCAACAGGCAAAGTGATTTTCTTGTTTTAAATTCTTACTGATATACAATTTAAGGGCAATGTTTCCTTTGTGTACTGGTAACTCAAAACTGGCACAAAATTTTGCCTTAAGAAGTTGCGTGAAAAAAGAGTTTCATTTAAACTACACACTCCGAAAAGTGTGAGAGTTATTTGTGGTCTTCAAAACTAATTAAAAATGTTTAACACTAAGCTTGTCGACTGGAAAATCTAAAAATAAAATTTAAAAGCTGTTAAAAAAACTTGTGAACTGTCAAACGTATACACTCACTTTGAAAAATATCAATAATTTGACTGGGAACTAAACATTAAATATTTTTGGATAAAACTATTCTTCATAAATTCTTACTAGCCTTCTCTGAGCAAGGCTCGACCCTCAGATAATATAACTAACTATTTATGGGTTTCTGTTGACTTCACCATAAAACCCTACTAAAAGACAATTCGCAATTTTATATTAAAATAATCTATTTAGGCTTTTGATAAATTACATCTGATTTTGTTAAGTAAATTTACCTGATACTTGGAATTAAATTTCTAACAATAATCTGACAGTTTATTCGATATTAAAAATACATTCGAGTAAGATTAACCTGTCGGGAAACGTTTGCCGTTTGTCAGAGCCTACGACGGTATATCCGATTATGGACGGTGACAGGTGAGGGGCGTCAGCGATACCTGAGCCTCCGTTGACTGTCACACGCTGAAATGATATGTTTACTTTGGCTTCGTTTCTGCTGATAGTATACTTAGCAAATACAACTATACCTGTATTGAAGTTCATAAACTAATGATTAGTCCAGATATAGTATTTATTGGGGTAATTGTTTTACACAGAATTTCTGCTCGGAGGTGTATTTAAATATCGGACTAGTTTGGTTTGCGTTGTAAAATTAAATTGGGCAGGGATACGTTTATTTGGATTAGGGCTTATAAAATAAATTCCTGTATAAATATCCAATGTGCATTCATATTACTAAATCTAGAACGAGCGCGATGTTAAAATTTATCTCTAATGTTATAAACGTTGTTGGTAATGAACGTATTTAATTCAAATATTTAATTGGAACGTATACTAATATTATTATACATTCGAAAGGCTAGTAAAACAGTTGTGCATAAGTGTTAGTTAATCAGAGCATAAAATCATAAAATAACAAAGTATTCTTTGAATAGTTTTAAGATTAAATTAAACTGAAGAACAGTACACCGTTGTTTTTAAATATACAGTGGCGATATATTTTCATCAATGACGTTTAACTAAATGGTGGCAATCAGATTTAATTATTTTATTAATTTGTTTAAGATAAAATGTTTATTATAAAATACAGGGTGTTATAAATAAGTTAACTGGCTATATATTTTCGGATTCTACACTAAAAAATAAGCAAACAAAAAACAGTGTGACATGTTTCAAAATTCCGCTCTGTTTAGCGTCAGTATGTCCGTATGTGTTTTTAACTAAATTTATTACATATTTTGAACGGTTAAAGGTACTGTTTTGAAACTTAGCATACTTGATGCCTATACTGAATGATGATTTGGTATTGCATTTCAAGTTTCTATCTTTCGCCGTTTCAAAATGGCAGCCATTTTTGTTTTTAAAAGCTAAATATCTTAAAAACCTTAATAGTTAAACTCCACTTAACTATTAACTGGTGGCTTAGTAGTTGGCAAAAAACCACTAAGAATTCAAAAAGTGTTGTCTTCTTGTCCCAAAAATAATTGTGTAATAGATGCAACAATAGAATTATAAACGAGTTCGCACGCAGCACGCTGACGTGAGGGAAGTGAATTTCCACATAAAAAACTTGTAAAACTCAAAATAAGTGTAAAAACATACGTTTGTCCAATTTTTATTGAAATCTGAAAACATTGATTTTTTGGCTGTTCTGATACTCCTGGTTTCATTTAATTACAAAGCTGGGAATACAATTTTGCGCATTATAAGGTTAGGAAAAGGTCCAGACAGGCTTGAAAGTAGGCGTGAGGTTGCTGGGGATGATAAAAGTACTCTAACATAGGAATAACAGGCTTTTCTAGTGTAAAACCCCCATAAGACAACGTACTGTGTTTAGTCGATACACATTTTCTTTAATAACTCGGTAAATATTTATGCTAGAAAGACGAGAGAGGGCTTAAAACTTTTGCCTCACTAATTCCCATCCTTTTACATGCATTGGTTTTACATCTGGGGCTTTTATGACCCTTTTAGGTCCCAAAAACTCGAAATTTTAAAGATTAATCCCCAAGAAAAGGGGTTTAGAGTTTTCCGATTGTTTTGCCCAACGAACTTGTCCAACTGATTACAGAAAGGAACGTCCCTACCAAATTTGAAGTAAATCGGACAACAAATGCGACCGCTAGAGTGCAAACATATATATATATATATATATATATATATATATATATATATATATATATATATATATATATATATATATATATATATATATAAAGTTTTGAACAACCCCCCAAAACGTGTTCAGGGGGTCACGTTAGGAACTTCTATGGTGGTCCCGGGCTTAAGTTTCACCGTGCGGGTCATGCTAATAGTTCACTTTCCAAAGGAAATTCACTAATAACTGAGAAATTGTGATTATTGTAAGTTAAAACATGCTTTTTAGCGAATTTCCCCTATAGGGAAGAAGCTATTATATATATATCCGTTACCGCGATAACTTTTGAAATAAATGCCCGATTTTGATGAAATTTGGCAAAAATGTGTAGAGTAACATTTATGACTTTAATTTCGAAAACCAGATCGATCGGACCTTGGGAAGGGAGTTTTAAATTGTCCAAAAATCAGTTTTTTAGCGAATTTCCCCTTTAGGGAAGAAGCTATTACCGTAGGTCTCATAGTAAGACTTAAGCCCGAGACCATGATTTGATGAAATTTGGCTCAAATGTGTAAAATGACATTCATGACTTTTAAGTTCGAAAACCAGAAAAATCGGACCATGGGAAGGGGGGTTTATGAGGTTTTTAAATTTTTCAAAAATCAGTTTTTTGCATTTTTCACCCTAAAATTTTTGAACAACTTAATTTTGGTTTTGACCATGTTATAGAGCTTAAAAAAACAAATAATATAGTATTTTGAATTATTAACCTAGGTTGAGTTGTTGCGGAGAAAATCCAAAAAAACCTGCTCATAAAAACGCTTATGGGAAAAAGGTTTTTGGCTTTTCCTCAGTTTATTTTAATGTAAACTTCACATTTGCTTTTACCAATCTGTTCAGTTCCACAAAACGATCATTTTGGTGTTTAAATTGTGATTCTACGCCCAACCGATGCTGAGATATTCCAAGTGCTAAACACAGTACGTTGTCCAATGTTATCCTTATGGAGAATAAATAAAATTTGATATCTCGATTATTTATGAATGTATGTTGATAAAACTTGGTATGTGGCTTCACGTAGTACTGGTATATTGATATTTGCACAAAAAATTGATTTTTTGTTGATTATTCCCATAGCAGCAAACCTGCGTACTCAGCCCCCATGTTATTCTTAAGGAGAATAAGTAAAATGTAATGACTCCCTTAATTATGAACATAAATTAATAAAACTTGGTATGTAGCTTCACTTGGTTGAGTTATATTGATAATTGCATAAAAACTATTTTTTTGTTCCTCGTTGCAGCAAACCTGCTTACTCAGCCCCCATGTTATTCTTATGGAGAATAACTAAAATGTTATATGGCGCTTATTTATGATTGAATATTGATGAAACTTGGTATGTGGCTTCGCCTAGTTAAATTATATTTATATTTGCATAAAAACCAATTGTTTATGTTCCTTGTTTCAGCAAACCTACGTACTCATTACCAATGTTATTCTTATGGATAATAATTAAAATCGCTTATATGTGAATATATTTTTATGAAACTTGTATGCGGCTTCATGTGGTATTAGGACAAATATTTTGCATTTGAAATTCGCTGAGGACGCAGGTTTGCTGCGACGGGGGTATTTGAATTTTTCCCCCTACAATTTTAAAAACACTCAATTTTGGTTATAGCCATTTTATAGAGCTTACATAAACAAATAATTTGGTAAGTAGTTGTAGAGAAAAGTCAAAAAACGTGTCCATAAAATTTCCCATGTTAATATTATGGGAAAAAGGTTTTTGGATTTTCCTCAGATAATTTTACTAAAAACTTCACATTTCTTTTTACCAATCAGTTTAGCTCTCCAAAACAATAATTTTGGGATTTTAGTTGTTGTTCTACGTCCAACCGTTGCAGAGATATTCGAAGTGCTAAACACAGTACGTTGTCCAATGTTATCCTTATAGAGGATAAATAAAATTTTGTATCTTGATTATTTATGAATGTATACTTATGAAACATGGTATGTGGCTTCAACTATTTGTGGTATATTGATATTTGCATAAATAGAGTGTTTTGTTGATTTTTCCAGTAGTAGCAAACCAACATACTCGGCCCCCATGTTATTCATATGCAGAATAAGTAAAGTTTTATATCTCCCTTTGTTATGAACCTAAATTAATAATACCCCCGTCGCAGCAAACCTGCGTACTCAGCGAATCTCCAATGCATATATTTGGGTATCACTACTACCTAGAGCCACTTACCAAGTTTCCCAAAAATACATTCATTAATAAGTGATACATAGCATTTTATTTATTCTCCATAAGAATTACATTAGCATTGAGTACGCAGGTTTGCTGCAACAAGGAAGATAAGAAATTTGTTTTTTTGCAATTATCAATACCAAGTTTTATTAATTTAGGTTCATAACTAAGGGAGAAATAAAACTTTACTTATTATCCATATGAATAACATAGAGCCCGAGTATGCAGGTTTGCTGTTACCGGTAAAAATCAACAAAAACAATTTTTTGTGGTACTATCAATATACCACAACTAGTTGAAGCCACATACCAAGTTTCATCAATATACATACATAAATAATCGAAATATAACACTTTATTTATTCTCCATAAGGATAACATTGGACAACGTACTGTGTTTAGCACTTTGAATATCACTGCAACGGTTGGGCGTAAAACAACAATTATAACGCCAAAATGATTATTTTGTAGAGTTAAACTGATTGGTAGAAAAAAATGTGGAGTTTTTAGTGAAATTATCTGAGGAAAATCCAAAAACCGTATTCCCATAAGATTAACATGGGACATTTTATGGACACATTGTTTGAACCACTAAACCTAGCTTAATGATTCAAAATACTAAATTGTTTGTTTTTTTAAGCTTTATAAAATGGCTAAACAAAAACCTTGTGTTTTTAAAATTTTAGGGTAAAAAGTTCAAAAAACTGATTTTTGGACAATTTAAAACCCCCATAATCTGGTTTTCGAACAAGTCATAAATGTTACTCTCCACATTTGTGCCAAATTTCATCAAAATCGGGCGCTTCTTTCAAAGGTTATCGCGGTAACGGACACACATATATATATATATAAATATATAGATATACATATATATCAATTTGAACCAATAGTGTTTTTGGCATCTGGGGACCTCAAAACAAAAAGTTATCATAGTCTCGGGCTTAAGTCTTACCATGCCACATACGGTAATAGCTTCTTCCCTATAGGAGAAATTCGCTAAAATTTGGTATGTAGCTTCACCTGGTCGAGTTATATTGATAATTGCAAAGATACACATTTCTTATCTTCCTCGTTGCAGCAAACCTGCGTACTCATTTCTAATGTTATTCTTACGAAGAATAAATAAAATGCTATATATCTCTTATTTATGAATGTATTTTTGTGAAACTTGTTAAGTGACTCTATGTAGTAGCGAGGCACATATATATGGATTGTAAATTCGCTTGGTATGCAGGTTTGCTGCGACGGGGGTATTTGCCATTTCTGTACCAAAACATAATGTTTTAACTGATAAAAATCACAATTTCTCAGTTATTTATAATTCATTTGTCACAATCCTTTTACCATTATTTTTGGGACCAAAATACAAACTTTTTGGATTCATTCTAATTTTGCCTAATTAGTAAGGTTTTTAAGATATTTAGCTTTGAAAAAATGGCCACCATTTTGAAACGGTGGAAGATAGAAACTTGAAATTCAATACAAAACCATCATAAAGTATAGGCATGAAGTATGCCAAGTTTCAAAACATTACCATAGATTAAGCATACTCCTTAAGGAGTATGCTTAATCTATGACATTACCTTTAACTGTTCTAAAGATGTACTAAATTTTGTAAAAAAACACAAACAGATAGACTGGCGCTAAACAGAGCGGAATTTCAAAAACTGTCACTCTAAATTTTTTGATTATTTCTTAGTATATAATCCGAAAATATATAGCCAGTTCACCTTTTTTGTAACACCCTGTATAACCATCAGTTGATGAGATTGTTGAATTGTTGAGTCAGGTCGAATTGTTGAATATGTACACACTGTACCTCAGATACCAAGTAGGTACCTCAATCTAGTGTCTTTAGCCAATTACGCTTTACTTTCTTTGTCTATACGGATAGTTCCAGTTGTAACTTCTTATGGCGTGTGACGATTGATAAAATAAAAATAGCAAACTTGTTGATTGAAATGTTTATTTTTGTTGCTAGCTTGACTAATTAATTAACGTGTTCTTGCTACCTACTTAAATCTTAAAGGTCTTCGTAGTAATGTTTGCATGCCATTCTACACTTTTCTTTTGCCGTTTTACACTTGAATTGATAAACTTCCATCTTAATTTTCAGTGTTTTTGGTAGGACTTAAAAGGTTTCAGGACTTACCACAGTGATGCATCAGATTATTATTTTGACAGCTGCCATCAGCCTGTCATCTGTGTTGCCCCTCCTGCATGATGACAAAGACACGCTAACCTAACCTGGTACCACCCTGCTCCATGCAACCCCCAACGACGTAGCAACCCCTTAACGGAACAGATACCTGGCTAATATTTCCAATTAGTTATCAGAGTAGTAGTAGTATCTTGACGCATATAAATTTGACCAAATTCGACCGGTTTTAAGGAATGACGTGAATGGCCATGTATTTTTATGCACGAACGTGCACATTACAATTTTGTCACTACATGGGTTTAAGTAAAATTTGAGTTTAAGGTCCGTATTCCTTGAGCACCAGCTGATGGGTTCGCCCGCTGGTAACTTTTGGATCTCTTAGAAAAAACCTGAGGTGATGTGCACTTCTCTTTCCTTTATGGCTTTCCTAAGCAAAAGCATCAAGCAAGGTCGGTATGCGAAAGCTTAGCAGAGGATCTCAGAAAGTTATCTGATACCCAAAAGATAGATCAATACTACAACTGCTCACTTATCTCTACACAGTATCAATCCTGGAGTTGATTTAAAACATTGGAAAAATGATTGTTTTTGTGTATATAGCGATAAAAATGAATTTTATTTCAACGCATTTTCATCCTAGATCACCCTACAGTTTAAGAGTGATATATATATTTTTTGGAGACAAATATACTAATATCTATGATGTTTGCTACACGGTATAACGTGTGTGGGTTAATAAGCTGGTAGTTATAGAATTACAATACCCCCGTCGCAGCAAACCTGCATACTCAGCGAATTTCCAATGCATAATATATGTCTTAATACCACATAAAGCCGCATACTAAGTTTCATAAAAATATATTCACATATAAGCGATTTTAATCATTCTCTATAAGAATAACATTGGTAATGAGTACGTAGGTTTGCTGAAATAAGGAACACAAACAATTGGTTTTTATGCAAATATAATTAGAATGTAACTAGGCGAAGCCACATACCATGTTTCATCAATATTCAATCATAAATAAGCGCTATGTAACATTTTAGTGATTCTCCATAAGAATAACATGGGGGCTGAGTAAGCAGGTTTGCTGCAACAAGGAAAAAATGGGTTTTTATGCAATTATCAATATAATTTAACCAAGTGAAGCTACATACCAAGTTTTATTAATTTATGTTCATAATTAAGGGACTCAATACATCTGACTTATTCTTCATAAGAATAACATGGGGGCTGAGTATGCAGGTTTGCTGCTAAGGGAATAATCAACAAAAACTCAATTTTTTGTGCAAATATCAATATACCAGTACTACATGAAGCCACATAAGAAGTTTCATCAACATACATTCATAAATAATCGATATATAGAATTTTATTTATTCTCCATAAGGATAACATTGGACAACATACTGTGTTTAGCACTTTGAATATCTCAGCAACGGTTGGGCGTAGAATGAAAATTTTAACACCAAAATGATTGTTTTGTGGAAATGAACAGATTAGTAAGAGCAAATGTGAAGTTTACATTAAAATAAACTGAGGAAAAGCCAAAAACTGTTTTCCCGTAAGATTAACATGGGAGATTTTATGAGTACGTTTTTTGGATTTTCTCCGCGACCACTTAACCTAGGTTAATAATTCAAAATACCATATTATTTGTTTTTTAAGCTCTATAACATGGTCAAAACCAAAATTAAGTTTTTTAAAAATTTTAGGGTGAAAAATGCAAAAAACTGATTTTTGGAAAATTTAAAAACCCCAGAAACCCCCCTTCCCATGGTCCGATTTTTCTGGTTTTCGAACTTAAATCATAAATGTTACTCTCCACATTTGTGCCAAATTTCATCAAAATCGGGCGCTTCTTTCAAAAGGTATCGCGGTAACGGACACACACACACACACACACACACACACACACACACACACATATATATATATATATATATATATATATATATATAAATTTGAACGAATAGTGTTTTTGGCATTTGGGGACCTCAAAACAAAAGTTATCATAGTCTCGGGCTTAAGTCTTACCATGAGACCTACGGTAATAGCTTCTTCCCTATAGGGGAAATTCGCTAAAAGATAAAAATAAATAAATATTGCTCTTAAACCATCAAACACCTTTGTAGCTGGCCTTGTAATTGGTAAAAATGTATGAAGAACTATAATTCCGTGTTATATATAAATGGACGATCATGTTAAACTGACTGTAGAAATACCTGCAGCTGATTTCATGTGCATACGCTTTATTGTATGTTATTATTTGGTAATAATTTCATCTTGTTTTTTTGCCAGTAACTTTATCTTTTATTTTGTAATTCTTGAAATTATATGAAATATGTGCAATAAATATAAAGTTGGGATATTTTTACGAGCCATTATTTTCTATATATCAGTATCGTAGGACAATGCGACAATTATGGTGAATTTTAAGCATACATATTCTACCTTCATCAATCCTTTATTTAGTTTTTGATAAACTAAACGGTCCTCCATTTCAAAATAATTTATTTTATGAATTTAAATACCTTACACCCTCCAGAAATTTCAATAACACATAAGGTTACCATGGTGAGAACTAAAGAGCCATATTTTTCCTTGCCTTATTTGTATGCCTGGAGTGTTTGACCCCGGTCCGACACAATCTTCTACCGAACCGCTTCCTGAACGTGATCCTGGCTTATGGGCCTAAAAAAGATTTTAAAAATACGTCCAAGCTTACATTTTTCCCTTGGAATTTTCAAATACATTGCAACGTATTTTTAATGGAATATAATGCACGAAGACGGGTGGGAGGAATCGTTCAGGTGCTATTATTAAATTTTTAAATATTCCAATATTTTTAAATCCATCCGCCACATTTAGATTGAATACTTAATATAAGAAACCTAACACCAAGAAATGATTAGATTAGTTTGATTTTCTACCTATTTTCTAACTATCTCATAAGAACTTACTTTTCTGTATCATACCTCTCATTGCTAATAATAAAAAATGGGTCCGTCTAACGTTTGAACCTTTCATAAAAAAGGAACATCGTTGTTGCTTATCAATGAAAACTGGCACTATGTAATTACCAATCACGTAGCGCACAACGTGAGTTCTTGGCCGAGCCTGGGTGTTTGGAGTGTAAACAAGTTCAACACAAAGCTGCTTACGAAATGGGAAATTCACGTATTCAGCAGAAAAGTGTTTACTCGACAAACCGCGCGTCTCGGTCTGCAGTCGCACATTGTTCTAAAATAAAGTTATAATCAACATTGTTTTATGTCATCTAGTATTTTTCTAGAGCGGGTACAGATTTAAAAGTTAAAACCTACCTACCTTAATTAGTATTAATCAGTAAGAAAATATTAACTTTTATTTTCAAGAATAATAGTAGTTCACAAGCCCTTAGTTACATATTTAATTTAAACAACTTATAAAATCCATCTTAATCAAGTTTCGTAGATACAATTGCATATTTAACAGATTATTGTAATGCCTAAACAAACATGAATATATTTGATATGACATTTTTCTATTGTACATTAACAACGTACAATATTTTACATCATAGCATAACTATTTATTGTTCTGATATAAGCAGTTAATAGAAATGAAAACTGTTTCACCAGCTGACGCGTCGCGGGAGTCGTAAGATTTTATTGTGTAAAGTTATTAAATATAAAACCTATTTTTATAACACTATTGCAGAGCATATTTTCTGTTAATATTATATATCACATAATTCAATATCAGAAAATTACTCTATCAGTGTGTTTTCGGAAATCTGGTAGCGATTAAGTACCCAACATTCAGGAAAGTTTTAAGACCAAAATTAATGGAAAGGATCGCACTATGCCTGGAAGGCGTTTTCGTATGTAGACCGATTCCTCTTTCACACTAGTAAAATTAAATTATCATTTAATAAAATATAAAGGTTAAAAGACTAAATTATGCCTTGAAACCATTCAAAAGCAAGAATAATTTTCGTCATTATAACATACATTGAACAAATAACAAAGTGTTACATTCTCCGTGATAAAACATAACTATAACATATTTGAAAACATCAATATGCTATTTTGAAAGAATAATTCCAATTTTAAGTAGGTGGTCTCTAACTGCCTCAGTAGGACCTATACAAAAACCCGTTTGAGTCCTTTGAAACAAACAAAAAACGTTTGACAGTGAAACATTAACGAAATTTAATAGCTATGGCCTACATTTGATAAAAGTATTAATTAAATTTCTTTAAAATGATATTTATAGTAATAATTGTTTTTTTCTCTCTAAATTACTGTGTCAAGTTGATTGTTATCGAGCAAATTAAAATAACTTACCTAACGTAAAAGCGATATTTTAAAACCAGTTTGAAATTTACTGATGGAGGTTGTCTTCATGATCCGGGGGAAAGTTGTAAGATAAGAGATATAAAGCTATTATCAGTCTTAGTTAAATAATGTGTAATTCCAATGGATGGACACACTTCTGACAGAACCATCTAACTGATCACGCAACTTGTGAGAGAAAAGAGAGATAGGGTTCTGTGTACAGTTTAGGCATCATGACTATAGACCAAGGCTTTAGACGTAAACATACAACTTTTATAATAAAATATTTGATGTTGTGAAAACGATCAATTGTTAGTTAAAGCACGACCAGAGAAGAAAGTAAATATTCTCGGTAATCTAAATAGTTTATAGAATAAATCGGTTAGAAGAATAAATTACAATCGTGTTTACGTAATCAACAATTGCGTTTACATGATAAGTTTATCTTCAATCGTAATTGATTGCAAGCTACTTTCAGCGTCCTCAGAGCACCTGTACATCCGCGCATTGCCGCGTGAAAAAGCTTCACTGTGCCTGACAGATCAATTTTCAGCGAAAGAGAAGTGAAAGAGCAGGCAATTAATTCACTGACAGCTTTTATTGACAGATCTATCCAAGTTTTATATTTAAATTAAAAAACAAATTTGGAAATATATAAATGCACATGGTGTTGAAATCTGCACTTTTAAAATCCTACATTAATTAAAATTGTGAGTTAATGCCACTGTATAATCTCTCTTTCTACTAAATTTGCATAAACGAGGATATTGATATTTTTAATAACCCTAGTAGGGTTTATTAAACGAGTTTTTCTAACATCAATTAAATTCAACTCGAACACAAAACCTAAGAGTTGCTGAAGTAGCTTTAAATAAAACCTTTTTAATAAGGACTAACCAGTCTCTTACTATTAAACTATAGTTTTCTTCTAGTTTTCAATGTGCAAGAATTCATGAGTAACATACATATACTAAACGAATGAAAAAATGTTTAATGGTATTTATAGACAGAGCTAAGCATATTATAATTTTTTTAACAATTAAGTCAAACATCTGCAGAATTAAAATAAGTAATCATAAGTACTAATTTCAAATGTTCAACTCTTGGGTGCAATGTTATAATGACCCTTCCTCACGGTTGTTAAATTCACTCTCGGTTAGTTTTAATTATTTGTCTTTATATGATGGAAACGTTTGCCTTGACAGTTATAATTTTAATATGCAGAACATTTTCAATATCTATTACCTATTTCTCTTTAAGGAACAAACAAACAAACTTTAAGGAGGATCCACTTTCCTTATTAGTATGCCAACATGAAGAGCGTATTTATTTCGCCAATAGCATGTAATAAAGATGATATTGGAATAATTTAAAACAACTCATTTTCCTCTTTATTGCTCTTTGTTGCCTTTCAAAGCCTTTCAAGTTGTCTTGTGTCTTAAATATTTACCATTTTACCAATAACAGTAGTGGCAAAAGCAGAAACGATGTTATACATAAAAGCATTAGGTGCTCCACATGCATAGGTACTATTTCCTTTTACACTTCAGGTAAATAATAAATATGTTTATTAATGCTCACTACTTCCCCGAAAACATATATTTTTCCATAATATATGTAGGGTGTTTTAGGAATAAAACAATGTAACTGAAGTTTGAGCTAATATAAAATACATGCGAGTTTGAAAAAATGTGAAATTAAAAAAAACGGATAAGGCAGGATTGGTTCTATATCAAGAAAAACCTTCAGACAAAAAATGAATAAAAACAAATAAGCAAATAAATACTACCGATCGTAAGCTCCACGAACTTTTTAACTTTCTCTTTGCTAAGTGTTGTAAGACGTCTTTTATTACATCCCTTTGCTTAAATAAAAAAAATAACAATTTATCGTTTAACATATTCATTTTAATTTTGCAATCATGTATGTTATACAATTCAAACGATACAAGAGACTCGATCACAAAATACACACTTGTACACGTATTACGTGTACATAGAACATAGTTGTGACATTTTGTTGGTCTCATTATATTTGAACTAACGACTTACATCCATTCACCGATCTTTTGCAGCAAGTGCCCAACACGTCCTGGCTGGTCACTTGTTGAAGCGCCCAGTTTTGTCAGGCACACACTGTATTTTTTATCGAAATCATCGAGTTACCGATGTGCTTTGGGCACTTCATGAAATTCTTGGACACTTCTAAGTGCCAATTTACACTATATGCTCTCGACATATAGCATACTGTAATGACATTTTTTACATCATATTGCAGAAAAACTTGCTAAAGGGACAGCAATTGCAGAAGATTGCCGTAATGCGATTTACTAATTTTATAGAAGTTAATATAGTAAGTATGTGTGTTATTCTCACCATCCTTGGGTTATGCAAAACCTACTGACACCAACTTGGTCATTCTACGTTAAGTAGTGATCTCAGTGGAAGTAGTTACACGACACCCTATACACTAGTATTGTATAGGATTTGCATGTATATGGCAGGAAGTTTGTTTACCATCATAATTATAAAAAACAAAGAATTTCTGTATTTAAAGCTTTAACATATTACTTGTATTGGTTTTATTTGCAAATTTGATTTTAATTCAAATAAAACAATAAGTATTGGGGCATTTGACTTTGTTACACAATTGTAATATTGTATTATGACAATAACGATTAATGTTATTACTACTATTATTTGTACTGTTCAACTGGTTTATGATATATAAGTTTGTTTATTAATGCGCCTGTAGAAGGGAAAATCAATCAAAGAAGTTAACGAGGCATGGAAATTCTGAACACAAAGGAAGAAAACGCAGGCGAATGTAAGTAGAATAAAAGTGTATGTCTTGATCTAGTTTTCAGACACCAAATCATTAGGTTAACATTCTATACAAAGTGGTTCCCTCAAGCGGCTCTAAAACCCCGTCATTTAATGTCGTTATCAACCGATCCAGCACGCGAGAAGATTAGTCAAGCTGTTTCTTACACAATGCATGTATTGAGCCAACATTATTCTATAGAATATGGGGAAACACCGTCTAAAATCAACCACATCTACTTTATAAGTTTATCATGATCTTTTCCAAACAAATGTCTGGGGGAAGAGTTAAGTTATGAAAAATAAAAAAATGTTTCACCAAATAAAGAAACATTGAAGCTGGAGCACATGCCAAATTAATTCTATAAGCTTTTCTGCGTAACGTTTGACAGCTACGAGTTTATAAATTGTTCAATTTACTATAGTTGCTATATTTATGGAACTTGATGGAACTAGTTGGTACTCGTCGAAATTTGACTGATACGTTTTTAAGGGTAAGTATTCGGTGGTACCCTACGGAAAAAATTACTAACAATCAAATATTTGTATTTTTTTCTAAATTAGCTCAATGTTACCTACAACTTTACTCCGTAACTCCATAATATTTTTCATTTTTCAATTAAACTTAGAAACAGAATGGAAAAAAGTAATTTACATGACCTAAAAAAGGAGTCATGACAATGTTTCAAATTCCCAAGTCAAGTAATTTAATGGAGCTATTTGATTAATCAACTGATTACTTAAATACATGTTTACAAATAATAATGCATATTCGGTTATGTATACATTGTAAATAAGTTCCGAGGGTAGTTCACGATTATCCTCGTAGATTGCAACATTCCAGCATATGGAATTGTCCATCCTTTGTAAAAAAATCTGTTAAATAAATCTTACTAAAATATGGCGATTTTCGTGAACGGGTTGAATAAGGAAGAAATAATACTTTAATTCTCCATCCTTTCACATTGGTCGATCCGTCGGGTTTTCGAACTCAGTCATAAATGTTGCTTTGCACGTTTGTACCAAATTTCATCAAAATCAGACCATTATTACGAGAGTTATCGTGCTCACGGAAACAATTATATATACACAGTTTTGAACGAATGGTGTTTTTGGCATCTGGGGTCCTCAAAACGAAAATTTATCATAGTCTCGAGCCTATGTCTAATAGCTACCTCCCTAAAGGGGGAATTCACTAAAACTCATTTATTTATTTTATAAATAAATGTAAAATATTTGATTTTTAAATGTTTTATAAATTTAAATAATTTTGCACTCTTAAGTATAAATATGTGTATATAAATTTCACTTTGAACATGTTCTATATTCATTATGTATTCGTAATTTGACTTTTTGAGCCTTTTCAAATTGCCTCTTTTAACGTAAAAGAGGCATTTTCACATATGTTATTGTTACTTTGCACTCATCAATGCTAGCTGCATATAAACATATTATATTTTACAACTAATACAAAGCTGACTTCATTTAGCTGGCTTCATTTTAAACTAGACAGTGAAATTAAAATTGTGATAATTGATGACTGAACAAATGTAAGTGTTACAATTGCCACTCTGCTTTTAAATTTCAATAAATAACTTTGTATTTTAGAATAAATAATTTAATCATTTTATACTTCGTCTGGGAAACCGTTGGCAATTCATAAAATACCCAAGTATTATATATATTATCTGGGATAAGTGAATATGTATATTAGAACCAAACTGTATTCCATACTTTGCCACACATTCTAGGTAATGCCGAGGTATTCTGTAGAATAGCTGGATTTCATGCTCTGCCGGTAACGCCTGTTCCTAGTTTCCAAGTTAAACACATACATAACTTTGTACTTTGCAATATTTTAACACACGAAAAATCTGAGTTTAATAAGCGGTTTATCCTATAAAGATAAAGTTCATTTGAGATTAAATTTTTAACCATATGATTTGAACTTGTTAGCCATTACACATGTATTAACATGAAGACAATAGCTGGTTGAACTTGAATTTAATCATCTAATGAAAATTAATTAATCAATTATTATTTGGCACAAATTTTGATAATGAGCCTCAACAAATCCTACGGCAGACCTACTACGTCTCTTTTCCTTCCTGATTCAGTAGAGCAGCCCGACTGTGCCATAAGCTATGTCCTGACAATTTAAAAAAGCTGATTAGCTCAATATATTCTTAAAAAAGTAACAAATCAGAAAATTAAAATATGTATAATTAACTTTGCTAGCGATACGTACATTATTTAAGTATATTGCTGTTGGGGTTTCGGACATCTATATATAAAAAAAGTTCCTGGTACGATTTTACGTTTTTATAAACTATATAGTAGATTCTCACTGGTTTAATCAAATAAAACAGCCAACTGTTGACTGATTTTTACAGAGTTCATGCCTCTCTATGCATAACAGTTGTGATGAATAGTAAAGTTTATTTTAAGCATAATATGTATACATTTAATTATTGAATTATCCAATGTGGTTAATTACTTACAGTCCGTCGTATTTTGTGTCATAAATACATTTCTAGTATTCATTAAATCGTTGTAATTATTTAAAAATACCTTTAGATAATAAATAATTTAAAACGTGTATCACTATTCAGGATAGTCCAGAGAGTGAGATTTCACACTCAACACCGAGGGACGAGCATGCCGGCGCGCCTTGGAATGCGCTGTCATGTTGTGGTCTGTACTGACTGACATCTCTTGAGACTGTTTTGCTTCGAAACAATAAGTTGAAATAACACAGGTTAAACTTTAATAATCATGCCTGTAGGTATTATTCCTAAACACTATTCGCACAAATCAAAATAACCAGACACCACACTGACGATGTTAAAATCTAACTCATTAACTAACTTGTTTCAATCACTACGTTTATGTTTAATAGATGGTTAAAAGTAATGATTGTTCCTGTCTTGCCAAAGGTGCGGTGTGTAGATATTTTGTTTTGTTCGGATATCGTCACCAGTGACATGTTTTAACGTTTTGTAAGGAACAGTTTAACTCAGGTCCTGCTACCCTCCGAAATCACAATTTCCTAGAGTTCAGTTTTAATCAATATCCCAATTCTATGACAGCTAGATTCAGTTTAGATCTTCAAAAATTATTGCTCTGGATCGAGCTGAACAGCTCCTATACCAGAGGTACTTTCTAGTTAAAATAAGGTGGTCATGTTAAAAAATGAAAATAAAATGTTATAAAATCTTTTTTTAAGTAAATATAAATCAGGAAAAATTTTGAAGTCTAATTTAAAATCTTGTTATAGTTAGTAAAAAAGAAATACATGAATATACTTAATTGTGAAAATTTCCATCTCGAAATAAAACAGTTTTACATACATTCCCGTCGTCAATCCTTTTGGTTTACTAGCAGATAACTAGTTTCAGGACTACTGTCCCATTATAAAATCTGGCGTCAAAAATCAAAAGATGAACTAATAGTCACCGTTTTTTACACACCAACCCAACACAAACGAACGGTACGATTACAACAAACATTTAAAAAATATCCATGCCGGTTTATTTTAAGTTAATTTTAGTGAACTTCCTAGGTAGTTGTTTAAACAGTTTCTTTATTGTAATTTAAGTTAAAATTACAATGTACTTAATGTGTACTTAATTTTTGTGGCTGAAGTTGAAAGTATGTTGAAAGTAGCGTTGATAAACTGTGTGCTTTTGGGGTGTAATTCGTGGAGTAAGGAACAAAGGTTCTTTATTACATCTCAATAAAGAACCTTTGTTCTAATCCTGAGGCTGTTGTTTTCTATTAGAGAGAGCCCATTCGAAGCTTCCAACCATTATTTACTTACATTATTTAATAACGCCGAAATATAAATACATGAACAAATAATTTTGTACTAAATACACAACATATATCAGATAGCTTTTTGTTATTTCATCAATCTCATTTATTGCTACTGTATATTTTGTAATATTCTAATAGCATTCATTGTGACTTTTAGTTAAAATTTGAACTTGGTTTGTTACAAATATAATTTTTCAGTATAAAAACCTGAGCGTGTGTAGTAATTTAAAACTGTACAAAAATAAATCTTAGAAATATTATACGATAACAATGTTAGTTGTTATTCTTTTTGGTACTTTGGTATTATACGGATGCCACCCTTATGCAGCGCGCTGCGGCAGTTATGTTAGGATGGGTTATCATAAAAATGATTCTAGGACTTTCCTTGTTTTGTTACGAATCGAATGATACCTGATGAGTCATACTTCCGGCCGCCAAACCCCCTCCAAATAGGCCAAGGTCAGGTCGTTGACCGGAGCGCGCGCATCACCTGTCACCGCCTGTAATCTGGGTCCTGGGTCAGTGTCATGAGTGATTTATTGCCGTGCATTACGTTACATTTGTTTTCATAATGAGTGACGTTCTTTTCGTGTGGGATTTACCTCGAAATGAAGAGGAAACCGTACGTATTTTTATGATAACCCATCCTAACATAACTGCCACAGCGCGATGTATATTTGGCGGCGTACCTGTGGCGATCGGGTCTGCCTGCTAGCGGCGGCGACGCATTCAACACGATCCTAGCAGACATCGCTGCCTTTTGGGAAGCACAACACAAAGACCGCTCATCAGAATGATGTAAAATTTTTACAGTAAGTCAATAAAAGGACGTTTTTTCGAATTATGTAGTTATCCTTTGTATCCGGTAAAAATTTAACCTCCAAAAATAGTGGCATCCGTATAATACCAAAGTACCTTATTTTTCATATGTTAAATATTATGGGGTAATAAGTTTTGTGTATCTACACTTAAACTCGCCTGACTAGAATGGGTTTAAACTCCTTTTACCACTATTTCAAGATTAACTGCAAATAAACTCCACCACTTGTATGCGCAGAGGTGCGCACTGCGGGACGTAAGGTTCGATACAAAGCCGTCATATACTTCAAGCTTGAGAACATCATAATAATGCTAAAAACCTTTGTGTGTGTATTTTAATTTTGTTTTAATCACAAACCTGAAGAGTTAATAAATAATCTGATTGTGAGAGAGGTTTCACTAATCTAATAATTCAGAACTAATTATGCCTACAAACTAAAACGCTAAAACATACCTTTGTACAGTTAAGGTCACAGTGCTTGGCATCTGGTTAGCGTATGCTCTGGAATGGCTTCCTGTTACAGTCTAATTTTGTCAACAGAAAGCAAAAATCACTTATTTAATTTTAAAACATTTGTTTTGGTTGTTTTTGTTAATGCCTAATTTTATTTACGAGAAATCTCAGTAGTTTCTCGACTTTCCCAGGTGCCAATCACCGTGAACCGAACTATACCTCAGTTAGCCCACGCAAGCTATTTGAATTTCACAATCAGAGTTGAAAGTGTTTTTAGTTCATATAATCTATTCAATAATTTTAGTCAACTCCTTTTCTGTACTTAGTAACACAAATAATAATTGAAATAACATATTGAAATCATTAACGCCACAAAGTTTAGTAAAACTTACTTCAAGGGGGACGCCAAACCACTAATGTATCTGAGTTATTTTGTATGTATTATACATAATTTTAAATTAAATGTGGTCGAAGAAGACACCCTCTGAACTGAATTTTACTGTTTCATTTCGACGAAACTCTATTATGATGCATATTGTCATGTTGGTTATTGGTTGTTTGATACAAAAATTGATAACATCTGCTCTTAATTTATAGACAAAATATATGTTGACTGTAAATATAATCAGGTGATTTGTATGGAATGATGGCAAGTGTGGGGAAGATGAGATTCCAATACGTTAAACATAACCGATAACCGAACCCTCAGGGAGACATCGAGGGTGGTTTCAGTTTGCTCAACGACGCGATGGGTTAATACTTATCCTTTACAATAAAACACAGTTGTGCCGACAATGGCGTGGTTAAACAACAAAAACATCTTTGTGTTCAATAACTAACGATTGATGAGACGTGCATTGTTTCCTATGGTTAACGCTAAGTATTAAGCTTTTAAATTTCTTATAGCGAATTGTAATTCACTAATATGATATTGGATTCTGATAACACTTTAATTGTAAACATCTGTAGATATAGATGTATTGTAGACAATAGAGTAAGGCAATTTTTGTAAAACATAATCCTTATTTATTTCCGAACCGAATCTACACACATCCGTGATACATATTAAATAAAAATATAATTTAGAAAAAAATCTTTGTCAAATATAACCCAACATTACGGGCAACGACAGGGTAGCAGATGCAGAGATTGTCAAGAGGGTCGATAAACATGATTCGACGTCTCTAAATGTTATCAATGTAGCAAAACGGTATTTGTACAAAGCACATGAATATTGTAAGCTTTGCGAATCTTTAATAATTTAAATATTTACACTGGCTCTCTGGAGCAGTCACTATCGTTTTGGGTTGAAGCAAAGTATTTTTATATTCACGATATAAAAATAATGTTTTCCTGGAGTCAACTTTAATTTACTTTAAAATTTACCTGTTCTTTATATTTTATCGGAAACATCAAACTAAGTAAATTAAACTTAAGTTCACATTTAAATATTATTCGAGACGAATCTTAGATCGAAAATAAATTTCGTCACATTTAATCATTATTTTGAATATTGAGCAAAATGAACTATTTCTATGTAAATAAAAGTAATCCGTTTATTACTAAACAAAATAATAAAAAGCGGATGAAAGCACTATCTTGGGAAATTGGCATAAAAGCAATTACTGAAATAATCGAAAACAAACATTCTCCCCTCCCAATATCTGTGTAAGACAGTCGGTGACGACATTTTTACACTAGGGGCGCTAGTTTGCTAAGGGATCATGAATTAGAGGTTTCTAAAATAAAATGTCTTTAACGTTGAAGCTTCATTCACAAACAACCGAGTAATCAGTCACATTCTTAAACTTTTTTAAGCATATTAAAATTGAGTGTTTGCATTTTTTTTACTAAAGTAGTGGAACATACAAAACGATAACTTTCGACGCGAGGAAACCGTCATAAAATCGTAGATGTATATAGCTTATGTTTGAATATTTTTCTTGAGGTAAATATAAAGAAATTTTTTTGCATACAACCATCGTACGTTTTATATTTCAGAATTACACATACAACCTTTAGTTCCGTAACACTTACTACGGATAACTGCCATAAAACTGAAATAGGTCGTTTTTAATTTGATTTTACTTTTCATGGATAACGGTTTTTTGCTGGGGTTTTAAGGATGCTAGTTTATGTAGATTTATAGCAAAGCCAAGACAACGAAGACTAATTGGTCTCCGGGCTCTCTTTGATGTTTTGACAGAGCGCTTCTGTGGCAGAGGAATTAGATTAGTTACACTGCCTCTGCCGTAATTTGTAACGAAAATGTCTTTAAGTCATTAAAGAGAACATCAACTCGTCGTCTCTTGAAGTTAATTAAAAGATTAGCTAGTTTATCGCCTGTAGAGTGCATGGTCACAAGTATGAGAATTTTATGGTTGAACTGTTATAAACAACGAATTACGGTATTTAAAACTCGTGTAAGTGAAACACTGTTGCAGTAATATTACAAGATTAAATTTGCATGTTTATAATTTTACGGTGGCCTGTAGATAATAATTACAATGCTCTACAGTTTAGCATGTAAAGTAATACCTAGGGTGGGTATATCTCATCGTCACAAGGGTGTAACATTAAATGCAAATGAGGGTGGTTTGCATAATTATATATTTACGGAAGTGTTTCCTAATGCTTTGTACCGGTTTACTCTAAGCTTACTGTAAGGATTTGTGATATTAAATTTGTACATATTATTTATGAATCTACAACATAGCCCACACGTCACCAACGCGGGTGCAGAATAAGGCTTATTATATCCACTCTGTTTACGGTATCGGCTAATAATAAAAGCAGTTTTTGTAGACAAATTACCAACTTAATTATACTCTAATGCATTGGTTGATCGTAATTTACGTTATAAATTACTTCTTTAATTGTTCATGAAAGTTAATCTAGGTTTTCAAAATATATTTGTTTGTACTGTTGCCCTTTTCCACTATAGATATTTACGTATTAAGGGTTTTATTTGCTACAGCACGTTTTTTAATGAAAGGCTAATCAAGATTGTGATTTTTGAAATAGAATTAATAATTGTAAAATACCATCATCTTAAACCAAACTGATCTTAATTGTTAACAGCACACTGGATACATAAACAAGGTGTAGTATTCGTTAGTTTCACTTTGATTAAATATTCATAAATGCTTTAATATTGATTTGATATAATAATAAATCAGTACGTTTTAATACGCCATTTTAATTCTAAATGGTAGACGTTTAAAAGCCTTATCCGCACAAAAGTGTTATTTTGTACAATGTATTGCGTATTGAAGACGATGTTTATTTATTTTCGGTGCCATGTCATAATCTATTTGACGAAACCAACAATAACTAACAAATATATATGTATATATGGTAGTGATAAGATGTTAAACAAAATTATAAATTTGAATAGTTAATGAATCCGCCAATTACAATACAGTTTATGAGCCGTGTGACGCTTCTTCGCTAGCGAGCCGCGGTTGACATTAGAGAGCATTAGGGTGCGGCGAGTCTGTATTCTCCCCAGGTGTCCAGCCGATGTTATCTAACCTGCCGCTGCTTCTGGAGTCCGAATGTGCTTGAATGAAGACTTTGCGATCACCTTTTAGAATTGCTGCATTTTATAACAATTCAACAGACAAAGTAATTTTCTTGTTTTAAATTCGTATTGATATACATTTTTAACGTATTATCTTATACTCGTATAAGGGCAATGTTTCCTTTGTGTACTGGTAACTTAAAACTGGCACAATAATTTGCCTTAAGTAGTTGCGTGAAAAAAAGAGTTTTATTTAAACCACACACTCCGAAAAGTGTGAGAGTTATTTGTGGTTTTCAAAATTAATTTAAAATGTTTAACATTAAGCTTATCGACTGCCAAATCTAAAAATAAAGTTTAAAAGCTATTAAAAAAACTTGTGAACTGCCAAACGTATACACTCACTTAGAAAAATATCAATAATTTGACTGGGAACTAAACATTATATATTTTTGGATAAAACTCTTCTTCATCTTAAATTCTTACTAGCCTTCTAGCCTACTAAAAGACAATTCGTAATTTTATATTAAAATAATCTATTTAGGCTTTTGGTAAATTACATCTGATTTTGTTAAGTAAATTTACCCGATACTTGGAATTAAATTTCTAATAATAATCCGACAGTTTATTCGATATTAAAAATACATTCGAGTAAGATTATCCTGTCGGGAAACGTTTGCCGTTTGTCAGAGCCTACGACGGTATATCCGATTATGGACGCTGACAGGTGAGGGGCGTCAGCGATACCTGAGCCTCCGTTGACTGCCACACGCTGAAATGATATGTTTACTTTGGCTTCGTTTCTGCTGATAGTATACTTAGCAAATACAACTATACCTGTATTGAAGTTCATAAACTAATGATTAGTCCAGATATAGTATTTATTGGGGTAATTGTTTTACACTGAATTTCTGCTCGGAGGTGTATTTAAACATCGGACTAGTTTGGTTTGCGTTGTAAAATTAAATTGGGCAGGGATACGTTTATTTGGAATAAGGACTTATAAAATAAATTCCTGTATAAATATCCAATGTGCATTCATATTACTAAATCTAGAACGAGCGCGATGTTAAAATTTATCTCTAATGTTATAAACGTTGTTGGTAATGAACGTATTTAATTCAAATATTTAATTGGAACGTATACTAATATTATTATACATTCGAAAGGCTAGTAAAACAGTTGTGCATAAGAGTTAGTTAATCAGAGCATAAAATCATAAAATAACAAAGTATGCTTTGAATAGGTTTAAGATTAAATTAAACTGAAGAACAGTACACCGTTGTTTTAAATATACAGTGGCGAGATATTTTCATCAATGACGTTTGACTGATTGGTGGTAATCAGATTGTAATTATTTTTTAATTTGTTTAAGATAAAACGTTTATCATAAAATAAAGGGTGTTACAAAAAATGTTAACTGGCTATATATTTTCGGATTCTACACTAAAAAATAAGCAAAAAAAAAACACAGAGTGACATGTTTCAAAATTCCGCTCTGTTTAGCGTCAGTTTGTCCGTATGTGTTTTTTACTAAATTTAGTATATCTTTTGAACGGTTAAAGGTACTGTTTTGAAACTTAGCATACTTGATGCCTATACTGAATGATGTTTTGGTATTGAATTTCAAGTTTCTATCTTTCGCCGTTTCGAAATGACAGCCATTTTTGTTTTTTAATGCTAAATATCTTAAAAACCTCAATAGTTAAACTCCATTTAACTATTAACTTGTGGCTTAATAGTTAGCATAAAACCAGTAAGAATTCAAAATGTTCTGTCTTCTTGTCCCAAAAATAATTGTATAATGGATGTAACAATAGAATTATAAATAACTGAGAAACCGTGATAATTGTAAGTTAAAACATGCTTTTTAGCGAATTTCCCCTATAGGGAAGAAGCTATTACCGTAGGTGGTGGCACGGTAAGACCTGAGACCATGATAACTTTTTGTTGTGAGGTCCCCAGATGCCAAAAACACTGTTCGTTAAAATTTATATGTATGTATCCGTTACCGCGATAACTTTTGAAAGAAACGCCCGATTTTGATTAAATTTGGCACAAATGTGTAGAGTAACATTTATGACTTTAATTTTGAAAACCAGATCGATCGGACTATGGGAAAGGAGTTTAATGGGGGTTTTAAATTTTCCAAAAATCAGTTTTTGAATTTTTCCCCTAAAATTTAAAAAACACTCAATTTTGTTTATAGCCATTTTATAGAGCTTACAAAAACAAATAATTTGGTAAGTGGTTGTAGAGAAAAACCAAAAAAAGTGTCAATAAAATTTCCAATGTTAATCTTATGGGAAAAAGGTTTTTGGATTACCCTCATATAATTTTACAAAAAACTTCACATTCCTTTTTACCAATCAGTTTAGCTCTTCAAAACAATCATTTTGGGGTTTTAATTGGATTTCTACGTCCAACCGTTGCAGAGATATTCAAAGTGCTAAACACAGTACGATGTCCAATGTTATCCTTATGGAGGATAAATAAAATTTGATATCTTGATTATTTATGAATGTCTATTGATGATGCATGTGGCTTCAACTGGTTGTGCTATATTGATATTTGCATAAATAGAGTGTTTTGTTGGTTTTTCCAGTAGTAGAAAACCTGCAGACTCGGCCCCCATGTTATTCATATGCAGAATAAGTAAAGTTTTATATCCCCCTTTGTTATGAACCTAAATTAATAAAATTTGGTATGTAGCTTCACCTGGTCGAGTTATATTGATAATTGCAAAGATACACATTTCTTATCTTCCTCGTTGCAGCAAACCTGCGTACTCATTTCTAATGTTATTCTTATGGAGAATAAATAAAATGCTATATATCTCTTATTTATGAATGTATTTTTGTGAAACTTAGTAAGTGACTCTATGTAGTAGCGTGGCACATATATATGTATAGGAAATTCGCTTAGTACGCAGGTTTGCTGCGACGGGGGTATTTGCCATTTCTGGACCAAAACATCATGTTTTAACTGATAAAAATCACAATTTCTCAGTTATTTATAATTCATTTGTCACAATCCTTTTACCATTATTTTTGGGACCAAAATACAAACTTTTTGGATTCATTCTGGTTTTGGCTAATTAGTAAGGTTTTTAAGATATTTATCTTTGAAAAAAATGGCCACCATTTTGAAACGGTGGAAGATAGAAACTTGAAATTCAATACAAAACCATCATAAAGTATAGGCATGAAGTATGCCAAGTTTCAAAACATTACCTTTAACTGTTCTAAAGATGTACTAAATTTTGTAAAAAAAACAAACAGATAGACTGGCGCTAAACAGAGCGGAATTTCAAAAACTGTCACTCTAAATTTTTTGATTATTTCTTAGTATATAATCCGAAAATATATAGCCAGTTCACCTTTTTTGTAACACCCTGTATACCCATCAGTTGATGAGATGAATGGTGGAATTGTTGATTATGTACACACTGTACCTCAGATACCAAGTAGATACCTCAATCTAGTGTCTTTAGCCAATTACGCTTTACTTTCTTTGTCTATGCGAATAGTTCCTGTTGTAACTTCTTAGGGCGTGTGACGATTGATAAAATAAAAATAGCAAACACGTTGATTGAAATGTTTGTTTTTATTGCTAGCTAGACTAATTAACGTATTCTTGCTACCTACTTAAAACTTAAAGGTCTTCGTAGTGATGTTTGCATGCCGTTCTACACTTTTCTTTTGCCGTTTTACACTTGAATTGATAAACTTCCTTCTTAATTTTCAGTGTTTGTGGTAGGACTTTAAGGGTTTCAGGACTTACAACAGTTATACATCAGAATATTCTTTTGACAGCTGCCATCGGCCTGTCGTCTGTGATGCCCCTCCTGCATGATGACAAAGACACGCTAACCTTACCTGGTACCACCCTGCTCCATGCAACGTAACAACCCCTTAACGGAACAGATACCTTGCTAATATTTCCAATTAATTATCAGAGTAGTAGTAATATCTTGACTCATATAAATTTGACCAAATTCGACCGGTTTTGAGGAATGACGTGAATGGCCATGTTATTTTTATGCACGAACGTGCACATTACAATTTTGTCACTACATGGGTTTAAGTAAACTTTGAGTTTAAGGTCCGTATTCCTTGAGCACCAGCTGATGGGTTCGCCCGCTGGTAACGTTTGGATCTCTTAGAAAAAGACACCCTGAGGTGATGTGCTCTTATCATTCCTTTATGGCTTTCCTAAGCAAAAGCATCAAGCAAGGTCGGGATACGAAAGCTTAGCAGAGGATCTCAGAAAAATCTCTGATACCCAAAAGATACATCAATACTACAACTGCTCACTTATCTCTACACAGTATCAATCCTGGAGTTGATTTAAAACATTGGAAAAACTATTGTTTTTCTGTATATAGCGATAAAAATGAATTCTATTTTAACGCATTTTCATCCTAGATCACCCTACAGTTTAAGAGTGATATATATATATATTTTTTGGAGACAATTATACTAATATCTATGATGTTTGCTACACGGTATAACGTGTGTGGGTTAATAAGCTGGTAGTTATAGAATTACCAAAGATAAAAATAAATAAATATTGCTCTTAAACCATCAAACACCTTTGTAGCTGGCCTTGTAATTGGTAAAAATGTATGAAGAACTATAATTCCGTGTTATATATAAATGGACGATCATGTTAAACTGACTGTAGAAATACCTGCAGCTGAATTCATGTGCATACGCTTTATTGTATGTTATTATTTGGTAATAATTTCATCTTGTTTTTTGCCAGTAACTTTATCTTTTATTTTGTAATTCTTGATATTGGCTATATTTTATTTTTTTATGAAATATGTGCGATAAATATAAAGTTGGGATATTTTTACGAGCCATTATTTTCTATATATCAGTATCGTAGGACATTGCGACAATGATGGTGAATTTTAAGCATACATATTCTACCTTCATCAAACCTTTATTTATTTGTTGATAAACTAAACGGTCCTCCATTTCAAAATAATTTATTTTATGAATGCAAATACCTTACACCCTCCAGTATTTCAATAACGCATAAGGTTACCATGGTGAGAACTAAAGGGCCATGTTTGTCCTTGCCTTATTTGTATGCCTGGAGTGTTTGTCCCCGGTCCGACACAATCTTCTACCGAACCGCTTCCTGAACGTGATCCTGGCTTATGGGCCTAAAAAAGATTTTAAAAATACGTCCAAGCTTACATTTTTCCCTTGGAATTTTCAAATACATTGCAACGTCTTTTTAATGGAATATAATGCACGAAGACGGGTGGGGGGAATCGTTCAGGTGCTATTATTAAATTTGTAAATATTCCGATATTTGTAAATCCATCCGCCACATTTAGATTGAATACTTAATATAAGAAACCTAACACCAAGAAATTTCTAGATTAGTTTGATTTTCTACCTATTTTCTAACTATCTTATAAGAACTTACTTTTCTGTATCATACCTCTCATTCCTAATAATAAAAAATGGGTCCGTCTAACGTTTGAACCTTTCATAAAAAAGGAACATCGTTGTTGCTTATCAATGAAAACTGACACTATGTAATTACCAATCACGTAGCGCACAACGTGAGTCCTTGGCCGAGCCTGGGTGTTTGGAGTGTAAACAAGTTCAACACAAAGCTGCTTACGAAATGGGAAATTCACGTATTCAGCAGAAAAGTGTTTACATTACTCGACAAACCGCGCGTCTCGGTCTGCAGTCGTACATTGTTCTAAAATAAAGTTATAATCAACATTGTTTTATGTCCTCTAGTTTTTTTTCTAGAGCGGGTACAGATTTAAAAGTTAAAACATCTACCTTAATTAGTATTAATCAGTAAGAAAAAATTAACTTTTATTTTCAAGAATAATAGTAGTTCACGTGCCCTTCGTTACATATTTAATTTAAACAACTTATAAAATCCATCTTAATCAAGTTTTATGGTTTCGTTGATAAAATTTCATATTTAACAGAGTATTGTAATGCCTAAACAAACATGAATATATTTGATATGACATTTTTCTATTGCACATTGACGTACAATATTTTACATCATAGCATAACTATTTATTGTTCTGATATAAGCAGTTAATAGAAATGAAAACTGTTTCACCAGCTGACGCGTCGCGGGAGTCGTAAGATTTTATTGTGTAAAGTTATTAAATATAAAACCTATTTTTATAACACTATTGCAGAGCATATTTTCTGTTAATATTATATATCACATAATTCAATATCAGAAAATTACTCTATCAGTGAGTTTTCGCAAATCTGGTAGCGATTAAGTACCCAACATTCAGGAAAGTTTTAAGACCAAAATTAATGGAAAGGATCGCACTAAGCCTGGAAGGGGTTTTCGTATATAGACTGATAGACTGATTTTACACTAGTAAAATTAAATTGTCATTTTATAAAATATAAAGGTTAAAAGTCTAAATTATACTTTGAAACCATTCAAAAGCAAGAAAGATTTTCGTCATTATAACATACATTAAACAAATAACAAAGTGTTACATTCTCCGTGATAAAACATAACTATAACATATTTAAAACATCAATATGCTATTTTGAAAGAATAATTCCAATTTTAAGTAGGTGGTCTTCTAACTGCCTCAGTAGGACCCATACAAAAACCCGTTTGAGTCCTTTGAAACAAACAAAAGTTTGACAGTGAAACTACACGAAATTTAATAGCTATGGCCTACATTTGATAAAAGTATTAATTAGATTTCTTTAAAATGATATTTATAGTAATAATTTTGTTTTCTCTCTAAATTACCGTCAAATTGATTGTTATCCAGCAAATTAAAATAACTTACCTAACGTAAAAGCGATATTTTAAAACCAGTTTGAAATTTACTGATGGAGGTTGTCTTCATGATCCGGGGGAAAGTTGTAAGATAAGAGATAAAAAGCTATTTTCAGTCTTAGTTAAATAATGTGTAATTCCCATGGATGGACACACTGCTGACAGAACCATCTAACTGATCACGCAACTTGTGAGAGAAAAGAGAGATAGGGTTCTGTGTACAGTTTAGGCATCATGACTATAGACCAAGGCTTTAGACGTAAACATACAACTTTTATAATAAAATATTTGATGTTGTGAAAACGATCAATTGTTAGTTAAAGCACGACCAGAGAAGAAAGTAAATATTCTCGGTAATCTAAATAGTTTATAGAATAAATCGGTTAGAAGAATAAATTACAATCGTGTTTACGTAATCAACAATTGCGTTTACATGATAAGTTTATCTTCAATCGTAATTGATTGCAAGCTACTTTCAGCGTCCTCAGAGCACCTGTACATCCGCGCATTGCCGCGAGAAAAAGCTTCGCTGTGCCTGACAGATCAATTTTCAGCGAAAGAGAAGTGAAAGAGCAGGTAATTAAGTCAATGACAGCTTTTATTGACAGATCTGTCCAAGTTTTATCCTTAAATTAAAAAATAAATTTGTAAATATTTAAATACACATGGTAATGAAATCTGCACTTTTAAAATCCTACATTAATTAATATTGTGAGTTAATGCCACTGTGTACTCTCTCTTTCTACTAATTTTGCATAAACGAGGGTTTCCTAGTAGGATTTATTAAACTAGTTTTTCTAATATCAATTAAATTTAACTCGAACACAAAACCTAAGAGTTGCTGAAGTAGCTTTAAATAAAACCTTTTTAATAAGGACTAAACAGTCTCTTACTATTGAACTATAGTTTTCTTCTACAGTAGTTTTAAATGTGCAAGAATTCATGAGTATCATACATATACTAAACGAATGAAAAAATGTTTAATGGTATTTATAGACAGACCTAAGCATATTTTAATTTTTTTAACAATTAAGTCAAACAGCTGCAGAATTAAAATAAGTAATCATAAGTACTAATTGCAAATGTTCAACTCTGTTGTATTTAATGATAATCTACGTGTAAGACCTTTCAGTGGTTTTAAGAATCTAATTACTGTCAAAATACAATTAGTATAAAATACGAGTACGAGAGAGATTTGCTTATAGGCGAAATTCAAATTCCTGGAAAAAAACACAGAATATTAAGAAGGGAAGAAGAGACAGCTACTGGTGAAAAATATCCACGGAAATTATTATAGGGATTGCCATATACAATTAATTTAATTTTAAAATGTGTTTGCTTATGCAATTGTAAAACTGTCCTAGGCAATAAAGTTATTATTATTATCAAAATTTTAAGTGTTATAATGACCCTTCCTCACGGTTGTTAAATTCACTCTCGGTTAGTTTTAATTATTTGTCTTTATATGATGGGAACGTTTGCCTTGACAGTTATAATTTTAATATGCAGAACATTTTCAATATCTATTACCTATTTCTCTTTAAGGAACAAACAAACAAACTTTAAGGAGGATTCACTTTACTTATTAGTATCCCATCATGGATGGAGAGCGTATTTATTTCGCCAGTAGCATGTAGTAAATATGATATTGGAATAATTTAAAACAACTCATTTTCCTCTTTATGATCGTTGTCTTACAAATATAAAGTTGTCTTGTGTCTTAAATATATACCATTTTACAAATAACAGTAGTGGAAAACGCAGAAACGATGTTATACATAAAAGCATTAGGTGCTCCACATGCATAGGTACTATTTCCTTTTACACTTCAGGTAAATAATGAATATGCTTATTAATGCTCACTACTTCCCCGTAAACATATATTTTTCCATAATATATGTAGGGTGTTTTAGGAATAAAACAATGTAACTGAATTTTGAACTAATATAAAATACATGCGAGTTTGAAAAATGTGAAATTAAAAAAACAGCTAAGGCAGGATTGGTTCTATATCAAGAAAAACCTTCAGACAAAAAATGAATAAAAACAAATAAGCAAATAAATACTACCGATCTTAAGCTCCACGAACTTTTTAACTTTCTCTTTTCTAAGTGTTGTAAGACGTCTTTTATTTACCGATCTTTTGCAGCAAGTGCCCATTACGTCCTGGCTGGTCACTTGTTGAAGCGCCCAGTTTTGTCGGGCACATACTGTATTTTTTATAGAAATCGTCGAGTTACCGATGCGCTTTGGGCACTTCATGAAATTCTTGGACACTTCTAAGTGCCAATTTACACTATATGCTCTCGACATATAGCATACTGTAATGTCATTTTTTACATCATATTGCAGAAAAACTTGCTAAAGGGACAGCAATTGCAGAAAATTGCCGTAATGCGATTTACTAATTTTAAAGGAGTTAATATAGTAAGTATGTGTGTTATTCTCACCATCCTTGGGTTATGCAAAACCTGCTGACACCAACTTGGTCATTCTACGTTAAGTAGTCTTCTCAGTGGAAGTAGTTACACGTCACCCTATACACTAGTATTTGCATGTATATGGCAGGAAGTTTGTTTACCATCATAATTATCAAAAACAAAGAATTTCTGTATTTAAAGATTTAACATATTATTTATAATAGTTTTATTTGCAAGTTTGATTTTATTTCAAATAAAACAAAGTATTGGGGCGTTTGACTTTGTTACACAGTTGTAATATTGTACTATGGCAATAAAGATTAATGTTATTATTGCTATTATTTGTACTATTCAACTGGTTTATGGATATGTTTGTTTATTAATGCGCCTGTAGAAGGGAAAATCAATCAAAGAAGTTACAGAGGCAGGGACATTGAAATTCTGAGCACACAGGAAGAAACACAGGCGAATGTAAGTAGAATGTAGGTGTTTACGTCTTGATCTAGTTTTCAGACACCAAATCATTAGGTTAACATTCTATACAAAGTGGTTCCCTCAAGCTGCTCTAAAACCCCGTCATTTAATGTCGTTATCAACCGATCCAGCATGCGCGAAGATTAGTCAAGCTGTTTCTTACACAATGCATTTATTCTTCTATAGAATATGGCGAAACACCGTCTAAAATCAACCATATCTACTTTATAAGTTTATCATCATCTTTTCCAACCAAATGCCTGGGGGAAGAGTTTAGTTCTGAAAAATAAAAAATAAAGTTTCGCCAAATAAAGAAACACTGAAGCTGGAGCACATGCCGAATTAATTCTATAAGCTTGTCTGCGTAACGTTTGACAGCTACGAGTTTATAAATTATGCAATTTACTATAATTGCTATAGTTATTATAACTAGTTGGTACCCGTCGAAATTTGACTGATAAGTTATTAAGGGTGAGTATTCGATGGTACCCTACGGAAAAAACTACTAACAATCAAATATTTGTAAGTTTTTCCAAGTTAGCCCAATGTTAGCTACGAATTTACTCCGTAACTCCATAACATTTTTCATTTTTAAATTAAACATAAGAAACAGAATGGAAAAAGTAATTTACATAACCTAAAAAAGACGAGTCATGACAATGTTTCAAATTCCCAAGTCTAGTAATTTAATGGAGCTATTTGATTTAATCAACTGATTACTTAAATACATGTTTACAAATAATAATGCATATTCGGTTATGTATACATTGTAAATAAGTTCCTAGGGTAGTTCACGATTGTTCTCGTAGATTGCAGCATTCCAACATATGGAATTGTCCATCCTTTGTAAAAAAATCTGTCAAATAAATCTTACTAAAAATATGGCGATTTTCGTGAACGGGCTACCGGTGAAATTATTAGGTTTATAATTATGGTTGATGCATTATTTGAAATCCCTTGGCGTCTAGATATACCTTTTGGGGTTTGGAAGACATCAACCTTTAGGGCTTTGACTCCTGGGCTTTCAAAGTTCCAATGTTAATCTTATGGAAGAATAGAAATTAATTTAATTTAACATTTAAAAACAGCTTTTGATACTAACAAACAGTACAGAAGAAAGATCATCTGTTTTGAGAAAACTTTTGGAATGGCATCTCAATGAAAACTAATAAGACGGTATATGAGATGAATATTCCCAAAATGGAAAAACAATTTGCTCGAATTTGAGCAGCTGGAGTTACTGTTCTAAATTTAAAAAGCTATTTATTTAAATTAAGTAATCAAATTAAAAATCCACGGGCCAAATTTGGGTGTTTTCTTTTCACACTACCAACATGATAGAGCCACGATCGCAGATAATTATCGTCGAGTGAAGACTGTAAAAAGATTGTAAAAAATATTCAATGTAATAACGCTTATTGGATCGTTTTATAGCGTTTATAGACATGTTAAACCCAGTCGGCTGGACTGAAACTTTTGCCTTTTGTCAATTGTTGGATTTGTTTTTCATATATTGTTTACAAAACAAACGTTATTTTGACATTCGATGGGTTGAATCAAGCCCCTCATGGATCCACGGAGAAATAATAGGCCTACGAACAAGCTCAAGGAAAGAAACTAAAAATGTATAAATATGTATTCACTACTTAAAGGGTTATGTATACATTGTATATCGTGTCAATTAATACCGTAATAATTGTTACATATGAGAAAAAATATTATCTTCTTCTTTGGGTCAGCCTGAATCGACTTCAGTAATTGCAATATATACATCCTTGAAGGTCACTAATGATTTTCTTTATCCCAGCTGATTACATTTGCTACTTGCCTGCTCTTACATACACAATATACGTGTTTTAATAATCAGCTGGTTAGAGAAACTTAAAATAGTGTTACAATAGGTTTTAAACAGTTATTTTTTATATTTTTAATTAAATTATAAAAATTTAAGTAAATTGTTAATATATAGAGAGCTTGATCTTTCATTTAAAACAAACCGCGTTTGAAACGGTTCGGTGGAAACATAAAATGAACCGATCAAAGAGGTAAAAAGTTGAAATTTTACCCCATGTTAAATTTCCATAAAAAAACTTGTAATTTCATTTTTTAAATAGTTACTGACCTTATACTAAAATTTAAGGTAAAATGTGCAAATATAGGGGTTATTTCATTCCATTTGACACCACCCGCGTAAAAATCGGTCCAGTGGAAGTCTCACTCGTTCTTTAGAAACATTTTTAATTTTGTGTTTTAATATATAGGATTATTTATTAAAATTAAGTTATTGTTAAATAACTTTTATTTCCTATTATATTTTAACCAGCTGATTTTCAGTATTAATGTTTATTTATTTTTATCTATATTCATTGATCTAATACGCAATGGTTCACTATCAACGTAGCCTTATACACGGTTTTTGAGATAAATCCATTATTTACAATATATTATGTGGAAGCTAGCGCTATCCTAAATTCATTTCATTAGACTGAAAACATATCTAAAAAGGTATTCATATATTAGACTCTGAAATTGTACTAATGTATTTAATTAACAATGAAATTACCTTTAAAACGTTACCAGACATTCTTAAAATTAGGAAAAAATATTTTGATTAGCTCTAGAAAGTATACATGAGTACATTTCCTTGGAACCCATCAATTATAGGATATTGAAGGATACGAAGTAGCTGTTAAATCAGGTGCTACTATTTAAAATTAATATTACTCTCAATAGTTTAAGTATCAAAAATAAATTTAGAACAAGAATATTAATATTAATATTTTTCTTACAAGAAATAGCAAGAAGAATTAAATTAAAATTAAAACTTCAAAGGCTATATCAATTGAAAAATTCTATTAGTACTCCTCTATGGTTTGAATTTTCTGAAAACCACAGAAGGTTGGATTTACTTTTTGCAGACTTTTTAATTTACTTCTTGAAAATCCTAAATCAATTAACAACATCAATACTTAATAATAACAAAAATTGTTCTACGTTCAACCGATACAGAGATATTCAAAGTGCTAAACACAGTACGTTGTCCAATGTTATCCTTATGGGGAATAAATAGAATTTGATATCTCGATTATTTATGAATGTGTATTGATGAAACTTGGTATGTGGCTTCAACTAGTTGTGTTATATTGATATTTGCACAACAAAAATTTGTTTTTGGATTTTCCCCCTAGCAGAAAAAACCTGCATACTCGACCCCCATGTTATTCTAATGGAAAATAAGTCAAGTTTTATATTTCCCTTTGTTATGAACCTAAATTAATAAAACTTGGTATGTAGCTTCACCTGGTTGAGTTATTTAGATAATTGCAAAAAAATTCTTATATTCCTCGGTGCAGCAAACCTGGGTACTCAGCCCTAATGTTATTCATATGGAGAATAAATAAAATGCTTTATATAACTTATTTATGAATGTATTTTTGTAAAACTTGGCAAGTGGCTCTATGTAGTATTGAGACATATATATATGCACTATAAATTCGCTGAGAACGCAGGTTTGCTGCGTCGGGGGTATTTGTTACTGTTAAATATGTATTTGTGATCGTTGTGAGCCTATCATGGTTATAACCTAGAGTCGTAATAAAATTAGCCGTAATACTATTGTTCTAGTAAAATATATAAAATTATATTCACCTCAAGATCTCTGTTAATTTATTTTACTAATGTTCTATTCCTCTGTACTTGCTCTCCATTCCCTCTTTACTTGGTTTTGATACATTTCATCATTAATATTCTGGCCATCCGGTAGCCGGATCATGAACATTAAACCTATGAATTTGCAGTACAACTTATAAATTCTTAGAATAAATGTACATTTAGTACAGATTTTAAAAGGGACATGTATCAAAATGTTATCAATCATTCTAAAATCATTGTTTTCTTAAATTTAATGAACAATATACAATGTAAATGGAGTGTTTTATTTAATTTCCCTCATTTTTGCGACTGATGTTATAGATTCTTTTAATCTGTGCTCGTGTTTTACTGCTCAAACTAATGACATAACCTATCACTGATTATCTATACCAGATACCGATACTTGGGTAACCAACCTAATCAAAATTATGGTTAAATACGTTTATCATCTATCAAACTACTCGTGGACACTGCACGTGCATAACAAGACCAACTTTCTAGGCCTCAGCGTAAATCTCTAAATTTGTATCCCCTTGAACTTAGATAAGAAAGATTACTTTCACTCTCATTTTCAGCGTGCAATACTACTCACTTAGGAGCCTTAGATTCTGAGCAACTAGTCAAGGATCAGGACGAAGTTGGTGCTTTATATGCTAACATTAGAGGAAATATTGAATCACTCATAAACATGGTTGACTTTTTATCAGTTGGTGACAATAATTCAAACACAAGTTCCTTGCTTACTGCCCCTTACTAGGTACGACTTATTAAATTAGAACTACTCAATTTCCAAGGTGATCTTGTGACGTGGACGTTATTGTATAACACTACAATTCATGACTATAATTATATCTCTGATTACATGAAAGTTCAGTACTTATTGGGTATTCTGAAAGGTTAACCATTAAAACGTATTCAAAGTATTAGTCTAAATCCAGCGAACTGTAATATGTGTTAGGATAACACTATATAACCATCACCGGGTTATGCTGCGGTGTAGTACTACCATGACCTCCAGCCGTTGTAGCTGATTAGACTAATTATGGATCAAGTAAACACACGGTAATCACGCAACCGATTCCCAGCAATGGACTGTCACATATATCTTTGAAGAAGGAAAACTTACAAAATACAAACATCAAAAATATCATTGCTGATTTTTACAAAACTGTCGCCTTGACCAATACGCCAAAGACTCCCCACTTTTATATCGTTTATATAGATTAAATATAAACAATTTACATATAGATTTAAAACGCTATTTTTTTATTTATGCACTTAAATGAGAAACCTGCTGAACTAAATTTAAAGATTGTGACAAACCCTGATACGAAAAAACTGGTCGTTAGGATGCCTTCGAGTGTCCAAATTCAGAAAATGTTCAAAATTCCCTCAGGGCTTCGCCTTATTCGTTATGAAATTTAAAAATGTGTACCTATGGCATACGATGACTTTATTTGATCACGTAATTATATAAACTGTTGAATGTTAGTCGTAAAATTGCATCAGTGTCTCACAAAGAGTACAGCACAAACCAACGTTTCCGCTCTCCTTGTATATTCCTCATGTAACTGGGATTATCCTTAAAAGGTCTGTGAAATGTAGTGAGAATAAATATTTAAATAAAAAATACTCTTACTATAAGTGCCCAACGTCCTTGGCCAACGTGGATTGGCCCGGTTGTTGTGTACATAGTGAAACTGGTTCCTTGACAATCGGGTACAGCAACAAACGGTAAATGCGACATTCGGGTACAAGACCGGTTGACGAGGGTTAGACGTTGGCCTATAAAAACTTGGCCAGCGACAATCGGGTACAAGATCTGCCTGGGCCGCAGCTAGGGTGGCCCACAGCCCGCGGGGTAATAGTTACTCTACCATATTAAATGGTTATATAACCATGTTTAGAGGTTCCAACTTCCTTACACCAATTTTACTTTATTCCAAATTACAAAGGACATAACTCTGAGGAAATTTACGTTCAATGTTGTATGTATACATCACTTAAATATGTAAATGAGCTGTTATAGTGGAAGGGGTAGCGATTGCTTTAACTCAGTAACAAAAGTGTTTTAGTCCTGGAAATGCACCTTAAAAGCATATGTACGTGCAAGCGAGTACTACTCCACAAAAAACACATTAAACATAGATTTAACGCCTTGGAGAGAGTAACTGTGATTTTGAACAAGCTGACTGGTTTTTCTAGCACAGATCTGTCCCCCAGGTCCTTGAACAAATGTAGCTTACTTTTCAATCATAACCATGTGACTGCGAGTGAAGCCGCAACGGACTACTAGTATTGTTTAAAATACTATCAAAACAAACATTACATTTCAGGCTAAGATGGTCATTTACTGAGCAATGCTCGGTCCTCCCAGTACTTTAATATATTCATGGGCATAGTAATAAAGTAAAATTTATGTAAGGGAATTTAAACTTGTAAACATGGTTATACCTCTTACCCCACAGGCTGTGGCCCAGGCAGATCTTGTACCCGACTGTCGCTGGGCAGTTTTTATGGTCCCCATGTCTAACCCTTGTCAACTCGTCTTATACCCGAATGTCGCATGTACCCGATTGTCGCTGTACCCAATTGTCGCTGTACCCGATTGTCGCTGTACCCGATTGTCGCTGTACCCAATTGTCGCTGTACCCGATTGTCGCTGTACCCGATTTTCGCTGTACCCGATTGTCGTGATACCGTGAAACTTTATTCTAAACTTTATATATCCTCGTCCAATATAGTACTTTTTAAATAAGTACCAATACGCACAGTCTAAAATTATTATATTCGTAAAAATTATACATGTTTGCAAATAGTTCAAAAGAAAGTAAGAGTTATACTTTTAAACTGAGATTGAAGGAAATAAATAAAAGTGGCAAATCACGAGCTTCCGTTGCAGGAGGTAATATTGCAATGCATGAGATTTGTATATCTATTATTATTATTATTATTAGTAATTAACATATTTGTATTTAAATGGAAGGCTCTAGTATTACCATTACCACATCATTTACATGATGTTGTATCAGTCCAACTACGCTCCGTGCTATCAGCACGACGGACGTAGCGACGCTGCCACTGTTGGCACTGATTGAGCCAGTTATTGCCCAACTAAATGACTTTTAATCACAAGGGTTCTCCTTTCAAAGCTGTGTTAAGTTACTCGAACTTCAAAGGTCATCTAGTATGTTTATCACAATTGAAAACACTCTTAGCTGAGCCAATACTCTTTACACTTTACATTTTCTTATGTCGTCACAAACACACTAAAATATATATTATTTAAATATAAAAGATCATTAAATAACATTTTTATTCAAATTAAATTTAAATTACTTTATGTAGTATATTATAAACCCAAACGATATATTAGTTGTATCAAATAATCAGTTGTAATATTTAGGTCAATGATTGTGTTATGGAATCTTTTAGACAGATGACTATTAATTTGAGAGCAATAACGCATTGCTATCACTCACTTTACTTAGTTGACCCTATCTTACTGTGTCAAATACACTGGTACACACAAATACATATTTTCTTTTGTTTTATTAAATTACTAACGAACTATTTAGATATTGAATTTAAAATAACCACTAAACCATCCGTCGATGATGTTGATGTGTGGAGTTGCTTTATTTTCCTAAACCACCCGTCGATGTTGATGTGTGGAGTTGCTTTATTTTCGGCAATGATCATGTGAATAAAGGAAAATTGTATATGATGCTTAGTATTATAAACATTTACAGGTTTTTTCTTTTCTTAAGTCCCACTTGTTACCTAAATTGTACATACAAAGTATGTTCTCCTCTTTATTTTGTTTGTAAAAATATTGGTACAAGCAATGTTGTGCGTTATTGTATTCCCTATCGTATGCATAACAACACGAATCTTAATAAAATCTTCAGTTTATAATCATAATAAGTAGGAACGGCTTTTTAAAATAAATACAATTGAATAACCCCTATATCTAGAAACCCTGGACAAAATGTTATGTCCAACTGATCAATACAGCGTGCGAAGAAATAATATGGCACCAAGTTTAAACTTGCTTCAATTAAATGGTGTAAATACTTTAATAACATACATCTAGTAAGTATTTTTCATTAAATTTAGCACAGATATTTTTAAGTGTTACTCGATATAATTGTCATTGGTAAATCGCATAATGCCTACAGTTGTAAAAAATATAGGCAGTTCGGTAATCCAACTCTTACAATACTATAATACTCTTATAAAACTATAATACTATATGGCGGATTTCATCACTGATGTGAAGACTATGTAATTATTATTATTATTTTTTGAAGATTGGAAATTTTAGACTTATAAGCTTAGTCTTTAACAGAAAACCACCAAAAGAACTCGAGTGATTATGAAATCCAAAGACTGGGGGCCAGGTGTTCACAGCGCCGGCTTTTATCGTAGGTTACTTATTAAGGTTTTTAATATTTGAGAAACAATAATGTATCGGATTTTTTTTCAAATAGCATTAAAATATGCCCAAACAGATTATAATGATCATAACGTTTTTTTATGTAACCCGGTATAATTTGCATGCAGAGATGTTAGTATATACTAAATAGAAAATTAAAACGCAAATATTAAGAAGAATGAAACTGTCATGAAGTATCAATAATCTGACAGAGGAGGAAGGTAATTTAACGAGGCATGCTTGTTCAAGTTATTCCTTGAAGTGATTTATAAACTTTGTCTCTAGGTCTCGCAAACTCACATGAATAGTCAGATATGTATACTGTATATAACTGAAATGTTTTCCAATTTCAAGTTTAAACAAATTTCATTAATTTTTGTTTATCATGTAAACTTCAAAATATTTATCAACTTTGTGAAAATGCAAAAAATATAAATAAACTAAACAAATAAAAAAGTGAACAAAAGAACGTAAACATATTACATATGATATGACATTTCAAGCAGCTGAAAACAAGCATATCCGTTTAAAGTTCAGTGTTGGGCCAAGTCGTTTAAGTATTTTAGTGTTGCGATATGTATATCACCTCGAGTTTAACCCAAAACATGTTGTTTTTAAAACAAGTTGGCGAGCCATCTCATCCGTTCTTAAGTTTATATCGTGATGATATTTTTGTTGTCATCTTCTTCAACAATTTTGATGGCCTTTAAATGGTAGCAGTCATCAATTTTGTTTTTATTATGGAAATTGGCATGGATAGCGACTGGCTTGTCTTAGTCACCATGAACTATATCAGCCCTGTGTCCGGTCATACGTACTCGGAGACGGTTTGATGTCTGGCACTATTGTTTTTGTAGTACTTCCATTCCAGTTAATAACATGTTTTGTGTTACAGTCCATATCACGTTTTATTAAATATTTCTCCTTCGTGATACTGATTTCAAACTGTTGGGCATTAATTTACAAGTACCACGCCGTAGATTTTTGCAAGTTTTGTATCTATTTTGATTATTTTCCTCACCACATTTTTTTGATAGATTACTTTTTACCAAACCTTATATATATCCTACTACCCATTCGATTCATATATAGTTAAATTTATCTTAATCTACGATCAAATTATGTCTTGAAAAGCTTAATTGTTATTTCTCAAGTTGATATTTATGTTGATCAACGGTTTGTTTGCATATCTGTTTGTGCAAAATTGTATGGATGAAGTGGAGGAATAGGTCATACATAGGTTTAAAATTGTGTTTTCGTTTTTAAATTTTATAGTTTAATTTATTAGTGAGACTTAGATTGCATTTTTGTCCTTATTGCTCAAATTACATTTTTATCTCTCATATGAGTAGGAATTTTGATTAAAGATGTTGTGAAGAAAAAAAGGGTTTATCTTGTTTAATAAACCTTACCATAATTATTAATACTACTTACTTCTTGATTCACATAGCTAGACTTCACCTCTTCACATAAATTTATAGTTTCCTCCCACTTGATGAAAATAACTACAAATTAACTCGGTTACAGCAAGGTTTGGCGCAGTGGAAGAGAGCTCAAACCATGAATTTATTTGATGTATAAATATCCAGGGGATCACTAGTGGATCTTTTAAGAAATGTCTATCAGATCAATTTATACTAAAAACCTAAGAATCTTGAAATATATTATCCGTTAAAAAATTATTTTAATACTAAATACTTGTACAATAAACAACATTTTAATCTGGAACCATTGAAAACTATTAGAAGAGCACTGGGAATATTCATTAACAAACTATTGCATGTTTTAATAACTTCTGTGTATTTCCCTACAACTCTGTCAATTCTAATTTATAGTATAAGTAAAATGCAGTAACAATACACTTACTGCATATTACTGTTATGTTATTAGCTTCAGCTTTTTGATTTCATTTGCTTCAACTAGTGTGATGCTAATTTTAGTATTATTATTGAGGTAATATTTGATTATATAAGATTTAGGATGTGATGCATGTCACCTGTCAGAGCAGTAGCATGTGATACAAATTATTTTTAATGAAAACGCCATGAGGCTCGGGTTGGCTATAATATCATCACTCCCAGGTTCAGGCCAGAACCCTTTATTTCCTCCCTTTTGTGAGGTTAGCTTGGTGGTGTAATGCAGTTGTTACTATTTCTTTTTTTATACACCATCCCTCACTTCCTATCGGGGCAACTCTGTTCCAGAAATCTGATTTTATTATTTAAATTATTAATTCAACAAAGGCAAAGGGACCTGACAGCACAACCCACAAAATGCAACTTGATTGAGCCTAATCACTACTGTGTATACTATTATTTACTACCTATTAAACATGCAACAAAACATTTCTTTGTCCACAAATTAACTCAATATTATATAAACCTCAGCTTTAAATTTTACACATCACAAAGATTTATATTCACAACTTGCCCAGTAGTATTTTAAAATTCTACAATTCATCTTTAAAACAGTTACTAAACCATTTGATTAAAATTTATCCAACAAGAACGATCCTACATAAAAATGACCTTTTAGCGAATTTCCCCTATAGGGAAGAATTAGCGAATTTCCCCTATAGGGAAGAAGCTATTACCGTAGTCGGCATGGTAAGACCTAGGCCCGGGACCATGATAACTTTTCGTTTTGAGGTCCCCAGACCCCAAAAACACCATTCGTTCGAAACTGTATATATATATATATATATATCTATATATATATATATATATATATATATATATGTGTCCGTGAGCACGATAACTCTCGTAAAAATTATCCGATTTTGATGAAATTTGGTATGAACGTGTAAAGCAACATTTATGACTTTAAGTTCGAAAACCAGCCAGATCGCTCTATCCGAAGGGGTATTTTGGGGGGGTTTTGTACCCCAAAAATGGGTTTTTCGAATTTTTTACATATAATTTTGGAAATAGTCAAATTTTATTTTTTCCCATTGGATTCAGCTTAAAAAAACACACAATTTGGTATTTTGATCATTTCTCTACGTCAATTGGTTACCGAGATATTGAAAGTGCTAAACACAGTACGTTGTCTAATGTTATTCTTATGGAGAAAAATAAAATATTTATATCTCGCTTATTTATGAACGTATACTGACGAAACTTGGTATACGGCTTCATCTGGTTGTGGACCATTGATATTTGCTCAAAAAGACAATTTTTTACCCAAGTCTCCTGTAGCAGCAAACCTGCGTACTCAGCCCCATGTTATTCTTATGGAGAATAAGTAACGTGTTATCTGCCTTCATTATGAAAATAAATTAATGAAATTTGGTATGTGGCTTTACCTACATGAGTTATATTGATATTTGTATAAAACCCCAATTTTTTGTGTTCCTTGCTTCAGCAAACCTGCATACTCAGCTGCCATGTTATTCTTATGGAGAATAATTAAAATGTCATAAATCGTTTATTTATGAATGTATACTGATGAAACTTGGTATGTGGCTTTATGTGGTATTAATATACATATATATGCATTGGAAATTCGCTTAGAACCCTTTATTTCCTCCCTTTTGTGAGGTTAGCTTGGTGGTGTAATGCAGTTGTTACTATTTCTTTTTTTATACACCATCCCTCACTTCCTATCGGGGCAACTCTGTTCCAGAAATCTGATTTTATTATTTAAATTATTAATTCAACAAAGGCAAAGGGACCTGACAGCACAACCCACAAAATGCAACTTGATTGAGCCTAATCACTACTGTGTATACTATTATTTACTACCTATTAAACATGCAACAAAACATTTCTTTGTCCACAAATTAACTCAATATTATATAAACCTCAGCTTTAAATTTTACACATCACAAAGATTTATATTCACAACTTGCCCAGTAGTATTTTAAAATTCTACAATTCATCTTTAAAACAGTTACTAAACCATTTGATTAAAATTTATCCAACAAGAACGATCCTACATAAAAATGACCTTTTTCTTTTACATTTGTTCTCGATCTACGCGCCTCGGCTTCGGTGTCCTCAGTGTTTAATTTATTTATGGTTAATTTTAGCTCACTCGAGAAAAATAACAAACTTTGAAGGCGAAAATTTGATTTTGCGCTCACCTCTTTTGTGTCTTTTCAAGATTATGCTTCAGCAAAAAAAGTCGTTATAACTTTTCTAAAACGAACTGAATTTATTTTCCTCTAAGTCCAAAACAAATCTAATCTTTTTTTGATTATTGCCGGCCTCGAAGGAAATAATTTCTCAAACAATTTCAAAGATTTCCCCTAATGTGAAGACACCTTAGCCTGGACCTGTACGCACGGACGGATAGGGCAGAACTGAGAGCGAGGCGTCTCCGTGTCCCTCCGAGCGGAACTATTCCTTATCTTTTAGATCAATTGAGACAGCAACTGCTGTTTTAAAGTTCACCGCCGGGTTCACTCACTACAATGTAAACTAGGACTACCAAGTAGTTTAACTCAAGCAAGATGTTACGTTCTATCTTTTTCATCGCCTTCAAAAGAGGAAAAGGTTTTAACATTGACTATAGATACCGAAGTAGACTTCTCATTGAAAAAAAAGAGAAAAAGCTGCCCCTACTTTTGGGTGTGCTAGGATTCAAAGAGAACGGAGTTAAACTAATCACCAAAAGAGTTTCTGTCAACTATTACTTATCCTGTCGAGGAGGGGATAGTACAACAGGAAGCAACCATAAGTTGATCATCACTTGCTTTCTGGGGTGGAGGTCTTTTACAAGATAACGTAAATAACTAAAGTAAGTAGTTGACAGCAGCACACTCTATCGGTGACCTAATCAAACTACGACCATTCAAGTTCTGGCTAACACTAAAAGAGGGACAGCTCATGGTGTAAGCCGTGTAAACACCGTGGGACAGCTGGGTCATATAGATGGGATGTCTCCTTCAGTATATATATAGTCAATGGTTTTAAATTCGACCATCCGTATGTATTTTGCGAATGTCGGCGAATCCACTTTACTTTTTCAATAATCTACTAGACGGATAGATGATAAGTGACTGGGCCACTAAATATACATCACTGCAACAATAATTACATTGAAAAAAACCTCAGTTTATAATTCACGTCATAGAAGGCAAAACGGTTTCTGAATTACAATTAATTGTTATCTTTCCTACATGTAACATTTTATTGAAGCACAAACTCGCACCAGCTGTCGCATCGTGGGAGTCGTAGAATTTTATTGGTCGAAGATGTTCAACACAAATTGCATCTCAACTGAGCGCGAGTATATTTCTTTATTGTTTTACGGCAAACTGTGCAAAATGCAACGAATTGTTGAGTTGCATGTCAAGTACCAATGTTTCATTGTAGAGGGTGACCAAACAATCCAAGGCTGTCCAATAATCTGAGCAATGTTGGAGGATTCGTAGTACGTTGACTAAGAAAGAAACATTCCAACTATCCCTGGACTTAACGCCGTCAGATAACTTTAAATAATTACGTATTACAAGATAATGTGTCCTCAGTGAATTCTGAAATGTTTTTCATCCATAAATAATCACCCCCTTGATTTAATATTTTTTGTAACTGATTATAAAAGTAATGTGGCATTCCAAAGACGTGCACACACATTATTTTATTTTATACAATCTAATTATTAAACTCGTTTTCATACAGTAGTAATTTAATGGGTCGCCTCGGCTCTTTACCTTATACTTCCACCAACAGAAAAATAGTTCTTTTTGGGCAAAACTCCTTTGTTATACAGTATATATATATATATATATATATTATTGTGATTATTACATTTGATGAAAATAGTATTATTTATAATTGTAAATTATTATTTACCTTCCGATTTGTGTCTGTTATAAGCCACTGACATTCTTTTGCGATTTATTCTGACTATAAAATATTGGTTTATCTAGTTTCAGTGTTAGGGGATTGGAAGCCTGAGGCTCAATCGGGGAGTCGTTTCCGAAGATTGTCTCTATCTAAGAATGAACTCACCAGGCATACAAACAAGGTTCAGGGAAAATGTAATTCTTATGTTTCCTGATATTATAATACGTTCTTATAACGAAATAAAATATATCTTCAAGTGTCATCTGACTGCCTTGATTACATTTTTATAGTGATCAAAGAAAAGTTTTCTTTCCATAATACTAACTCATTACATGTCATAGCTGTTTATTTTTTAAAGGAAATGTATTAACTAAATGGGTAAAAGGAGATTAAATTCTATTGAGTTTTTACATAACATAACTTATTAGAATAATTCAGAAACCTTTATATTGTTTAAGCGAGCTGTTTAGTTAAGGGACCATTCATACTGAAACAAAATAGTAAATAATAATAATGATCATGTACTGACTATAAACTTGTTGCTTTGCGTAACGAAATAATGCCCGGAACCAATAGCCGGCCTGTACAGGACTAATATACAACGATTAAACATGCTCATCAGGCTTATTAATTCTTATTAGTTGTTATCTTATAACGGTTCGATCCATTACATACATGTAGGTGATTGGAAAGCATTGTATAAATGTTAAACCCACTGGCCTATTTGAATTAAAATGTTACCAGGAGAGGAACAACATTATGTTTACTTTTATTTCATAAGACATGGCAAACTTAATTTTCTTATAATTAATTAAGTTTATTTTCTTAACAATTTTCTTTAAGATATCCAATACTATATTACTACATGTGGTCGATAGGTGAGTGTTAATGTTACAGGCCACTAGTTGATTTTGATCAGCTGATATGACTACATCTTTGCAATTTCAAACTCTATAGATCCCGTGTTACTTTTTTAATTTTTAAATGGGTTTTTCACTTTCAACTTTTTCTGGGATTAAGGATTTTTCCAATCGATCTCTGAGACCCTAAACGTCCTTATCTCAACGTTTAAACAAAATCTGTCCGAAAATCCATTTAACACGCAGTCACGTATTGCGTATTAGAGTAAAGGATTGCCTCCTTTATTAACACTTTTACCAGAAAATCTAATTTAATTGTTGTCTGTAATCTAATGCGTAGTACGTTTTAATATTTACAGAGTATGATAAATATTTCGCTGAGTGTTTATTTTGTGAAATCACAAAATAAAATTATATAAACATAATCTCAAACACGGCATGTCCAGATCACCATCACCCAGTAAACCCTTTCCTCTGTTTCTCCTGAACCAGCTCTAGCTGACGATGGGCAAGGGGAGTGCGGAATTTGTTCATTATATTACAAATAAAACTGCTTATAGTTTTCTGCGATATCAGCATTACTAAATAACAGCTCAACCACCCAGTCACAAGTGCTTCTCTGAAGTGTGTTAATAAAATAGAGAGTGTTTTCCCTATTCAAAATCTATTATTTTTTACTGTTTTCACATTGGAGATAATTTCATTTTTCGACCTGCCGCTCTTCAAATTTTGCCGCCCTGGTTCCGAGCCCATACCTAAATCCAGCTCTGGTGACTTATGTTGTAATTTTGTAAGTCATATTTTACTTATATAATATTGTGAAACAGTTATGTTTGAGTCATGCCTCCCAGTTTTTAAATAATGTTCTGCATGGTTATTATTTTGGAAGGCTGAATATTATTTTTATCGCCAGTTTTAATTATGTACATGTTTTTCGGTTCAAAATAATTCCCCTAATTCCGTTTCTTTGAGTTGAACATATTTGAAATTCACAACTGTGTGTTCTTTCAAAATTTTATAACACTGTGCCAATTACTGCCCATAAATGTTACAAAGTACTAAGAATTCTTTATATTGACAAAGGACAACTCTTTCCTCTTTGTAAGTTTTTTATGGTAGACTTTGTAGACCTGTTCCTCGCTCGGGGGTCAGACGATAGTCATAAAGACAGATGTAAATAAATACAAAGCCCAAAGACTTCTTACAAATCGACATTGCAAAGGGAAACAAGCGTAATTAAATAAGATACAACCTTTTTCTTGTCAAAAGCGCTCAAAATGTAGTTTAATATAATAACGTAAATTCATACATGAATTTGGGAAACATCATTTTGGACTCAATTTATTTAACGTTAAGATAAATAATAATGTAAAAATGTTAAGGGATGCAAGGGCAAAACTAATATTTTGTTTATATATATACTTTATCCAACCTTGTTTAAAAGTACCTATTTATTCGAAGTGGTATATATATATTTTTTTTTTATCCAAACATTTTTTGCACAGTTATCTCCACACTCCAAACCATAATTTACGTACGTGTTCACATATACGTACGCATTTGGCACCAACATTTTCCTATTGATAGATGTGATTTTTTAAGATTGTAAATTATTAACTCTCAGAACTGACCTACATTTACTCTGACAGTTCTCTTTTTAATTTCTCCCCCTTACATATGGAGAAAGTATTGTTTTCGTAAAAATTTTCGAATTTGAGTTGTTAGTGCAAATATTCGTTTTGGTGCTCCCTGAATCCAAAAAAGTGATTTTTACGTTATGTCTGTCTGTCTGTCTGTATGGATGTGTACAGGAGCTAGAGACAATACCAGAGGATTTTTATGAAATTTAGTATGTATGTACTAATCCACGATATCTCCAGGTGTTTTTCATTTTTTGAATTTCTGATTTTAAGGGTAATTTATCCACCAAAAACCGCTAAAAAACATGAAAACCCCAAATTTTTTTTGTTTTCGTCAAAATTGTCGAATTTAAGTTTTTAGTGGAAATATTTGTTGTGGTGCTCCCTGAATCCAAAAAGGTGATTTTTACGTGATGTCTGTGTGTCTGTCTGTCTGTATGGATGTGTACAGAGCTAGAGCCCTAACCAATGGTTCAGTTTTTATTAAATTTGTTAAGTAGATACTAATTCACGATATCTCCGGTTTTTTTTCATTTTTTTGAATTTTTTATTTTTAAGGGCAATTATCCCCCAAAAACCTCCAAAAAACATGAAAAATCAAGATTTCTCAAAAATGGCTCTAACGATTTAATTAAACTTTATTAGTTTGTAGACCTTTAGTTTCAAACAAAATGACATCACCCGCATTTCTTTAAAAATTGGGGTTCAGAAATTACAAGACTTAAAATATCAAAAATTCAGTTTTTTTGGATTTTTCATAAAAGAACCTATCCTATAACAAATATTACTATTCACCATTAAAAAGAGCTCAAAAAACTAAATAATTTAGTATTTTGAATTACTATTCTACGAATACTGGTTACGGAGAAAATTTAAATTTTCATTTTGCGGTAAACGCAGTACGTTGTCCAATGTTATTCTTATGGTGAATACGAAAATTACTATTTCCCTCTTATTTATTGATCAATTTCGTTCAAGCTTGATATGCTTGTCAAGTTAGCATTGACCAACTGAGGAAATTCGAAATATGTTGCCCCTTAATAACCCGGGGGGGAACAGGGGGCATTTCCCCTCTTAAAACCACATGTGTAGCGATGGATTCTGTAGTGCCTCCTAAACAGGGATTTGGGTGGATATTTTTTAAAAGAACTTATTAACAAGATTCTCTGTACATTCGACCGTGCTTTGTATTTTATATTTAGTAAATAAAAAGTAATTTATTCATCAAAGTTGGGCTGAAAGGGAGAAAGTATGCGTCAGTTTCCTGATAGTACCGTTTATTACTATAAGCTAACTACTTACACACGTATTAAGGTGTAATTAACATTTATTTCCAAATTTTCTGCGTATATTTAAGAAACCTTTAAACAATATGGAAGACCAATATGACTTCATGGTAGAAATAAAATAAAATGTTAGTTTGTTACCAACATACTTTGACTTTAAATGAACTCATAATCAGGAAACCATTTCCTTGTATAGATTTAAAAGCTAATTCGTTAAATATTTGTTGATGTCATTTTTTCAGCAAACTACCTTACACGGTGAAAATATCAATATGTAATCTTATATCTAATAATGAAATTGTCATAATTCCATATGCAAATTACAATACCATGTTCATTCTGGTAAGAATCAGATGAGTTATTTATGAAATGTTAAAAAAATAAATATTTTATATTTTGCTTTTGATAAAGTAGAGATAAAAAATGGACACTTAAGAAACATCTATTAAATTACCTAAATTAAAGTTGGCGTATATACTTATGAAAAATAAACAGTATCAGGAAACCGACACATACTTTCTCCCTTTTATAATAAATAAATTACTTTTTACTTTCTCTTACAGTATTGTTTTCGAAAAAAATTTCGAATTTGAGTTGTTAGTGGAAATATTCGTTTTGGTGCTCCCTGAACCCAAAAAAGTGATTTTTACGTGATGTCTGTCTGTCTATCTGTCTGTCTTTCTGTCTGTTTTATGGATGTGAACAGAGCTAGAGCCCACACCAATGGGCTGATTTTGATTAAATTTGGTATGTAGATACTAATCCACAATATCTCAGGCGTTTTTTTTATTATTTTTATTTTTTTTATTTTTAAGGGTAATTATTCCCGAAAACCCGCCATAAAACATGAAAAACCAAAATTTCTCAAAAACGGCTCAAACGATTTTGATTAAACTTGATTCGTTTGTAGAGCTTTGGTTTTCCAATAAAATGACACCACCCGCATTTCTTTAAAAACTCGGGTTCAGAAACTATGAGACTTAAAACATCAAAAATTTAATTTTTCGGATTTTTCATTAAAAAAACATAAATATAAAAAAATATTACTATTCACCATTAAAAAGAGCTAAAAAAAACCTAAATAACTTAGTATTTTGAATTACTATTCAACGATTGCTGGTTGCGGAGAAAATTGAAATTTTCATTTTGCGGTAAACGCAGTACGTTGTCCAATGTTATTCTAATGGGGAATACAAACATTATTATTTCTCTCTTATTTACTGATCAATTTCGTTCAAACTTGATATGCTTGTTAAGTTAGCATTGACCAACAGAGGGAAATCAAAATATGTTGCGCCTTAATAACCCTGGTGGTGATAGGGGGCATTTCCCCTCTTAAAACCACGTGTGTAGCAATGGATTCTGTAATGCCTCTAAAACAGGGATTTGGATGGGAGAAAGTATGTGTCAGCTTCCTGATACCGTTTATTATTTACTAAATATCGAATAAAAAGCACGATCGGATGTACAGAAAATCTTGTAATCAAGTTGTTTTGAAAAACATCTACCCAAATCCCTTGAGGCACTACAGAATCTATTGCTACACACGTGGTTTTAAGAGGGGAAATGCCCCTTATTCCCCTCCCAGGGTTATTAAGGGGGAACATATTTCAAATTTCTTCTGTTGGTCAATGCTAACTTGACAAACCTATCAAGTTTGAACGAAATTGATTGGTAAATAAGAAAGAAATAGTAATTTTTGTATCACCCATAAGAATAACATTGGACAACGTACTGCGATTACCGCAAAATGAAAATCTAAATTTTCTCCGCAACCAGCAATCGAAGAATAGTAATTCAAAATACTAAATTATTAAGTTTTTTGAGCTCTTTTTAATGGTGAATAGTAATTTTTGTTTATATTTATGTTTTTAAATGATAAATCCAAAAAAACTGAATTTTTGATGTTTTAAGTCCTGTAATTTCTGAACCCGAATTTTTCCAGGAATGCGGGTGGTGTCATTTTGTTGGAAACGTAAAGCTCTACAGACCACTAAAGTTTAATTAAAATCGTTTGAGGTGATTTTGATAAATTTGGATTTTTCATATTTTTAACGGTTTTTGGTGGATAATTACCCTTAAAAATCAGAAATTCAAAAAAATGAAAAACACCGTGGATTAGTACATACATACTAAATTTTATCAAAATCAATCCTCTGGTGCTGTCTCTAGCTCTGTACACATCCATACAGACAGACAGACTGAAATAACATAACAATAACTTTTTTGGATTCAGGGAGCACCAAAACAAATATTTCCACTAATGACTTAAATTCGAAAATTTTAACGAAAACAATACTTTCTCCATATAATATGTATAAGGGGGAGAAAGTAAAAGCTTTAATTTAGGTGTTTCCATATATTTTGAGTTGTAATAACTGCCAGTGAAGGTTTGGTATTTACTATTGCATAGTTATAAAGCAGCTTTTTTAATAAATCTTGCTCCACAACGTCAGGTTTTTAATGCATTTAAAATAACTACATCTTAGACCTTATTTGGGAGAATAATTCTCATGCGAGGTTTAAATATTTTAGTAGAACTTACTTACAATATAATTCATGCCCTCGTACTAATCAGCTCATTTAGAAAAATTATTATTCGCTTAAATGCGGTACTGTAGGTAAAAACATGCTGAGAACTGAACTTTGTTTCGTTTGATGGGAAGCGTCTTTCAGTTAAGGGGGAACTACCACAACACCATCCCCTGAGAAAACGTCACTGATCCTGACAGATCAATTTACAATGAAATGAAGTTGAGGTAGCAGCTAATTACGTCACTGAAAGCTATCACGATAAGGTCCTTCTGCCTTTATGATGTATATTCCAGTTGTTATTTTGCTTTTAAGTTGAGTCTAAACCAAGTAGTTCACATAGCAAATGCCACACCGAGGTTTATGGCAAGGATCACAGCGGTGATTGGTTTCCAAATTTTGTTCAGGCCGAGAATTTAAAATTTTGGGTCTCAACAACATATTTTTCAAATTTTGTGGCCGTTTAAACACGTCACGTGGTGGTCTGGAAAAGAGATTTTCTGTGGTAGGGGATGATTTTAAAACATTGAAAGCTGCTTTCATTACATTGTTACTTTTTAAACCCAGGAAAATATTCTGTGATAAACTTTGGATCGGTTGAAAAAAATTTTTTTTGAACAATATTCTTTGGTTTTCTTAATTGATTATCTAAAATTTTTTGAGGATAACCTCGGTCAATAAAAGAAGAGTTCAATTTATGTATGTATTTTTCAAAGTCAGAGCTGTTACTGAAAAGAGATTTTGCCCTAACTGATAAACTTTTTGGAATAGACTTTTTAATATACATAGGATGGCAGCTCTGATAATGCAAATACTACATTTTGTTAGTATTTTTTATGTGAATTTTAGTCTTATGTTTGCTGATCAATAAAAAGTCCTCATCTAAGGATGTGACAGTTTTAGTAGAATAACTCCAAGTAAATTTTAGGCAACAAAATTGATTTAAATTTTGCAAAAACTCTTTAAAGGACTATGCCATGCTGCAAAATAATGAAAATATTATCAATGTATCTAAACCACACAAGAGGAGAGAAAGGACAGTTTGAAAGAAAATTTTGTTTCAACTAGACCCATGAATAGATTAGCATAAGATGGGGCCATAAGAGTACCCATCGCTGTACCTTTAATTTGTCAAAAGTGTTTGTCCAAAAACTTAAAATTATTCACGCTCAATATCATATGCATGAGAGTGGTTAAAAAAATGGTTGATGGTTTAGAGTTAGTGGGTCTAGAATTAAGAAGGAATTTGGCAGCCTTCAGACCATCATCGTGAGGAATATTTGTGTACAGTGATTCAACATCAGCTGTTACAAGTATTATTTCAGAGGTCTGAGGCAGTTTTAAATTGGAAATTTTGTTAAAAAAATCATTTGTGTCTTTAATATAAAATGGCAGATTTTTTACCATTGGTTGTAAATGTTCATCAACGAAGGAAGAAATTCACTCGGTTGGTAACCCGATACTCGACGCAATTGGTCTTCCTGGTGGTGGTCTTGAAGGCTTATGAATTTTAGGAAGAGTGTAAAACATCGGAGTTTGTATTCTATCTCTATCTCTAATTATATATAGAGAGCTCAAAAGACGTGTGAGTGATATATACAATAACAAGTACGTAAACAAAATGTTGAAGATGAAATTAATTGAAGACGGAACGAAGTGAAGGAGTCTATGTATTAGCAGAGGCAATGATTTGGTGTCCGTCAGTGTGTGGTGGTGTGTGTGTTCTGAATTCAATAACGTGAAAACGGCTACACGGATCGTTTTCAGATTTTACACAAATGTTTTTAAGCACACTTCACGCTTCCAGTTCAAAAATAGATCACATTCGTTAAATATATTTTTATTAATTAACATTTAAAAGTTGTAATATTTCCATAAGGTAAAGCATTGGATAAAAGTTACTGGATTTATAGTACGAGATACTAATGCAATATTTTTTCGTAATTACAAGAAAATACTAAATAATGATTTTGTTTATATGTTTTATGATTAAATAAATAAAGTACTCTCCATTTAACATGATTTAATTCAATTTATCAAAGGTTTTAAAAATTTTTATATTAAAAAACTAATACAAGTTTTTACATATAAAGGTAACGTTCTCCAATAATGTGATTAGTATGAGTGAGTTAATAGTTTATCTGCTAGATTGCAGCAGCCATTTATTTCGTATTTACTTCTACCAGCTGTGTTCTTTTGTCAGTTAATGATATTAAATACCCCCGTCATAGCAAACCTGCGTACCCAGCTAATTCCCGATGTACACTGCATTGACGACTTACCGTGTTATTTTTGTTGAATAATTTTCACCTCTAATACTGGGTGGTCCATAATAACCGCTAACATTTTAAACATTTATTTCTCAGCTGTTACTTCACTTAGAAAGTTGATTGTTGCACCAATTAAAAGCCCAGCTGATAGCATTTTAGGTTAGGTTAGGTTTTAGTTGAAATGGAGCAGTGGACTGTTCAACACCGGGCTTTCGCTGTCGAAGCTTTTTGTTAAATAACGAGTCCGTGATTACTTCGCAACGGTTATTCCGCCATAACTTCCACATTCATCGCAATGTTGCAGTTCCTCATGCAACAAAAATTAAAAGGTGGGTGAACAATTTTATAAATAGTGCATCTGCTTTGAAAACCAAACCAACTGGTAGACCTAAATCAATTCGTACTCCAGAAAATGTTCAAATGTGCGTGCATTTGTATTGCAAAGCCCAAAGCGATCAACCCGGAAACAATCTGCCGCGTTGGGATGGTCTAAGACAAGTTTACAACGAATCTTGCATCTTGATTTAAATTTTCATCCATATAAGCTGGCAGTCACTCAAAAACTTAATCTTGCAGATTCTGAAAGGCAAATTGTGTTTAAATGGTGAAAGGTAATTGCACCTCATTGAGCAGGAAAACATTTTGCAACAGTTGATATTGTCTGAAGAAGCTAACTTTTAGCTATGTGGTGCTGTAAATACGCAAAATTGTCGCTACTGGTCCTTTGAGAATCCCCGGGAAATTCATGAACTTCATAGTGAAAAAGTTATTGTATGGTTTGGTGTTTCACGTTTTGGAGTTATTGGGCCTTATTCTTTTGAAAATAAAAATGGCGAAAGAGTTAATGTAAACAAATAAAGGTGTGTTGAAATGATTCAGAACTTTCTAGCTCTACAGCTAAGACATTTAGGAATAGACCTGAATTCAGTATGGTTTCAACAAGACGGGGCCTCTGCACACACGGCAGGTGAATCAATGACTGTTTTGAGAAGGCTGTTTCCAGGGCATCTTATTTCACGTTTTCGCGATGTCCCTTGGCCTGCCCGGTCTCCAGACCTAAAGCCTTATGACTTCTGGTTGTGTGGCTACTTGAAGAGCAAGGTTTTCACCACGAAACCTCAAACTATTGCAGATCTGAAGAACAGCATCCGTAATAAAATTGTGGCAATACCAATGTCCATGATACGACGGGTGATGGCGAGTTTCCAAAAAAGATTGGAAAAATGCTTGGATGTCGGTGGACATCATGTGAGGGATGTCATATTCCATAAGTAAAAATGGTTTAGCTATGTAAATATTTTGTAAATATTTCTTTGAGTATTTAATAAACTGTAATTGTTATTTTACACGGCGTTGTTTTATTTATTACTTCACACCCGCAAAACAAACATTGCATAGATTTCACACATTATTTATTTTTTATGCCACCTCCATTAGAATAGTTGAATAGTTTGAACATCTTATAACTATAAAAAATTCTATTAATTAAGGAACAATTCAACGCAAAAATGATCTCTCTAACCCATGAATTAGCTGAGCTGTCATAAAACAAAATGTTAGCGGTTATTATGGACCACCCGTTATAATTGAATATAATTAAGAGCGACTAATCCATGATCTAAAATTAACGAAAAGAAAAGTAGATATTTTCCTACAGTCACCAGGGCTATTTATTTAATTTTACCGGGGGACCGAGCCATGCTCGGTGTTTGATTCCGCAGAAGAGGCATTGAATTTGTTTTATTTCAAATACTCGTTCATTTTTAATATAAGCTCGTTCGCTTCGCTCACTCGCCTATCGAAAAAAATAGTTTGAGTTGCCATTCAAGTAGTTTTTTATTTCCATTATGATAAACAGCTGTTAACAATATTTTAATTTATAGAAGCTGATTTAATGGTTTGTTTTTGTTATTCATAGTAACCGGTGTTATGATTTTAAACTCCATAAGCCCAATGTTAAAATTTTCAATTTTCAAATGAGTTGTTTAGAAAAATACAAGTTTTTCCTGAGGTAGTGGTTTTCACCAATCGATTTTTTAGGCCTAAAAGCCCCTAATCCCAAACTTTCAGCAAAATCCTTTTGCTGGATCTCGAGATAAATTTTGCAAAACAGCTGTTCTTGTTTCTGCTCATTAAGCTGTCAAATGGAAGTGTTCACAGCTGTTCGTATTACAGTTTCTGAATGTTTACTTTCTTCTGGAATGTAAACATTGAAACTTAGGACATTCAGCGGGTGTAGCCCGAGGGGATTTTAAGGAAGTGAATAGGCCTATGTGTTGCACGGATTCAAGAACCTTTGTGTAAAGTTTTAGCCCATCAGACACACACACACACACACACACACACACACACACACACACACAGAGAGAGAGAGAGAGAGAGAGAGAGAGAGAGAGAGAGAGAGAGAGAGAGAGAGAGAGAGAGAGAGAGAGAGAGAGAGAGAGAGAGAGAGAGAGAGAGAGAGAGAGAGAGAGAGAGAGAGAGAGAAAGAGAGAGAGGGAGAGAGAGAGAGAGAGAGAGAAACCACCTCTTCTTTATAATATTATAGATTTTGTGATGCAATTTCGGTTAGAAGTTACGTTAACGGCAGAAACTTTCATCTACCATTTCTGAGTTCGGTCATCCCATTACACGAATATTAGAGCGTACATTTAGTAATAGTTTGAACTGTACTTGTATCTGAATTAACTACAAACATTAAGAAGTGCAAACATTTAAGATCTTCTCTGTTGCTAGCCAATAATCAAGATTCTAGGACTTTAGGACTTCGTTCCATGGTAACAAGATTTTTACCAATGAGAAAAGAAACGGGAATGGTAGTAAAAAAACAGGTGAACGAAGTCGTGCCGGCTTTCAGCTAGTTTGTTATAAAACGTGATTATTTTGCATGATCCATAAACAAATTAGCGTGAGTTATTATTTTTAAAATTTGTAATTACTCTATTATTTGTAGATTGTTTTTAATCTTCAACTCATGAAATGTATCATCGTAAATATATATTTTTTAAATCTTAAATTCCTACTATTAAATAAATAACTTCTGAATTTGCTATTATCACAAAATGTAACAGTTAATAACAGCTTAAAACTAAAAACACCAACAACGCACAGTATAAATGTCGACCCACACTTGCTTAATACACTCTTTCGATGACTATATAAACAACAGTCACCTTTCACTTGTTAACTATATATAAACAACATAGTTAACAAGTGAGATCCTGAATGTTTCTGTCGAGGAAAAACCCCTGGGCGTTATTTAAAAATCTATCATTTACCACTCACACCATGTCATAATCTCAATTGCATCAAAATTAGAAACGTATTATTTATTGTATTGTAAGCATATTATTTAATATTTTGCTTCGCTCTCCACGACCAAAGGTCCCATTACAGAGGTGCTGAGATTTAGTTTATTACATCATCGCTTCTCCATCATTAACTTAACCAACTTTGAATGTAAACAAACATTCTTACAACTGCAATATCATATGAGTAAACAATATACTTTTTTTATCGAGCACTGAAGGTTTTTGAACAACCATCTTGATATTTATTTAACTATTTTTCTTTTAGACATAATAGTTTTCAAAATAACAATAAAACAATCAGATTTAAGAATAGTATGTTTATTATTCAATATTCGCAACACAAATTATTATTTCAATAGCATTGTTCGTGCAAGTATATACTTGCATATGCATGTTACGAATTAAGCTTACTCCTCCTCCCTGAGTCCTTAATTAACATAGGATTTACAGTTAATGTGGCAGTTATCCATTGATTACTAAGCGCTCTAAACAGGGGCTAAAATCTGATCTGATATCGGGTAGATTAACTGGAACGAGTTGTGATTGAAATACGATCTGCTAAATACACAATGGGCAGTGGGAGCGTATATCACCGCCACACATTGGTCCAAATATATTCAGAGCTTGGATCATAGATCACAGTAATTCATCGCTGTGTAGAGACGTGGCAGTGGGTGGTAATATGTAGTAGGATACATTTAATATTTACAATTCATAATGAATATCTAGTGAAGAGCCATTTGTAATTTTGTGTTGATAACAAGAGCTCACCTGATTGCAATACTCCTTATTGTAAGCTAAGATTGTCAATTTTTCTTTAGATTTTTCATGACCTGCAAGAAGTAAGAAGCAAATCCATAGGTTTAACTGTACATAGATTTAAAGGTAGTAAAGTAGTAGACCGAAATACCACAAACAGTATCTCAAACGTCAAAACAATTGTAACATATATAATAGAATTTTAAAGTTTTAAAAATGGCTCTCAAAGGAACGTTTGACTGGCACCTTTAATTAATTAGAGACCCTTAGTGAAGGTGTTGTTTAAGGAAAGCATAAGATAATTTGATGTAATTGTTAATTTCTTATATAGGACCTATAGTAGCCACTATATAAATTTTAAAAATAGCATTTAAAAATAATTGCTCAGCTGCAATTTTTTAATCCGTTTGATGTCGGGATGGTTGCATTGTGCTATATTAGTTTAGACATTTAAGTTTATGTTCAAGTTGACCTATGATTTTACTTAAGATTTTCTTCTCATTCCTTGCGGGCGGTAAACAATCTAACAAATACAATATATTTGTTATGAAGCTTACAATACGTGTGGTATTGAAATCAGGAAAGTTTTTACATAACCAAAAATTAACACGGAGGTATTTTACGACAAATGGGCCAACACTAATACGTAAACAACTATGTTGTTTAGTAATTTTGAATGAATTATAGACAAATAATATGATTTTGTTAACACGTAGTTCCTCTATGATAAACATTATAAATTACTACTACCTTGATGAATATAGTTAAATTCCTTAGTTGAAATAACGAGGACATCCTAAGCTTTGAAAATCGAAGCTTTGATTAGAGGATGTTTAATTTAAGGATAATTGAGCCAATCCAAGGGAGCCACGCCGGTGTCACGTTGCTGGCCATTGGAACAGCAAGTCATTCTTAGGTAACTGTAGTTAGATTAACCGATCAGTTTGGGGTTGTAAAAATCCAGCGTTTAATATTGCAAATAGAATACAGGTAATAAATGTGTATATTTGTCAAAGGGATTGGATAAATTTGACGGGTTTTACTCATCCCGACAGTAAAGCAAGGTTGCTAAGACATCAGTTTGTCTACGTGTTTTAATGGCGACACAATGACTTGCTTTGTCATAGTTCTGCACGTTAAAATCAGACGTAGTTGAACGCTCAGCTCGATTAAAGCAAAATTTAAAGTTAGTTTTCTCAAGGAATACTAGATAACGGAAACAGTTTTTATGGGTTTCCAAAGAGTGTTTTATATGTGGCGTTTCGTTGTTTGTGTTTGAACATTCTGTGTTTATATTTTTATGTTTTCAAATATATTTTTGAGTTTCGTATTTATTTACTTATCTTAATGTAAGGTATTTTATACATTTTTTATGTTACATATAATTAAAGTTGATAGCTTTTCTTAATATTGTTGGTTTAAGTGTTACTTTTTTAGATTTACGTACTTACTGTAATGATTTAATTAATAGGTAGTATAAATTATGTAAATTTGTGCATCGTTGCCTAGAAGTTTAGAGTGTTGTATTTCTTTTGTAATATGTTGCTATGAATTATTGTATTGAAATTGTAATCAGAGCACCCTATGAGATGTCTTTCACGATCTGTTGGGACTCAATGTTGTATATTTTTTAGAGAAATAAACTTTCTGATTTCTGAAATATGTACACAGGGTGTCCAGCCTAAAATTGTCTGTCATCTAACTTAAAATGACGAATAACTTCATATATATCTAGCCATTTTTCCAATATGGCGGCCAACTTTAGTTTTTCATATGAAACGCCCATAATTTTATTATTTTATTGGGTATAAAATGCAAAATCAAAATGTTTTTATTCTTTGTATTTTTTAATTAAACTTAATCGTTCACCTTCCAGAGCTACTCATTTAAGTGATTTTTATTGTTTTTAGCAATGAGTAGTTCACCTTATCTGTAGCTCTCGAGGCTAAACAGATAGGTTTATGAAAGAAATGCCAAGAGAAAAAGTGTTTTAAAATTAAATTTTCTATCCTATTAGTTAATAAAATTAGGGTGTATCTAATTTCAAACGTGTCCCCGCCATTTTTCCAATATGGCGACCATTTTGTTCTTATGATATACCTTTCATTTTATTTTTGAATTGGATAGAAAATTTAATTTAAAACACTTTTACTCTTGGCATTTCTTTCATAAACCTATCTGTTTAGCCTCGAGAGCTACAGATAAGGTGAACTACTCATTGCTAAAAACAATAAAAATCACTTAAATGAGTAGCTCTGGAAGGTGAACGATTAGGATATATAAGGTTGTTCAATTGTTATACGTTTTTATATCCTAATATTTAATAAGGAGTTTAAAAAATCACTATAAAAAGAAGATTAAAATGCAAGATTTCTTTTTACAATCATTATTAAATTATTGATCTCTCAGTTCCTTCTTAACATATAAAAAGAAATAAATGTTTCATAAAAATGTAAAAAAGAATCAAGTGAATGCAGAGCCTTCAAAGGAGAAAACTCTGGAGATTTTGAGGCGTTTGGGGGTTTGATGTGAAAGGGAACTGCGAAACACAGTATAATGAAGGGAACTACTTATTTGTGTCTCAAAGCCAAAAGTTGTTTCTTACAAATCTACAAAACACAACAAATTCTTAAAAACAAATTCTTACAAAACTCTATAAAGTTTTAAAAGGCTATCATGTTCAGTCGTAACTGAATAGTAGTAGCTCATGCATGGCTAGTAGTTCATATTCGTTTTGTTACCCTTTCATTTATAACACCGACGCTATTTAACTTTTACCTTTCCCATATCTATTTCTCATGCTTAAAATGCATGTATCCTTCAAAATAGTTTAAAGAACAATGATTTACAATCCTACTGTCAACAATCCAATTGTACGTAGTTTATGGGAAATTCTATGGGTGCAAAGCATACAAAATGTAGGAGGAAGTTATATGGGAAGGTGTGCATTGTGGAAGGGAAGCAATATCACGGTATAAACTGCGGTTTGTATTACATTCTACCACGACACACGGAGCAGTTGTGAAGCACTTTATCTTCAGTAAGCAACAAATCTCTTGAGGAAGTAGCTACAGGATTAGGTTATGACTTCTGCTGGCTCCGAAGTGTAAAAAACATTAATACTGGAATCATAATACATACTCAAAGCTTTACATTGTTATTTTAACGAAACATGAGTAATACTTCGTACTGTAAAGAGCATATAACAATAAACAATATCAATAACATTTCAAGGGTGATTGATATATATTATTATTATATATACAGGGTGATTGGTACTTGGTGTGACAACATTTTTTGGGTGATAATATGGAGTAAATGGAGTCTAAATACAGAATTCTTTTTGTTTATCTCAAAGTGGTCTCATAGCTATAAATGTTGTAAACTTGTTTTAGAAAAAAATTATGTTGCCATGAAAAAGCTTACAATTTTCAATTTTGTTTTTATCTGATGACGACATGAATATTATTTTCTGAAAGCTGGTGAAATTTTGACTTAGTTAAAATGGTTTCATACTTGATAGTCATTATTTTATAAAAATAGTGGCGTCTTAAACTTCAAAAATAATTTTTTTTTTTAACTAACAGTATTGTTAACTAATAATAATTTGGTTATTTCAATAAGTTATAAAATGTCAAATAGCCTAAAGAACTTTCCAATTTTATTAGCTTTAATTTAATACCAATAATTATTTTATTTATTTGGAGTATGTCGGAAGAAAACAAATTTTTACGTAAAAAAAACACGGGTTGACAGAAACCAGTAATAAAAAGTAAATAATCTATTTGCTTCTAGTGATCCTGTCCAAGTTATTATTGCTTTTTAATGGAATGAACACTATTAAAAAAAGCAAAAACAAATAAAACAAAAATTGTATTTTACCTTCTGAACTGTCCACGTTCTGTTTTCAATCTTTAAAGATAAGAAATTCTTAAGGATTGTTATCAGAACCAATTCCTCAATATTTATCACATTATCATACACAAAGGACATGAAGTGAACCTTATCTAGGAGATAACTTACCTTGTACCTTGCAAAAACACAGTTTAAGCAATTTGTTGATCCAGTTTGGTGAAAACCATCATGGAGTACACAGTGCGTGAGTATGCAGGAATGCATTATGTTTACGGTTTCTGCGATGGAAATGCTCGAGCTGCTCAAAGAGAATACCATGTCCGGTACCCCGAGCGACGAGTTCCTAGTCCCGCAGTGTTTTCCAGATTACATCAACGTTTATTGGAAAGAGGCACTGTTTATAAACAGCCAAGCGAGGTAGGTCCTGCCCGTCAAAATGTAAATGTGGATGAATTAGTTTTAAATATGGTTGAGGACAATCCTCAAATCAGTTCCCGACAGCTCCCCAGTGAGGTCGGAGTTTCCCAGTGGAAAGTATTGAGCATTTTACAGGAAAATCAGTTCCATCCTTACCACTTCACTCAGGTTCATGCTTTGGAGCCTCAAGACTATGCACCAAGAATACAATTTTGTCCTTGGCTTTTAAATGCTGACATTGAACAGGACCAGTTTTTGAAAAATATTCTGTACACCGATGAATCCAAATTTACTAGGGATGGCGTTTTTAACATTCACAATATGCATCACTGGGAGCAAGAAAATCCCAGAGTGATTCGTGAAAGTTCACACCAAAGAAGATTTCATGTCAATATTTGGAGCGGAATCATTGGAAACCAACTTGTAGGGCCACACTTTTTTCCAGAAAACCTAAATGGCGTTGATTATTTGAATTTCCTCCAACATGACCTGCCCAACCTTCCAGATGGACTCAATCTCGACCGTCGTCAAAGAGATAGTATCATCTTTCAGCAGGATGGAGCGCCTTCACACTTCACTAACGACGTGCGCGACTGGTTATCACTTAACTTTCCAACGTGGGTAGGGCGTGGAGGGCCTGTAGCTTGGCCAGCCCGGTCTCCTGACCTCTCCCCCTTGGACTTTTTCGTGTGGGGAACAATGAAAGACATTGTTTATTCTTTGCCCGTAGACTCTGTGGAGGAGTTGACGAACAGAATCATCGAAGCTGCACAAACTGTTTGAGACAAACTGTTATTTAACGTCACAGTGAGAGGAATGAGGAAACGTGCAAGGGCCTGCATTAGAAAAGGAGGCAGGCAGTTTGAAAATGAAATTAAATAGTTTTTTGGTGTTGTTCTTTTAGCGTGCTGTTTTGATGAGTGATTTATAAAGTATTTTTTAAAGGTGAGAGGGTTTTTTTATAACTATCCTTTCTGTTTCCCGTGTTTTTCTAACTTGTAGTTTGTTTTGTACCAACATAATTCCACAGAAAATAACAATTATTGCTTAAATTACAGCTTAGAATATGGAGAAGTTTTTTGTGGTATTTGACATTTTATAAAATTATAAAATAACACTACCATTATTTTTTGAAAATATCGTAAGTTTTTTACACAAACCAATGATTTTAGTCTTAAACGCCACAATTGTCATAAAATAATGACTGACAAGTATAAAACCATCTTAACTGAATCTAAATTTTACCAGCTTTCAGAAAATGCTGTCAAAACTGTCATCAGATGTAAGGAAAATTGAAAAATTTAAGCTTTTTCATGGAAAGACCAGTTTTTGTGAAAATAATTATAAAATTCATAGATAAGATAACACTTTAAGTTAAACAAAACTAATTGGATATTTAGACTCTATTTAGTCCATATTATCGCCCAAAAAATTTTGTCACACCAAGTACCAATCATCCTGTATATACTAGCTGACCCGGCAAACGTTGTTTTGCCACATAAATTATTTCTAGTGAATATTTTGGTAGTCGAATTAAAATTAACTAACTAATTGTAAGTGTGTGGGGATGTGGTATATGACTGAAAGAGGAATGGAGAGCTGTGAACGATGACGACCTATGAAAATAACAAAACACCAAACATTCATTTTTTGAATTAATTGTACTTTTATTATATTAATTAATAAATGTAAAATTACATCTCTTTCACAAATTATTACAATTAAAAAAAAAAACATTATCAGTCACATAGTGCAATGTACTGTAAGATATTTATAGTGAGTTAATCTTTTGCCAACACAAAACAAACAAACTGGATGGTTTATCCACGCGAGAACATGCCACGTATAATTGTCCTTGTGAAAAACACGGTGTGCCCAAATCCAAGCCACAAACAGACATCGTTTGGCCTTGAGACTTATTGATTGTAATTGCGAATGCCAATCTAATTGAAAATTGAACCCGTTTGAATTCAATTGGCACATCTGTCAGAATAATAATGATTCGTGGTAGTGATTCATCTTCTCCTTGGAACTTACCATTCAAAATGCTTGCTTCAACAACGATTTTCATCAATTTTTTAATGACTAATCGCGTGCCATTGCACAGCAGTGGTGGGTTCAAATTACGAATTAGTGGGGTGGCATGCCTGGCAAATCCAATATGCGTTTAAGAACTCTGCTGGATAATTTGTAGCTTCGTTGGTATCGCAAACTGTATCGATAGATTTGTATGACACCAAGTCCCCTGGCAACAACTGTTGTATCTTGAAATTCAAATCGATGACGTCCACATTTTTTGCTTCCAAAATTACTCTTTCTGCCAACCACTCATGATTTAAGTATTTTGTGTGTATATAGGGAAATATCTGGTCAATGAGAGCCTTTTGTGAATTAATGATTGTGCAGAAATTGGCTGGCAATTTTATACGTCCAGTATTTTCATGTACAGCTACCTTTCCATCGCCGATATCTAAAATTTGTTTTGAGAATGCTTCAGCGGATGGATCTTGAAGCATTCGAACGCGCATATTTACTTTCAGCTGTATTATTTCAACATTACGCCACAGTGGCGATGATTTCAAGCAAGCGTTGATCTCATCAGCGTACTTTGAACGTGGAATGACAGGAAGTGTTTGTCTGAAATCACCTGAAAGGAATCAGAGTGCCTCCAAATAGTTTGTCCTTGATTTTATGTATTTTTAAGTCCTGTTCAACGCTTCAAGGGAATGTTTGTGTGCCATAGAGTATTGGTCCCAGATGATAATTTTATAATTATTCAGCACTGTGGTCATGGACGATTGTTTTTTTTTTATGTTACACACTGCGTCTGGATTATTTTGAATATTTAGTGGCAGCTTAAATGCTGAATGAGCGGTTCTGCCTCCATACAATAAAGTTGCTGCAATGCCAGATGATGCAACGGCCAATGTGATGCCATTGTTTGATCTTATTTCGGCGAGAATTAGCGAAAAGAGGAACTTTTTGCCAGTTACACCTGGCGCATCCAAAAAAAATCCAACTTGTCCTGCTGAAACTGCAAGCATAATACACGTAAATGGTTCTTTGTTCCTCATTCAGTAGTGGGACATTGCGAGTAACCATCGCTGCCAATTCTACAGCATTGTACTGCAGTTAACGATTCATTTAATTTGTTCATTAAATCAGATGCAATTCGATTTGGCGAATGCATACAGAAATGACTGAGTGGTGAATTGGCAATGACAATGCAAAGATCCTCGATAGCAATCAATGCTTCATTGTACATAGCGTTGCTGAATGTTATCGTTAGATCGTTGCACCGTGTACGATGTCGATGTAATATATCATCAGTCATTGAATTTTTGTGATTATCCCACAACATTTCTCATCGTGCTGGGAAACATGTAGTCAATACTATAGCGAATAGTAGACGAATTTGTTTTGCTGTACAGTTCAATGCTGCTTCAGTAAGTATACAGTCCCACTGGTTTTCGTTTTCCAGTAAGCCTAGTGCAAGGCATGCATCTTTATACGCTGGATACTGTTGTCCATTCACTTTACGTATATTTTGAAATGACAATGGTCCGGTGACATTAACCAACAACAGTCGCAAATAAAAACACTCAGTCTGCCTTGGATTGACTGTAAATACTCGCCCCAAGGTATTTGATTTGAATAAACCGGGGCATGCATCAATCGGTGTGCCTTGCTTGCGGGCATCCATTTTTTTTGTTTGAGCCCATGTGAAATAGCGTGGTACTTCTGAATAGAGTAGTGTTCGTGCAAAGGCTTTAAAAGCATCCGCACGATTCGACAATTAAAAATACTCGGTGAGTGTAGTTTTTGATGGATTTATAGCACGATCAGCCGCTGTCTCGCTCGTGAAAAATACGCGCTGGCCGTTTTCAAGATGGACAGCTAAATGAATAACTGCTGGATCCCGTTCATGAATTTGGAAACCAAAGATACGCCAAACAGCTTCATTGGAGCTGATGTACCGGCCAATTTGGTAGTGCGTTATTTTATCGTTGTTATTCACCGGAGGAGCATTCACTTTAGTATTTTTCAATACGAAATACAGTCATATCACTTACTTCATTTACATACTTGCAAATGTATTTGATGCTCTTTACCTAACTGCAGAACTCAACATGAATATGTGCATTGAATGTTTTACCCAGCAGAGGTGAAAATGGCACCACCCAACTGTCAAGTTCTACGTTGTTGACATTTTTGTAAATGATTGTCCGCCATTATCGGTATTTATTCCACGATATATTGGATATTCGTTGACATATGTGATCGTATCGTTAGTGAAATTTTTACGAAAACTCTTTGTACAATTTCCATCTATCATGCAAGGCGATGAACGATTCAAATTACCGCATGGGCCATGATTCATGTTTGTTGTAACAATATCAAACAGTAATTTATCAGTAGACGTATCTGGAATTTCCGCAGAAATTATACTATCGATTTCTTCAGGACGTATTTTGTCGATTAACCAAACCAAAATGTGGGCATGAGGTAATCCTCATTTTAGCCATTCCACCGAATACATCCAGCAACGTGCGGGACCGAATACATGTAATATTGTAATGAAACTCATTAAAGACTTTAATTTTTGTTTGAACACACGTGTTGTAATATCATGACGATGTATTGCATTTTGTCCTGGCAATAGCAAAGATGTAATCTCCGGCCATTTTGGATTAAATGTACACGTAATAGATAAACACGGTCGTCCGTATTCGCGCATGAAAGTTATAGCATCCTGGACGTATTCTTGCTTGTGACGTGGACTGCCTATGTACGATGATGGTAGAATGATATAGTTACCAATTTCGGCGGTGTCAGCGTTGCTCACAATAGCGTCTCGTAAGTAAATGTATTCTTCAGCATGCAGCTTCTGTTGACTGTATCGTATGTATCGTAGTCGTTCGCTCTCTATCTTCACGTACATGTCGACCATGAATTGTTGGCAAAGCTCACGGCACATTAGAATGACGTTGTCCTGATCGCGTCTAATCGTTCGAACTAACCTTCTTGTTTGTTTCGGCTCCTGTTACGGGATCCCGTTGTTTAATATTTATGCAATATCCGTTGTGTCCCTTCCAGAAAATTAGCTGATATTGGAGAGCGTCGTATGAACGGTGTGTATCAGCAATGAACTCAAGATTATTATTTATTCTTCGAATCACGATTTCTCGCGTAGCTGTACGGTCGCCAACCCTGATTCCAGCAACGTCGTCAACATCAGGTGCATTGAATCTACGAATGTGCTCTCCATCTGGTATTTTATCAGGATTTATGACAATGGCGTGATTGTCACTTTTGTAATTTGTGAATGTATGATTTGAATAATTTCAACAATTCATTGTGCTCATTCAATAAAGCGTCCAGCTCGCCGACGATGCAACTGGCAGAGGGTGAATTGAGGTTATTGTATCTACAACGTGCATCCACGCGATTGGCGAGTTCACTTTCGGAGTCCTCACCGCCCATAAAGTAAATTTGTAAAAATTGATGTGGTTCGTTTGGCATTGACAGCAATGAGCCCACTTTGAGATAAACTTGGCCTTCGATTTTGAATGTTGAATTAAATTGTTGACCATTTGCAGTATGATTTTTAACTATTTCTGTTGCTCCGAATGATGTCATTTGGAAACATGAATTAAATGTTCGAATTTACTTCATGAACAGGTTAGAATCTGGAACCGTACCGATAAATAAATTGTTCAATGGTTCAGGTGGTGTTTAAATTTCCTGTAGTGCACTCTTCCTGACGCGCAACACATCCCGGCCGGCTCATTTTCGAATTTAAGTGCATTACAATGCGGACATTCCTTGTCCATAGAACCAATCTCCACTTTCGAATGAGCGTAATATTTAATATTGGGCTCATAATCAAATGCTAGACGACAGAATGAATCTGATGTAAATGTTCGATGTACTTGTTGGCATTGTTGGTCATTTGCTCTGCGTGTGTCAACTAGGAATGCGCTTGTCTTTGTTCTAATTGTCTTTGTTGATTTCGTTCAGCTCATGCCTCTTGTGATTGTGATTCACGCAATTGCGCCATGTTTGAAATTGGGGTGAAGAAACATTTTCAAAATTTCCCTGACTTTTTAGTAGAATATAAACAGATTGCAGATGGAAACAAAATTTCAGATTTATTTAATCAAAGGTTTTCTAATATTCCAAAAATACTTAATATAGTTCCTTCAAAATTTCAAGCAATTCAATTTTTACCAAGGCGTGATCATTGCCACCAAGAGTTCACTTTCTCGTTTATCTCACCTAAGGAAGTGGCACAAACAATAAATTCTTTTAAAAATAAAAAGTGTACAGGTTGGGATGAAATTCCTCAGAATATAATGAAAATGACAAGTGATTCAATATGTAGGCCACTCAGTTGTGTAATAAATAAATCTTTTGAATGTAATAAATTCCCTTCAACATTAAAATATGCTAAGTCAAGCCTCTGTATAAAAAAGGAGCGAGGGATGTTTTAGGCAACTATCGTCCCATATCATTATTGCCATGTTTTTCAAAAGTTTTTGAACAAATTGCATCTAACCAAATTAAAAATTTTTTGGAATGTAATAATTTGTTTGTGAAAGATCAATTTGGTTTCCGATCAGCAAATAATACAACTTCTGCCATAGCTAAGTTTTTAGACCAGGTTGCATCTGCCTTGCGGATGGATCACAGAGTACGTTGGGTGTTTTCTGTGATCTGACTAAGGCATTCGATTGTGTTCAGCATGATATCCTTTGTGAGAAACTTAAATATTACAATTGTAGTGATTCAGCGGTGTCTTGGGTGAAATCTTATCTATCAAACCGCTATCAAAGAACCATTGTTTTGAAAAATAATATTAAATGTATTTCAAATTGGTATGAATTAAAGTATGGTGGGCCTCAGGGTTCAATACTGGGACCTCTGATTTTTTTGCTATATATAAATGATTTGCCTCTTAGTGTATCTCCAAAATTGGTTCTTTATGCGGATGACACTTCAGCAATTTTGAAGGCAAACTCAAATCAGGATATTAAAGTTATTTTTCACCATGCTATAGCAGAGCTTCAAAATTGGTTTTCAGCAAATGGTTTGTTGCTTAACAATTCCAAGACGCAAATTGTTAAATTTCAAACTGCTCAAAGCAAAGAAACCTTTGAACAAAATATTTCTTTTCTAGGCAACTCTTTCTCAGTAAATAACTCAGTTAATTTTTTAGGAGAGGAGGTTGATTATCAATTCAACTGGAAGGCCAATATTAGTAAATTAATTAAAAAACTAAATTTAATCTGTTTTCAAATGATTATTTTACGAGAAGTTGTTGAGACTCAAACAAAGCTATTATGGGCTTTTCTTTCCAATCATAAGTTACGGGATTGAATTTTTGGGAATCTCAAGTCACTCAAAATTAGTTTTTAAAATGCAAAAAAATACATCAGAATCATGACATTCTCATCAAAAAGGAAATCTTGTAAACCTTTTTTTAAAGAATTCATCATTATTGCAGTACCCTCATTATATATTTACAGGTGTCTAATTTTTGTTAAAAATAATCTGCAGAACTTAAAGAAACACAACATGAACATAATTGTAATACTAGATTTTGCGATGATTTCCAGTACCCAAGACACCGTTTGAAACTATTTCAAAAAACTCCTCAGTACAAGGGGAGGAAGTTGTTTAACAAATTACCAGGCAACTTAAAGAGTATAGTAAATGAAAATAGATTTAGAACTGAATTAAAATAAACGGTATCAGGAAACTGACACATACTTTCTCCCTTTTAGCCAAACTTTAATGACAAAAATATTTGTTTATTTGTTATCTACTAAATATAGAATATGAAGTAGAGATAAATGTACAGAAAATTGTCTAAAATAGTTGTTTTCAGAAATATCCACCGAAATCCCTTTTTGGGAGGCACTATAGAGTCCGTTGCTACACACAGTGGTTTTGAGAGGTTAAATGCCCCCTTGCCCCCCCCCAGGGTTAAATAGCAACATATTTCGACCATCCTCTGTTGGTCAATGCTAACTTGACCTGCATATCAAATTTTAATGAAATTGATCAGTAAATAAGAGAGAAATAGTTATTTTTGTATTCCCCATGAGAATAACATTGGACAACGTACTGCGTTTACCGCTAAATGAAAATTTCAATTTTCTCCGCAACTAGCAATCGTAGAATAGTAATTTAAAATACTAATTTATTTAGTTTTTTGAGTTCTTTTTAATGGTTAATAGTAATATTTTTTAACATTTATGATTTTTTATGAAAAATACAAAAAAGTGAATTTTGGATGTTTTAAGTCCTGTAATTTCTGAACCCGAAATTTTCCAGAAATGCGGGTGGTGCAATTGTGTTTGAAACCTAAAGTTCTACAAACCACTAAAGTTTAATCAAAATCGATAGAGCCGTTTTTGAGAAATTTGGATTTTTCATGTTTTTTGGCGATTTTTGGGGGATAATAGCCCTTAAAAACCAAAAATTCAAAAAAACGTTTTATTTTCTCTATTAATACACCCCCAAAACATAACATTTCTTCAGATATCAATTGATTCTTGGGGACTGGAATGCCCATCATGTAAGGCGTAAGGGTCTAATTGAATAATTGGTGAGTAAATTAAAAAGTTAATTTAATGTAAAAGATCTAGGCTGTATAAACACATTTCTCAGAACTGATATACCAAGAATTGGTGACACAATTATCTCTAAGCTAAACTAAAATTATTGACAAAGCACTCCAGAAGATGAGTATATGATTGATTCTAAAGAAAACGAAACTCAAATCGAAGTAAACTTTCAAGTAAACCTCGATGAAGATATTATAACCAATGTTCCATAACGTGAGCTGATTAGAAGTCTAAACTACTTAGCAATGATTTCAAGACCTCGTATTTAATTTGACTACATGAAAAGCAGTAAAAAGAATTTTGAAATACATAAATAATAACAACAATTTTAGACTCAAATTCAATAAAATGCAAAATGAAGAATGTGTTGAGGGTTTTGCTGATGCAGATTTGGGAAATGATCCTACTAAGAGAAAAAGCATAACTGGCATTGCAATTTATAATTTTGGAAATCTAGTGTCCTGGACTTCGAAGAAAGAGCAAGTTGTTGCTTTGTCCACTGCCGATGTTCCGAAGCTAATGCTTGGCTGCGATACACTGCACAAACAAAATTATGTATGCCAGCGGATTGACTCATGACTACAAAGAAGCAGAAACAACTCCAGTTTTAAACATCGTCAACTAGAGTGCGATTGCAATGATGAAAAACTACCAAAACACCAAGAGATCCAAACATATCGTCATTAAAGCTCATTGCATCAAAGATATTGTCACTAAGGGTATTGTGAAAGTTCAATATGTATCCTACGTTAAGAACGCAGTAGACATTTTTACCAAGTCGATGTTTAAAATCCGTTCAACCGTTATTGAGTTCTGACTGTGAAGAAAAAACCCCTAGCGAATGAATATATAGGATATTTACCATTCCCTGTGTATGAGTGAATGTATTTTGAATTGTTGTAAGATCGTCATAGTCAATTACTGCCCTGAAGTTAAAACAACACAGAGCATGCTAATCTACAAGCTATTACAAAGAATGTAAGGAATTGAGGGTGGTAAGGATAACGTAATTATACACTTTTAAAAACATTGTAAATATATATTTAAAAAAACAAAACAATCACCAATGTTGTAAAAAAGACAATGTAATAATACAAATTGATCATAAAACCACATTTTCAGCAAAATAGCTAACAAACATCTTCAACAACCAAAGTTTGATAGGTTTTCCACATCTATATATTTGTTAGTATTCGTTTGGAATTTTGCTAGACTTGGAGATTTGGACTACTCTGAACAAAAAAAATAGAGAAGTAACAATGGAAAATCATGGCTCTGGTTTTAGAAATCCATACTGTTCATGTTATATTTTGGCAACAATCAGAGAGTTTAGGTTTGCATGAGTGGTGATATTGAATGACTGCAACTTAATAACTTAAACTCATTTTAAAGTAAGGATGTTCAATCGTGTATATATTGGCAAAATTAAAAGTAAACTTCAAAGAGGATATGTGACAGTATGGCATTTGCATATATCTTAATATTTTCTTAGGATATACAAAATTCCCTGCTTTTTAAATAAAACTAGCTCATTACCCATGCTTCACACAAAGAATTCAGGAAAGAACAGCTGATTAAAATTTCTGGTGCTACTACATCTGGTTTTGGTCCATTCAACTTATTGCACATTAGAATAACATTGTAACTTTAAGGGTGACTGGGGCGGAGCCCAAAAGATGCAAAGATAGGGCCCAGACAGGAAAGGGAAATATGTAGCCTAGATAAATGATCTACCTACACCTGATGCAGAATATCTTGAGCGGTGGGAACTGTTTTCAGTTCAAACAGTTAGAGTAGAGCGAGCTTTAGACATCAGTCTAAATCTGTCATCTGTTGTTTCCATTATCTTTTCAGTCAGCTAATCGTAACATTGTTGTTATGTAAACAAAATAACTGATCGTCAGTATTCCATGTTCTGAAGCCCAGCTGGTTATCTCAGTCACTCCGGCAGTGGAGTAAGCCACGGCTCAAGATATTCCGCGTGAAGTGTACTTGCAAATTTTCAGCTCCATTGGTTCAGTAGGGTTTTTACGTTGGTCCCACAAAAATAGACCGACCGATTAAATAAATTAAGAAAGTAAGAGTTCAGCAATTGGTTCCAACGAGAGCTGTTCTTGTTAGGCAATTTGTTCCTAACTTAGGTAATTATGATGTTACAGAACACAATCCAGGTCTTCTACCCCCCCTCCCCAAGTGTCCTTCAAATTGGCACACAGATACATTTATAGGCAGCTTTTGGCCTACATTGTTTATAATTTACTATCTGGGGGAGACAATATTTTTTTTTTGGAGGGTTACTACATACCAAAAAGCAAAAACAACATTTATGAGATTTAAATTTGGTTGGTTGTGTTCCTCATTTATATCACATAAATCTTAAAAGATACCCTGCTTACGCCCCTCACGACTTATATTTCAATGTTACCTCATGAAACAAAACATTATTTGTTGAAAATGTTTGTTAGGTTATTGCCATTAAATAACTTATAAACTACTATGCTTATATGTTACTATAGTTATACATAAGTCTTCATCATACAATACACAGTCAAAGTATTGGTAACATAAATTGGCAGTATACTAAGTAAATGCAATAAACATTAAAGCGTGATGTCCCACCACAAGAAAACTTGCTAAAAACTTAACCATTTACTGCTGTATATGATAACCTAACTAAGCTGATGTAATTAAGGATCGCAGTGATATGGAAGCAGAAATGCAAAGTAAGATTTTATATAAAGCTAAGAAACTAAAATAATCAACAGAAATGTAAACAACAAACTAAGATACTAGAAAATATGAAAAATACTTTCAAAGTAACTTTTTGCAAAAAACAGATATATGGGATCTACCATAAGTAACCAACAAAATCTTCACAGTTTACTAAAGTTAATTGTAGTGAAGTTGAAACTGCAAATCAACAGTTTTCCTTATTACTAGAGTGTTTTTTCCCCTAGCATATTATTTTATTATTATATTATTTTATGAAATGTCTAGTAAAATATCTCACAGGAATAAACTTGTATGTATATATCAAAATATATCAATATATAATATTGATGTAGGATCAACACTTTTTCGATACAACATAAAATTACAATATTTATTTACTTTTAACCCTGTTAGATAAATCATGAGTACAATTTGACAAAGGTTTTTATAATATAACAACAAAATTAAAGACATTTAACTACTCAAATTTCTTGTAAATAAAAGCAGACAATAATAAAAATAACCAAATGTTTTAAAATTAAATTAATTATCTTGCTTTCTTTTGAGAAAAGTAAACTGTTAAAGTTTACTAAACCAAATACAGGCAAAAAGTCATTCCAGAGCATATGCCAAGCAGACGCCATCACTGTGCCCCAAACTGTACTTAGTTAAGGATGCAGTCAGGGCTACCAAGAGGAGATTGGGGGCCATGGGCAAAAGATCAGTGGGGGTCCCCAGAGACCCCTGATTTTACTATCTCCGTAATATTTTTCGGGGACCCCCTGGGATTCAGGAGCCTGGGGCAAAGTACCCAAGTACCCCCCTTGAGGCGGAACTGGATGCGGTTTACATATTATTATTGCTTTAACAATATTAAAACACTTGATTGAAAGACAAACAACAATCCCAAGAATAAGGCAGGTTTGGAAGCTCATTTTGACATTCTTATAAGTACTATGACTGGGAGTTTAATACAAAAAAACTGAATAACACTTAAAGATCAAGAATCAAGTAGTAGAATGTATAATGGGGTTATGTTGGTGTTTAATCCCACCTGCCATACAGTTCAGAGGTGGGGAGCAGGTCCCATTTAAATTATAATACAAAGGATGTAATAACGTTCACAATAGACAGCCCCTTAATTATTGTTCATTGGACTATTCATTGACATGTTCACTACAGGTGGAAGGTGAATAAGTTGAAAGGGCCATACTCACATTACATACTCATATTACACCTAAGGGGGTCTGGCTCAGTGTTACATAACATTTTAAATATAATGTTAGGAGTTTAAAGTCAACATAAGTTTGATAATCTGATTTTATGTTTTGTTTATGTTTTTTGTTTTTTACTAATCATTACATATTTATTTATTTCTTGCTAAATTTATTGCTAACATTTTCTTTTAAATTTATAGCAAATAAGCAAATATTACTTTTATTTGTTACGTTTTAGCTAGGATGGATTATTTTCTTACCTGAATCTAAAAAAATGTTACTTAAAAAGAAAAAAGGTAGTGTAAATATTACTTCTACGTTATGGGTTGCCTCAAACCTTATAATGATCGATTTACTGTTTTGAACTTTGTTCTTTAAGGGTTTGTCATATAATTTCTTGGTAAGTTAAAAAAATGTGGCTATATTTTTTTTAAATTATTATTATTTAATTAATTTGTTATGAATGGAATAACAGAATGGTCTTACAAATTAAATCGTTTAAACATTTACTATGATTATTTTTTCGCATAGAAGTAATTCGGGGGTGGCAAGGAGAGGCAGTTGCCCAACCAATAATTTGGAGGACATATTATGGTAATATATGAAAAGTCACAACTATCACAATCACGACCATTTTTGCCCCTCCAATAAAAATACTGATATTACGCTTATGATTTTATGTTTTATGTTATGAGAGGGTGGGGGGGGTGTTACGGTGTGTTATATTAAGGAGGGAGTGGGTTTGAAATTATTAAAAAATGTGTTATGTAATATGTGTATGGCCCCAAATGACCAAATCAAAAACTCAAGTGAAATTGATTGAGTCTGTCTCTCCATGTGACCTTTGATAACGCCCTCTGACCACCTGAGCAGAACAAGTTTGTTATTACTGTTCTTTGTGGTTCTTGTGTTTTAGCATAGGAGGTCAGAGCGATGTCTTCCACTCACGAATCTCTGTGTGGAGTCTGATGCTGATGGCATGTTGGTTTTTCTAATTATCGACTGGGAAAGTCCTGTTTTGGGTCTAGAATCCCCCAGCCAGTCTCTTCACTGCCCCTGCCACGGCCTGAGCCAGTGCATCAGCATGTTCAGACGTGTCCGACTCTGCAAAAACTCTAACTACATCTTCTGTCCCTGAGGGCCTGCAACAACCAACAGTACTCTGTTATAAATGTATAATACATGAACTACAACCTAATGACAGGATAAATTAACTGCATGGATTTGATTGTCCTGAAGCCAACATTTATCGATCAGTTCTCGGTAACAGTTTTTTCCTATAAAACTGAGTACCTGAACCGAAACATTTCTAATAGCAATACCTTAAGTGTCTTTAAATTTTTAATTCTTTTATTAGAAGTTTAATTTTTTTCACAAAAAGTTGTTACCTATTGAATAAACTTATAAATGTATTAAAATATTTTGTAAACAAGTGACTTTATTCAAATCTCCAATATATCTATGGTTTAATATATTGAGTTTTTCAATAAATACGAATTAATGATAACATTTGTTGTATGTGTTCTGTGGGCAAGTTTTCATTCAAGTTAAAAATTCCAACCTAAGGTTTTCTGAAACTTTGTAGAAATAAAGTAATTCTGTCCCAACCAAATTCCAATCCCATCCATACCAATTGGTACCATGTTATTTTTACATATTTCATAAAATAAATAGAAAACAAAGCCACATTATGTGGAAAATATTTGTATGACATTTTTTGACTAAAATTATCTGCACACCACATAAAGAATCATAGATTTGGACAAAGATAACTGAGATATGACAGCTGGGACGTAAAGTTTCATACTGGCAGGAAAATTATAACTTTTTGGTTTGTATCAAAAGTACTACAAACAGATCAACTAAATATTTGTTGAGCTTATTTATCAATATTGTTTTAAATTCATTATGAAGGCCAAACGTATGTCAGAATATCCAAAAAACAATAGTTAAAGCTTAAATGTTTATATGCAGGATTAGCCATTAAAATAGCCTTTTGTTGCAACTGAAATAACTTCAATTACTTGCAATTTTAAAATCAACCCAAATAGTATTGTCCAAATGGTTTCAAAAAATTATTATTTTATTTTAATTTTCACATGACGCCCATTCAACCACTGTCTCTCATGCCCTGTGCACAAATACACCACACAAATATGTCCATGCAAACATTAGCAAAACTGCTTCACTCACATTACTGGTTGTTTAGCTGTTTTGATTTACAATGACTCTTGCCAGCTATGGAAAAAAAAGTTGCCTCTCATACATATAGTGAAGGATTGTGGCCTTTCCCCCTGTGCTTTTGGTCCCCTGGCCTTAGGCCGGGGACACACGGTCCGGGCGAATGCCCGGATGGGTTTTCGTCCGTGTCCGGATGAAGTGAAGTACATTGAAAGGCATGTGTCAGGATACACGGTGCCCGGCCGGGCAAACGCCCGGCCTGGGCACAAGTGTCCGGGGATTCACCCGGTTATTCTCTACTTGCACGGACAGGTGTTTTTTTCCGGGAACCAGGTAGCAAGGCATTGTAGCAAATGGGCGTGAACACACGAGCTGGGTGATCACCCATCCATCCACCACTCCAGTCGGTGTTTAACTAGTGAGTCACCTAGTAGTTTTTGTAATCTTGTTTTTAAATCAGTGGACGTCATCTTTGCGGATATAGAAATAGACTTATTAATTAGCCTTGTACATGAAATGCCTGAACTTTGGGACAGAACTTTGGAGATTATCCAGCACAAAAATAAAACTAGGGACAGCAGGATATACATTTTCAAACATAAAAGTCATGCATGCTGCTTTACATGTTTATACCCAATTTCATAAAAATTGTACTATGTTTACAAAAGTTATCGTACCCACAAACACACAAAAAACTGAAAACTGAAATTTCTTTTCTCATATAAACATTAGTAAAATAATGGAACACATAGTGTTTATTGCAGTTAGAGGTGAGTATATATTATAGTTATAGATTCAAATATATCTGTTACAATCAAAAATTCCTATGTTTGCCAATACTGTATTCCACAATCCGGACGATACCGGGTCAACGTGTTCTCACAATCAAATATCGCACATATCCGGGAAAATAACCGGCCGGGCATTTACCCGGACCGTGTGTCCCAGGCCTTAGACAGGAGACCCAAAAACGTAAAGTAATGCCGACTCATACCCTGCTAATAGCTTGTTCCTTCTTCTCTACAGAGATCTTTAAAGGGTAATGAGAAATTCTTTATGCAAAATTCAACATACGTTCATACTAAAATATATTTTAAAACATAAACCAAGTTATAACTAAAACTATTAGTAAAATATTGAGGTAAACTGATTACTTGAGCAAATTATTAAGAAAGGGTAGTGTAGTTCCCATTAAATTAAGATACTGTGATCTCTTAAATGAATTACACTACTTCCAAGGAAACTCACCTGACAAAAGACCGGCCCTTGGGATATTGAGCGACCAGCTTATCTATCTCGTCTTGCAGCCCAGCAGGCATGAGGCACCTTCTCTCTGCGTCAGTCGTGGTAATCACAGTGCGATCCTGCACCAAACAAATTTACTGAGTACCATAGTGAGATGAAATAAATGGCATTTATATATTTAAAAAAAAACTATTCATTAACTGAGGTGATACACATTATTTTTTTTTTTTCAATATTATATTAAACAGCGTTTTTCTCTTCACTTCTGAAAAAAGGTCTGTTACCAACCCTACTATTTAAATCAAGTTTATTTTCATTCAAGCTACGAAAACATATTGACTTCAAATATAGAATAGAATATAGAATAGAATAGAATATTTTTATTTTCTCATAATACATAACAAAAATACATAGTTGTAACTTTATTTTTAATTACGCAGCTTGCTTGTAACTTAAATAAATAATAATGTCCATTTTACTTGTCAGGCTGACATAAAAATAAAAATAAAATAATGAGAAAACAATAGGGCCTCTTAAGGCAATGCCTGTTATGAGGTTCCATCACTTAAATTAAAATAACATAAAGTAAAGTAAGCGAACAGAAATGATTGAAATATAATAAACACAATTGTCTCAGACAACCTATGTGTATACAAAAATAAAAAATAAATACAAAATTAAATATTTTACGTGCCTTATTTTCTCACATAAACACTGAAATTAAGCATGGACTCAATGCATAAAAACTAATTACAGAAAATAAATAAAACTGTATTTGTAGATTCATATAGTCTATCATATAAATTATACATGTATTATAATATTCTAAGGTTTACTCTTTCAAACCGCACACCGCACTTGTGCCACCAGGCGGCTCATGGCCCTCCCCGGAGGCTTGCCTCCGGGGTTGGGACTCCCCAGGTGCCGTCAAAGCTCATTGCATGCAATGCATAGTCCCTGTGTGGCATAGTCCTCCAAAGTGCGCCCTTATAAATTTACTTAGCTATAATATCAAAAATAAAACTATTGCTGAATTTGAAATAAAAATCAATATCCTCTAGTTGAAATAACCATTTCCTTAATCTACTTAACAAAAATTGAATATTAAATGCAATCTTTACATTTTCAGGAAGTTTGTTAAACAGTTTCGGAGCTATAAAATTGAAAGTTTTTGTAAAAAATGTATTGGTTGGCTTGGGAATAAAAAACTGGTTACATTTTCTTAATTTTTTCTATACTCATTCTCATTTTGAGGCATATTTCCACTTTTATTGTAGAAAAGTTTCAGAACTTTATAAACATAAATATATTTAAACGGAAGAATTCTCTGACATGAAAAGAGGTTTTGATGGTTCATATCTGTTTTTGTATGAATATATCGTTGAACTACAACCTTATTACCTTGTTACCCTTGCCACATGTTGTACATAAGTTTCTTGGTACTTAGATTGCAATTTGACATATTTTTACAGAGTTGAATGGTGGGGTTATATTTTGATTTAACAGAATGGTATTATTACTAATTTTACTAGCAATACATAACCAGCAAATAGTGTGGGTAACTGACCAATTTGGGTTGGCAACTTAATTTAATCTGACATTCTTAATTCAACACTGATCATCATGTGGTCAGTTACAAAAATTACCAAATGCATAACCATTTCAACTAAGGAAGCTAGTAAAACATCTGACTCTTTTAAAAACAAAGAGATTACCCTTATTTCTATGCTGTGTTGAAAGCTTCAACTTAACACGTTCACGCCTACACATAATTTCCGCTGTGCAACGGGATCCACATTGTCATGAAGTATTACACATGTCTGACTAGTGTAGGGGTGGGCAAGTACTCGAGTTTCAAGTATTTGTTCGAGTACTAAAGACTACTCGAAGGCCAAGTCGAGTAGTAAAAATACTCAAAACTATCGAGTCGAGTAGTTGACTACTCCCTCCGTTTACCCCAGATAGTTGAAAATAGTGTAGTTACCCCCGCCGTTTACCCATGTTTACGGCGTTAATCAATGTTTAACAAAATAAAAATAAGTGACTGAAATAAAGAAAAATAAGCTTATTTTTAGCTCATATGAAAGGTGGGTTATTTATGGATACCTGTGAGTTATGGGGTTACAAACCCCCTAAAAATACCACTTCAGATGGGTCGATCTGTCTGGTTTACGAACTTAAATTCATAAATGTTGCTTTACACGTTTATACCAAATTTTATCAAAATCGTACCTAGTTTACGAGAGTTATCGCACCCACGGACACACACACACACATATACATACATATATATATATATATATATATACAGTTTCGAACGAATGGTGTTTTGGGGTTCTGGGGACCTCAAAACTAAAAGTTATCATGGTCCGGGGCCTAGGTTTCACCATGCCGACTATGATAATAGCTTTTTCCCTATAGGGGAAATTCGCTAAAAACAAACTTGTTTTGGGGGGTTGCGAACACCACAAAAGGCCCGCACAGAAGCGTTAAAAGAGCAGAAAATTAAATACCTCCGTCGCAGCAAACCTGTCCCCTCAGCAAATTTCCAATGAATATAGATGTCTTAATACTAGAGATGTGCGAGTACTCAAAATTTCGAGTTCGAGCCGAGTTTGGCACCGAAACTTAAAGTTTTACTGAAACTCAAAAGTTACTAGCGAGTTTACTCCCGCCGTTTACCCGCGCTACCAAGGGTCATCCGCGGACGCGTGTCGTCTGTAAATTCAAATTGAGTGTGAACGCATTTGAGGTGTTAAGAGTTGTGTTGTGGATTTTAGTGTTTTATTAAAAAATAAGTGAGTTGTGGCTTGTAAATTTGTGTTACTCTTTACACCAAAATGGAGGATTTACCAGGACCTTCAGATTGAGTTGTATGAACACTGTCTGTATAGTCCCGTTTTAGGTTAACCTAACCTTGTAATTTTTTTAAGTAAAATATCAAAAACATTACCAGGAACTTCAGATTGAGTTGTATGAACACTGTCTGTATAGTCCCGTTTTAGGTTAACCTAACCTTGTCATTTTTTTAAGTAAAATATCAAAAACATATATGTAATGGAATCTAATAGACAAGCTTGTTTGTGCTAAGTTTGTGCTTGTTTTTTGTTCCATAATAATTGAAATTGAGTCAATCCATTAATTTTAGGCTCCACTGTTCTTTGGCATTGAGCTGTTTTTAAAGACAAGTGATTTGTTTTGGCCTTTTTTAAGTTTCATCAATGATTTTTTAAATAATTTGTAATATTTTAAAACTCTATTTAAGATATGGCTTCAATTTCATCAATTGATTTGCCAGGCACTTTTAAACATATCTTCATGTTGTTACTATCTGATTGTTCTTACTAGGAGTATTACTGTTAAAATTAATGCTAAGATATGTTAGTAAATAAATGTTGTGTGGTAAGTAAGTAGGCTAATGTTTTACCATGTAATAGCCCTTTTAAATATTAAAATAAAGTTTATTTTAACTTATAGGCCTAAATGTAATTTTATGTCCTCCATTGGTAGAAAAATGTAGCTTAGTCCTAAATATAATATAGAAAACAGGATAAATAAAAAAAGAGGAAATAAAATAAAAAAACTGAGATTATTTTTTAATGAAACTGTTAATTAATACCAAACAGGCTATAACAACCTGAATACCAAAAGATTAAAAGTATTTTATCTTCACGGCAAAATGTTATGCAATAACTTTGGTATGATTTATTTTCAGAAAAATGTACTTACTTTTTACCAATGAAGCAAGAATCCATTTATTTTACTTACTATTGTTATTTTCAGGTCATAGTGACTAGAAAAGTATATTTTAATTACAACATTTATAAATGGAATTCTATACACTGTTTTGATCCAATTCAACTCGACCCTCGACCTGTTTTTTTATTTTTTTTATTAGTATACTCAACTCGAAGTCGAGATTCAAATCTTTTTCCATTTACTCGACTCGACTTAAAAAACCTTTTACTCACACATCTCTACTTAACAGGATTCTTCAGAAATATTTTCACAAACAGCGATATTTAAAAAAGGTTTTATTCTCCATAAGAGTAACATTGGGGATGAGCATACAGGTTTGCTGCAACAAGAATCACAAAATAATGGGTTTTATATAAATATCAATAGAACTCATCTAAGTGAAGTCACATAGGCTACCAAGTTTAATTCATAAGTAAGCGATATACATTTGAATTATTTTCCATAAGAATAACATGGGGACTCAATAATGGGATAGAAATTTTTAGAATAAACATAAATTAGGATCAATTTTGCTAACACAATTTCGCTACTAAAGAAATTATCACAATTCTTAAATTGTTAATTGTGAACCCTGTGTAGTTGTTCTCAAGAGCCCAAATGCTCACTTATTATCCAGATTAGTTTGTTTTGGTCATGATATTTAACCCCCAACTTTTCACACTGTTGTAAATAAATCTTGTGTGCATTTGGAAGATTAAAAAATGATTTTGAAAATAAAATATATTTAAATCTATATTAAGGATTATGCTGTTATCCTTAAAGTGATAACTTTATCAAGAGCAGCAGAAATTTGAAGCACCTTAAGAAATTGAATGCCTCAATTAAATTGTAATAAAGTAGGGATGTGCCAGTACTCGAAAATTTAAGCTAGTATTTCCAGCTGATGTCTGGAGAATCGCTAACGATTGCGAACTGCCAAAAGACGTAGGAACGCCTGCAAAAGACGATCTAACCACGTAAAATCGGCCGAAAAAGATGACAAAAACATGATCAGTCATAACAACAATCAAACTTTTGTAAATGACGACCGAACTGCATAATATCGGCTGTAAATGACGACGAAGAACATAATATTGGTAAAAATGTACGATTTGACCACGTGTTATCGTCCGAAAATGACAATGGGCAACATATTATCGATCAGGTATTACTGGACCATGTAATATCGGCTGTAAATAATGATGGAAAACATAATATCGGTAAAAAATGACGACCCAACTAAAAAATATTGGCCATTAAAAACTATTTACAAACATAATATTGTTCATACGTGATGACCGAACCAAGTGATATAGGCTAAATCGCAACTGGAATTTGATTTAGCAGCTGAAAATGACGGCCAAACCATGTTTTGTTTGTCAATACAAAATCCAATTTGATTATACTGGCCAAAATGTGTATTGATATTCATATTATAGTTAGAAACCATGTTAACAATCAAATAACAATCTGGAATGGTATCCGAATAGCATTACACTATTTGAAACTAACAACAACAGTAAAATTTTGATGACAAATACCTGCACGAAAATACTCTAAACTCGAGAATAATTGGCACTGCTCGACTCGACTCAATCTATCACTTAATTACTCGCACACCCCTACAATTGAGGAAAATGGCATTGGCTTGATGGAACAAATAACCACCTTGACATTAACTTTCATGAGCCTATTGGGCAGGTCGGTGTATGTGTGGAGCCAGTCCTGCACGTCCCAGCCTCTGGAGTGCAGAACGGTCTCTACCAGCAGCAGGTCAGACAGGGCATCTCCCACTGTCTCGTTGGTCATGTCCACTACATACGCCAGCCTCTCTGCAGCTGCAACTTTCACATCTCCTAGCCTGAAACAAAACCGTCGGTGAATATTCCATCTCACTAACAACTAGGAGATCTTGGTAAATGTATAACAGATAGCAATTAATTGTGGTTAACAACATAGATTCTTTTCCAAAATTTTTGTATACTGGAAATTGGAATATACATTAGTGACTGTATGCTTACCCAGAATCTTTAGTAGCTTTTTTAATTTTCCGCTTTGCACTTTCACTATAAACCACTGTGCCATGACCATTAGCTTCAAAATAGACTCCGATATCAAATTCAAGTGCCTTGTGATGAAGGTGTTTTACTCCCGTTGGTACACAGACCACTGGTACTTTCTGGAACGAAATAGATCACTCGTTATGAGGATTGTGCATACAGCAGTTTTACTAAGTCTACAATATAGCAACCACAAATCATCATATCTTGTTGTATTGCCTCTGAATCACTGATGATGACTGTAAAAGGCATAATTTTACTTGACTCTACCAGAGAAATCCACTATACGATATCCTTTTGATATATTATAAGTTTTGAGTATTTAAACCCTTATCTCCTTATCTTCAAATCTCAGGTAGGCCTACATAAACGTCTAAAACTTAACTTGCAGGAGGTTGTCAAAGTTTATTAAAAAACAGAGAACATGATTTTCGACACGACTAGGGACCGCTTGAGCACACATGAATAGGTGGTAGGTCATGAATATGAATCATCAGTTTCGAGTCGTTTTAGTCTCAATCATATTATTTTGAGTAGGCTATACAGTTGACAATCATGACCAACATTTAAGCCTGTAAACTCAATGTATAGTTCACCTAAGTTTGCAAAAAATACTCATTTTTCACAATGAAGAACTCTTATACACATTTTTAATTTCCCAATTGCTTGCAGGCCTTAATGATACATAGTTAAAAATGATATCAAAAACTATTCCACACATAAATCAACTTTTTGCATTTAAATGTTTACTTAAATGTCAAAGTACAGGAAAGAAAATCCAATTATATTTTGACAGTTCGGAATGTAACGATGCCACTCACCAGTTTATTGGTGATGTACTCAGTGGAGCTGCCGTTAGCATATGCTGTCTGCACCAAGCCAATCTGTAGGTCTAGTCCACTATCTTCTATCAGCTCCTTCAGGTAGCCTGCAACTGAGAAAATAAAAGGACTATTAACAATATTTATTTCTATAAATTCCCATGCAATTAACTACAACATAATCATTCCTGTGTGCATTTATTTTTTAACGCATTTGCTACTAACATGTTTAAAAAATCCATAAATTTAACCTTATCATCACCATTACCTACCTATGAGCCACTCGTGTTCAGCCTGTGGCCGGAGTCCCATATATGAGCCACTCAGGGAGTTCAGCCTGAGACCAGAGTCCAACATATAAACCACTAGAGTTCAGCCTGAGACCGGAGTCCCATATATGAACCACTCAGGGAGTTCTACCTGAGACCGGAGTCACATATATGAGCCACTGGAGTTCAGCCTGAGATCGGAGTCCCATGTATGAGCCACTCAGGGAGTTTAGCCTGAGACCGGAGCCCCATATATGAGCCACTGGAATTCAGCCTGAGACCGGAGTCCCATATATGAGCCACTGGAGTTCAGCCTGAGATCGGAGTCCGATATATGAGCCACTGGAGTTAAGCCTGAGACCGGAGCCCCATATATGAGCCACTGGAGTTCAGCCTGAGACCGGAGACCCATGTATGAGCCATTCAGGGAGTTTAGCCTGAGACCGGAGCCCCATATATGAGCCACTGAAGTTCAGCCTGAGATCGGAGTCCCATATATGAGCCACTGGAGTACAGCCTGAGACCGGAGCCCCATATATGAGCCACTGGAGTTCAGCCTTAGATCGGAGTCCCATATATGAGCCACTGGAGTTTAGCCTGAGACCGGAGCCCCATATATGAGCCACTGGAGTTCAGCCTGAGACCGGAGTACCATATTTATGAGCCACTCGGGAAGTTTAGACTGAGACCGGAGTCCCATATATGAGCCACTGGAGTTCAGCATGAGACCGGAGTCCCATATATGAGCCACTCGGGAAGTTTGGCCTAAGACCGGAGTCCCATATATAAGCCACTCGGGAAGTATAGACTGAGACCGGAGTCCCATATATGAGCCACTGGAGTTTAGCCTGAGACCGAAGCCCCATATATGAGCCACTGGAGTTCAGCCTGAGACCGGAGCCCCATATATGAGCCACTGAAGTTCAGCCAGAGACCGGAGCCCCATATATGAGCCACTGGAGTTCAGCCTGAGACCGGAGTCCAATGTATGAGCCACTGGAGTTCAGCCTGAGATCGGAGTCCCATGTATGAGCCACTCAGGGAGTTTAGCCTGAGACCGGAGCCCCATATATGAGCCACTGGAATTCAGCCTGAGATCGGAGTCCCATGTATGAGCCACTCAGGGAGTTTAGCCAGAGACCGGAGCCCCATATATGAGCCACTGGAATTCAGCCTGAGACCGGAGTCCCATATATGAGCCACTGGAGTTCAGCCTGAGATCGGAGTCCCATATATGAGCCACTGGAGTTTAGCCTGAGACCGGAGCCTCATATATGAGCCACTGGAGTTCAGCCTGAGACCGGAGTTCCATGTATGAGCCACTGGAGTTCAGCCTGAGATCTGAGTCCCATATATGAGCCACTGGAGTTCAGCCTGAGACCGGAGCCCCATATATGAGCAACCAGATCAGCCTGAGATCTGAGTCCCATATATGAGCCACTCGGGAAGTTTAGACTGTTTTCGGAGTACCATGTATGAGCCACTGGAGTTTAGCCTGAGATCGGAGTCCCATGTATGAGCCACTGGAGTTCAGCCTGAGACCGGAGTCCCATATATGAGCCACACAGGAAGTTTGGCCTAAGACCGGAGTCCCATATATGAGCCACTGGAGTTTAGCCTGAGACCGGAGCCCCATATATGAGCCACTGGAGTTAAGCCTGAGACCGGAGTCCCATGTATGAGCCACTCAGGGAGTTTAGCCTGAGACCGGAGCCCCATATATGAGGCACTGGAGTTCAGCCTGAGATCGGAGTCCCATATATGAGCCACTGGAGTTCAGCCTAAGACCGGAGTCCCATATATGAGCCACTGGAGTTCAGCCTGAGACCGGAGTCCCATATATGAGCCACTCGGGAAGTTTGGTCTAAGACCGGAGTCCCATATATGAGCCACTGGAGTTTAGCCTAAAACCGGAGCCCCGTATATGAGCCACTGGAGTTCAGCCTGAGAACGGAGTCCCATATATGAGCCACTCGGGAAGTTTGGACTGAGTCCAGAGTCCCATGTATGAGCCACTGGAGTTCAGCCTAGGATTGGAGTCCCATGTATGAGCCACTGGAGTTCAGCCTAAGACCGGAGTCCCATATATGAGCCACTCGGGAAGTTTGGTCTAAGACCGGAGTCCCATATATGAGCCACTGGAGTTAAGCCTAAAACCGGAGCCCCATATATGAGCCACTGGAGTTAAGCCTGAGACCGGAGTCCCATGTATGAGCCACTCAGGGAGTTTAGCCTGAGACCGGAGCCCCATATATGAGGCACTGGAGTTCAGTCTGAGATCGGAGTCCCATATATGAGCCACTAGAGTTCAGCCTAAGACCGGAGTCCCATATATGAGCCACTGGAGTTCAGCCTGAGACTGGAGTCCCATATATGAGCCACTCGGGAAGTTTGTCCTAACACCGGAGTCCCATATATGAGCCACTGGAGTTCAGCCTGAGATCGGAGTCCCATATATGAGCCACTGGAGTTTAGCCTGAGACCGGAGCCCCATACATGAGCCACTGGAGTTCAGCCTGAGACCGGAGTCCCATGTATGAGCCACTCAGGGTGTTTAGCCTGAGACCGGAGCCCCATATATGAGCCACTGGAGTTCAGCCTGAGTTCGGAGTCCCATATATGAGCCACTGGAGTTCAGCTTGAGGATGGAGTCCCATATATGAGCCACTGGAGTTTAGCCTGAGACCGGAGCCCCATATATGAGCCACTGGAGTTCAGCCTGAGACCGGAGTCCCATATTTATGAGCCACTCGGGAAGTTTAGACTGAGACCGGAGTCCCATATATGGGCCACTGGAGTTAAGCCAGAGATCGGAGTCCCATATATGAGCCACTGGAGTTTAGCATGAGACCGGAGCCCCATATATGAGCCATTGGAGTTCAGCCTGAGATCGGAGTCCCATATATGAGCCACTCGAGAAGTTTAGACTGAGGCCGGAGTCCAATATATGAGCCACTCGGAAAGTTTGGCCTAAGGCCGGAATTCCATATATGAGCCACTGGAGTTCAGCCTGAGATCGGAGTCCCATATATGAGCCACTCGGGAATTTTAGACTGAGACCGGAGTCCCATATATGAGCCAATGGAGTTCAGCCTGAGACTGGAGTCCCATATTTGAGCCACTCGGGAACTTTAGACTGAGACCGGAGTCCCATATATGAGCCACTGGAGTTCAGCCTGAGACTGGAGTCCCATATTTGAGCCACTGGAGTTCAGCTTGAGACCGGAGCCCCATGTATGAGCCACTGGAGTCCAGCCTCAGATCGGAGTCCCATGTATGAGCCACTGGAGTTCAGCCTGAGATCGGAGTCCCATATATGAGCCGCTGGAGTTCAGCTTGAGACCGGAGCCCCATGTATGAGCCACTCGGGGAGTTTAGCCTGAGACCGGAATCCCATATATGAGCCACTGGAGTTTAGCATGAGACCAGAGCCCCATATATGAGCCATTGGAGTTCAGCCTGAGATCGGAGTCCCATATATGAGCCACTCGGGAAGTTTAGACTGAGACCGGAGTCCAATATATGAGCCACTCGGGAAGTTTGGCCTAAGGCCGGAGTCCCATATATGAGCCACTGGAGTTCAGCCTGAGATAGGAGTCCCATATATGAGCCACACTGGAGTTTAGCCTGAGACTGGAGCCCCATATATGAGCCACTGGAGTTCAGCCTGAGATCGGAGTCCCATATATGAGCCACTCGGGAATTTTAGACTGAGACCGGAGTCCCATATATGAGCCACTGGAGTTCAGCCTGAGACTGGAGTCCCATATTTGAGCCACTCGGGAACTTTAGACTGAGACCGGAGTCCCATGTATGATCCACTGGAGTTCAGCCTGAGATCGGAGTCCCATGTATGAGCCACTGGAGTTCAGCCTGAGACCGGAGTCCCATGTATGAGCCACTGGAGTTCATCCTGAGATCGGAGTCCCATATATGAGCCGTTGGAGTTCAGCCTGAGACCGGAGCCCCATGTATGAGCCACTCGGGGAGTTTAGCCTGAGACCGGAGTCCCATATATGAGCCACTGGAGTTTAGCATGAGACCGGAGCCCCATATATTAGCCATTGGAGTTCAGCCTGAGATCGGAGTCCCATATATGAGCCTCTCGGGAAGTTTAGACTGAGACCGGAGTCCAATATATGAGCCACTCGGGAAGTTTGGCCTATGGCCGGAGTCCCATATATGAGCCACTGGAGTTCAGCCTGAGATAGGAGTCCCATATATGAGCCACACTGGAGTTTATCCTGAGACTGGAGCCCCATATATGAGCCACTGGAGTTCAGCCTGTAACTGGAGTCCCATATTTTAGCCACTCGGGAAGTATAGACTGAGACCGGAGTCCCATATATGAGCCACTGGAGTTTAGCCTGAGACCGAAGCCCCATATATGAGCCACTGGAGTTCAGCCTGAGACCGGAGCCCCATATATGAGCCACTGAAGTTCAGCCAGAGACCGGAGCCCCATATATGAGCCACTGGAGTTCAGCCTGAGACCGGAGTCCAATGTATGAGCCACTGGAGTTCAGCCTGAGATCGGAGTCCCATGTATGAGCCACTCAGGGAGTTTAGCCTGAGACCGGAGCCCCATATATGAGCCAACGGAATTCAGCCTGAGATCGGAGTCCCATGTATGAGCCACTCAGGGAGTTTAGCCAGAGACCGGAGCCCCATATATGAGCCACTGGAATTCAGCCTGAGACCGGAGTCCCATATATGAGCCACTGGAGTTCAGCCTGAGATCGGAGTCCCATATATGAGCCACTGGAGTTTAGCCTGAGACCGGAGCCTCATATATGAGCCACTGGAGTTCAGCCTGAGACCGGAGTTCCATGTATGAGCCACTGGAGTTCAGCCTGAGATCTGAGTCCCATATATGAGCCACTGGAGTTCAGCCTGAGACCGGAGCCCCATATATGAGCAACCAGATCAGCCTGAGATCTGAGTCCCATATATGAGCCACTCTGGAAGTTTAGACTGATTCCGGAGTACCATGTATGAGCCACTGGAGTTTAGCCTGAGATCGGAGTCCCATGTATGAGCCACTGGAGTTTAGCCTGAGACCGGAGCCCCATATATGAGCCACTGGAGTTAAGCCTGAGACCGGAGTCCCATGTATGAGCCACTCAGGGAGTTTAGCCTGAGACCGGAGCCCCATATATGAGGCACTGGAGTTCAGCCTGAGATCGGAGTCCCATATATGAGCCACTGGAGTTCAGCCTAAGACCGGAGTCCCATATATGAGCCACTGGAGTTCAGCCTGAGACCGGAGTCCCATATATGAGCCACTCGGGAAGTTTGGTCTAAGACCGGAGTCCCATATATGAGCCACTGGAGTTTAGCCTAAAACCGGAGCCCCATATATGAGCCACTGGAGTTCAGCCTGAGACCGGAGTCCCATATATGAGCCACTCGGGAAGTTTGGACTGAGTCCAGAGTCCCATGTATGAGCCACTGGAGTTCAGCCTAGGATTGGAGTCCCATGTATGAGCCACTGGAGTTCAGCCTAAGACCGGAGTCCCATATATAAGCCACTCGGGAAGTTTGGTCTAAGACCGGAGTCCCATATATGAGCCACTGGAGTTTAGCCTAAAACCGGAGCCCCATATATGAGCCACTGGAGTTATGCCTGAGACCGGAGTCCCATGTATGAGCCACTCAGGGAGTTTAGCCTGAGACCGGAGCCCCATATATGAGGCACTGGAGTTCAGTCTGAGATCGGAGTCCCATATATGAGCCACTAGAGTTCAGCCTAAGACCGGAGTCCCATATATGAGCGACTGGAGTTCAGCCTGAGACTGGAGTCCCATATATGAGCCACTCGGGAAGTTTGTCCTAACACCGGAGTCCCATATATGAGCCACTGGAGTTCAGCCTGAGATCGGAGTCCCATATATGAGCCACTGGAGTTTAGCCTGAGACCGGAGCCCCATATATGAGCCACTGGAGTTCAGCCTGAGACCGGAGTCCCATGTATGAGCCACTCAGGGAGTTTAGCCTGAGACCGGAGCCCCATATATGAGCCACTGGAGTTCAGCCTGAGTTCGGAGTCCCATATATGAGCCACTGGAGTTCAGCCTGAGGATGGAGTCACATATATGAGCCACTGGAGTTTAGCCTGAGACTGGAGCCCCATATATGAGCCACTGGAGTTCAGCCTGAGACCGGAGTCCCATATTTATGAGCCACTCGGGAAGTTTAGACTGAGAACGGAGTCCCATATATGGGCCACTGGCGTTAAGCCAGAGATCGGAGTCCCATATATGAGCCACTGGAGTTTAGCATGAGACCGGAGCCCCATATATGAGCCATTGGAGTTCAGCCTGAGATCGGAGTCCCATATATGAGCCACTCGGGAAGTTTGGCCTAAGGCCGGAATTCCATATATGAGCCACTGGAGTTCAGCCTGAGATCGGAGTCCCATATATGAGCCACTCGGGAATTTTAGACTGAGACCAGAGTCCCATATATGAGCCAATGGAGTTCAGCCTGAGACTGGAGTCCCATATTTGAGCCACTCGGGAACTTTAGACTGAGACCGGAGTCCCATGTATGAGCCACTGGAGTCCAGCCTCAGATCGGAGTCCCATGTATGAGCCACTGGAGTTCAGCCTGAGACCGGAGTCCCATGTATGAGCCACTGGAGTTCAGCCTGAGATCGGAGTCCCATATATGAGCCTTTGGAGTTCAGCTTGAGACCGGAGCCCCATGTATGAGCCACTCGGGGAGTTTAGCCTGAGACCGGAATCCCATATATGAGCCACTGGAGTTTAGCATGAGACCAGAGCCCCATATATGAGCCATTGGAGTTCAGCCTGAGATCGGAGTCCCATATATGAGCCACTCGGGAAGTTTAGACTGAGACCAGAGTCCAATATATGAGCCACTCGGGAAGTTTGGCCTAAGGCCGGAGTCCCATATATGAGCCGTTGGAGTTCAGCCTGAGACCGGAGCCCCATGTATGAGCCACTCGGGGAGTTTAGCCTGAGACCGGAGTCCCATATATGAGCCACTGGAGTTTAGCATGAGACCGGAGCCCCATATATTAGCCATTGGAGTTCAGCCTGAGATCGGAGTCCCATATATGAGCCACTCGGGAAGTTTAGACTGAGACCGGAGTCCAATATATGAGCCACTCGGGAAGTTTGGCCTATGGCCGGAGTCCCATATATGAGCCACTGGAGTTCAGCCTGAGATAGGAGTCCCATATATGAGCCACACTGGAGTTTAGCCTGAGACTGGAGCCCCATATATGAGCCACTGGAGTTCAGCCTGAGACTGGAGTCCCATATTTGAGCCACTCGGGAAGTATAGACTGAGACCGGAGTCCCATATATGAGCCACTGGAGTTTAGCCTGAGACCGAAGCCCCATATATGAGCCACTGGAGTTCAGCCTGAGACCGGAGCCCCATATATGAGCCACTGAAGTTCAGCCAGAGACCGGAGCCCCATATATGAGCCACTGGAGTTCAGCCTGAGACCGGAGTCCAATGTATGAGCCACTGGAGTTCAGCCTGAGATCGGAGTCCCATGTATGAGCCACTCAGGGAGTTTAGCCTGAGACCGGAGCCCCATATATGAGCCACCGGAATTCAGCCTGAGATCGGAGTCCCATGTATGAGCCACTCAGGGAGTTTAGCCAGAGACCGGAGCCCCATATATGAGCCACTGGAATTCAGCCTGAGACCGGAGTCCCATATATGAGCCACTGGAGTTCAGCCTGAGATCGGAGTCCCATATATGAGCCACTGGAGTTTAGCCTGAGACCGGAGCCTCATATATGAGCCACTGGAGTTCAGCCTGAGACCGGAGTTCCATGTATGAGCCACTGGAGTTCAGCCTGAGATCTGAGTCCCATATATGAGCCACTGGAGTTCAGCCTGAGACCGGAGCCCCATATATGAGCAACCAGATCAGCCTGAGATCTGAGTCCCATATATGAGCCACTCGGGAAGTTTAGACTGATTCCGGAGTACCATGTATGAGCCACTGGAGTTTAGCCTGAGATCGGAGTCCCATGTATGAGCCACTGGAGTTTAGCCTGAGACCGGAGCCCCATATATGAGCCACTGGAGTTAAGCCTGAGACCGGAGTCCCATGTATGAGCCACTCAGGGAGTTTAGCCTGAGACCGGAGCCCCATATATGAGGCACTGGAGTTCAGCCTGAGATCGGAGTCCCATATATGAGCCACTGGAGTTCAGCCTAAGACCGGAGTCCCATATATGAGCCACTGGAGTTCAGCCTGAGACCGGAGTCCCATATATGAGCCACTCGGGAAGTTTGGACTGAGTCCAGAGTCCCATGTATGAGCCACTGGAGTTCAGCCTAGGATTGGAGTCCCATGTATGAGCCACTGGAGTTCAGCCTAAGACCGGAGTCCCATATATTAGCCACTCGGGAAGTTTGGTCTAAGACCGGAGTCCCATATATGAGCCACTGGAGTTTAGCCTAAAACCGGAGCCCCATATATGAGCCACTGGAGTTATGCCTGAGACCGGAGTCCCATGTATGAGCCACTCAGGGAGTTTAGCCTGAGACCGGAGCCCCATATATGAGGCACTGGAGTTCAGTCTGAGATCGGAGTCCCATATATGAGCCACTAGAGTTCAGCCTAAGACCGGAGTCCCATATATGAGCGACTGGAGTTCAGCCTGAGACTGGAGTCCCATATATGAGCCACTCGGGAAGTTTGTCCTAACACCGGAGTCCCATATATGAGCCACTGGAGTTCAGCCTGAGATCGGAGTCCCATATATGAGCCACTGGAGTTTAGCCTGAGACCGGAGCCCCATATATGAGCCACTGGAGTTCAGCCTGAGACCGGAGTCCCATGTATGAGCCACTCAGGGAGTTTAGCCTGAGACCGGAGCCCCATATATGAGCCACTGGAGTTCAGCCTGAGTTCGGAGTCCCATATATGAGCCACTGGAGTTCAGCCTGAGGATGGAGTCCCATATATGAGCCACTGGAGTTTAGCCTGAGACCGGAGCCCCATATATGAGCCACTGGAGTTCAGCCTGAGACCGGAGTCCCATATTTATGAGCCACTCGGGAAGTTTAGACTGAGACCGGAGTCCCATATATGGGCCACTGGCGTTAAGCCAGAGATCGGAGTCCCATATATGAGCCACTGGAGTTTAGCATGAGACCGGAGCCCCATATATGAGCCACTGGAGTTCAGCCTGAGTTCGGAGTCCCATATATGAGCCACTGGAGTTCAGCCTGAGGATGGAGTCACATATATGAGCCACTGGAGTTTAGCCTGAGACCGGAGCCCCATATATGAGCCACTGGAGTTCAGCCTGAGACCGGAGTCCCATATTTATGAGCCACTCGGGAAGTTTAGACTGAGACCGGAGTCCCATATATGGGCCACTGGCGTTAAGCCAGAGATCGGAGTCCCATATATGAGCCACTGGAGTTTAGCATGAGACCGGAGCCCCATATATGAGCCATTGGAGTTCAGCCTGAGATCGGAGTCCCATATATGAGCCACTCGGGAAGTTTAGACTGAGGCCGGAGTCCAATATATGAGCCACTCGGAAAGTTTGGCCTAAGGCCGGAATTCCATATATGAGCCACTGGAGTTCAGCCTGAGATCGGAGTCCCATATATGAGCCACTCGGGAATTTTAGACTGAGACCGGAGTCCCATATATGAGCCAATGGAGTTCAGCCTGAGACTGGAGTCCCATATTTGAGCCACTCGGGAACTTTAGACTGAGACCGGAGTCCCATGTATGAGCCACTGGAGTCCAGCCTCAGATCGGAGTCCCATGTATGAGCCACTGGAGTTCAGCCTGAGACCGGAGTCCCATGTATGAGCCACTGGAGTTCAGCCTGAGATCGGAGTCCCATATATGAGCCTTTGGAGTTCAGCTTGAGACCGGAGCCCCATGTATGAGCCACTCGGGGAGTTTAGCCTGAGACCGGAATCCCATATATGAGCCACTGGAGTTTAGCATGAGACCAGAGCCCCATATATGAGCCATTGGAGTTCAGCCTGAGATCGGAGTCCCATATATGAGCCACTCGGGAATTTTAGACTGAGACCGGAGCCCCATATATGAGCCACTGAAGTTCAGCCAGAGACCGGAGCCCCATATATGAGCCACTGGAGTTCAGCCTGAGACCGGAGTCCAATGTATGAGCCACTGGAGTTCAGCCTGAGATCGGAGTCCCATGTATGAGCCACTCAGGGAGTTTAGCCTGAGACCGGAGCCCCATATATGAGCCAACGGAATTCAGCCTGAGATCGGAGTCCCATGTATGAGCCACTCAGGGAGTTTAGCCAGAGACCGGAGCCCCATATATGAGCCACTGGAATTCAGCCTGAGACCGGAGTCCCATATATGAGCCACTGGAGTTCAGCCTGAGATCGGAGTCCCATATATGAGCCACTGGAGTTTAGCCTGAGACCGGAGCCTCATATATGAGCCACTGGAGTTCAGCCTGAGACCGGAGTTCCATGTATGAGCCACTGGAGTTCAGCCTGAGATCTGAGTCCCATATATGAGCCACTGGAGTTCAGCCTGAGACCGGAGCCCCATATATGAGCAACCAGATCAGCCTGAGATCTGAGTCCCATATATGAGCCACTCGGGAAGTTTAGACTGATTCCGGAGTACCATGTATGAGCCACTGGAGTTTAGCCTGAGATCGGAGTCCCATGTATGAGCCACTGGAGTTTAGCCTGAGACCGGAGCCCCATATATGAGCCACTGGAGTTAAGCCTGAGACCGGAGTCCCATGTATGAGCCACTCAGGGAGTTTAGCCTGAGACCGGAGCCCCATATATGAGGCACTGGAGTTCAGCCTGAGATCGGAGTCCCATATATGAGCCACTGGAGTTCAGCCTAAGACCGGAGTCCCATATATGAGCCACTGGAGTTCAGCCTGAGACCGGAGTCCCATATATGAGCCACTCGGGAAGTTTGGTCTAAGACCGGAGTCCCATATATGAGCCACTGGAGTTTAGCCTAAAACCGGAGCCCCATATATGAGCCACTGGAGTTCAGCCTGAGACCGGAGTCCCATATATGAGCCACTCGGGAAGTTTGGACTGAGTCCAGAGTCCCATGTATGAGCCACTGGAGTTCAGCCTAGGATTGGAGTCCCATGTATGAGCCACTGGAGTTCAGCCTAAGACCGGAGTCCCATATATGAGCCACTCGGGAAGTTTGGTCTAAGACCGGAGTCCCATATATGAGCCACTGGAGTTTAGCCTAAAACCGGAGCCCCATATATGAGCCACTGGAGTTATGCCTGAGACCGGAGTCCCATGTATGAGCCACTCAGGGAGTTTAGCCTGAGACCGGAGCCCCATATATGAGGCACTGGAGTTCAGTCTGAGATCGGAGTCCCATATATGAGCCACTAGAGTTCAGCCTAAGACCGGAGTCCCATATATGAGCGACTGGAGTTCAGCCTGAGACTGGAGTCCCATATATGAGCCACTCGGGAAGTTTGTCCTAACACCGGAGTCCCATATATGAGCCACTGGAGTTCAGCCTGAGATCGGAGTCCCATATATGAGCCACTGGAGTTTAGCCTGAGACCGGAGCCCCATATATGAGCCACTGGAGTTCAGCCTGAGACCGGAGTCCCATGTATGAGCCACTCAGGGAGTTTAGCCTGAGACCGGAGCCCCATATATGAGCCACTGGAGTTCAGCCTGAGTTCGGAGTCCCATATATGAGCCACTGGAGTTCAGCCTGAGGATGGAGTCACATATATGAGCCACTGGAGTTTAGCCTGAGACCGGAGCCCCATATATGAGCCACTGGAGTTCAGCCTGAGACCGGAGTCCCATATTTATGAGCCACTCGGGAAGTTTAGACTGAGACCGGAGTCCCATATATGGGCCACTGGCGTTAAGCCAGAGATCGGAGTCCCATATATGAGCCACTGGAGTTTAGCATGAGACCGGAGCCCCATATATGAGCCATTGGAGTTCAGCCTGAGATCGGAGTCCCATATATGAGCCACTCGGGAAGTTTGGCCTAAGGCCGGAATTCCATATATGAGCCACTGGAGTTCAGCCTGAGATCGGAGTCCCATATATGAGCCACTCGGGAATTTTAGACTGAGACCGGAGTCCCATATATGAGCCAATGGAGTTCAGCCTGAGACTGGAGTCCCATATTTGAGCCACTCGGGAACTTTAGACTGAGACCGGAGTCCCATGTATGAGCCACTGGAGTCCAGCCTCAGATCGGAGTCCCATGTATGAGCCACTGGAGTTCAGCCTGAGACCGGAGTCCCATGTATGAGCAACTGGAGTTCAGCCTGAGATCGGAGTCCCATATATGAGCCTTTGGAGTTCAGCTTGAGACCGGAGCCCCATGTATGAGCCACTCGGGGAGTTTAGCCTGAGACCGGAATCCCATATATGAGCCACTGGAGTTTAGCATGAGACCAGAGCCCCATATATGAGCCATTGGAGTTCAGCCTGAGATCGGAGTCCCATATATGAGCCACTCGGGAAGTTTAGACTGAGACCAGAGTCCAATATATGAGCCACTCGGGAAGTTTGGCCTAAGGCCGGAGTCCCATATATGAGCCGTTGGAGTTCAGCCTGAGACCGGAGCCCCATGTATGAGCCACTCGGGGAGTTTAGCCTGAGACCGGAGTCCCATATATAAGCCACTGGAGTTTAGCATGAGACCGGAGCCCCATATATTAGCCATTGGAGTTCAGCCTGAGATCGGAGTCCCATATATGAGCCACTCGGGAAGTTTAGACTGAGACCGGAGTCCAATATATGAGCCACTCGGGAAGTTTGGCATATGGCCGGAGTCCCATATATGAGCCACTGGAGTTCAGCCTGAGATAGGAGTCCCATATATGAGCCACACTGGAGTTTAGCCTGAGACTGGAGCCCCATATATGAGCCACTGGAGTTCAGCCTGAGACTGGAGTCCCATATTTGAGCCACTCGGGAAGTATAGACTGAGACCGGAGTCCCATATATGAGCCACTGGAGTTTAGCCTGAGACCGAAGCCCCATATATGAGCCACTGGAGTTCAGCCTGAGACCGGAGCCCCATATATGAGCCACTGAAGTTCAGCCAGAGACCGGAGCCCCATATATGAGCCACTGGAGTTCAGCCTGAGACCGGAGTCCAATGTATGAGCCACTGGAGTTCAGCCTGAGATCGGAGTCCCATGTATGAGCCACTCAGGGAGTTTAGCCTGACACCGGAGCCCCATATATGAGCCACCGGAATTCAGCCTGAGATCGGAGTCCCATGTATGAGCCACTCAGGGAGTTTAGCCAGAGACCGGAGCCCCATATATGAGCCACTGGAATTCAGCCTGAGACCGGAGTCCCATATATGAGCCACTGGAGTTCAGCCTGAGATCGGAGTCCCATATATGAGCCACTGGAGTTTAGCCTGAGACCGGAGCCTCATATATGAGCCACTGGAGTTCAGCCTGAGACCGGAGTTCCATGTATGAGCCACTGGAGTTCAGCCTGAGATCTGAGTCCCATATATGAGCCACTGGAGTTCAGCCTGAGACCGGAGCCCCATATATGAGCAACCAGATCAGCCTGAGATCTGAGTCCCATATATGAGCCACTCGGGAAGTTTAGACTGATTCCGGAGTACCATGTATGAGCCACTGGAGTTTAGCCTGAGATCGGAGTCCCATGTATGAGCCACTGGAGTTTAGCCTGAGACCGGAGCCCCATATATGAGCCACTGGAGTTAAGCCTGAGACCGGAGTCCCATGTATGAGCCACTCAGGGAGTTTAGCCTGAGACCGGAGCCCCATATATGAGGCACTGGAGTTCAGCCTGAGATCGGAGTCCCATATATGAGCCACTGGAGTTCAGCCTAAGACCGGAGTCCCATATATGAGCCACTGGAGTTCAGCCTGAGACCGGAGTCCCATATATGAGCCACTCGGGAAGTTTGGACTGAGTCCAGAGTCCCATGTATGAGCCACTGGAGTTCAGCCTAGGATTGGAGTCCCATGTATGAGCCACTGGAGTTCAGCCTAAGACCGGAGTCCCATATATGAGCCACTCGGGAAGTTTGGTCTAAGACCGGAGTCCCATATATGAGCCACTGGAGTTTAGCCTAAAACCGGAGCCCCATATATGAGCCACTGGAGTTATGCCTGAGACCGGAGTCCCATGTATGAGCCACTCAGGGAGTTTAGCCTGAGACCGGAGCCCCATATATGAGGCACTGGAGTTCAGTCTGAGATCGGAGTCCCATATATGAGCCACTAGAGTTCAGCCTAAGACCGGAGTCCCATATATGAGCGACTGGAGTTCAGCCTGAGACTGGAGTCCCATATATGAGCCACTCGGGAAGTTTGTCCTAACACCGGAGTCCCATATATGAGCCACTGGAGTTCAGCCTGAGATCGGAGTCCCATATATGAGCCACTGGAGTTTAGCCTGAGACCGGAGCCCCATATATGAGCCACTGGAGTTCAGCCTGAGACCGGAGTCCCATGTATGAGCCACTCAGGGAGTTTAGCCTGAGACCGGAGCCCCATATATGAGCCACTGGAGTTCAGCCTGAGTTCGGAGTCCCATATATGAGCCACTGGAGTTCAACCTGAGGATGGAGTCCCATATATGAGCCACTGGAGTTTAGCCTGAGACCGGAGCCCCATATATGAGCCACTGGAGTTCAGCCTGAGACCGGAGTCCCATATTTATGAGCCACTCGGGAAGTTTAGACTGAGACCGGAGTCCCATATATGGGCCACTGGCGTTAAGCCAGAGATCGGAGTCCCATATATGAGCCACTGGAGTTTAGCATGAGACCGGAGCCCCATATATGAGCCACTGGAGTTCAGCCTGAGTTCGGAGTCCCATATATGAGCCACTGGAGTTCAGCCTGAGGATGGAGTCACATATATGAGCCACTGGAGTTTAGCCTGAGACCGGAGCCCCATATATGAGCCACTGGAGTTCAGCCTGAGACCGGAGTCCCATATTTATGAGCCACTCGGGAAGTTTAGACTGAGACCGGAGTCCCATATATGGGCCACTGGCGTTAAGCCAGAGATCGGAGTCCCATATATGAGCCACTGGAGTTTAGCATGAGACCGGAGCCCCATATATGAGCCATTGGAGTTCAGCCTGAGATCGGAGTCCCATATATGAGCCACTCGGGAAGTTTAGACTGAGGCCGGAGTCCAATATATGAGCCACTCGGAAAGTTTGGCCTAAGGCCGGAATTCCATATATGAGCCACTGGAGTTCAGCCTGAGATCGGAGTCCCATATATGAGCCACTCGGGAATTTTAGACTGAGACCGGAGTCCCATATATGAGCCAATGGAGTTCAGCCTGAGACTGGAGTCCCATATTTGAGCCACTCGGGAACTTTAGACTGAGACCGGAGTCCCATGTATGAGCCACTGGAGTCCAGCCTCAGATCGGAGTCCCATGTATGAGCCACTGGAGTTCAGCCTGAGACCGGAGTCCCATGTATGAGCCACTGGAGTTCAGCCTGAGATCGGAGTCCCATATATGAGCCTTTGGAGTTCAGCTTGAGACCGGAGCCCCATGTATGAGCCACTCGGGGAGTTTAGCCTGAGACCGGAATCCCATATATGAGCCACTCGGGAAGTTTAGACTGATTCCGGAGTACCATGTATGAGCCACTGGAGTTTAGCCTGAGATCGGAGTCCCATGTATGAGCCACTGGAGTTTAGCCTGAGACCGGAGCCCCATATATGAGCCACTGGAGTTAAGCCTGAGACCGGAGTCCCATGTATGAGCCACTCAGGGAGTTTAGCCTGAGACCGGAGCCCCATATATGAGGCACTGGAGTTCAGCCTGAGATCGGAGTCCCATATATGAGCCACTGGAGTTCAGCCTAAGACCGGAGTCCCATATATGAGCCACTGGAGTTCAGCCTGAGACCGGAGTCCCATATATGAGCCACTCGGGAAGTTTGGACTGAGTCCAGAGTCCCATGTATGAGCCACTGGAGTTCAGCCTAGGATTGGAGTCCCATGTATGAGCCACTGGAGTTCAGCCTAAGACCGGAGTCCCATATATGAGCCACTCGGGAAGTTTGGTCTAAGACCGGAGTCCCATATATGAGCCACTGGAGTTTAGCCTAAAACCGGAGCCCCATATATGAGCCACTGGAGTTATGCCTGAGACCGGAGTCCCATGTATGAGCCACTCAGGGAGTTTAGCCTGAGACCGGAGCCCCATATATGAGGCACTGGAGTTCAGTCTGAGATCGGAGTCCCATATATGAGCCACTAGAGTTCAGCCTAAGACCGGAGTCCCATATATGAGCGACTGGAGTTCAGCCTGAGACTGGAGTCCCATATATGAGCCACTCGGGAAGTTTGTCCTAACACCGGAGTCCCATATATGAGCCACTGGAGTTCAGCCTGAGATCGGAGTCCCATATATGAGCCACTGGAGTTTAGCCTGAGACCGGAGCCCCATATATGAGCCACTGGAGTTCAGCCTGAGACCGGAGTCCCATGTATGAGCCACTCAGGGAGTTTAGCCTGAGACCGGAGCCCCATATATGAGCCACTGGAGTTCAGCCTGAGTTCGGAGTCCCATATATGAGCCACTGGAGTTCAACCTGAGGATGGAGTCCCATATATGAGCCACTGGAGTTTAGCCTGAGACCGGAGCCCCATATATGAGCCACTGGAGTTCAGCCTGAGACCGGAGTCCCATATTTATGAGCCACTCGGGAAGTTTAGACTGAGACCGGAGTCCCATATATGGGCCACTGGCGTTAAGCCAGAGATCGGAGTCCCATATATGAGCCACTGGAGTTTAGCATGAGACCGGAGCCCCATATATGAGCCACTGGAGTTCAGCCTGAGTTCGGAGTCCCATATATGAGCCACTGGAGTTCAGCCTGAGGATGGAGTCACATATATGAGCCACTGGAGTTTAGCCTGAGACCGGAGCCCCATATATGAGCCACTGGAGTTCAGCCTGAGACCGGAGTCCCATATTTATGAGCCACTCGGGAAGTTTAGACTGAGACCGGAGTCCCATATATGGGCCACTGGCGTTAAGCCAGAGATCGGAGTCCCATATATGAGCCACTGGAGTTTAGCATGAGACCGGAGCCCCATATATGAGCCATTGGAGTTCAGCCTGAGATCGGAGTCCCATATATGAGCCACTCGGGAAGTTTAGACTGAGGCCGGAGTCCAATATATGAGCCACTCGGAAAGTTTGGCCTAAGGCCGGAATTCCATATATGAGCCACTGGAGTTCAGCCTGAGATCGGAGTCCCATATATGAGCCACTCGGGAATTTTAGACTGAGACCGGAGTCCCATATATGAGCCAATGGAGTTCAGCCTGAGACTGGAGTCCCATATTTGAGCCACTCGGGAACTTTAGACTGAGACCGGAGTCCCATGTATGAGCCACTGGAGTCCAGCCTCAGATCGGAGTCCCATGTATGAGCCACTGGAGTTCAGCCTGAGACCGGAGTCCCATGTATGAGCCACTGGAGTTCAGCCTGAGATCGGAGTCCCATATATGAGCCTTTGGAGTTCAGCTTGAGACCGGAGCCCCATGTATGAGCCACTCGGGGAGTTTAGCCTGAGACCGGAATCCCATATATGAGCCACTGGAGTTTAGCATGAGACCAGAGCCCCATATATGAGCCATTGGAGTTCAGCCTGAGATCGGAGTCCCATATATGAGCCACTCGGGAAGTTTAGACTGAGACCGGAGTCCAATATATGAGCCACTCGGGAAGTTTGGCCTAAGGCCGGAGTCCCATATATGAGCCGTTGGAGTTCAGCCTGAGACCGGAGCCCCATGTATGAGCCACTCGGGGAGTTTAGCCTGAGACCGGAGTCCCATATATGAGCCACTGGAGTTTAGCATGAGACCGGAGCCCCATATATTAGCCATTGGAGTTCAGCCTGAGATCGGAGTCCCATATATGAGCCACTCGGGAAGTTTAGACTGAGACCGGAGTCCAATATATGAGCCACTCGGGAAGTTTGGCCTATGGCCGGAGTCCCATATATGAGCCACTGGAGTTCAGCCTGAGATAGGAGTCCCATATATGAGCCACACTGGAGTTTAGCCTGAGACTGGAGCCCCATATATGAGCCACTGGAGTTCAGCCTGAGACTGGAGTCCCATATTTGAGCCACTCGGGAAGTATAGACTGAGACTGGAGTCCCATATATGAGCCACTGGAGTTTAGCCTGAGACCGAAGCCCCATATATGAGCCACTGGAGTTCAGCCTGAGACCGGAGCCCCATATATGAGCCACTGAAGTTCAGCCAGAGACCGGAGCCCCATATATGAGCCACTGGAGTTCAGCCTGAGACCGGAGTCCAATGTATGAGCCACTGGAGTTCAGCCTGAGATCGGAGTCCCATGTATGAGCCACTCAGGGAGTTTAGCCTGAGACCGGAGCCCCATATATGAGCCACCGGAATTCAGCCTGAGATCGGAGTCCCATGTATGAGCCACTCAGGGAGTTTAGCCAGAGACCGGAGCCCCATATATGAGCCACTGGAATTCAGCCTGAGACCGGAGTCCCATATATGAGCCACTGGAGTTCAGCCTGAGATCGGAGTCCCATATATGAGCCACTGGAGTTTAGCCTGAGACCGGAGCCTCATATACGAGCCACTGGAGTTCAGCCTGAGACCGGAGTTCCATGTATGAGCCACTGGAGTTCAGCCTGAGATCTGAGTCCCATATATGAGCCACTGGAGTTCAGCCTGAGACCGGAGCCCCATATATGAGCAACCAGATCAGCCTGAGATCTGAGTCCCATATATGAGCCACTCGGGAAGTTTAGACTGATTCCGGAGTACCATGTATGAGCCACTGGAGTTTAGCCTGAGATCGGAGTCCCATGTATGAGCCACTGGAGTTTAGCCTGAGACCGGAGCCCCATATATGAGCCACTGGAGTTAAGCCTGAGACCGGAGTCCCATGTATGAGCCACTCAGGGAGTTTAGCCTGAGACCGGAGCCCCATATATGAGGCACTGGAGTTCAGCCTGAGATCGGAGTCCCATATATGAGCCACTGGAGTTCAGCCTAAGACCGGAGTCCCATATATGAGCCACTGGAGTTCAGCCTGAGACCGGAGTCCCATATATGAGCCACTCGGGAAGTTTGGTCTAAGACCGGAGTCCCATATATGAGCCACTGGAGTTTAGCCTAAAACCGGAGCCCCATATATGAGCCACTGGAGTTCAGCCTGAGACCGGAGTCCCATATATGAGCCACTCGGGAAGTTTGGACTGAGTCCAGAGTCCCATGTATGAGCCACTGGAGTTCAGCCTAGGATTGGAGTCCCATGTATGAGCCACTGGAGTTCAGCCTAAGACCGGAGTCCCATATATGAGCCACTGGAGTTTAGCCTAAAACCGGAGCCCCATATATGAGCCACTGGAGTTATGCCTGAGACCGGAGTCCCATGTATGAGCCACTCAGGGAGTTTAGCCTGAGACCGGAGCCCCATATATGAGGCACTGGAGTTCAGTCTGAGATCGGAGTCCCATATATGAGCCACTAGAGTTCAGCCTAAGACCGGAGTCCCATATATGAGCGACTGGAGTTCAGCCTGAGACTGGAGTCCCATATATGAGCCACTCGGGAAGTTTGTCCTAACACCGGAGTCCCATATATGAGCCACTGGAGTTCAGCCTGAGATCGGAGTCCCATATATGAGCCACTGGAGTTTAGCCTGAGACCGGAGCCCCATATATGAGCCACTGGAGTTCAGCCTGAGACCGGAGTCCCATGTATGAGCCACTCAGGGAGTTTAGCCTGAGACCGGAGCCCCATATATGAGCCACTGGAGTTCAGCCTGAGTTCGGAGTCCCATATATGAGCCACTGGAGTTCAGCCTGAGGATGGAGTCCCATATATGAGCCACTGGAGTTTAGCCTGAGACCGGAGCCCCATATATGAGCCACTGGAGTTCAGCCTGAGACCGGAGTCCCATATTTATGAGCCACTCGGGAAGTTTAGACTGAGACCGGAGTCCCATATATGGGCCACTGGCGTTAAGCCAGAGATCGGAGTCCCATATATGAGCCACTGGAGTTTAGCATGAGACCGGAGCCCCATATATGAGCCATTGGAGTTCAGCCTGAGATCGGAGTCCCATATATGAGCCACTCGGGAAGTTTAGACTGAGGCCGGAGTCCAATATATGAGCCACTCGGAAAGTTTGGCCTAAGGCCGGAATTCCATATATGAGCCACTGGAGTTCAGCCTGAGATCGGAGTCCCATATATGAGCCACTCGGGAATTTTAGACTGAGACCGGAGTCCCATATATGAGCCAATGGAGTTCAGCCTGAGACTTGAGTCCCATATTTGAGCCACTCGGGAACTTTAGACTGAGACCGGAGTCCCATGTATGAGCCACTGGAGTCCAGCCTCAGATCGGAGTCCCATGTATGAGCCACTGGAGTTCAGCCTGAGACCGGAGTCCCATGTATGAGCCACTGGAGTTCAGCCTGAGATCGGAGTCCCATATATGAGCCGCTGGAGTTCAGCTTGAGACCGGAGCCCCATGTATGAGCCACTCGGGGAGTTTAGCCTGAGACCGGAATCCCATATATGAGCCACTGGAGTTTAGCATGAGACCAGAGCCCCATATATGAGCCATTGGAGTTCAGCCTGAGATCGGAGTCCCATATATGAGCCACTCAGGAAGTTTAGACTGAGACCGGAGTCCAATATATGAGCCACTCGGGAAGTTTGGCCTAAGGCCGGAGTCCCATATATGAGCCACTGGAGTTCAGCCTGAGATAGGAGTCCCATATATGAGCCACACTGGAGTTTAGCCTGAGACTGGAGCCCCATATATGAGCCACTGGAGTTCAGCCTGAGATCGGAGTCCCATATATGAGCCACTCGGGAATTTTAGACTGAGACCGGAGTCCCATATATGAGCCACTGGAGTTCAGCCTGAGACTGGAGTCCCATATTTGAGCCACTCGGGAACTTTAGACTGAGACCGGAGTCCCATGTATGATCCACTGGAGTTCAGCCTGAGATCGGAGTCCCATATATGAGCCGTTGGAGTTCAGCCTGAGACCGGAGCCCCATGTATGAGCCACTCGGGGAGTTTAGCCTGAGACCGGAGTCCCATATATGAGCCACTGGAGTTTAGCATGAGACCGGAGCCCCATATATTAGCCATTGGAGTTCAGCCTGAGATCGGAGTCCCATATATGAGCCACTCGGGAAGTTTAGACTGAGACCGGAGTCCAATATATGAGCCACTCGGGAAGTTTGGCCTATGGCCGGAGTCCCATATATGAGCCACTGGAGTTCAGCCTGAGATAGGAGTCCCATATATGAGCCACACTGGAGTTTAGCCTGAGACTGGAGCCCCATATATGAGCCACTGGAGTTCAGCCTGAGATCGGAGTCCCATATATGAGCCACTCGGGAATTTTAGACTGAGACCGGAGTCCCATATATGAGCCACTGGAGTTCAGCCTGAGACTGGAGTCCCATATTTGAGCCACTCGGGAACTTTAGACTGAGACCGGAGTCCCATGTATGAGCCACTGGAGTTCAGCCTGAGACCGGAGTCCCATGTATGAGCCACTGGAGTTCAGCCTGAGATCGGAGTCCCATATATGAGCCGCTGGAGTTCAGCCTGAGACCGGAGCCCCTTTATGAGCCACTCGGGGTGTTTAGCCTGATACCGGAGTCCCATTTATGAGCCACTCGGGCCATCCCTGTAGACAACCATCCCACTGTCTGGCAGTGTACATAGCTTTTTCAATACCCACAGCATTGTAAGGTCTATTTTTAAGTCCTTTCATTTTTTCATTTTGTGAGGATATCTGGCACATATGTAAGACCATTAATCTCCAAAAGTTGTGAAGTTAGCATTCACATTGGTCAGAAAGACTAACCATCTTACCGCTCATGGTCTGTCCTTTTTTGTGCCAGTATTATTTTAATCACCTAACTGGCTCATACAAGTTACATAGCTTAATTTATATTGCTTCACTAGCTGGTACCCGGTGCGACTTCGTTCGCATGGTTTTTCTTGAGTACCATTGATTCCCATTTTTGTCCCATTGGTAAAAATATTGTTAACATCGAAATTACAAAATCCTGAATCATCAATGTTTTATAAGAAATTGAATGCTTTATAATGCCCTCCTAAAGTGTTTTTAGGGCTGCCCCAGGAATACTCACAACATAGGAATCATAGACCGAATGATGGAGGCTGAGCACTTGACTTACTGAGTGTGGCAATCCTATCACCATCGAGCAGATGGAACGCACTGTTATCATCTATGAAGTAGTACACCAGCCGGTCAGCGTCACCGTCCACTGATGCACACCGAGCGAACGGCCGCAGTGGCACCCCTGTGGGAGGAGCCTGACATGTCTTTACGTGGTCCGCTCCGCACTGCCATCAAATATGAGATTATAAAACACATCACATTTTTGAAATTATTTATCTTCAGGAAAAATTAGATATTACACTGAACAAATAACAAAAAAATACATGTTACTGCATTATTTAAATACACTCATCAAAGCAACCAGAGTACTCAGCGAATTTCCAATGATATATATATATATATATATATATATATATATATATATATATATATATATATCTCATTATCACACTTAACAAATTTCATAAAAATACATTCATAAACAAGTGATATATAAGGTATTTGTCTTTTAACTTTACACCTGTGATAACTCTGTTAGTCCTATTTTAAAATATGTTTTCAAATTTGTATAATTAACCCTTTTCACTCGGGTAGGGTGTTTAAAAATATTCCTCTGGGGTCATGTGGCTACTGTTAGTGGCCGCCCCTATTTCCTTATCAACTGGAGTTTGTTTCTGCTGCATTATTCCCCCACAGCTTATATAGCCACTCTCAGTGGCCAGTATGAAATTCCACAAACACTCGCATGGCCACTGTGAGTGGCCACAGTAACACATGACTTAAAATGTATTTTACTTTGTCTGTATGTTGCTTTAATCTGGTGGTGAACTACTTACAATCTGTTTAGTTACAAAACAATAAGCAAATGTGATCAATTTACAAGGCACAGTTAGTATTTGTTCAGCAACAAATCTAACAAAAATCTGGATCTGTCATCACGATTCAAAACAAAGTTTAAACATATTAGGGAATTTTCCCTATAGGGAAGAAGCTATTACCATAGTTGGCATGGTAAGACCTAGGCCTGGGTCCATGATTACTTTTTGTTTTGAGATCCCCAGATGCCAAATACACCACTCGTTCAAAACTGTATATATATATTAATGGAAATTTCAATATATATATATTTATATATGTGTATGTGTATGTGTGTGTGTCCGTGGGCACGATAACTCCCGTAAAAATGGTCAGATTTTGATGAAATTTGGTACAAATGTGTAAAGCAACATTTCAAATCAAATCAAACCAAATTGTCTTTATTGCCATAAAACAGTGAAAACAGCATTGGCATGAGTCAGTGTTACAAACAAGTACTACAATTAAAAATGCAATATCCTTATAACAAGACATAGTAAAATAAAACAAAATATATTACTGCTTGAGGAAATTGTAGATACTATAATATGTTTTATCAGTAAGAAACTCCTTTAGACGGTTTCCAAATTGTTTCAGGGGGAGGTTAACTTTAAGGCCTGCAGGCAAAGAATTAAAAAGCTTAACACAGTTAAAAGACATGTTACGTTGAAAAAAAGTTGTCCTGTGCTTTTGAATTGGAATGTTTAACCGTGGGCGGACTTAAGCCATTTATGACTTAAGTTCGAAAACCAACAGATCGATAGGGGTATTTAGGGGGAGTTTTGTATTCCAAAAATTTGTTTTTGAATTTTTTACATATAATTAAAATACTTTTGGTGCAGCAAACCTGCGTACTCAGCGAATTTCCCATGCTATATATGTCTTAATACCGCATTAAGCCACTTACCGGTACCAAGTTTATTTAATATGCATTCACAAATAAGCGAGGTATACAATTATTTAAAATATCTACAATTATACAATTATATAAAATCTTTGAGTTATAACTCCAGCCCCTGGACCAACCTGAAAGTTGAGTTTTCCCTTCGTGGTGGTGTCGCTGTTATGAATGTTGGCGTAAAGGCAATCACTCAAATATCTCAACAACTCTGCCATCTTGAGAGCTCCAACGCCGTTAGCTCCATCAAATTCCAGCTCTGGTTTGTAGTTGGCTTTTCTACATCCCTAATTCAAAAGGAATTGTTGTAATCAAAATTGTGTATCACACCACACATTTTAGTGAAAATAAAAAACAAAAAATTAATTAAAAAACAAAATATAACTTTATTTCATACTGATTTTTTTATTCCAGAAGGTTACATTAAGATGACCAGTACTGGGATCACAGCGACGGCTGTAACAGCCACAAGCTTGAAATTACTAGCATAATATTTATTTTAAGATATCAAAACAATTATTTAATTATTTGTTTTAAAAAATTCCAGGAAGGCAACCATTTAGCTTAACTGAACAGTGTTAATATATATCAATAGAACAGTTTTTATGAAAATCATTAACCTTTGATATAACACCATTAACAAATTGAAGAGTTACTCATGGATGATTATGCAGCAACATATTACTTTTTTACTATACTGAATTTATACTTACTGCTAATTAAAAACTTGGGCCTACCTCTGCTCTAAGGGCCTTGAAGGCAATGGCAAGTTTGTCAAAGTATCCTTCATGCGTGGGCCTGCCATAGGAGCCCCCAGTGTTGTGGCAAGTGACCAGGTAGTGCAACATAGGGGTAGTTACAACCCCATAATCTGTCACCACCCCTCCCAGCACCTCCACCCCTTCTATTACTGCCTCTGATAGGTCATTGCTGCTTGGCCTGGAAATGAAATTTGATTAACAACACAACTAAAAACTTAAATAACATGGTTACTTAGGTTAGGCCTACCTCCTACTGAAAAATTATGATAAAAATAATTTAATAGATATTGTGGAGACATTCTTACATTCAATAGTAGATATTCGCTGATCCATTATACTCGTGATAATTTGACAAAGATAGGATCTTCCTATTGTCAGATTACCAAATTGTATGGATTACCGAGAGTAATATTATTGCAGAATTGTATGATTGTGTATTTTGTTTATTATTAATAACTTGTTGATACCATTCAGTACCTTTCAGTTATACTTTATGACTAAAGATATTTTGAGTTTGAGTACTGTTAAAGAATGATAAATAGCCTACTTAGTAAACTCATCTAAATTCAGGTTAAGCGTACCTATTCTTAAAATAGAACAAGTAGATTCAAACCCACACGTTTATTAATTTGCTTAAAACAAAAAATACAATAAAAACTAATATAAAATAAACTAAAAGAAACAAAAATATAGCATTATATTGTACCTTAGAGAATATAAACCGTAGTTTTATGCGACAAATCGTTCCCACCCCCACCCTGCCGAGCCCATAGCACACGCTTTTCCTCTTACACTCACGAGAATTACAATGGCATGGTCTTGTCACATTACCACACATATCAGTCTCGCAAATGTCAGACTATCGAGACTATACTATATAGTGTATCCCAAAGTCAATGATTTTCCAGAAAATATTTAATTTTACTAACATTTGGGATGAATGTACTAGGTAAACTAAGAAATTTTGTTTTAAATAGAAAAAATGTTGGTTATGATACAAGAAAATCAGTAAAAACATTTAAAATATCCATTTGCGTTTGTCTTGGAAATGTCATTAGTAAAAAAATTCAAGTCACATTTCTTGTCCGATTTACTTCAAATTTGGTGGGGACGTTACTTTCTATAATCAGTTGGACAAGTTCGATGGGCAAAACAATCGGAAAACTCTAACCCCCTTTTTTGGGGATTAATTTTTCAAATTTTGAGTTTTCGGGCCCAAAAATGGTCAGAAAAGCCCTGAATGTAAAATTAATGCATGTAAATTATGGGAATTTGTGAGGCAAAAGTTTTAAGCCCTCTCTCATCATTCTAGCATAAATATTTACCGAGTTATTAAAGAAAATGTATATCGGCTAAACACAGTACGTTGTCTTATGGGGTTTTTACATTAGAAAAACATGTTATTCATTTGTTGGTGTATTTGCATCATCCCCAGCAACCTTGCGCCTACTTTAAAGCCTGACTGTACCTTCTCCTAACCTTATAATGCACAAAATTGCATTCCTAGCATTGCAGGTAAATGAAACCAGGAGCATCAGACAACCAAAAATCAATGTTTTTGAAATTCACTTCTCTCACGTCAGCGTGTTGCGTGCGATCTCGTTTTACTGTAAAAGTCAGCTGTTTTAACAAGGAATTGCCAAAACAAAACACATTAGTGCTCCTGTTGAGCAAAACGGGAACTTAAATTGTTTGGGACAGGAAAATTATTGTTTGGGACAGGTAAAGACAGCTGATCATTATTTGTTTTGGTGGTCATTTGTCTTGGAGCCAACATATTGATTTTATTAATGCTAGACTTACTAGAGTGATTTATGTTTTAAGGCGACTTACTAATGATAGAACAGCATACTTTGCTTATTTCCAATCTAAAATCCGACATGGGCTCATACTGGGGGAAACTGTAGCAGGGTAAAAGAAGTCATAATCCCACAAAAACAAGCGTTAAGGGTAGTAAAAAGATCGGAAAAATTTGAACATTGTCAAACTTTATTTATTAAAATGGAGATTCAAACAGTCATTAATCTGTATATATTTGACCTCACGACATATGCAATAAGAAATAAAAAATAGCTACAAATATAATTGTGATAACCATAACTACAATACAAGGACAAAAAATAATGTGTCAATAAATTTTTCAAGACTTAGCAAAAGCTTAAATAGTCACACTGTACTATCTTTAAACATCTATAATAAAATATAAATACCCCCGTTGCAGCAAACCTGCGTACTCAGCAAATTTCCAATCTATAATATATGACTTAATACCATATAAAGCCGCATACCAAGTTTCATAAAAATGTATTCACAAATAAGCGATATATACAATTTTAATTATTCTCCATAAGAATAAAATTGGGGATGAGTACATAGGTTTGCTGAAACAAGGAACATAAACAATTGGTTTCTATGCAAATGTCAATATAAACGAGTTTGCACGCAGCACGCTGACGTGAGGGAAGTGAATTTCCACATAAAAAACTATAAAAACTCAAAATCAGTTAAAAACATACAATTATTCCAATTTTGATTAAAATCTGAAAATATTGATTTGTTGGCTGTTCTGGTGCTCCTAGTTATATTTACCTGCAATGCTGGGAATACAATTTTGCGCATTATAAGGTTAGGAGAAGGTCCAGTCAGGCTTTAAAGTAGGCGTGAGGTTGTTGGGGATGATAAAAGTACACCAACAAATGAAAAACAGGCTTTTCTAAAGTAAAACCCCCATAAGACAATGTACTGTGTTTGGTCAATACACATTTTCTTTAATAACTCGGTAAATATATAAGCTAGAATGACGAGAGAGGGCTTAAAAGTTTTGACACACTAATTTCCACCGTTTTTCATTCGTTTATTTCACATCCGGGGCTTTTCTGACTCTTTTTGGGCCCAAAAACTCGAAATTTGAAAGAATAATCCCCAAAAAAGGGGTTTAGAGTTTTCCGATTGTTTTGCCCAACGAACTTGTCCAACTGATTATAGAAAGGAACGTCCCTACCAAATTTGAAGTAAATCGGACAAAAATGTGACTGCTAGAGTGCATACACATATATATATATATATATCTATGTCTATATATATATATATATATATATATATATAAAATCTTGAACGACCCACCAAAACGTGTTCAGGGGGTCACGTTAGGAACTTCTATGGTGGTCCCGGGCTTAAGTTTCACCGTGCGGGTCATGCTAATAGTTCACTTTCCAAAGGAAATTCACTAATAACTCAACTAGGTGAAGCCACATACCTAGTTTAATCAATATACATTCATAAATAAGCAATATATTCCATTTTGACTAATCTCTATAAGAATAACATGGGGGATGAGTACGCAGGTTTGCTACAAGGAACGAAAAAATGGGTGTTTAGGCAAATATCAATATAACTCAACTAGGTGAAGTCATATAAGGGGTTTTATTAATTTATGTTCATAATTAAGTGAGACACAGCATTTTAATTTCTCTCCATAAGAATAACATGGGGGCTGAGTACGCAGGTTTGCTGCTACAGGAATCTTTAGCAAAAAATTTGTTTTGAGCAAATATCAATAGACCACAACAAGATAATGTCGTGTACCAAGTTTCGTCAGTATACGTTCATAAAGAAGCGAGATATAATTTTGTTCTTATTCTCCATAAGAATAACATTAGACAACGTACTGTGTTTAGCACTTACAATATCTCGGTAGCCGATTGACGTAGAGGAATGATCAAAATACCAAATTGTGTGTTTTTTAAAGCTGAATCCAATGGTGAAAACTAAAATTTGACTATTTCAAAAATTATATGTAAAAAGTTCAAAAAACCCATTTTTGGGGTACAAAACCCCTCCAAAATACCCCTTAAGGTAGAGCGATATGGTTGGTTTTCGAACTTAAAGTCATAAATGTTGTTTTACACGTTTATACCAAATTTCGTCAAAATCATACCTTTTTTACGAGAGTTATCGCACCCACGGACACATATATATATAGATAGATATTCAGATATATATATATATATATATATATATATATATATATATATACAGTTTCGAACGAATGGTGTTTTTGGGGTCTGGGGACCTCAAAACGAAAAGTTATCATGGTCCCGGGCCTAGGTCTTACCATGCCGACTACGGTAATATCTTCTTTCCTATAGGGGAAATTCACTAAAAAACACTCATTGATAAGTATACACTTATAGAATTCAAAAATAAGTTTTTTAACTGGCTAACTAGAACATGCCTTATTCAAACCTGATGATTTTTTAGCTGTTAGTTCCATAGAATTTTAAATTAGGCCTACCTTTGATATTCTAAATGACTCTTAATGTTCAAAGTTATATTATTATTCATAGTTGGAATTTATTTATTAAATTTTATCAACATTATTTATATACAAATAAAACTTCCGTTCTGTACTTTTTTTACTAGCCTACTTAGTTGTATAAGTTACTCTGTACTGTACCCTCAATTGTAAAACTGATAATGATTATGACTTTATTATTATTATTATTTTGTTACAAGGAAATTGATAATTTTCGTAATTCCACCTGCATGCTAATGGGCTATTTTAAAATACAGAGGGATGAAACAAATATAACATAAGATTTTTAACCATCTTGTAAACACTTCCCAAGCGTTGGACATATATGTACTCTAACGACAATATTAACTTGCGAACATTGGACGTATATATATACGCAACTCTATTTGAAACTTCCAAGCATAATTTATTTAAGCCATAAGTACGATTCTTAATCTTAAACATCGGACATCAGTAAAAGAACACTTTGTTTCATTAAAAATAATGACAGTTTATGGGCTCCATGTCTATGAGACTATTTTGTCAGTGAAAACAAGATCAAGTTTGTTAGACTTAGTTGGGGTTAACCACAGTTATAATACCAGAAGTCGGTGGGGGGGAAAGGGGGTGGATCTTCAAAGATTAGAACTATAGCCTACTCCAAAGAGGCAAAATTTATAGGGCCAACATTCTATAACAAATTTCCAAAAGATATCAAATCTACAGTTTGTCTATCAGACTTCAGGAAAAAACTAAAAAAATCTCATCAACAAAGCTTTATACTCTTTAGAAGAACTTTAGTTATAGATGTGATGAAGTTTCAGAGTCCACATTAGGAGTACTGTAACCCACTTATTTACCTAACAAACACACCAGGCTGTGAGTAAAAGAGAAAATCCTATTGGTATTTAAGAGGTACATCTTTCTTTAACCAGTAAAGAAACATTTACTGTTTTTTTTCTTTATGTTTAAGTCACACATTACCTTGTATCTCTGCCAATGAATACAGAGGCACCTTTCTCCATATCAATTTGAAATCGTTCTACAACCTTCTTTAAGTTATTTTCAAGTATGGTGTCTTCTGCATTAGCAATTTCAGTGGCGATAGCCTCCCATTCCTTCTGCAGCATTTCTCCATGAGGGTCAACCAGCTTTACTCCGTTGTCAGGCTCTGGATTGTGAGAAGCTGTAATCATTACTCCAATGGCTGCAGACTTCACCCGAGACCTAAGAACTGCCAACAGCCCCATTCTGAACATCACATGCTTCAAGTCTTCAGCTCTAGAAATTGAACATGAATTAAACAAATTTAGAAGTAAAATAGGCTACTATGTTATGCAAATAGTACAAAGAAATACTCCCTTCGCAGCAAACCCGCATACTCAGAAAAATCCCAATGCATTTACAGAATGTCTTGCATAAGGTGTCTCAACCAGATTACAGGCAAACTATTTGACCTAGAAGGATGAAATAAAATTATTCCCGGCTAAATAAACCCAAAGAATAATGTAATCATTTTTTAAATACAGAGTCTTCCATAAACTGAGGGTTACTAGTGCAATTCTCTGAATATTCAAATGTATAAATATGTCAGATTGCACATTATTTTGAAGCACTATAATATGCAAACACTTACAAAAACAAAATTTACTTATCTTTATTCGTTTCAAAATGGCGGCCATTTTTGTGAAAATGATTTATTAGAAAACGCTTTATTATATTTTTCAATTCAAATTTATAACTTATAATTTTAAGCTCAGCTTTACTCAGACACATATTCTTACATGATGATATTAAAAATAATTGTAATAAGCTATTTAATGTCTTCAGAAGGTACTGAGTAGCTGATGATGTACAATATAACAATGTGATTAACTGCATCATCAGATCAGAATGTTTTTGTATCATCAAAGTTATTGTCTCACAAGTCACAACCGCATCGCTGATCAAATAGCATCAGATCTGGCATATTGAACTGCTTATAATCTATAATAATTTGTATTTAAAGAAAGAGATATACAAGAAAAAAAGATGCTTCAAGGTAAATACCCAGTTCAAATAGTGTAGTTCTCTCTCTTGGTATTTGAGTATTAATAAGCAATAAATGTGGAGCAGCGCCTTGTGGCGCTAGGATTGTTGCCTTAGGTGACGTGTTTCTCAAGGGTAGAAACCTCAAATATCAGCAACCAGGTCTTTCAAACAGGTCGTGTCCCCTTAAGTCGTCGTTAGTCAAACTAGGCGATAAGCTCAATTTACCAATTTACAATTAAGTTACCCACGGATACTGTTTTAATATTTCAATCCAAAACAGATGTACAGTCCTCCTAACCCCTTGCTCTTTTAACAGTGTTCGCTTCAACCGCCAATCAGATTAACCGCTCTCTTTCCAGAAAATGACTCACTACCGCTGATGCAATTGATGGGTAGTAAGGGTAGATATGAATTACATTGGCGTTTTTACGTAGAATAACATAAATACCCAAAATACCCAGGTATTTACCCCGAGTTTTAAATACCCAGGTATTTTACATCACTACATATACCAAGTTTCAAATTATACAATTTTATTATTCTCTATTTTAGAATAACATGGGAACTGAGTACGCAGGTTTGCTGCAACAAGGAACACAAATTATGGCTTTTTATACAAATATCAATTTAACACGTTCGCTACCAGCCACCGCATATATGCGGTGGCCGGGTCACTCTGACAGCCCACGAAAAAAATCATGAACTTCCCTGTAGACTGGTCCTAGTCCTAGCTACAGACCAAGCGCCGCATATATAAGGCGGACTATCCCGTAGACCGTGCCTAAACCATCTAACCTTTAAAATAGACCGTTGCAAAGAAATTTCTCATTTAATATCAAGAAACCAATGCCGCAGTTCTGCGGCGGCAGTCTATTTTAATGAACCTAGCCGCCGCAGCTGCGGCGTTGGGCTATGAGTACGCCACGCCCGCCGCAAAATTGAGGCGGCAGTCTGTGGTTACGATTTTTTTCAACATTGTGGTAGCGAACGTGTTAACTCAACTAGGTGAAACTACATATCTAGTTATATTAATTTATGTTCATAATTTTAAAAGTGAGGCATAACATTTTTCTTACTCTCCGTAAGAATAACATGGGTGTTGAGTACGCAGGTTTGCTGCTACAGGAACTATCGGCAAAATATTATTTTTTTGGACAATTATCAATAGACCACAACTAAATGAAAGCCATATACGAAGTTTTGTTTGAATACGTTCATAAATAATCGAGATATAAAATGTTTCTTATTCTCTATAAGAATAACATTGGACAGCTGTGTTTAGCACTTTTTCTATAACCAACTGACATAGAGAAATTATCAAAATACCAAATTGTTCGTTTTTTAAAGCCAAATCCGGTCAAAAAATTATTCTCATCAATCCTAAATCCTAAATTAGGGCTTTGGTTTAAATTTTACACAAGCACTCTTTCCAAAATATAATAACAACACTTCTATTTGTTTTATTGGTTTTGTACTGTAATTGTAGGCCTACTTTCTGGAACTGAAATATATATTTGAATGGTTAAGATTATTTTAATACCTATTCCTTAATATTTAAAAAGTTAGTAAAAATTATATACTTATTTTTGTTTTATGAACAACTTTGTAAATCAAAATATAGGCCTATTTACTGAACAAAATGTATCTTTATTTACAAGGTTTATCTACAGTTAAGTTATTAAAAAACAAATTAGGCCAACAATACAAAAAGTAATGTGGTTCTTTAATTAAGTAAAAACATACAAAGAATTGAACAAAGTTTCTGATAACTCCTTGAGTCAGTACCGGTAACCATTAGATTTTTAGATTTCCCTGTAGTAGTCTGTGAAGGACTGAACAATTTTTTGCACTTCAGATTCTTCCATTCTACATATACTCTTCCAGTTGGTGTGTCAAAGGGTTGATTTTGCACAAAACATGAGTCACATGTAGCCACAGGATGTCTGGTTTTCTGGGGTACGTTAATGATGGTGCTGGGGTACATTAATGATGGGTTTTCTGGGTTTCTGGTTTAATGATGGTGCTGGACCAGAAGGGTACAAACAGAAACCTTAATTTCTTCAACAGATTCATCTTTTGAGAGAACATTTGCCAACCACCATTAATTTTCATAAATAATGGTAACGTACCCGCTGACTTCCGTTAGTTGCAGCAACGTTGTTAGGCTACTTTTACAATAGTTGATACATCTGTGTCTGAAAATACTTCAATAGTTGATACATCTGTGTCTGAAAATACTTTAACTTTCAATGTAGCCTACTATCGGTGATAGGTATAAAACTATGTAGTTTTTGGGCTCCTTTGTTCACAGTAGACCTGCTTTGACGGTCTTTCAGGAACTGGTCAGCATCAATGTAGTCTGCATTTGCTACATATTATTTATATCGATTGCAAAATATTTTATTGCTTGTATCTTGGTTATTATTTCATGTTTGTTTTTCAATAAAAGGCTGCAGTTTAGTTTATGGCCCACATTCATTCGATTGAATTTTTAATAAAAAATATCATCGATATATAGAATAGAATAGAATAGAATATTTTTATTTTCTCATAATACATAACGAAAATACATAGTTGTAACTTTATTTTTAATTACGCAGCTTGTTTGTAACTTAAATAAATAATAATGTCCATTTTACTTGTCAGGCTGACATAAAAATAAAAATAAAATAATGAGAAAACAATAGGGCCTCTTAAGGCAATGCCTGTTTTGAGGTTCCATCACTTAAATTAAAATAACATAAAGTAAAGTAAGCGAACAGAAATGATCGAAATATAATAAACACAATTGTCTCAGACAACCTATGTGTATACAAAAAATAAAAAATAAATACAAAATTAAATATTTTACGTGCCTTATTTTCTCACATAAACACTGAAATTAAGCATGGGCTCAATTCATAAAAACTAATTACAGAAAATAAATAAAACTGTATTTGTAGATTCATATAGTCTATCATATAAATTATACATGTATTATAATATTCTAAGGTTTACTCTTTCAAACCGCGCACCGCACTTGTGCCACCAGGCGGCTCATGGCCCTCCCCGGAGGCTTGCCTCCGGAGTTGGGACTCCCCAGGTGCCGTCAAAGCTCATTGCATGCAATGCATAGTCCCTGTGTGGCATAGTCCTCCAAAGTGCGCCCTTATAAATTTACTTAGCTATAATATCAAAAATAAAACTATTGCTGAATTTGAAATAAAAAATCAATATCCTCTAGTTGAAATAACCATTTCCTTGATCTACTTAAAAAAATTTGAATATTAAATGCAACCTTTACATTTTCAGGAAGTTTGTTAAACAGTTATATCGTAACTTACTAAATTACTGGCGATTGAAAATATCGATATTAAGAAGTATTGGTTATTATCAGCTGTTTTATATCACACTAATTATAAAAACAAGTTATATTTTAAATAAAAATGTCATGACTAACAAAAGATAAAAGAATATTTAATAAAATTAAACTAAATTAAACAAAAAAAAGAGATAAATAAATAAACCAAATAATTTAAACGAACCTCCCTGCAAAACGATAACCAATCTGCAATTATTGTAGCCCTACTCGATTGAAAGATCCTTGTGCTTGTTTCGCGAATGAGGAAATCATAGTTTGTGACATTGATTAATTTCTTATACATTTTGACAAATTTCACGGTAGTTCATATTACAATAAGCTACTTAACTTTTGCCACAAAAATTAATGTAAACGAAAGCAATAAAGAATAACAACGTACCGGTAATTGATAATCGATTTTCTTGAACATCAATACCTATATTGATATTTTCAATCACCTCTAGTTATAAATATCAATATTTTTAATCTATGTTTTCAATCGAATGAATGTGGGCTGTTAATTAAACTGCAACCCAATTAAACTGAAAATAAAAATGAAATAAACAAACATGACATCATAATGTTGTTCCTAGCAATACATGTTTAAGTAATAGTGGAATCAACGTTTGATATCTGGACAAATTTCAGGACACCTAAACTGTAACATAACATAACCGAACAACCTAAATAATCATTACACCATATCAAACTTTTCGTTCGGTTTTTTATACCGTTCCGCTTATGAAAGTCTACCCCAATCACATATCACATTATGTGTTTTCTGAGATTAGTTCTACATTATAAAGTCAATTAGACCAATGTAAAGCCATTACTCTTAATATCTGTGTTTGGGGGCCAGCGATCTCACTAGAAATCGGTTTTTCATAAGCATGTCCCTACTTATAGGGCCCATGCTGCAATGAATTTTCATAACTAAACTTAAATAAATGGTATCAGGAAACTGACACATACTTTCTCTCTTTTAGCGCAACTTTAATGAATAAATTACTTTTTATTTACTACATATAGAATACAAAGCACGGTCGAATGTACAGAAAATCTTGTAAACAAGTTGTTTTAAAAAACATCTACCCAAATCCCTGCTTTGGAGGCACTAACGAATCCATTGCTACACTCGTGGTTTTAAGAGGGGAAATGCCCCCTATCCCCCTGGGTTATTAAGGGGCAACATATTTCGAATTTCCTCTGTTGGTCAACATAACTTGTCAAACATATCAAGTTTGAATGAAATTTATCCGTAAATAAGAGAGAAATAATAATTTTTGTATTCCCCATAAGAATAACATTGGACAACGTACTGCGTTTACCGCAAAATGAAAATTCCAATTTTCTCCGCAACCAGCAATCGTAGAATAGTAATTCAAAATATTAAATTATTTAGTTTATTGAGCTTTTTTTAATGGTGAATAGTAATATTTTTTATGTTTATGTTTTTTTATGAAAAATCCAAAAAACTGAATTTTTGATGTTTTAAGTCCTGTAATTTCTGAACCCAAATTTTTACAGACATGCGGGTCGTGTCATTTTGTTGGAAAACTAAAGTTCTACAAACGACCAAAGTTTAATCAAAATCGTTAGAGCCGTTTTCGAGAAATTTTGATTTTTCATGATTTTTGGCGGTTATGGGGGGATAATTACCCTTAAAAATAAAATTCAAAAAATGAAAAAAACGCCTAGAGATATCGTGGATTAGTACCTACATACCAAATTTCATAAAAATCGGCCCATTGGTTAAGGCTCTAGCTCTGTACACATCCACACATCCACACAGACACACACACACACACACACACACACACACACACACACACACACACACACACACACACACACACACACACACACACACACACAATCACGTAAAAACCACTTTTTTGGGTTCAGGGAGCACCAAAACAAATATTTCCACTGACAACTCAAATTCGAAAATTCTGACGAAAACAATACTTTCTCCATATACTATGTAACTTATAGGGGGAGAAAGTAAAAGTAAACATATGGGTGTAATACTACAGAGCCCTGTTCAAAATATAAGTGCATAAGTTATATGCATAAGTTATTCATAAAACTAAACTTCAGGTTGACTTAACTTACTTTGTTCTAAACCCTGCAGTACCATACTCAATATCTTTAGAAATATTCTTGAGGTATTTATTTACTAATGTTTTTAAACCACAATCATTTGACCAGGCCATTTTAAACAGTGTCCTGTCATTGCCCATACACACTACGTGGAATATCAAAGGGTATAACCTCCAAACGAAGCAAGGAAAGGAATAAATTAGAAATCTGTTCACGCGAATTTCAAAGAAAGTATGGAAATAAAGTGTCAAAGTGACATTAAAAAAGTTAAAAAACAAATCATTCAAAGTAGAACAAGAGCAAACAACACTTTCACTTTCACTGTAGACTCTAGACTGTTGACAGGTAACGAAAACATCAGAAACATATTTTCTTTTACTTCTTTCGGTCAACCATGTGTAAAACGACCTTCTACGCGCAGGATATGCCGAAGCTGTTGCGCATGCGCACCAGCATTAGTTCGGTGTCACTGTTACCATAGACAGTTAGTCTATGCTGTTACAACTATTATTCACCCGTTCCTTTCTGTGTTCCAGGGGCCCTATTTTTGAATCGGGTGAGTGGTGAGTAGGTGAGCGAGTCAATCAAACCACTATTTTTATTTTCATATAAAAAGATAAACGTACAGGTATTATTTTGGTAACCGTTCAGTTACCACACCAACCACACAAAATTTATATTAGTATTTTCAATCAATGTTTATATTTAAAATTGATATATTTTCTATAGATAGATATTTTTACTGAATCAGTCACCAACTCACACATTTCTACTCGCCAGGCAGAACGCTGGTGACTGAAAATTGGTGAGTTGACTAGAAATAACCTTCTTTTCCTTCATGATAGAAGGAAATGGCAGATTTTAAACAATTTTATTCTGGTTCAATGTATACTTTACATTATTTACAGAAATTATAACAAAGATGCAAAATAACAATAATAGGCTCGCTTGGTTTGAAGACACCCAGGAAGTTATTTAAAACTTGTTAGTATGACAAATTAAATACAGAAAAATATTTAAATAAAACTCTAACACAAATTGATAGTGTTCTTAAATCAAATTAATCACCCTGCATCTCGAAAGAATCCTGAGGAAGCCTTGCTTTTAAACGCCTACCCAAGGTCGGTACTCTTAAGTTGAATGTAACGGCTCCAGCAACATATGGTATAGATTAGACAGAAACTTTCTTGTACTTTTTCTTATAAATTGTTCTACTGTGTCAATTCCCAGTTCTTCGTGAAGGTGACTGTTCCTGATGAACCATGGACTGTTTACGGCAATCCTTAAAATAGTATTTTGTAAAATTTGAATCTTGTTTATTTTTCCATGAGAAATACACGTCCCCCACACTGGACATGCGTACATGATCAAGGGGCGAAGAATCGTTTTATAAAATGAGGAGTGTGCAAATGAGAAGATTTTAAAGTTGACTTTTGTTTTCAATGGAAATAAAATTGATAACCGTGCATATATGCTTGGGCTAATTTTGTGTTCACATGCAAGTTCCATGTTAACCTTTTATCCAGATAGACGCTTAAATATTTGATGCCTTGGTCATCAGGATTCCAGTGAACTATATATTATTGTGTTGTCAATAAAAATTTCCGTGGGAACATTATATTTTCTAAGGGAAAAAATCTTAGTTTCAACTTTGTAGGGTTCAGTGAAATTCTCATCCACTATTTAAACTAATCGTTCACCCACCGTCGTTACACTTGTTTGCAATAACATTACTGCTTCGTCTATATCAGCATTTTGAGAGATGATTGCGCTGTTGTCGGCGTAAGGAGCTTATTTTCAAATCCGCGATTTATTGTTTCACTGATTCGTGGTATCTGATGAGTCGTGGAATGTTTTGATCGGAATCCAAATTGGTGAGGGGGATAGTATTGGTGGAGTTCAAGAAATGTAATATACTCTTTTCTGAATCACCTTTTCTAGTAACTTCGAGATTGAAGAAAGGAGGCTGATTGGTCGGTAGCTACTTGGGAATGTTTACGTTTATTTGGTTTATGGAGGACAGTTATTTCAGCATGTTTCCAGACCTTGGGAAAATAACCTAAAGAAATGCATGCATTGAATATTGATGCAAGTATTGATAGTGCTTTACGAGTCAGGTTCTTTAAAACAATAGGAATCAGATCATGGCCAGGAGCTTTTTTGCTCGGTAACATTTTAATGAAGTTACTTATTTCGGATGGATACGTGTACATCTAATAGTCTGTTCAACAGTACTGGGAGTAGCGCTCTGAAAATCCTCCACGATTCTGTTCGTTTCATAGTCATAAACTTCATTAGGTTTAAATGCATTTTCAAAAAGATCAGCAAAAACATTACTTTTTTGAACATCACTTTCAAAAAACTGATTGTTTTGTAAAAGTGGGAGTATAATGATTGGATACCGCAGAAGTATTTTTGTTGCTTGCCACATATTTGAATCGCCAGGGAAAATATCAGAAACATACGATCGATATGAATTTATACGGTATGTATCAAGTTCACGTCTTACTCTACGAGTCAGTTAATTCAACTGTCTCTTCAAATTGGGATGCCTATTCCCTTTGCCACTGACGTCTAATTATATTTTTATCTTTAACTAAACGTAAGATTCTGATTGGAGGATGTAGAAAATCATTTGATTTTGAACAACATTTCTTAACAATTGCGTTTTTTGTTGATAGTTTCAAACATTCAGTGAATTCCTCAACGGCAATATTAATTCCATCCACTGAGTATAAGTGTTTTGGGACATAGGCGATTATCAAGCTCAATTCTGAACGTTTCCCAGTCCACTTTACCATTAATAAGTCTTGGTAGATGAGAGGAGAACAAAGGTTGTAGAAAAAAGTTCACAAGAACGGGGATGAGGTGATCGGAGTCACGTTCACTTAACACTTGCTGAAAAATTGGAGGAGTAAAATTCTTATGAATAGTGATGTCAAGTATGTCAGGTTGAAAATTGTTATGCCAAGGATAATGTGTGGGTTCAGTAGGGGCAGATATATTCTAATTAGATTCATAGATAAAATTAAGAAGGCGGACTCCATTCGGGTTGCTTACCCGGCAACCCCAAAATTGATTTTTACAATTTAAATCGCCTAAAACGAGAATAGCATCGTCACCATGAAATAGGTTTAATAAATCTTGCTGGCAGAGTCGTCGGTTTGGTGATTTGTATACAGAAATAACTTTCACTAATTGCCCATTTTGGAAACTAAGTTTGAGACCAACAGCTTCAATCGAGAGAAGTCGTGGTAAAAATATACTATGGTGATTAACGCTTTTTTTATAAACAGTGCAACACCACCGGCTGCATTGGGTACATTTCTATCTTCTCTGTAAATTTTATAACCAGGAATTTTAAAAGGTTCATTAGGTATAAAATGAGTCTCAGTAACACAAGCAATATCTACATTATGCCTAGCTAAAAATGATGCAAACATATTCTTCTATTGCTTTAAACCGTCTGTATATTCCAATTTAAAGATTGTTAAATTTGGTATAGTAATTTGATTAAATTGAGCCATTTTGGAACAAGTTTTGATTACATTAGTTAAAACTGTTTTAAATTTTGGCATTAGCGATTTTACCAGATCAATAACAATTTTTTCCAAATTCAAAAACAATCGATCATCATTTTGAGAAGGATTTTCTTCAACCACAGATGAAGTTCTATGGTCGACATTTTGTAAGGGTACACAATTTGTAACAGCTTGAGCATATCTTGACCGTATGAGCCTAGACGATAACTGTTGCGATGTTGAGGAGCATTGGTTGATTGTTCCTGCGCTGAAATAGGCATTTCCTGGGAATGTTGAATATTTTGGTTAGTGGCACTTGAGTTCGTACGATGATTGGTATTCTTCGTCGCCTTTTTTTCCTTGATGTCCTGGTAAAACTTAAAACCTCTGTAGTTTGCTGTATGGGTTTCCCCACAATTGACACAGGTAGGGATGTCGGTTTTTTTATTTGGACATAATGAAAAATGACGTTGCCCTGTGTATTAACGCACCTAGGGTCTAGTTTGCAAAAGTTGTTGGTGTGTCCGAAGCGTTGACAACGCGTGCACTTTAATATTTCTCTTGATTTTCTCTTAGGTTCTGCACGTACAATAGCAAAGCAAAGTTTATCTCGTTTGAAGATTTCAACAGATTTTTCGTTGTTTTCTAAGGACACAGCGCACAGAGGAACGGAAATTTTATCTTTGTTGAGCAAGCGAACAACATTTAGAATTGGGAACGCATAAAAAATTAGTTCTGTTTTTATTTCAGCATCTGAAAAAGAACAAGGGACGTTTCGTATTACACTACATCGAGTTTCTTGTCGTGTCGTGTCTGGAAAGTGTGGTATTTCACGTTTGATTTTGGTCATAAAACGCTGTCAACTTTGGGAAATCATCAATGTTTTGTAAATTAACTTTCAGAGAGTTACCCTTCATTTAAGTAGAAAAACCACTTTTCACAACTTGTTTTATGTATTTTATAATTTCTTGGTGGTTATTGGCTTAGGAGTATCAGAGTTATTTCAGTCAACCATTTCTTCATTTGGTCCGGTGCTATTGATTTTGCTTACACCAGCATAGTCGTGCTCTAAGAGGATCCGAAAGTTGTTCTGTTTACACAGATCAGAAGTATCAAGAACGTATTTTTTCGGTTGAACAACGTGATTATTTGCAATTTTTCGCTTGTTAGGTGTTACAAATTCATCCACTTTGTGTTGACACTGTTGACAGTCAGTGCAGTGGTTGACAGGGCTGCGCTGGTTGTTGTTTGTTTTTTTATTCAAGATGACATGTGAACAGGGTTATGTTTAGTTTTAACAAGGAAGTTTTAACAAATTTTACAATGATTCGTCGTAATAGAATAAAATAATACTGAAAAACACACAAATAGTAATTAAACTATACAATTCACACAAAAAAGGATAGAAAACTGAACAAAAACTAGTAAAAACAAGTATGCGAGAGAAAACTTGGACCGACTCGCTGTAAAAATCGGAAATGACAAAAGTAATCAGTAGTAAACTTAACTAGGTTATGTTTACTTGCCAATACACAATTCGTAAATACACTTGAGTAACCTATGGTTGGTAATTACAATGCTCAATACCCCCGTCACAGCAAACCTGCGTACTCAGCGAATTTCCAATGCATATATATGTGACTCACTACTAGATAGAGCTATTTACCAAGTTTCACAAGAATACATCCATAAATAAGTGGTATATAGCATTTTATTTATTCTCCATAAGAATAACATTAGGTTTGAGGACGCAGGTTTGCTGCAACGAGGAAGATAAGTAATGTGTTTTTTTTGCAATTATCAATACAACTGAACCAGGTGAAGCTACATAAGTTCTCTTAATTTAGGTTCATAATTAAGGGAGATATACAACTTTATTTATTCTCCATATGAATAACATGGGGGCCGAGTATGCAGGTTTGCTGCTACGGGGAATATCAACAAAAAACTTGTTTTTGTGCTAATATCAATATACCACAACTAGTTGAAGGCACATACCAAGTTTCATCAATATACATTCAAAAATAATTGAGATATAGAATTTTATTTAATCTCCATAAGGATAACATTGGACAACGTACTGTGTTTAGCACTTTGAATATCTCTGCAACGGTTGGACGTAGAACAACGATTAAAACACCAAAATGTTTGTTTCGTTGAGCTAAACACATTAATGAATAGAAATGTGAAGTTTTTGGTAAAACTATCTGAGAAAAATCTAAAAACCTTTTTCCCATAAGATTAACATGGGACACGTTTTTTTGGATTTTCTCCGCAACCACTTAACCTAGGTTAATGATTCAAAATACCAAATAATTTGTTTTTCTAAGCTATATAAAATCGATACAACCAAAATTGAGTGTTTTTAATATTTTGGGGTAAAATTTGCAAAAAACCAATTTTTGGAAAATTTTAAACCCCCATAAAACCCCCTTCCCATAGTGCGATCGATCTGGTTTTCGAACTTAAAGTCATAAATGGTACTATCCACATTTGTGCCAAATTTCATCAAAATCGGGTGTTTCTTTCAAAAGTTATCGCGGTAACGGACACACACACACATATATATATGTATATATATATATATATACCTATATATATATATATATATATATATATATATACATATACATAAATTTGAACGAATAGTGTTTTTGGCATCTGGGGACCTCAAAACGAAAAGTTATCATGGTCTCGGGCTTAAGTCTTACCATGCCACCTACGGTAATAGCTTCTTCCCTATAGGGGAAATTCGCTAAAAGTAAGTAAATGTTTACAAATATAACAATTGAATTAGCTAAAGCAATAGAAGGTTTATAAATCTGTATATTTGACAGTGTTTACATTTGGCTATTTGATTTGACAGATAATCCACAGTCTATGTATATTAGACTGTGGATAAACTGTCACTTGTCATCTCATCTTATGTAACTTATGTCTCCTTCCTTACGGGCACCGTGCTTACGAAGAGAAGCGGAAATACACGAGTGCACGAATGACCCGAAGTTTTTGCGCCGACCCGCGGTTGTCTGCTGCTCTGGCATTGTTTTAACAGGATTAAATAGCCTGTGTTTGTAGTAGCGATAATGTTTTGTGAGGTTAAGGAAATGAGGTTTTGAGGTCTGTAATTAGCTCTGAGTCAATGTAATGCCTGGTTTGGGTAAATATATTCTTATAACTTTGCTTGTAAAACAAACTAACAATAAAATTAAACCTTTACTGTACTAATAATACTAACTAATTTCCCGATATATAACAAACAATTAGTATTATTGAACTGATTATTTGCTTGCTATACTGTACGCTTATCATGAACAAAATAAATTTAATGCATTCTTTTATTTTGTGATTTACTTGTTAGTCTTCCTTATGTCCAGCGATGTTAATATCGCTGCTTATGGCCTTATGTCTAATTTAGCAAATTTAGGTGTAGTTATAACTGCATTGTTATTTTAAAACAAATAATTTTCACATAATTAACTGTTTATTTATTAGGGACCTGGTAGCGACCTGGTTTTTAAATCTTATAATTTGTTTGATTACCAATGGTTGGATCAATGATAGTTTACAAATTATTTAAGTAGATAATAAATGCAATCTCACTTATTAATATAAATATGTTGGCACGGATTGAACTTGTAGGAAATCTAGCGCATTATGTTTGAAGAGAGTCGTCTCCAGTAAGGGGCTTCGCATAAATTACGCTGTGCTATATTTAGCACTTTTTGACCCCTCCCCCTCCCTTTTTCACGCTCAGTCACACTGCTCATTTTCCCCCTCACCATGTCACGTCACACTAATTAATTATTAAGTATTTGATTGTAGGTACAGTTTTTTATCACTCTGTAACTGACGATTTTGCAGGCTTAACTCCATTAATCGTGATGCATCACGCAATCCCCCCTCACACATGTCACGGTTTGTCACTATGTGCTGAACCCCCTACACCCCGGGTAGGCGTGACGTAATATATGCGCGGCCCCGAAAACCAATTGGCCTCGGTTAAAACTAAGCGCAGGGCTAGAATTAAGCATAGGCTACTTAGGCGTGCGCCTAGAGGCCCGCTCCACACAGAACCCTTTTCAAAACCCTGATACAAGCAAGAAAAAAAGGTCACCAACTTGGACCTGACACAACATGGGCCCGCACCATAGTTTGATCCTTGGGGCCCATGGCTCCTAAATCTAGTCTTGACTAAGCACTAAGATTACTAAAACTGGCATATTTCGGGTACACTAGTTAATTTTCAGGTAATCATCTGGCAATTTCCAAGAAATAACCCGGTTTTTGGGTATTTGAAGCTCGTGCGGGGATTTTGTGGGGATTACTACAGGATGACCGGGTAAAAGCGGGGATTTTATAGGTAGTTTGCGGGTAAAATAGCAAACCCACTCTGGCAACACTGGCAACACTAAATCATGTTATAAGTGTTGTTATTAGTTGTCGTTTTGTTTAGGCACTAGGCAGAGGCTACGTACACGTCCAACATGAGCCGCTACTGTTCGCGTCCGTTCCAAATGATGCACCGTACGTTACTTTTCCTTGTGATTTTAAAAGACAATTGAGAGCCAGAAAACCTCCTAACCTAACGTAACGTAACGTAACCTAACCTAACCTAACTTAAGCGGTAGCGAAGTGAATTTGCCCTTACATTGGACGTGTACGTAGTCACTTCGTTTTGTTTATTGGTTCTCAGCTGATTTCTCAAAACTTGGCTTGTCCTTCAGCCTTGAGCCTTGCTGTTATGTTGTTGTTGTGTTGTAGTTGTAGTGTTTTAACCAAATTGGCAAACACAAACACTGTTATTATTATGTTCTGTGTTTGCGTTTGATAATAAGTTTGATTTGTTTATTAAATTAGCAATTAATTGAAAAGTAAGTAAGTAAATATTTTATTTGAGAGTGAGGGTGCAACTACTTTCATGGTAATTACCAATGATAAAGGTTGCTCTTCTACTTGTGCAAGCCAGAGACATTGTTTAATGTGTTGATAGGGTACAGTTCAAACCCTAGTCCTGTTGCTATCCAAGGTTCATCTAAATTATTAGTGTAGTTAGTGTCATGGGATGCACAGTTTCCCAGGTTGAGCATCCCGTCCTAATCCTTTATTGCCAAACCAGCGCTTTTGTTGGGAGCGGTCACCCGGCACGTCCGGCAGGGTCTGATTAACCATTAGGCTAACTAGGCTGCAGCCTAAGGCGCCAATCAGCCAAGGGGTGCCGGCGCTGTGGGGCGCAATTTTTTTAAACCTAGCAGTGGTCAATGGCCGAGATTCGGCCCTTTTCTGTGCAGCCTACTGTGTCAGGGGCCAAGAATCGGCCATTCGGGACCGAGGATTTAAATAATCAAAATTCTATCAGTTATTATTAGCATTACATACTCTGTTAATGTAATTTAGTCTTAACCATAATTTAATTATGGCAATTAAGATACTTACCAATAAAGAAATAAAGAAATGTCTAGCTTGAGAAAAGGTACCTCTTTGCGCTTATGGAGAAATAACATTGCCGCGAACAGGTCCCTTTTTAAAACAAATCAGATAGCTATGCAACACTTTGAAAACTGCACTCTGACGAATTCTAACAGTGACGAGGTGAACTACTACGAGTTTATTGTAAATCTAGAACGTCTTCTGTTAATAAAAATCCCTTTCTCGATCCCAACTACCTTTTCTTTACAGGTTTAAAATCCAAATACATTTAGTAGTTGTACTGACACACCTAAAACTGCATGTTAAGCTTTGATTATTGTATTATTAACTATTGATATTATTATTAAGTAATACATTCTATTTTTGATAAGTTTATGTAGGTACTGTCGAAACAATAAATCACGGGAGTTTTGCGCCACAGTAGGGAGGACAGTTGGCAGCTCTGCGAACCGCTCTCGGTTGAACCACAGCGATGCAGACGATTTTGATGTTGTTTACGTTTTGTATGTGATATCAAGCAGTCTTATCCTTGTGACTGTCTTGTCCATAACTCATTGCTGTTGTTGTAAGTAACCAATGCCGCAAAGAGGTCGCTTTCGGGAGTTTTGCGATTCGTTGTGGAGAAATAACATAGCGCCACGAAGAGGTCCCTTTTCTGAAATATCACTTTTCACGACATGCTTCGATAAAAACATTATTTTCTTGAAAACTACTGTGAGTTAAGACAAAAATAGGTATTCCCATCACAGACGATATTTAGGGCTTTCTTTTGATACTAAAATTGTTGCTTAAATATGAAAAATACTTAGGCCTATATGTTTTATGCTTATTTGAAATTTTCAAATTGATTTTTCTCAAAAATGGCCCTTTTCTCTCACGTAATTTCAAAGTCCTATAACTTTAACAAAAGAATCGTAGACTCATGGGACTTGCGCCAAATTGTTAGGAATTAAATGAGGAATTCAAAAATATGAATAACTCAAAATCGAAAATTGCCGCGAAGAGGTCCCTTTTTCCTTTACGCCTCACATATTCTGAACTTTCATTTTATTACATAAACAAACCCTGTAGCAGCTGTATAACAATGTCACAACGATTAGAAATCAAATGAATTTTTTGCGCGATGCGATTCTTGCAGCCGATGCTAGGAAAATGTCAAAACACGAGTTTTTTGAAATTACCCAGCTCGGGTAATTTTTGTCGTGGGAAGTTGCGGTTGGTACCAATGCACTGCTAAAGAATTGCGCTTTATTTTGGTATTGATTTTTTGAACGAAATATTGATTAGACAGATCATAGGTTTTTTTGAAAGCAGGTGTTTTCTGTTTCTTTGTACAATGGCAGATGGCCGAAAGAGGGCCATCAGGAAAATCGGATTTATATCTAGTGTAAGTTATAGTTACTAGTCAAATAATATGTTATTTTGAAAAGGAAGAAATGTAGAGTAATTTAGTTTTGCTGTTGGCAGCGCTGTTTTATTCTGGCTTCATCACCAAGGAATTATTTCATTACATCACATTTTTGCCTAATCGGCAACTGCGCAGCTGTTTGCTGTTTACGAAGTGTCAGTCAGTTTGTTTGGCTCGCTCCAAACTGTATTGTATTTGGTATCACTGTAAACAGCAGATTTCAGGCTTTCTTCTTATATCTGTCCCGATGTGTTGTGTTTTTGTTGACAATATGACATGACATCTGAAATATGCAATGTCCAAGTCCCAGTCCAAAATGGCGCGCTATGTTGTTGTTTGACCGCTGTCAGTTGTGTAAGAGTGTTTTAGTTATTTATTTAGCCTAATTTACGCAAAAATGGATTGTAGTGACATTCGGGGTGCTCTTGAAGAAAGTATTAGTGACATTGATGACGATTTAGAGGGTAATATAGGCAGTGATATTGAGATGAACGACTTTCCTGATGTTGCGTCTAGGTGTCGTAGGCTAATTGGATTATTTATCTGGTAGGCTAGTGGTGAGTTATATATTTATATGTATATTCCTATGTATGCTATGTATAACATGTTCTATATTTCTATGTAGGGAATTTAATGTACTACAACATGTTTATATTGATTTGGGGGTAAAACATTTGACAACAAAGTTATACCGGTATACTAAGTACTGTGAAATCTTTTTTTTTCAAATACACTAAAATAGCAAAGCATTCTTTTATTTACATTTATTTAAAAGTGATAACAATTTTGTACCATGAACTTTATGATTTTTTGGATTCCTAACTTCATTAGCTTTACAAATATGTATATATCATTATTAGTATATACATATATTACATGACTTATTTACAACTGTGACGCTAAGCGTCACGCTATTTTATATAGTGTAGGCGTCCTTCATAACCGCTCCAAACGCCATCAGCGGTGTCGAGCCAGCTGATCTTTCGAACCTTTAGTGGCGGCTCGCGACGGCGTCTCTCCCCCTTGCATCTACACCAGCGACCGGAAAGCACCCCTCCCGCTCAACTGGTTCTGAAAATTTCTCCAGTTTGCTTAAGTACCGTAATTATAATTAGTTCTTAGTTTCAGAAATGGTAGGCTAGCCGGCAATCGGAGGGGCAATCCCTTTTGGGACCCCCCAACCAACTGATTATGTAGGAATTGTAAATTGGTCGAGGTTTCGGCTCGACCACATGTCAGGTTTCAGATTGCCTTTTTAGATTCAGGCCTCTCCTCTACTCAGAAGACAATTATTAATTAACTATCATATATTATCCAATACAGTTATCAGTTTACCAGGTTTAGGCACTTGTAACAATTTCACTATTAGGTCTGGAAGGATATTTATTAGTTATTAATAGTTTAACCCATCATCAGAGCTGGCTGGTATAGCATTCTGGTCTGGTAAAGATCCATAGGTCTCTGGACACCCAGTCACGTTTTCCAACCCCCAATTAGTTTTTCAGTACTTATTAGCACCACATGGCTTGGCCAGACCTTGGCCTGCCTAATTAGTTGGCTAGTCCTAAATTAGCCACCCCTGTAACCATACAATAACCAGTCAATACTTCCCGGGCAACATACCCAGCTTTAACTAGTAAATGTCTCATTCCTATCCCCCCGCTACATATGGTCGCGGTAACAAGTAAATATCTTTTACCCTCCCCTTGCTATATATGGTAGCAGACACCCCAGACCATTTGGTGTTTCAGTCAGCTCTGTAGGGTGTAAAAAAAAATTGCTTTTGCTAGGGTTTTGCGTTCTGAGTAGAGGACAATTTAAAATTTGCACCGCCGACACTAGGGGCTTGCTAGGACTTTTAGCTTTAAGCAAATTATTTTTCCAAATTAAATTCTAGGATGGCCAATTTTGTAGGTACAGATTGTTTTTGTTTATGTTTGTTGCAGCATAGGTATAAGTGGCATCCATCTAGTTTACAGCCTGCAATGTTACAGTGTATGGTGTTTCAGTGTTTTTAATAATTAAAGTGTAAGCCTAAAGCAAGTGGCAAATATGGTCTTAAAAATATACTGTGGAGAGTCCCAGGTATAGTGGATTAAAGGCTCCCCAGTTTTCTATTAAAGCTAATGCATTTGGCAATACAAGGTGTATTTTCTTTGCCAGCAATGACCATTTTTATTTTAATGTTAAACCACACCTTGTAAGTGTTAAATTCAGTGATTGTTTATTATAATACCCTAAATAAAGTATATTTCCATCTCACCAGTGATTATTACCAACACTATTGCAGTGTCTGTGCTGTACCATTTTCTGTGCTGTGCATTGTCTCGATGTTAATTTATTTTGTGCTGTAAATTTTGTGTTTTAAGTTTAAATAGGTGTTTAGTGTAATATATTGGCCATCCCTAGACACATTAACTTCAAAACCTATTTGGCAAAACATTATTCAGGCAGGAAAGCTATAATAGGGAAATCCATTTATAGGCCCTAGCGGTCATTGTACTGCAGTCAGTTTTTAACCTGTATTGAGGTGTTAAGTGGTTTTAGGCTACTACTTTGGGATGTAGGAATACTTGATAGGGTCATATTTAAGTAACAAAGTAGGTTTCTGTAGGAAGACCAGGCCCATATATAGTTTTTGACAGGTTTTAAAGTCAGTTTTTCCGCCCAGCCAAATACCAGCCATGGGTCTTACAGCAAGCTATTAAATGGCCAGCAGTGAAATAGATTTTGTATTTTTGCCTAATACTATAACACATTAGGGATTTACATTGCATTTTGCCTAATTTTTCATAGTTAAATCCAAGTAGCCTTCCCTGCCACTATTATAATAGCGCTAGAATTCAGGGCTTGTTTTAGCCAATAACAGCAATTAGCCAATACCTCGCCAGGTACAGCAAGCTGTATTTTGGTTCATTTGGGGGTTTTAGATGACCTTAGCCTATGGTGTTTCATTGTATAATACAGAATGAGGTTATGTATGAGTACAAATGTAGTTCTTTTGTAGGGATAAAAGCCTCAGTTATAGCTTTCAGCCACTTATAGTTAGTCAGTTTATCTGAAATGAAATACCATCCGGGTTTCTGGGTTTATTTACAGTTATAAAGTAGTTCTAGCCTTTATTTTTGCTAGTAATACTTCGCCTTTTTTAAAGCAAGCCAGTTATAAAGTTTTTTATCCATTGGGCTTTTATTATTGCATTGTTGCTCGAGCATTGAATCTGCCAATAGAAATCCCATAGCGACACGTCACAGCTGACGTCACACGGTTGGCGATCATGCATTCGCAACTTCTTCGGTTAGCTAACCTAAAGTTAACGGTTTTGTTCGACGCTCGGTGCATCTACAATGCTTTTGCTAGTTAAACAGTGAGTCTAAATTAACTTCAGTTTTTTATTTTTGAAACTTAGTCTTGATTTTTTTTACTCCAGTAATACCTAGGGTTTTCTTGTTCTACGCTTAAATGCATTAAATACTCGACTTAGTGGGTTTTTGTTTAGTGTACAGATTCTCTTGACTTAAGAGTGACCCACATTTACATTCAATTTTGATTTTAGTGTAGATTACGTGTGACCCTGTCTATTATTCGAATTTTTTGTTAGGTATAGGATTAGGGGGACCGACCTCTATTTTATTTCTCAAATAGACACTTCTGGTGTCGGTCGGCCTTTTTCTGCATTTCCCCTTCAGTTTAATTTAAATATGAGCCAGCCAAGCAAATTAATAGATGTCCAGGTCCTTGGCGACTCTTACGCCAGGAGATTTTTCAATTTTTCACAAGCAAATCCGGCATTAACCGGGACCTTACGGCCAATTTTAGTTAAGAGCGTCTCTGGAGCTAGGATAATTGACCTCAAGGTTTTTGTGAAATTAAATTTTTCTGCAATACAGTCACGTATTCCCTTACTGTTTTTCTTAGGTACCAACGATTTTTTAGCCAATGTAGATGTAGCAGTATTTAAGAATTCCTTTCTGTCATTTTTGAGAATATTACGTCGAACTTATCCTGGAATGGCAATCGTTTTCATGACTTTGCCGTTTTATTCGAGGATAAGTAACTCCACTCCAGCACTTGCCCGTTTGCACAAAGTTAATAGATTTTTGCTTACTCTACGTTCTGATTCAGTAAGAGTGATAGAACTCCCCGACGAATTAAATCAAATGAATTTTTTTCATGCATATTATGGGAACACTATGCGTCGTGATTACATCCATTTCAACAACGACGCATTTAGAAAGTTAATTCCTGTAATAGAAAATTCCCTTTCACAGTCACCGACGTAGTTTTTACCATCCTTGTCTTGCGCAACGACTGTTTATGCTCCAGAGAAGTAATTTCTTGGTAAATTTCATCCGAATGCTTGGCCTAAGTTAAATTTTTTGCTTTTCTTTCCTCCACCACAATGAAATTTTGCATTTAAAGAAATTTTGTAAAAATTTTTTTTAGGACAGTTCCTCATTTTCTGTGTTGGGCGCGTTACCTCAGGTGCATCTTTACAATACTCACTACTCTAAAGAATTTTTCAACCACAGTTTTAAAGTAATTACCTCTTACCAGACCAGAACCGCTATGCCGAAGTGATATTAGGTTAAGTTTTTCTCTATCTGTCGCTGTCCCCGCCAACGCCCGGGGGATTGTGAGTCTAAGGGTATCCTTCGCTGATGGGCTGCCCTACACGTTCTCCCCCGTGCGTTGTCGGCAAACTCTGTTTCCCCTCCCTTTTCGTCTTCGACACCCATGCCATGTGATTTACACTGGGTTTTGTAAAGAATTTTTTTATGACTTAAAATGACTTTTCTGCGGTTGGTTACCTTTTTTTTATTATTGTTTCTTTTACCTCCGCAGGAAAGGGCCCAGTGGTGGCACCTTCTGTGTCGACCTGACGTCAGTCGAGTGTCGAGAGACAAAACTCTTCTCATTTTCTTTCCTATCGTACCCTTGTTTCATTTTCAGCCTTCTTAGCTTAATTAGTCACTAAGGTAGTAGTAGTTAGGTTTAGGGAAAACTCAGATTATTTTAAAGAAATGCTAGTTATATTTAAATCCTCAGATTATGTTAACAAGGTTATACAATTTATTAAGTTTCAGAATTTTACAATATTTACATATATTAAGTAGGCACCGAACTAGACCACCTACCAATAATGGTTGAACCCGACAATTTGTCAGGAAAGGAAAGTGCACTCTCTTTAGACCCAAGCACCCTTTCCTGAAATATAACCGCTCAACACAGCGACCAAATGCGCCATTCTCCCTGCGCACGCAATCGCCTGCCCAAAAAGTATCGCATGCAAATTCTCAGCAAAAAAAAAAAAAAAAAAAAAATCATTTCAAGATTAAATTAATTACATCCTTCCAACCTCCTTACTTCACAGTTTTCTTACGGCTTCCGCGAACCCCACCAGTCTAACCTTGGTTACCCGGCGCCACTCATGGGTCAATCCCTCGGTTTCCCTTTAGGAACCGACCAACCCGTCAGTGATCGGACCGCCGCCTTGCAAGCCACCGTCAAACAACTCCAACACGACAGTTCCCTTTTACAACTCCAATGATCTTAAATCTTTCTTTTCAACAATATCTTTCTCCCCAAGTATTTTTTACATAGTAAGACACCTGCACAATCAAAAAAAAATAAATAAATAAAAATAAATAAATAATTTAAACCCAACCAACCAAATCTAAGCCAAACCTTTTAAAGCAAAATACTACAGCCCGAATCAACTCAGTGACTCAGGACAGCTCCCAGTGAATTACAGTGAAAAGTGATCCCCCAAAGACAGCTACAGGACCTTATCAATCAAGTTGACGATACCGAGAGAACGGCAACAAAACACTCTGATGCCCAGCTGAACCGCAACACTATCCTCACCAACAGCGCTCCACCTTCAACCACAGCGCGGTGATCCGGACGTGTTGCGAGCCACCAACGCTACTGCCTACACCGGACCAGAGCCCACTTGCTTCATCAGCTCAACCACATCAAGTCCTCCTCTCGGTCATCACAGCAACCTCAACATTTTGATTCAGTTCACCTCACACCTCCACCTCAAGTTCTCCGATGAAGTGCTCATAGTGAAAAAAGACTTTAATCCATTCAACAACTAAATAGCTTAAAAAACCAAACAAAAAATACAAAATTTTTGAGCGTGCAGATGTCCGTCTCTTTTACACCAAATTAAATCAATCTTTTTCACTCAGTTTTCAATTTTGTTCTCAATTAAAGTCAGGTACGTTAGGCCAAATTCAACTGTCGTTCCCCTACAACCCATCCTCCTTTTGCAGGGGGGGGTGGATCCCGATCCCTGCCGTGGTTGGTCAAAATAAACATTAGCAATCTTCCCCAAAAGAAACGCGGCGACCGAGGTTCCAAGACGAAGTCGGACTGGTGCTGGCTTTTTGGCTTTCCTCGTCTGCTCGCGGCTTCCCCTGAATCCAAACCGGGAACATGATATCTCGGGACCACGAGCATGACAGAGGGAGCAAAACCGAGCAAATTTCTCAAACTCCAACATCTAACCCACACCTTCACCCACCTTCCAACAAACTTTTTTTGTTTTCAATTTGGCCTTAGGGGGGGTGGTTGTGACGCTAAGCGTCACGCTATTTTATATAGTGTAGGCGTCCTTCATAACCGCTCCAAACGCCATCAGCGGTGTCGAGCCAGCTGATCTTTCGAACCTTTAGTGGCGGCTCGCGACGGCGTCTCTCCCCCTTGCATCTACACCAGCGACCGGAAAGCACCCCTCCCGCTCAACTGGTCCTGAAAATTTCTCCAGTTTGCTTAAGTACCGTAATTATAATTAGTTCTTAGTTTCAGAAATGGTAGGCTAGCCGGCAATCGGAGGGGCAATCCCTTTTGGGACCCCCCAACCAACTGATTATGTAGGAATTGTAAATTGGTCGAGGTTTCGGCTCGACCACATGTCAGGTTTCAGATTGCCTTTTTAGATTCAGGCCTCTCCTCTACTCAGAAGACAATTATTAATTAACTGTCATATATTATCCAATACAGTTATCAGTTTACCAGGTTTAGGCACTTGTAACAATTTCACTATTAGGTCTGGAAGGATATTTATTAGTTATTAATAGTTTAACCCATCATCAGAGCTGGCTGGTATAGCATTCTGGTCTGGTAAAGATCCATAGGTCTCTGGACACCCAGTCACGTTTTCCAACCCCCAATTAGTTTTTCAGTACTTATTAGCACCACATGGCTTGGCCAGACCTTGGCCTGCCTAATTAGTTGGCTAGTCCTAAATTAGCCACCCCTGTAGCCATACAATAACCAGTCAATACTTCCCGGGCAACATACCCAGCTTTAACTAGTAAATGTCTCATTCCTATCCCCCCGCTACATATGGTCGCGGTAACAAGTAAATATCTTTTACCCTCCCCCTGCTACACAACACAGACTAACACCGTACAGTTTACATATATTTCGGGTTTCCGTTAATTATTATATTACGCCCCTAAAACTTACAAAACAAATTATTTCCATAACATGTTATATATTTATATATAGGGAATTAGATTGTTTACAAAATGTATATGATGAATTTTCCATTAAAAATCTGTAGAAAAAATTTCACCGAGGCTACTTTTGAAATTTCAGAAATAAAATTCTAATTTTTCTTCTTTTCACTTTACCAAAAAAATTACCTTTCTAGATCTTTTTTATTTTAGTATTTCTAGATTTCCCTGTTCTTTCCAATCAAAATGAATATAAGGTTGGCTAGGTTTACTTCAACGGTTGAATTCATACCAATTTTCAAAAAAAGGTCTGCAAAATCGACAAATTTAGCCAGCCATTCCACACTTTAGCATTTGGCCACTCCTAGGGTTAAATAGGGATGTGCGGTGATCAATTTGGTGAAGGGAATTTAAGATCCGCGCGCCCTTTTCCATCGCCACCCCTGCTTTATTCTTAGTTTGACAGGTTAGTTTAGTTTTTCTTTGTTAGGATGGACGGATCCCAAAATTTCAGGAAGTTTTTGGGAAAAAATATCCCATTTTCAGGCGGATTAAGTGCGGTGCGATCGTCATTTACGGCTAGTGATGTGCGATATGGCCGTGTATCGCGTTACGGAGATACGATAGGTATCGGGGTTAGATATTGTATCGGCTGTATCGTATCGGTGCTGTGTATCGTGATACGCTTATCGTATCGCTTAAAATATTGCAAAAACAATATGTATGATATCGTATTATACACTGCAGTTAAAAATACGGCCATCGAGGCATTTCCACTTGTTTTGAAAGAAAGAACACCACACACCACCACAGAAAGAACACTTTGAAGAATTCTTATCGAATATAGATAAATATCTCATTGTTTGACAATCAAGAAAATAATATCGAAATATCGTCTATGTGCCGATACAAAATCGAGTATCGTTTTTAGGCGCTATGATAGTATCGTTTCAAAAATATTATATAGAAACATTGTATCATCCCTTGCGTATCGCGATATTCCGATATGATACGATATGTATCGCACATCACTATTTATGGCCTCACCTGAAGTCTCACCTTGTGATCATCAAATAGAGCAATTATCACGTGGTTCGGTCGGTAATTGTTATATAACCATTACTCCTATAGAAATTGAATTTTTTTTCAAAACGTTTTAAATAACGTACTTATTTCGAAAATAATAATTTTTTCCCGCGGAAAAGTTGGGAAAATGGGAAAAAATATTTTTCCTGGAATATAGCGATGTGGGTACTCAAATTGTGTGGAATTTTACCCTGATCACGAATATGAAACCCGTTTCACGATTAAAAAATTATAAGCGAGTTATCGTAGAAAAAGTATAAAATCTACACAATCAAGGGGGCCCGGTGGGATTCCGGGATAATTGTGTGAGGAATTTTCTTCAGACTAGGTTAAATGTAATAAAAGGAAAATTTCCCCTAAAACGAGAAATTTTTCCTAAAACGGGAAATTTGCCGTTTTTTAAAATTTTCCTAATGACGGGAAATTTTACCCTTGTTACAACAATTTTAATTATTATAAACTAACCTAACCCCGCAGAGCGCTGTTTGGAAAATTTTTCTTTCTCTGGGTAATTTTCTCTAAAACAGGAATTTTATCTTTCTTGGGAAATTTCCCCTTAAACAGGAATCCCGCTGTCCAGCGCTCTGCAGAGTTAGGTTAGGTTAGGTTATATACATACACAAATTATTTACATAATACGGCAAATTTGTATTTATTTATCATAACCTTACCTAACCCAACCCCGCAGAGCGATGTATGAGAAATTTTCCCTTTTTCGGGAAAATTCCACTATAACAGGAATTTTATCTAATTTGGGAAATTTTCCCTTAAATGGGAATCCCGCTATACAGCGCTCTGTGGAGTTAGGTTAGGTTATGATATATACATACACAAATTATTTACGTAATACAGCAAATTTGTATTTATTTATCATAACCTAACCTAACTCTACAGAGCGCTGTATAGAGGGATTCCCGTTTAAGGGAAAAATTCCCGTTCTATGGAACACTTCCCGTTTTTAGGAAAATTTCCCGCTTTAGGTAATTTTTCTCGCTTTAGGGGAAATTTTCCTTTTATTACATTTAACCTAGTCTGAAGAAAATTCCCCACCCAACTACCCCGGTATCCCACCGGGCCCCCTAGATTGTGTAGATTTTACACTTTTTTTACGATAACTCGCTTATAAAATATTAAATCATGAAACGGGTTTCATATTCGTGTTCAGGGTAAAATTCCACACAATTTGAGTACCCACATCGCTATATTCCGGGAAGAAATATCATTTCCCGTTTTTTCCCGGTTTTCCCGACTTTTCCGCGGGAAAAAATTATTTTCAAAATCAGTACGTTATTTAGAATGTTTTGAAAAACAAATTTTCAATTTCTATATGAGTAATGGTTATAACACAATTACCGTTCGGTCATCTATTATGTTGATGTTTCTTGGTTCGGTCGTCATTACGTCTGATACTTAAGTTATTTCATGGTGCGATCAACGGCCAATGTTATACGGTGAGATGTGACCGAAACCGAGAAATATAGGACCCTTTAGATCGAAAAATATGCCTTAAGGGGATAGTAGCAGTGCCCCTGAGTTCAGGCAACCACTCATTGGTTGGAAACACATATGAAGATCTGCGTTGAAAAAAAGTCAAGGACACTTGACGCATACTGTAACGCATCCACAAAATGAAGTTACGTCTGGGCCGCGTTCAGACTCTCGTTCATCGAGTCTTTTTGAGGCACATCCCCCTTCAATTGTCTGGGGGGGGAAGGGGGGGCAAATGAACTCAAGCCTATGGGCGCCACACCTCTTAATCAGGCCCTGACGGCTGGCATCCCGTGCTCTTTCAAGAAATTCCATGTCCTACTAGAATTTCTCATAAATTTATCCATTAGGCCTACAGCACAAAGTGATTTCTCATTTTTAGCGAATTTCCTCTATAGGGAAGAAGCTATTACCGTAGGTCTCATGGTAAGACTTAAGCCCGAGACCATGATAACTTTTTGTTTTGAGGTCCCCAGATGCAAAAAAAACACTATTTGTTCAAATTTATATATATCTATATATATGTGTGTCCATTACCGCGGTAACTTTTGAAAGATGCGCCCGATTTTGATGAAATTTGGCATAAATGTGGAGAGTAATATTTATGACTTTAAGTTCGAAAACCACATCGATCGGTCTATCGGAAGGGGGTTTTATGGGGGTTTATAATTGTCCAAAATCAGTTTTTTTTTACTTTTTATCCTAAAATTTTAAAAACACTAGATTTTGGTTATAGCCATTTTATAGAGCTTAAAAAAACAAACAATTTAATATTTTGAATCATTAAGCTAGGTTTAGTTGTTGCGGATAAAAGTCAAAAAATGTGTCCATAAAATTTCCCATGTTAATCTTATGGGAATACGGTTTTTAGATTTCCCTCAGATAATTTCACTAAAAACTCCACATTTCTTTCTACCAATCAGTTTAGCTGTACATAACAATCATTTAGGTGTTTTAATTGTTGTTTTACGTCCAACCGTTGCAGTTATATTCAAAGTGCTAAGTTAAACCTACAGTACGTTGTCCAATGTTATCCTTATGGAGAATGAATAAAATGTTATATTTTGATTATTTATGTATGTATATTGATGAAACTTAGATGTGGCTTCAACTAGTTGTGGTATATTGATATTAGCACCAAAAAAATGGTTTTAGCGAATTTCCCCTATAGGGAAGAAGCTATTACCGTAGGTCTCATGGTAAGACTTAAGCCCGAGACCATGATAACTTTTCATTTTGAGGTCCCCAGATGCCAAAAACACCATTCGTTCAAATTTTTATTTATGTATTTATATATATATATATATGTGTCCGTAAGCACGATAACTCTCGTAAAAAAGGTCCGATCTTAATTAAATTTGGTACAAATGTGTAAAGTACCATTTATTTGAACGAGTTCGAAAACCAGATGAATCGCACCATCCGAAGGGGGTTTTGGGGGGGTTTCGTACCCCAAAAATGTGTTTTTTGGGGTTTTCACATTTAATTTTAATTTCATTGAATTCAGCTTAAAAAAAAAAAAACTATTTGGTATTTTGATCATTGCTCTACGTCAATTGGTTACCAAGATATTGATAAAAGTGCTAAACACAGTACGTTGTCTAATGTTATTCTTATGGAGAAAAAGAAAAATTATATATCTCGCTTATTTATGAACATAAACTGGCGAAATTTGGTATATGGCTTGATCTGGTTATGGTTTATTGTTGTTTGCACAAAAAAACAATTTTTCGCCTATGGCTCCTGTAGCAACAAACCTAGGTTCTTGGTCCCCATGTTATTCTATGGAAAATACTTAAAATGTTATATATCGCTTATTTATGAATGTATATGGGTGAAACTTGGTATCTGACTTCACTAATATGAGTTCTATTGAGATTTGCATAAAAACCCATTATTTTGTGTGCCTTGTTGCAGCAAACCTGCGTACTCATCCCCAATGTTATTCTTATGGAGGATAATTAATATTTTAAATATCGCTTGTTTGTGAATACATTTCTTATGAATCCTGTTAAGTGTTATAATGTGTTATGTTATATATTCATTGGAAATTCGCTGAGTATGCAGGTTTGCTGCAACGGGGTATTTGTTGATTTTTTTTTCCCGGTAGCAGTAAACCTGCATACTCGGCCCCCATGTTATTCATATGGAGAATAAGTAACGTTTTATATCTCCCTTAGTTATGAACCTAAATTAATAAAACTTGGTATGTAGCTTCATCTGATTGAGTTATATTGGTAATTTAAAAAAAAAACATATCTTATCTTCCTTGTTGCAGCAAACCTGCGTACTCAATTATAATGTTATTCTTATGGAGATTAAATGAAATGCTATATATCACTTATTAATGAATGTATTTTTGTGAAACTTGGAAGTGGCTCTAGATAGTAGTGATACCCATATATATGCATTGGAAATTCGCTGAGTACGCAGGTTTGCTGCAACGGGGGTTTTTCCGTATAAAGTAAACAAATAAGACAAAATTTGAATCACAGTTCTATGATGTGCCGTTACTGACATAACAGGGAATCTCAATTTATTAGAAATTCTAGTAGAGGACATGGAAAGAGCAGGGGGATGCCGGTTGTGCCGGGGGCCCAACAAAAGCTCTGGTTTGTCAACAGAGGATTAAGACAGGATGCTCTACCTGGGAAATTGTGCCTTTACCCATTACACTAACGATAATAACCCAATCGGGTCTATTGTATCCAACCCTCACAAGATTTTCAAGTTTTGCTCAGGATTGATCTGGTGCAGATTTCATTGTTATAGTTACTTACACAGTAATGAACAATGTGTTTAAGTAGCCGATATTATTGGGTCTTGGCACACAAACGGTTAAGCATGCATGTCATGTCCACTTATTCTTGCCAAGCAATTTAGTTTTTTACTTGATGTTAGGTACTTTAATCTAGTTACTCTCTGGGATAAAGGAGACCAATATTAGGGTTATAGCCTGAACTGTTTCAACATTTCATAACAATTTCTCTGTGGTTCGGATCGCTTTCCCTAATTGTGCTTTTGAATTAAAACGTTCACTGCATATATTGAAGCATATAATTGCCGATAATAGAAAGAGAGTAAGTTAGTTGGTAATGACGATTTCCACCTAACTCATAATTCAATAATGGGCAGCACCTCATAGGCTGCAGGCTAAAACCACTAAAAAATGCAATAGACCCTAATACAACAGGCCTAAATGCAAAAATAAAATAAATTAACTTATATCCTTATCCACCATTAGCCTCTACTATATGGACTTTGTCTTTGTAAAAATCTTGTGTGTATTTAACAACACTTAATATACAATAAAATAAGCTATGTTTTTTTATTTGTAAGTGTTACATTTTAATTATTTGTTAACAGGTGCATAAGAAACTTCATAAAAATGAATAATGATTTGTATCACACATCTCTAGATGAAGAAATACTCAAGTATGCTGCTGAGGTTTTAAAAGAAGATTGTTCTACTAGAGATGAAGATATAAATAAAATTAGAGAATGGATTATTACCCAACCTCAACTTCATGCCAAAACTGGTAAGTTAGACCGTATTGTCAATGCTACTTGTATAGTTACATGACAAACCAAAATTCTTGATTCTTGATTCTATTACTGTTACCAAGCCACACTTAACTTTTTAATAGGCAGTTATGTTTCTGTTTTCTTTGAGTAAGCTTTGTAGGCCTACCCATTTATACCCATATACAGATTGTATCACGTAATGTGTCTCAAACAGACTGCAGACAATCCAAATGACCTAGAAGGATGTAATAAAATATTTACCACTAAATCGACCCCAAGGAATAACGTAAAAATATTTTTAGTTTGTTACTAATACAGGGTGTTCCAAAAACAGAGGGCCACTAGTTCGAATCTCGGAACAAATACATGTCGTTATACAACATTTTGTAGCTCTACACTCGACTAACATTTTGGTAAAAACAGAACTCACTTATCTTAATCCTTTTCAAAGCGGCTGCCATTTAATTGAAAATATTGACATTTGCGGAATACTCTGTATTTGCTAAACCACAAGAGATATCGAAGTTCTTGTTCAAAATTCTTGCTTGTTTTAAAGTCAGCGTTACCCTGATATGCTACATAACAGTATTTAAAACAATACCCCTGTAGCAGCAAACCTGCGTACTCAGCGAATTTCTAATGCATATATATGTATCTTAATACCACATAAAACCACATATCAAGTTTCATCAATATACATTCATGAATAAACGATTTATGACATTTTAATTACTCTCCATAAGAATAACATGGCGGCTGAGTATGCAGGTTTGCTGGAGCAAGGAACACAAAAAATTGGGTTTTATACAAATATCAATTTAACTCATGTAGGTAAAGGCACAAACCAAATTTCATTAATTTATTTTCATAATGAAGGGAGATAACACGTTACTTATTCTCCATAAGAATAACATGGGGCTAAGTACGCAGGTTTGCTGCTACGGGAGCCTTTGGTAAAAAATTGTTTTTTTGAGCAAATATCAATGGTCCACAACTAGATGAAGCCGTATACCAAGTTTCGTCAGTATACGTTCATAAATAAGCAAGATATAACATTTTTATTTTCCTCCATAAGAATAACATTAGACAACGTACTGTGTTTAGCACTTTCAATATCTCGGTAAGCAATTGACGTAGAGAAATGATCAAAATACCAAATTGTGTGTTTTTTAAGCTGAAACCAATGGGAACAACTAAAATTTGACTATTTCCAAAATTATATGTAAAAAATTCGAAAAACCCATTTTTGGGGTACAAAACCCCCCCAAAATACCCCTTCAGATAGAGCGATCTGGCTGGTTTTGGAACTTTAAGTCATAAATGTTATTTTACATGTTTATACCAAATTGCATCAAAATCGGATGATTTTTACGAGAGTTATCGTGCTCATGGACACATAAATATATATATAAATATATATATATATATATATATATATATATATACACATTTTTGAACGAATGGTGTTTTTGGGGTCTGGGGACCTCAAAACAAAAAGTTATCATGGTCCCGGGCCTAGGTCTTACCATGCCGACTACGGTAATAGCTTCTTCCCTATAGGGGAAATTCACTAAAATGAAAAAATATAAAAAATCTTTTTTTGAAAATATTTATGTGCCCCAGGCGCGAATCCATGGGGGGAAATGGGGGTATATCCCCCCCCCCCCTCTAAGGCAAAGGTTTGAGTTGCGCGCGCACCCCCGCACCTGCGTTACGTCTCCCCGGCAGCATCATCACGACTTGTCGTCTGATTGATGCGTCGTCAGTCAGACCTTATTCTTGCCTGTAATACTACTACAGGGTGTCCACAGACCGGAAATTCCAGGAAAATCGGATAATTAAAAGGGAAGTTCAGTGAAAATCCGGGAATATAGTTTAACGCCTTTTTCGACCGTTCTTGTTCATGCGGCAGGGTCGTCGTTTCCAGCCAATAAAACACGTTTTGGTTATAAATTTAAGCCAATATGAAACGTTGCCGATCGTCATTTTCGGGCCAAAATGCAACTAAATTCCTGCTTTTGACCCATCCGACGCAGAAAAAAAAGCGTTTATTGACAATAGAACGGGGGCGAATCGCTGATTGTATTCGTAAAAATACGTACTGGTTGTCGTTTGGGCCAATAAAACGGAACCTGGCTTTATTTTTTGCTGGAAAAATGTGGTCCGATAGCCAACCTTTTATGATTAATCACGGTTAGATTGTGATTTTTGGCAAATATTGAGGCTTGGCATTTTCGGTCATTAAAACACGTTGCGGCCGTCGAATTCGGATTTAAAAATGCAAGGAACGGTGGTTTTTGGGGGATAGAATGCTGTGAAATTGCCTATCTTGTTGTATAAAATTTGTTTCAGTCAGTAATTTTCTTCTGTAAAATGCAGTCTGGAAGTCTTTTTAGGCCCATGAAAAGCGGCCCTAAATTTAATTGTGGTCGATGGTTTTGCACAACAAATTGCAGTATGGGTCGGTCAATTGCCTTTTTCGGACGCTAAAAAAAATTATACTGCTATATCCGTGGATAATATGCGGCTCGATTGCCGCTTCAGGCCAATAAAACGCGGTCCAGTCCATTATACCAAAAACATTTTGGTGTTTTTGACCACCAAGTCGTGGCAAAATTTATTTTTTCCCCGATAAAACACGGCCAAATCTCTGATTTTGCCCGATAAAACACGTTTTGGACGTCATTTTTGGTGTCTAAAACACCACCCGGCATTATTTATTGCCGAGAAAATGCGGTCCGATTACCGTTTTTAAGCGATGAAGTACATTTCCGGCATAAAATACGGTTTGTACAATTTTTGGCTTATAAAAATCTTTGCGGTTGTAGTTTTTGGCTAGTTTTATGCTGTAAAATTGCCGGTTTAATTACTGATTTTAGCTGATAACACACGCCCGGTCGGTAAATTTGTCTAAAAACACAGTATGACCATTTTCCGGCTAAAAATGTAGCCCAATTGACGTTTTAGATGGCAAAATGAGAATATATTGCTATTTTAGGCCGATAATATGTATCTTGGGTGTCTTTTAAAATTGCCGAATCTTGGCCAATACAATTTGTTTCGATCTTAGTTTCGGTAAAATATTTGTTTTCGACGATAACATACTTTGATACTTCCCCGCTGGCAAGTTTGCCTTTAAATTGCGGTTTATGGGTATAATCTTTGTGTTTTTTTGGCCGATAAACTACGTTAATTTGTCTATTTCGGTCTAAAATTTACGGCGACCATGAAATGCTGTAAAATTGTGATATTTAATCTGAAAAACAGGTCAAATTGATGATTTTGGTCAATAAATTCAATACAGTCGTCTTTTTAGGCCGATAACATACATTTTGGACCATAAAACGTGATGGGCTAATTTTTACAGACGATAAATTTTATTGATCTGGAATTTTTAACAAATTTCCGGGGGAGGACTCCCGGATGCCCCCCCCCATTGTGACTCCCTGGATCCGCCCCTGATGTGCCCAAAACTCAAATAGTAACATATGTCAAAAAGTATATCATCTTTAAGGTCTTGGAAACAATAGCAACTTTCTAATTTAAACCAACCTCGTATCTCTTCTTGTTTTTTAACAGTCAACAAAAATCACAAAGTGCATGTTATTTGCGTGTAACACTTACAAAGTACTCTAAGGCCTCTTTTATAAATGGGTTATGATATCTTACATGCACTTCATTGGAGAAATGATGGTTTTTATTGATTGCTAAGAAACAATAAGAGATACGAGGTTGTTGTATGTTACAAAGTTGTTAGGATTTCCAAGACCTTAAAGATAATATACTTTTTGACATATGCTACTATTTGACTTTTTTGAGTTTTGGGCACATAAACATTTTCAAAAAAGGATTTTTTGTATTTTGGTATTTTTTTTAAATACTGTCATGTAGCATATCAGGGTAACGCTGATTTTAAAACGAGTAAGAATTTTGAACCAGAACTTAGATATGTATTGTGGTTTAGCAGATACAGGGTATTCCGTAAATGTTAGAGATGTGCGAGTACTCGAAATTTCGAGTTCGAGCCGAGTTTGGCACTGAAACTCGAAAGTTTCGAGCGAGTTTAGTGTCCTCCCGCCATTTACCCGCGACGTGCGTCATCTGTAAATTCAGTTTGAGTGTGAACGCATTTGAGGTGTTTTAGGAGTTGTGATGTGGATTTTAGTGTTTTATTAATAAATAAGTAAGTTGTGGCTTATACATTTGTTTAATTCTTTACACCAAATTGGAGGATTTACCAGGGCCTTCAGATTGAGTTGTATGAACTCTGTCTGTATAGTCTACTTTTAGGTTAACCTAACCTTGTAATTTTTTAAAGTAAAATAGCAAAACATATCTTCAATGAAATCTAATAGGTAAGCATAAGAAGTTTGTGCTTGTATTTTGTTCCATAATCCATACTTATTTAATAGGCGAGCAGGTTTTTTGTGACAATCACTCCTCCTAAACGACTGAACCGATTTTCATGTTTTTGGTGTCATTGGAAAGAGCCTAACATGAAGTTGTGCAGGAAACCTTTTTTATAGAGAATTAATTTGTGAGTGAGGCCCTGGGGCCCCTTAAAGTTGAGTTTTTCCTATAAGCATAACATTGGGAAATAACTATAAGTTTTAAGCAATCAGCTGGATATACTAAACACAGTTAATCAGCATGCCATCTTGGCTTTGGAACGGTAACACAACATTTATACAGGAATGTCAGTATAATATTACGTTGTGATCGCGAGCGAAGCCGCGACAGGCTACTAGTAATTGAAATTGAGACAATCCATTCATTTTTGGCTCAACTGTCCTTTGACATCGAGCTGCTTTTAAAGACAAGTGATTTTTTTTGGCCTTGTTTAAGTTTCATTCATGATTTTTTTAAATAATTTGTAATACTTGAAAACTCTATTTAAGACATGGCTTCAATTGATTTGCCAGGCACTTTCAAACATATCTTCACATTATTACTAACTGATTGCTCTTATTAGGATTATTAGTGTTAAAATTAATGCTAAGATATGTTAGTAAATACATTTTGTGTGGTAAGAAACTAGGCTAATGTTTTTACCATGTAATAGGCCATATTAAAATTAAAATAAAGTTTATTTTAACTTATAGGCCTAAATGTAGTTTATTTTCTCCATTTGGAGAAAGATGTAGCCCAGGCCTATAAGTCTTAATACCACATAAAGCCGCATACCAAGTTTCATAAAAATATATTCAAAAATAAGCGATATATCAAATTTGAATTATTCTCCATAACAATAACATTGGGGATGAGTACGCAGGTTTGCTGCTACAAAAAAGAACAAATATAGGGTTTCTTGTAAATATCAATATTACTCAACTAGGTGAAGCCACATACCAAGTTTCATCAATATAAATTCATAAATAAACGATGTATGCCATTTTGATTATTCTCCATAAGAATAACATGGGAGATGAGTACGCAGGTTTGCTGCAATAAGGAACACAAAAAATGGATTTTTATGCAAATATCAATAGAAATCAACTAGGTGAACCAACATTCCAAGTTTTATTAATTTATGTTCATAATTAAGGGATACATTACATGTTACTTATTCTCCATAAGAATAACATGGGGGCTGAGGACGCAGGTTTGCTGCTACGGGAATTATTGGTAAAAATCGGGTTTTTTGTGAAAATAACAATAGACCACAACCAGATGAAACCATATACCAAGTTTTGTTATATATAATACGTTCATAAATAAGCGAGCTATAATTTTTTTCTTATTCTCCATAAGAATAGCATTGGACAACGTACTGTGTTTAGCACTTTCAATATCTCTGTAACCATTTGACGTAGAGCAATGGTCAAAACATCAAATTGTGTGTCTTTTTAAGCTGATTCCAATGGAAGAAACTAAAATTTGACTTTTTCAATAATTATATGTAGAAAATTCAAAAAAACCATTTTTGGGGTACAAAACCCCCCCCAAAATACCCCTTCGGATAGTCCGATCTGTCTGGTTTTCGAACTTAAAGTCATAAATGCTACTTTACACGCTTATACCAAATTTTGTCAAAATCGGATTATTTTTACGAGAGTTATCGCACCCACGGACACATATATATATATATGTATATATATAGATATATATATATACATATATACAGTTTCAAACGAATGGTGTTTTTGGGGTCTGGGGACCTCAAAACGAAAAGTTATCATGGTCCCGGGCCTAGGTCTTACCATGCCGACTACGGTAATAGCTTCTTTCCTATAGGGGAAATTCGCTAAAAAGAGGAAATAAAATAAAAAACTGAGATTATTTTGTTATGAAACTGTATTTTGTTATGAAACTGTTAATTAATACCACATAGGCTATAACAACCTTAATACCAAAAGATTTCAAGTATTTTATCTTCATGGCAAATGTTATGCAATAACTTTGGTATGATTTATTTTCAGATAAATGTACTTACCTTTTTCCAATGAAGCAGAAATCCATTTATTTTACTTACTATTGTTATTTTTAGGTCATATTGACTAGAAAAGTATATTTTATTAACAACATTTATAAATGGAACCCCTATACACTGTTTTGTTCCAATCCAACTCGACCTATGTGTTTTTTTAGCGAATTTCCCCTATAGGGAAGAAGCTATTACCGTAGTCGGCATGGTAAGACCTAGGCCTGGGACCATGATAACTTTTTGTTTTGAGGTCCCCAGACCCCAAAAACACCATTCGTTCGAAACTGTGTATATATATATATATATATATATATACATATATATATATATCTATACATATATATATATATCTATATATATATATGTGTCCGTGGGTGCGATAACTCTCGTAAAAAAGGTCCGATTTTGACGAAATTTGGTACAAACGTGTAAAGTGGCATTTATGACTTTAAGTTCGAAAACCAGACGGATCGGCCTATCCGAAGGGGTATTTTGGGGGGCTTTTGTACCCCAAAAATGGGTTTTTTGAGTTTTTTACGTATAATTTTTGAAAAAGTAAAATTTTATTTTTCTCCATTGGAATCAGCTTAAAAAGACGCAAAATTTGGTGTTTTAATCATTGGTCTACGTCAATTGGTTACTGAGATATTGAAAGTGCTAAACACAGTACGTTGTCCAATGCTATTCTTATGGAGGATAAGAAAAATTGTATATCTCGCTTATTTATCAACTTATCCTGATGAAACTTGGTATATTGCTTCATTTAATTGTGGTCTATTGATATTTGCACAAAAACCCATTTTTTGGCCTATAGTCCCCGTAGCAGCAAACCTTCATACTCAGCCCCATGTTATTCATATGGAGAATAAGTAACGTGTTATCTCCTTTAATTAACAACATAAATTAATAGAACTTCGTATGTGGCTTTACCTAGTTGAGTTATATTGATATTTGTATAAAAACCCAATTTTAGTGTTCCTTATTTCAGCAAACCTTCATACTCAGCCGCCATGTTATTCTTATGGAGAATAATTACAATGTCATAAATCGTTTATTTATGAATGTATAGTGATGAAACTTGGTATGTGGCTTTATGTGGTATTAAGATAAATTTATATACATTGGAAATTCGCTGAGTATGCAGGTTTGCTGCTACGGGGGTATTTTATTTGTATACTCGACTCAAACTCGAGATTCAAATCTTTTGCCATTTACTCAACTCAAACTCGACTCGACTTAAAAAACCTGTACTCGCACATCTCTAGTAAATGTAAATATTTTTCAATGAAATGGCCGCCATTTTGAAAAGGATTAAGATAAGTGAGTTCCGTTTTTGCCAAAATGTTAGTTGAGTGTAGAGATTTAAAATTAAGTATAACTTGACATGTGTTGATATTCGAAAATTCTGAGGTTCAAACTAGTGACCCTCCGTTTTTGGAACACTCTGTTTTTGTAACTAACTAAATATATTTTTACGTTATTCCTTGGGGTCGATTTAGTAGGAAATAATTTTATTTCATCCGTCTAGGTCTAGGTTTGTCTGCAATCTGTTTGAGACACCTTACGTGAGACACCCTGTATACCAATATTCAGTGTACTGCACCAGCTGTCCTAATGACAGCTAAGTCGCTTAATGAGGAAAGCAACAGAATCTATCTTTGATATTTCTGAATATTCTTTGATGAAACTTAGTAAGTGGCTTCATGATGTAGTGAGGAACCATTTAAAATTTGCTGAGTGTGCAGGTTTGCTGCAATGGGGGTATTAAAATAGTAGTGGTGTAATGCATTTATTTATTATGTTGAATTGAAGATGGAGTTACAATAGTGCGGTTTTTAAGAGGATGCAAGTTTGATATTGAGAAGACCAAGAGGAAGATGGCATCTTATTATCAACTGCGAGGATTGTCACCTGAGTGGTTCCAACAGAGAGATCCCACCCTCCCTGCTCTACAAGAACTGCTTGGTCTCGGGTAAACACTGGACACAAATATTGTTATTGCGAAATATCCCCGTCACAGCAAACTCAGGGCTGTATACATGATTAACAGGCCTTCAGCACTTTCAGCTCAGTGCTGTAGATTTATCAAGATGCTGTTATTGAAAATATGGTATTCATATTGAAGTTTTTTCTCAGAATTTAATGATTGCTGTTCAATGTGTTTGTTAGTGAATTCCCCCTATAGGGAAGACGTTGTTACCGTAGTCGGCATGGTAAGACCTAGGTCCGGTACCATGATAACTTTTCGTTTTGACGTCCCCAGATGTCAAAAACGCCATTCGTTCAATACTGAGTGTATATATATATATATATACACACACACACACGTGTGTGTGCCTGTAGGCACGATAACTTTTGTTAAAATGCTCCGATTTTGAAGAAAATTGGTACAAACGTGTAAAGGAACATTTATGACTCTTAAGTTCGAAAACCAGACAGATCGCTTTGTCCGAAGGGGTATTTTAGGGAGTTTTTGTACCTTATAAATGGGTTTCTTTGAGTTTTTTTACATATAATAATTTAAGAAATCTAATTTTACTTTTCACTATTGGTTTCCGCTTAAAAAACGAACAATTTGGTGTTTTGATCATTCTCTACGTCAGTTGGTTACAGAGATATTCAAAGTGCTAAACACAGTGTGTTGTCCAATGTTATTCTTATGGAGAATAAGAAACATTTTATATCTCGCTTATTTATGAACGTATCCGAACGAAACTTAGTATTTGGTTTCCATTTCATTGTGGTCTATTGATAATTGTCCAAATAAACAATATTTTGCCGATAGTTCCTGTAGCAGCAAACCTGTGTACTCAGCGTCCATGTTATTCTTATGGAGAATAAGAAAAATGTTATGCCTCACTTAATTATGAACATAAATTAATATAACTTGGTATGTAGCTTCACCTAGTTGAGTTACATTGATATTTGTATAAAAAGCCATGATTTGTGTTCTTTGTTGCAGCAAACCTGTGTACTCAGCCCCCCATGTTATTCTTATAGAGAATAATTCAAATTGTATAAATCTCTTATTTATTAATGAATACGGATGCAACTTGGTATACGGCTTCACCTGGTTGTGGTCTGTTGAGATTTCCATTAAAACCTAATATTTTCTGTTCCTTGTTGCAGCAAACCTGAGTACTCAATCCCCATGTTATTCTGAAGGAGAAAAAATCAAATGTTATATACAGCTCATTTGTGAATTTGCATCTATGAAACTTAGTAGAAACGTGGCTGTATATGATATATAAATATATGCATTGGAAATTCGCAGAGTTTGCAGGTTTGCTGCTACAGGAGTATTTATTTTGTGATCTGTACTATGCTACCAACGGTAATAGTTTCTTTCCTATGGGTTAAATTCATAAAATTAGAAATAATTTTGACAAAACTATAATTACTTATTGAGATTTGTCTAAGTTATTACAAAAAATTTTTTTGAGTTTTTTAAGAACGTTTGACATTTTTATTTTAGATTCTTCAGAAATTCCTAATCTTGAAAAAGGGTTAAAGTTCTGGATTCTTATTGTCTACATTTTTAACACACTGATTTTTTTTCTCTTTAAAAAATGGTAAAACTTATCCGGTGCTATCCCTCTTTACTGGATTATAAATATAAATTATGTTTTGTATTAATACTTATTAAAGTTGGTAACTAATGTACTAATTAATAGGCCTGATAAATTTAAGAAAATGAATGTGTTCCCTAGACTTTGTTTTATATATATATACTATATTGCGGATGGTTGTTTTGTCCAGAGTTTTCCTGCCGCTGCTGAAGAAGGATCCTGTCGGACGACTAGTGGTCCTGATCCGCGTAGCCGCGCATGACCCCAAGCGTCACAAGCAGGACGATGTCTTCAAGGTACTTGAATAACAAAACTAAGCAAATAAAATTAGTAAGCGTACTAACAGCTTTCATATACTAATCACTCCTTTTCTTCATAGGACTGCCACAAACTGGTAAAAATGGTGAATAAATATTGTTTCCTAGAAAATGTGTGTCAAATTTTAATTAATTTATGGGCTGATTGGGAATTTTGACAATTCAACTCCCCAAATATGTTGTGCTGTCATTAAGTGATCGGGATGGTAATCGTTTTAATTAATGGTAATAATTTCATCTAATTGATACGTTGTCTATAGACAGACACTATTCCTTGTACTCTGTACATAACAGAATAAAGGTAAAGAAAGAAAGAGGCATGCTGTTTATTTTTGTAGACAATATGATGTATTTTTATTGTGACTGTTGAACGTTGTTACATAATTCGATAACAGTTGTCAGATTATTATTATTACTATTAAAAAATGACGTATGACAGTTCCCATTTGGGCATTATTAGGCATATACAATTTGTTCAGAATTGTTGGGAGATAATTCACAGTTGGGAGTAATTAACCAGCTATAACATTATTTAAACACTCTGCTTTGAGATAGATATTATGGGTATGTTTTTCAGTCACCATTAAACAGTTTGATGGCCAGATGTCATTATTGGGTCATTTCACAGTAGTTGGATGATGTTTGTTAGCCTTTTTAAATTATCGGATTTTCAAAAAGTCTGGTAACGCCTAAATATTTTGTTTATGAATAAACATGCAACAATTAAACTTAATTATATCCTTCCTCTTATTAAGGGCCCTGTGATGCGTTTAACGGACATATTTCGCTGTGAGGGGACGTCCGATGGAGGATGTCTTGAAAATCTTAAATATAAGCATATGTTGATTTACCCCCCTCCCCCCCAATTTTTAAAGGTCTTGCTAAGTAATCCAACCTCATATTACCGCAAAACTTTAAAAGACGACCGAGTTGGAAATGGCAGCCAGTCAAAATTTGTACTAATAAAATTTTAATATGCCATTATTTCTAATACAGTTTTACTTTGAGGTCCAGTTTGTGATTCATATGGTAGAATCAAATAGAATAGAAACGTATTTTTATTTAAAGCGGTTTTCAGTACAATACAACTGTTTTTCAAAACAACTCAAGTCAATATTTTACATAAATACAGTGTAATAAAATAAAAATAAAACTCATAAAATCTAGCTTATTTGTAATCTTATAGTGACCTGTAAAAGTTTTTGCTTGCTTTTTAAATGTTTTATAACTAAAAATCTTAACATTTTCAGGTAACTCATTGTACTTCTGATGCCCAAAATATGAAAACCCTCTTTTTCCAAACTCAAGATTGACGCGAGGCAAATGCAGCAGGCCATCCTGTCGTGTACACCTCTCTCTTATCTCTTTGGTACTTTGTAACGCCTTTCTAATACAGGAATTTATAATATCTCCTGTGCTTACCATATAATGTACCAGGCTCCGCTTAACACGTTCACTGCTAGTGTTGTAGATCTACGACAGGCTAACATTGCGCTGGGAGTGGGTGTCGTAGATCTATTACACCAGACCTTTGTTGATAAATGGGATTGATTTGCAGTCCACACTAATACTGCGTGGTTGAAACTGTTGTCACTCGTTTGGGAGGTTTGTTTCAAGGTTATGGCGGACTTCGTTTTCGGATTCAGCCAACCACAGCACTGCTAGTGGTTGTCTATATATATATATATATATATATGTATATATATATATATGTATATGTATATATATATATATATATGTAGGCCTATATTGTGACATTTTTTATCTTCAGTAACGTTAGATTTAGGGGTCTGCGGTACCAAAAATTTCAGATCGGTACGGTTTGGTACGGTAAAAGATTTTGTACCTCGGTTCTCGGTACAAATTCGGTTCGGTATAATGTACCGTCATATATACTAATTTAGTTATTAATTTGTATGTATCATAAACAAATTATTGAGTAATAATCAAGGTCATATACAATTTTAGCGAATTTCTCCTATAGGGAAGAAGCTATTACCGTAGGTGGCATGGTAAGACTTAAGCCCGAGACCATGATAACTTTTTGTTTTGAGGTCCCCAGATGCCAAAACCACTATTCGTTCAAATTTTTATATATGTATATATATATCTATCTATATATATATATATCTATCTATCTATCTATATATATATATATATATATATATATATATATATATATATATATATATATATATATATATATATATATATGTGTGTCCGTTACCGCGATAACTTTTGAAAGAAACACCCGATTTTGATGAAATTTGGCACAAATGTGGAGAGTAACATTTATGACTTTAAGTTCAAAAACCAGATAGATCGGTTTATTGGAAGGGGGTTTTATGGGGGTTTAAAATTTTCCAAAAATCAGTTTTTTGAACTTTTTACCCTAAAATTTTAAAAACAATACATTTTGGTTATAACCATTTTGTAGAACTTAAAAAACAAACAATTTAGTATTTTGAATCATTAAGCTAGGTTTAGTGGTTGTGGAGAAAAGTCAAAAAATGTGTCCATAAAATTTCCCATGTTAATCTTATGGGAATACGGTTTTTAGATTTTCCTCAGATTATTTCACTAAAAACTCCACATTTCTTTCTACCAATCAGTTTAGCTCTACAAAACAATCATTTTGGCGTTTTAATTGTTGTTTTACGTCCAACCGTTGCAGAGATATTCAAAGTGCTAAACACAGTATGTTGTCCAATGTTATCCTTATGGAGGATAAATAGAATGTTATATTTTGATTATTTATGTATGTATATTGATGAAACTTGGTATGTGGCTTCAACTAGTTGTGGTATATTGATAATAGCACAAAAAAAGTTTTTTGTTGATTTTTCCTAGTAGCAGCAAACCTGCATACTCGGCCCCCATGTTATTCATATGGAGAATAAGTAAAGTTTTATATCTCCCTTAGTTATGAACCTAAATTAATAAAACTTGGTATGTAGCTTCACCTGGTTGAGTTATATTGAAATTTCAAAAAAACACATATCTTATCTTCCTTGTTGCAGCAAACCTGCGTACTCATTTATAATGTTATTCTTTTGGAGAATAAATAATACCCCCGTCGCAGCAAACCTGCGTACTCAGCGAATTTCCAATGCATATATATGTAACTCACTACTACATAGAGCTACTTACCAAGTTTAACAAAAATACATCCATAAATAAGTGATATATAGCATTTTATTTATTCTCCATAAGAATAACATTAGGGTTGAGGACGCAGGTTTGCTGCAACGAGGAAGATAAGTAATTTTTTTGGCAATTATCAATATAACTGAACCAGGTGAAGCTATATACCAAGTTTTATTAATTTAGGTTCATAATTAAGGCAGATATACAACTTTACTTATTCTCCATATGAATAACATTGGGGCCGAGTATGCAGGTTTGCTGCTACGGGGACTATCAACAAAAAACTTGTTTTTTGTGCTAATATCAATATACCACAACTAGTTGAAGCCACATACCAAGTTTCATCAATATACATTCAAAAATAATTGAGATATAGAATTTTATTTAATCTCCATAAGGATAACATTGGACAACGTACTGTGTTTAGCACTTTGAATATCTCTGCAACGGTTGGACGTAGAACAACGATTAAAGCACCAAAATGTTTGTTTTGTTGAGCTAAACACATTAATAAATAGAAATGTGAAGTTTTTAGTAAAACTATCTGAGAAAAATCTAAAAACCTTTTTCCCATAAGATTAACATGGGACACGTTTTTTTGGATTTTCTCCGCAACCACTTAACCTAGGTTAATGATTCAAAAAACTAAATTATTTGTTTTTTAAGCTCTATAAAATGGTTGTAACCAAAATTGATTGTTTTTAACATTTTGGGGTCAAATTTGCAAAAAACCGATTTTTGGAAAATTGTAAACCCCCATAAAACCCCCTTCCCATAGTGCGATCGGTCTGGTTTTCGAACTTAAAGTCATAAATGCTACCCTCCATATTTGTGCCAAATTTCATCAAAATCGGGTGTTTCTTTCAAAAGTTATCGCGGTAACTGACACACACATATATATATATATATATATATATACATACATATATATACATATATATAAATTTGAACGACTAGTGTTTTTGGCATCTGGGGACCAAAAAACGAAAAGTTATCATGGTCTCGGGCTTAAGTCTTACCATGCCACCTACGGTAATAGCTTCTTCCCTATAGGGGACACTCGCTAAAATGCTATATATCACTTATTAATGAATGTATTTTTGTGAAACTTGGTAAGTGGCTCTAGGTAGTAGTGATACCCATATATTTGCATTGGAAATTCGCTGAGTACGCAGGTTTGCTGCGACGGGGGTATTGTATTATTAATTTGATTAAAAAAATAAATAACTATACTATAGATACAAATATTTTTGCAAACCTGCATTTTTGGAGTATTACATTTTAACATTGTTATTATTAGGTATTAATACAAGTTCTTGAAGTAATAATGATAAATAAATTAAAAAATTACTTGAAAATCAGTCAATTGCATAAGTTGCTTAACTGATTAATTATATTGCTTTCAGTATAAATAAAAACTATTGATTTAAATCATACAAACAACAAAATATACCCCTGTCGCAGCAAACCTGCGTACTCAGCGAATTTCCAATGAATATATATGGGCATCACTTCTACCTAGAGCCACTTATCAAGTTTCACAAAAATGCATTCATTAATAAGTGATATATAGCATTTTATTTATTCTCTATAAGAATAACATTATAATTGAGTACGCAGGTTTGCTGCAACAAGGAAGATAAGATATTTGATTTTTGCAATTATCAATATAACACAACCAAGTGAAGCTACATACCAAGTTTTATTAATTTATGTTCATAACTAAGGGAGATATAAAACTTTACTTATTCTCCATATGAATAACATGGGGGCCGAGTATGCAGGATTGCTGCTACTAGGAAAAATCAACAAAAACCATTTTTTTGAGCTAATATCAATATACCACAACTAGTTGAAGCCACATACCAAGTTTCATCAATATAAATACATAAATAATCAAAATATAACATTTTATTCATTCTCCATAAGGATAACATTGGACATCGTACTGTGCTTAGCACTCTGAATATCACTGCAACGGTTGGACGTAAAACAACAATTAAAATGCCAAAATGATTGTTTTGTAGAGCTAAACTGATTGGTAGAGAGAAATGTGGAGTTTTTAGTGAAATTATCTGAGGGAAATCTAAAAACCGTATTCCCATAAGATTAACATGGGAAATTTTTTGGACACATTTTTTTACTCTTCTCGACAACCACTAAACCTAGCTTAATGATTCAAAATACTAAATTGTTTGTTTTTTAAGCTCTATAAAATGGCTATAACCAAAATCTAGTGTTTTTAAAATTTTAGGGTAAAATGTTCAAAAAACTGTTTTTTGGAAAATTGTAAACCCCCATAAAACCCCCTTCCCATAGACCGATCGATCTGGTTTTTGAACTTTAAGTCATAAATATTACTCTCCACATTTTTGCCAAATTTCATCAAAATCGGGCGCTTCTTTCAAAAGTTATCGCGGTAACGGACACATATATATTGATATATATATATATACATATATATAAATTTGAACGAATAGCGTTTTTGGCATCTAGGGACCCCGAAACAAAAAGTTATCATGGTCTCGGGCTTAAGTCTTACCATGAGACCTACGGTAATAGCTTCTTCCCTATAGGGGAAATTCGCTAAAACAAAGTTGTATAAATACTATTTTTGTTGCATTGGGAGATTATTGTATCATTAATACAAAGCAAAATCAGATAAATTAAATAAAACTATGTATGATGTGAAACTAAAAGAAATTAGAAAATTAGACCTTTAAATACTGAAGATTAAAATCAAAATAACTCTAAAATTACTTAATAAGGCGACTAAATTCAAAATTGAAGACCATAACAAATATTACAGTACATTTATTTAAACATAAGTACCATGTAAAACTGGAAAATAAAGTAAGAAAGTAATAAAAGTAGTACAGTGATATAGTGTTAATTTGGCTATATCACATTTAAAATAATTAGCTATTAACCTCATCAAAAAATAAATTTAGGTTGTAGTTAATAATAATTTGTAGTTGAATTTTACAAAACCACACAAGATAATCTAACATATAACAGACTAGCTGTTCCCGCAGGCTTCGCCCCGCAAATAATTTATAAAAACTATGACAGTTGTGTGTGCTGCATTCTGTGGTTAGCCCGTGAAACTACTACAAATCAAGATCAGCTGTTTGTATTTTCCTTAGCTCAAACAAAAATGAATATCCATAAGAAATACGCGGGAACTTTGTCAGGATCTCTGGCGGGGCCTTAAGGTCAGATCAGGATGAAAACCATTTAGTTTTCCTATTTTATGCCTAAAGAATCAGTGTACAAAATTTCAGCTCTCTACCTACATGGGAAGGTCAGTCAGCCAGGGCTTTGCCTTTATAGATATTGATATCTGTATATTCAAATTTCACAGCACAAAACAATAACAGATTTATGCTACCATTTGAAATTTATCAAGTTAGTGGTTATTTTTTAATTAGTTTCCAACCATTTTTGAAACCTTTTTTTATACCATTTAAAATTAATTTCAATAGTACTTCAATAACAATAATAATAATACATAAATAAAAGCAGATTAATTTGAAATCATGATGGAGATGGAACGTGATTTAAAAGATAGTATTCCTTTTCTCACTCTAGGAATGATTTTGGACAAACAACTGATTTATAGCTAATTACCGGATCCCTCCCCCTCACCCCTCACGCTTTCCTAGTTTAAACCTTTCTTGTCTTCAAGGACATATTTTGTGCCGACCCTACCCAGCCCCTCCCCACTCCCCTTGCCCACCTTTCTTATCTCCATTCTCGTTCAGCTATAAATAACACCTGCCGACGTCTCTTTTCCTATGAGTTTTGGGGCTTGTTTTCCTTAAAGGAAATGACTAGTTATAAATAGGAGTCAGTCTTATTTAAACTGCTTATTTTACTAAATATTGTTTAGCTTATCTCTGTTTATTGTTTGAAGCCGTAAAATGTACCGTACCGAATCTGTACCGGGGTTATGTTCTGTACCGAACCGATGACGGTAATTAGTTGTGTACCGTACCGGTACCGTTTTTTCGGTGCACCGCAGACCCCTAATTAGATTTTTGTTCTGTTTAGACATGTTTCTATATAATTCATGTAAAACAATCGTTGAAAACAAACCAAGATTTTACTGTGTGTTTGTGATGAAGTCTGGCGCCAGGACCGGCTGTCGTAGATGTACTACGCATTTTAAAAATGGCGGCAAGTGGTTAATTTGGTGTCGAGGGATCTTAACTTCACCTAGTTATGACTTAAAATAACTAAAGTTAGTGAAAATAATACAAAATGTTAACATTATGGTAACTCAATTGTGTATTTTTTCAGCAGCGTGTTAGGGATTGCCCATTAGAAAATGTCACGATAGTTTTATTATAGGTGCAGGTCATATTATACATCGATAGGAATAGACAATAGACAATAGACAATAGACAATATTTATTAGTCATTCAGTAATTTACAACAATTGCAATAGACCTCGTTACAGTACTTATTACTACAATAAAATTAACCATATAATATATGACATGTAGGTGATAAAATATTTATACAAAAACAGAATGCACAGACAGATTAGACACATGTCATAACAGATACAGATTTTAAAATTTCTCCTTATTTAGATTTATTTCAAAAAATTCTCTAATATCATAAAAGGGATGTTTTATTAGCCAGTCATGAAGTTTGTTTTTAAAAACATTTAAAGGTAAAGGAGAAAAGTGTGAAGGTAACCTGTTATATAATTTTACAGCTAAATTTGTATGATAATTCATAGTCTTAGTCAGTCTACATCTGCTCACAGCTAACTTATCATTTCCCCGTGTAGAGTAAGAATGAAAGTGGTTCACTTGTAAATAGTGGTTAAAATTAGACTTAATTAATAACAAGACATCAAATATATACAGATTTACTATGGTCATGATACCTGTTTCTTTAAATAGAGGTCTACAATGTTCCAGTTTATGTGAATTAGTCATTATCCTCAGTGCCCTTTTCTGCAGTAATAAGATTTTATTAATACCTGTACCATTACCCCATACAATAAGGCCATATCGAATTATACTTTGGAAAAAAGCAAAATAAGCAACTTTTAGATAATCTAAAGTTACATGTCTTTTCAAATTACTTAGTAAATATATTACTCTAGAGAGTCTTTTACATACTTCATCTATATGGCAACTCCAAGAGAGCTGAGAATCAAGAGTAATACCAAGTATTTTAACACTATCAGAAACATCAGAATTTACATTATTTTTTGTGGAAGTTAAAGTAACAAGGAGATTCTGAGTTTTATTTTCATTTAAGTACAGTCCATTAGCAAGAAACCAATCTGTAGCTTCATCTAAAGAAATTTTAGTCAAAGTTTTAAGTTGAGTAATATCTTTGTGCGTACTGAGTAATGTGGTATCATCAGCATATATAGTTGAAAATGTGGAAAGATTACAGCTGAGATCATTTATCATAATTAAGAAAAGTACAGGTCCCAGAACAGAACCCTGTGGGACACCATATTTGACATTGATAATTTTTGACAAGGATCCCTTAACATCAACAAATTGCTTTCTATTGTCCAGATAAGACCTAAACAGGAAAAGATAAACAGAGGAGATTGTCCAGGAAGAGATAAACAGTGCCACAAACCAGACCTCCGAAGGACATTTGTATTGGAAATAATAGCATTTGAAAACATTTTGTCTCGGTTGTCTGTTTTAGGTCGGGTTTGCAGCAACCTCTTCTACTAACATGAATGTCTATACCTTTGAAATAAAGTATAATTTGACTTAAGCTAATATGTGTTTCAAGACTTCCTCCAAGGGATGTACCTTCACGAAATATGCCCATTAGATTTATCAAAGAGTCGGTCTCTGGTGTAAGAGTTCAGTCATAACAGTATTCAGGCATTCCCAGCCTTTTTTGACCTTGTATATCGGCGATACAAACACCTAGGTGGATTTAAATAAGGTGTGCTATTGTGCATTGTAGCGTGACGTTATCTGGAGGCAGAAGCGTGTCAACGTATTCTGACTATCCTATGTGAAGGACTGGCGGACATGGGGTAGTCAGAATACTTCGGTGACACGCTTTTTTAGGAACGAGTTTGCAGCAATGGGAAACTTCAGCGACGGCTATAGCCTATCCAAAAAATCAGGTCGGGATCAGAACGTCTACCCTCCCGCTATCCCCACCACACCGTTATCGTTGAGAAGGACGTCATCTATTTTGTTTATATCTACATTGCTAGCGAATTTCTTCTAGGAAAAAGAAGCTATTACCGTGGGTTTAATCGTGGAAGGGTAAAAATGCAGTATAGGTATAGGGTCCCATTGGCATATATTGAGATTACCCTAAAAGTTTCCCTGTACTGGCCAAACCGAAACTCCGACAAAAAAAACCTCGAAACAAAAAATGTAAAATAGACATTTATGTTTCAATTGGCTAATCTAAAAATGTCCCGTTTACAAAAATAAAAAGTACCACAGAGGCTCGTATTTTATAATACACAAGTAAAACATGATAATAGTTTACCATCACTTAAAATAGCAGTTTTGGTATTTGGAATATAAAATTTATACCGTTATCAAGCGTGTTTCATGCAGGCCAGGAATATATAAGGGTTTTCACAATTAAGTCAGCGCAATTTGGAGTTGTGGTAGTGGGAGCAAAACTCTGCAAGTTTAGTCGCGGCCGCGGTGTTGTGGATGGAGGGAGGGTAGACATTCTGATCCCGACCTAGGTTTTTGGATAGGCTCTAGCCGAGAGTAACATCAGCTGAAACTGTAAACCAGCTGATCAAATAAACACCGTGACGTCACCTGGAGGCTGCGCAGAACATGCTCAAATTCATCCTTCTGAATAGCACACCTTAAACCTCAGAACAAGAATGTGCAGTATTATCTGACTCCATTGTCAGGGGCTTTGTTCATCAACAGTGGTTGCACAGGTTGGCAAGATGGTCCTGGACTTGGCCATAGAGCAGGACGAGAGTGTATCGGTGTACGGAGTTACGGCTGTGTTCGACCTCACCTCTGTATCCTTGGGGCACGCGAGACAACTCACTCCTGCCATGATCAAGAAAGCTGTACACGCCTGGCAGGTAATGTTGGCAAGGCTTACTAGAGATCTCTCTTCCTGTCTGTTATATTTTAAGTTAAGTAGCAATAACCACAAATCAGTGTTTTTTAAACCCCAAATTTGGCAAAGAAGCTTGTTGATTGGCTGTGATTCCTTGATACTTGTTTGTTGCATTACAAATTATATATTTATAGGTGAAAGTTATTTATTGGCTAGTCGTACTTTGGTGCTGTTTGACAGTCTCAACTTCGATAAACTGGATTCATATGAAAATGGATTGTGCATGGGATATTGTGATACAACTTAGTTAGGGTGAAATAATGTAAAAAGACAAAACAGTCATTACAAATGCGGATTGGGCTGATTATGGATTTTGAAATATATTGTAAATTATGTAATGTTATGAGATAATAGGATATAAGATTTGCCATCACTTTAACGTTAATTGTAGGGTTATAAACAAAGTAAATCTGAACAAATCAAGTCATTGGATTGTCATTATTCAACTAGCTGCTTGGCGAAGCTTCAACCATTTTGTATAGTGTGTAATGTGCTAAATGTGTAGAGGGGTAAAGTTTAGCACATTGTGAGGCCTACCTGCAGTGTCGTTTGACCGCATCCCAATAACCTTAGCCTAGGCCTATCTTAGCCTAGATTTGGTAAACAAACTTTCAACTGTGAGTAGCCTAGGGACCCTCTAAGGTGACGGAATTACATGTTAAGCATGTAACCAGGGATAAATAAACGACAAAACTTTTAATAAGATTCACCACTTCGATGAAAATAAACGATTATTTACTCGTTGACCGAACCACAACAATCCAACATAACCTCGCCCCTCATCGACCGTGATTTAGTTTGACAGTTGACAGATGACGAGGTGGGTTCTTCTTTCTCTCTCGGAATTACTTTTGGCTGGTGAAGAAGAAGGTTGCCGGATATGCCCTTGATTTTTGGAGTTTAACTGACCCTTGGCCGATCAGCTGCGGTGATTCATCGAGGCGGAAGGATTGCTCCTCGCGGAGAAATAGCGTCACTCTCGAAGAGACCGTCCTAGTGATAGCTTGTGCGTTCTTCTGACTACGATTTTTCTCGGCGAGGTTTTGTAAAGTGCGTGACAAGTTTTAAAGTTCGTTCTAACGACTGCTTTTTGGTATAAAGGTACGTCTACGATTCTTACGATTAGTATATTTAGGCTCGATTATTAACTTTTGCCAGTAAAGTGGTAATTTAACATAAGATAGCCTAGCGTCCCGACACGTTGATAGTAACTGGGTAATAAAGATTATTATCCCGGTGTCAACTTTTATCCGTTAACTTCTTTTTAGTAACAAACAAATTAAAATCAGCCTGTGAGGCATTTTTATAACTTTTTATTTCTTTGAGAGTAACCTCGTTTTCCTGCAGTTAGACAGGTGACCACCGGTTGTAACCTGCGAGTCTAATCCAAGTATAGACAGGTGAACACTGGTTGTAACCTGCAAGTCTAACCGGAGCGTAGGGTAACCCTACTCCTGTGAGAAGTATTTCTGGTACTGGGGTTTCTTTGGAATTCTCTGCTAGGCCCGTACTAAGCCCTAGTAGAGCGCCCAGTCCAGCGATAGCGGCAGCGAGTCGATCCCGAGAGGTTACTGTCTAAACTTAAATTAATTTTTATTGATTGCTTGTAAATTTCCTTTTTTCTAAATTCTAAATTCTTTAAATTTTTTTGTTTAAATTAAATTACCCTATCTCATCTTGAGGAGTTTGAATTTTAAGTAAACCCCCGGGGAGGTTGATTCAAAATTCTAGGCCCCAACCAATTTTTCTGTGGGCAAGGATGAGGCAACTCTGAGTTGACCGGCAACCGAGTTGACATAACTGAGCTCTCTGATTTTATAAATCGTATAACCACTGTTACATTCGAACTTCGCCCCCTGGAAATATCCCAGCAGCCGAGCTGAGCGTTTCCTGGGCTTCGACAGACCGTGACGAATTTCCTGGGATTTCGGATTCGCCTGACGGTCCGAAACATTTTCGACCCCCCAGAAAGTTCATCACAAAATGGCGCCCGTACAGATGGACTAGTGAATGTGTAACAGTGGTGCGTAACTTGTCAGAGAGAGCTCAGTGAGGAGTATCATAACTAATTTTAATATTGGTGAAGTTGTATACTTGTATTTTCAGCGATATTTGTAACTGGTTTAGTACTGGTGAGCCAATAAGACGCTTTTATCAGGGTAAATTTGGTTTTTAGCACTGATTGCTATTAGATAATTTATCTTGATTTTGTTTTGGGTCATTGGTTTTATTTTCAGTGCGAGTTTGTTTTAGTATTTTCTCGTTGTTGTTTTTGTCTTGCGTCCCCCTCTGATTGAACGTGCTAGTAAGAGCGGCAATGACCAAGAACCCTCCTGTAACGGTGGCGGTTTCGCAACACGTGTTGACGACGACGTCATCAGGAGCAGCCAATACAGCTCCCTCGCCTAGTGTGACATGCTCGAGCGCGTCCACAACCACGACGACGACCGTGGTGTTCACAACTGCTATGACTTCGTCAGCGGTGACCACTCCTAGGTCCCCAGTGGAGGATCCTCGAGTCGGTTGGATTTATGAGCTTCAAAAGCACCAGCTGATCGCGGAGATGGTACACCATGGCCTACCGACCGAAGGGAACGTAGCGGACTTGCGCAAACGATTTTGCGATTTCTGGAAAACCGTGCCTGTGCCTGTTACGGGGGAGATGTGTAGCGGCCCACCAGTTGTAACCTCTCAAAGTGAGGTGGCGTCTCGAGCTCAACCCCTCGCTTTTCTGGATACGAGCCATACCACCTCCTCTGCAGGCCAATTATTGGGCGCTGTGACTTCTGGCGGATATTCTCATCGTCCGCTCTCTTCCTGGGCTATAGGCCAACCACAATATCAACTGATGACCTCATTGGGTTTTGGTGACACGCATCAGCGCACGACTACTTCGCAACCGCCCAGGATTGTCATCAACCGGCCAACATCCGGTGCCTGGCCGCACTCTATCTCGGCCTACCCACCGGATTCCGCCTGCCAATCCGTCAGCGCGACGTACCACGTGCCGGACGGCTCTCGCAGACCGACTGATGGAAATTATTTCCGGCCAACGACCATCGGAGTGCCCTTGACTGCGGGTTTCGACTTGTCCCAGTACACCACTCAAGGGACATTTGCGGCTCAACCAGCACCACGGCCGACTGATTTCCTAGCAGTTAACCCTTATGCGGGTGAGTCAGACAGGATCCGGGGTATATTGGGCATATCTCCGAATGCGGATTCAGAGTATGTACAACGGACTCTGGCTTCGCTGGTGCAGACCTTGGCGAGGTTGGACGATAACCAGCGCCGCCTTCAACCTGAGCCTGTCTACAAGCCTAGCTCGTACGAAGGCGATGGGCGAGCAACCGACCGGCGTGCCCCGGAGGTAGCCCCCCACCATGTGTCCTGGCCCCAGGTGCCTGGCACGTATGGAGGTGTCAACTCCTCGGACCTGTCTCGGCGTGCAGAACAAGAGGAGGATCGGAGTAGGACCGTTGTTAAAACGTCCTCCACTCTTTGTGACTTAGTCCGAAAGTGGAATTTACGGTTTGATGGCCGACGCGATGCCGTCTCCTTCCTTGAGCGATTGGAGGAACTTCTCGAAGCATATTCGTTGTCGCCTGAAGAAGTTCTCAAGGCTATGCCGGAGCTCCTTCATGGCCAGGCCCTACTCTGGTACCGCAATAACAGAGATATATGGACCAATTTTTCGGAGTTTCGTCGGATGTTCGAGTCTCAGTTCTTCCCGCCAGGCTATCGTCGCAACCTGGACGAAGAAATCCGTAAGCGAACTCATGGTGACACAGAGTCGTTCCGCGACTTTGTCATTGCGCTGACAACCCTGATCCGGAGAAGTGGCAAATATAGTAACCAGCAGAAACTTAATCTGGTGTACGCCAACATGAGACCGGAGTACAAATTCATGATCCGGAGACAGGACTTCTTTTCGCTGCCTGAACTCATCGAGCGAGCCGAGGAGTTCGAAGAGTTGGTGCGTGAACGGAAAACTTTTCGCCCTCCCCCCCCTGCATCTCAAGCGTTAGTGCCTGAGACAGCGTATGTCGCCAGGAGGCGCAACGACCGCTCAATGGACATTGCAGTGCTGGACAGTTTGTTGCCGGAGACTGTGCAACCGCAACCAAGGCCGGTCCCTCAACCGACCCAAACCAACCACTCTAGGCCGAAACTTAACGAGCGAGGCCATGACAAACGAGTCACTTTTGATCGTTGGGCCAATCAACCGCAGAGGCAGGACCGATCTCCCAGTCCTCGCAATCCAGCACGGCGCTCTGCTTCACCTGAAGCCCGGTCTTCTCGGGCCAAGCCGATGATATGCTGGAACTGCAATGCGGAGGGACACCTTTATCGCCATTGCCGGCTCCCGAAGGTGATGAGGTGTTTCAATTGCAAACGGGAAGGTGTAGCAACCACTCGTTGTGACTGCCGTTCGGGAAACGCCAACCGGACTCAGGTGTCCGGAGGTCACCTGAGCCCCCAGCGTCCCAGTGCCGCACAACCTCCAAAGAGTGGTCGGAGTGGCTCCGACGCCTGAGCACCTTCGTCAGTGGAGCTAGCGAGGAGTCTGACCTGCCTGACATTCGACCCTTCATCGACGTCAGACTACTCGACCGCAATTTCAGAGCCTTGTTGGTCACGGGGGCCATAGTAAACCTCATTGGGGACGAGGTGGCGCGATACCTAGTAGAGTGTGGTGTTAAATCCGAGGAGTTGAACGCTGAACTTAGGATGGTCGATGGCACTCGCTGCCGAATTCAAGGGAAGTACCACCTGCCCGCTTCAATCCTGGGTGAACCCCTTATTCTGGGAGTTTACTTTGTTCCCGGACTTACGACGGACGTTGTTTTAGGTATGAAGTGTGTTTACGACTTGAACCTCATACAATTAAACGTCGCTGACGCGGCAGAGACCGAGATGTCGGGACCTTTCTCGTGTGCTTCTGGCACTCTGAAGCCCCTGACCGACGAGGACGTTCGGATGACCCCTCCGCAGGTGGCACCGGTCCCCGTTGCGCAACCTCAACCTCAACAGGCCAGAGCAGTGGACACACAACCGCCAAGAAGGGTGGTGAATGCTCAACCACCGAACAGGGTGGTGCTCGTACGAAACCCTCCTAGGGCTGTGGATGCACAACCGCCGGCTAGGAGTCGGGATGCTTCCGCCGCGGCGAGGGCTGTGGACCGTCAACCGCTGCCTAGGGCGGTGAGGCCGCAACAGCCACAACGACCTGCAGATCGACCTTTCAGAGTTGTCGACCACCGACGTCGACGGGGCTACGATGGGCGAGGCCACTACCAGCGCCCTGGACAGCCGGAACCGAGGCGAGACGTTCAACCGGATCGCCGACGAGGCCGCCAGCCTGTGCGAGGCGAGAGGCGACGGGACCAGCGACCTGTGCGCGAGGACCGACGACGAGACTGGCGACCGGCACCGGAGGACCGACCCCGAGATCGACGACCGGCATTTGAGGGCCAACGGCGAGACCAGCGTCCAGCGCAGGGAGACCGACGACGGGACCAACGACCGGCACGGGAGGAACGATCACGAGGCCCGCGGCCGAGACGGGACGAGCGACAGCCGAACGACCGCGCCGACAGTCGTATATCTCCCGACCGCCGACGACTCCCCGAGGGCTACGTGCCAGTGCGCGTCGTCCGTCAGGAGGTGGTGCGACCGGCAGCCGAGCCACGGGAGGAGGCTGTTCCGGTAGAAGTGGCTCAACCCGTTGCCGAGAGACGAGTGGAGGTGAATGAGGGAGCTGCCCGCCAACCTCTCGAAGACCTCGTCCACGTCCGGGTGGAAGTGCCTAACCAACCGGGGCCAGATAGGCAGCTGCAAGACGAACCGGATCGGAACGTTACGGCCTACATCCCTGGTGAGCTGCTCGCCACCCCAGACAGCATGGTGTGGAGGATTGCGGCCACCTACGACCGGATGACGACGGAGCAGCGGAAGAACAAACGGTGGCGGATCTTCGTTGGTGGCAACGATTTCATCAGAGTGCGGCCCAATCAGATATTGCGACTCCTAGAACTCCGCCGCCAGCAGTGGCAGCGCCACCAGCGGCAGCGCCACCAGCGGCAGCGCCACCAGCAGTCACAACGCAACCGTCCGCGCCGCCAACAGCGATAAACTGCCAAGCAGTTGATCCGGAGTTAGACCGCTTTCAGTAAACTGCCCCGTCTGCAGTTGAAGCGACGACAGCTTTGCTTTCGGCACTATTTTTTGTAAACTGCCTCGTTGCAGTTGAAACGACCATCGTTTTTCAGCAACGCTTGTTGTAAACTGCCTGTTTGCAGTTGAAGCGACACCCGATTTTTCTTTGATACCGCATTTTGCAAACTGCCTTTCTGCAGTTGAGGCGGTCGACAGATGTTTTTATTTTTGTTTTTCCCCAAGGAAGAGACTCTTTTTTGTGTCTAGTGTGTCTTTTCTAGTGTATATATTTAGTAAATGTAGTGATGTGTAAATGTATTGTGTAAATGTAATGGTGTAGTGTGAAGTGAGTGATACACTTTAGGGAAAACAATTTAGGAGGAAACGAAAATAGTGTGAAGTAAAACCCAGCACCCAGGTCTTAGCTTTGATGTTTTAATTTAGCTATTTTTTTCTTATCAATATGCTTAAAAATACCAATATGCTTAAAAATAATGGTTATAAGAAATCACTATTTCTTATAAAAAGGACATTGTCAGTTTACAATAACAATGAGAAAAAATGTTAAGAGTTATTTTATCTAGTCCCAATGTAGATATTCTTATAGTGTGTAGATGGATCTTGTTGTCAGCCAACCATTTAGCAATGCCTACAGCTGCTTTCCAGGGAGAATGTTCATTTGTACGAGCAGTAGGTTGAACGGCTTCTTACTGGCATATGATGTATTTTCTCAAACAGTGTGAGGTGGTGTGCTGGCAATGAGTAGTCTGAAGCATGCCTGGTGGAATAGTTGTGGTGGTCAGCAACTTCCCGTCAACATGTAGAACTACCTCCCGGATATAGAGGGAAATTACTTTTGTGATTTTCAGTTCTTTGAAGGCTTCTCTGCTTGTCTCTGGAGCCCAGGCGGCTATGAACCCTCACTGCTTTCTTCTGAATTCGTTTTAGGTTCTCTTGTGCTATGCCTTCTTAGATAGATATGCCATACCATATATATGTACTTACTTATCATAAAATTTTACTTACAATTAATTTAAGTAACAAGAAGAAAATACCCTAAAAGTGTTAAATATGCAAAATATTATGAAAATTATTGCATTGTGGGCAATTGTGTTACGGTACCCAGATGTCTAATATGAGTTGTTTGATCTGAGGTTCTACTGATAAAAAGAATTTTTTTTATGAAGCAGTGGTAGTATTATGGCTACCATCAAGTAAAGGCTCACTTACTCCTATAAATAAAGGTTGTAGCGTTCCTGTGTTTTTTGTTGTTGACAGTTTAGGTTTATTATATCGTGATCTGCCTCGTTACATTTCTAATCAGTTTCTTGAGGATGTGACTTGTATATGATGTGACTTGTATATGATGTAACCTACTAATAACTCTTTAAAAAAACATCTTTGTTAACTTGGAACCTTAATGGATTGAAAATGTTAATTCAAACTATGGTGTACCCTCATATGCTCATGTCTGATGAATGGCCATTAAAATATGAATAATCAATTATTTAATAAATAATTGAGTGTTAATTTCATTAAACTTTCAATTAAGATTATTAATTATATTAATTATAACTAATATAATACACCTTTAAGGTGTTCATTGATTTTTTTTCTTTTATATTCAGGATTGTTACCCAGTACGCACAAAAAGCTTAGACTTCATCAACACACCATCTTACATTAAGGTTGTTCTCAACATATTCAAAGCTTTTATGCGCGAGAAGATGAAAAACAGAGTAAGTTATGTCTATTTAATTTCTACTTATATATTGCAATATATAATTAATTTATGTAGCATAATATGTGTTGTTAAAATTAAACAGGATATAATAAACTGCATCTCACAACACTACAAAAAAGTTTACACTTATACACTACTTACATACAAGACAGTAAATATACAAAAATATGGTGCTGATTAGGAGTTGTGCATATATTATGTCACGCCTCCCTGTGGGTGGAGAGCTGTGTGACGCGTCACGATTAATGGATGTAAAGCCTGTGAAATTGTCAGTTACAGAGTAATAAAATACCGTACCCACAATCCAATACTTAATAATTAATTATAAAGCGTGACAAAGGGGGGGACAGGGGTCAAAAAGGGCTGAATATAGTGTGAAGTAATTTCTGCATGGCCCCTAAGGCTATCGATTTAACCAGTCACACTGTTCATCATCAGGCCCAATCAGAGAATGATGACCAGTGATTGGGCCAGCTCTATAATGACCAGTGTGACTGGTTAAAATCGATAGCCTTTTACTATTTTTTTCATATTGCAAAATAAAAAAATACAACAATCATAATTATTACACTAAAAAAATTCATAGTTCAACATCCAATTCACAGAACTACCGCAACACTTCACCCCAATACATGATGGGAAGAGTCGTCAATCGAATAACAAAATACACTAAATTGAAGTTATCGGAAGAAAATCAATAAAAAAGTGAAAGAGATTCTAACAAACAAAATTTTATTTTATTTAGATGACTTTTTATAGAAAATAAACTAACTTTAAAAAAGTAGAAATTTCAGCTGCAGTATTTTTTAAGATTTTTTTTGTAAATAGCCTACACAATTTATAATTGTTTTTCAGCAAATAAATATTATTATTATATGTAAGTACAGTAAAAGTGTAAATATATTTTGTTGTGTTGTGAGACATAGTTTATTTTATCTTGTTAAATAAATAATTATAAAATATATTGTTAAAAAGAGTGCTGATTATCTTTGTACATTTATTGGTTTTAATTGAGAATACTTTATTGTAATTTCTTCCCAGACAATTCTGGGCTATAACACAAAATTTTGAAAAAATATAACTATTCAAATTATTTTAATTTGTGAAGTTTTTTTAGTACTATCACCTAAATAGAATTAACCATTAATAATAAAATATTGGGTGAACAATTATCTTGTCTTTTTTTATTTATATTTCATTGTTAAATCAGTTTCAGTTACTTTATTTTGTAGTAAAGCAGCCTCTTGGTGAATTAGTTGATGATAGTTTCATAAGGTTTCAGTATTTGGAAACACCTAAGAAAGAATATCAGTAAAATATTTCCTAGTTATCACATAGCAAATGTCCAAATATTGAGTGTCTTCTAAAGGTTATTGAAGTTTCTGCTGACTGGGCGCAAGGTTTTTTTCTTTCGCTAAAATTTGTATTTAGTGAACAAGTCTGGTTAATCGGTTTATAAGCTACTGTAGACTCTCAGAAATCCAGATCACACTTATCAGACTCCTAGTTATCCGGACTGATGATCTTGCAATAAAATAAAAAATAAAATAAAATTGGTGTTACAAATAAATATGAAAAATGGACCTTAGCGGTTTAGCGCCTTCAGTTTTCATGCAATGATCTCGCATTACACAAATGCCCCATTGCAGAACAACGGGCGACAGTGTGATATTGTCGCAGAAAGAAAGCGAGGGCTGCAGAAAGATCAGCCACATAAAAGGACACGGCTGTAAACAAATAACCAATTTGTCAACAAAGTTATTGATGCAGAAAAATTCTCTATTCTGCAAACAAAAACTTTAGAGAACTATATAAATTCAAGTAAACGTAATATTGTAACCTCAAAAATTGCGTAGTCTATTTTTAGAGGCAGAAATATGATCCGCGAGTGTAGACAATTACTCGTAGTATACTGAATGAGCTCAGAGCCAGAGCTTGTGCCGGTTGGTAGTGAGCGATGTCCAATACCGGCGATACCTATCGTATCATTTCGCAATGTTGCGATATGACAAGGTGCGATACAATAGTTCGATGGTGCACATGGGAAGTCGTTGAATGCATATATATCGTCCATTTCGATATTCCAAATTGCCTCGGCACATAAAAAAGATAAATCTTACTTATAATGTTTTGAAGTGCTCGTTTTGTAATTAAAACACGTTATATAAGGGAACCCTGTAATATGTGAACGACACAATATGTCAAGAACGATGCAATATTAGTGATACCGTTATACTGTACCACTACACAAGCCATACGAAACGGCAGAACGATATTTAAAGAGAATCGGGATTTTCATAGTTCCAATACTGTGCAATTCATCGCTCGGATAGATCACATGATCGTGTGGCTCCAATCAGTGACGTTACATTGTGTGTTTCTGATTCTACCAACCAACCAACTGAGTCGTCTTTTGCTCAGTTTGTTTAGAAAAATTATTCAACAAAATTAAAAACCCTATTACGCGATGCATCATCAGGTATTGTCCGTTAAGTACAAGTCTGCTACGAGCGAAAATATCGGAAAATAATTTCCAATTCAAGGTTCTCAGCGAAAATACATAAAATAGATGAAAGTCACAAAAGTCATGAAATATCTAGGCCTAATAACATCTCTGAGCAAAAACTGGCCCTTTGTATTGAATATGGCTCTCAGTACCACAAACATTTCAAGCCAGTTTCAAACATTAAACTAACCTAATGTCTTAAAAATGGTAATATCAAAAGTTGGTAGGAGAAAACTAGAAGACCTAAATATTTGTTTGCCTTGTTTTAAGTGTTAGGGCATAATCAAGTAGGCCTACATTTATTATTAGTGCAACTTAGGAATGTGACTGGGTCATTTCTGCAGGCTATTAAAAAAAACCTAACTTACTTAAGTACTAAATAAATATTAATTATTTAGTTGCAAGGAGTCAACTGTGTTTCCAAATATGTTATTAAAAAAATATGTTTGTTTTAATACAACAAATTATGCCTACAGACCTTGAATCTCAGTCTATAAATTAATTTAGAAGTAAGTGCTTATTTTAGACATTGGTTATTTATACTGTACTAGCTGATTAACATTATTATTATTAACACTATATAGATATTAGTTTAATATGTTCAGACTAATCAGGCTATTGTTGTAATTGTTGCAATTAAATTACTTTTCTTTTGGATTGCCAAAATGTTGAGTTTTCTAATAAGATTGGTTTATTTAAATAATTTTCGTACTTATTAGTTTTTTACAAGGGGCTTTATAATATGACTCCAATGGTTGCGGTAGGCGCATGAAAAATCGCGTTAGGCTTGCAGAAAGTTTTGGGATTTTACATATTCCGTTGCAGAAAGAATGAAAACATTCTGCCTTGGGGCACAAATGTCATGTAGTTTACATTGTTTTGCACCCATCCGTGCCTTTATTGGTATTTGTTATTGTGTCAATGACTCATCACTGACGATGTAAATCAGTAGACCGGTGACAGTTTTTATTACCGTACACTTTATTTATGATTTACAGTGTTCTATTAAATCTTTGTAAATGTACATACATTTTAATATTCTCTGTTTAAACTACAGTTTTATCACGTTTTCATGTAATAAAAATGTGTTCCTCTGATAATCCGACCGTTTTTGTGTTCCGGCGATACTCTCGGTCCTGTTGGTGGCGGTTTAATGATGTTTTTACTGTATTACAGAATATTTATAACTTTCTTCTGGAAGCTCACTCTTGTATTAAAGATAAATGTGAACGCAAATTGTCATATTTATTGTTCGCTATAAAGGCGGAATTGATGACTCTTGGGAAATGCAGATTTTTTGAAATCCAGACCGGCTGTCTGCCACAATAGTCTGGATTTCTGAGAGTCTATTGTAGTAACTTAACAATTAATCTGAATCTATATTAATCTTAGTCTTGGGAAGAGTAAGTAAGAAGGTGAAATTTGTGTGACATAACCTTAATAAAAATCCTTCGTAAACCAATTTAAATATTTAAGGTGTAAAAAACATACTTAAATGGTAGTTTGTTGTGCCTACAAGTTTTCAATTATTAATACTTTTATTTTAAAGGGCTCTTTACATTCTAAAAACATACTTTTGCCCATAAGTTTAACATCATGATTAATGGATCAACATAAATTATGTTAATTTTATACCCACCCATGAATAAATTGGAATGTAGAGGTTAAGTTCTCAACCACCCATTTGAGTGTACCACACACTAAGTGCAATGTGTTACAAGGTGCATATCCACGGCTACGATCTCAAGTCCCTGCATGAGGTGGTTCCAGCCAGCATCCTGCCCCAGGAGTATGGCGGATCCCTCGGAACTCTGCAGGATCTCATTGGTAATTACAACACTTGGAACTCAGGATAAACATTAAGCATAAATCTGGGATTTATAGGTATGAAAAGCATGGTTCAAATATAAAATTAAATATCTTATCATTCCATAATAATGTTTAAAACACAGGGTCGTCAGTATCAAGGAGAAATAATTGATTATTGAAGAGAGTGTGAAAATTTGTTTGAATTTCCCTATAGCTACCCGTGGTGGATTTGGAAATAAATGTTGGGGGCTAATTCCAATAATGCTATGTAAATTTCCCCTCGTGCTAGATTGATTGATTTAAGATTTTAGTCAAATTAATATCAGCGTGCTATTTATTTTTTAGCAAATTTGCCCTACAGGGAAGAAACTGTAGTCGGCATGGTAAGACCGGCATGGTAAGTAAGATGATAACTTTTCGTTTTGAGGTCCCAAGATGCCCAAGCCGCCATTAGTTCAGAACTGTATATATATGTGTCCGTGATCACGATAACTCTCGTAAAAATGGTCCAATTTTGGTGAAATTTAGTACAAACGTGTAAAGCAACATTTATGACTTAAAGTTTGAAAACCGGACAGATCGACCTATCCGAAGGGGTATTTTCAGAGGGTTTTATACCCCAAAAATGGGTTTTAGCGAATTTCCCCTATAGGGAAGAAGCTATTACTGTAGGTCTCATGGTGAGACTTAAGCCCGAGACCATGATAACTTTTTGTTTTGAGGTCCCCAGAAGCCAAAAACACTATTCGTTCAAATTTATATATATGTATATATATATCTATATATATATATATATATATCTATATATATATATATCTATATATGTGTCCGTGAATGCGATAACTTGAGTAAAAAACGTCCGATATCGATGAAATTTGGCTCAAATGTGTAAAGTGACATTTATGACTTTAAGTTCGAAAACCAGAAAAATCGGGCCATGGGAAGGGGGGTTTATGGGGGTTTTAAATTTTCCAAAAATCAGTTTTTTACATTTTTCACCCTAAAATTTTTAAAAAACTTAATTTTGGTTTTGACCATGTTATAGAGCTTAAAAAAACAAATAATATAGTATTTTGAATTATTAACCTAGGTTAAGTGGTTGCGGAAAAAATCCAAAAAAACCTGCTCATAAAATCTCCCATGTTAATCTTATGGGAAAAAGGTTTTTGGCTTTTCTTCAGTTAATTTTACTTTAATCTTAACATTTGCTTTTACCAATCACTTCAGCTCCACAAAACAATCATTTTGGTGTTTAATTTGTGATTCTACGTCCAACCGTTGCAGAGATATTCAAAGTGCTAAACACAGTACGTTGTCCAATGTTATCCTTATGGAGAATAAATAAAATTTGATATCTCGATTATTTATGAATGTATATTGATGAAACTTGGTATGTGGCTTCATGTTGTACTGGTATATTGATATTTGCACAACAAATAAATTTGTTGTTGATTGTCCCCGTAGCAGCTAACCTGCATACTCAGCCCTAATGTTATTCTTATGTAGAATATGTAAGTTTTATATCTCCCTTAATTATGAACATAAATGAATAAAACTTGTAATGTAGCTTCACCTGGTACAGTTATATTGATAATTGCATAAAAACTCATTTCTTTCTTCCTCGTTGCAGCAAACCTGCGTACTCAGTCCTAATGTTATTCTTATGGAGAATAAATAAAATGTTATAAATCACTTATTTATAAATATATTTTTGTGAAACTTTGTAAGTGGCTTTATGCAGGAGTGAGAAACATATAAATGCATTGGAAATTCGCTGAGTACGCAGGTTTGCTGCGACGGGGGTATTTAAATTTGTTTACATAAAATCTTTGAATAAATCAAATTTTAGTTTTCATTATTGGATTCAGCTTCAAAAAACACACAATTTTGTATTTTGATCATTGCTCTACGTCAATTGGTTCCAAAGATATTGAAAGAGCTAAACACAGTAGGTTATCCAATGTTATCCTTATGGAGAATAAGACAAATTTTACATCTCGCTTATTTATGAACGTATACCAACCAAACTTGGTCTTAGGATTCATCTGGTTGTATTAATTGTTATTTGCATAAAAAATCATTTTTACCGAGATAGTTCCTGTAGCAACAAACCTTCCTACTCAGCCCCAATGTTATTCTTATAGAGAATAAATGAAATATTTGGAGAATAAGTTAAATATTATGTATCCCTTAATTATGAACATAAATTGATAAAAACTTTATGTGGCTTCACCTAGTTGAGTTTTATTCAAATTTGAATAAAAAGCCATATTTTGTATCCCTTGTTGCAGCAAACCTGCGTTCTCAGCTCCCATGTTATTTTTATGGATAATAATTAAAATGTTATTTTATATCGCTTATTTGTGAACTTGGTAAGTGGCTTTTTGCGATATTAAGACATATATATGCATTGGAAATTTTCTGAGTAAGCAGATTTGCTGCAACGGGGATATTTTTATATTACATTAATTGATATTGTTATAAATATGTAGCTACTAAACAAATAACACACTAGTTTACTTATTGACATTTTCATTGTCATTATAAAAGTAAATATAATAAATCAATAAATTTAAAACTAAATTATGAAATAAAATCTTGAAAAGGCAAACAGAAGATGCTGCGACGGCTGAGTTGGCAAAACAAGCGTATTTAAATTACTTTATAACAGTTCATAGAGAGAAACAGTTCTGTAATATAAAAGCGACAGATGACAGCACCTCAGTATTTCCATCATGAACACATAATTCCATGACAAAGACTTAAAATCTCTCATCTCACAATTTCCATGTACAGAAAAGTTGTTAGACTGCTTGTCCTGAAACATTTTGAGATACAATCTTCAAAAACTGTTCATAAAAGTGCTGAAATTTAAATGATGGTTATTTAAGAGCCGGGGTTGGATAAAATGTTTTAACACAAACAAATAACTTTGCCTAAAATATTTTCCACAATTTAATACACACAAATTTAAATACAAAATGAGTAGGCCTGTTAGAGCTCAACCATGGATAAAAGTTTTTAAATAAAAACCTACGAGAAAAATTTTATTTTGGTTCATAAATAAGTTTTGGGTTCATTAAATAACAAATGGGGTTATTTGTTTTTAGAGCTCGTAAGGGGTTAAATATAACTATTTATATGCGGTTGTGTATTGATTTTTTCGTGATCAAAGATATTTTTTGTTTTTAAACTAGCTGTTTTCCTAGGGTTTCTCCACAAAACAGCTACAAAAACATGAAATGTAAAACCACTTGTATACATACTTCATGGATTTTATAGGCAACAGGCATATCTCCATTACCAAATTGCTTATCTTCTGTTCAAAACTGAAAAAGGGTCACTTTTATTGAATTTTTCTTGGCTGTCATTTGTTGTCAAGTAGATTATTACTCCACATAACCTAAAAACTAAGTCTCATGTCTGCTGCTAGATAGTTCCAAAATTACAACATTTGTAATAAATATAAAACTTAAATTGGAAGAGTCAAAAGGAACTCATTGGTTAGCGGGCCATTATTCTATATTTTATTGTGCTTTCTCTGATTTCGGTAGCAATGGAAATAGTTGAAAACAAAAAAGATTTCAACCAGAAAATAGTTTTACAGTATTATATTTTAATACATATAGTACAGTACCGCTGCCGATTACCCGCAAGCTCTTCCGATCGCGCCCGATAGGCTTATACAGTGAACACATTTTTTTTAGAACCCTTAGACCGATTCCAGATTATTGAAAGTGCCGGACCATCGGATGCCGGATTAGTGGGCTTTTGTTGTAAATGCTAAAGTCACTAAAATGGACACACGACTGTGGAACGGGGTCGACTTGCATCTTCATTTTATCAAATCACGGCGTCAACAATTTCCGTGATATTTAACTTATATATTATCACAATTAATTATGCTAATCATATAATGATTTTCGTGCGCCTAGTAAATTTTCTTATCCATGTAAGTCTAAAACAGAAGAACAAGAGGATGACATCTGTTTTTTGGGAGTTGCATTTATTTCTTCATGGCGTGTTAACTTTCTCAATATAGTCTAAGAGTGATATACAAATTTTCGATCAACCAGGGTTTGGGGGCCTCCAGCCCAAAAATCCCTGCCCCCCTCCAAATCCATCAAATACTAGCACTACCATCAAGTGTGAATCTATTTAATTTAACTATCTGTAAAAAACAGATACCAGGGAAGTGTCCCTGGTAATTGCCAGAGTGAGTGACACTTGAAAATGGATCAGGGTACTATTAATCTTATCTGCTTGAGATAAAACATGACAAAGGTCTAGAGACCTGTTATTCAGTTTCTTTGTCACCACAAGTTCCTTCCTAACTGCTTTTTAATAAAACTTGATATTATTCCCCTCATTCAAAATTGTCCCCAATAGATTGGGCTGACTCCCCTTTCCCCCTCAACTTCATCTACACACTGAGTCAGATTACATCAATATTCTATGGGATTAATTTGTTTGGTTTACGTATAGTAATACCACGATTATTGTTTCAGTCACAATTCTGTTTGCAACATTTAACTTGATTTAACAAGAAAGCCACCCAAAAATGATCTACATGAATACCAACATTTAATAATCTGAGAATAAAACAATTAAAAAAATAGTTTTGTAGCCTCTTTCTGCCTTACCTTGCCCGTCCAAATAAGACTATACATCTGTGCGTGGAACATTTTCAGCAAAGCAAGGAGTGAGCCGTTATTGTACAAGTTGAACAATACTGATAAAATTGACATGCCAGGGCTGGGATTCGAACCCACGACAGGACCACTGCCATGGTACCGGAGTCCGATGCCTTGACTACTTGGCCAGCGACTCACTAATACAGAGTACATCCGAACTCATGGTGCCCCAATTTGTAGATTTGTTCCCAGGGTCAAAACAAATCTAAAAGAATGTATAAACACATATCTAAACTGTCTAGATTGTTGTCTCTCGTTCTGTTTGCTAACTATAGAAATTGTCTATAAAAGCCAAATGTTGCGTACCCACTCACTCACTGATTTATCTTGAAATCTCAGGAACCACTCAAGGGTTATAACAACATTATAAATATATACTGATTTTGGTACTACTCATAAAATGCTACAACCATTATCTTAAAAAAGGCAATTGATTAGAACTTCATTAACCACTTCACCTTATATTTAAATTTGTTACATAAACATGTAGTTAAAACATATTACTTTTGCAGATCATTGGAAAGTTGAAGTTACTGAGGGCAAGGATTGGTTTGCGGAGGATGAGAAATACAAAGCAGACCTTCCCAGCTGATTCAACGATCATACTCCGATGCTGATCCTGACGATTACGACTGCTTCCTCCTCCTCGGTACATTCGTCATGTATTGCAGTGACGACAATTCCAGTGCAAAGTACAAATGATCTCTTAGTTACCTTGCCAAGGGTGGTGAAATTTTATACTCTAAGTCATTACTGTATTCTTCTAATTGTAATATATGTTTTTAATATGTTCATTTGATTAGTGATTTAGTCATTATTTGAAAAAATTTAGTCAAATTTAGGGACCACAGTTATGAAACAACAGTCTTCACAATTGTTTAATAGTTAAAAGAATGTTGTCAGAAATGTATGGTATATCTTCAGATGAGTTTAAGTCTAAGTATTTAGGGATAATCCGTTTTTAGGTAAAAATCTAAAAAAATGGGTCTTCGGGCTTATGTTGTGATATGTATTTGGTAGTTCATTCCAAAAGAAGTATTTTATAGTGATTTCATTATTTTTCAGTCAGCCTTTTTAATGTGTTTTGTGTAACGTCTAATCACCTCAAAGTTATAATCGAGATTTTAAGGTTTGTATCACCATTTTTATCTGTGCGCTCTTGCCATGTTGTTAGTGATGTTTACTTGATTTATGTTGTAAGCTAAAATCCATACATATTAGCTCTAGACATATTTATGCTTTAACTATCGTAATCCATTTATTAAGCTAATACAAGATGCAAGTAATAAAAATATATGTACTTTAAAATTGTTACCATTGTACTAGATTAAAATATTATTTTGAAGTATATGATCATAGGATATAAGATTTGAGAAGAGTTTTAGAAGCCCTGGCTAATATAATTAATTTAGCTAAAACATTTAGTGTTTATCACAATTTAATTTACAGATACAGTAGAACTCCAATTATCCGAATTAATTGGGGATCGGGCCAATCGGATATGCAGAAATTCGGATAATCAGGTATACCTCGGGAATTAAGCAAAAAACATCACCATACATAAAAAATCAGAATTTTATCGACAAAGTTATTATAAATGTATTGAACAGAAAGTGAGCGAACTGTATCAAGAATATACGTCATAAAAATTAAATTACAGGAGTTAAATTGAATACAGTATATACAGTTGCTCTTTTCAATACATACTGTATGTATTTCACTGTTCAATGTTGGTTATTTCACTTGAACATCTCGAGCAAAGTGAGTTTATCACTTAGCGAAAGGACAACACGTTTACGTTTTGTACTCAATTCAAACGATAATCTCGGTGAAAGAACAGTAGCGACTGATGATGAGCAGGGCGGGAAGGGGGTATGACTCATTGTTCCCTGCAAAAATATCGTCCGGAAGGTAACAGCGCGGGCTTTTATTTAAGCGCTCACGGCGCATTATCGCTACACACGCTCCCGCTGTTATTTTCTTGATTTTTATATTTCTATTATTTCACTCAAAATCGATTCGGATAATTGGATTTCTACAGTAATGTTATCAACCCCACTAGTAGTCCACAAACATACATCCCATATTATACAATCCCAACCCCACTTTTAAATGAATTTAAAAACTTTAAATAAATAGTGTCATTTGTCTAAATAATACCAAATCTAAAATCAAACTTGTTGAACTTGAATTCATGAAAAAATCATTTCTCTTAACAGATGTAAAATGTAAATGTCATTTATTCCTAAAATTGGATACAAAAATGTATAAAGATTTTGTTAGTATTAAAGCAAAATACCCCCCCCCCCCCCCCCGTCGCAGCAAACCTGCGTACTCAGCAAATTTCTAATGCATTTATATGGTTCACGCTCTTGCACAAAACCACTTACCAAGTTTCTCAAAAATACATTCATAAGTAAGTGATTCATAACATATGATTTATTCCCTATAAGAATAACATTAGGGCTGAGTACGCAGGTTTGCTGCAACGAGGAAGGTAAGAAATGAGTTTTTATTCAATTATCAATATAACTAAACCAGGTGAAGCTACATACCAAGATTTATTAATTTATTTTCATAATTAAGGGAGATATAAAACTTTACTTACCCTCCATAAGAATAACATTAGGGCTGAGTATGCAGGTTAGCTGCTACGGGGACAATCGACAAAAAATTAATTTTTGTGCAAATATCAATATACCTGTACAACGAGAAGCCACATACCAAGTTTCATCAATATTCATTCATAAATAATCGAGATATCAAATTTTATTTATTCTCAGTAAGGATAACATTGGACAACGTACTGTGTTAAGCACTTTGAATATCTCTGCAACGGTTGGAGGTAGAATCACAATGTAACTAAAATGATGATGATGATGATGATGATGATGATGTGACCAAAATGATTGTTTTATGGAGCTTAAGTGATTGGTAAAAACAAATGTGAAGTTTAAAGTAAAATTAACTGAGGAAAAGCCAAAAACCTTTTTCCCATAAGATTAACATGGGATATTTTATGAGCAGGTTTATTGGATTTTCTCTGTAACCACTTAACCTAGGTTAATAATTTAAAATACTATAATATTTGTTTTTTTAAGCTCTATAACATGTTCAAAACCAAAATTAAGTGTTTTAAAATTTTAGGGGGAAATTGCAAAAACCAAATTTTTGGAAAATTTAAAACCCCCATAAACCCCCCTTCCTATGGTCCGATTTTTCTGGTTTTTGTACTTAAAGTCATGAATGTCACTTAACACATTTGAGCCAAATTTAATCAAAATCGGACGTTTTTGACTCAAATCCGCATTCACGGACACACACATGGAGATATATAGATGTAAAATAAGTAACATGAGTACCCTGGAGAAATCATTATAAGTCGAAACATGTAAGTGTTAATTAATTAAAATGATTTCTCCAGGGTACTAATGTTACTTATTTTACATCTATCATATAGTCGCCCTTCTATGTGAATTTAATTTAATATATATACATATATATAAATTTGAACAAATGGTGTTTTTGGCATCTGGGGACCTCAAAACCAAAAGTAATCATGGTCTCGGGCTTAAGTTTACCATGAGGCCTATGGTAATAGCTTCTTCCCTATAGGGAAAATTCGCTAAAATTAAAAGTGAAATTCAAATGTTGCCTCTTTTTAGCAAATTTACATTATTGGGAAGAAGCTATTACCTTATTTGGTAAGCCTAAAGTCCAAGACCATGATAAATTTTGGTTTGATGCCCTCAAATGCGAAAGACACCATTCGTTCAATATTATCATTGAAAATGTGGAAGTTAGGATTAAGTTTGGTAAGTACGTATGTTTGGATGGAACTTTATAGTTTCTCCACAAAACTAGACCTATTAAGATAAAATTTAGCATTAACATAACTTACGAGGCATGTTTTTTAAGTAAGTACCGTTTTTAAATTTCTCCGCTCCAGCGCTGCGATTGGCATTTTGGGATATTTGCGCTGTGTATGTGCATCTATTGGCAAGCCTACGCCGGAAATTCGACAACAATTGGCCGTGTTTACATCCGGTATCGAGCATTCAAAATGGCGCTGCTGATCGAGACTGCTGCCGACTGTGAAGTGTGCGCTATTATTAGATTTTTAAGTGCTAAAGGTGTGAAAGCCGATGAAATTCATTGGCAGATTAGTGAAGTGTACGGCGAGAACGTTATGAGTGACGGAATGGTACGCAAGTGGGTAAGGGCATTTAAAGACGGCCACACCAACGTTCATGATGAGCAATGCACTGGGCGGCCATCTGTCATTACTGATGAATTGGTGCGTAAAGTCGATGACAAAGAGAGAGAGAACAGACGGTTTACGATCTCATCATTATCTGATGAGTTTCCTTTGGTTTCCAGAAGTCTCCTTTATGATATTGTGACTATAAAATTAAAGTACCGAAAATTGTGCTCACGCTGGGTGCCAAAAATGTTAAAACCAAGCGTCCAGGCAGTGCATTGACTTTTCTTGAGCGCTACGATGAGAAAGGAGATGATTTGTTAAGTCAAATTGTTACAGGCGATGAATGTTTATGTTTATGTTTATGTGTTGTTGAAGGGACGGATTCAGAGATCCAAAGATTCAAAGATCCTCACACGTCAACCGAAGCTTATTGTGTGTCCCTAGTACGTTAGTTTGGCAAACCAATGCCCGTACCCTTTACAAGGTCCAGGAGTTTTTTACCAATACTAGCGTCCCTTTCATCACCTGGTTGCTTACAACCAAACAGAGCCCTTCTCCTTGCCCCGAGTCTCTCGCAGTCCAGTATGATGTGCTTGGCAGTCTCTTCAGACTGATTGCAGAGCCTACACTCCTGACTTTCATTTCTGAGTCCGAGAGTGTGGAGATGTTTTCTGAAGTGACCGTGTCCAGTTATCAAAGCAATCGCCTGCTTAACCTGACCTCTACCCAGCCTCACCAACCAATTAGTGAAGTAAGAGCTAGTGTCTGCTAGCAGCCTTTTGCCAAGTGCTTGACCAGTGTAACCTTGCCATTGCTGGCGATGTAAGTCCCTGGACCATTTGTTTATTGTGTGAAAAGCGATGAAACATGGGTGTCTTATGTTACGCCAGATTAAAAAAAAACAATCAATGGAATGGCGGCATTCACATTCGCCAAAGAAACTGAAGTTTAAGCAAACGATTTCAGCCCGAAAATTGATGTGTACTGTCTTTTGGGACAGAAAGGGGGTGTTACTGGTGGATTTTTTGCCTCGTGGTGACACAATTAACTCAATATCGTACTGTGAGACCTTGAAAGAATTGTGCCGGGCAATCCAAAACAAGCGGCGTGGAATGTTGTCCAATGGGGTCATTTTGCTGCACGACAATGCCCGTCCACATGTGGTTAATCTAACGCAAGAACTAATCGAATCATTTCGCTGGGAACAACTTGACCACCCTCCATATAGCCCGGATCTAGCGCCCACTGACTACCACCTTTTCCTATATTTAAAGCAACATCTTGGTGGTCAGCGCCTAGACAACGATGATGAGGTGAAAACAGCAGTGACGCAGTGGTTATCGAGTCAGGCGGCAGAATTCTTTGAGGAAGGAATGCAAAAGCTCATGGAACGATATGATAAATGCCTTAATATTGATGGAAACTATGTCAAAAAGTAGATTAAGATACTGGCTTTCAAGTAAAAATATAATTATTACAATAAGTATACTGGTTTTTTATTTTAAAATGGTACTTACTTAAAAAACGTGCCTCGTACATATTTCATTAACATATAGACTTGATAATGTCCATATCCTATGAAGGAGTCCTCTGGGGGTATCAATTCAATTCAATTCAAAATTCTTTATTCATAGGCAGTACACAGAGTATACATTGAATAGTGTCAAGTGTCTTTTCTTACATCTAATACATATTTGCATATTACATATTAAATCAAACCTACATTTTTTAAGTAAAGCAAAGTAAATAATTGTTATTTAATCACATCTTTACGCTATAAGGTTATTACATTTTCCCAGATGCTCAGGGAAACTTGCTTGTGTTCATAGAGGGTACATAGAACTTCTCGTGGTACATAGAAGGTACCATAAACCCTCTACATTACCTTTCAAGTTTTACGAGAGGTGGAAAAATTCATTTAATGAGTAGGGAGCTATGCTAATCAGATATTCTTTTAAGAATTTTTTGAATTTGGTATTGTCATTTTCTAATTTGAATTCCCTGGGAATATACTCTAAAAACTTTAGTCCCATGTATGATGGTTTCTTCTCAAAAAATTTCAGTTTATGACGACTTGTAATAATCTTGTCTTTATTTCTGGTATTATGCTGGTGAATATAGGAGAAGTAATCCAGATGTGTTATTTCACTTTTTGCTGTTAAAATTGAATTAAAAATATATTGTCCATATACAGTTAATATTTTAAGACCAATAAAATGTTTTTTTGCAGATTCATCCTGTTTTAAATTAAGCATTATTCTAATGGCACTTTTTTGTTTTTTTAATATGTTATCAATGTTAAATTTTGATGTTGCTCCAAATAAGCAAATTCCAAAAGAAATATGGGAGTGAATATACGCAAAATAAATGTTTCGTAATGTATTAATACTACAATAGGCAGTCATTTTTTTTAGAGCAAAGAGTCCGGAGCTGATCTTAGTTAAGATTATGTTCACGTGGCCATTCCAATCTAAATGCTGATCTATAAGTAACCCAAGGAAATCAGTGCTGGATTTAATTTCAATATTTTGGGAATTAAGCGTTACTACTGGTTCTTGCCATTTTTTGTTTTGTTTTGTTTTGAATTGAACAAGATTAGTTGTATCTAAATTTAACGATAAATTGTGTTCAATTAGATAGTTACTAATACTCTCCATTTCTACCTGGCAATGCATTTTAGTTTCTTCCAATGTATCAGATGTTATCTTCAAGTTTGAATCATCCGCATACAAACATAATTTGGATGCTGGCTTATATGTTAAAGTATTATCAATATTTTTAAAATATCATAGGAATAGTAATGGTCCTAAAATGGTCCCTTGAGGAACTCCAAATTTAACTGGCCGAAGTTCTGACGATGCCCTAATAATTTTGTTATATTTAGTAAGGGAGGTAATGTCTACATACTGACAGCGATCACAAAGAAAAGAATTAAACCAACTCAAAGAGTTTTTTGATATGCCAAAATATTGTAATTTTTCCAATAGAATGGATTGCTTTACACTATCAAAAGCTTTAGATAAATCCATAAATATGCCTGTTGTGCATTTTCCCTTGTCGACTGACTCGACTACTGATTCTACGAATGAGACTGCAGCACTGATCACTGATCTTCCTGATCTAAAACCATGTTGAATATCATCAAACAAATTGTGTTTTTCAAAATAGTTATTTAATTGAATTGAAACTATTTTTTCATATATTTTTGATATTGATGGGGGTAAAGATATTGGTCGATAGTTGTTTATATTTGTTACTTCACCTTTTTTTAATATGGGAATAATTTTGGATTTTTTAAGCAGGGTGGGAAAAGAACCAGTGACAAATGATGAATTTATTAAGTGGCTCAATATACCGCTAATTTCCTTTTTTACTTCTTTTATGACTGTTACTGGGACTTCATCATATCCTGTGGAGTCCAACCACACCATGGATCCTATAAGTTCCAATGCAAATCTTATGGGAGGATATCATGTATAAAATTACCAGTTGTAAGTTTGTTAGTTGGTATAAAAGAAATAATATTGTAAAATGTAATAAAAGATTTGATAGTGTTGATTCGGTTAATATTTTTAATGTATTTCAATTTTTTGCGAACGATGCCCCGCGGCAGCTTGTATATATAGTTATTTATGTGATAGTAAGCACAATAAACTAGGAAAAAAGGTTCAGTCTTTGATGTGTAAAGTAGTATTTATGAGCTAGTAAACCACTCATTGAAGGGAGATTTTGTACTTCAAAAATAAATATTTTGATCTTTTTACATATCAATTTGTACAAAAATACAATTTGAATTTACATCATTGCATTCTGCTCAATAGACAAATTTGTATTTTGAAACATTGTTGTAGGCCAATTAGTTAGTTACTGATATAATGAAAGTGATAAAAGCAGTATGTTGCCAATATGATCCGTATGGAGAATAAGAATAAGTAAATCTTGTTTATTATGAACATATATTGATAAAATTTGTTATGTAGCTTCATCTAGTTGCGATCTACCAACATCCGCGTAAAATGCCCTTGTAGGAGCAATCCAGCATACTAAGCCCTATGTAAGCAGGTACGATCATTTGTCCAGTGTTATATTTATGGGGAATAAATACAATTTTATATCTCCCTTAGTTATGAATATCATTGGAAGATACTTGGTATGTGGCTGTTGTATATTAATATTTGCATAAAACTCCCATTTCTAGCTGTCCTGTTGCAGTAAACCTGCGTAATCTGTCCAATGTTATTCTTATGGAAATGTTGACGAAACTTGGTAAGATATTTCATTTGTTAGTGATGATGTGTTAGTGTTAGTGATTTGATAGTGATATATATTTGCATTTTAAATACGCTGACTATGCAGGTTTGCTGTTACAGGGGTATTTCATGCAGCACTCCATTGATATTTACTAAGTTGGGTCTCTTTATTCAAAGTCAAAATATTATGAAATAGGTTTGTTTTAAGTTTTTAAAACTCATAATTTGGGAATAGTCAGTCATATTTACTCACTTAACATTGATAATCATATTCAGATGTCTTCAGTTTCACATTTTTTATGGTGGCTGTGCCTTCATGATCCGTCCGTGATTGTTTGAGGTTTTTGTGAAAATTTCCTAACCAAATGCCATCTTGATAAGTAGGGGTGTGTGAATAGTGATTTCTGGCTTGAGCCGAGCCAGCCGAGCTTTTTTCTAAGTTCTTGAGCTTCGAACTTTCTCGAGCCGAGCTTTTTTGATGGGAATTTTCTCTAGGGGTGTGCAATATACCGGTAGTGATTTTCTGACTCGAGCCAAGCCGGGCAGAATTTTTTCAAAATTCTCGAGCTTTGAGCATTTTTGATTAGGCCTATATGTATACTTTATTTATATTATGTTTAAAAGAACAAATATTTAATTCATTATGGTGATGTAAAATAATTTATAACTTTCAATATTTGTCTTCTTTCATTCACTTCTTCTAGATTCATTATTCCTACGTTCAATAAATAAAGGCCAACAGTGGGAAAATAACGAAATAAGTTGGCTACTAAAAAGAGAAATGTATTGAGACCACTTGTTGATAGTAACTAACAAATTTTCTTTCAATATAAAGTAGGTAGCCTACATAGAAAAAGAATAACGTAAAGGAAGAGTACTACAAATTTTTAACTAAACTGATAAGCCCTCAAGTTAACTAATGCAGTTATTACTGATTTATCAGTAGCTACAATAATAATAATAATTGACTAAATGTCAATATGGACTCTCCATGTAACCAAACATGTAGGCCCTAGCCTTGGGAATTGTCAAAACCCAGTAAGCCTCTCTCTCATTCAACTGTTTGTAAATAGCAAATTGTAGGTTATCCTTTTATAAATATAAGTTAGTTAAACCAGTCTTTATATCTTATTGTACTCAGAAATAAGTTATTGAATAATCGTAGGCCTAGCTTATGTTCTATCTAACCTATTACCTAAAAGACTTAACCTATTATATCTGCTTCTAAAATAAGGTGGAAGAGGATCGTCCATGCATTGTTCTTCCATCACTGCTTTAATAATTTGATAGCATACAATTGTTACAGAATGATAGGCTATGCTTTTTACTTCTACTGGTTTTTTTTGCTTTGAAGTTACTTTTGTAGACGACTCTTTTTCACTAGTCGGCATTTTAAATATTTGGCTCTAACTTCGAACTTTGATATTTTTTTAAATCTCGAGCCGAGCTAAATATTGCAATATTCGGCTTGAAAAAGCTCGAAGTTCGAATACTCGCACACCCCTATTGTTAAGTTATTTAAATATTGTATGTTTTGAACTAAGTTTATATCCATACCAAAAACTATTGTATACATTTATTTTGTCTCCATGTTTATGTTTATGAGTGCTTACTTTTGATTTAATAATGATGTTATGTTTCTCACCGTCTTAACATTTTTAGTGATATTTTAAATTGTATATTTTGATGAAATCAAATACATGGATATTTTACCTTATATTGCCTTTCACTGGTCCCCCAATTATCCGGGATCAAAAACTTTAAAGTTTGTCTTTTTTGGGGTTTTGAATATTTAAATTTTAAGTTTTTGAGCCTAAAGTGCCAGATTTAAAATTAACACGTATAAAACGATCAAACGTAAAAAGCCAAAAATGTTAAGCCCTCTCTCATCATTCTAGCAAAAATATTAATCGAGTTATCAAAGAAAATTCAAACTGACTGAACACTGCATGTTAACTTAGGATTTGACATTGAAAAAAGCTGTTTTTCATATCTTGGCATATTTTTTTATTTATTTATATCAAACCATTACATCATAACTATGATAGGATATACAGTCAGTATTACAAGAAATAACTTAAATCTAAACTAAGAACTAAATTAATAAAAACAAACATTTCTCCTTGACTAATAAAAATTGATACCATCCCTAGTACCCCCCCCCCCATTACCTACTTTCACTCCTCACTGGACCTCCTCCTAACCTTGTAATGCACAACATTGAAGATAAATTGAACCAGGAGCATCAGAACAGTTAGAGAATAGAATAACTTCCTATGTAAAAACAATTGGCATGTGTTTCATCGTTTCATCACATTATTTGATTTGGTTAAAGTTTGTGATGCAAAAATGTGCTCCATTCATGTCAGCGAGCTGCATGCGAACTCATTTCATTTGAACTCAAGACACTAACAACATTTTATATAAAGAGTGGTAACACAGTCAATGATAGTATACATATCAATATTTTTATTACCATTACAACAACAATGTTTACATTAACTATTACAATTACAAAATTGAATAATTCTTGATAGTTGATATAATAATACTGTATAACCTAGTTTCATAAAATCTCACAGCAATCTAAGAGGAGCGAAAGACACTAACTAAAGAGGGCTATTTTAAGGAAATGTTTTATTTTTTTAAGGCCAAAAATGTCTAGTGAGCATCTTTGTGCATGAAACAAATTGCCAAATTAAATAATTTTTTACTTGACTAAAGAAGTAGTTGTTGAACAAAGAAAATGTGGTGATCATGTTCAGTGTACTAATGAAATTAAATTTCAGTAATAACCTCTTTATTCTAAAATTATTTCATTATTTTGTATGATAAGATGTGGCATTAGCAAGTGTTTAAAAAGCTCAAGAAATATTTGGCAAAATAAATTTAAGTTTTCAAGAAAGGGTTACAATATTGTAATAACAAAACATATAGTAAACTCAAGTATATCTAGTTTAAATTTACAAGAGAACTGTTCAATTTTAATTACCAGTTTAGTTTAATCAGTGTGGACCTGTGAACTAGTGATAGGAATTGGGGACAGCTTCACAGTGCAGTGAACCGTCCAATGTAAATGACAAGTTTTATACAGACTGTTAAAAGAAAATTAAAACATTAAGTTAACCTGTGGTAGTCGTCACTACTTGAATATATGGCTAGAAGAAATGCCTGATTTATCTGAAAACAATATTTTGTTGGTTTTTAAGAAAACAAAATTTTTATTCTAAAAAAACAAACTATTGCCATCCGGGAATGGCTAAAAGTAACAAAAGAATGGCTTACAAGTGTATTAGTAATTTATTTTTGAATAATACATTTACTATAAACAAATACCTATTTTACAGCTTCTATCGTGACTAAAATTAAGACTCAAGTTTGCTTTTATGTTAGTTGCAGTACATTTTTGGAATATTACTCGTAAAATATATTTATTATAAACTATATATTGCTGAAACTTTTCTTCACGTCTTCGAATTTCTTGAATATCCCATAATCCTTCCTATAACACACATAATTGAGCTTACTTCGATTAAAATAATTATCTCAAGAGACCTGAAGGCCAGAAAAATGGTCCAATTTTGATTACATTTCACATTCAGGTACAATTCTACAATATTACCATGTTTTTATTTATTTGTAATTTATAGGGTTATTATCCCTCAAAACCCGCTGAAAACAGAAAAAAACTACATTTTTAAAATTTGGCAAGAAAGATGTTGATAAAAATGATGTGATTTACAGTCCTTCAGGGTAAAAATTAAATTATTAAGTCAATAAAGATTATTTAATTTGTCATCACGGCCTTTAGTTTGTTTTGATGTATTTTTCTGCAATAAAGAATGTATTTAAAACATTTAATTTCAATGACAAGTATCTATCAACATTAACAAGAGCACAACAAAAAATAATATATTGAAATATTATACATCAACAATTTGTTTTGGAGAAATTTGCAATCTCTATTTGGTGGAACACAAACACATAGTATGCCTGCAAATGCAATTGTTATGGAGGAAACATCAATTTATATATCTCCCTTATTTACTCACTTTTTTCAACAAATCATTGTACGAGAGTTAGTTTTTGTTGCTACCAAACCCTGGGGAGGGGATTCCCCCTCAAAACCCCACTGTAAGTATCCAATAATCCCTCAACCACCACATAAATTTTGATGCAACGTTGTTTATCACAATCTATAATCAATACTATAATTCACATTTGTCTGTGGCTCCATGCGTCCGTCCGTCCACTCCGTGCGTCCGTCCGTCCATTCCGTGTGTCTGTCCGTCCGTGGCTGTTTCTTGAGCTGTAATGGCTCCCAAGCTACGAAAATATATTTTTTAGGGGTAATCGAAGTCGTGGAAGCTGCACGTGTCGTTTGTTTTTCTTGAAAAGCAACCTTATTTGAGTTACGGTAGCTTAAAGTTTTATGCTTTTAGGCCATTTTAGCGGAGCCGCGAGTATTCAGCTGTGGATTTCTATTTCTACAAGCTTTGTTCCTGAAACAACCACTCACCTAGAAACAAGAAATGTGGTTTGTATACTCTTTCCTTAACATAAGTAAACACTAATAAAAAGGGATTTTCAGAGATTCCCATATTATAGGGATTTGGCCTTCGTGTCTTCCAAGATTCCATGTTTTTCTTATAGGCATTAACTTTTATTTGATCAGATGATAACAAACATATAATTATTTCAAATAAATGTTCTAATAATTATTTAGAATTTATTTAGAACATTGATGGATATATGTGGCTAACCACCTATTGCAGCGCACACAACTTGTGTATTCCCCGGGTGAAGCTTGGAACTGGCACCAGCTAGTACTTCATACGTAGGCTAATTAAAATGTATATTCTGTTAAACAGAGAGGGCAAATTCATCCTCATTATTTGTACTCTTTGTATTGGCCATGAGTAGTGTGGTTAATGGGAACTTTAAGGGTGTTGCCCCCTTTAGGGTTAAGAACCCTCCTAAGTGAAAGGGTCTGGATAATTGTGAATTACTTGGTAGCTATTTAAGTTATAACTAGGAAATTCATTTAAAGATAGCATTATTCTCGTTCTTTCTTTAGAAAGTGAGGGGCCTGCGGTTAAAACCTAATTCTTACTCAGATGTTATTTTGATTTTGAAATAATGAACAAAATTAAATTTACAATCAGTTAAAGCTTGATTCACATATTACCTGCTCCTGAATGTAAACTTAATGCCGTATGGAGGACATCGGCGGATGACCTCATGCACCTGGTCGTTGGTCAGCCCCGTCACAGCTGTTCCGTTGACTTTTATCAGCTGATCTGCAACCCTGACTCCCGCTCGTCCTGCTGAAGACTTCTCCCTGACGCTCACAACGTACACACTCTTGCCCATTACAGCTGTTTTGAGCCCAAATTTGCCATCCTTCTTATTTAAGATAACCTGGCAGAAAAAAGTACTGTATATTATTAGCGAATTTCCCCTATAGGGAAGAAGCTATTACCGTAGGTCTCATGGTAAGACTTAAGCCCGAGACCATGATAACTTTTCATTTTGAGGTCCCCAGATGCCAAAAACACCATTCGTTCAAATTTTTATATATGTATATATATATATATGTGTCCGTAAGCACGATAACTCTCGTAAAAAAGGTCCGATCTTAATGAAATTTGGTACAAATGTGCAAAGTACCATTTATTTGAACGAGTTCGAAAACCAGATGAATCGCACCATCCGAAGGGGGGTTTTTGGGGGGTTTTGTACCCCAAAAATGAGGTTTTTGGGGTTTTCACATTTAATTTTGATTTAAATCAAATTTTAATTTATACCATTAAATTCAGCTTAAAAAAACAAACAATTTGGTATTTTGATCATTGCTCTACGTCAATTGGTTACCGAGATATTGAAAGTGCTAAACACAGTACGTTGTCTAATGTTATTCTTATGGAGAAAATGGAAAATTTTATATCTCACTTATTTATGAACATAAACTGGCGAAATTTGGTATATGGCTTGATCTGGTTATGGTTTATTGTTGTTTGCACAAAAAACAATTTTTCGCCTATGGCTCCTGTAGCATCAAACCTAGGTACTCGGTCCCCATGTTATTCTTATGGAAAATACTTAAAATGTTATATATCGCTTATTTATGAATGTATATGGATGAAACTTGGTATGTGACTTCACTAAGATGAGTTCTATTGATATTTGCATAAAAACCCATTATTTTGTGTGCCTTGTTGCAGCAAACCTGCGTACTCATCCCCAATGTTATTCTTATGGAGAATAATTAATATTTTAAATATCGCTTGTTTGTGAATACATTTCTAATGAATCCTGTTAAGTGTTATAATGTGTTATGTTATATATTCATTGGAAATTCGCTGAGTATGCAGGTTTGCTGCGACGGGGGTATTTTTAATGAGGCTACGAGTACAGTAAAACAGTAAAAGCTCTGTGGGCCAGTATTGAACTGTTTGAGAAATTCTGTAATTTCACAATCAGGTACTCCGGATGGTTTAGTTTCTTTGATGATCTTAAACCACATGTCCCACCACTAGTGCGGCTGTCTGCGCTTTTTTATATTGCCTACACAGGTTCAGAATGTGCGTAAAAACATGAAATACACTTAATTGATGCACTTTAATCTAAACTTCACTTTTCCCGTTAAAGGTATTAATGTTCAATAAACTAACAAAAACGCGAATTCATCGCAAAATTCCCTGTGATCCCAGACTTTCCGGATTAAAATGCTCCTATACTGTACTTTTTTCTGACTTCGTATTGATATTTTTAAGAACAAAATGTAAATAATTTGTTGACAACAAACTTTATTTTGTACAGTGACTGAAAAATATTATAATTCGCCGATGATTTTACATACTACTGTTTAAAAAGTACTGCCAATTAAAACTATTCCAACTGTAGTCGAGCTTGGATTTTGATTTAAGTTACGCCCTGAGGGTAATCTACATGATTTGATAGAAGAATAATGGGTCTGCAAGTAATACCTACTGCTTTACCTATTTATTTTGATTTGATTTGAATCACCTACCAAGAAGTGAGTATTCTTACGCCCTTAAATGGGGTCAGTTTTTGTAACGAAACTGCTGAACACATGCTAACCAATGACAATTTTACTGTTGATTTACGCAATCTCTTATTTTTTATTGATTGAAACTTTATTTATTGTATTGGTAAAATTGCCCACAAACAAAATTTGTTGTTATGAGTTTAGTTTAAGTTGTTATTTCTAATTTTCTGATGATAAATAAATGAGACATTGTGCTTTCCGTTTATCATTGGTTTTTATCGAGCATAAACCCAAGATGGCTGCTGTCCCCAATTTCATTTTAACTCACATACAAAGCTGCTATACAGGGTGTTTCCAAATTAATGTTGCTTACTTCAGGATATTGTTCTTTATGCCAAAAGGAACATAAATTATCACATAACCGGGTGTCTATTTATTTTCGTTTACTGTCTATCTATCTGAATATGATTTTTACTACAAAATTTATATTTTAAAAACGATTTTACCAAATTCAACCAAATTTTGGTTAAATTTTGGTTCTTGGTAGGTTCTTTTTTACAGAATTTTTTCCCAAAAACCTTTCCATTTAAAAATGGTGGCGATTGCAAATTTTTAACCTCAAACATCTAAAAAAACTATAAATTTTACAAAAAAACTTTCTAGAATATAAAAAGTTAAAAAATGTCATTGCAAATCTGTATCTGCTTTAACATTGGAAATTGGGTTAAAATTAACTGAACTATGACTGAAAAACGAAACACATGGCTAAATTTTGCTATCATAAATAATCAAAAAGAGAGCAACGTTTAGCCATGTGTTCCGTTTTTCAGTCATAGTTCAGTTAATTTTAACCCGATTTTCAATGTTAAAGTAGACATAGATTTGCCATTACATTTTCTAACTTTTTATATTCTAGAAAGTTGTTTGTAAAATTTATAGTTTTTTAGATATTTGAGGTTAACAATTTTAAATGGCCACCATTTTCAAACGGAAAGGTTTAAAAAAACTTTTGTTAAAAAGAACCTACCAAGTAGAGTATCTAACCAAAATTTGGTTGAATTTGGTAAAACAGTTTTTAAATTATAAATGTTGTAGTAAAAATCACATACAGACAGGCAGACAGTAAATGAAAAGAAATAGACCTCCGGTTATATGATGATTTATGTTCCTTTTAATATAAGGAACAATATCCCGAAGTTAGCAACATTAATTTAGAAACACTCTGTATAGTTTAATGGCATTTAAAAGGCATCGGTTTTACCAGTCAAATGGTTATCTGGTTAGGATCCCAGTCCCCCGTGTTAGCTGGCTGGTTAATAGGGAGCCTTCTGTAAACCTATAATGGAGGTGGATGACAAGTTAATTTGGTAGAATATCTTACCTCTTTGGTGAGAATGTTTGAGTCATTTTCTTCTTTGCTTGATTTGATTGAATCATCTTGTTGATTTGAAAGCTTGTAATATGAAATGCCTTTGCCCTGGTGCTGGAAAATAAAATTAACAAATTATGAAAATAACACTATTACTTCTTAACCAATATAAAAATACCTTTTTATGTATAAGTTTGTTTAATTTTATGTGTTGCAAATGTCTTCAGAATTTGATGACCTTTTATGAGGCTATTTCACTATTTTATAATCGAGAAACCACAGTTTGTTTGCTTGATCCTCCTAAAATTTGCACACTCTAAAGTCTGACAGTGTATGATATAATTACTTCTCAAAATCAAAACTTCTTTATCTGTTAAAATTTACCCTGGTAATTTGCTATGCTAAAAACAGGCCTACAATCATAAGAATAACATCAATACCTAAAAAGTGATTTTGGTTGCAGAACAAACAAAAATTGACGAGGAATCAAAATCTAAAATGAAGTCGCTAATTTTGGAATGGAAGTGATCAAATGGGATATCTGCCTTTGCAAATTCGAAGGCGTGTTATTGTGACAAAACCCCAACATATTGCCGACCAAAATGTCTTTAGCTTTCCTGCATGACTCGTAAAATTGTCAAAATTCCCTTAAGCCCCTATAAATACCTAAATAGTCTTCATAATAGTGTGTAAAATCCCTATTAATATCATCCTAATATTTAACACACAAGCATATTTTGTGTCACGCTGAGAACTCAGGAACCACTTGACTGATTTTTATGATTGAAATACCTATGGAAAGATCTCAATGGGCAGGTTTGCAGAAAATCATTCAAATTTACTTCGGCCCTCAGGGCTCTACCCTGCAGGCCTTCAAAGTTGCAATGTTAATCTTATGGAAGAACAGTATAATCATTGGAGTTGAGCATTTTACGGCCGTTGAAGGTAACAAAACACAGTACAGAAGCAATATTAACTGTTTTAAGCTAACTTCTGGTGTGGCATCACATTTTAAACTAACAGAACCGTATTTGCTCAAATTTGAGCAGTTGAATTTACTACTCTTACCTAATTACTTGCAGTTATTTATAAATTATTAAGTGCTAGTAACTTTAAACAAATGTAATTCCAACCTGTTTTCCAGACTGCTGGAACTATCTATATCTGTAATATGCTAAGCCGATTTTTGTGAACAGAACTCTGTTATTTTTGAACCAATTTCGATACTTAAGGTGTCAAAAAAATTTGCCCAGATTCGTAGTTGTGCAAAGTGGTTTTCAATTTCCAATACTGTTTTGCTGAAGGGCACAGGACACCCTTAAAGTTCACTTTATTCCCATAAATATAATATGGAGAGTAGTTTGAATTCAGTTGCATTCTTATTACAGGCGATGATACAGTAAAATACAGGTAAACAGTAAGAACAGCTGATAACTGATAATTGCTTTGCTGGATTTAGAGCAACAGGTCCACTGACTAGTTATTATTAATATTATTACTAACAGCATGTGTAAGGTACATTTATGTTTGTATTGGTTAAAAACAATAAGGTAGTATTTGTAACAACAACTCACCATTGGGTGTATGCCAACAAGAGCTACGTACTCTGGTAGATTATAAGCAGCGGCAGGGGCTGGGGGGTGGACATCGTACAAGGGAGGGTACAGGGAGGGGTTGTAGGGGGGAGGAGGCAGCACTGTCCTGTAGATTGGGGCCACTCCCAGGTGAGGACTTTCAACCTTTAAAATATTTGTAAATATTAAGAACATGTTGAAAATTTTTGTTTTGGTGGTTGTTGAAAGTAAGTGCTGCTATTAATGATAGTCTAAAAAATTAATTACTTAAACTCTCCTTATCATGATCAAAATGTTTCTAAAGTTTGTAGTTAGTAGATTGAATTCCCAAAGTAGTTTACCATACATGCAGTGGCGGACTTACCATAAGGCACACTAGGCACGTGCCTAAGGGCGCCAACTTTGAGGGGTGCCCGGCCGCGGCGGCGGGCGACGCAGCGGCAAGTGGCAGGCGGCGGGCGGCGCGGCTGCCTGTGTGTCATTACCAGTATCTGTGTTTCTAGTCAGTGGCGGACTTACCATAAGGCACCCTAGGCACGGACAGATATTTTACAAAGGTTTGAGAAAGTAAGCGAGACTCTCCAAAGTGTTGATACGTCCTTTGAAAGAGCAAAATGACTCTATGATTCTCTTGTAGAATATATGGACTCCTTTCGTGATATATTTGACGTATACAAAAAAGGCAATGGCTCGATGGGAATGGTGTGACAGTGATTATGACACTTCTTCAAAACGCTTTCAGAAGAGAAAACGTCGTCCAGATGAAGATAGTGGAGACGAAGTCGTCCTTACAGGGCAAGACAAGTTTAAAGAGGAAACCTTTAATGTTATCATTGACAGACTTAAAAGTGAATTACTAAAAAGAAAAGAAGCGTATTCTATAGTAGCTGACAGATTTTTTGTCTTTTCTGACCTTTCAAACACACAACCATCAGTAATTTTAGATCGTGCAACAAAACTGCAAAACCTTTACGATACCGACCTAGAGTCATCACTTGGGAGTGAGTGTGTGCATTTTTCAAATGCATTGACGTCAAATGCACACCTCTTTCTATGAGCACGTTCCTCAGGGAAGAGAACTTGCAGGATACATTTCCTAATGTAGATATAGGTCTGAGAATGTATTTGTGTACTGCGGTTAGCAAATGTTCTGCAGAAAGATCATTTTCATCATTAAAGAGGATTAAGTCAAATCTACGTTCTACCCTAAAGAAAGAAAAATTGGATTCTCTTGCAATTCTGAACATTGAAGCCGAGATCCTTAATGATGGAGATTTTGGATTTGAACAATAGAAGAGTATTCTGTTATTAAAGCAAGGCGTAAACGTTTAATTTAAGAACATACTTTCATAATTTCTGAACAGTTTTGTTTTCCTAATAAGCCTGTTGAACAATACTTTATATTATATTCCACATATAAAGAACATTAAAGATAACTAGTGGCTTGAAAGGGGCCATAGCCCCTAACCTTGCTCCAATTCTCTTCCTCGTGTGATTTCCTTTACTCTGTACAGGATAAGTAGGAACACATGTCAGTTCATAAACAAAAATTAGACACTTATAATCACATGTTCTAATGTAAACATAGCAGACGATTTTAAAACCCCATGCTTTTCTTATGGGAGATGTTTTACGTTATTTCTTGTTTGCTGGTAAGTTTTTGGAAATACTGATATTTTTCCCGAGTCCTGGGATCGAGACCTTTAATTTGAGCCGTCTCCCATCATCCTGCAATTTGCCAAACTCCCACAATTTTGACTTAAAAATGTTGCTTAAAGAATTATATATAAAGATTGTTCTCTATTTTTATCATTATATTGCATTTCCGTTATATTAAAAAGGAAAATACGTGCTTAAGAGAATTCCTCCTGTTTGTGTTAAAAAAGTATTACTTCTTTAGATCTCAACACTAATAAATCAAACTTAACAAACCTTGTGACCTGTCTTATTTTGAATCATCTTCACCAATAAATGAGAAAATTAAGGTATGAATATTTTCATAATATATTACTTTAAATATTGTAAATTATTATTAATATCATTATTATATGATACATGATATTATTACATTAAATAAATACCTAGCAAATATATATATTAATAAGGGCACAGAAATAATGTACTCATATTGTACTATGACTTTCTTGGAAAAATGCATTAATAAGCGTGCCAACAACGGGAAATTTAATATCGCCTTTAAAGTTGAAACCTTTCCTTTTTTCCCGAAACACAAAGGGGCGGCCGACCGAACGGGGCTAGGGGCGGTGCCATAGGTAAGTCCGCCACTGCATACATGTGTTTGGTATAAAAAGGCACTATCTAGCCTGCATATGCAAAATTGTCTCGAGTAGGATTCTTTTTAAGTGACCGAACTATACAATGTAACACATTTTTTAGAGCGTAATAAACTCTTAACAAACTTTATGCCAGCTATATATAAAAACATACACATACTGTACAATTTCTTCAGAAACTACTAAAAGACCATTTTAATTAGTTTACTGCAGTAACAAGACAGAGTTTGCAAGATCTGTTCTATTAATAGAATACCCCCGTCGCAGCAAACCTGCATACTCAGCGAATTTCCAATGAATATATAACATAACACATTAAAACACTTAACAGGATTCATAAGAAATGTATTCACAAACAAGCGATATTTAAAATATTAATTATTCTCCATAAGAATAACATTGGGGATGAGTACGCAGGTTTGCTGCAACAAGGAACACAAAATAATGGGTTTTTATGCAAATATCAATAGAACTCATCTTAGTGAAGTCACATACCAAGTTTCATCCATATACATTCATAAATAAGCGATATATAACATTTTAAGTATTTTCCATAAGAATAACATGGGGAACAAGTACCTAGGTTTGCTGCTACAGGAACCATAGGCAAAAAATTGTTTTTTTGTGCAAACAACAATAAACCACAACCAGATCAAGCCATATACCAAATTTCGCCAGTTTATGTTCATAAATAAGCGAGATATACAATTTTTCTTTTTCTCCATAAGAATAACATTAGACAACGTACTATGTTTAGCACTTTCAATATCTCGGTAACCAATTGACGTAGAGCAATGATAAAAATACCAAATTGTTTGTTTTTTTAAGCTGAATTCAATGGTATAAATTAAAATTTGATTTAAGCTAAAATTACATGTGAAAACCCCAAAAAACACATTTTTGGGGTACAAAACTCCCCAAAAACCCCCCTTTGGATGGTGCGATTCATCTGGTTTTCGAACTCGTTCAAATAAATGGTACTTTACACATTTGTACCAAATTTTATTAAGATCGGACCTTTTTTACGAGAGTTATCGTGCTTACGGACACATATATATATATATATATATATACATAAATAAAAATTTGAACGAATGGTGTTTTTGGCATCTGGGGACCTCAAAATTAAAAGTTATCATGGTCTCGGGCTTAAGTCTTACCATGAGACCTACGGTAATAACTTCTTCCCTATAGGGGAAATTCGCTAAAAAGAGTAAAACTTATTGTCAACTCATCCTGAAACTAGATTATCAGGCATGAGTTACTGGCGACTCACTGCGTTTATTATTTGTGTGCTGCATCACTTCTAACGCTTTTTATTGTGGCAAGTGTATTTCTTTAAGTAATTATGTGATTTTAGAGGGGCTTGGGCTTTGCTCTCATAACATGTTTTTCTTGTGGAGATTATGTTTAATCTTTTTTTTTATCCACCAGTAACTCAAACCGTACAGAAGTTATAATTATTTCTTTACTGCTATATAAGTCGGTGACTCACTGTGTTATCTACATGCATCAACAGTACTGTGTGTACATCCACTGCTGTTTCTTGCAATCATTTGCTTCAATCCACTGTTTTTATAACAGTTGTGTACTGTATACAGGGTGTCACAAAAATGCTTAGCGTGCCATACAGAACCAGAATCTACATACAAGAATAAGTCGGAAATGTACAGTAACAATTTTTTGTTTTCGGCTTAGTTTATCCGTAATCCGCCATTTTGTATTTTTTTTTAAAATAATTAATAATTCAAAAACCCTTAGAGATATTTTAATGAAATTTGGTATTAGCTTTAAGTTTTTTGTAACTAACATTTTTCAAAATATATTGTTTATAACAATTATCAAATTTAAAAATGGCGGTCATTTAAAAATCTCAAAGTCAAATTCCATGAAAGCTAGTAACTAAAATAAACTTTTACTAGATATCACATTTAAAGCACGTTTTAATCCAAATCCAATCATACTTTGATTTTAAACATCAGTTAATAAATAACAAAGTTTTGATAAATCTTAGAAATAAATGCCAAAATGGCGGCCATTTTAAAATGTCAAAGTCAAATTTCACGAAAACTAGCGACTAAAACCAAGTTTTACAAGGTGTAAAATTACAACTGCTTTAAATTTGATGTCTTGTAAAAATTTGTTTTAGTTGCTAGTTTTCATGAAATTTGACTTTGAAATTATAAAATGGCCGCCATTTTGAAATTTATAATTAAAAAATTATCAAAGCTTCGTTATTTATTAACCGATTTTAAAAATCAAAGTGTCATTGGATCTGGATTAAAAAGTGCTTTAAATGTGATATCTAAAAAAATGTTGTTTTATTGCTAGTTTTCATGGAATTTGACTTTGAAATTTTTAAATTACCGCCATTTTAAAATTTGATAATTTTTATAAACAATATTTTTGGAAAATGTTAGTAACAAAAAACTTAAAGTTAATACCAAGTTTCATAAAAATATCTCTAAGGGTTTTTGAATTATTAATTATTTTCAAAAAAATACAAAATGGCGGATTACGGATAAACTAAGCCGAAATCAAAAAAATGTTACTGTACATTTTCGACTTATTTTTGTATGTAGAACACGGTTCTGTATAGCACGCTAAGCATTTTTGTGACACCCTGTATAATTCTTATATTTATATGGTACTAGCTGGTGCCCGCAACTTCGTTCACGTGCTTTTTTGTTATCCCCGTTGCTATCTGTTGTTCCCTATTTATTCCTATTAAAATATTGTTATTATATAATGTCATTCAATAAGGTGAATTAACAGCTGTTACTAATACTGTACTGTCTTTTGTTAGCATTTACATCTGTTGAAATATTCAATTTAATCAATTTCTATTCAAGTGAAAATCTACTAGGATGGTCTGCCGTTACACTTTAGACGCATAAAAAGCGAAGCAACAGTTACAACGTTAAAGCGTGAACAAAGAAGATCTACGGGGAATAACACTAAATTTAGTAAACAAACTTAAAATAATGTATAAAAAACAGTGACAGTGTTTTTAACAGCTGTTTATTTAATTTAAATGAAGTCAGTTAAAAACATGTGAAATAAACCCAATAAAATATTTCTTCTATTACAATTACATTTGAACTTTAAGACCCAGTGTGGGGCGTAACATAGGAGGAAATTTGCAAATCTCTCTACAGAAAAACCCTCTCCTCCGTATCACCTAGCTACTGACCAAATTTCATATCAATTGGTAAAGCTATTACACTGTGATGCCATTACAAAGAAGTGACAAAGTGAGGGAAAGAGAGCTTCGCTCAATTATATTACATTTCTGTAGTGAACAAGTTTTGTCGCAATCGGTTAATCGGTTACATGCTCATCAGCCGGAGCAGAACTACCTCCTTCTGTCGCCTGAGTTCACAGAAGAGCCACACGCTCTCGATTGGTGGAAGGTCGTACTTGCTCATCAGTCAGACTTGTAGCCAAATCATTTAATTCGTTATTGCTAGGTTCCAGCTGTAGACCATCATCCGTGTCAGAATCATTGTTGTCTCCAGTAGATCTACTCAATCTCTTCTGTTTAGCATCGTTAGATTTTCTACCCAAACAACTTTTTCTTTTACGGGGCATACTAATTCAGACCTTATGTTGTTGATTCTAATCTTACACAATATTTATCATAAACAAAAATTGATCATTAATAATCAGCTGTTAAATTAAAATCACATTTAAAACTGTTATAATGCAAGTTGGTCAGCACTGGACCTTTGAAAACGCCCTTTAGAAATCAATCAAAGGCTAGGGGGCGAAGTCCTAAACGAAATGACCTTTTTAATTATGGTTCGCCAGTGCGCTAGATCATAAGCTTTAAAATGACACCTCAATCGTAAAAATCGGTTTAGTAGGACAGGTGAAAAAGGGATGTAACAGAGAAAACCCTTATTGTATTAAGTATACAGATTGTAAGGTTTTTGTGTAATAAACTAATGCAAAAAAGTTATAGTTGGTCCATAGTGTTTAAAACCTAGTAATTGAAGAACCATTAAAGCTTTCCACTGCCCGCAGAACTGCTGCTTCATATAAATATTTCATACAGTACAAATTTTCTAAGGTCTTAAAATTGTACCATCCTATAGTACACATATTTCTAATCACAGCTGTTACCAATTAACCAATTTACCAAATAAACCTCAATTTGCACATATGCCAAAACAAACTTTTTCTCCCATTAGAATAACATGTTAATTTCAACCCCCCAAAGGGCAAAGCCCCAGGATGAAATCCACCACTTGAAGTAGCCTAAAACCTTCCACCACATTCATAGAACACAGTGAAAAAGTTTTGACACAGTCGGTTAATTAGTTTTCCAGTGAAAAGCGGACAAACTTAGTCAAAATCAAATAAAATTAGTTTTTTTAAAGCTTGCTGTTTAATTTCAAAAAGACTTATGCTAGTTTTAATCCATCTAAAACCTTCACATATGTGCATACAATACAGAAAATAAGTTTCAGCCATAACAGTACTCTCGTTTTTGCGTGAAAAGCGGACAAAGGTGTGATGCAGAGAGTTACCAACCAACCAACCAACAGACAGACAGAAATTGAGATAAGGCTTGATTCGGATTCTCTGACCTATGAAACGCAAAAATAACCAAGAATTTCATTATTCTAAACAATGTAGAGTCAAAACTCTAATTTTATTTATATAGATGTTGTTATAAACTATGCCATAAAGTATTGTTTTTCTCCTGAACATTACGAGTCACCGCACTTGTTCACAGCTATGCGATGCTGCATACTGTTGGAGAATGTCCTTGAAGTACAAAGAAACTCACCCAGAGTGCTTTGACTGCATCCTCCATTATGCTACAGAGAGCCAAATTTTACATTTAACGATGAATCATACTGCACAGTAAGGAAAACACATAATGAGTCACTTGTGACTCAAGCCACAATATTGAATAGAATGCAGCAGAATTGAATATACATGACACAATGAACGTGGTAAGTAACACAATTAAACTAACACGTAGTAATTAATAACTATTTAAACAATAAATGACAATGGCAGTCTTTGTTAATTGAGCTTCTAGGACAAGCTCAACTCGGGAGTGCTGTTTTTAGTAGATTACGTTCGTAGCTGAGGTTTTAACATGATTAAGAAAAAGGTTGATCCTCAACGGAGATCTGTTGAATGAACTGAATTCATAGTGTTACTAGCAATTCTCTGTAATTTTCACAAAAATATTTTTTTGTTGATAATTTGAAATTACATGGAATTAAGTAACCTTAAGGTTTTTTAACTATTCAGTACTAGCTGTTACCAGCGGCTTCCCTTGCGAAAAATTAAAGCACATTTGAAATATTAACCTGACCAGCACTATAAAATCTTTGTTTATGTTTTACCCATATGACTTCCTTTGCAGTAACTGACAAACATTTGAACTACAGCTGGTAATTTTATAAATGGTATCCTCCCATAAGATTTGCATTGGATCTTAAAGAGCCCGTGGGGTGGAGCCCTAATCTTGGATGTAGACATTACCAGGTCGATATGTTAATGTGATATGTAAGCTACGTTTATGCAAAATTCTAGTAGGTTTAGTAGTTTTTGCGTAATGGAACTTCAAATATCCATACATTCAAACAAACATCTAAACTTTCACATTTATAATATTAGTAGGTTAACAACAAAATCCAAGTCACAACAAAACCTATAGGAAAACTCACCTCATAATCTGTTAGTTGAATACAGACTGGAACTGTGGGAAAAGCCATCTAAAACATATCATAAGTAACATGAATTAGAAAATGATCTAAATAAATTATCATTTCTGGATAAAACAACAAATTCAAATTATTTGTTCCCAAAAAATTATTAATTTAACAATAATCTAGCTAGAACAAAACTATTTTGGGAATATAAAACAAATAAACCAGTGGAAAGCGAGTGTGTGGAAAAATGAGTTACTCAAAAGTATTTTTTATTAAAACCAACCTTCTGGGCAAAAATGTACATTTCTAATGAGGAGCATAAAACCTTAATTAAAGGAAACAAATTTAAAATTATAATTACAATAACAAATGTATAAAAAGGTAGTGACAAAATTATCTGAGGTTCGCAAGATCAATCCTGAGAGAAATCTCAAAAGTTTTGTAAAGGTTCGATACGAATACTGGCCTCAGCCAGGACTATACAGAAGGGCTGGATCTTGAAGCCGCATGAAATGGCCCTGGCCTCACATCGCTGTAACAACAAATGATGAAGCCCAGTTAATAAAAGTTTCATTTAACAAATGATAAGCCAATAAAGCTGCAATTTTGTAAATGGTGTAACTCCTTCAGACGGGTATTTCACATACGTCCCTGGATTTACTTGTTGTGCTATTCCCAAAATGTTAAAAAATTAAAGCTTTTACTAAATTGTTTATTGATATTATTAATCAAATATAGCTAAACTTGGCCTGTTTTATTTCTCAATAGATTCTCTATAACAATTGTCCAGTGTTTTTTTTTTTTTTTTATTATTTTCTGGTGATAAACCAATATATTTTGCATATTATGAAAATTTAAAAATGTAAATGGAATATTTTGTTTTTTTCTGCTCAAACTTTTTTAAACATCAAATCATTGAAAACTAATTCCTTTAAAAGTTGTAGAACATACTAGGGGTCTGCAGTACTAAATATTTCAAATCGGTACGGTAAAAGATTTTGTACCTCGGTTCTCGGTACAAATTAGGTACGGTACAATGTATCGTCATATATACGAATTTGTATTTATCATAAAAAACATTGAGTTATACTTAAGCCATAAACAATTGTTAACATTTATTCCATTAACAGAAAATTAACTATACTATGAATGAAAATATTTTTGAAAAACCTGCCACTTTGAAGTATTGCGTTTTAATGTTTTGATTATTATTATTAATACAAATTCTTGAAATATTCATGATAAATGAATTAAAAAACTACTTGAAGATCAATCAATTGCATAAGTTGCTTAACTTTTTAATTGCTTTCAATATAAATAAAAACTATTGATTTAAAACATGCAAACAGCAAAAAATCTAATTTTATAAATACCATTCTTTTACGTGTTGGGAAGATACATTATCAATAGTACAAAGGAAAATAACATAAATTTAAAGAACCAACTATATATTATGATGTGAGGTAAAGAAAGTTATAAATTAAGCCTTTAAATACTGAAGGTTAAAATTATAATAATTTTTGTATTCAAAATTGTAATCCATAAACAATATTACAGTGCATTTATTTAAACATAAGTAGCATGTAAAACTGAAAGATAAAGAAAGTAATTAAAGTGCAGAGATATCCTGTTAACTTGGCTACCTCACCTTTAAGATAATTAACTATTTATTAACCTCATCAAAATATAAATTTAGTTTGTTATACATAAATTTTAGATTAATTTTTAAAACCATACAAGATAATCTAACATATAACAGTTATCTGTATGTAAACATTTCACAAGACAATAAAACAATTACAGATGTATGCTATACCATTTGAAATTTGTTATGTTAGTGGTTATTTTTTAATTAATTTTCAACCATTTTTGAAAACAACTTTTTATATAATTTAAAAACAACTTCACTATTATAGGGACTTAAATAACAATAATAATAATCAAAATCAGTTTAATTTAAATTCATAATGGAGAAAGACCGTGATCAAAAGAGATTATTCCTTGTCTCACTCAAGGAATGATGTTGGACAAACAACTGATTTTTTAAAAATAACGGCTGGACCCCTCCCCCTCACCCATCACGCTTTCCTTGTCTAAATCTTTCTTATCTCAAGGTCAGATTTTTTCCCGGCCCGACCCAACCCCTCCCCGCTCCCATCGCCCACCTTCTTTTCTTCATGATTTTATTTTATTATTATCAACAGCAATACCATTACATGCATACATAACTACTAGACGGTGGCTGCAACTATTGAAAATGCTACAACCAATTGGATTGGCAAGAAGACTAATCTAGAAAATATTATAATGTTATAAGTATGGTACTTAAAAGCTAGTGTGAAATTGCTTAAATTTATGAATAACTATTACAATAAATAATATAATGAAAATGTTCACATTTTTACCCAAACATGATTATATAAATCAATATTGACTACAACATTTCAAAGATTAAGGTAAGCATAGGCTATACATATATTTTACATTCAGTTTGAAATTACAAGAAACATGCTAAATTACAGTTTAAAATGATATCACAAGTGGTTTATAAACATACATGCAACATTTGTGATGATTGGAGTTGAAAGTCAGATGTTGTTCATCCACTTATGCCTTAAAGTCTTCAGGCTGACATAAAAGAAGTCCACAACAGCAGGGACAGTGTTGCCAAGACGATGGAGTCTCACTATGGGTCCAAACTTAAGGTAGTTGGTACTGTAATTGCAAGTGGACAAACAAGTCAGTTGACCTCGGTATCCTGAAGTTCACCTTGGCCAACAAATCTGTGCAGTCAAAACTACCATTAATCAATCAGCCAAATGCCAAATCAGCGAAATCACGGCGCTGCTCGAGATGGCACAGTTCAAGTTGGTTCATTAACTCATCCACAGGAACTTGGGAAAAAGCCATGCCCAATTGTGTTCCAATAAGCCTCACAAATCTCTGAATCCTTTCAAGACGAATCACATTGTGAATGTAGAAGGGCTTCCAAGCCACAGAGGCATATTCAAGAATGGGGTGCAAAAGTGATTTATACAGGATACAGGAGGATTTCTTGCAGCTCGCATTAGGAGTCCAAGCAGTCTGTTAGCCCTACCACAGATATAGTCCATGTGGTTATTAGGTGTTAAGGATTTATTAAGTTGAACTCCCAAGTCTCTTACAACATCAACACGCTGCAAGCTTACCCCCTGTATTTTATAATCCACCACAAAGGGTGTCTCAACTCAGTGGAAAGAAATAACCATGCACTTAGACGTATTTAGTTGCATCCTGTTATCGATACACCTATTGTGAATGCAATCAAGAGAACGCTGCAAAACGACACTCTCTTCCTCATTCTCCAGCAGACCGAACAGTTTAATATCATCCGCAAAAAGCAGAAACTTACTCTCAATAACCTTGCCAATGTCGTTAATAATCACATTGAACAAGTATGGACCCAAAAGGGAACCTTGTGGACCCCTGACTTGATAATGAAAGGGTCAGAAAAGCCGCCAGCAAACATAACAATGGAGTCTCTCTGACAAATAAGTATGAAACTATGATATCCTATAGGATTGAAGCTTCGAAACCAGGAGAGAATGGCTCACTCTATCAAAAGCTTTGCTGCAATCCAGGTATATACCATCCACTTGGGATGAATGTAACAATAAGGCTGAAAGAATAAAATCCTCAAACAATACAAGATTTGTAACATTTGATTGGCCAGCTGTAAACCCATTTTGCTCGGGTATAAGGACTGAAGTAATCATAGGCTTCACTCTGTCTAGTACAATTGATTCAAATGTCTTTGTGATAGGTCACTGAATGGTCACAGGGCGGTAACTGCAGACCTTGTGTATAGGGAAGACATAGCTGGTTTTTAATGATGATGGAAAACACCTTCTTGAAGGCTTTGATTAAAAAGTGAGAAAGAGGCTCACAGAGCAAGTCTCTGCAGCGACACAAGGCAATAGGAGGAATGCAATCAGGTCCACAACCCTTAGCAATGTCCAGAGCTTCAATCTTCCGTTTTACCTCTTCAGTGGTGCGCCGGATAAGTGATAGTGAAGCATTATTGTCAACTTCTGGGAGAACCAACGATATCTGTAAAGGGTCAGAAAACACACTTGAAAAAATCAGGAAAACAAGTAACAAATCTCATGTGGATCTGAAGATTAAAAATCATCAAGTCTCAGACTAGTAGGGATAGAATCGGTCTTTCTAAGATTCTTGATATGACTCCAGAATATTTTTGAGTTCAATGAAATTGTTTCATCAACATGAGAAATATAAGAGTTGTAGCATCCAACTGCAAGGGCCCTGAAGGCAGTTCTTTCCCTAGCAAAGGCACTATAATCGCTCTCCAACCCAATTGTCTTATAAATCCTATTTAGCCTTTTTTTGTTAATAATCATGGCCTTCAAGTAACGACTGAACCAACGAGGAAAATTTGATGGCCCAACCTTTTTAAGGGGACAATTATTTCTCACCATACCACTAAGTTCAGTGATGTACCTTGTGAATTTCTCCATCACACTGTCAGGAAATTGCACCATTTCGATATTCAGACCATGGAGGTTAGTTCTAAGTAGATCAAAATTGCATCTGTATTAATTTGGAGTAAATATAGACATGGAGGTCACTTCAGGCACCTCCATTCATAGCTTCATTCTCGTATAGCTATAAATAACACCTCTCAACGTCTCTTTTCATATTAGTTGAGACGAGTTTTGGGCATTCTTTTCTTAAAGTAAATTACTAGTTATCATCAGGAGTCTTATTTCAACCACTTATTTTGTTGAACATTGTTCATCTTATCTCTGTTTATTGTTTGACGCAGTAAACTGTACCGTACCAAATCTGTACTGGGGTTATGTTCTGTACCGAACCGATGACGGTAATTAGTTTTGGACCGTACCAGTACCGTTTTTTCGGTGCAGACCCCTAGAACATATAATCCAGAAAATATCCATGAATCCAAGTCTAGGTTTATGTTAAAAGTGTTGTTGGGAAACTAATAACTAACCAGTCGAGCACTAACACAATTTTGTGCGCCTGGCTCGGACGGGTGCCCCATCATGGCCGCATCTGACGGTTTGGAGGATAATACCTACTATCTGAACAATCGCATTACGATCAAGTAAATTGTGAACATCTAAGGAACGCTCAATTTTTTCTCTACGATATTAATATTATTTACAAGCTGGAGGCCCTATTGTTCTTCAAAGAATCTCACAGTCATTAAACCATATAAATTGCACACTCCATTTATTTTTCTTTGATGATCATTAGAATCATATGATTTACATATTGTATCTATCACATCGGACTGTGGAGCAAAGCCATAATAACGAATCGTTATTATTAATTAACTATATAACGTTCTCTTGGCTCCAATTATAGGGTGAAATGTTATCAAATTTAGTTTAGTCGTTTTTCCATGAAAAGCTGATCAGTCCATGGAAACAACAGTCAGATATTATAAACGAACAACTATTTTGACTTCTTCGACGCATAAAATATCAAAATAAACAAACATTTTAAGATTAAATATGACATGCAGACAAAGTCATAGTTTTAATACTTTTGACTTTATGTAGACTATACAATTTCTCATAAAAATATGAATAGCTTCTTCCCTATAGGGGAAATTCGCTAAAACCAACAATTTATAAAGTTCAAAAACAAAACAAATTAAAGAATCCAGACAACATACAGTATATCTATATTTATAATATATATATTTCCTCCCCCCCTGTGAAACAATTCCTCAATTTAAGAGAACCACTTGTAATGATTGTGAGCTTTAAAATTATACTTCATTAGAGTATAAATTTATTATTCAATTTGGACTTAACCTTAATTACTGCTTCTTACAAATCCATAACTAATATGAGTTTCAAAAACTAATAACCTGTATCATAGTAGATAAAAATTGGAGGATATTATTATATTATTTGGCTACTGGTACCTTATTGTGTTTTAATTGTCATTATAATTATAAGTAATTTAAACTAACACTTTTAATGTCCAGGGTTTTGAGTTCAAGTCTATAGCTTTTTAAAATTTTAAAATACGGTAAGCCTTAGACCACAAACAAAAAGCATACTTTTGCATAATCTATATCTATAAATACGAAACTCAGATCAACGCCCAGGCCAAACCATTGCACCTAGAAGCACAAAATTTTGCATATAGACTCCTCTTATAGCACAGGCACCCACTAAGAAGGGATTTTAAGAAATTCCCATAGGGCTATACCTCATGGGGCTTCAAAGTTCCAACCCTGTGTTATTCTTATGGACATTCACTTTGGTTTGAGCTGATGAAAATTCTATCAGCTGATTATGATTCACAGTAGTTCCACGGGTCAGCCACAGAATGCAGCACAACTAGATGACAGTTAGTCAATTATAAATTCCATAACAATCAAAACCTACCGCTCATCAATTCAGAATATGTTATGTTTCACAAATTATGTGTAGACCGACTTTGGTTAGCATAAGAAGTTTTTTGTAGGAAACAAAAATTCCTGATTTAACAACAACTAGCTGGCCCGACAGACGTTGTCCTCCTATTGTCATTGCATTTGTTTCATGTCAACAATGTACGTTCATTTTCAAGATGATCTCATTCGGTTTGCTCACTTGCCTCCAGGATGAACCCGTTCGCTACGCTCACTCGCCTGTTTTTATATAGAGCTAGCTCCGGCATCGCAAAAAAGAGTTTGAGTTGCCATTCAAGTCGATTTGTTATTTCCATAATGAACATATGTTTATACCTTTCAAGTATGTTAGATATAATCCCTTATAACAGGTGTTTGGTGTAACTAACTATAACTAACCCGACTTTGTTTTATGTATTTAGATATAATTAATCAAGTGTAATACAGTACGGTAGACTCTCAGACATCCAGACTGGCTTAGTCCGGACTGATGATATTAAAGTTTTTTGTTGGTACAAATAAAAACTAAAATTAAAGTGTCGGTGCCTTTTTTCACGTGAATAGCATTACACAAATGTCAATTACTCTGTAGTTTGCATCATCTTTCAAGAAGTTCAAAGAAGTTTGCATATTATAAGAAGTTCATTCTTATAATAGAACGTTAAAGTAAATACTGTACTGTCATAAATGTTCACCACAAATGCGGAATTGATGACTCATGCCAATGAGATCAGAGCTCATGCACACCTCTGGGAAATCTAGATTTTATGAATGCGGGCCGACCGTCTGCCACAATAATCAGAATTTCTGAGAGCCTACTGTACTTACTTATTAGTGAATTTCCTATGGAAAGTGAACTATTAGCATGACCCGCACGGTGAAAGCCGAGGACCACCATAGAAGTTTCTAACGTGACCCACTGAACACGTTTTTGGGGGTCGTTCAAAATTATACATATGTGCTTGCACTCTAGCAGTCACATTTTTTGTCCGATTTACTTCAAATTTAGTAGGGACGTTTCTTTCTATAATCAGTTGGACAAGTTCGTTGGATAAGTTTGTTAAACAATCGGAAAATTCTAAACCGCTTTTTTGGGGATTAATCTTTCAAATTTTGAGTTTTTGGACACAAAAAGGGTCAGAAAAACCCTGGATGTAAAATGAATGCATGTAAAAATATGGGAATTAGTGAGGCGAAACTTTTAAGCTCTCTCTCGTTGTTCTAGTATAAATATTTACGGAGTTATTAAAGAATCGGCCAAACGCAGTACGTTGTTCGTTGTCTTATTGGGATTTTACATTAGAAAAGCCTGTTCTTCATTTGTTGGAGTACTTTTAACATCCCCAGAAACCTCATGCCTACTTTCAAGCCTGACAGTTTATTCTCCTAACCTTATAATGCGCAAAACTGTATACCCAGCATTGCTGGTAACTGAAACCAGGAGCATCAGAACAGCCAAAAAGCCAATGTATTCAGATTTCAATAAAATTTGGAATAATTATATGTTTTTACACTGATTTTGAGTTTTTAAAGTTTGTTATGTGGAAATTCACTTCCCTCACGTCAGCGTGCTACGTGCGAACTCGTTTTAATTTCATATAAACGCTGGTTGATATGACTCAGTAATGTTAAAAATGAGCTTATTCTTCGCTGATTTTAAATTTGTATTACTATTAAATTTAAATTTAACTTTACTGATAATTCAAAAATAAATATAAATTCTGAAAGAAGTTTAATTTAGTCAAAACATAAATAAATATTTAGCTGAGAAGCTTAAAATACTAGACTTATTAGTGAATTTCCTATGGAAAGTGAACTATTAGCATGACCCGCACGGTGAAACTTAAGCCCGGGACCACCTTAGAAGTTCCTAACGTGACCCCCTGAACACGTTTTGGGGGGTCGTTCAAAATGTTATATATATATATGTATAATAGACATATATATATATATATATATGTGTTTGCACTCTAGCGGTCGCAATTTTTGTCCGATTTACTTCAAATTTGGTAGGGACGTTCCTTTCTGTAATCAAATGGACAAGTTCGTTGGGCAAAACAATCGAAAAACTCCAAACCCCTTTTTTGGGGGATTAATCTTTCAAATTTCGAGTTTTTGGGCCCAAAAATGGTCATAAAAGCCCCAGATGTAAAATAAATGCATGTACAATGATGGGAATTAGAGAGGCAAAAGTTTTAAGCCCTCTCTCGTCATTCTAGCATAAATATTTACCGAGTTATTAAAGAAAATGTATATTGACTAAACACAGTACGTTGTCTTATGGGGGTTTTACACGAGAAAAGCCTATTATTCCTTTGTTAGAGTACTTTTATCATCCCCAGCAACCTCACACCTATTTTCAAGCCTGTCTGGACCTTCTCCTAACCTTATATTGGACAAAATTGTATTCCCAGCTTTGCAAGTAAATGAAACCATGAGTATCAGAACAGCCAAAAAATCAATGTTTTCAGATTTCAATAAAAATTGGACAAATGTATGTTTTTACACTGATTTTGAGTTTTAAAAGTGTTTATTTGGAAAGTCACTTCCCTCACGTCAGCGTGCTGCGTGCGAACTCGTTTCATCACAATATAATCAATTTAAAAATGATTTTCACAATCTGTGTTCTGTTCAAGCAAAACCTATCCATAACAAATTGTGTTTTAATATATAATTTTTAAGTATTATACTTCAGGCTTAATGTGTACGAGTTCACTGTATTTACTGACACCATAAATATGAAAAAAACAAATAGTAACAACCTTCAACTTGAAACATGTAGATACTTACATTCAAGGTGGCTGGCTTGTGCAGTTGTAATTTATCTCCACAAGACTGTTTATCAGGGCGTGATAATCTTATCAGGCTCGCCAGGTGTTTGCTTCACAAGTGAATCACTCTTAAAATATCATAAACCAGGAGCTATGAGCTTTATTTCAAACACAATAGTATCAAACACAATACACTAAATATCTTCCAAATCTCTTACATTAAATGTTGTGTATCTTTGTTGTTACTATAAACTATAAATCTAAACAAATTATTATTTATTGTTTTCATAATGACAAATTTTGGTGTTTTATTGGATGAACTAACCTATACTCAACAAAATTCATTCAAATTTGGTTGTTTCTTGGTCGAATAACTCAAGAACGCTTTAGTCTATTTCAGTAAAATTTGGCACACAAATTTATTTCTTTGATTTTTAGGTCAAGTTTGTTAACTGGCCTATCCACTTACACCCTTTCCGTACTTTAGTCTATTTCAGTAAAATTTGGCACAAAAAATTTATTATTTTGATTTTTAGATCAAGTTTGTTAACTGGCCTATCCACTTATACCCTTTCTGTATGGTGGCTCTTTGAAATCGGTTAAAAAATAAAACTCTGTTACCGTAGGTCCGATTGAAAATCTTATTAAACCATCGGATTCCTCGCAACATTTTACTTACGAAAAGATTTTAAAACACCCATTTACGACCCTCCGTTGCATCCCAATTAATAATTTAAATGAAAGTACATTAGCCCTCTACTGCATCATACATAAGAATATAGTAACTGGTACTTCCCATTATTTCGGGTTTCTCTTAAGTATCAGAAGAGCATCGAGTGTTTGGCGCTTTTCTAAATTTACTAAATAAACAATGAGCTATATTATATTTTATTATATTATTAGATGATAAATGTGAGTTCTTATCCTTAACAAAAAATCATTCTAATTTTTATTGTCTTTGGCCATCACAATTTGGTTAATCGCAAAATCTTACATAAAAATACATTTTAAATCACTTTCTCATCACTCCCTGTAACCGCAAATAAAAAAAATCATATACCACACTTTATGATCTTTTGGTAATTTTGAAAGGATTAGGAGAAAATTTAATTATTGGCTTTTTCTTATGTTTATGTAATATCTTGTCTACCCCTGCTACCGTGGCTGCCCGGCTTAGAGCAAGTACTTTCAAGAAATATATTTACGATGGGTTTATAACCCTTAGAAAGATCTTTAGTAAATTATTGTAAGTCAGTTGTAAGCTTGAATGTACATTCGCACATTTGTGAGCTTTCTTTGTCATTCCAATATAGCAAAAATCATAATTATTTAGATACTAGTAGCTTGAAGGGGCAAAAGCCCCTAACCTTGCTCCAAGTAGGAACACATGTCATTTCGTAAACAAAGTACGCGCTTAATCACATGTTTTAATGTAATGTAAACAAAGCAGACGTTTTTAAATCCCCATGCTTTTTATATGGGAGATGTTTTACGTTATTTCTTGTTTGATGGTAACATTTTGGAAATACTGCTATTGTTCCCGAGTCCCTGGGATCAAGACCTTTAATTTGAGCCGTCTCCCATTATCGTGCGATTTGCCAAACTCCCACAATTTTGACTTAACAATTTCGCTTACAGAATTATATATAGATGTTGTATATTATGGTCTAAATATTTATTGACTGATTGTAAAGGTGCTTGGTTAAAAACAATTTATTTTAACACATCCACTGATAAAAAAAAAGGTTGTATGGTCCCCTGGGTGCTAAATTTTGCTTATGTTGATTCACTTACCTGAGCGTGTTTATATACAGGAAATGATGTCCTTTTTGATCAAAAAGATTTTTTTCACCTTTTTTAAATATTATCATTTTCAGCCAGCGCCGGCGCGTGATGCGTACTCCGGGAACGTTCCTCACTCCCCAACATTTAGTAATATTGCTAAGAAATGTAAAAAAACTATTGCATTTGTAGGGGAATAAACTACAACTAGTTATCACTGTAAAATATTTATGTAAAACAAAATAGGCTATATACACATATGTAAAACCCTCCCAGCACCCAAATGTTTCAGTTTGTTTGTGCCAATGCCGAAACAAAGTACAGCACATTTTCTTCTTTCTTCGATTTTGATTGTCTTTTTCCTCTATTCTACATGGTGTATGTGTCTGGTTACGTAGTATAAGTCTCGCTGGGGATACCAAGTAACTGCCTGAAAACATGGCAGGCGGGATCTGCACCGGTACATGGCGCTAAATGCGGCGGAACTCGGCATTAACCTCATTCTCGTACACAGCAAGTCCAAACACCAAATGGCGCAAGCAGTATTGGATCATTTCGTTGACTGCTGACAGCTCAGTGGATGAATGTAATCGAGGCGGACCTACTCTGCGCCGGTGCGGGGCGCGCAACTGAAGCCCGGGTCGCATCATGCGCCGGCGTGTGACCCGCACTGAATGTGTTAAAAAAGCTATACCTGTAAAATGTCTATTGAAATATATCGTCAAATATTCAATTTTCGTTCATCCTCTTACGGTAAGAACGAGCGTACACCTAGTATATTTATTCTTTGAATTTCATGTTTATTGATTAATATCGATTTTTGACAAAGAAAATAAACCTGTAACCGATGATTCGGTTCTCAGCAATGTGTATCAGTTGATTGGAACTGTTCAGGAATGTCCACCTCCACTCTAAAAACCCAAAAATGCAAAAATAAAATATTATAATTTTTTTTTTAATGTATGGTCAAATTAAGTAGAGATCTGTTATGAAATTTTAAAAACACCTTTGCCTGCCCTATTTTTGCAAAATAACTTTAATTATGTTCAACTGATCAAACTTCATAGTTGTTGAAGCCATATTTGATAATGAAGGTCCTACACATTATGCCCCTCTGATCAAACTTCATTGTTGTTGAGGTCATGTTTGATAATGAAGGTCCCACAATGTGCTGGGTTTATGAAATAAGTTTATACATGCTATTCTTGATTCTTTCTTCTAATCGTAAATGAGTAGAATTAGTGAAACAATTCAAAATACAGGCATATAAAAAACTTAAAAGTACAACAACTATATTCACTTCTTATATGCTACTGAAATTACAAATTACATTAAAATGAGGTTGAGGCGTAGATTTTCAGAAATAGTTATAAATTAACATTATGTATTATCCTCTACGATAGGCTTCGTGGACCTTTAAATATTTTAGGAAATATCATAATAATTTATTGAATTTTATGCTTAGCAATAAAGTTTTGTATATGTTTATCAATTATCTTAATGGCTGTGTTAGTAATTGGTATTGTGTATTACCAAAGAAATCCAATTTCTACAATAAATGAAGTGACACAAAAACAGGTTTATCCACAAACAGCAAAGCTTTGTTTCATAGCAAGAAAAGTGATTGAGAAAACTCGCTTGTCTTTTACAGATAAAACATATGAGTGAAGCAAAATTGCCCCCGTCCCCCTATACCAGAACAATGTAGTGAAGCAAGTTTGCTCTCTTTAACCCTTTGCCCTCGGATGACCAGCACCGCTGGACAGCGCCATTTCCACAGCAGCGCACCTAGTTCAGTTTACTTTTGTCCCCTGCGATTGAATGTCCAGCACTGGTGGCCGCCGCCATTTTCCTCTTCAGCTCGGGCACGTTTTTAATAATTTTGTCCTCTGGCGTCGGATGTCCAGCACTGCTGGCCAATAACGATTTCCCACTCGGGTGGCCATTTAACATCTTTTTTTAAATTCTAAATGTAATTTGTTTGGTTGGCTTTGAAAAAATCGGACTGCTGTTTCATGTAGTAGAGATGACGTTTTACAGGTTGGCAAAGCTTCCGTTACAGTTTCCTTGTCATATCTGCTTTGAGTTCTCATGTGAAATAGTAACCTACTTGGTGAATGTATCCTTGTTGATCTTATCATGTGTTAATTAATTAATCACTAATGTTTGTTAACTGCAGGAATTTCAAGAGTGAGATTATTAAAAAAATCAGTACTTCGAAGTAATTTTAATACCTAGTATATGTAAATAATATGTTTAACCCTTTCAAAATAAACCCCGTTTCGCAACATAACTTTTCCTATTTTTTCAATAGTAAAAAAAATTTTATATGACGTAATATCATAATAACAGCTACATCACTCAATTCTGTATATTTAAAACAAACTACAACATAATCATTTAATTAATATAAGGGGCTTTAATTCATCAAAAACCAAGTGCAGTTACAATAGTATTAAAAGCCACAAAACAGGCTCCGATCTATTGGGTTTGACAGTGTAACACGGCCGCCGAGCTGACAACACAAGCCGCCACCATGGCCGGCAGTGCTGGCCGTCCGATCTCACAGGACAATATCAGCTGTTCAATCGTCAAGCTGACACAGAAACAGCTGTGGCCAACAGTGCTGGCCACCCGATCCGAGAGTACAATTCTTAAAAGATACCTTCGAGGGCAAAGGGTTATCAATAATTAAAGGAAAAAGGGCAACAAATCTGCCATTTAACCCATTGCGGGCGAAAGACGCCACGTAGGCGTCCTCGCGGTGAGTGGACCGGAGGCCGAACAACGCGACCCCGGCGTCCAAAGTTCTGTGTTTACCAAATTAGTACTACTTTTAGTCATTGCCACCAGAGTGTGTAATGATGTGTTTCTTGGTTTAGCCAATAGATTGCGCGTGGATGTATACTAAATAGCTTGTTATTTTCTGCCAATTCCGATAGATTGTGCGCTAGTTCGTACTTGGAACTGCTGTCAGTTTCGTCCATGCCGTGTGGTCGTGAGTTTGTTTGAGCTATGGGTGATCGTTTACGTTCGTCAGAACTTGATAGGTTATTATTGGAAAGTTGTAGTGACGATAGGAATAGTGATAACGATGACCAGTTTGGTGAGGAAAATGAATTACTCCGTATTTGTCCCCGAAAACTCGTACACGATAAACATTTATTCTAGATTTTTGACGAGCAACAGGTAGATGAATCTGCAGACCTGTCTGATCCAGATGTTATTCCGCCGTCACCGGAGAACCATCAGGCAATAATAACAGTTTGTCTTATCATATATTACAACCTATTTCATTATTTGACAGCATAGAACCGCAGCCGGGCCCTTCAAATTATGTGTCATAGTATGCCTAAAAATATTAATTTGTTGAAGCTATGTCAACCAGCACTTTTTGCCCAAACATTTTTGAAGGGGCAAATTTTGATTGAAACCTGTTCTGGTTCCCAGTGATATTTATGACTTTCCTGAAGAGAGAGTTTTGTATTCTAACACCCCCGAATATGATCAGGTCCCTATTGAATATAATGTACTGCCTGATTTTTATATAGTTCCTCCACCTATAGAGACGGATAGGTATAAAAGTAAAATAAAAAATTCTAAGGACAGGAAAAAACTAAAGTTAGTGCACCTAAAAAAGGAGGCAGTAAAATAAGTAAAGTTACTCCGTCCACAAAAAGCAATGGTAAAAAACCTAGTAACAAAAAGAAAAGAGAATCTATTTTCAATTGGGAAGAAGTTCCTAATAATGTAAAGGACATCCCCTTCACGGCAACTCCGGGGCTTGATTCTGATATATCGGATAACCTAGGCGATAACTGTACTGAGCTTGATGTATTTTCAGTTTTTTGTGGGAATGAATTGTTTGAAATGATCGCTCAGGAAACAAATGATTATGCTTCTCAGCAGATAAATAGCGCTGCCAGAAAAACCCTAAAAAGTGATGCGAAGTGGACCAATGTTACAAAAGATGAATTGAAAACATATGTAGCCCTGTACATTGCAATGAGCCAAGTAAAAAAACCTAACATAAAAATGAATTGGTCTAAAAGAAGAATTGTAGAGACACCAATTTATTCAAACAAAATGCCCAGGGATAGATTTTTGGATATATCTAGGTTTTTACACTTTTTCGATAATACAGTAGAAAGCAACAAAAATTACAAACTCGTAAAAATCAGGCCAATAATCAGATATTTTGAGACTTAAGTTTTTGAAAAACTACCAACCAGAAGAAACTGAAGAACTGAAGAAGCTCTACATCTGAAGAAGTCTCAAATGGAGACGAAATATTATGTGATATGTGTGTAAAAATACTTTCTTTGTTGCTGTGCTCATCTGAACCAGTTTCTTCAGGTGAGTTAGCTGTGTATCCCACCTTTTCTCAATGAAACAACCAGAAGAAAATATTTCTCATGATGAGACCCTAATGAAAATGAGGTTCCGCTTGTCATATATTCAATTCAACCCTAAAAAGGGCCAGATTTGGCATAAAGATTTACAAGATTTGTGAAGTAAACTCTGGTTATTGTTCAGTTTTCAAGATTTACACTGGGGAGGACAAAGTTTGTGCTGAATTCCTTGCAAGTGAGTCAGTTGTGCTAGATTTGATGCAGCCCTATTTTGGCCTTGGTTATAAAGTATTTCTTGACAACTGGTATGTTTCTCCCTTGTTTTTTGTTGAGCTTTTGAAACAAAATATTCATGCCATTGGAACTGCCCTAAAAACTGAGTTGACATACCAGAGGTTTTCATGTCAATCAACCTTAAAAAAAAAGATGCAGTGTTTAGATCTTCACTCGGTGTTTTGGCAATAATGTGGAAGGACAATAAAGATGTTGTGGTATTATCTACTAATCACGACATGCCATTTGAAGAAACACAAAATCGTAAAAGAAAACGTGGGGTTGAAGAGAAGAGGTGAAAAGGCCCAAAGTTATAAACGACTATAATAATGGGATGTTTGGAGTCGACAGAATGGACCAGAGGCTATCGTGATTTCCCATCATGCGCAGGTCGGTAAAGGCGTATAAAAAGATTTTCTTTTATTTGCTTGACCTGGCAATTTACAACTCGTTTGCGGTGAACAAGAAAGTAAGGCCCCCAAAACCAAAAGAAAAAAGACACTACACAGATTTCAGAATAAATCTCGCAGAACAGTTGATTTCGTCCGCACAGCTTCCAACCAGAACTTCACCAGGCCGGGTGCCTCACATAGGCCAAGATCCTTTACGACTGCAGGCAAAAAACTGGGCTCATTTCCCCCTCAAAATTGATAAACGAAGAAAGTGCAAAGTTTGCACCTCAAACGGGATCCGAAGTGAAACCTGGTTTGTTTGTGAACGCTGTGATGTGCCGCTGCACGTAGACAAAGACTGCTTCAAGTCTTACCACACAAAACTCCATTATTAGAGAAGAAAAGTGTCATGTAAATAGTGTACATATAGTCAGTAACAATCAATGTATTTTTAGAGTTATCACTTTAGTAAACGTTCATATAAAAACATTCACGTGTAATTGAATAACTTCTTTTTGTACAGACCTGCAATAAACAAATGTAAGTAAAATTTTGTAGTCAACTATTATAATTATAATTTGTTTATTTTAATTAGTTTAAGTCGTAAAATTTTGTATTAGAAAATATCGCTTCTTAAAATACAAAATAGCATAATCGAAGTTAGTTGCACGCGATGCTCTGGGACGACGCGCGAAGCGCCATAACTCCAGCTCCGGCCGCTAGGGGCCGCGTGGCTCGGGTTTTCGCCGCCCGCAATGGGTTAAGAAAAGAAACAAAGATAAGTTCCACTCTTTGCAATAAAGGTGCATAAACTCATATTATTCAGATACAATTTTTGTAAATTTGACAAATTAACAAATATTTTAATGAAAAAGTACTATCCCCAAGTAAAACCGTGAGAATTACTTGAATTAAAAAAAGTTAAAGGTAATAAATGTAATATAATGAAGAGTAGTAGTGTATTTTGACTTAAATCTTTGCATTTTCATAAATTTATCTTTTCCTCTGTAATAAGATCAATTTCACAAGCCTCATAGTGTGGATTGAATCTGGAAATACAAGTTAATCGTTGATGTGGTTTTGCCGATAGGAGTGAAGATTAAGCTGACTCAATCTTATTTTACCACACTGTTGTCATGGATACTCCTGTCAGTTAATAAAGCTAGAAAACTCAGAATTATAGATCCGTTTTTCACTAAAATATTTGAGGAAGAGAACAAATATTTTGTTGGTTTTTTTTTTTTTTGCTTTTCCATGTATGTTTTGGTTTTTTAAAATAATAAGATAGAAAAATAGATCAGACATGCAGTATGTTTAAAATATTATTTATAATTTCCTTAAGCAAGATTAATGTTATTGCATATAAGTTATAGGCCCTATGTAATAACAAGACATTGTAAAAACCGTACAATTGTTTATAAAAAAACTATTTACAAATGTTAGTTGAACATGTAGATTATTGAAGTAACTTCTTTTTACTCTTGGGACTAGACAGTGTGATGAGTTGCACTCTGCGAGGCGTTTTCTTGTAACTGCCACCTGGAGTTATGTTTGCTCCAGACTTCGGGGACGTTAAGGCTTCTTCTTGCATACTTTTTGAGGGTTCATATGTTTTTTTAGGTGATTCTTTTTTTTTAGCTTCCTTATTTTCTGAACTGGTTTCATCTTTTAATGACTTATCACAATTTTTAGCATATTCTGTCATGTTACTTTCTAAATCTTTAGCTACATGTTTTGAATCAAATGAAGACTTTTCATGAGATTTGTTGTCTTTACTATTTATTTCAGTTGTCCCTGGAGCCTTAGATTCCAAGACAGGCTCACCTATCGTTCCCTCATACACTAAACTGAAGTCATCAACCTCCATTGGGGTCTCCTTATTTTTACAAGAAGGGAGTTTGGTTTTCAAGTCATTTGGTTTATTCTCAATTTTTTCTGTTGCAGGAGTTGAAGCTACCACAGGACAATTATCGCCTTTCTTACTGCTTTCTTCAAAAGTCATATTTGCGTCCTCTGATAAGCTGAAGGCACTTCCACTTTTCTGACTGGGTGGTTTAGACTGATTGTCCACCGTAGCCTTGGACTTTGCTGTTGGTGTTTTATTGGGTTCTTGAGTGGTATCCTCTGCGTAGACTGTGCCAAGTTCATTCTCCGCAAATGTTATCACTGAACAATAACCGTCAGTGGATGACACAACCAGCACTCGCCCATCACTTGACCTACAATAAGAAACAACATATCAATTACTTAACATGCAAATGACAACTAAATTCCTTTTAAAAATACATCATAAAAAGATTAAGAAATATTTAAATCCTTACTAATATATAAAAAGGGATGGTGTGTGTCCGTCTGTCTGTCTGCTTTTTGTTCCTCAATCACTCAAAAACTACTGAACCGATTGGCATGAAAATTTACAGGAATTTTCCTTATATACCAAATAAACACGTAGGCCTATTTTAGTTTTGAAAATCCTATAGGGCTTTGCCCCACGGGAGTTCAAAGTTCCCATGCATCCATTGAGCATTGTTGACATTGTTTGAGCTGATACAAATACAAACATCTGATCTTGATTCGTAGTAGTTCCACAGGCTAGCCACAGAATGCAGCACACATAAATGTTGTATTCCCGGGTGGAACCGGGTATGAGGCAGCTAGTGATAAATAAATGATATTTAAAATAGTTTTAAGTATATTAAAACTTGTTAAACTAAATTAATGTTAACAAATTCAAGTATTTTACTAAATGTCTATCTATATAGGTTAATGGCAATCTTTATATATAATTCTGTAAGCGAAATGTTCAAGTAAAAATTGTGGGAGTTTGAATAACCACAGGATGATGGGAGACGACTTAAATTAAAGGTCTTGATTCCAGGGACTTGGGAAAAATAGCAGTATTTCAAAAACGTTACTAGCAAACGGGAAATAACGTAAAATGTACCTAATAATAAAAGCATGGGGATTTAAAAATGTCTGCTTTGTTTATATTAAAACATGTGATTATGTGTCTACTTTGTTTCTGACAGGAGTGGAAAGTGGTTAGGGGTCATAGCCCCTTCAAGCCACTAGTTTAAGATATATTCATTGCAGACTAGCTGGCCCAACAGACATTGCCCTGATCTAATGACACTGAATTTGTTTTATGTCAAATACTAATTCATTTTCAAGATGAGCTCGTTCGCTTTGCTCACTCGCCTCCCAGATGAGCTCGTTCGCTACGCTCACTCGCCTATTTTTATATAGTGCAAACTTCGGCATCATAAAAAGAGTTTGAGTTACCATTCAAGTACATTTGTTATTTCCATAATGAACACATGTTTATGTCTTTCAAGTATGTTTAGATATAATCCTTGTTAGCAGCTGTTTGGTGTAACTAACTGAACTTTGATCAAATCAATGGGAACTTTGAAGGCCAGTGAAGCAGAGGCCTTAGGTCGGATAAGCAAGCGTTTAGACGGATTAGCTGATACTCAAAGTTTAGCTGAATGACATAACAACCGATAGTCCAATTGAATCAGCACCAGCAGATATGATATTGTAAAGAAAGAGAGGTCAAAACAAAATAGATTTGCATGGAATTGAGGGATTTCACAAAACGTTTGCCGCGCATACGCAAACCAATGAGACTGCGTTTAGCGATCTCTCCTCTTGTCCGTCTCCCTCCCCTTCTTTCAGCTTCAACTCCCCCCCCAACCATTTCTCAGCGGAAACGCAATTGAATTGCGAACCACGATGGTCTACACCGATTCGCGAACGAAGTGAACGAAACCGAGCAACATAACCGAGGCATATTTACCAGAGTTGATTCGCGCCACGATTCGGTTCTTTTAAAAGTTGAGTCATGATTCATCTGATTCACTCGATAATTCGTTTGATTTGAACGTTTCGTTCGCGAATCGCCCATCACTGTATAGTTAACAGTCTAGATACAGTAGTTGTCTACTGTCACCGTCTAATACAAAACAATAAGCAAATGACATACAGTAAAGAAGACACTTAAACAGTCTTACACAAGTGTCAGTCAGCAGTCAGTTGACTGTGAAAAAAACACCAGCAACTTAACAACTGTCCCCCGAGTCGGCCCGAGTTCCTTTGCACCGTGGAAACCAGAACCAATCTTAAATTAGTGATGTGCGATACGTATCGTATCGTATCGGAATATCGCGATACGCTAGGGACGATACGATATTTTTGAAACGATACGTATCGTATGGCCTAAAACGATACTCGATTTTGTATCGGCACACAGAGACAATATCTCGATATTATTTTCTTGGCTGTAAAACAATGACAAACATATGTTATATTTATATTCGAGAAGAATTCTTCAAAAGTCTTCTTACTGTGATAATACAATTAAAACCAGTGAAAATACCTCGATGGCCGTATTTTTAACTGCAGTGTATAATGTAATATACGTCGTATCGTTTATGCACAATATGTTAAGCGATACGATACGCGTATCGCGATACACAGCACCGATACGATACGATGTCTGACTCCGATACGTATCGTATCGCCGTATCGCAATACACGGCCGTATCGCACATCACTATCTTAAATCATCTGCACAGCTGCAATCTGCAAGTAGGCAGACGACGTGGTATTCACCATATTTACAACGTACTAACAACGGTAATAATTCTGTTGTACATTTCCCTATCAGAAAATAAATGTGATATTTTCTGAAGAGATTTTTTTTATTGTTTTTCAAGTTTGATATATTTTTAAGGTTTGATATCAAAATTCACGGCTTATTCCAGGTTTTTTCACGGTATACGAAATTCACGGCTTATTCAAGGTTTCACGGTTTTCACGGTTGGGTGGGGACCCTGTGACTTTTCATTTTGAGGTCCCCAGATGTCAAAAACACCATTCGTTCAAATTGTTATATATGTGTGTGTCTGTGTGTGTGTCTGTGTGTGTGTGTGTGTGTGTGTGTGGTTTGTGTGTGTGGTTTGTGTGTGTGGTTTGTGTGTGTGTGTGTGTGTGTGTGTGTGTGTGTCCTTGTCACGATAACTCTTGTAAAAAAGCTCCGATCTTAATGAAATTTGGTGCAATGTGTAAAGTACCATTTATTTGAACGAGTTCGAAAACCAGATGACTCGCATCATCCGGAGGGGGGGTTTTTTACCCCAAAAATGTTTTTTTTTTGGGGTTTCCGCATGTAATTTTTATTTAAATCAAATTTTAATTTTTACCATTGAATTCAGCATAAACAAATTTGGTATTTTGATCATTGCTCTATGTCAATTGGTTACTGAGATATTGGAAGTGCTAAACACAGTACGTTGTCTAATGTTATTCTTATGGAGAAAAAGAAAAATTGCAAATCTTGCTTATTTATGAACATAAACTGACGAAATTTGGTATATGGCTTTTTCTGGTTGTGGTTTATTGTTGTTTGCAAACAAAAATTTTTTTTCGTCTATGGTTCCTGAAGCAGCAAACCTACGTACTTGATCCCCATGTTATTCTTATGGAAAATAATTAAAATGTTATATATCGCTTATCTATGAATGTATATGTATGAAACTTGGTATGTGACTTCACTAAGATGAGTTCTATTGATATTTGCATAAAAACCCATGATTTTGTGTTCCTTGTTGCAGCAAACCTGCGTACTCATCCCCAATGTTATTGTTATGGAGAATAATTAATATTTTAAATATCGCTTGTCTGTGAATATATTTCTTATGAATCCTGATAAGTGTTTTAATTTGTCATGTTATATATTCATTGGAAATTCGCTGAGTAAGCAGGTTTGCTGTGATGGGGGTATTTAGATTTACCAAGAAAGGTCAGTGAGGCGGGTGTAGTGAATGTTGGTGATGAAGGCAAATGGAGCCGCATGCTGTGTGTCGTACAGTATGACACTGGACTGAGTGGCTACAGCGATGACCACGCGGTACGGCAACTGAAACAGCGGCGGAGAGTCCATCTGGCGCAGGGTGAAGTAGACGGGACAGCAGCGAACAGCCACACTGTACTGGCTGAGCGACGGCAGGTATACTACAGGTCTGCAACATGTCAAATGAATATTAAATTGCAGTAACAAAAATATACGATTGCTTTTATTGCTGTTGTCAGATACAAGTATAAACTATGAACAACTAATATACAGTACACATTTTGCCTGATAAACTTAAAATTTGGCAGGTGCCTAATTTCTTTAAATGATCCGTTAACGCTGGAACTCTGGAACTGCTGATAGGTCGATTAGTGATCAACCCAGCTTGTTCTGTAGCGCTTTCGGCCAGAAAATTACCAGATGATGATTAAAATGCTTTTTTATTACTGACTGGAGTATTCTCAAATTGTGATTTGTGTCACTGAAAACAGCAGATTCTAAGTTTTCTTTCAATGTATGTCTCAAAGCTTTGCCCGATGCTGGAAAGAAAACAACTGAAAAATCGGTCGATGTAAAGCTTTGCCCGATGCTGGAAAGAAAACAACGGAAAAATCGGTCGATGTAAAGCTTTGCCCGATGCTGGAAAGAAAACAACTAAAAAATCGGTCGATGTCCATGCATTGTTTTGTTTCTGCTAACAACATTATTTATTGCTTTTAGCAAATTTCCCTATAGGGAAGTGGTTATTATCCTAGGTGGCATGTTAAAACTTAAGCCTAAGACCTTGACAACTTTTTATTTCAAGGCCCCCAGATGCCAAAAGTTATTATTAATGCAAGTTAATGAAGAGTGGGTTAGAGAATGAATGTGAAGTGGTCTTGCTCTCCAATTTTTAAAGAATTCAATATTATGACCTTGGCTTGTACTTATATCTATAGTTGTTTAGTTGATGTCAAAGAAATCCTAGGAGAATACCAGCTTAGGCACCATGTATGTGGCCACTTCACAAGAAATAGAGGGAAGCTTAGTGTTTTAAGTGTTAGACTAGAAAAAAACAAAAAAAACACTTTTTTATAAAAATAAAAATGTTTTATTAATTGCCCATGAAAGCATGGTCAGTTAACATAGAATTTTAAAAAAAGTTTCAAGTACATGGTTAAAAAACAAAGCATTTTACACTGCAGACCAATATTTGTTGTTTGATTTCTGTGATTTAAAGTTTTAAGTAGACTAATATTAGTCAGTAGCAGAATTTATATCAAACTGTATTTGATTTTAAGTTAGGCTATATTTGTATTCATTGTTATTTATTTATTACATAGTTTATTTCTTCTATTTTTATGGTAAAACAACTGTTTCTAATGAAATGCTAAGATTATCTATTGTCTTTTTTCAATATTGTTGACGATGTCAATTGCATACTATTGTAGACTATGTTTAAAGCCAGAATAAATTCTTGATTTTAAATTGTGATAATGTTGCCATTTTAAAAGACTTGATTGTTGTGTTTCCTGTTTCAACTCCTGATTCAGTATAATTAATTTTGTTGTTCATATTTATGTTTATTTTATGTATTAGTTTATTATTTGTTATGTAGTTAAGTATTGCTTGTATTTGTTCACATGTTAGAAATTAAGATATTCTCCTTAAAATAAATGTAACCCATGTTGGATGAATAAAGATTGATTGATTGATTGCAATTAATGAATGTCATTTGAATTTAGAGTGTAATCTATATACACCAATTTTGTTAATTTTAGTTTAAGTCTTTCAGAGAGAGCTTATTGTACTGATGAAATGTATTGAGGAAAAAATCCTCTTAACAAGAGGTTATACAATCTCATCATTGTGTTGGAAGGCGATGACAAATTTAACCTAGTTCAAGAGAAACTTGTATCAAATAATATAAAATATCTACTCTAAACACAAGCCTTGGACATACAAGTCTGATTTCTGAAAGACCGAATGCAACATCTATACCACCCTCATTAGTTTAAAAATAAAAAGCAAATGAGCCATTTTTGGACTTTTCTCTAAACTATGAAATTCAAATAATATTTATGATTCACTGTATGAAACATCCTATGAATCAAATGACATTACTCCAATAGACAATAGACAATAATATTTATTGACATATTCTTCAAGAACAGTACATGGCGTCAAAATTATTGTTGGAATACTAATTTAAAATTGGTTGTCAGTTAATAAGTTGATCACAGAGGAGTTTCAGTGTGTAAAATGGTCTCTCTTGCAACCAGGCTGTGAGTTCAGTCTTGGGCTTCTCTTTGGTTGTCTCTCTTCTGAGGTGGTCCGGTAGGTGGCTGAAACAAAGGGAACCATTGTAGGATGGCTTCTTTTCATAGAGACTCAGGTGGTGTGGTGGGAGGACAAAGCTTGAAGCATTCCACGTGTTGTGTTGATGTAAGTCTTTGTGTCTTGTTTGCTGGCTGGAGATTGTATGCAGGATTACCTCACGGATGTAGAGTGACGGTGCTGTCAGTATTTTCAGATCTTTGTATGCTTCTTGGCAGCTTTCTTGGTATTTTAGGCCTGCTTGGCACCTTATTGATCTCTTTTGATGTATGAGGATTCTTTCCAAGTTGGTTTTGGCCGTTCCTCCCCATACCACTATGCCGTACCTCAGATGTGCTTCAAAAAGAGCATGGTAGGCCGTTCTTGCTACTTCTATGCCACTTGCGTGCATTAATCGCCTGATGACATGATGCTTGAGCAGAGTTTCTTGCAAAGATAGTCGATGTGCTGCTTCCATGAGAGCTTTGAGTCTACAAGTTCGAGGTATTTGGTTTTGTTTTCTAGTTCTATTCAAGGAAGTGTAAAAGGTGTTTCTCTGTTTTTGGTGATGAACTTGATTTGGGCAGTTTTGTTTTCGTTTAGTGTCAGTTCATTGTCGGAGCAGTATTTTTTAGTTTGGTTGAGGGTAGTGGTAGCTTGTCTGTTGAGTTCTTCTTGATTTGTGCGCTATGGTGATGACTATGTCGTCAGCGTACATTGTGGTTTGGCAGTAGTTGTCTAGCTGGACTGGAAGGTCATTTGTGAGAAGGAGGAACAGAATTGGCCCCAGGATCCTTGTGGCACTCCTCTTGTTACATTGGCCCATTCAGAATGTACCTTTTGAGTTGCATTATTCTGTGTGTATGGTATTTCAACCAGTTGTTGCCTGCCATTTAGGTAACTACGAAACCATTTTCCTGTATTTCCCTTGATGCCTAGGCTGCCAGTTTTGTAAGGAGCTGAGAGTGATGAGGCAGTCAAACGCTTTGCTAAAATCAAGAACACACGCTGGTGACTAGGCAGCCTTCTTCTAGTTGGTCAATTATATGCTCTGAAAGTTGGATTAGGGCAGTTGTTGTAGATCAACCTTTTATAAACCCATGCTGTTGGCTGTTGAGCAGGTTGTTTTGTTCTAGGCTGTTGAGAACAATTTTTTCAAAAACTTTAGAAAACGTGGATATTAACGATGTTGGTCTGTAGCTGCTTGTGTTGTGACAGGTCCATTTTTGTATTTTTGATAGACTTTGGATAGTTTTAACTGTGATAGGAATACTCCTTGTTAAAGGGATTTGTTAATTAGATCTGTTAGCGGGTGGATCAGTTAATTTTTACAGATTTTAACTACTTTGGCTGGTATTTGATCAATCCCCGATGAAGTTTTTGGCTTCAGTGAGTCTATTGCTTTTTCTATGTCTCTGTGTGTGGCGGGCTGGAAGTGAAATACTGCATTTGTGATTGGTGGTATTGGTGTTATTGATGTCATCTGGTTTAGGGATGTGTCGGTTGTTAAGGTCAGTTGTCGGTTTTACCGGTTTTTTACAAAACAACCGAAACCGAGAACCGATGGTCTAATGTCGGTTTCGGTTTTTCACTGTCAGTAAGAGCTCGTACTGGAAATAAATATTATAATGTTGTACAAAAATATCAAATGACAAGCTTAACAACGTTTAACAAAATAAGTGGTTGAAATAAGACTCCTCCCGACAACTAATCACTTCCTTTCCAGACCCAAAATAACTCTCAACTAACATGTAAGAAGAATTGACAGGAGTTCTATTTATGGATGTAAGAGAAAGAGGAAAACAGAAAAGTAAACAAAGCTAGTGCCAAGCGACCCCACATTTTTTGCCCCATTCTTAATTGTTGGTCTATTGTTCAGTTTCCGGCCGAGGGTCCTGGTAATTTATTCAAGAGATAACAGTTCCTAGTCCAAAATGCTAAAACCGAAACTAATTATCGTATAAAGACAAATGACGGCTCATTTTTTCCGTCTGATTACCACAAATAAAATAAAATGTCAATCAAAGTTGTGTGACTTTCAGTTAAGAGATATGGATAATACAATAGCTGTTTATCAGTTTTATTATTTTCCTGAATCTTCAAACGTTTCTATGTTGATTTCCTTCTTTCCTGACATTTGATTTCTTTCTTCTTTCTATTCAAATTATCCACTTTCCCAACTTTTTCGACTGCTAGACATCTTAAAATGTATTGCTATTCAATTTATTTAAACTAGGAATTTAAAATTACGGTATATTTAAAAACGTTGATCTACAATCATTAAAAATTTTTTTTAACAAATTTTGCTTTCTAATTTGTATAGCAAATTTAACATCCTAAATTTAACATTACAAATTAATTTTTATCAGTCAAGAATAGTAAACATCCAAAGTGATTGGTTTTATAACACAACAAACCAATTTCAAAAAATGTCATGGGAGATCTAAGTAACTTAAAGCTTGATAATTATATAAAAAATAAACATGGAATTCAACTTATTTTTTGTAATTATTTACTTCTATAAGTTTATTTTATTTATTAATGAAAAATAATCACCAAGCGATTGCCTCTAATTTATTAAATTAAAACCAATTAGTGACTAACTTATTGTCTTTAAATAACTTATTACTTTGCTATTTAAACTGTTATTAGGAATCGATGGAATCGGAATCGAGAATCGATTTGTAAGAAACGGAACCGGAATCAGAATTAAAAAAATTGGAATCAACTCATCCCTCACTTAAACCTTAACATCCTAAGAAAGTTTAAGTTAAAGATTATTTCGACTACGTTATTGCCCTAGGCTAACTTATTATTTGGCTAAACAAGATTTTAAGCCTAGGTGATTAACTAATTTTGTAATGGCCCATAATATTTAATTTAAATTCATTTGATTTGTCTTTGATTGATTACTTGGGACTTTTTAACCAACTCTCCTGCGTATTGTCTCTGCAGCAGTATTTATGTAAACCAGTGAAACTAAGTATGAAATAGGGATTCATAGGTACCAGTATATAATCAATTAAAGTTTTTTTAGGCAGAATTTTAGAATCTAGGTAGAAACTTAAATTTAAAGATTGGACGAGACAGTTATTAGGTTAGTTTTTTGAAAAATGACCGAAACCGACAACCGTTTTTTGTAAAAAACTGAACCGAAACCGAACCGATGAAAAATACAACCGACCCATCCCTAATTCGGTTATTGGTTTGTGAAATTATATTGTTGGCATGTAGAGTTCTTTCAACAACTGTAGCAAAGAATTAGTTAAGGTGGCTTGCTATTTTAAAGTGGTCTTGTAGTGTTTCTTTGTCAGTTTTGAGCTTCCACTGCCTGTCATTGTTATTTATTTATTACATAGTTTATTTCTTCTATTTTTATGGTAAAACAACTGTTTCTAATGAAATGCTAAGATTATCTATTGTCTTTTTTCAATATTGTTGACGATGTCAATTGCATACTATTGTAGACTATGTTTAAAGACAGAATAAATTCTTGATTCTAAATTGTGATAATGGTGCCATTTTAAAATACTTGATTGTTGTGTTTCCTGTTTCAACTCCTGATTCAGTATAATTAATTTTGTTGTTCATATTTATGGCTGTGCTGACTTTTAGCTTTCCTTTCATTGTTTATAACTTTCCAAAGTGCTTTGGATTTATTGTTGGCACTATTTAAAAAGTCTGATGTTTTTATCCTTTTCAGACTCTTAAGTTTTCAGAGTTATTAGGTTTTCATAATACAAAACCTAATAGAGTGGTTTTCAGAGTTATTAGGTTTTCATTATACAAAACCTAATAGAGTGATTGGTGATAATGTGTGCCTTTACTGATTTTGATTGTATTTAAGTGTGACTCCATCAGTCAGGTCTGAGAGCTTATCGCTATAATCAATCACTTTAGAATTACATTTTTCTGATTTGTTTACTTTTATTTAAAGAGTTCATGTTTTATGTTTTTGTTTAAAGTGGCAGCATTCTATGCTCATGACCTTGAAAAATAAAGTAACAAGTAACATACATTTAATTTATCAAAAAGCCAAATCCAGTTTGAATTACTATCCAAAGTGTTTTTAAGTAAAAAGGAAAAAAAATTACAGACTCTAATGATTGGCACTGGTATTATTTTAAAATCATATTGAACTGTTTCAATATAATATTTAAAATATACCATTTAGTGAATAAATTGAAAGCTGCTTCTTCACTGTCTAGCCTGAGTTTTGATCTCAAAAGAGGCTATACTATACAAGAACTCAATGTAGTGTGAATCAATAATAAAATTCTTGTAATTAGAACTGATGATGTGAAATTTACTAAGTTTTTAAACAATCCTCACTAGGTATTGTGACATTGACTTTTATTGATTATCAATTATTGCACCTACTTTTGAAGGCAATTTCTATGGAAAATGATGGTAGAGTTTGTGGATTTCTTGTCTGGCTCCTCGACAAGACCCGAGGGCACGATGAGCAGCTGACCATCAGGGGTGAACGTGAGTCTGCGGAAGAAGGACTTGAGAGTGTCATCGTGGAAGTAGTGCGCAGGCTTGGTCTCTGGCTCTTGTGGGCGGCCCGGCAGGTGACCCTTGTACATCTTGGACACCACTCTGCGGGAACCAACATTGTAGACTCGGCACACCCTGCAAGTCAGACATCTCGCTTTATGGTCCTACATTGTAAAACAAGGATATATTATTACATTCCTGATATTCAACCATGTTTACCATAAGAAATTGTGTGCTGGTTTGTTCAGCTGGTTCAATTAATTACCAAAGGTCACAGCCACACATACGTACCAAGATGTGTTAAAAAGGAACCAATGCACTAGAAGGCTCGTATACTATAAAAATATCTGAGTCTCATCCTCGGATAATTAAATAATAATAGAAAGATTAAGCTTTATAAGTAGGTAGTATTTTGAAACCCCTCCTTAAAAATACAATAAGCACACACCGCTGATGCATCATGTTTCTAGCTGTTCAGATTTTTAAGTTATTTTATTTAGCGGGTCAGGGTAGTTAATTCAAATACTTAGGCTTACATTTTAAATTCCGATTAGTATTTTTAGTCTTTTAATATTAGCAACTAGACACACTGAAGGTATACAGAGGACTTTATACTATTTTATCCAGTCTTCATTAAATGAATTGATTCAAATTGGCACTCCTGATCTGTATTACAGATGTTCCAATCATCATGGAGTTTTGTACTCAAGGACAACTGAGAGAGCAATTTTCAGTAGCTATTCAACAACAATGTCTCAACTGTACCATTGTTGGCAGGCTTCTTTAGAACCATGTCATGATACCTTTGAATTTCAAAAAGTGTGTTAAGAATATTGCTTACCTGTCACTGCTCACGGTGGCTACGTATTGACCACAAGGGTCCCATGTTACACCCTGTACAAACCCCTTGTGCTCTGTCAGAATGCCAAGGTTCTTCCCTGAAAAGAACAAACATTTTTATATCCCCCACTTAAAATCGATGATAACGGAACATTTTAAACTTAATATCAAGTATTGACTGTTCTCAAAATTTCTCATCAAAACATAAAGTTACAAAGGTTGTGACTACAGAATTTGTCAGACCTTTTTCCTTACCATTTAGAAAGATCGGATTCAACAAACACACTTGTCAGATTGATTTTTCCCACTCAAATCAGGACTCCGCCCCAGAAGTTAAAATGTTATTCATATGGAAGAAATACTGTATTGGGTTTGTGTCAAATATGTTTTATTTTAGTTAATTTAATTTAAATAAACAGCTGTTTCAAGAAGTAAGTTATTTCTAACACAGACTGTCACTGAGCTGATTGGCTGCAAAATGCAGGATCCCCATGAGGAGAACGGGATACCGGCTAGTTTTATTTCTTTCACAAGTTATGCATACCTTTAAAAAATCATTCTTGTCCATGTCAACCTTTCCTTCGCCATCTCTTCCCAGTTGTAGTATGTGTTACTAAGTCTAACGATCCCACATTCACGGAGAATAAAAAACATTTGTTTGTGTTGCATTCTGTAGAGAAACTGAATGACATTATAATTTGTATATAAACACTTGGCCAAATAAAATTAGTGTCTGCCATCGATAAATATTTAAACTTTTAAGTCTAATTGGAGGAAGCCCTGAGGGAATTTTGGACATTTCCTGAATTTATACTTGTGTAAAAATCCTAATGATCCTAATAAATGGAAAATGTTAAGGCTTTGTCAAATTAGCATCTTTAACTTGGTACGGCGAATTTCTCATTTGATTACAAGTATCTATTCTAAATTAGTGTTTTATCTACATTGAAGAATGTAAATAATTTAGAACAAATAATGGAAATCACAAAATAGAGTTACAACAGATCACTTATTGTTTTTGTGTAGAGGAGAAAAGGGTGGAGTTAAAATGGCTGTATTGGGGTTAGAATTTCCTATGCATCTATGTAAGAAAAAAAGGAAAATAAAGAAGTTTTATCACTTTACTTTGTGTAAAATGTGAATCTATAAAATTTAATTGTAATTAAATACAGTAGGAGAAATCTGGATCAGCATAGTCCAGACCAATCATCTTGAATTTTTATAAATTTGTTGTTGCAAAAAAAAACAACATATAAACCAAACTTCATGGTTTTGCACCTTCAGCTTTCATGTGATTTTATTAGACATGACTACATGTATAAAACAAATGTCATGTAGTTTGCATCGTTGGTCGCTCTGTGTTTCAGTAAAATAGTTTATGATTTATTACGAGGCAGTGAAAGTTGTTGTGCGGGGGGAGGATTCACTCAGATCACTGTGAATACATCACTTAGTATTGGTTTAGACATAACTTTGCCTTGTTTGTGTTTCGTATGACTAATGTCAACCTCCGGAAAATCTTGATTTTTCAAAATCTGGACAGGAAAATCTTACAAGAAGGTAAAGTGAAGTAATTAATTAAATAATCTTAAACTAATTATGGGGTTAAAATTCACAAACTGGTTTAAAATGTTAATTTATATTTAATAATGCATCACCACTTGTATACACAGACATTGCTCCGAGATAATAAATACATTCAAGACGACAAAAAGCCACAGGCAGGTGAAAACCATCCTATGGAGGCTGTTCATTAACTTTTACAACCATAATTCAGAGTAAAAGCAATTGCTGATTTTTTAAATGACAGTTTATCCTTTTTAGAAGAGCTGAATTTAAATCATAAGAGACGTATTAGGTTAGAATTCAGAAAAATATACAATTTAATACTACGTTCTTACCTGATGGAACGTCCCACAATATGGCAGTGTTATCAACAGAACCAGATATGAGGTTTTTAGAGTCAGCGGACCAGCTCAAGTCATACACATCCTTAAACAAATTGTTACAATAAAAATCAAAGGAACAAAAGAGAGAGCAACAGCAACCAATAGATACAAAACTAATTTATTTATAGTTATGCGTGAAGTTAAACAACACAGCACTGGTTCAAATGATTTTGTTTAACTGCTAATGCAGGATAATGTGATAAAACATTCACGCTAAAAGCCATAGTCGTCAAATAATATTTGTTCAGATTTTGACCATTGGGTGGTCGATAGTTTACTTTAACCATCAGATAAAGAGAAAAAAATAAATAGCCTATTTAAAAATCTATTTTTTGACTGCAACAAAAAATACGTAGCGGATACTGAGTAGGGCTTTGCCCACAGTCGCCGTTTGGAAAGGGTAAACATACCTGTAAATGGCCTCGTAACACTTTTACGCTTGTCCATTGTTCCTTAAAGGATTCTTCTTCTCCATTAAAGAGCTCTGGAGGATCATTTGAGGTTTTCATCTTCCATAAAATGATGCAAGCCTCTAAAAAGTTAATGCAATTTATTATTATCAACATTGAATTCCATAAAAACAATTTAAAATAATAAGTACCAAGACCGAGCACCTTTCGTCGCTCCAAGAATAATGTTTTCACTGTAACAATAACATGGCAACTTTTTAAGTCCATTGGGGCTTGGTCCTCAGGTTGAAATAACGTATCCGTATTAACAATGTAGTATTAGTATAGTCCAGGAGTCGGTTTGAGGAGCGTTTTTGAGCCATTTAGATACAGTAACGAATTTTCTCCATAAGTGCTAACATTTTTCAAGTGGTAACACAAGAGCCTTTTAGTCCCTCAAAAACCTGGTTTGGGAGCAGATTTGAGGAGCCTTTTTCGCAATCACCTCGAATACTCTTTTCTCCATAAGATTAACACGGCAATATTTTAGTCATTGGGGTGGAGCCCAAAGATCGGGGTTATAAAAAACCTATCCAAATGTTATTAATCAATGACAACTAGCTAAAATCACACAAAAAACGGAAATAATAACATGGAAATCTTTCCAGTGGCACGGAGCCCCAACGTCGGTTGGGGGGACGTATCCAAAGTTGGGGCTTAATTCAAGAGATGTGGCTTTGTGAAACAATTTTTTAAAACCATCACACCTCTGAATTGGTAAAAAAAGCCAGTGGGGCAGTGCCCTGAGATGGGGAAAACAATTATGTGAGGACTTTTAGTCCCCCAACACCGTGGTATGGTCTGGGACCTGATTTGAGGAGCCACTTTCCAGCCATTTACAAAAAAAAATATTTTATCCATAAGAATAACATGTCGGCTTTTGATGTCACTGGGGAAATCCCAGAGTATCTACAATTTTGTTGTCCTCTACAATGTGGTAGGGTCCGGGACCAGTTTTGAGGAGCCTATTTCGAGATCACCTGAGACACACACACACACAACTAAGTTAACTTTTACTAGTATAGATTTGACTACTGTACTGATAGTTGTTATTGAAAGAAATGCCAATTTGTATACACAGCAAAAACACTCCCTTAACCCTCTGTTAGCAAAAAACACAGCAGATTCGTCCACAAGGCTCCAATTGTTCGCTGAAACACGCATCTCATATGTATAAAGTTACGTGTCTAACAAACATCATTATGTTTCTAAATATTTCTGTAAGGTTGTGCGTGGATTGTTTATTAACAAACCCGCTAGATTGTGTGAGGATGTGTCCCATACAATTGTTGTCCTCAGTAGAATCGATAGATTGCACCATGTTTTTTATCACCTGCAATGGGTTAACCCAATCCAGATAAAGCTGTTTAGCCATATAGATCAAGAAACTTATATCACAACAATTAGTTATCCGTTAGTTTATTTATTTGGAATATGAAAATCAATTTACAGGCATGGCTAATAGGTGGGATTGTCAAGGGTACTTAATACGATAGGTAGTTTCAATTCGGTAAGGTTTATATGATAGAGTGGTCTGACTTTTGCCAAAGTGTGCCTGAAATGGCCAAACAAACTAAAATCAATAGATCTTAGTGTCTAATAAACTTTACCTAACACAAAAGTCAAACATATCACTTCTTACAAAAGTCAAACATATCAACTAACCAGCCAACCTGGCATTATTTACTTTTGCCACATACCCCTAATTAGGTTAAGTTTGCTTAATATAGCATAGCTAACAAAATTATTAAATCAAAACATTTATTTTCTAGAATTAATATTTTGTTCGGGTTTTAATTGTCCCCCTCCTAACCTACCCACAACCCCTACAGCCCCTAAAAAACCCTACAACTCCTACCGTGACTAACTGAAAAGATAGCTAAATAATCTCCTAGTAAAATCTCCTTATAATTTAAATAATCTTCTGACCAAATAAAATCATCGATGCAATAGAACACATTAAATTTGTACAGGGGAATTTGGAAAGGTTCTATCTAAGGAATTTTAAAATTATTTTCTGAATATTAATACAGAATAGGAATCATAAAGAACATTTTTACATAACAATTACATGATGAGTTTTTGTCTTGATAACACCTTCCATTATGCTATGGCGGGTCTCCCCATTTGATTAGGCTACATGTACACACCACGCGGAATATCTTGAGCTGTGGCTTACTCCACTGCCGGAGTGACTGAGATACAGAATGGCCTACTGAACATGGATTACTGACGAACAGTTATTTTTAGCCAATTTCCCCTATAGGGAAGAAGCTATTACCATAGGTCTCATGGTAAGACTTAAGTCCGAGACCATGATAACTTTTTGCTTTGAGGTCCCCAGATGCCAAAAACACTATTCGTTCAAATTTATATATATATCTATATATGTGTCCGTGAATGCGATAACTTGAGTACAAATCGTCCGATTTCAATGAAATTTGGCTCAAATGTGTAAAGTGACATTTATGACTTTAAGTTCAAAAACCGGAAAAATCCAACCATGGGAAGGGGGGTTTATGGGGATTTTAAATTTTCCAAAAATCAGTTTTTTTTGCATTTTTCACTTTAAAATCTTTAAAACACTTAATTTTGGTTTTGACCATGTTATAGAGCTTAAAAAAACAAATAATATGGTATTTTGAATTATTAACCTTGGTTAAGTGGTTGCGGAAAAAATCCAAAAAACATGCTCAAAAAATCTCCAATGTTAATCTTATGGGAAAAAGGTTATTAGCTTTTCCTCAGTTAATTTTACTTTAAACTTCAAATTTGCTCTTACCAATCACTTCGGCTTCACAAAACAATCATTTTGGTATTTAAATTGTGATTCTACCTCCAACCGTTGCAAAGATATTCAAAGTGCTAAACACAGTACGTTGTCTAATGTTATCCTTATGGATAATAAATAAAATTTGATATCTCGATTATTTATGAATGTATATTGATGAAACTTGGTATGTGGCTTCACGTTGTACTGGTATATTGATATTTGCACAAAAAATAAATGTTTTGTTGGTTGTCCCGTAGCAGCTAACCCGCATACTCAGCCCTAATGTTATTCTTATGGAGAATAAGTAAAGTTTTATATCTCCCTTAATTAAGAACATATATTAATAAAACTTGGTAAGTAGCTTCACCTGGTTCAGTTATAGTGATAATTGCATAAAAACTCATTTCTTATCTTCCTCGTTCCAGAAAACCTGCGTACTCAGTCCTAATGTTATTCTTATGCGGAATAAATAAAATGTTATAAATCATTTATTTATGAATGTATTTTTGTCAAACTTGGTAAGTGGCTTTATGTAGGAGTGAGAAACATATAAATGCATTGGAAATTCGCTGAGTACGCAGGTTTGCTGCGACGGGGGGTATTTTGATATAACAACAATATTACGATTAAATGACTGGACGGATGATGGAAACAACAGATGACAGATTTAGACCGATGTCTAAATCTCGCTCTACTCCAACTGTTTTAACTGAAAACAGTTCCCACAGCTCAAGATATTCTGCGTGAAGTGTGATTCAAAATTAGTGTATTACATACAGATAGGCCTAGTACAATAATGCCCATTAGATTTGCATAGGTCTAGCAGAAACTACTTTTTGCAATATCATTGGTATCACAAAAATACCAACTTTTTTTGTAACATTTCATGGATTTGTTGTTAAATAATATTAATAACAATGCTAATATAGGCCATTATAAATAAGATTTATTATGTAATTCTTGTAAAATTGTTATTTCCCCAATAAATACACTTATAGGCTAATAATAAATATAATATCCTTTCATAAAGATCGTTTCACAAATTGAACCCTTCATCAAATAAATTATTACCTGTATGTTATATTTCATCATTCAACACCACAAGAAACCTATGTTTATATTTCTATTAATATTTAATTTGTAATATAATTAACATAATTGGTATTGAATAATATTGTAAAGCTGCTTCAAATATTTAATCAATGATACTAAATTTCAAAATTGATCTCACTTCCCCATTTTCATTTTATATAATGCAGTGTTTAAAATATGGCATCATGTGGAAGAAGTTTGTGAAGAAATATATGGCAGTGTGCTTTGTTGTGTAGCTGGATTTTGAATAGGACTCATAGACAAGACTAAATGAAAGAAATTGCCCAGTGTTAGTTGTAATTTTTTTATGAGTCTAACTCAAATTAAATAACATCCCTAATAAAAAGTGTAGTAGGCCATAAAAACCTACACTTTTAATAGACTGTAGAGCCACAGAAAAATAGTTTCCTATTTTTTTAAGGCCGCCAAGAGGAATCTATGGTGAAGAACACATTGGTGAGGAAATGCCATGACATTATAACTTAGTCTAAAAAGAAACTACATGTTGAACAACAGATACATTATTATTTGATTTAACCCAGACTAAATAAGTTCAAATACTTAAAAGGGACTCAATTTAACATCAAATCATTCGTTAAATATCTCCAAAGACTTTATTTGAACTTTGTAAAGAACATTTATTTCATTTTATAGCAGCCTAAATTCCAAGGCCTACTACCTCAAGATTCTCATAGTAGCCATTTGTTTTTGTGAGCTGAACAGTTTGGACTTCTTAACTCATTCAGAACATCTGAGATCATAACTTAATTGGCCTATTTTCATATTTAATTCAATTCAAACTCTGGATTTATTAAGTATTTATAGGTAATGAAAAACATTTCAACCAATATAATATAGAACAAATATCCAGATCCGGCACACTACCCTATCCGAGATTTAAGAGATACTCACATTTATTAATTAAAGTTTGAGCCTAATTTTGACCAATATTTGTTATATCAAGGAGAAAAGCTTAGAATTCCCCAGATATTGTAAAACATTCATTGTACCCCTATTTTGATTTAAAACCTATGACATTGTACCCCATAATAAAACCACAAGTTTGTTAATTGTATAAAACTTTTATTTCTTGACTAAGGTAAAGGAAACCATTAATTAAAAGCTTAAGGTAATTTCACCAGAAATAAATAAATCCAACGAAAAACAGCTGTTTATAATTTTAAATCACAGTAAGCCAGGACTATATTTTTACATAGTATATCAAAGATGAGTCAGCAGTTAATACTTTTAAAGGATAAACAGTGAAAGTAAACAAAATAATTAAGAGTAAATAAATAAAACAAAAAGTACGTAGTTTTCATCACGATCACGATCTAAAGACAGGCTTGCCGTATTGTGTGACATACAAGGTAATTTAAAAAGCAAAATTTCCCTTTAAGTGGATTTTTTAAATTTTATATTTCAAGTTTCAAAGTTTGAAGTATATGGGACCCTCATTGGTGCAAGAGGTACCATTACAAAACACGTTCAAGACTTCTGGAAAAAATTTGCCTAAAAAAATCACGTGTTAAATTCTATTTCGTTAACTTCTGTCAAATTGTCCATTAATATTACTAGAAATCATATTTACAATACTAATAAGGATTTAACCTCATCAAAATTTATGAACAGTATTCTTTGTTTTACAGCAAATTACAATGTGTAATAAGATGTTAATTTACCAAATAAATTATCTATATATCACTATTAAGGAGCAGGGATTTTTAACCTACAAGTTAGTAAATAAATCCTAAATTAAAAACAAATTATATACGAGGTCTCACAGTTAAACCAACAATATGTGAATGTGTCAATTGTCACACTTATGCTAACAAATAAATGACAAAGTCGGTCTGAATGAAATTTTACTCACCATCATCTCCAGAAGCCAATATATCACTTGATGGAGAAAACCGAACACAGTTTACTGGTTTGGTGTGACGTGTAAGATCTGCAGCACATTCTATAGACGCTACGCCTCCTTTTTCAACTATAAGAAGCCAAATCTGAAAAAAAATCAAAGTGATTTTAGACAAATCTGATTTTAAATTTAGATTAAGTGCTCAGTTAATTTTGTAGCGAATTTCCCCTAAAGGGAAGAAGTCATTACCATAACTTTGCATTTTGAGGTCCCCAAATGCCAGGAATACCGTTAGTTCAAATTTATATATAAATAAACGTGAATGGCTCAAAGGAAGGATTGCGTGAGGAATCCAGCAAACTGCTTATCCAAACGAATCCTAAAACTCCTATTTTTTATGTATAACCAAACACACATAAAGCCACTATACCACCACCCGGACGACCTATAGCAGTATCTATCCCATCTCCTACCGAGCGGATATATCTGCATTCGTGGACAATAGTCTCCAAGATATAGTTAAGGACTTAAAAAACTCTAAGGAATTTTTTGAAAAGTTTGGAATATTGTTACTCAAACAGTACCCAAAGAATCTCTTTTACTGACAATAGATATAACTTCATTATATACAAACATTTTGCATTCTGAAGGAATAAAGAGAGTAAAACATTTGCTAGAGCAACAAAAAATTCAAACTCCCTCCACAAACTGTTTGATAACCTTAATACATTTTAACCTCACCATTAATTGTTTCCGTCTCCAGGATTTTTATTACTTACCACAAAAAGGTACTGCCATGGAAACAAGAATGGCCCCCTCCTGTGCAAACCTTTACCGGTACAGTAGTCTCGATTACCCCACCTAAACCAGCCGCGGCAAGGTCGGATAAGCGGGAAGGTCGGATAACACAGAAAATAATAAAAACAATGTAAAAATTTTGATTTTTTTTGTATAAGCTTGCGGAAGTCGATCGTTTGATTGTGTACAGGGACGGTTCGATAACACAGAATGTTGGATAACCGAGGGTCGGATAATCGAGACTCTACTGTATATGGGTAAATTGGAAAGAGACTTTTTAGCCTCCCAAACTTTTAAACTAAACCCATCTTCTGGAAACAATACATCGACGATATATTCATAATATGGACTTTTGGTTGTGATAAACTTGACAACTTCTTACAATCACTAAATAGTTTTAGTCATTTAAAATTCACATGAACCATCTCAATATCATCTGTAACATTCCTAGATGTTAATATATAAGGCTCCTGGACCTTATGGGATCCCCAGCGAGGCTCTGAAGAAAGTCTTTTCTGTAAACTCCCGGTTGTTGCCTAATACATACAATGCCTGCCTGTCCGAGTGGGTGTTCCCCACTCGTTGGAAAACGCCTAGACTCGTACTCATCAGCAAGGGGAACGGTGACCCAGACCTGCTGTCTTCCTACAAGCCTCTATGCATGTTAGACATGACAGGGAAACTTTTTGAAAAGTTGATTCACTCCCGACTGAACTCTTCTGTGGAAGCTGCTGGGGATCTGTGCACCCGGCAGTACGGCTTCACAAAAGGGCTATCAACAATCGACGCAATTATGGAGATTCAAAAAGCGGTGGTAAGAGCTGAGAGCTACAACCATTTCTCCCGTCGAGTAGTGCTTATTGTTACGTTAGATGTCAAGAAAGCCTTCAACTCGGCGAGGTGAATCAATATGTTGGATGGACTGCGAAACACCTTCCGCATCCAGTTGTATCTGTTGCGGCTCATCGAGGACTATCTCCAATCTAGGCTCTAGATTTACGAACGAAAGACGGAACGGGGACGATGGATGTCACTTCCAGTGCTGTGCAGGGTTCAAAATTCGGCCCAGATCTCTGGAACGTCGCTTACGACAGCCTTCTGATAACCGAGACGACTGAGGAAACCGTTTTGGTTAAGCACCGTTTGGACGTCGCAGATCTCATCCACTACATGCGATGTTAAGATGGCCTGGCTAAAGCTGAACCAAGTGATGCGTGTAGTTAACGCTTGGATGTCTGATCTCGGTCTCTCGCTCGCCAAGACAAGACACAGATCGTGATCCTAACAAAGAAAAGGATAGACACTGTCGTCCCGCTGCGATTGGAAAAGGAGGCTGCTAAGGAAGTTGCATATCTTAGCAAGCTGATGGCCAATGTCGGGGATCCCAGACCTAGCAGATGACGTTTATTAATGACCACAGTCCAGTCTGTGCTCGTGTTGGTGTTATATTATACAGGTCTTCAAATCTTTCTTTGTGAGAATCGGCATGCTTTACTAATGGTTGTTCCATCTCTCCATGGTTGAATGCATACCTGTGTTCTGTAACTCTGGTTCTAAGTGTATTTACAGTTGAGCCTATATAACATTTCGGACATTTCTTGTTTACCTGATACAACAATGTAGAATAAGTTACAGGAGAGATTATTTTTTATTTGTCATGCCACTTGAGAATGTTGAGGAGCATGGAAGCATTTTGCATACGAGGCATCAGGCATCTTGGTTTTTTACACGGTTCTGCTTTACTTTTTTGCTCTCGAATTGCCGGTTTGTCTTTAGGAGGAAGTTGTGGCTTCGACAACATTTCTTTTAGTATAGGTGGCCTTCGAAATATTATTATTGGTGTTCTTTCAAATATTACATTAGTAGATGTAGATTGTTGTAACACATTATAAGCTACTCTCAGAATATTATTAAGTTCATATAACCTAGGGTGGTAAGTCGTTATAAATTTGGGGTCCTCTTTCTCAAAAGTTGACTGATTTTTCGATTTTAAACTTTTAATGTTCAGTTTAGAGTTAAGTAACTTCCTCAGATAACCCCTTTTGGTAAAAGCTACTAATAAGTTGTCAATGTAGTTTTCCATATGTTTTCTTTCACTACGAATATTTATTGCTCTTTTTTCCAGGCATTTTGGGATGGATTTTTTCATTTGAGGAGGATGGCACCTGTCAAACTGAAAAGCAGTAGGTACTGAAAAGTATAAGGCCTAGGACTTCTCACATTAAATAATGTGACTTTTTAAAATTCCTTTATCTATACCTATCTACATTTTTAATTTTTTTTTTAGGGAGAGGAGGGAATAATGAATTTACGCATACCGGTGGCCAACCTGAAATGTGGGACTCTTCTAAATATTTTGACTACCCACTAAAAACCCCTCTACTCTTTAGGACTCAAGCCTGGGATTGTTTGTAACATTACTTCAGGCTTGGTCTAAATTTGGTTTAAGCCCGCAGGGCTTGCTCCATTTCCAGCCGTCTGATCGTTTAATCTAGTCTGCTTCCTGGTCTAGATCAGTCTTTTTCTGCGGAGGATGCCCTGATCCAAACGCGACAAACAGTCCCAGTTGTTGTCCTCACCCTTCATAATCTTCTCACAGACCGTATCCACCGAAAATGCACCCAGTGAATGCGTGGCCTCCAGGCAGGGCCTTCTAATGCGGACAGCGGAAGAAAGTGTGTTCTGCGTCGTCGGGAACGCCCAGGCAGTAGATGCAATACGGTGAACCGGCTTTACCCATCAGATGCAGGTAAAACCTGAAATAGCCGTGACCTGTGAGGAACTATTTTAGGTAGTAATCCACCTCGCCGTGTCAACGTTCCACCCACAGTTGGACTTGCTAGACGAGTCTCGCAGTCAATCGTCCCCGGGTCTCCTGTTCCCAGCTATGTTGCCATCACTGGTAAGTGCGGGAGCGTTCTCCAGATCTGGCATCATACTTAACGATTTTGCCTTGTCTCTGATAAATCGCCTTCCTCTCCCCTGCCAGCCAAGAGCTTGACACGGATAACTCCAGCGATCACCAGGACAGCCGGTTCGGACACTGTACGGTAGGCGGATCACACTCAGAGCGCAGCTTTACGATGTCCTTGAGCGGGCCGGAACCAATAAATCTCTTTATTGAGAGCGTCTGCCCACACCTCATACCCTGACAAAACATACGGGCCAATACCACCAAATGGGATACCTTACGTCTCCAGGAGAAAAATGATAAATTAAATTATATATTTTAAAAACCTTTATTGTTTTGATTTAAAAAAACCTTGTGTCCTACCTTTCAACCCTATCCTACATTCCAAATAATAAATAAATAAAGTTAAAAGGATGAAATGTGTCTTTATTTACCTATGGTCACGCGTCTCCAACTCGCTTGGAGGTTATGCTGATCAAAACAAATATGTCAAGCAGACGATTGCCAACGACTGTGGTGTATAACCAATACCAACATAACCTGTACTTGTACACGTTAACATCGGTTTGGAGAAAGTTGAGTGGGAAAACGTTTTTTTTTACTATTGACAGATAATGTCTCCGAACATCCTTGATTCAAGGACGAGCAAAACTAATGGAGTGTCCAGAAAAAATTTCGGCGGTAAAAAGAGCTGGAATCATCTGACCCATTCTTCTAACATTTGACAGTTTGTTTGATGAGTGTAGTTTTTTATTTCAGAAAAAGTTATAGATTTCCTGAAATATCTACACAACCCGGCTAGAATTATATCGTACCTCAATTCACAAACAGTACGATCACACTTATAAATCATAACATGTTATTCTCTTATGAAAAAGCTAAATATATCATAACAAGTTAAAGAGTGAAACACAACCTCAAAACGTGGTTAGGTTACAAAGCTTAACTATATTAGAGACATTATTTTTAATAGTCGTTCAGTTAAGCTTTGTAGGCTAACCACATTTTGAGGTTGTGTTTACTTCTTGTTAACTTTTTATGATATATTTAGCTTTTTCATAAAAGAATAACATATTATGATTTATAAGTGTGACCGTACTGATTGTGAATTGAGGTACGATATAATTCTTACCTGGATTTGTAGATATTTCAGGAAGTATATAACTTTACTACCATAGTAAGTTTCATATTTTATAGTAATAAATAAGTTTTATTGTCTTTTGATTGGTTATGATACCTTGGACTTACCTTTTAGTTTGTATAAGTCATGTGAGTTTACCAAACGGTCACTGTTGTTACGGGACGGTCACGTCTGCTACAGACCAGTCACGGGGTAAAAATACTAACTAAACGATGATAATATATTGTTATTTGAATATATATATATACATAAAACTGATGAAAAAATGTGTGTATTCACATCTCACAATAGTAAATTAATTATTTTAAAATATTTTCCAATGAATAAATTTTAGGTATTAGGTATCAAATTATGGGTACTTTGGTATTATACGGATGCCACTATTTTTGGGGGTTAATTTTTACCGGATACAAAGGATAACTACATAATTCGAAAAACGTACTTTTATTGACTTACTGTAAAAATTTTACATCATTCTGATGAGCGGTCTTTGTGTTGTGCCTCCCAAAAGCCAGCGATGTCCGCTAGGATCGTGTTGAATGCGTCGCCGCCGCTAGCAGCCACACCCGATCGCCACATGTACTCCGCAAAATATACAGCGCGCTGCGGCAGTTATGTTAGGATGGGTTATCATAAAAATACGTACGGTTTCCTCTTCATTTCGAGGTAAATCCCACACCAAAAGAACGTCACTCATTATGAAAACAAATGTAACGTAGTGCACGGCAATAAATCACTCATGACACTGACCCAGATACAGGCGGTGACAGCTGATGCGCGCGCTCCGGTCAACGACCTGACCTTGGCCTATTTGGAGGGAGTTTGGCGGCCGGAAGTATGACTCATCAGGTATCATTCGATTTGTAACGAAACAAGGAAAGTCCTACAATCATTTTTATGATAACCCATCCTAACATAACTGCCGCAGCGCGCTGTATAAGGGTGGCATCCGTATAATACCAAAGTACCAAATTATGATACACTTCCAACTTCAACACCATTTTATAATTTTTAAAGGTTAAAATGATGGAATCAGGAAATAAATACTCGTTATTTTTTTATTGTTTACTTAATGAAACATTCTGTCAGTTGTTTGCATAAAATGTCTTAAACTCGTTTTTTGTGGGAGGTTAAGTGAGTGTGACCGATTCTTGTGTTGGTACTGAAAATGTTTGTTTTTCATATAAAAAATGAAAATTGTGCTCTGCTGCAGAATTGGAGTGTTCCCAACAATGTATGAGACTAAACAATCAATAGAAGAAGACAATTTGACAATTTTTATTCAAACAATTTTTCTTAACCCATTAACGTAGTAATTATATTCTATTCTCAATGGCTGATAACGCGATTTGATTAGTGCTGCACTCTGTTAGCAACATCTGTAACTAATGGCTGCGGGCAACTGCGGTTCTCTCCGCTAGGAGCGCGGACTGACTATGAAAACCTAAATAACGCCGCTAGGCCACTGTTGTGGTAGCTGAGTCAGCTAAGTCGTGGAAACACCTTGGTCAGGTTCGAATACGTGGGTTCGAATCCCGCACACGACCAAACCTGACCAGTCGTGCAACTCTCAAAAAATGGGTTTTTATGCTACTATCAATATAACTCAACTAGGTGAAGTCGTATCCCAGTTTTAATTAATTTATGTTCATAATTAAGGGAGACAGAGCATTTAATTGTTCTCCATAAGAATAACATGGGGGCTGAGTACGCAGGTTCGCTGCCACAGGAGCCTTTGGCAAAAAATTGTTTTTTTGAGCAAATATCAATAGACCACAACCAGATGAAGCCGTATACCAAGTTTTGTCATTATACGTTCATAAATAAGCGAGATATAAAATTGTTCTTTTCCTCCATAAGAATAACATTAGACAACGTACTGTGTTTAGCACTTTGAATATCTCGGTAACCAATTGACGTAGAGGAATGATCAAAATACCAAATTGTGTGCTTTTTTAAAGCTGAATCCAATGGTGAAAACCAAAATTTGACTATTTCAAAAATTATACGTAAAAAATTCAAAAAAACCATTTTTGGGGTAGAAAACCCCCCCAAAATCCTCCTCGGATGGAGCGATCTGGCTGGTTTTCGAACTTAGTCATAAATTTTCATTTAGGCTACATGTTTATACCAAATTTCATTAAAATCGGATCATATCTACGAGAGTTATTGTGCCCACAGACACATATAAATACAGTTTCGAATGAATGAGTTTTTGGGGTCTAGGGACCTCAAAACTCATGGTCCCGGGCCTAGGTCTTACCATGCCGACTACGGTAATAGCTTCTTCCCTATAGGGGAAATTCGCTAAAAACCCATTATTTTGTGGGTTGCAGCAATCCTTAATAAGTTACTCTTCCCCAATTTTATTTTCATGGAGAATAGGCCTAATTAATATTTAATAAATCGCTTATTCATTAGGCTAATATATTTTTTATGATTTTTGGTACCATAAATGGCTTTATGTGTTATTAAGACATAGGCTATATGCATTGGAAATTTGCTGAGTATGCAGGTTTTCTGTGACAGGGGTATTTTAGGATACAATGTTACTAGTAATGTTTAAAAATATTTTCTCTGAGGATAGGGCCTCTATAAAATATTAGGTTATATGGTACTTACTATGTATTTTCCAAATACACGCAGTTAGTTTACCATATTTGACGGCGCATCTCAGCGGTTAGGCAAGCTTAGTTATAATGTCAATCATACTTGCGTTATTCTTGCCCAGCTCCCATAAATCATATTTGGGTGAACTGTAAACGATTGCTTATTGCATATAAATACATAAATGACAACATAACTTATTAACTTAGCATATATAATAGATGTAGTTTGGATAAATCCTCTTGATACCATTGAGAGGACTTGAGAGTCAGTATGGGTGGTGCTAGTCAGGGATAAATTTTGACAGCTCAGAACTAATGTTACCAAAAGAATATTGTCTAGACAATGATGTGACACACTGCTGTAGGTACTAAAAAAGTAGAGCTGATCACATGATTCCAACTAGTTTGGGATAAAGTTATCGTCGTCCATTAAGGGCTTCCTACGAATAAGAATGAATTCAGCGGCTTAATGTGTCCAAATTGCCTACCAAGAAATGTGTATTCCTACACATTTTTTTATGTGTACTGAAAGATTTAAAATAATTGTTGTTTGAATCTTGATTGAAATTCAGTAACTTATGTGCAGTACGCAAAATAATTTAGTAAGTACAATAAACAAATCTAACAGAAAACTTTATTTTAATTTTCAAAAAGATCCAACCCAACTTCTGAAGCTGCTTACAGTTCAAGTGCATCTCTAACCACATGGAAAAGAGTTAGACAAAACAATTTCTGGATTCCTGTGTGGGGGCTTCATAATTATCAACGATTAACACCAAAAAATACCTGGCCCAACAAATGTATGTTGGCAGGAGAAAGCATGACTACCTTACTTGGTTAGTAGGCTGTGTACATTGTGGCGTGGCTGTTTTGCTAGAGCTGTGCGGTGAAAATCTCACCTCTTCTATGTTTATCTAGTTTTAATATCACAAAATTGCAGGACCTGCTGTTTGCAGTTTGAATTAAATGCAATGGTATTGATATTTCTTGCCCTCTTTGAAAACCACACCTTTTGTTTTTACAGTTGTCCTTATAATAATGACGCAACACCTGGTGCTACATCGTGGCATTCAGCAGTGAATGTAGGCCTATTAACACATTCGCTGCGGGTCAAGCCCAGGGGTGTATTCCCGCCATGCTGCAACTGTTTCGATAGGCGCAGTCACATTTTGAATTCCCGACTAACCAATGGCAAAAATACTCTACAGCGCTCTACTGAGTTGCAACACAACTGGACGTAGTTCTACAAAGCGCCAACAGATAGCACAATCCAGATAGCTGGTCAACCAGGGTTGCCACCTCGAGGGACTAAGTTCTGGACGAAAATGAATGCGGAGAATCCCGTTACAGGTAGGATATTGGAAAATTTATTACCAACCTACACTACAATAAAGCTCGCATTCCTAGCTTAACGCTGACATAAAAATTCCCATTCTTCTCGGTGTGCTGCAACACAGAAACTGAATTGAAAGTATGCGACGCCGGCACTCACCGGTGAGCGTTCAGCGTAGCGGAAAGGAACTAGAGCACTCAGCGATGAGTACCCCGCAGTCAACGTGTTAAAATAAATTTATCATAATTCAAAACAGTATACATTGATGAACTAAGGCTGCAAAGTTTATAAATTAATAATAATTACCAATACATGGGAATCTGTTCCTCCAGTTGCCAATCGATAAAAACCATCACTTCCTTTGTTTGACTGAATATCAAGACTTAATACCGGGTCTCTATTATGCCAAGAAATCTCAGGGATAGTACACTTCATAGTGAGGTAAAAAGGATAACAGCCGAGCAGTTTATAGAAACTTTACACAAACATAAATGTTTAGTACACAGACAGTTATCACTTAAACGTAAAAAATCACATGAAATATCACAACTCTACACACGAATTGGCAAACAAGTTTAAATGACTATTCATCGATTGAACGCAATTAACAAAATGACAAGACAACCATTTGAAGCTTTCATTTAACACTATTTATTATTTATTTCATAAATTCCCGAAATTCTGAAGGAACCGATCTGCAATTCCGCCAAAAACAATTTTTTTTTTAATTTTAAAGGTTAGCCAACAAGCCCACATAGTACATTACAGGAACAAAGGAACTGATCTTTTTAAATAGAGATTTGTATTAATTTATTACATGTATGAGATCGGATTTCTGATGTAAAAACAACAAATTACGTAAAGTCCGTCTTTAAATACACCTTATAATTACTTTTAATTAATTACACACATTTTAAAGATAAAAAATCATAACCTTTGTAACAACTTTGTAACAACTATTTTCCTATATTGACCCATGTACGATTCTCAACCGTTTGGATGTAATTGAGAATATTCTATTTTTAGTGAATTTCCTTTGGAAAGTGAACTATTAGCATGACCAGTATGGTGAAAATTAAGCCCGGGACCACCATAGAAGTTCCTAAGGTGACCCCCTGAACACGTTTTGGGGGTTCGTTCAAAATTGTATATATATATGTGTGTGTGTATATGTGTTTGCACTCTAGCGGTCGCATTTTTTCTCCGATTTACTTCAAATTTGGTAGGGACATTCCTTTCTGTAATCAGTTGGACAAGTTCGTTGGGAAAAACAATCGGAAAACTCTAAACCCTTTTTTGGGGATTAATCTTTCAAATTTCAAGTTTTTGGTCCCAAAAAGGGTCAGAAAAGCCCCGTATTTAAAATTAATTCATGTAAAAAGATGGGAATTAGTTAGATGAAAGTTTTAAGTCCTCTCTCGTCATTCTAGCATGGATATTTACCGAGTTATTAAAGAAAATGTGTTTCGACTATACACAGTATACTGTCTTATGGGGGTTTTACATTATTAATTCATGTTATTCATTTGTTGGTGTACTTTTATCATCCCCAGCAACCTTAGGCCTCCTGTCAAGCCTGTCTGGCCTTCTCCTAACATTATAATGCGCAAAATTGTATTCCCAGCTTTGCAGGTAAATTAAACCAGGAGCATCAGAACAGCCAAAAAATCAATGTTTTCAGATTTCAATTAAAATTTTAATAAATGTATGTTTTTACACTGGTTTTTAGTTTTAAAAGTTGTTATGTGGAAATTCACTTCCCTCACGTCAGCGTGCTGCGTGTGAACTCGTTTCAAACTTACTTGACTTGGCCTCATTAATTGAGATATAACATTATAACCAGTTACTCTATCCATAACCAATAGAAATACTCTTTCTAGTGCCAATAGAAAGATCATTACATTTTCAATCAATCTGAGGTTTTACACAAAGGCTTTTTTTGAAAATACCAGGTTGTAACGAAAATAAAGCAAAATAATATGTTTAAATAATTCTTTTGTTGCAATTTAAAGACGTAATTTCATCGCCTAAAAGTTATGCTGTGTGATTACAACTTAAACGAAAAGCTTCCTTATTTAATAACCTTTAAAACGATGTCTTATTAACAAGGTGTTGGTCAAAAAAACAGTACAACCATTGACTATAAATACATCAGTATCCATAGTCAATGGTACAACCATTGACTATAAATACTGAAGGAGACATCCCACCCATATATAGTCAAGCTGTCCCACTTTTAGTGTATGCTAGAATTTAAAATTGAAGTAGTTTGATTAGGACACCGACAGATTGTGTTGCTGTCAACTATTTATTTTAGTTATTTACGTTAACTTTTAAAATATCTCCACCCCAGAAAGCAATAAGTAATGGTCAACTTATGTTTGCATCCTGACACACCAACTGTTGTGATTATCCCCTCCTTGACTGTCCATTAGATTGGATAGCGTTGAGGATGAAAATAACGTGTTTGACTGAGCAAAAAGCAAAAGTGGTACCAAAGTTAATCTGTTAATGTTAAAGGGTTGATTTCAGTAATGAGTAGGCCTAGGGTAACTTAGTGTTGTTTTGATTGTAAAATTAGTGAAAAAACCGTATCAACTGCTGCCCCGCAGAGCGCTGACAATCGGGTGATGTAATACTTAGGACTTAGGACATAAAGCAATAAGAATGTGGTTACAAGTACAAATATTGAACATATGATGAGATAATGATGATCTTGGATCTTGAATAACTTAGATGTCGGCAAAAGCTGTTCTGGCGCTAGCGGCGGGCGATAAGGGAACGAAGTGACTACATACACGTCCAATGAAAGGGCAAATTCACTTCACTACCGCTTAGGTTAGGTTACGTTACGTTAGGTTAGGTTAGGTTAGGAGGTTTTCTGGCTCTCAATTTGTTTGAAAAATCACAGGAAAAGTAACGTACGGTGCATAATTTAGAACGGACGTGAACAGTAGCAGCTCACGTCGGACGTGTACGTAACCTCTGACATAAGGGAACCTCACCGATAACGCGTTTTAGTGACGTCACACGGCTCCTGAAATGTCTCCCGTGTGCCGCACCGCTTGACCGGACCTTCTCCTAATCTTATATAATGCACAAAATTGTATTCCCAGCATTGCAGGTAATAGAACCCAAGGTTCGTAGAGCTTTCAGACCAGGTGTGCTTATTTACATAAGAGAAATGTTCGCAGCATAGATGTCTTACGAGGGTCCAGCTGATTCATAAATCATCAACATACATAAAGTGTTGCCAACCTTAAGGGTATAATAATGGTACAGCTATTTTTAAATTGTCACCGAACATGTAGAAAGAAAATTTAAACCCTTAATCCATTAATTTAATAATACAAATAAATCAAAACAATATATTAGCTTCATAAAATAACAGCTTATCATAGAATGTAAGCAGTTAAACAATGTTAATTCCAATTACACTGATGAGGAAAATATGGTACTCATACGATGAATATCGTGTTTCCAGCAACACTGCAGATTGGATTGGTGATCACGTGCCTTCCAGCTGTTTTTACGAGGTCTCTTCCGATAAAGTAGAAAACCTTAAGAGGCGGCAGGAGTCAGGTTGAAAATCGTCAATCTGCGACTCCTGCAATTGTACATTCTGCCGCCCGCACGGCAAATCTTCAATACCGTCACGGCGGTTGGAGGGCGGGGGCTAGTGTCTGACCTTGAGACGTCGCCAACGGTACCTCTCGCCGGGCTGTGCTAGATGTATGTGATGGAAGCTCCGCGCCTCCCCGCTTTATTGCTTCCACGCTTGGAAGCTTTGAAAACAATTCGCACAGTAAAATTGTACTGTATTTTTGAATACGATTCGCAATTTAATAAATATAATAAATTCAAAAGCTGTTAATTATTTCATAATTACCCGTGTTACCTTAATTGTATGGGGTAGAAATATGTAATACCATAATTAATAAATAAATTAGTTTTTAGTTAAATAAATGTTTTATTACATTACGTTAAAAAGTTCTTCTATTAAATTAAGTGTTACTGACACGCAATTTCTATAATTTAGTCACAATAATTTTATGGAAATGGGTATGGTCAATTCAATAACAGGTTTTTTTCTTTAGGAAACTTTTTATTATGTTGTTAGAATGTAGTTAAATAAATTTTTTTTCCTCAAAAATCGAAACGAACCTTTATTTATCAAAACAACTGGTTAGGCCTATAATTATATGTAGACAAATGAATAATATTATTTTATGAGTTATGACAAAATTTAAAAGTAACAAATTTCTTCAATATAAATAAATTAAATTCTAAAACAACTTTATAGACAAGAAAGCATTTAGGCTATATAATGTTAACCATAGATGAAAAATAGCAAATATCATATAACAAATGTTATAAACATTCTATAAAATTATCAAACTTCAATTCTTGTCTATGAAAATATTATAGAAAATAGCATTTATGTAAGTTTAACCATCGTTTTCTTTGATCTTCTTTGCTTTGTGTTTTTCTTGAGCATCAGTAATGTATGAAGGATTCCTGATTGGCATTGACCTGCAATGACGTGGATCTATTAATTAGGTAAGATGCAATGTAAATAGAATCTCTCTAATTTAGGAGCCATGTTTTTTGCCAGAACTCATCGTCTATTTGTTCAGTTTTTAATCCCTTGGGTGTCCACACTACAAATTGGCAATATCGCCGTTTGGTTGTAACTGGCCTTGCATTTGATAGTAAAATCATGGCCCTTGTTTATTTCCCCGATAGTTCCTTTTTTTCAAAAGGTGCATTTTCTAGTTAGAACTGCTTCATCTGGCGTCATATTTTTACAAGAAGATGGACATTTAATTTCCACCAAGCCATCGCTTTCGATTAATCCATCAGGAGAAGCTCCGAGATAGGGTTTATTGCCGTCTATGAACAGGCCGCATGGTTGTATAGTTTTCTCCAAAAAAGAAGCAACTTCTTCTCTGGCCACCGCTTCATTTTGCCGCCCGTACGCCATTGCTTCGCAGTCAAAAGTTGAATATAATAACTGTTTTACCAAAGAGCCACAACCTGTCGTTGGTTTCATTTTACAAACACGCCCAAAATTAGAGGCGGTCAATAAGTTTCGGCGTAGTTCGAGCCACTCTCCACTGTCACTTTGTTCGATGGTAGCCCGCTCGATTCGATGTCTTTCCTCTTCTGATCGTGTCAGTTTACTCAAAAATTCTTTAGATTCTATTTCCATCGTTTCCTCGTCAATGTCTGGCTTTTGGGCTACTGGGCCATAATCCGCGTCGTTAGAACTCACCTCTTGAAACAATGCCTTCCCACACAGCACACAACGTCCCCAGGATATCCCATTTGTGTCCCACTCATCCCATTGCAATCCCAGGATAAACAGGATATCCCTAGGATATCCTGCTATGTCCCGGGATATTGTGGACGTCCTAGGGATATCCACGATCTCCCGGGATAACGTGGATGTCTTGGGGACATCCCACGTATATCCTTTATATCCCAGAACAATTTTAGTATAATTAATCGAAGTGACTGCGTACACGTCCAATTCACTTCGCTACCGCTTAGGTTAGGTAGGGTTAGGTTACGTTACGTTATGTTACGTTAGGTTAGGTTAGGTTACGTTAGGTTAGGTTAGGAGGTTTTCTGGCTCTCAATTTGTTTTAAAAATCACAGGAAAAGTAACGTACGGTGCATAATTTGGAACGGACGTGAACAGTAGCGGCTCACGTCGGACGTGTACGTAGCCACTGCCATAATTAATTGCAAGTTTTATTTATAGTTTTAGTATTAAAACCAAATTGAATAACAAGTACAATGATCAGATATCAAAAACAAAACATGTATAAAGGAAGTATAAATTTACAGTTTATATAGCGATGAAATATGCATAGAATTCTGACAATTTATAAGAAAAGAAAATACAAATTGCATTACTTTATACCGGTACACCAATAAAATTAACGGCCAATCCCATCTAAAACAACAATAATCCCCTTTTCAAAGAAGGAGAAAAAAATCTGGCGCGGCGACTGCACAGCACACCAGCAACAGGTCAACAGTCGACAGGAACAGACGACAGACCAGAGACAAGACGGTCCAGACGTGCGTTGTAACGGTCAATCTTATCTTGGCCGGTGGGTGGTTTTTTCCACTTACCAAGTTTTCTATTTTGCAGGTTTGTTAGTTGAGAAAAATAACTTAATCTTCATTCAAGAGTAACTACAACTGTTTTGAATACAACGTACTGTTTCTTGGTAAGTAGCAAACTTTTTTTAAACATATTTATGGTACAGGTTAAGGTTAACCCTAGTTTATTTCCCTTCATAAATGTAATAAAGAGTTATTCCCCTAGGATGGTTTGGTTATGGAATGTTGCCGATTGTACAGAACTAACATATTTCAATTGTTTTGAATCACAGTTTATTTAGTATACTTGAATCACAATGAAACAGTACTGAATAAATTTAGTCAATCTCTTATTCTAAGAACTAGCATTGATTATTCAAAATCAAAGGAACTAGCATAACCTCAATATCAGTCTGTTGCAGGAATGTAAAACCATTCCTTCCATACTTCCATAAGCCCAATGTTAAGATTAACATTATTCTTATGGACAGCCAGGAGCCAGGATTTCCACTTGCGCAACTCACGTACAATACACAGTCCTAGGTGACAGGATACTGTCATGCGTATTCTTGGGAAAGCGAAGGAATTAGACTATATCCTTTGCATTAGGCTAATTAAGTTTTAATTTTTTATTTTACCTGCTGATTTGTGTAGAAATTCTGTATTTAAAATCCTGACTCTAGGCCTCATGATAATGGCTTTAACCTTGGATTATATAAGTACTCTTTAGTATAAGTACTATTTAAAATCTGAATACTACCTAAAGGCAATAAATATATTTATAACTAGCTGGCCCGACAGACGTTGTCCTGTCCTAATGTCATTCAGTTTGTTTTATGTCAAATACTCGTTCTTTTTCAATATGAGCACGTTCGATTTGCTCACTCGCCTCCCGGATGAGCTCGTTCGCTACGCTCACTCGCCTATCGAAAAAAGAGTTGGAATTGCCATTCAAGTAGTTTTTTTTATTTCCATTATGAGAGTTGTCATTCAAGTAGGTTTTTTTATTTCCATAATGAACATATATTTATGCATTTGAAGTATGTTCAGATATAGGTACTCCTTGTTAACAGCTGTTTGGTGTAACTAACTGAACTTTGATAAAATCAAAGGGAAATTTGAAGGCCAGTGGGACAGAGCCCTTAGATCGGATTTTTATGAAAAATAGTTTTTGGCCTACTCCCACACCTACTGAATATACACGCAAAATTTCATAAGAATCGGTCAAGCCGTTTCAGAGGAGTTTTGTTAGAAACACTGTGACACGAGAATTTTATACATTACATTGTGGTAAAATAAATTGCCAGTTGAGGGCATGTTTTGCCAGTCTATAAACTAAGATCAGCCAATAGTAGATGTGCTGCATTGCCAAAACTCCACACCAGCTGATCGGAATAACATTCGAGTGATATTTTTCTATGGCAACAGTGACAGCGTACAGCCATGCTATTGGCCACAGCCCAACTGTCAATTTATTTGTCCGCTATTATATTACTATACCTCCCACTAAATTTGGTTTAAGAAAAAATAAAATTCATAAACTGCTTAAGCCTAACATTAAACAACAAATTCAAAGTTTTATATTAATAACAGTAATTTAATTTAACATTTCAGGATACTAGAATCACTTGAAATGGGCCTAAATCCTATATAAAATTATGTAAATTTAAATATTGCATAAGTGTAGAGCTTCATAAATCCTGCATACAGTAATGTAATATTTTTAGTGAGTTTCCCCTATAGGGAAGAAGCTATTACCGTAGTCGGCATGGTAAGACCTAGTCCCGGGACCATGATAACTTTTCATTTTGAGGTCCCCAGATCCAAAAACACCATTCGTTCGAAACTTTATACATATCTATGTCTCTCTCTCTCTCTCTCTCTCTCTCTCTCTCTATATATATATATATATATATATATATATATATATATATATATATATATATATATATATATATATATATATATATGTGTGTGTGTGTGTGTGTCCGTGGGTGCGATAACTCTCGAAAAATGATCTGATTTTGACAAAATTTTGTACAAACGTGTAAAGCATTATTTATGACTATAATTGCGAAAACCAGACAGATCGACCCATCCGAAGTGGTATTTTGGGGAGGTTTTGTACCCCAAAAATGGTTTTTTGAACTTTTTAATGTAATATTTTAAAAAGACAAATTTTAGATTTCACCATTGGATTCAACTTAAAAATCACACAAATTGGTGTATTGATCATTTCTCTACGTCAATTGGTTACAGAGATATTGAAAGTGTCAAACACAGTACGTTGTCCAATGCTATTCTTATGGAGGATAAGAACAAAATTATAGCTCGCTTATTTATGATCGTATACTAACGAAACTTGGTGTATACGGCTTCATCTGGTTGTGGTCTATCGTTTATTACACAAAAAACTCAATTTTTACCGATAATTTCCGTGGCAGCAAACTTGCGTCCTCAGCCCCCATGTTATTCTTATAGAGAATAATTAAAATGTAATGTATACCTTAATTATGAACATAACAAAACTTGGTATGTTGGTTCACCTAGTTGAGTTCTATTGATATATGCATAAAAACCCATTTTTGGTGTTCCTTGTTGCAGCAAATCTGCGTACTCATCCCCCATATTATTCTTATGGAGAAAAATCAAAATGGTATATATCGCTTATATATCAATTTATATTGATGAAACTTGGTATGTGTACCTAGTTAATAATATTGATATTTACATGAAACCCCAAGTTTGTTGTTCCTTGTTGCAGCAAACCTGCGTACTCATCCCCAATGTTATTTTTATGGAGAATAATTCAAATTTGTTGTAACACTTATTTGTGGATATATTTTTATGAAACTTGGTACCTATGCGGCTTTATGTGGTATTAAGACATATATTTTGCATGGAAATTCGCTGAGTACGCAGGTTTGCTGCGACGGGGTATTTTATTAATGATTATTAGCACCTATGCAACTTTTGAAGAGAATATTGAAGAACACATTGCATTTTATCCTTTGGTTAACTTAAGTGTGGTAAATCAACCCTTTATTTTAAGAAACTATAATCATGATGCTAGGTGGAAAGAAAAATCAGTTTCATCGTATAGTTTAGAATGAATGAATACAAAGCGTATGACAAAGTAAAAATATAACATCTTTTAAAACTGAACCTAAATTGCAATATGATCTTAAACTTAAAGGGCTTTATGAGGGATGGGGTAGGCCTACATTAAAAGGAGGCATATGACGTAACTATGTGCTTTCAGGAAATTGTTAGGCCTAGTTTTTTGCTACCGGTAATCAATTATTTTAATTAGCATGTGTCTCTGTTTAGGAGCTGGTCAGAATCAGTTTGCCGAGGCCAAAATAAAACACAGGGTTCATGGATTGGATTGGACCCTTAAGGAATCAACTCCTTATATAAAGAGAAATCCAGGTAAAATTATATTAAAAAATTCTGCTTATTAAAGAAGGTAGATTAAAATAGGTACAGTACTATGATTAAGTGCAGTACTTCTTCATTCGATTATGCAAGAACTAAGATAGCCTTGACACCTATCAAAGTTATTACAATTTAGTTACTTACACAATTGCCTGAATGTGTCATAAGTTAAAATCACTGGGCCTATATATAATAACCAATATACATTCAAAGTTGACAGGATCGGTTAATTTTTTGTGAGTTATATGGTCAACACTGATTTTGCTACTTTTTACTTATGTCTATTCTATGTGCGTGCCAATGTGAATCTTTAAAATGAAAGAAAACAATATTTTAACTAAAATACACCATTAATCCATTTAAAAACATGATTTTTCAATTCCAATTCAAAGGTTTTAAAAAGTAAAGGCTAGGAACAGCATCAGTACGTCATTCTAAGCCGATGGGTTAAGAGTTAAGCCTTTATATCTCTATTATATATGATTGTATATTGATGAAACTTTGTAAGTTGCTTAGTTGTGGTCTATCGATATTTACACAAAAAGATTTTTTACTGTCCGCGTAGCCGCAAACTTGCTTACTTAGCCCTAATGTTATTCTAATGAAGAATAAGTAAAGTTTGATAGGTATCTCCCTTAAATATAAACTTAAATTAATAAAACTTGGTATATAGCTTCATCTGGTTTAGTTTTACTGATAATTGCATAACAACTCATTTCTTATCCCTGACAGCAAACCTGTGTAAGTTACTCAGCCCTAATGTTATCCTTATGGAGAGTAAATCAAATTTGATATTTCGATTATTTATTAATGTATATTGATGAAACTTGGTAAGTGGCTTCACCTAGTACTGGTATATTGATATTTGCACAACAAATTTGTTTTTTGTTGATCATTCCCATAGCAGAAAACCTGGATACTCAGCTATAATGTTATTTTTATGGAGAATAAGTAAAGTTTTATATCTCCCTTAATTATGAACACAAATTATTAAAACTTGGTATGTAGCTTCACTTGGTTGAGTTATATTGATGATTGCTTAAAAATACACCTCTTATTTTTCTTGTTGCTGCAAACCTGCATACTCAGCCCCAATATATTATTTTTATGGAAAATAAATAAAATGCTATATATCACTTATTTATAAATGTATTTTTATGAAACTTGGTAAGTTGCGTTATGTGGTATTGAGAAACATATAGGGCTATATGCATTATAAATTCGCTGAGAACGCAGGTTTGTTGCGATGGGGGTATGATTCATATGGAGAATAAGTAAAAATCCCTTAGTTATGAACTTAAATTAATAAAACTTGGTATGTAGATAGACTTGTAATTTGTAACTTGGTACCTGGTTGAGTTATATTGATTATCACAAAAAACATACTTCTTATCTTCCTTGTGTCAGCAAACCTGCACAACCTGCGTACTCATGCCAATGTTAGTATGCCTAATTTTTTAAATAATGGTCTGCAATGGGTTTTTGGTTTAACACCACAAATTATTCTGATTGCTTTTTTTTAATTTTAAAAATAAATTTGCAATTTGGTCCGTTGCCCCAGATTAAAGTTCCATAGCCAATATAACTCTGAACATAGGCATGGTAGGCATTTAAAATTACTTCTAAATTTACATTTCCTTTTAGTCTTCTTAAAACATATAATCCTCTGCTGATTTTTCCACTTATATATGAAGAGTGGTCTTTCCAATTCATTTGTGAATCTATCATAATTCTTAAAAATGTCATAGAACTTTTATTGTTATTGGGAAAAACCTATTTGAAAAATTTATTTATAAATTTTGTGTTTTACTCATATTAAAGATTAATTTATTAGCATGACACCAATGTTGAATTTGTTCTGTCACAGTCTGAAGATTTTCAATCAACTGATCAGGAGATTCCCCAATTAAATTTACTCATAAGTCATCAGCATATAAAAATTTGGTTCTATTTTCTCCAGCTAAGCTGTACGGTAGGTCATTGACGAATATATTGAAGAATAGTGGACCTAAACAAGAACTTGTGGTACACCCATCTCAACTGGTATTACTTCTGAAATTTCATTATCGTTCAGAACTGTAGTAGTGAGACACATATATATGCATTGGAAATTCGCTGAGTATGCATTTTTGCTGCGACGGGGGTATTTTTGGATAAAATGTTACCCAAGGCAAAATGCAGTATTAGCTTAATTTTTTATTTACAGGAAACGAGGCCATGATGAAGATGAAAACAGAGATGGAATCAACTACCACTACTTACTGTGTGTTCATATGCCCTGGTTTATGTATCTTACATTTTGGTTTTATATAAACTTATTTTTACTGCAATTATACTATAATTTTGTTTGAATTCATTACTGTATTATTTAAAAAAATCCTTAATTGTTTGTATCACATCACCGAACAATTATAAATTGAAATCCATCCTTCAGTTTTTTAAATCTGTATTTATTAATTCAACTTTTGTTCTGAGAAATGTTTAGGCCTACACATGCATATATATTCATATTATTATAAACTTATTAAAACAACTTTTTTTAAGATTTGAGTAAATTCTAATAAAAAATATTAAGTTGTGTACATATTTTCAGTGTCAATCCAATTAATGCGTTGGCTGCGGCGGACCCCGATCGGTTTTTTTTCTCAGCATGGAAACTTATGCAAATTTCATGTTTAAGAGGGGGCTCCAGTCCTCTGCGTCTACCTGCTTCTCCCATAAGACCAATGTTAACTTTCAAAGTCCGCCCCTCCTCAACGGGTTGTCCGAAATTGATTATTTGTGGTTCGTTTTAAAGATCAAAAATATATCTAGCGATTTTAGTAAGCAGAATTTCATTATCATAATAGTTAAAATTGTAAACATTTAATATTTTGGAATTTTATTGATCGATTATTATTTGCGATATCAAAATTCTGCTAACTGAAATCGCTAGGTATATTTTTGCTCTTTAAAATGAGCCATAAATAAACGATATCGAATAATCCATTGAGGAGGAACGGGCTTTGGATGTTAACATTGGAAGCAGGTAGAAACGCGAAAAGTTTTGTGACTGGAGCGCCCTCTTAAACATGTTTGCAGCAGCGAAAGTGTTAAGTACCTATAATCAGGACATTTGTGATACTTTTACAAATAAATCATGTAACAGTTATGATAAAAATTAGCATAAAATGTGACAAATTTAACAATATAAAGTTGTTAAAAATGATTTTCAAGTATTTGTTCTTTTGAACTGTGTTGTGATGATTTAAAGTTTTCTATGGGTCTGAAGATGACAAAATTACCTTTGACAAAACGTGTCATCCATTAAAAAGGTATCCTAGGATTAAAAGGGAGATTACAGGTATTTAAAGTTTATACATTAGTCAACCTGATTAAAAAAACAACATCAATGTGAAGTAAAAACTTGTGTTTCTATGTGTAAGCTGGGCATGGGCAATTATAGTATTATTTTACAAAAGAATAATTTAAGGTTGTCCTGTAATTTATTTTAGAACTGTCTTCCTATCGGATTGTGTGACCATATTCAAAGGTGTCCCATTATTCTATCAGTATGAATCCCCTAACCCCACAGATACCCCTGCCTATCCCATGATAATTCTGCAGTCATCCATATGGCTTCAGGGTACGCACTATTACTAGGAGCCATATTGCCTCCTAAGGATGACCGCAGGGTTATCATAGGGTAGGCAGGGATATCTGTGGGGTTAGGGGATTCATACTAATAATGGGACAACTTTCAATACATGTCTCCAATAAATCCTGTGGGACATCCTGGGGATGTCCTAGGGTTTCAGAGAACAATATCCTTTTGTGGTCCGAGGGATGTCCCCAGTATATCCTGTGGTACATCCTGGGGATGTCCTAGGGCTTCAAATACAATATCCTTTTGTGGTCCGAGGGATATCCCCAGATAATCCTGTGGGACATCCTGGGGATGTTCTATGGCTTTCATTATCATGTCCTGATTAGGTCCAAGGGACATCCCATGGTCATCCTGAGGGATGTCCCCAGGATGTCGTGGGGAGAGGACATTTTTGTGTCCTGGGGACATCCTGAGGGTATCGTGAGGATATCGTGGAATGAGATAGGGATGATCCTAGGATATCCTGCTTATCCCACTGTGATGTCCTTGGGATGTCCTGGGGACAATCTTGTGCTGTGTGGGTTTTTTGACTTTTTCTTTCCTTGTCATTTTCCTACTTTTCTTTTTCTCTTTAACCCTGTACTTTTCGTGTAATATCCAGGGCTTGCCTTGTACATGTGTTTGTGCAGTACGTATAGTGAGTGTTTCCGGTGTTGTGTTATAGAACTGCCGCCGAGCACCGTCTTTGGTATGATCCTCTCATGTCAAAATTAACCCGTTTTCCTCCTATGTACTTAGCCACGATCGAATTGTAATGCTCAACTGCATTGGAAGTTAGTCTGTTATCAAACTCCGTGAATGGCGGCTGATGTCATGAACAACATCAGAGATTAAATTGTACAAACCAGCGGACACTAGCTGAGGAACTAAGTTTCCTTCACTATTTACATCTTGCGCTTCCTTTGCACAAAAGTATCCCCTTTCTCTACAATGCTCATGCTGTCCAAATACATGACTGGGTACATTCAAAATATCCAGCCTCAGCTGTTTAATATTTTCTACGTTGGGCACATCTTGTTTCTTCCTGTATTCCTGGGCTTTTTGGACAGCCATTCTACAACGGAAAACATTTTCACCCAATTCTTTCCTCATAAGGATGCTGTTTTTGTTTTTGTTAGATGTAACTGCTATTTGCCTTAGTTTGTTGGAGAAGTTTTGCAGCAAATGGTTTTTACATTCAATTTTTTCAACGGTAATACTTTTATATGGTCTGCTCTCTACACAATCCTTTTGTATACGCTACTGTCACCGTCTGCTATCAGACGAGCGTATCTCACTCCATACATCTCTTCGCTACGTTGAAAGCCGTCTGCGATGATGGCAGGCTCCATATATGCTAGAAGAGCTCTGGGTTGGCCCCCAGTTTTTGTAGCAGGTATGCTCTGTTGGCTCCTTTCCTAAAGACGCAGCTCGGGAGCATGGAGTTCTTCACTCCCATATACAGCACCTTCTTTTGTATTGTGACCAACAATAGCCGCCTGAAAATATAAACCCTTAGTAGTATATTTCCCCAAGATGTGTAACGTCAGAATGATTTAGCTAGGGAATTATTTCCTTTTTACATTAGATAAATACCCCCGTCGCAGCAAACCTGCATACTCAGCGAATTTCCAATGCATATATATTTATGTATATGTATACACCATATACAGCCACTTACCAAGTTTCATAGATACATAATCACAAATGAGCCATAGTTCAATATAATATATAATGTGTTGCAATCTATAGTATCTATAGAGTGTAAAGTTATAAATGATATTATAATGTTATAATATGTGTCCATAAGAATAACATGGGGGCTGAGTACGCAGGTTTGCTGTAACAAGGAACACAAATTATAGGTTTTTATACAAATATCAATATAGCTCAACTAGGTGAAGCTACATACTATTAAGTTATATTAATTTGTGTTCATAATTAAGACGGGCATAACATTATCCCTCCTTATTCTCCATAATATATGGGACTGAGTAAGCAGGTTTGCTGCTATGGGAGCTTTCGGCAAGATATTGTTTTTTTGTCAATTCTCAATAGACCACAACCAAATGAAGCCATATACCAAGTTTTGTTCAGATACGTTCATATAAATAAGCGAGATATGAAATGTTTCTCATTCTCCATAAGAATAACATTGGACAACGTACTGTGTTTAGCGCACTTTGAATATCTCTGTATGATCAAAACACCAAATTTTGTCGTCCATTGTATGTCGTCTGTTTTAATACATATACAAACAACAATAATTATTCAACTACGTACCACTTCTGACAGTGACGAGTAGTTAGTTCTGTAGGACCTTTTGCACCAGCTGCCATCAGTAACGACAGTGAGAAGCGGCGTGCCGTCTTCATCTACTTCTCCATTTTCTACAGCGTATCTTGCCTCTTCCTGTGCTGCGTTTTTCATTTCACACTCAGCTGTAGCTACCAACTCCGAAATTACCTAATAAGTTAACAAAATAAATACATCTAAATTACTGTATATCAAGTAAAGTCTTAAAATACCCCCGTAGCTGCAAACCTGCGTCCTTAGCGAATTTCCAATGCATATATATTTATCTTAATGCCACATAAAGCTACATACCAAGTTTCATCAATATAAATTCATAAATAAACAAACAATTTATGACATTTTAATTATTCTCCATAAGAATAACATGGCGGCTGAGTATGCAGGTTTGCTGAAGCAAGGAACACAAAAAATGGGGTTTTATGCTAATATCAATATAACTCAACTAGGTGAAGTCACTTACCAAATTTCATTAATTTATTTTCATAATTAAGGGAGATAACACGTTACTTATTCTCCATAAGAATAACATGGGGATGAGTACGCAGGTTTGCTGCTACGGGAGCCTTTGTCAAAAAACTTTTTTGAGGAAATATCAATGGTCCACAACCAGATAAAGCCGTATACCAAGTTTCGTCAGTATATGTTCATAAATAAGCGAGATATAACATTTTTATTTTCCTCCATAAGAATAACATTAGACAACGTACTGTGTTTAGCACTTTCAATATCTCGGTAACCAATTGACGTAGAGAAATGATCAAAATACCAAATTGTGTGTTTTTTCAAGCTCAATCCAATGGGAAAAAATAAAATTTGACTATTTCCAAAATTATATGTAAAAGATTCAAAACCCCCATTTTTGGGGTACAAAACCCTCCCAAAATACCCCTTCGGATAGAGCGATCTGGCTGGTTTTCGAACTTAAAGTCATAAATGTTCCTTTACACGTTTATACCAAATTTCATCAAAATCGGACAATTTTTACGAGAGTTATCGTGCTCACACACACACACACACTCACACACACACACACACACACACACACACACACACACACACACACACACATATATATATATATATATATATATATACAGTTTCGAACGAATGGTGTTTTTGGGGTCTGGGGACCTCAAAACGAAAAGTTATCATGGTCCCGGGCCTAGGTCTTACCATGCCGACTACGGTAATAGCTTCTTCCCTATAGGGGGAATTCGCTAATATAAACTACAATTTAGTAACGTTGTCGAGAATATTCAATGTTATTGTAGTAAATAAATATTATTTATCTCCAGACTTTTTTGGTAACAAAACTTTTAGTATGGCTCATTTTTTCACCATAAGCGTCATAATTATTTGTGGGATTTCATATATCAACGTACAGGGCCTATCAACAGTGCACTAGTGCAGTTAGTTATGTTCGGTGTGGTGGTGATCCGTGTTGTGTTTTATTGGGTTAATTTATGCTAAAAACTTTTTCAATAGTCTACATGGGCACTAACATATGATTATCTAAAAACCATACATTCGTTACCTGAAAAATAATAATCACTTTAAAGCCCGTAGTTATTTTTAACCAGTAATTAATTACTGATTTATTTTGTTTTACTGTGGTAAAATTTGTTATTTAAACTGGTGAACTGCCAACGTACGAATGTCTAGGTTGTAGATGATAATTGTTATAATAATTTAAAATTTGGTTACAGTTATGATATATCCAAAGTACAGTAAATAAGTAGACCTACAGTAAATGTTTGAATAAAATAAATTACTATTTACCATAAGAATTTCCTTATAAGTTTTGTTGCTCATCGGGGGAATGTCCATTGTAGAAAAAACTTCCTCTAATTAAGCATGACCTCCACCTGTTGCCATAGTTCCACTAACCGCACACTTATTGACATCCATTAAATCATTTTTCTTTGTTTCTGACCAAATAACTTTGTTTATGTTACACATGGAACACTTGAACACAAAACCACTCTTCAGCCCAACTCTCTTTTCCCGTAAAAATGTTAAATCTTTAAAACTACAACCTATATGGGACTGTGGTTATCTAATTCTTTCACTTGATCGAAAAAATCACATATTTTAACTATTCTTCGACCACACAGCTTTGAGGCGTGAGAAGTCTGTTGTGTCTTTTTCCCCATTGTGTCTTGATTTTTTCCTGAAAAGACAACAGATATAATTTTAGTTGTAACAGTAATAATTTTAGTTGTAATAATTAGCTATACAATGCTAACGCATCAAACTGACAAAATATAAATGTTTCTAGAAATTAGAGCAGTAGACAGTTAATATTACAATATGTAGGCCTAGGCCTACTTTAAAAGTGCTTACTAAGTCACATTCTAGTTTATTAAATTACAGATTATTCCTTTTTGGTTTACTATTTATAGCATAATAAGTCTCCTAGTACCTACTCTAAAATCTAAACAATTAGGCCTACAGTAGTTGTACTTACTTTACTATCAAAGTACTTTTTTAAATAGGAAGGTAGCTTCCGTTTTTTCGTCCTCGACGGGAATTTCTTCAGATGGCCCATCACGGTTTAGAAAACCGTTAACAAAACTGAACTGAATATTGACAGTTAAAGTTGTTGACCTTCCGATGTTGACTTCACGCGCCAATGATGATCTTCTCTCCCTTCAACGCTAGTGCTATCTGTGGGGAGAACGCCGAACTGTTGCGCCGCCCCGCGCTGCTCGTGAGGGTGTCACAGTTGTAGCGTTGTTTTCAAACGACGAAAAATGTTGAAACACATTTTTGTTTCAAGAAAAGTAAAAAGTAATTTTAATACTGAGTATATATGGTTACTTATAAGCCATATCAGACAATTCTACATCAACGTTTACTTTTTCTAAAGCTGAACTAGTTTTGTCAAATCCTTATGGAAAATATCTTTTTTAATTTCAACAAAATAAAATACTAAAATATTTTTTTTTAATGTTGTAGCATGCTACACATAGGTTAAGTTATGTTTATTAATATTATTTTTTGATTTATGCTAAATATGTAATCGTTTAATTATAGTTAAGTAAAAAGTAAATTAGTCCCAAGTTAAATAACAGGCACTGCCGGGAGCGCAGTGATTGAGTCCTGCCGCCTCTTAAATAGATCAACTCAGCAAACCTGGTCTGAAAGCTCTACGAACCCTTGAATAGAACCAGCAGCAACAGAACAGCCATAAACCAATGTTTTCAGATTTGAATAAAAATTGGAATAAATGTATATTTTTAACTGATTTTAAGTTTTTATAGTTTTTAATGTGGAAATTCACTTCCCTCACGTCAGCGTGCTGCGTGCGAACTCGTTTGAAAAAATCAGTGTGAAAGTGTGGGATATGACGATTGATATTATAAGGGAAAGTATGGGATAAAGTGGAATTTTTTGTATCAGCTAATCAGCTTGTGGGATATCTTTTACCGCTGAGTGGAAACACTGGTTCAAATGTCAAATAAATTTCTGTCACTGTCAAAGAGAAGGGAATTCGATCTAAATCTAACCTCAAATATGCTGAAGGTTTGTCAGACTCACAGGGCCATTTCTAGATGGTTGGGCAGTCAGTTATTCATTATAAGTAAATTAAGTTCAAGTACCGTGATGCAGTCAGCTTCTCCCTCAAGACTTAAAGGGAAAGTAGCCATAGTTACAGCATCGACTGACGGGTTAGCTTATCAATTTAAATAATTGTATTTTGTGTCTTAATTATCTTTATGGTTAGACTAATTTTTAACTTGTGGAAGTTTGGCAAATCGGAGGGATGATGGAAGGGGTCTCAAATTAAAGGTCTTGAACCCAGGAACTCGGAAAAAATAGCATTATTTCTAAAAAGTTACCAGCAAACGAGAAATCATCACCCATAAGAAAAGCATGAGGATTTAAAAATGTCTTTTATGTTTACACTTGAGCATGTGATTAAGTGTCTACTTTGTATACAAACTGACATGTGTTCCTGCTTATTTTCTTTTCTTTAGCATGTAAAGAGTCAGAGAGGCAGACTATTGGAGCAAGGTTAGGGGCTTTGGTCCCTTCAAGCCACTAGCATTTATCATAAATACTTATAAAATAGGTCATAAACTCATAAAATAGGTCATAAACTCTCATAAAGTAAAAGACTTACAACAAAATAATACTAGATAGATTGCTTGGATTTTTTAAGGTTTAACATGTGTAAATTTTTTATAAGTAGAGGCCTAACGCTTAAAATTTGTTTTATGTAAGTTAAGTGTACGTTTGTAATACTGCCATGCTTGTACAGGTCCTTTCATGGTACAGTACTTGGTGTGTAGGGGAGCCAGTGCGAGAGAGATGATGAACACCCCCCCTCCTCCAATGGTTTCTTACAGTTAATGAAGCATAACAAACACATTTAAACAATGACCAACATAACTATTATATAGGCCTATGTTTTGAAAAAATGTAGATTAGTAAGTTGACTGCACTGAGATGCGTGAAGAGGTGTACTAAGTCATTAGTGCTCATGCGCAAACCAGATGCCAACTACCGTGAAAGGACCTGTATATGTTTATTGACAATAACGAATATTTTATTTTATTAAATTTATACCGTAAGTTAGTCAAAATAAAATTGGCTGCATCACAAATTAAAAAAAAATGGTATTCGTGAATGTCTTAAAGAAATAAATCATCTTTGACCAAAAATTAAACCATGTCTTATTATTAATAGGCCTAAACTATTACATTCGCCCATGCACATTGAAACACCTGTTTTAAGCTAGCTTAAATCATCGTTGTAAGATGGTACTGCTAGTACGTTGGAAAATAAATAAGTGAGAACCACCCATTAAATAATAATAATCATGGTAAGTGTTTCTATTAGGGTGAAGTGGGGTAAGTGCAACCAGGTTTATTTATTTTTCAATTTTGAACTGTTACTGTGAAGTAACTATTAAGGAGAGATAAATAAAACTCAGCACACAGTATTAGGGTTTATCTAGCTCCAATATCCTACAATTAGAATATTTTTACTGTTTACCATAAATAAAAAAAAAATAAAATAAAAAACATGTCCACTGGTTGCACTTGCCCCATGCATCCGGGGTAAGTGCAACCACAGCATAGAATCCTCCATAAGAGGCAATGCAAATGACAACTGGGGCAAGTGTGTTATAGCTTGTTTTTCACTGATTCTGTCAATATTTTTTTCAATTTTTTATCTTAAACTGTTTGGGAGATACAAACTTTGTCGCGAGTCAACGCGCGATAATCGGGAAAATGGGTAAAATATCAAAGATAAGTTTTTTTACGTTATTGCTTGAATAAATATATATATGTGATACTTACATGATTCACACCTGGTTAGAACATCATTTCTACAACTTTTCATGTTTTTCTTATTTTTAATGGTCTTCTTTTTCTTATTTTTCCTTAATTTTATACTTTTGACAAAATATTAATGTCACAGTTTCTCATATTAATTTTTTTTATCATAATGAACTAAACTAAAGTAAAGCAATAATTGAACTTGAAAACTTAAATGTTCTACACTCTAAAACACTAATTTACAAAACCATTTTTATAGTTTGGCATATTAGGAGATTGTAGGCGCCTAATGTTTTTTCTTGTTTTAATGGTTACCGGTACTTTTGTTTTTTCACACTTTTGACCAAATTAATTAAAATTAAAATAAAGCAACTCAACTTTAAAACTTAAACTGTTCTACACTTTGAAACACTATTTACAAGAAGAGTTTTTGAGAATTTATTGAAGGTTGTAAGAAGAAAAGGCTACCGGGAAGGTTGCACGGTTGCATGGTTGCACTTACCCCAATTTCGGTGGCTGCACTTGCCCCGTGTGCAAAAACGACGGGGCAAGTGTAGCCATGGCTCTCATTTCAAAGTTATTAATCCAACACCAAAAAAAGGCATATTTCTGAAAACTACATATTAAACTTCATAAAATTGCCAACTTTGGTTATCATAGGTTGAAAAAGAAAAATTTTAAAAAATGTCAAAGTTTCAGGGTTGAACTTGCATTAAGATTCAAAATGTAAGCATTTTCTAAAATTAAAAAAACAAATGCATGTAAGCTGATGTTTTTCAAACATTTTGCTGAATATATAAAGAAAACATTCTAAAATTACAAACCAAGTGGTTATTTCTCAAAAATAATAATTTTTTAGCTACATAAGCAGCCGTGGCCATACTTGCCCCGTGGTTGCACTTACCCCACTTCTTGTATTGTACACAACTGATCTTAAAAAATATAGCTCAATTATTAGTTTTGATGGAGTATTAAACTAGATAGGGCCTCCTGACAAAAAAAGTACTCTTGAGAATTAATCCTATACTTTATGATTACAGTAGACGCTCTTTTATCCGGCATTCTATGAACCGGCACATTCTATTAACCGGCACCAGGCGACTCGGGTTTTTCCATGTATTTTCGGTCGTTTCCGTTTCGTACTGCGACTGCGCTGGACTGTTCCCGCCTTTTTCTTAGTCACCTGTTGTTTGTTTACGTCTCAAGCAGTAACGTTCAGTGATGTTCGTAAACTTTGCTCAGTACACTACTGTATTCAACCTATTTTTAGACGCCGACCTTCCGCCCGGCTGTCTGTCCGCCCGTCTGTCTGTCTGTCTATCCGTCCACAAATGCAGGTGTTCCGGAGCAGTGCCAAGGTCAACCAATGCGCGCGACCACAGCTCATTACTGTAGCGAGATGACAGACTCTCAGATTACTGTATTCCCATTAATAACTAAAAAGTTCTATTATCCGGAAAAATCGATTTACCGGCATGGGCGTGGTCCCAAACATGCCGGATAAAAGAGCGTCTACTGTAGCAATGCCTGTGTCTTTGTTTTCAAAAAAAGTCATCTCGGAATCAATCAGAATAATTTTGATAACAATTAAGTATTAGGCCGAGGGTCTTTTGGACCTTAAAAACTGGTTGGTATAACGTAAACCCCAGAAAAACTCAAATTTTGTTAAACATTTCATTTGAGTTTGAAATCAAAACAAAAGATTCTTAACAGCTGTGAAAAAATTAACCAGTGAACTGTTAAAGTAGCATCCATATATTAAACATACTCCATAAGGCGGTCTAACACTTCTCCCGAACACGCTCAAAGATTCTCACGAACATTCCGCCCCATTGTTCACTGAACATTCTGTCCCATAATCATAGTTCGTGTAGCTCCCACACTTCTCGCGAATACTCTGAATATTCGGAGTTCGGCCCAATGTTCGGGCGTGTTCGTGAGAAGTGTGGGACCGCCTTTAGGAGTATGCTTAATCTATGGGAGCACTTTCATATGGTAAGGTATCAACAAGTGATTTATTGAAAACAGTGACTAGAACCATTGAATAAAGATTGCAAATAAAGTGGCAAATTATTAAAATGTGTACTACATAAAAAATACTAGGGAGATTGAGTTATAATTAGGCTATTACTGGAGTGATTCTGATATGCGGAAGAGAGTTTCTACTGAGTCTTATCAGGGATAAGGACTATTGTATTTTTTATTCAAAATCCTGTAGGCTTATACTACATATAGGTATTTTATATTGATAAACTTTAAAACTTAAAAAATTACATAAAGCTATACAGTCAAACCTCGATCAACCGTCACTTTTAACCGTCACTCTCTGTTATCAGTCTTTCGTCTGTGAGAATTTTACTATTTATTAATATCAGGATTTGCACCATATGGCAGATTCTGGGCGTCTGTATGAGCTATTATGTCATTTCTAACAACATAAATATCTATGTACTTCGAAGTATTCTAATTTTGTAGGCCTTGTACACGTTTATATACTGTAATGACAATTCTATTATCTGTCTATTCAGTTACAGTCCCGGTCCCGAAGGTGACGGTTAATAGAGGTTCCACTGTACCCACAATTTAATACAAAGAAATTATTTTGTATATTTATTGTAGAATATGTACTACAGGTGTCCTAGTATTTTATTAAATAGCAAGGTAAACTTGCAGGTTGAAGTCACTGTCCCAGAGATTTAACCTTCATTGCCCGAGATTTAGCCACACTTACATGAAACCAATTTTATAGTTTGCATTACTCACCTTGCCCCTTATTGGACCTGAAACTGTACCATTGTGTGGAATTGACCTGTAGTAGGCCTATCAGTATTTCAGTCTGGATATCGGTAACAGACCAGATGTTAATTAAGTTTGGAGCTTGATTTTATTAACTCATTTAAGTTTAAAAAAATCCTTTAATTTTGATTACAGGATTGGCTTTGCTATTGCTAAACGTTTGGGAGCTGAAGGAGCTAGTGTTGTCGTAAGCAGTCGTAAGGAAAAGAATGTTAATGAAGCTGTTAAGAAACTAAAAAATTCTGGGTATTCGGTGGTAGGAACAGTGTGTCATGTAGCCAAAAATGAAGATAGAAAACTATTGCTTAAAACTGTAAGTATTCTAGTTTAGTCTACGCATGTCATTTCTGGAAATACTAAGATACGATATTTTTAAACTTGTATCTTTACTAAAGGAGCTCAGCCCTCTGCTTGCCTTGTTCACACTGGGTTTTTGGATCATTTGCACAGGGTCAGGAGGGGCCCCTACCCGAGCCCAGAGCTGGGCCACACTTCGGGCCAGGTGCACTACAGACGTCTGCAGCAGTGGCACAAGAGTCAGTTTACACCCAGAGGTGTGGTGCGGCCATTGTCTTACAAATATTCTAACATACGCCCTGAGTTTTCCTGTTTATCTATGTTGCTTTTAGGTACTTTGGTATTATACGGATGCCACCCTTATACAGTGCGCTGCGGCAGTTATGTTAGGATGGGTTATCATAAAAATGATTGTAGGACTTTCCTTGTTTAGTTACGAATCGAATGATACCTGATGAGTCATACTTCAGGCCGCCAAACCCCCTCCAAATAGGCCAAGGTCAGGTCGTTGACCGGAGCGCGCGCATCACCTGTCACCGCCTGTATCTGGGTCAGTGTCATGAGTGATTTATTGCCGTCACTACGTTACATTTGTTTTCATAATGAGTGACGTTCTTTTGGTGTGGGATTTACCTCGAAATGAAGAGGAAACCGTCCGTATTTTTATGATAACCCATCCTAACATAACTGCCGCAGCGCGCTGTATATTTGGCGGAGTACATGTGGCGATCGGGTGTGGCTGCTAGCGGCGGCGACGCATTCAACACGATCCTAGCGAACATCGCTGTCTTTTGGGAGGCACAACACAAAGACCGCTCATCAGAATGATGTAAAATTTGTACAGTAAGTCAATAAAAGTACGTTTTTTCGAATTATGTAGTTATTTTTTGTATCCGGTAAAAATTTAACCTCCTAAAATAGTGGCATCCGTATAATACCAAAGTACCTGATTTTATTTTATTTTTGTGTTCACAATATATATATTTTTGTTTTTAAAAGATTGCCAGCCTCCTTTTGCCATACTTTGCCCATCTTCGTGGACTACAGATCTGTGCTGCCCGGCCAAGCACAAATGTGATAACTGTAATTTGTTTGGGGGCACTGACTGACATTTTTATATTTCTGGAATCTGTGTTCGAATCCCTGATCACGTTAACACATCTCAAACAAGTGTAATACCGTGCATATTTTATCACACAAAAGTTATAGTTAAAAACTCGTTATTTAACTTTTCTTGCTACTTACTAAGCTAAAGTGTTGTAACTGCTAATTTTTAAGGTATTTTAATTGTGTATACAAAAGATACCACAAACTAGCTTAGCAAACCTCTTTGATTCCACAAAACTCCTTAGAAAAAGATGATTGCAACATTTAGGTCAGTTTTGAAAGTGTTAATACTACATTTTAGCAGAGGGAAATATATATGAAGACATAATAGCTCAACAATTCACTAAAGAAAAAATATCACTAAGCATATTAACTGTTTTGGTCGAATAATAAACAATCAGATATCCTAAAATGAACTAGAAAAACTATTAGATAAAAAATAGTTTTTAATTTTGGTAATATTTTTAATTTGTTGGGTTAAAAACCTTGGCTAGGGCTTATTAATACAACCACTCAGAGAACAAAAATTGGATATTCTTATAGGTATTTTCTTTGGTGTTGTCATAATACATCAAAACTATCTTATCTTCTTTGGGTGGCCCTCAAAGTTCCCATGTTTATTCATGGAACAAGTTTGTCTGCATCAGATGCCTATCCTGCTTATACATGTTTTAGTCACAAAATAATGTAGTACATGTTATACTCAGGGGGATTTCTTTATTCATGCAAGGCCGGACTTAAAGTTTGAATGCTCCTTGGTCCAAGAATCCTTTCCGCCACCTCTTGGTACAATATCAGAGCAGTAAGTAAAATTACGTCCGTCAATTGTTCTTAATAATATTTTAGTGAATTTCCCCTACAAGGAAGAAGCTATTACCATAGTAAGACCATGGTAAGACTTAAGGCTGTGACCATGGTAACTTTTCGATTTGAAGCCCCCAAATGCCAAAAACACCATTCGTTCAAATTCATATATGTATGTGTGTGTATATTTATACTAGTGGCTTGAAGGGGCCATAGCCCCTAACTTACTCCTATGCTCTGCTTCATCTAATTTGTTTACTGCTTAAGAAAATAAAACAATGTAACACATGTCAGTTCGTAAACAAAGTAGTCACTTATTCACATGTTTTAGTGTAAACCATTGTTAAATCCCCATGCTTTTCTTTTGGGTGATGTTTTATGTTATTTCTCATTTACTAAGTTCAGTTTGGGAATACTGCTATTTTTCCTGAATCCCTGGGATCAAGACCTTTAATTTCCCATCATCCTGCAATTTGCCAAACTCCCACAATTTTGACTAAAATTCCGCTTACAGAATTTTATATAAAGATGTGTGTGTGTGTGTGTGTGTGTGTGTGTGTGTGTGTGTGTGTGTGTGTGTGTGTGTGTGTGTCCGTATTGTAAAAAGAGTCCGATTTTGATGAAATTTTGTATAATTGTGTAAGGCAAAGTCTATTTTCATGAGTTCGAAAACCAGACAGATAGCATAAGGGGGTTTTGTACCCCAAAAATGGGTTTCTTTTGAACTTTTTACATATAATTACTTTTTAAACCAAATTGTAATTTACCTTGCACCATTTAACTCAGCTTGAAAATCAAACAATTTACTACCTTTAATTATTGCTCTATGTCACTCGGTTACTGAGACATTTATAGTGCTAAACACAGTCCTATGTTAAATCTTATGGAGAATAAGTAAAATTGTATACTAAGCTTATTAATGAATATATAGTAATGAAACTTGATATTTGGCTCCATATGAATGGGGTTTATTGATATTTGCATACAAAACCTATTTTTTGTGGTCCCTGTGGCAGCAAACCTGCGTACTTAGCAGCTACGATGTTATTCTTGTGGAGAATAAGTAACATGCAATATCTCGCTTTTTTATGAACATATATTGGTAAAACATACTTAACATATACCATACTTAATATATTCATATTAATTTACAGGCATTGGATAATTTTGGAGGCATTGACATCCTGGTGTCAAACGCTGCAGTCAACCCCACAGTTGGGCCAGTTTTAGATGTGAGTTTTTATTCTAGCCTATCAGTCTAGAAAAACAGTGTTTAATTTGAGATTACAGTGGAGATTTAAATTTGAGAAATAACTTTTTAAAGTCCTGACATTGCTGGTTCAAACAGATGATTCCGTAATTTATTTGATATATGGAAAACAATTTAAATATATACTAGAGACTGCCCAATGGTCGAAAATCGACCAAATAATTGAAAAATTGACTTAATATCTGGTGGGTTCTAGTGCGCCCATGTCTCTCCCTCTCATTCCTACCCCTCCCCCACCCTTGCTACCAAGTAATATTTTAAATGTAGAGTTAAAACAGATAACAGAGGGGCGTTACCATTCCAGTAGTCAGTAGCGTTTTTATTCATGCCTGAAACCTCTCCACCTCATCCTCTCCCCGTTTAATGTGGAGTAAAAACGGATAGCAGGAGGGCGTTACCATTCTAGTAATCAGTAGCCTTTTTATTAGGGGCGTGCGAGTATTCGAACTTCGACCTTTTTTGAGATTTCTCGAGACTTCGAGATTTGCAAAAAAGTTTGAAGTTCGAGCCGAATATTTTAAACGCCGACTAGTGAAATGAGTCGTCTGAAAAAGTAAATTTAAACCAAAAACGTTCCAGAATCAATGTATAGATTCTCGTATTTTTCACGGTAGAACTCCATAACAAATATAATTCAGCAATGCTAATACTTTCGGTACTTCGTTTATAAAAAGTACTGTAATATTTTTAACTGCCGACCTGATCAACAAACGAAATGGATCTACTTTCTCTACGCTCAATCACATCAAATGGACATATTGGTGATATTATCACACTATTCTGTTTGCAGTGCAGTGTTGCCATTACCCAGTTGAGTTGTGAAATATTTCACGGTTTATAATAGCTAATATAAAAATAGTAATGCTCCACAAAAAACACCCCAGCAAAAAACTAAAATCCATGAAAACACTTTTTCTAACTGTTGCAGCGGTACAGTCATTTCTGCAACTTACAACTTCGAACATTACACATTATTATTTTTCCTGGAGTCTGAAATTACATCTGGCAACATTGTTGGCGTACCCACTTTGCGAACTGCCTTAAGATGTTGACTGAAGATAGTTATAATGAAGATGGTAATAATGATTTAGCGTGACCAATAGCTAGGGACAAGGTTGTAGGTGATATAAATAATCATGACGGCATTTTAGTGTGCAGCCGAAATAGTACTCTCCAAAAATTGGATTGTTACAAAATCTTCAGTTTACGGTGGAATCTAAAGTACTTTGGGATAAAGCGAATATAAATGCAACTGTAATCATAATGTAGTTGTTAAAGTTAACAATTAGTGTCACATCGCTGTTGTAATAATTTACACTTCAAAATCACTAATTGCGAGGTTCACAAAATCAAAGGATTTTATAAAAATTCTGAATAGTTACGTCACGCATGTTTATAATACCGGTGGTCATATTATTTAAAGAATGATTATATTCTTATTCTATGTACGCCTAACCACGCCGCGATCAAAATGGCGCAGTGTGTTTTTACTCAACAGCTAGCTATCAGTTGTGCGAATAAAATCATATTGTTAACTCCGGCACCGCGGGATTGTTTGAAATTATGAATAAACTTTAGTAGAAAGCATATCATTTTGTGTTTCTGAAACCTTCTGTTTCAGAAGCAGATATATAGGTTATATCTATTAGGTTCGATACGACATAAGTACTAGGCCTATTACATTCAATTACTAGGCCTATGATTATTGGATAACTTATTTCTGTGAGTACAATAAGATATTGACTGGTTAGGGCCTAAGTGTTTGGTTACATTTATTTATTTATTCCAACAGTTACACCATTTTTATAATTAAATACATTAATTCCAAGATGGCTTATCACTAACGGTTACATAAGGTTACTAAAAGTTACAAGTTACATGGAGAGTACATATTGACAAATAGTATTTTTATTATGGTTGTTAATAAATATGGTAATAACCGCAGTAGTTAACCATGTGGGCTTATCAGTTTAGTTAAAATTGTGTAGTTCTCTTCCTTTACATTATTATTAATTTCCTATGTACCTAATTTATCTTGAAAGAAAAATTTGTGGTTACTGTAAACAAGTGGTCTCAATAAATTTTCCTTTTTAGGACTTATTTTCCCATCGTAGGCCTTTATTTATTGAACGTAGGCCTAATGAATATAGGAGAAGCGAATGAAAGATGACAAAAATGGAAAGTTGTAAATTATTTTACAATACCAAAATGGATACAATTTTTGTTCTTTAAAACATAATTTAAATAAAGAATACATATAGGCCTAATCAAAAATGCTCAAAGCTCAAGAACTTTGAAAAATTCAGCCCGGCTTGGCTCGAGTCAGAAAATCACTGCTGGTATATTGCACACCTCTAGGGAAAATCCCGATCAAAAAAGCTCGGCTCGAGAAAGCTCGACGCTCGAGAACTTAGAAAAAAGCTCGGCTCAAGCCAGAAATCACTATTCGCACACCCCTACTTTTTATTTATGCCCCGAAACCTCACCACCTCATACTCCCCCCCTCATAAACAGGTTTAATTATTTTTAATATAGTGTTAAAACGGATAAGAGAAGGGTGTTACCATTCCAATAGTCAGTAATATATTTATTTACATTAGTCCTAAATTATCTGTTCTTGCCGTTGTGGAGTTAAAACGGTTAAGAGAAGGGTGTTACCATTCCAGTAGTCAATAGCCTATATATTTATGCCATAAAACTCCTCCACCTCATCCTCTCCCCGTCACTTATCCTCACAAATAGGTTTAATTTTTTTAATGTAGAGTTAAAATGGATAAGAGAAAGGTGTTACCATTCCAGTAATCAGTATCCTTTTTATTTGTGCCTGAAACCACTCCACCTCATCCTCTTCCTGTTTAATGTGGAGTTAAAACGGATAGCAGAAGGGCGTTGCCATTCCAGTAATCAATAGACTATTTATTTATGCCTTAAACTCCACCACCTCATCCTATCCCCGTCACTCATCCATACCCCCTCGCAAAAATGTTTAATTTGTTTAATGTAGTGTTAAAACGGATAAGAGAAAGGTGTTACCATTCCAGTAATCAGTAGCCTTTATATTTATGCCCGAAACCTCTCCACCTCATCCTCACCACTTCTCTCATCCTCCCTCCCCTCACAAACAGGTTTAATTTGTTTAATGTGGAGTTAAAACCGATAAGCAAAGGGTATTACCAAAATAAGTTTCTGTAGGCCCGACCAAGAGACCTTTCCTAACTTACATTGTGTTAGGAAATTACTTTTTTAAACTTTATAAAACTTCATAGAAGTCGTTGTGCTCCGACTCTTAAGCCAACAGCAGTTATGTAACATCAAATCCTGCTTCTTAATTTATCCCATGAACCTCACCCCATAAAACTCCCATGCAGCTGCTGTGGCGGGAGTATTACTCAATTTAACTTAACTATGGGCCAGTTTTGTAGTTAAGTTACACAATGGGGTTTTATAAATAGTTTATTAGTGACATATACTAAAATAAAAGGAGGTTGTTGTCTTGCCTGTCATCATGTATATTCTGTTCTAACACAAAAACTTCTAAAGTGATTGAGCTGAAATTTGGTATGGAGGTAGTTTAATATATGACTGGCCTCCGGATAGGCCTACTTATGTATCATGAATCCCTTTGGGCTCCACCCCCAAGTTCCAATGTTTTATGGATATTAGTTTTCATTTCAATGGTCTATCTGGGTTTTTATGACTGCCAGGTCCCCGTGCGAAGAATGGGACTCCATTTTAATAAATAACGAGGAATAATAACTAGAGGTCGTGCGGATCTTCGTGAAGCCTGGGTGTTGATAGTGAAACTGGTTAAAACCGGTTTTTTTAGGGTGGGGGGTGAGCGATTGACTGCTGCTCTACGTTTGTTGACAATAAACCGCTTGTGAGAATCATCTGCTACGTGCCAAACAAAAAACATTGCAACCGCGAAATGATTGTTATGCAGAAAACTTAGGTTATTGATTAACACAATATATTTTCATTTGTGTGTGCTGGTGAATTAATATTTATCAAATTGTTTGGTTTAAATAAGACTAGTTTCCATTTAATTTTGTTGTGTATTCTGAAACTGTCTGCGTGTGAACAAAACCGTAAGAGTGAACATGATTTGGTACCGCATCGGGATTGTTTAGTTTGTCTAGCCTAAATTATTGATATTTATGTCAAATGTTTTTATTGTTTATATTTTTTTATATTTTAAATTTGTATTGGGTTATCATCCACGAAATAATGGACGGCAATGCAGGTGTAAGGGAAGTCGGGGGAAAGATTTTAAAAAGCCGAAGTAGAGAAATTATTTTTAATTTGTACAATTTCATGAAAAGAGAGTCGGATGAAGGGCCGATTTTGTTAAAACAGGTACAAAAACGAGTTTCGGAAGTAACGGGTGTCTCAAGAAGTACCATTCAGAGAATTTTAAAAGAAGGTAAAACTCCTAAACCGTCCGGACAGCCTACTTTCTCATCACCAAAAAGGAAATGGACCAAAACCAAAAAGAAAACTTCCATAGATGACTTTGACAAAGCTGTTATAAGAAGAAAAATCTACGAATTTCATAATAACGAAGGACAGCGACCCACTCTGAGAACATTACTTCCCGTACTAAAAGAAAAGATAGGCTTCACAGGAAATATTTGGTGCCTCCAACAAGTTTTAAAAGACTTAAAATTTAGATGGCGAAAAACCCAAGACAACAGGAAAGTCCTTGTTGAAAAACATGAAATTCGTGATCAGAGGGTTCGTTTCATAAGAAACATACGTCATTACAGAAGAGAAGGGCGCCCTATCATATATACGGACGAAACCTACGTACATGCATCACACTCCAAGCCATATTCATGGTCAGACGACAGCAACCGTGGTTTATTAACACCAATTTCAAAGGGACAATATGCTATAATAGTGCATGGGGGCAGTGAGAATGGTTTCGTGGACGGTGCTTTATTAATATATAAGTCCGGCCAAAAATCTGGTGACTACCATGAAGCAATGAACTTCGACAACTACAAAAAGTGGCTCGAGGAAAAACTGATCCCAAACCTACCCCCTAGAAGTGTAGTGGTAGTAGATAATGCGTCGTACCACAATAAACAAGTAAACCCAGCACCAAACAGTAATTCAAGAAAAGGAGATATGACCAACTGGCTCATTGAACACAACATTCGCTTTAATGATAACATGTTAAAACCAGAACTCTACCAAATTATAAAATTACATAAGAGCACCCAAAAAATGTACTCCATAGATGCCATTTTAGCAAAACACAATCACTCTGTTCTCCGTCTCCCACCGTACCATCCAGATCTGAACCCCATAGAAATGATTTGGTCAGTTGTAAAAAACTACGTTGCCTCCAAAAACGCAACTTTTAAATTGAATGACTGCATTCAACTTGTGAATGTCAAAATGTCCCAGATAACACCGGAAGAATGGAAGAAGAGATGCGAACACGCCCGCAATGTCGAGGACAAATACATGACAAACGAGGCAGCAATTGATCAACTAACGGAATCATTTGTGATCAATGTAGGAGATAGTGACAGTGATCTCAGTGACGATGTCGATGATCCAGACCTTAGTAATAACGAAAGTGATGACACAATCAGTGATGTCGAATTTTCATAGCGTCTTTATATTAAGTTAGTTATACTAATTAGTAGTTTATGTGATTTTTAATTATAATAAATTATTTACTTTTAACTTTTTCATGAGCTATCTTTTTAATAGTTTTTATTAAATTTAAATAACGTTAAATAGGAGTACACTCCATAAGGGTCTCCAAAACTGAATTTGTTGCTTCAAATCCCACCAATTCTATTTCAATATAAATCAAATACATATTAAATCAAATTTCTGAACATGAAAGTAGAATCCGCTGCGCCCATTTGTTTAAACACTAGTTTTATTGGAAATAATACAATATTGAAATTACAAATACACAATCAGCAATATCAAATACAATTTTTTAAGTGTTAAGCTCTAGACATGCGTTATTCGCCGAGCACCGATTATTTGCCGAGTGACAAGGTACTTATGTTGGTATTCGCCAATTATCGAGCAGACATTTACAGACAAGCGTGTTTTTCCAAGCATCCCGTTCATTGCAGGAATAGCGAATAATCAGAAACATGGATGACGAAGACAATGCTGTTTCCTTTTGCCGCTTTTATCATTTTAGGTGGTGGATTTTTATTGTAGCGTATTTAATCCGGCGTTCATACATTCATTAAACAATAGTAATTACGTGTGCTTCGATGTGTGCAAAAGGCCGACGCCGTACGGGAAAAGACGAGCAATAATGCTAGCTGCTTGCCAAGTAGGCGAATACCCATCCACACTACTCGTGATTCGGCGAGTCACTACTCGCTGCTCGGCGAATGACGCATCTCTGGAGCCGGTTTGGAAAACAGCTGATCGTACAAGAACAAATATTCCAACTTGTGCTGCCAGCTGCCATCACTGAAACAGTTCAACAGCTTGTGTTGACGACTCCATTTGATTCTTATATTTTGAAAAGAAACTCAAGAAGCTAAACGTAAACATTTTTAGTATTTATTAAGACATAATTTAAAATAAAATACTCACACTCATAAATAGCATATTGTTGATTACAGTTTTAATATCATCCTCATGTTTATAAATAATTTCATAAAAACGTAATTACAATACGTTAAAACACGTTAAAATATATTTAATAAACAGGGTAGCCAAATGTTTTTTGCTGGACTAGTATTATGACATATGGTAGCGTGAACTTCCCCTCCTTCGCTTATACCCCCCACTATTCTGCTGGCATCCCCTACTCAGGCTTCACAAAGATCCGCACGAGGTCTACTTCCATGACATTTTTTATTGTAATTGATATTGTTGTATGACTGACTTATAAGGAACTATACAAAATACCCAAGAATGGTACTGTATGACTGTAATTTACAAAGTTATAATTAATTGTAATTTATCTTTTTCTTTAAAACTGTATTATTTAGGATATTACGATTTATAAAGGCCTTGTCTGTTGAATGCTTTACCTTTAAGGTGAAAAGGTTTTACCATCAACTAAAAGGTTCTTTAAAATATTTTAATATTTGTACGTATATATACGTATCAATGACTCACATTTAAGATACAAAGAGCAATTATTTTTGTTTTAGTGTTCAGAAGAAGCATGGGACAAAATTTTTGATGTTAACGTCAAATCAGCTTTCATGTTGTCCAAAGAAGTTCTACCTCATCTGAAGAAACGCAATGGAGGCTGTATTATTTACATTTCTTCTATTGCTGGATTTCATCCCCTAAGTGTAGGTTGCAGTATTGTACATTTGTGTGCGATTTTATGCAATAATTAAGACAGATTTATCAGAATATGCTAATTTTGTTATATTCACCTTTGGGATCTTAAAAATTTGCAAAGTAGTGCAGGTTTGTGGGCAGTTCCCACTTCTCTGAGCCATATTACGGCTTTTTTAGTTTAATATCAGTGCATAGAATAGATCACCTCTCATGGTAATAGACATTATATTATATCAGACTAGCTGCCATCGTTCCCTGTTTCACCTGGGAATATGACAGTTGTGTTTGCTAAATTCTGTGGTTGACCCGTGACACTACTGCCAAATCATAATCAGCTGATAGAATTTTCATCAGCTCAAACCAAAGTGAATGTCCATAAGAATAACACAGGGTTGGAACTTTGAAGCCCCGTGGGGCATAGCCCTGGGGGAATTTCTTAAAATCACTTCTTAGTGTAAGAGGAGTCTACATGCAAAATTTGGTGCTTCTAGGTGCAATGGTTTGGCCTGGGCATTGATCGGAATTTTGTATTTATGGATATAGATTAGCAAAAAATATGTAATTTATTTCCACTAGAGTTTTGTGCTAAAATTGTGTACAGTAGTGAGATGTGTTGTGTACAATGATGCTTTGCACAGATGTTGGGGGCGTACTCTGTCAGCAAGACAGCTTTGCTAGGCCTGACTAAAGCAGCGGCAGTGGATTTGGCAGCTGACAACATAAGGGTCAACTGCCTAGCACCAGGCATCGTACAAACCAGGTTCTCTAGTGCTGTAAGTTATACGTTATACTGGAAAATTTACATTACACCGATTTTGGTAAAAATATCCTACATTTGCATGATATTTGTTGTTGCAATTAAATACAAAATAAAATACAATCTAATTGTGAATACATTTTGTAACATTGTTAGCAGGGTAGGATTTTAGGCTTGGACCACATGGACAGGGTTAAATATGGAGGCAAAATATTAAAGAATAATTTAATAACATAGTTGTAAAACACAAATTGCATCTGAATCGTTCAAAACATGAAAAGGAATGTTTTTTCATATATGTTTTATTGATGTAGACAAAATATATATTTGCTTAAATAAAAAACTAACTTCTATTTTTAGCGTGAGATTCAGTTGACGTTCATTAATCATCTCAATCAAATTTCATTCTCATTTATTTCTTATGAGTAAAGTATTTCATGTGAGAAAGGCTACAAGTTATGGAAAACATGTTATTTACTAAGGGTAAAGAGGTAAATAATGAGAATTGCACAGAGATAATCTTTACTTAAAGACAGTTGCAAAACACACACCTTGTTTGCTTAATATAAGTGTGAACATATGTATAAACAATAGATAGATAGAGAGATATTTATTTGTTTACCTTTTTACTTTGACTTTCCTATTTTACTGCATTTTATTTCAGTTCCAGGTTTCGCTACATAGATAACCTAACAGCTGTTCTTGGCTTAATTAATTCTTCCATTTCGTGATCATGACAATAATTAATGGCTGTTTATACTACAAATAATAAAACTGGTTTACAATACAATGAATGGATTTATTAATGAAGTTGACATTTCAGGTTACAAAATAGGGATTCACAAATTATGGCACATAAATATAGAGGATTAACTTTACTATAAGATAATTATTATTTGATACATGAAGTGCTCAGGGTTTACACAATGTTTATAGGATCTGCAGGGGGGGAACTCGTGCGGCAAGAATGACTGTCTGTTCTTGTCTTAGTAAAATATCTTTTATTTTAATTGAATGTTTAGTTATGATATGAATTGTGATACATTGTAAGTTTTGCCAATGAGGATCTCAGAAATCAAAAGTTTGTAATACACTGTTATTGGCTTCTTTCAGTCTTGAGGAAATAAATAGGCTAAGCCTTGAAACTTTAGTCTGTTGAAAAATTAATTAATAAAAGGTATAAGTCCAGAGAATTAATCTTGAGGTTGATGTGTTTGGTTTATTTTAAAATATTCCAAAATGCTAGAAATGATGTTAGACTTGAAAATTGGACATCAATTATATGTTGCTGCAATCTACAAGGTAAGTTGGAAGGGTCTCACCATAGTTTTATATTGTTCATCACTGGCATTTCTTCTTGGCCTTGCAAAATAGGATAAAACTTTGCCAGTGACTCTTCTTACATAATAAAAGAGTGGATGGTGTATTCCACTACACTTTTTATAGGGAAAAATGTTAATTTTGGGTAGATACCCACAAAAAGCTAACACTTGGCCATTATATTTTTGGAAACTCTCTTCTTTTTAAATTGTACCACATGGTTCTCAATAATGTTAGTCACTGCCATATGTTCCTGAAGTTCTTGTAGACACTGTCACTTGTTTTAAACACTTGTACTATATCAAATTAAATTTGGAATGAGATCAATTTTGAAAAATAAATAAAATTAAATAAATTTGAAGCAGTTTACATGAATGAATTAGTGAGCCTTCTTATTACCTAGATAGGCCTATTATACATTAATGTGGGGTTTATTTATTATATGGTAAACTTAAATATATCAAATCTATGAAATGTTGCAATGATCCCCGCAGAAGTCGAAGTGAATGAAATGAAGCTGAGATTTCGAAACAACATGAATGGATTTGATGGTACACATAATATGAATATTTATGATAACATGAACACACATAACAATTGGATAACATTGAAAATACGTGAAGGTTAACACATAACAAAATTATAACGTTGGATGAATGACAGTTGGGATTAAATAACATCAATTAAACATTAAACACAAATATGGAATATCATGACATAAGTTACAAAAAGGGTGAAATGTTCATGGGTTTCTCTGTCCATAGTGGGGTTGGTAGGGAGAATATCCACTTGACATTATTATTCCTTAACATTAATACATTTTTTTTTTTTTTTTTAACTAACTCACTGGAAGAAATATTATAATAATTGTTTATTCAAGGGGGGGGAGGAAACTGTTATTCTGGTCCATATCCTAACGGGTTTGTCACTTGGGAGTCTTGGGGAGGAAAGAAGGGGAGGGAGACACATGCAATAGGGAGACACTTGTAAAGGGTTATATAAACACAGTGGGAAAACACATACATTAAATGGGGAAAACACTTGATGGGGAAATTACATAACACTTTGAAATGACAACATAATGAATATTATATGCTAACATAACTATTTATAACATAACAAAGGGAAGGGAATTGGTGGGGTTCACGATGATGATGTATTCAGGTGTTCACAGGTCTGCTAATATACTTTTTCAATGCATTAATGTAATATGGTCCGAATTTATACTGTTACATGTTGCGGGATCATCAGAGAATACATTCTGGTAACTTTAACAAATCGGTTAACTGCTTCTGTTGTTGATGGTTTAATAATTCATTGTTATTTAGTGATTGCTGAACGATATTATAAGAGATACTACAAGTTGCAGGATTATTGGTATCATAATTAGACTGATTAGTATGATTATTTATATGAGTATTATTGTTAATATTATTTTGCCTGTGGCTTTCATCTCTTACGATGTAACATGATATACCTTCAATATACGCTTCTCCAAACTTCAAATTGATAACATTATTGTTTATTTTCAACATAATCGTTTCATGTTCAAAGTTTATTTCCATCTCCCAGTAACTTAACAAATCAATTCCTATAATGAATGGTCTAACTAGGTTGGGAACCAATAAAACTTGTACATTAGTTTGTTGCTTCTCTATCTGTATGGGTAATAATATTATTTTCGCTATACGTTTCGATCGTTCACCTGTTGCAGTCTTAATGAATGTATTGGTTACGGGCAGTTCTTCAAATTTATTAAACTTATGTTTATTCTCTTCAAACCATTTTTCTGACATGCACGTGATGTTAGAGCCGGTATCAATTAACGCATTTACATATATATCGTTAATTTTTACTTTAAGTTCTGGACAGTTAAAATTTTGTTTATCAGTGGATTTATTATTTACATCAGATTCTTCTCTCATTAAAAATTCTCTGTCGCAGCAGATCGTACTTATAGTATACTCGTTATTTATGGGATTATATATAATATTAGTATCATTAGTATTATTAGGCCTGTTATGTCCGATATGTTGTGTGGGCACTGAAGACATCATCAAACGGGAGGGGAGTGACAAATCCGTAAGACAGCCTTCGATTACTTCAGTGCTTACCCGTTTAAAGGTAGCGCTGTATCAGTGGGGTTGGGTGATGGGGGTTTTTGGTTGGGGTCAGTCCTCTCTAGGATTGTCGTACAGACATTATGCTGTTCACGTGACGGATATTTTCTCTCATTACTTGATGTTCCTGGTCGTGGGGATGGGAAATGGTAGTTGTGTATGTTGTTGTTGTTCGGGGGATTCCTGTCATGTTGTTGAGGTCGATAGTAGTGACTGTTGTTGTTGTTGTAGTTGTTGTTGTTTCTGTAACCGTTGTTGTAGGGGTGATACTGTGCACGGTTATCTCTAGGCTGGTAGGAGTGTGGGTTTATGTTGTGGTTTCGGTACTGGTTACCATGTTGATGTCCGTTGTTGTATTGGAAGTTGTTGTTGTTATTTGGTCTCTTGTCGTTCTGATTGTTTTGGTAATTCGGTTGACGTTGATTTTGGGGTGAAGTCGGTCGGTTGTTATGTGCTGAATAGTTGTGTCTGTCTCTCTTCTGTGCGTCCTTTAGGTCCTCTCTTTGTAGTAGTGACTCGAATTCATGAATAGTATTAGCGTTTTGGACTCTTCTTGCGTCTTGTACTATTTCACTGAAGTGTTCAGCGAGACAGGATACAATTTCATCGTCGCTTAATGGTGGTGTTAAAGATCTCAGTGTGATGACACGTTCTATAAAGTATTCGGAGCGTGACAGTTTACCATTCGTCCGGAATTTTTCTACCTCCAATTTTTGTCGTATTCCTCTCTGAACTGAACGATTCCAAAACTTAGCCAAAAATGCATTTTCAAACTCATTCCAATCTTTGATATCGTCTTTTATCAAAGAGAACCAACGCGACGCATGACCTTCGAAGCTGGCTTCGATTGTGTCAATCAGATTTTCTCTCAGATCAGTACAATTGTTTCTGTGACTATTCCGTTCGTAGTATTTTTTTAATTTAATCAAGTATTCTTGAGGATTGTATGCGCGTCCATAAAATTTGGGTATGGTTTGGTCGACAGCATTGCCATTGTTTCCGCAAACGACATTTATGGTTGAAGGGACGATAGTTGACTTCTGTACGATTTCGTTTTTCAGGAGTTTAATTTCCGTGTTTACAATTTCGTTTAGTTGGCTAAATTCGTTTTTGGTCTGCTCGATTTTGATTTGATTTTGTTGAATTAGTGGTAAAAACACGTCTTGAGTGGTTTTGGTGTGACGGTCAATGGTGTCGTCTATTCGTCGTAAAGTTTCATCTTTAAGTTCTCTGATCTGATTGTTTATGTCACCTACGTCTTCGTTCATTTTAGTGATTAGTTCGGTACGGATTTGATTGTTAGTAGAATAGATTAGATTGTTAGTCTCGTTTCTTTGTCGTTCAAATTCGATTTCGAAATGTTCTTTTAAATCAGACGTTTGTTTGGTGGTCTCAGCGGATAATTTGGTTTCAATTCCTTCGATTCGAATGGATTGTTCACTCTGTCTTTGTCGGATTTGGTTTATTTCGTCTTGAAATTTAACTTGAGCGCGGCCTAGATTATGTAATTCAGCATGAACAGCATTAAATTTCGTGTCAAGTTTAGCGTCAGCAGCGTTTAGTTTAGCATCAGCGGCGTTTAGTTTATCGTCAACGGCGTTTAGTTTAGCATCAGCGGCGTTTAGTTTATCATCTATTTTGGTTTGGACTGTGTTTAGTTTAATGTCTAATTGTTGAAACATAATACTGATTTGGGACAACATGTCAGCGGGATTTATATTAATTGTCGACTGCGGGCTGAGTGGGTTTAGTGTAGTCGCAAGCGGTATATTCTGGGACTGTAGTGATGACATAGAGAGGTGGGGAGGGGTGGTTGCCAGGGAAACGGTGGTCGTCATGGAAACCGCGGGAGTGGGGGTTTCACCGGTTGTGCCAGGTGTCATGGCGTTCGTGGCAGGACTATCGTGTAAAGCGTCTGTACTGTTTACGTCGTCTGCGTCATTACTCAAGTCGAAACCAAGGAATGGCGTGTTTGTGTCGTCGTTGAAGTTAAATTGCGTGGGAATGTTTACTGTAGTAGTGTGTTCTTCGTGTAATGTCGTAATGTCAGAAGCAGTAAGTGTTTCGGACGTCTGTGATTCCGTAGATTCGTTACTTGGGGAACTCATAGTTGTTGTTGTTGGTGATTCGATTAAACGACGGGGTGGGTTGATATTAGGTCTTAAGTTATAATGTTTGGGCATAATCTTACTTCACTATAAAGTTTGTCAATTGTAGTGGGGGGAAATGGAGTATGGGAATAAATCTTATCTTTACAATAATTCTTAGTAGCCTACTTGATTTTTCCTTATTCTAAACAAATATGCCTACTTAAATTAACTGCTTCAAATTTAAGAACAGACACTCATTCAAGCCTTACGTTGGAAGCGCCAATTGCAAAACACACACCTTGTTTGCTTAATATAAGTGTGAACATATGTATAAACAATAGATAGATAGAGAGATATTTATTTGTTTACCTTTTTACTTTGACTTTCCTATTTTACTGCATTTTATTTCAGTTCCAGGTTTCACTACATAGATAACCTAACAGCTGTTCTTGGCTTAATTAATTCTTCCATTTCGTGATCATGACAATAATTAATGGCTGTTTATACTACAAATAATAAAACTGGTTTACAATACAATGAATGGATTTATTAATGAAGTTGACATTTCAGGTTACAAAATAGGGATTCACAAATTATGGCACATAAATATAGAGGATTAACTTTACTATAAGATAATTATTATTTGATACATGAAGTGCTCAGGGTTTACACAATGTTTATAGGATCTGCAGGGGGGGAACTCGTGCGGCAAGAATGACTGTCTGTTCTTGTCTTAGTAAAATATCTTTTATTTTAATTGAATGTTTAGTTATGATATGAATTGTGATACATTGTAAGTTTTGCCAATGAGGATCTCAGAAATCAAAAGTTTGTAATACACTGTTATTGGCTTCTTTCAGTCTTGAGGAAATAAATAGGCTAAGCCTTGAAACTTTAGTCTGTTGAAAAATTAATTAATAAAAGGTATAAGTCCAGAGAATTAATCTTGAGGTTGATGTGTTTGGTTTATTTTAAAATATTCCAAAATGCTAGAAATGATGTTAGACTTGAAAATTGGACATCAATTATATGTTGCTGCAATCTACAAGGTAAGTTGGAAGGGTCTCACCATAGTTTTATATTGTTCATCACTGGCATTTCTTCTTGGCCTTGCAAAATAGGATAAAACTTTGCCAGTGACTCTTCTTACATAATAAAAGAGTGGATGGTGTATTCCACTACACTTTTTATAGGGAAAAATGTTAATTTTGGGTAGATACCCACAAAAAGCTAACACTTGGCCATTATATTTTTGGAAACTCTCTTCTTTTTAAATTGTACCACATGGTTCTCAATAATGTTAGTCACTGCCATATGTTCCTGAAGTTCTTGTAGACACTGTCACTTGTTTTAAACACTTGTACTATATCAAATTAAATTTGGAATGAGATCAATTTTGAAAAATAAATAAAATTAAATAAATTTGAAGCAGTTTACATGAATGAATTAGTGAGCCTTCTTATTACCTAGATAGGCCTATTATACATTAATGTGGGGTTTATTTATTATATGGTAAACTTAAATATATCAAATCTATGAAATGTTGCACAGTGCCAGCGACGACAGCACTCGGTAGTGGATGACTCATGTGGATTCATCCCCACCACTCAGAGGCTACCCGGCTTCAAACCCAGCGTGCAATTGCCAGTCTATTTTATTCTTTGGTCGCTGATTTGTACCTTTCGGTGGTCTAATGTTCTTGAAAGATCTAATAGTTCTTTATTGATATTTATCAATAAAACCTGCAGACCAGCAAGCTACAAATCCCCTCCACTCCCAGACAGCATGTGATGTCTTATGGATGTTCATTAAAGGTCCGATATGTCCAAGTATATCCACAAGACATTTGGGATAACCAGCGGGTATCCAGATACCATCCTGAACATCCCCTTTTTGCTTGGGACATAAAGGATATTCTGTAGACATCCATAAAATATCTAGAATGTCATCTCTAAGATGTCTGTTTCATGGCATTCATAGATATCCTCTGGACATCCATAATATTCTCCATCACGTAAAGCACATTTTTAAATAAATTTTATTGCCGACCAAGGTAACCTTATTATGCATTGTAACTGTTGGTAAAAATCTTTATAAATATTTTATATTGTAGTTAAAACATATATCAAGGTTTTGATACAAGATTTACTGAATAAGAAAGTTATTATTCTGGTAGTTTACTAAATATTTTACTTTATCTATGTTTATTTAATTTCTCTAACTGAATATTATACAAAAGCCAACTAACTGCAACAAGCAGCGTTAGAATTTCATTCAAGTTCAGTAAAACATAGGTAGACTAATTTAAATCTCATCAAAACTTACAATTCTTGAGATTCAAAATAACCGGAAAAAGAGGACAGCAAGTTGAGGACCATGGGTTCAAAATCGGGGTCACGTCATAATATTTTTGTAATTCAAAACCTGTTAACCTTACAACTGATAGTGTGTCGTCTGTGAAATGATACACTCTTTTACCCATTTTGTAAAATTGTTTTCAAAAAATCGTAAAAAATACAAATAATGAGCTAATGCAAACTGTTTTCAGCAAAAAAAAACTCTACCCATAAAATAACAATTTATGTGGACTTACCAAGTTTTTCCTTTGTTTCTGGTTGTAGAGTGAAGAAAGTTATAAAATTTCAAAATTATTTTTGACTTTTCACTCTGTTGTAACTATGGAAACAATTGTCAAATTCAAATTCTGTAATATACATTTTGTAGCAAATTTACCTAGGAATAAAAATATTATACAAGAAAATAATGTCTTTATGTAAACAAAATAAATGTCCCAATATAAGGGGGAACCCAAGTAGGCCTACTTGAGTCTGGGCCTAGTTCACTTTCGGCACAAGGTTCATGGAAGAAGCAAGTACTTGGGCCTAGGCCTACTTCAATATTTGCAAAAGGTTCAGGGGAACAATAAGTGCATTGTCCAAGGCCTACCTCGTTTTCTGATTCACTTTCAGATTTATCGGAAACATTATTATACACTTCTTCATCGCCTACGATAGAAATGTCACTACCTCCATCACTGTAATAATCGAATAAAATTTCTCTTATGTCACTTGATCTAAGTTCATCGCCCATTCTAATAACAATAATAATGACTAATTACGAAAATGTACTACAATAATAATAATAACGTAGAACAAACAGTAACTCCCTTCACATAAACACTACAGTCACAAATCACTGCCAGCTGAAGGATCGGCAGATGCGAGTCAGCTGAACGTAGCGACAGACAAAAGGCACACTAGTCCAAACACGAACAAACAATGAAATCACTAAAGTCGATTACTGAAGGATGGCAAATATTGTCTACAATGGTTTCCCGCAAGAACGAACTAAATATCATCAGCTGTTGCCGAGCAACACGCATAAAAACATACCGTCGACGTAACTACCGTCGGTATCACTGTACAAACGCCATTATCGTCGATGACATCGACGGTTATCAGTTGTAGGGTTAAAATACCCCCGTCGCAGCAAACCTGCGTACTCAGCGAATTTCCAATGCAAATATATGGGTATCACTACTACCTAGAGCCACTTACCAAGTTTCACAAAAATAAATTCATTAATAAGTGATATATAGCATTTTATTTATTCTCTATAAGAATAACATTATAAATGAGTACGCAGGTTTGCTACAACAAGGAAGATATGTGTTTTTTCAATTACCAATATAACTCAACCAGGTGAAGCTACATACCAAGTTTTATTAATTTAGGTTCATAACTAAGGGAGATATAAAACTTTACTTATTCTCCATATGAATAACATGGGGGCCGAGTATGCAGGTTTGCTGCTACCGGGAAAAATCAACAAACAACTTTTTTTATGCTATTATCAATATACCACAACTAGTTGAAGCCACATCCCAAGTTTCATCAATATACATACATAAATAATCAAAATATAACATTTTATTTATTCTCCATAAGGATAACATTGGACAACGTACTGTGTTTAGCACTTTGAATATCACTGCAACGGTTGGACATAAAACAACAATTAAAACACCAAAATGATTGTTTTGTAGAGCTAAACTGATTGGTAGAAAGAAATGTGGTGTTTTTAGTGAAATTATCTGAGGAAAATCTAAATACCCCCGTAGCAGCAAACCTGCGTACTCAGCGAATTTCCAATGTATATATATGTATCTTAATACCACATAAAGCCACATACCAAGTTTCATCATTATACATTCATAAATAAACGATTTATGACATTTTAGTTATTCTCCATAAGAATAACATGGCAGCTGAGTATGCAGGTTTGCTGAAGCAAGGAACACAAAAAATGGGGTTTTATAGAAATATTAATATAACTCATGTAGGTAAAGCCATATACCAAATTTCATTAATTTATTTTCATAATTAAGGGAGATAACACGTTACTTATTCTCCATAAGAATAACATGGGGCTGAGTACGCAGGTTTGCTGCTACGGGAGCCTTTGGCAAAAAATTGTTTTTTTGAGGAAATATCAATGGTCCACAACCAGATGAAGCCGTATACCAAGTTTCGTCAGTATACGTTCATAAATAAGCAAGATATAAAATTTTTCTTTTCCTCCATAAGACAACGTACTCCATAACATTAGACAACGTACTGTGTTTAGCACTTTCAATATCTCGGTAACCAATTGACGTAGAGAAATGATCAAAATACCAAATTGTGTGTTTTTTTAAGCTGAATCCAATAGGAAAAACTAAAATTTGACTTTTTCAAAAATTACATATAAAAAATTCAAAAAACCCATTTTTTGGGGTACAAAACCCCCCCAAAATACCCCTTCGGATAAAGCGATCTGGATGGTTTTCGAACTTAAAGTCATAAATGTTGCTTTACACGTTTATACCAAATTTCATCAAAATCGGATAATTTTTACGAGAGTTATCGTGCTCACGGACACATATATATATATATATAGATATATATATATACAGTTTCGAACGAATGGTGTTTTTGGGATCTGGGGACCTCAAAACGAAAAGTTATCATGGTCCCGGGCCTAGGTCTTACCATGCCGACTACGGTAATAGCTTCTTCCCTATAGGGGAAATTCGCTAAAACCGTATTCCCATAAGATTAACATGGGAAATTTTATGGACACATTTTTTGACTTTTCTCCACAACCAATAAACCTAGCTTAATGATTCAAAGTACTAAATTGTTTTTTTTAAGCTCTACAAAATGGCTATAACCGAAATCTAGTGTTTTTAATATTTTAGGGTAAAAAGTTCAAAAATCTGATTTCTGGAAAACTTTAAACCCCCATAAAACCCCCTTCCCATAAACCGATCGATCTGGTTTTCGAACTTAAAGTCATAAATGTTACTCTCCACATTTGTGCCAAATTTTATCAAAATCGGGCGCTTCTTTCAAAAGTTATCGCGGTAACGGACACACATATATATATATATATACGAGGGCTGTTCAGAAAGTAAGTTCCGTTGGTGGCTAGCGAGTAAAAGAGAGGGGGTAGAGGTGTGACCGCGGCGGCGTTGGGTAGTCTGGCTCAGTAGGCGTCTGTCCGTACGCCAAGAAGGTCGATCGGACTGCTCCGCGCGCTCCAATCTAAATTCAAAATGGCCGCTGCAAGTGCCAGTGCCGCCGGCTCTGGTGACGCCGTGAGCGTTAGTCCAGCCGCCGCAATTGACAACCCTGCTGACTGTGAAGTGCGTTCAGTTATCCGGTTTCTTTGGGCAAAAAAAATTAAACCTGTTGAGATCCATCGTGAACTGTGTTCTGTTTACGGAAACAACATAATGAGTGACAGTGCAGTTCGGAAATGGTGCCGTTTTTTTAACGAAGGACGCACGAATGTTCATGATGAAGAGAAAAGTGGCCGGCCATCTGTGGTAACCGATGATCTTGTGGACAAAATTAATGATAAGGTTAGAGAGAACAGGAAGTTCACTATTAGAGAGACCTCTCGGAGTGTTTCCCCCAAATTTCACGCACTCTTCTGTACAACATTGTGACTGAAAATCTTGGTTACCACAAATTTTGTGCTCGGTGGGTGCCGAAATTGCTCACAACTGATCACAAAATGAACAGAATGGGCGCTGCCCTAACATTTCTGGAGCGATACGATGAAGAAGGCGATGAACTTCTTGATCACATAGTGATAGGCGATGAAACATGGGTTTCTTATGTGAATGTTGAACAAAAAAAACAATCAATGGAGTGGGGTCACACTGCGTCGCCGTGTAGGCCCATCAAATGCCGACAAACATTCTCAAGGAAAAAACTCATGGCAACTGTTTTTTGGGACAGGAAAGGGGTTCTATTGGTTGAGTATTTAGAAAGGGGCACTACAGTTAACTCAACAGTGTATTGTGAAACGCTAAAGAAACTGAGGCGGGCAATCCAGAACAAAAGGCGCGGCATGTTGACCGGTGGCGTTGTTTTCATTCACGATAATGCACGTCCTCACACTGCAGCGAAAACTCGTGAGCTTCTGGACCATTTTGGTTGGGATGTTTTTGATCACCCACCTTACAGTCCTGGTTTAGCGCCAAGTGATTTTCACTTGTTCCCTAACATGAAAAAAATGGCTTGGGTCACAGCGCTTTGTGAATGATGACGAGCTGAAAGATGGCGTCAACGGGTGGCTACGTGCACAGGCGGCAGAATTCTTTTCAGTGGGAATTGAAAAGCTTGTTCCTAGGTATGATAAGTGCTTAAATGTTAGTGGGAATTATGTCGAAAAATAGTTTTAAGACACGCTCTTTAAGATGTATATAATAAATTTTTTGTAGATCCATTGAGTATTTTTTTACACCTAAACGGAACTTACTTTCTGAACAACCCTCGTATATATATACATATTTATAAATTTGAACGAATAGTGTTTTTCGCATCTGGGGACCTCAAAACAAAAAGTTATCATGGTCTCGGGTTCAAGTCTTACCATGCTTCTTAAGCACCTACGGTAATAGCTTCTTCCCTGTAGGGGAAATTCGCTAAAAATATTATTGGTTAATAAAGCAATATTAGTGTAATATTTAGCTATTTCATAAAATAATAGATAAAAAAAATCTGTCTATTATTTTACTGAGGTTTTGGGTGCAGAAAACCTCAGTCTTGGTTAAATTTGGATGTCAGACGGACGTCCATATTTAGTGACATTTTAAGTTCCATAGGACTTCCTATGGATGTCTTTACAACTTTTTCAGATGCCCATGGGACATCTGTGATATCCGACATTGATATTCATGGATGTCTCTTTGCTGTGTGGGTTTAAATAACACTGGGCTTATTTCACTTATCGAACAGCTATTTTGTCAATCTGCTGTGTGGGTTTAAATAACATTGTTCAGCTTATTTCAGTTATCGAACAGCTATTTGGTCAATCTACCATACTAAAACAATAACTGATTTGGTTGTTTTACATGATAATCTTTATTTCATTATTGGTAAATATCTTAATTGCCATAATTAAATTATGGTTAAGACTAAATTAAATTGACAGAGTATGTAATGCTAATAATAACTGATAGAATTTTGCTAATTTAAATACTTGAATCTTACAAAATAATCTTTATCCAATCTTGAAATCACAGCATTTTGATTTTAAATTTATATTATATTTTCATTGTTATTTTCATTAAAAAAAACCTTCAATTTTGTATGGACATTTAACGATAAGGTATTGCTTTAATTTATTTTTGAATTGTCTTGTGTTATTTAAAGATTTTATTTCTGAAGGAGTTTTGTTGTAAATTTTGATTGATATGTAGTCTGAGCATTTTTGTCGGAATGTTGAATTTGGATGTGGCAAGTCTATATGGTTGAGATTTCTCGTGTTATAATTATGAATTTGTCTTCTGAAGGAAAATTTAGCAAGGTTCAAATGTACAAAACTTGCTGCTTGTATAAAAATTGACGATAATGTTAGAATATTTAATTGTTTGAATAGTTGTTTGCACAATGTTCTTCTTGAGACTTGACAAAGTGTTCTTATAGATTTTTTCTGCATTTTAAATACAATTTTGGCATTTGGGCTTGAACCCCATATAATTAGTCCATATGATATATGTGAATGGATATAAGCATAATATACCATTTTATTTATGTCTAGAGTGCAGCATTTAGAAAAACATTTTATCAAAAAGATTCCTGAAATGATTTTTTTGCAAATTTTATCAATGTGAGATAACCATGAAAGATTTGGTTGTAATGTTAATCCAAGAAATTTATACTCAGTTGCCAGTGACATTGTAGAGTTGGCAAGTTGAACAAGTTGAATTGTTTCGTTATTAAATTTTTTATTATATTGTAAAGCTGAGGATTTCAAATAGTTTACTATCAAACTGTTATTTGTAAACCATTGTTCCATTTTAGAAATTTGAACGAAAGAAGATATCTCTAATTGTTTTTTAGAACTTTCGGTAATAGTGAGAGTTGTATCATCTGCAAAAAGTATTATAATATATCTAGTTTTATAATATAATCTACTGGCCATATACACCCAGTTTGTCATAAAACTTAATATTGTCACTAACTTTTTTCAAAAATTGTTTCAGCTTCATGAGACGGAGACTGCAAAAGAAATAGCTTTGTCAATGATTCCAATGAGAAGGTAATGAATCATCAAGCATAGTTGTGGTATATCTTTCTTATTGCAAGTTGTTTGTAAAATCCCCTTCTCTTTAGTTTGGTACATGATATTAATTTTTAAAATATATAAAAGTAAAATGTTGAGTACATTGATTACTGAATTTTTTTCGCCAATTAGATTTAATTGGGTTCTTGTTTTTGTCAATTTAGTGTATTCCATGACCCACATTTTCATGGTGGTAAGGGGGAATTACCCACATATCTGAGATTTGTCTCCCCTGAAGTACAGTACACTCTCAGAAATACGGACTAATGTGGCAAATGGCTGGTTGGGATTTCAAAAAATCCGGATTTCCACGATGTGTGCACGTGACAAACAAGGCAAAGCGACCATAAACTTAATTATGGCAATTAAGATTTATGTCCAAAAGAAACTGCTCCATTTCTGCTAAATGTAGGCTTAGTGCCGTGATTGTGTGGGACCAGCCCGTGTTCTGCAACCCAGTCTCCTACCATCTTCCCTTTCCTGTCATTTCTTCATGATCCCCACAAAGCAGACTTTGCACTGAAATCTCATGCAATAACACACGCTTTTGGATGTGATAATAAATCTTCCTAGTACATTTATTTAGGTACTCAGATTACTCCTCCTGTGGCAAAGCCAAATCATTGTCAAGAAACAGTTTTAATTGTATTTTAAGGGAATCACTTTTCTTGATGGATTGCTTAGATGTTCTGGAAGACTATTGAATGCTGAACTTCCAATAACCCAAAAATGAAGAATTCACAACTCTAGTGATTCAACCCTTCCATAATGCCCTATTTCATGTTGGAGTTCAACATACTTTGGCAGAACTAAGAAAGGAATACTGGATAGTGTGTGGCAGGTCTCGGGTCTACAAAACTATTAAGAAATGCCTAACTTGTATTAGGTGGGAGAGTGGACCGTATAAATTACCACCCATGCCTCGTCTTCCAAAAGAAAGAGTTACAGAGCAGATGCCATTTACTTACACTGGGCTTCATTACTTCGGTCCATTAAATATAAAAGATTATAATATTAAAAATAATGGCAATGTTAGAAAAGTTTATGGATGCATATTTACTTGTCTTACAACCAGAGCCATTCATTTTGAACTGGTTAATGACCTTCAGCTGATGAATTCCTTCTGTGTCTCAAACGATTCGTAAGCAGAAGGGGAAACCAAAACAGGTTTTTCTGGACAATGCATCTCAGTTCAAACTAGCAGCCACATTTATTGAAGAAATTTGGGAAAAGAACTTTATCTATTCTGACGCTTTATCTTATTTAAGTAATAGGGGATGTGAGTTTTGTTTCATTCCTGATCTGTCACCATGGATGGGTGGTTTTTATGAGAGGCTAATAACTTTAGTCAAGAGGTGTTTGAGAAAGTCAATTGGTCCAACAATTGTCAATTAGTAACTTTTTCTCAGTTGGAAATAACCTTGACTGAAATTGAGGCAGTGTTAAATTCAAGACCTCTGGTATACGTATCTTCCAGTGAAGCTAGCTCATCAGATTGCATTATAACTCCAGGACATTTCTTAAATCTTCATGGTAAGAATGTAATTGGTATGAATGAAAATGAATTATGTGAGAAACTAGTTGATCCAGACTTCAAGATTTCTAATACTGCAAACTTGCTTGAAATCTGGAAGAAAGGGTAGAATCGTATAACACATTTTGGACACATTGGAAAAAAGATTATCTAACTAGCTTGTGAGAAAAAACTCAAAATGAAATAAAGGTTGTTCGGACGAAACCGGTCCGAACAATTTCCTGGCACTGGAGATATTGTCCTTATTCATGACAATTTACCTAGAGGAAGGTGGTGTCTTGGTCGAATCTGTGTGTCTTACTTCATTTAAGCAGATATGGATGTATTAGAAGTCCAACAGTCATCCTAACAAACAAAAATAAACTTGTTCGACCATTAAACTTACCCTTTCCTCTTGAAGTAACGTTCGATAAGAGTTGCAACGAATTGACGTAAAGAAAAGAAACCGTCCACGAATAAAGACTACTGTTTTAGCGGATGAAAAGATCAAAGGTTGGACTGAAGAACTTTCTAGTGTGGCAAAGCCATGAAAATTAATTTCCTTAACTGTATTTATCAACAAAATGATTTAAGAAACATGTTTAGATTGGAAAGACAAATCTGTTTTTTTTTATTATTGTTTTAGAAGACAAAACTGTACTGAACTTTTGTAACTCTGAAATGTAAAAATAAAACTTTATTCACGCTTCCACAATCTGATTTATTTTGTTATGTGCAACTTACTGGCAGACACAACGTACACACACTCTTTTCTACACTTCCAGGCTGATGTTTGGAGATATGTAGTGACGTTCCAAGGAAGTGGTCTGAGTTAGGTAGCTCAGGATTGGGTCAGGGTCAGAACACAAGCTATGAAGGGGCACCACCTCATTTGCTAAGTTATATACAGGATCGGAAAATGAGGAAATTATCCTGACAGCGAAGAGTTGTAGTAGCTCAGCTGGTTCCGTCGCTGATGTAGATGACTAGCAGCAAAACCCCAAAATGATGCCCATCACTAACCGTAATTTCCAATGTACTGAATAAACATGCATTTGCACATTTGCATATTATTTACCTATCCTAACTACTCTCAATCAAGTTTGCACTCTTTGTATTTACAAGAAACACTTAATACCAACCCAATTTCAAAGGCATTATTTCTACTATTAAATAAAAGAAGAATCCTTTATTAAAAATTCAAGTGTAATCTCGAATGGAAACCATATCTGAATTTAAACTCAAAGATTTGGGCCCAGTAAATATTGCAAGGAGATAATCAACTATTTAAAGAACCACTACTAACATGAGCTACTGGGTCTATTCTAAAATAATAAATTTAAATAATTTAAGAGAGAATTTAATTTATCAGCCAAGTTCCTTCTGGTTATCAGACAATATAATAAAGAACATAAACAATGCAATTAGAAATTCTTGTCTCTTGATATGGTACTCAGCCCAGTAACTATTATTGACATTCCTCTGTCTGAAGACAAAACTCATAATAACTCATTTCCCAATATTCATATCAGAACACAGAATAAACATTACTAGCAATCGCCCAGAGGTCGAAATTCTACCAAAAATAACTGTTAAGTAAATCCAAAGTGGCACATACGAATAATAGATGTGTGCGTGAGTGTTTTGCCACATCCTGCGATAGCAGATAAACAAAATGCATTTGAACCAGTGACCTTATTTGCTGAACTTCACGAATAACCTCTCTTTTTCTCTTTTTCTCTCCTACTCCCCCTCATCTCCTCCATCGCTCTCTCTCCTCTCACACAAAGGTTTAATTTCTTTTTTGTGGAGTTAAACGGGTTTGAGGAGGTTGTTACCATTCCAGTCATCAGTAGTATCTATATTATTAAAAGAATTTCTTGATTTTTGTTCGGTGATTTTCGACCCGTAAAACTACTATTTTATACACGTTTTTGATATCATTCGAAAGCTGTTACCCTCTAGAAGTGCCTTTTGGGGTTTTTAAAAACACCTACCAGACAGGGCTTTGCCCCACAGGCCTTCAAAGTTCCAATGTTAACCTTATGGAGCTATATTTTATTTAGGTAGTCAGCTGATCATAATGTAAACTTTTCTGCTAGATTCCCGTCCAGAGAACGGGACATCAGCTATTTCTTTTAATTGCATTAGTCGTGAAACATCTGATCTTGATTTTGTGCTAGCAATTATATCAGCTGTCAAATATACCATTCAATTGATTACTGATCTTCCACATGACACTTAGAAAGCCTGTAGGGCTTAGCCTTGAGGGCCGATGTAAATTATAATGGGTTTCTGCTCATCTACAGGACAATATCTTTCTAATGGTATAAGTGAATTTCTCCTACCATGCACATAAGCTGAGATAAAAGGAGGGACAGATTTGTGCTTGCCTATTAATATAAAGTTAAGGCAAAATATGTATATGGTAACAACAAGTATTGAAAAATCTTAAACTAATCCAAAAATATATTCAACAATGTAACAATAAATGATGATTTGGTGGCCACCGGCTGAAACAAAGAACAACACATAAATATCCCTGGACAATCAATCATCAATCTATAATAAAATGATGATTCGGTGGCCACTGGCTGAAACAAAGAACAACACATAAATATCCCTGGACAATCAATCATCAGTCTATAATATTATAAAGAAGAAGTGGTTTCTGTCTGTCTGCCTGTCTGATGTTCCGGGTAAACAAACTTTACACAAAGGTAGATCTTGAACCCGTGCAACACACAGGCTATTCACTTCCATAAAATCCCCTTGAGCTACGCCCTGTGAATGTTTACTACAATGTGAGCTACTTCCTAATTTCAATGTTTACATTTCAGAAGAAAGTAAACATTCAGAAACTGTAATGCAAACAGCTGTGGATACTTCCATATGACAGCTTATAAAAGAGCAGAAGCAAGAACAGCTGTTTCAAGATCTCAACCTTTCTAACCCATGCGAAGAACGGATACATCAACTAGTATTCAATAAACAACAGATCTTAATTACCTAAACTTACCAAGGCGTACCAGATTTTTTTAAATATAAATTCGACGAATATATGAACAAAAGTTTAATATCTATAGTGGGTACTGTTGCACTCATCCCTCTGTCCCTCTCTATTCCCTCTCTCTCTCACTCTCCCTCCCCATCCCCGATCCTCACCCCTGGTAATTTTTTTAACGTGGAGTCAAAAATGGGTAGCAGAAGGGCCTTACCATTCCAGTAATCAGTAGCCTTTTTGTTTATGCCTGAAACCTCTCCACCTCATCATCTCCCTGTCGCTCTTCCTTTCCCCTCACAAACAGGTTTAATTTGTTTAAATGTGGATTTCAAACGGGGAAGGAGTTTAGAGAAGGGTGTTACCATTTCAGCAGTCAGTAATATTTTCAGCGAATTTCCGCTATAGGGAAGAAGCTATTACCATAGTCGGCATGGTAAGACCTGGGCCCGGGACCATAATAACTTTTCGTTTTGAGGTCCCCAGATGCCAAAAAACACCATCCGTTCAAAACTATATATATATGTGTCCGTAGGTGCGATGACTCTCATAAAAATGTTCCGATTTTGATGAAATTTGGCACATGACTTTAAGTTCGAAAACCAGCCAGATTGCTCCATCCAAAGGGATTTTTTGGGGGGCTTTTGTATCCCAAAAATGGGATTTTTGAGTTTTTTACATACAAGATATTTTAGTAAATAAAATTTTATTTTTCACCATTGAAATCAGCTTAAAATAACAAACAGTTTGGTGTTTTGCTCTATGTCATTTGGTTAGAGAGGAAAGTGCTAAACACAGTCCGTTGTGCAATGTTATTCTTATGGAGAATAAGACAAATTCTCTTATTTATAAGACAAATAATCTTGCTTATTTATCAACTTATCCTGACGAAACGTGGTATATTGCTTCATATCAATGTGGTCTATTGATATTTGCACGAAAAACTATTTTTTAGCCGATAGCTCCTGTAGCAGCAAACCTGCGTACTTAGCCCCCATGTTATTCTTATGGGGAATAAGTAAATTGTTATCTCCGTTAATTATGAATATAAATTAATAAAACTTGTTAGCCCATATGGCTTTACCTAGTTGAGTTATATTGAAATTTGTATTAAAACCCATTTGTTGTGTTCCTTTTTTCAGCAAACCTGCATACTCAGCCGCTATGTTATTCTTATGGAGAATAATTAAAATGTCAGAAATCGTTTATTCATGAATGTATATGGATGAAACCTGGTATGTGGTATTAAGATATATATATATATATATATATATATATATATATATATATATATATATATATATATATATATATATATATATATATAAATCTCACTATCTATTCAGCTGCCGTACGAATTTAGGTTAAGTAGCTGCCACCTCAAAGGTTAGAGTATATTTAAGTTTTAACGTGTATCTCTACTCAAAATTACTTTATTAATATAACTATTAACTTATTTTCATAATTTTTTTATTATAACTATGTGTATTAAAACTCATGTAATTTGACTGCCCTAAGTTTACATTTGATTCGGCGCACCATGTATGTCTAGCAGCTAAATGACTGCCAGCAGTAATACTTCATAAATATTTCGCGCTATTTAGCTGCCACCACTGTTGCCAATTCGTCTTGACGATCTTCTTTGAACAGTTATTAAGATAGTGGTCATAATTAGCTCTCCTCTCACTGCTTTAACGTGTATTAATGTATTAATCATGGACAATGCGTTAAATGATGTTAAAATATGTAATTATAAATAAATACAAAATAAGGCATAATTTAAATCATGAATGGTATGACCAACGCACAATTTTATTTGATTATTGACACGGTATAAAATGAAAAACATCTGTAATAAATATATCATTTGATATTGTCCTTTTAATTCACACTTGTGGATTAATTTGTACGTAGTATTCACCAATTAATGCTAATGTATTATTTCATTACTTAAATCTCCGAACTGTTAGCTTTGTCAAAAGCTCTGGAATTGCAGCACAAAACGTCTGTCGTTATCGAAGTAGTAAGGCACTGACACATTTCATTGCATCATGAACAATCACAGGCCAATGATAATATAAAACATTTTATTTGTCATTTTATATTGACGTGTTTAAAATTTTGAATTATATACATCATAACAACAAAGTGAGTTGCGTGAGTGGCTTGTTTACGTCAAACACCGATAACGAAACGGTCGGTAAGCGAGAAGTCGGACCATCCAAAGTTGGATTATTGTAGTTCTACTATAATTATATTCTCTTCTTATAAAACCAATCTAGGTACAAATAATGTATAACGGTAACAAAATCATGTTTTTAACTTATCAAAATAAAAATTTCTCAGTTATTTATAATTCTAGAGCTAATATATTCATATCATTGTTTTTTAGACAACATGACACAGCTTTTTATCCTTACAGTTGTTTCCTAAATATTGCCGTTTTAAAGATATAGCTTTGAAAAAAACAAAAATGGCCGCCATTTTGAAATGGTACTAAGTAGGAACTTGATATTGCATTCAAAAATAGGTCGTATTAGATGTAATAAATGTATACCAAGTTTGAATTTGGTATCTTCAGATGAAAGTTTTTTCTGACACGTATATTTTCAACAGATAAGTCAAATATATGGTCTTGCCTTAATTAAGGCAGAATAGTGAGAATAGTGAGAGTGGTACAAATTAGCTCGTGCATATTTGTAATGTTGGGATAGGTATTCAGAAATAACTTAATTTATGCCAATTTTTCACCTTGGTTTATCATGGTCTGATTCGCTCAGGGATTCACATTTGTATACACTTGTTAAAATTTGTTATACAAAATAGCCGATATTCTTGCCAAAAATTTGAAAATTGTAGTTTTAACGTTTGACGTTTAATATAGATCACAAATTGTAATCATATTTAATTATGTATGTACTTTAATGTAAATGTAACTTACTCGTTCTCCAATTTATCCGTGATCCATCTACTGGTCTAGTTAATTTATCACAAGCAGGGTAGTATAGGAAAAATACAGTTAATTATTTTTTTATTCGGATGTAGTTTTTTCCTGTAACGTTTTAATTTAAATCATCTGGTGTTTTAAAAATCTGTAATGTTCTTGTATGTATAACAATAATTTAATAAGAAATCCAAATACATATCTACCAGATTTTACGAATATTTACCGAACGTTTCCTAATTACCGAATCCGCTAGTTAATTAACTAATTGTAGTAATAAAATTACAGTTCAGACATCTAATATCTGTAAATCATTATAATCAATATCTTAGATTTAGTAAAAGTGAATCATTGCACGTATGTTCTCCCATTATTTATATATGAAATTTCCTCGGGAGTTTTTTCATTGCTATGTGTCCATTTTTTGCATTAAACAACTTTGAAAAAATTAACGGTTAGGTATGGCCTGGACCTTGGTTCCCTCAGCTCGCCTACCCTCTATCACACCCCCACTCGTTTGCTCCATCACTGTTGCTGCGGTCACTCCCTCCATGACGACATGCTGCTCGACCCATGGCCCCTCTCCATCACGAATTTTACACAAAGGTAGATCTTGAACCCATGTAACATATAGGCCTATTCACTTCCTTAAAATTCCCTCGGACTACGCCCCGTGCAGTCCTAAGTTAAATGTTTGCATTTGAGAAGAAAGTAAACATTCAGAAACTGTAATGCGAACAGCTGAGGTCACTTACATTTGACAGCTTCATCATCATCATCAAAAGGGGCGGACTTAGGTCCCAAGGCACATCAGCCACACTGGGCTTATTGCGCACCCCCGAAAAGAAGAAATGAGAAGGTATCAGTACTCCTCCAGGTTCAAGAGCCTGATGAACTGCATCATCCTGTCAACGAGCTCCTCAGGAGGCAGGTATCCACCCCTGACCATAGATCCCAGAGTTGAAGCCCTTACCTCCCTAAGCTCATCGCAATCGAAGAGCAGATGGTCTGCAGTCTCCTCGTACTGCCCACATTTCCTGCATGCAGGGTCACCATTGAAAACGCCCATCCGAAAGAGGTGTTTCCTTAGGTGACCATTTCCCGTAATCATACCTGTGATCCGCCTAATTTCCAGCCTACTGAGACCCAGGAGATTTCTTGTGACCTGCTGGGATGGTCCCCGGAGGTTGAGCTTGCTGACCCTATGAAGAGGGAGCTTTAACCATCTCCTTCTGTGACGATCCCGAGCCCAAGCACCGATCACCTGCGAAGCACAAGAACGAGATATCCCACAAAAAGGGGGGGACCCATGGGAACCAGGGAGACAGCCGCGTTAGCCTGCCTGTCCGCCACCTCATTACCCACGATCCCAGAGTGACCAGGCACCCAACAAAGAGTAATGGTACCCACCATTTGACAGCTTAAAGAGCAGAAGCAAGCACAGCTGTTTCAAGCTAACTTACCTTTCTAACCCGTGCGAAGAACGGGTACATTCTACTAGTACTCAATATGTACAAAAAAAAACTGTCACTGCTAAAACAAAATGTAATAACTTCAACTAATTTTACATTTTTATCTTTGCGGCATGGGATGAAATGTTTTCAACAAAACTTATAGATAATTTAATTAGCTTTAAAATTATAGGTATAGTGAGGATATTTGTTAACATGATGGCTTCTTAGAGAGCGAACACCGCACCACCGCGCCGGTCTAAGCATCGCCGCGTATTGCGTGGTGACCATAGAGTAGGTGTGGGTGTGTTAATAAAGTTCTATGGTGGTGACTCAGGCGCTTGTTTGTCTGCATGACTGCATGAGTCGGACTGCACATTTCTACTTTTTTGTTTAATGCCTCTCTACGTTGCTTTTTTAATGCTGTCTATGTTCATTAATAATATGTATCATCTTATAAGGTTTGTATTCATCGTTAATCGTGGGCCTTGTCAATTTATTGTTCAGTTGGCATTGAGCAGTTCGTTGGCATTTTGTGTTTCGGCATTTTGTGTTTCGTTATAACGTTTTATTTTTTGCACATAAATTCGGCTGTGTTGTGCCAAGTGCAGTTAAATGCTGATATTTGTGCTATTGTCATGGATTGTTGAACGAGGGGAAGTAGAAATTCTTCAGCCTGTTTCCCACGGTAAAGAGTAAACATAGACACGGGTGGACACGGGTGGTATTATCAATAAGGAGCCAACACATTGCGATTTACTTAAACCAGTCTATACTAGGTTACGTGCGCAACACTGTGCGAAGACACTGTGTCTCGAGTGTCGCGTATGTACCCTGTGTTTTTTTTAGCTGGGACACTGCGCGGACACTTTCTAAAGACACCTCCACACCTCGCAATTAATCAGTCCTGATAAGAAAATCTGGTTTTTAAACTTATTTATCAGTATATATAAAAAAGATAGTTTATTCATAATATAAACAAATTAACAATCTTCTTACCAATGTAGGTTGCGCTAGCACAAAGAATACCAAAAAAAGTATTTTAACTGTTGCTGTAAAGATGAGTTCTTAGTATTATTAAGGAGTGTTTCATAGCCGTTATTGCAACCATTTATAATTTTGATTGATCTAGTTCTAATTATTTCCAGAAATCGTGAACAAAACTTGGGATTGTTCCTCTTGAACCAATGAGCAATCAAGTTACTTAAAAGTTTTCAAACTAGGCATTATCTGATAAAGTTTGTAGCACCTAAGCTAAACAGTCTTATCGACAATCTATATAAATAAAGCAGAGTTCTTGTCTCTGTGTGGATCGCCGTACGGCTAAACTATAAGGACTTAAGGCATGACATTTTCAGGGTAGGTTTCCTTTAGATTACAGCTATTGTACCTGACTCTCAGATTCCTCTAAATCATCTAGGGCTACTCCCCATGGGATATCCAAAATTCTAATGTTAATCAAATGAGACCATACGGTTGTAGTTTTCTTAATCTATCCTTTCCTTCTTAAATCTAAGACCTTAATACTTAATCTTCTAAGGAGTATGTTTAATCTATGGTGGAATGTAGTCGAAGGTATCTATCAGGTCCCAGGTCTCAGTAGCACATGCAACCTCAGTGGCACATGTCCCTTCCGTATACAAACGGGCCTAGGGGTTGAGTCGGGTCGGCCGCGATTGTCACACTTCAGTGGTTTCTTTTAAGACCATAAACTTCTCTCTCATTGTTTATACTCGCGGGTGGTTTATGGTGGTGCTGATGACCACTACATCTCTGCCATTTGCCTTGTCTGGGAATTCGCCTTTTCTCACTGAACTGGCTAATAATTTGCAGCAGTGATATGTAAATACAAAACGTACTGATTAGTATATCATTAACTCTAATGAAAACCATCACAATCATTGTTTAGTTAGTGGAATGTAAACAAACATTAGGAGAAAATAAAATAAAATACAGTACTGGATGCTCAAGCATAACATGAATAGCGGTTGCAGAAAATATTGAAAGTATCAGTCTCCATTATTAATTATACAACTTCGTAAGCCCTATAGGGAAATAAAGCATTATAGGGAAAATAATAAAAACTAAAACATATTATTTTAGAGTCATAAGTACAACTATACTAAATATGAATGTACTATAAATTTATTTTGAAGTTTAACCCTTAAGTTTAAGTCATTTAACAGATTGTTCAGTAACTGTTTACTCTTGGGTCTTGGGTTCTATTTTATTAGTATGTTTTGATAAATAACGCTACAAAAATTGCAGATACGGATTTAGACGTTAAAATCATTATTGTTTACCATGTAATTACAATTAAAACGAGTTCTATCCGGTGGTATATCTCATACAGTTACCGAGATAGTGAGGGTTTTCCTACACGGTGCCGTTCGACCCTGACGTTGCGGTTAACTTGAGCGGACGGCTGTTCAAAGACCTGGTTGACATATCTTGGTAAACTATTCATATATTAACACTCTAAAATGTACCAACTAACTCGTGTACTAAGTTATTTTCATTAAAACGGGAAAAAACTCACATACTGATTACATTTTCCATAAAAATGTGTAACTTAAAGATTTTTTGACGTTTTATTATGTAGCTCTTTTATTAATCGAGATACGGGTTCAAACCTAATAACAGTTATTGTTGTACATATTGTTTTGAGTATAACAATGCTTAAACCAATGTTATATCTCATACTGTTCCCAAGATATCGTCATATTTGCGATTAGCAGCCGCCGCCATCTTTACCCCCCTCCACCATGTTGTCGACCACATAGGAAACTGACGACATGCATTTTCGCTATTACCTAGATCCATATTATATATCACAGTAATCACCAAAAATATTGCGTTTTCATTTTATGCATGCTCAAACCCCCCTAGATCCTGTACAATTAAACTTATAACTTAGACGTAAACATATTTCAACAGGCCATAGTCAAGGAAAATAATCAAACTGCTCGAGTTGTTTTAAGTCCCACTATGTGAGCAATAAGAACATGCAGATGTATGATTTACTCCCAAATCATCGAGTGGTCTAACCTCTAGGTGTGAAATTACAGTGAAGCGGGCGCAATACGTTAAACTTATAACGTAGACGTTAACATACTGCAACAGTCAAGGAAAATAATCAAACTGCTCAAACTGCTTGTTTTAAGTCCAACTATGTGAGAAATAAGAACATGCAAATGTATGATTTATTCCGTAAGCGCCAAGTAGGCCTAGTCTAAACGACCTCTCGGTGTTATGTCACAGTGAAGCGGGTAGGAAAGTATGCAGGCTCGGAAATATCGCGGGCCTCGAATGAGTACAGGAAATGATGATGGAAGATACAAATCTTTGAACATCTGAAGGTGAGTCAGGCCAGATGTGTTTTGGCTGCCACATCCGCGGCAAAAATTTATAATCAGAATGCACATTCAACTTGACAGTGTTGCCACTTATGGGCTGCCGAGTCCACGGCATTTATTTATAGGAACATACTTCTGGTGTATCTTTTAAAAACAACAGCGTTCCATGTGGTAGAATGGCAAACTACATTTTGTCATACACCTATCAAAAATACGTTATTTGGCTGCCACTTCAAATGCTCAAAATATGTTCCTGCCGGCTTCCTCTGTTGATATAACATGTGATGTGCAATTGGCGGCCGGATACGGCAGTCAAGTGCACCGGCCGCCAAATTCAATGCGGGTTCCACCATGAAAGGCAGCCGAGTGCCGTACGAGATTTATATATATATATATATATATATATGCATATATATATATGCATCGGAAATTCGCTGAGTACGCAGATTTGCTGCTACGGGAGTATTTATTTATGAATCATCTGATCTTGCTGTTCAGTACTACAAAAATTTCCTTAGCTTATTGTATATAGATTATGTCTGGAACATTTATTCACACTGTTGTGCTATCATTTGTTGTATCAACTGCTGTAAAATATACATTTCAATCAATTATTGTTCTTCCATAAGATTAACATTGAAACTTTGATCGCCTGTGAGGCGTAGCCCTGTGGGTTGATGTAAATTATAATGGGCTTCTGCTCATCTACAGGACAATCTTTCTAACGGTATGTGTGAAGGAGTCAAGCTGAGAAAAAAGGAGGGACAGTTGTGCTTGCCTATTATTATAAAAATTGCATATATCGCTTACTTAAGAATGTATATTGATGAAACTTGGTATGTGGCTTTACCTAGTTGAGTTATATTTATATTTGCATAACAACCCAAATTTTGTGTTCCTTGTTGCAGCAAACCTGCGTACTCAGTTCCCATGTTATTCTTAGGGAGGATAATTAAAATGTTATATATTGCTTATTCATGAATGTTGCGGCTTTACGCGGTTTTAAGACATAAATATGCATTAGAAATTCGCGCAGTCTTGCTGCGACGGGGGTATTTATTATATGTGATCTTAAGCCCCTAAAAGCCACTAATATTTTTACTAATAAATATTTTAGTAAATTTTGGTTCTCATTTACACATTACACATATTTTAAATTTAATTCAGAATAATAATGAAGGATAATTTGAATTTGTAATGTTAAACCCTTTGTATTCATCTTGTCAACAACTGAATTGATTTCAGGCTAGCCCAGCCTGATGAGATGGCAGCTGTCGTAGCATTTCTGTGCTCAGATGATGCGTCGTATGTCACAGGAGAAACATTCATTGCTGCAGGAGGGATGGCATCTCGTCTGTGAACTTGTTACCATATATTTTATTGACTACACGTAGATACTTATTCAAATCACAGAAGGTCTTTAACAGACAATAAATTTGATATATTTTTATAATTTTATTTTGAAATATATGATTTAATAGAATAAAATGGAATTACATTTTATGAACACTTCAATTAAGACATTTTGATTGATTTAGAAGTTTGAAAATTATTTAAGTGTTAGAGGTAAATTGTTAACTAATGGGATAATAAAGTCATAAGGGTTATTCTTTTGGGTTTAGTCTGACAGTGTATTGTTGTTATAATTGTTAATACTGAGTTGTTAATATTTTTAAATTTGATAACTTGATATTTAAAACTATGTTTATATTTGATTTCTACATTAAAATAAATTTATTTTTATACTCTGTGTAATTTAGTGATTCAGCTTTTACCCTTCTCCAACAAGCAGGGCCAGATTTCTTAATAGGTTGAAAAGGCTGGCTGCAGCCTAGAGCGGAAAAATTTAAGGGGCGGCACTTTGGCAATTTACTAAAAATTGAAATATACACTTTGATTATTTTAATAACAGAAACTTCCTTAGACGTATCTTTGATATGTAGCGTATTCATTTACGGAAACGGAAATATGTTTATTCTTTTCATAGCATAATACGAATTTACTCCACATATTGTTGTAACATAGTTTTCACGTAGTGTAATTTGGTTTGACAACATTGCAAGGCGCAATCAGTAAGCACAGTGATTCAATCTGACAACACTGTAAGCCCAGTCAGTTTCATTACGCTGTCACAACCAAGGAGGTTTATTGTATAACTAGAGGTAACACTGCTTCACTAGTTTTGTTGAAAAAGCGAGCCAGTGATTTTGTCAGGCTGGTACACTGGTGAGGCAAAATTCTCGTTCTTTGAAATATCCTAATTGGCCGTTTTATGCCTTTAAGTGAATATACTCATGCAAATCACTGGAATAAAAGTAATAAAAGTTGGAACAAATTTATTTTTTTAGATTTATGCATGTAATCTTGTAAAATATGATAAATTATGAGCAAATAAACAATTACAAGTTTATTAATGTTTAAATCATGAATAGGTATTTGTTTAAGTCTCTTTGTCGATTCGTTCAATTTCAGCAAGTAGTTCTTTGCCTCATCAAAATCTGGCAATGAACGGATTGCAATTTTAGCGAATTTCCCCTGTAGGGAAGAAGCTATTACCGTAGGTCTCATGGTAAGACTTAAGCCCGAAACCATGAAAACTTTTCATTTTGAGGTCCCCAGATGACAAAAACACCATTTGTTCAAATTTTTATACATGTATATATATTTATATATATATATATATGTGTGTGTGTCCGTAAGTACGATAACTCTTGTAAAACAGCTCCGATCTTAATGAAATTTGGTACAAATGTGTAAAGTACCTGTTGTGTACAAACAGAGAGTGGAGTAATCACATTTTAAATCCATACTGTGTAATAATATATTCCTTTGTTTTGCACAACTTGTACTATCTGACTTTTCTTATTTTGATTTTATCATCTGTTTTAATTTTATTGTTTCATTATTAGTGAATTTCCTTTGGAAAGTGAACTATTAGCATGACCCGCATGGTGAAACTTAAGCCCGGGACCACCATAGAAGTTCCTAACGTGACCCCCTGAACACGTTTTGGGGGGTCGTTCAAAATTTTATATATATATGTATATATATATAAACATATATATATATATATATATGTGTTTGCACTCTAGCGGTCGCATTTTTTGTCCGATTTACTTCAAATTTGGTAGGGACGTTCCTTTCCGTAATCAGTTGGACAAGTTCGTTGGGCAAAACAATCGGAAAACTCTAAACCCCTTTTTTGGGGGATTAATCTTTAAAATTTTGAGTTTTTGGGCCCAAAAAGGGTCAGAAAAGCCCCATATGTAAAATGAATGCATGTAAAAAGATGGGAATTAGAGAGGCGAAAGTTTTAAGCCCTCTCTCGTCATTCTAGCATAAATATTTACCGAGTTATTAAAGAAAATGTGTATTGACCAAACACAGTACGTTGTCTTGTGGGGATTTTACATTAGAAAAGCCTGTTATTCATTTGTTGGTATACTTTTATCATCCCCAACAACCTCACACCTACTTTAAAGCCTGACTTAACCTTCTCCTAACCTTATAATGCGCAAAATTGTATTCCCAGCATTGCAGGTAAATAGAACCAGGAGCATCAGAACAGCCAAAAAATCAATGTTTTCAGATTTGAATAAAAGTTGGAATAAATGTATGTTTTTAACTGATTTTGAGTTTTTATAGCTTTTTATGTGGAAATTCACTTCCCTCACGTCAGCGTGCTGCGTGCGAACTCGTTTTTGTTTTCAAACAACGTCAACATGAGTTCATTATTATAATTGGTGGATCCCTTACCAAAACACCCTTTCTTAACAATTGCATGCATTTTCTCTTTTTGAATTCAATATTAGTTTTTGCTTGTCCCCTAACATGTACTCACTACTCTCTTTCACCCTATATCCATATTCTTTAACCAAGTTTAATTTAAAGTATTTCAACTTACAACTCCCTTCCTTTCTACCTTCAATGTCACCCTTTGCTATAAGTGAATGTGTAGAACAAATGTTACAACAAACCAGAAATATGTACAATTTGAAGAAGTGAATATGTGCGTGATAAACTGTTGAGCTTGGACTTGTAGGCAACATCTATGAAGATATCAAGTAACCCAACATTCATCACTGCTGCTACTTCTTCGTAAGTCAATTGAACTAATTTTGTGTGTTAAATATCAATACCTCATGAACATGTTTAAATACTGAATACTATTACAACCAAAATAGTATTAATGTAAAGAGAGTTTCCTACCTATTTGTTTTATTTTGATATATTTTGTACATTTTCTATGATAATAAATTCTCCAGGATTCTATTAATTAAACTTAATTGATGTAATAAAGGAATCATCTATCATTATAATATGTATGTTTTTTGTTCTTTTTGGGAATTCATCTAAATTCCCTGGTCCTCCACATATGTTAATCTCCTTAATTTAATTCTTTGCTGTTCCTCAAAGCTACCCAATCCCCCCAGTACCATTTATTTGAACGAGTTCGAAAACCAGACGAATCACATCATCCGAAGGGGGTTTTGTACCCCAAAAATGGGTTTTTTGGGGTTTTCACATGTAATTTTTATTTCAATCAAATTTTAATTTTTACCATTGAAATCAGCTTAAAAAAACAAACAATTTGGTATTCTGATCATTGCTCTACGTCAATTGGTTCCTGAGATATTGAAAGTGCTAAACACAGTACGTTGTCTAATGTTATTCTTATGGAGAAAAAGAAAAATTGTATATCTCGCTTATTTATGAACATAAACTGACAAAATTTGGTATATGACTTCATCTGGTTGTGGTTAATTGTTGTTTGCACAAAAAAAAAAAACAATTTTTAGTAGCAACAAAGTTTGCTGCTATGGTTCCCATAGCAGCAAACCTAGATACTCGGTCCCCATGTTATTCTTATGGGAAATAATTAAAATGTTATACATAGCTTATTTATGAGTGTATATGGATGTCACTTGGTATGTGACTTCACTTAGATGAGTTCTATTGATATTTGCATAAAAACCCATTATTTTGTTTTCCTTGTTGCAGCAAACCTGCGTTCTCATCCCCAATGTTGTTCTTATAGAGAATAATTAATATTTTAAATATCGCTTGTTTGTGAATATATTTCTCAAGAATTCTGTTAAGTGGCTTAATGTGTTATGTTATATATTCATTGAAAATTCGCTGAGTAAGCAGGTTTGCTGCGACGGGGGTATTGTTCATCAGTATTGTCTCCAGTATTGTCAATAGAACTCTTTGGTCACAACAAACCTCTCTAACCTCTTTTATTTACGTTTCGGTAAAACAGTGTCAATGGGTGATGAAAAACGGTAATGTTTTTGTGTTCTGCTGCTCCTGTATAGTTATGATTGTGTTGTGATTACTGGCTGAAATTCTTTCTAGTGCACTTTACGCTACAAGTTCAAAAATGGATCACATTTATTCAACCGTTTTTTTTTAAATATTTTTTATATAGTTTGAAAGTTGTAAAATTTCCATAAGGTAAAGCAGGGGTCTCCAACCCACGGCCCGCGGGCCACATCCAGCCCGCCAACAGTGGTTAACCGGCCCGCGGTTAGCCCAATATATAGCGCAAATATATATTTAGCCCAATATATAATACTGAATAAATTATTTAAAGATTTATTCAATAATTAAAAAAAAATTATAATGTTATTCAACATTCACAGTTTTACTGTAAACCACGGTAAAGATCTCGTTTCAGTTGTCTCTGATCCCTTCTGTGTATAAACTTAGATATTTATTTTTCTTGTTTGTATAAAGGAGTTGTTGACAGAAGAAATGTGAACATGTACTATTGCCTACGAAGTGAAGGTCACGGCTGCGGTTAGGGCAGTAGGAAGCACTCAACTTAAACAATTATTAGGCCTACTAGTTACAGAATTTTAAGGTTTTTTTTATATGTTTCAGAAATTGCTGATATAGCAACTACGATTTTTTTAGGCAAGTGTAACATACTGAGCTTTGAAAAACACGTTTAAATCAGTAAAAACTGTATTCAGTTTGTCAAAATTACTTAAAATGAACGAAACAATTAATTTAACAAAATTAAATTAAAGGAAACATCTATGTTTAAAAATTGCTTCAATAGCATTCCAACTCACAATTTAACACCTACATTTTACAAAATTTCCAGGAAGGACCCCTAGACCCCCTACTCCTTGAGGAGGGGGGGATATTCCATCCCCCCCAAACCCTCCGGATATTAGTGACCAGCTTGATCTCCAACGATTTATCATCAGGCTCTAAGGGAAAATAGGTTGGAGACCCCTGAGGTAAAGCATTGGACAAAAATTACCATTGGTAAAGTGTGAGATACTAATAAACTATTGTTTTGTAATGACAATAAACTACAAATGATCCTATTTATATGTTTTATGATTAAATAAATACTGTACTTTTAACAAAAGTTCATTCAATCTATCAAAGGTTTTAGACATTTTTAGAATAAAATAAAATACCAGTTTTTGTAAATAAAGATAACGTTCTCCTATAATGTGAGGAAAGTTAATAGATTTTCTGCTAGATTGCAGCATCCAATTATTTTATTTTACTTCTGCCAGCTGTGTTCTTTTGTCAGTTAATAAACAAACCTGTGAATGGTACTCAGCAAATTTACTATTGAAAAACATATACCTCACTAGGCAACTTACTATGTTAGTTCTTGTTGAAACTTTGATATAATGTGAGTATCGAACTTACATGTTTCAACAAACTGCAGGGTGTCCCGTAAGGGTGAACATACATAGTGCTTTCCTTGGGGCAAGACAAACACATTTTATAATATGAACATAAACCTTTGTCCAGAGAGTTACGGGACACCTGTATATTCATAAATAAATAAGCGTGACATGACAATTACGTAAGTGCATATTGAATGGGCAAGTGCATCCCTAGATTGATTCGGAAGGTTCCGTGCCACTCGTTTGTGTTTGAGTACATGTATTTGTATGCAGGTAAAGCTGAAAAACGGTAAAATATTTTGTAATAATTTTTTTTGAAGAATTTATGACATCTAAGGGAGTTTTGCACCGTACGTTAAATAATCACGGTAAACGCTATTCAGGATTAATACAACCATTTATGGTTGTAATACAAAAACAATATTTATGCTAAGACTGAAAATGAACCGAACCAAAAATATATATTTTCCTATAGAGTCCACTGTATTAAGAATATTTGTTTGATATTTGGTGATGAGATTTTGATAGATGTTCATATTAGCAGCAGTAACTTTCATCCACAATTAATTTCTGAGTTTGCTCAGCCAAATATTCCTATATAAAAATTTGGTATTGCATTTTTTTTTTAAATAGCCGCCACTTTAAAAACGGTGTCAGTTAAAGTAACGGAATTGTATCTCTTTCTTTTACCTATTAAAGTACACATGTGTGCCAAGTGTGTAAATTCTATCCTAAACAGAACTTGAGTTATTAAAACATTTGTAAAAATCAAATACAGACCGACTGACAGAAATCTAGGCATTTTAGACATTCTTTTACATGAAGTTTTATGTTTGTCTTGACCCAAGGAACAAATCTACAAATTTGTCAAGAGAGTTCATAAACACCCTGAATAATAAATTGAATTTAGGCAAAAATAACGATGCCAGTCTAGCTATTTTTTCCAAAACAAAAATGTGGCATTTTTGTTGTTTGACATTTCAGTAACCCTTGTCCGGGGCAGAAAAATGCATAGAATCTTTTTTGTTCAAGATTTAACGTAGATTAATTTTGTACATCACACAATTTGTGCTAGACCTCATAGTTTTCGATATATTTACAAAAAACTGTAAAACTGTAGCCCTAGGTACCATTTTCCCCCCTTTCAGCCCCCTCCCAACGAAACCCGATGCTCTAGATGGTGCAACTTTTTATCACTTATTATGAGGAGGGTGTAGAGGAATTTGCCACAGGTTTAAACTATTTTTTGGATGTTGAGGTTTGGCTATTTTTAAAGCTAATTTTATTGCCTAATACCACACTACTCAGGGTACTATGAAAACACTGTTTTAAAATGACAATCGATTCATTAGTTTTATTGATTTTGAATTTGCACAGATTAAAAGCTATTTAAATTGTAAGCACAAATACACAAGGTGCTGCAGCAGTTAAATTATTCATCAATAACCTAGTCCTAGTCTAACCTCACTGAACTCTGCACATAGCAATAACATTACACACCATTAGAGGTTCCTCTCATCTTTCAATCTTGGAAGAAATTTAATATAAAAGAGGCCTGTAGAAAAATATATACTAGTACTCAAACCACTTAAAATGAAACTGACCCAGTTGATGAGACAAAATCTCAGAGGATTCAAATGTTTTACAGGCAAATGTGTAGCCGATTTGATTTTAATTAAAGGGTGGTACCGACCTCCAAATGTCATTAAAAAAAAACTCCAGTAACGAGAACTGTGTTTTGTATGGCATAATGTGTACCTACATCCATTTTAGCTCCTGAACTGTTTTTCATATGAACATTTGGTTAGCCTACATACCTTTTTCGACAACAGTTCAAATTTGAATATGTAACAAACTATTTACATGTTTTGGTGAATGCAGTAGGCTAATCTACCGTTGTCATAAAGTTAACATGTTTGCTGCGGGGCATGTTCCCGCCACTTCACAACTGTTCCAATAGGCGCAGTCACATTTTGAATACCCAGCTAACGAACGACAAAAACAATCTATGGTGCTGTACTATGTTACAACACAACTGGACGTACAGTAGTTCTACAAAACGCCAAGAGGTCACAGCACAATCCAGATAATTACAGTATAACGGTGAGCGCCCAGCATGGAGTCACGGGATTAGAGCACTCATCGGTAAGTGCCACGCAGCGTACATGTTAAAATAAAACAACAAACAAATACGCACACACGATTACGTTATCTTTACATTTAGCAAAAAGATATGCCTATCAAAGACCGTGACTGCGTTGCTGCCTCCGACCGATTTTTGTAATAGTTTGTGTTTGTTGTTTTATTTTAACTCTATGACAACAGTAGATTACTGCATTCTGAAGATGGTTCCCCCATGTAACAAAAAAGTGGCATTTTTGTTGTTTGACATTTCAGTAACCCTGTTGTCAGGAAATTTCATGATGGTTCTGAACCGAAACATGTAGGCCTAAATAGTTTCTTACATCGATACACACGTTTTTTAGTGTTAGTTACACACGTTTTAGTGCAGGCTCTATCTTTGAGTATTTAACCTAAGTTATAAGGTTTAGTGTAGCTATAAAGCTTATTTTTTTAATTGGTTTTAATTCTCTGATATATTGAATCTTATCTTCTAAGGGGGCATGCCATCTGGGCGGTACGGCGTTCGGTCGGCACTAGTCTCCAGTCGGCGCCATAACGGTTTGACCAATCAGAGTGGGCTTGCTACAGGCACCTTGCGATCGAGACGTCTTCATTCATATGGTGACAGCGCTGAGCATCAGGTCTACCAACATCGTTAAAACGGAAAACTGAAATATCGCAGAATCAATCTTCGGATTATTCGGGTTTATTGTGTAGGTTATCTGTCAGTTTAAATAAAGTTGTTACCCATGTACTTTATTAGTATATTCACTTAAATTGGATATTATTCAATAGATATTGTAATTTTTACTCTAGTAAGAATGTTACTTCTGAATGCCTGAACGTATACAATTTTCAAAATGTAGCGGGATGCATTTCAATCTAATTACAGATCATCTTCAGCCGCTGTTTTCTTACACTGATGGTATAAACATAAATGTAAGAAAACAGTGGCTGAAGATGATCTGTAATTAGATCGAAATGCATCCCGCTACATTTTGAAAATTAAGTGAAACGATAGAGGTCAAAACAACTTCTCAATTTGGAAGAGAGGGGAGCGGAAGTTGTGTTATCTGAATATCATGTTTAAGGATACCTAATGAAGGTGAAACATGGTGAATACAAAACTTTCTTCCCAATAATGCCTTTCAAAAACTTGTAATAGTACAGCAATATAAAAAAATATAAAACATCAGTCATGTCTACATATTTACAAATACTTTATTTTAGCGTTAAGGACTGGGCTCCCCACCCCGCAACCCGCGACCCATCATGAGCGCCAAGCGCCGCCCCCCCAAAACCGCCATGCCCTGTGCTGGAGCCCTGTGCCCTGCTGTGTGTTTCTTGTTTCTTGCACTGCCCTAGAGCCGGTACTGAATCTGATCCAAGCTAACGGACGCAGTGTGCTGGCGAAGTATTCACTGGATCGAATATTGGATTGGAACAATGAGCTAGGTAAGTGCAGGATGGTGTTAGTATAGCTGAGAAGAGAGTTGTCCTGTTAATTAGCAATGTCACAGCTTGCCCTGTTATACTCAAATATGCACACTTTTTTAGATAGATTTTATTTTATTTACAGTTAAAAAGTAATAACGCCTTAATGACGAGTAAAATATTAGGTACTTTATTCCTATAAACACGAGGAAAAAGATTCACCTTTTTAAAATTTCCCATTTCTTTTTCTTCCACTATATTTTGAGTCCTGTCTTGTAGATTTACCTTGTCTCCTCCGCCGTTCTTTCTTCTCAAGAATCCAATTACGAGACTTTTTCAACGATTTTCCTTTTAGCTTTTCAAACCTTTCTCTTTTATTAGTAAAAGCAATTGTATCATCTGTTGCCCCAGTGCCAAGAGCTTTTGGAAGGGGAGCTGCACCTCCAGTCATTAAAACTAAGAAGAACTTTTTAGCCTTGGTTGAGTTGGGATAGTCTACAATCAGACCTCCATAAAATCCAGCTTTCATTGCTTCCGCTGTGACGAGCTCAATTTGTTGAGAGTTCTCAGGGTAAAACTGGAAAACAGCCCTTGCTGTTCGACTTAAGCAGGCAAATAAAGTAGAAAAAAACTTGAAAAGTCTTTTAGAAGGTTTGTGGCTTGCATGATCTGCATTACAAAGCCACTGTAAAGCACTGATGCTGATGGCTCCGTCAAAACACCCAGCTTTAAAGGGCATTCCATGGCCCATGTCACCCAAAATAAAATCACCTTCCATTTCTCGGTCTTGAGCAACAGCAAGCATAGCTTTAGATATATCGACTCCAATCCACATATTTCCCTGATCTTCGAGCACTGATCCACTTAGTCCTGATCCACAACCAACATCTAAAATCAAACAACTTTGATCTTCAGGTAAACATAATAGTTCTACAGCACGTTCACTCATTTCTTCTTGAATTTTCATTATTCTGGTATTCTGTGTGTACTTTTGAGCCTCAACTTCATTGTAGAAAATATCTGGTGGAGCTTGATGTTCAGGACGTTTAGATGATGCCATGATTTTAAGAAAATACAAACACCAATAGTTTATTTAAACTTCAGTATTTATAACCACTGCTGAGTTTTAAAATCACAAAACTACATAAACCAAAATTACTTCAGCCTTCAGCCTTGCGAGTTTAAATTTTAAGGTTAAATTTTAGGTTAGGTTATGTTGTTGAGGATTTGAAAGGCATGGTTCATTCCGTAGGTATAATTATGGAAAAAAAACAGCTGTTGTTGTAAACAGATGTTATAATTTCGTTGTTATAACTTTTTTCCTTAATACCATTGATCATGTATATATAATCAATGCTAACAACAATATGTATTTTAATTTATTTATTGAACTAGGTCTTTTAACAGAAAGACTCGTAAGCTTATGGCTCTGGGGGATTGTTATGTTCCCGTGATTTTTTCCAAAATTTCAAGAATACCAGAATACCCCCTATTTTTGGGGCAACAAATAATTTCAACCGTCGGAATCCCCCCCCGAGCACCATTTTTTTATTAGGGGAGCTCAAATCCCTCCTAATTTTATTTTGTGCTCCCATAAATTAAACGTTGCCTCACTTCCCTATAATTGCAATTCCCCTGATATTTTCGCTCAATTTCCCCCATATTTGAAATAAAAGCACAATTTTAATCCTCACAGCTTGAAAAGTGGCTCTGGGGGGATGAAATGTTTCAGTGAATTGTTTTCCATTATTTTTGGTATACCCCTATTTTTGGGGCGAGAATATTATCTCAACCATCGGCCATCCCCCGCCAGATCCCCCCTTTTTATATAGGGGGTCAAATCCCCCCAAATTATATTTGTTGGGTCTCTATTATAGTTTTAGCGAATTTCTCCCTATAGGGAAGAAGCTATTACCGTAGTCGGCATGGTAAGACCTAGGCCCGGGACCATGATAACTTTTCGTTTTGAGGTCCCCAGACCCCAAAAACACCATTCGTTCGAAACTGTATATATATATATATATACACAACTTAACTATATATATGTGTGTGTGTGTCCGTGAGCACGATAACTCGTAAAAATTATCCGATTTTAATGAAATTTTGTATAAACGTGTAAAGCAACATTTATGACTTTAAGTTCGAAACCAGCCAGATCGCTCTATCCGAAAGGGTATTTTGGGGGGTTTTGTACTCCAAAAATGGGTTTTAGCGAATTTCCCCTATAGGGAAGAAGCTATTACCGTAGGTCTCATGGTAAGACTTAAGCCCGAGACCATGATAACTTTTTGTTTTGATGTCCCCAGATGTCCAAAACACTATTCGTTCAAATTTATATATATGTATATATATATCTATATATATATATATATATATATATCTATATATGTGTCCGTGAATGCGATAACTTGAGTAAAAAACGTATGATTTCGATGAAATTTGGCTCAAATGTGTAAACTGACATTTATGACTTTAAGTTCGAAAACCAGAAAAATCGGACCATGAGAAGGGGGGTTTATGGGGGTTTTAAATTTTCCAAAAATCAGTTTTTTGCATTTTTTACCCTACAATTTTTAAAACATTTAATTTTGGTTTAGACCATGTTATAGAGCTTAAAAAAACAAATAATATGGTATTTTGAATTATTAACCTAGGTTAAGTGGTTGCGGAAAAAATCCAAAAAACATGCTCATAAAATCTCCCATGTTAATCTTATGGGAAAAAGGTTTTTGGCTTTTCCTCAGTTAATTTTACTTTAAACTTCACATTTTCTTTTACCAATCACTTTAGCTCCACAAAACAATCATTTTGGTGTTTAAATTGTGATTCTACGTCAAACCGTTGCAGAGATATTCAAAGTGCTAAACACAGTACGTTGTCCAATGTTATCCTTATGGAGAATAAATAAAATTTGATATCTTGATTATTTATGAATGTATATTGATGAAATTTGGTACGTGGCTTCATGTTGTACTGGTATATTGATAATTGCACAAAAAATAAATGTTTTGTTGATTGTCCCCGTAGCAGCTAACCTGCATACTCAGCCCTAATGTTATTCTTATGGAGAATAAGTAAAGTTTTATATCTCCCTTAATTATGAACATAAATTAATAAAACATGGTAAGTAGCTTCACCTGGTTCAGTTATATTGATAATTGCATAAAAACTCATTTCTTATCTTCCTCGTTGCAGCAAACCTGCGTACTCAGTCCTAATGTTATTCTTATGGGGAATAAATAAAATGTAATAAATCACTTATTTATGAATGTATTTTTGTCAAAATTGGTGAGTGGCTTTATGTACTAGTAAGAAACATATCAATGCATTGGAAATTCACTGAGTACGCAGGTTTGCTGCGACGGGGGGTATTTTGAATTTGTTACATATAATTTTGGAAATAGTCAAATTTTAGTTTTTACCCTTGGATTCAGCTTAAAAAACACACAATTTGGTATTTTGATCATTCCTCTACGTCAATTGGTTACTGAGATATTGAAACTGCTAAACACAGTACGTTGTCTAATGTTATTCTTATGGAGGAAAAGAAAAATTGTATATCTCGCTTATTTATGTACACTAACGAAACTTGGTATACGGCTTCATCTGGTTGTGGTGCATTGATATTTGCTCAAAAAACAATTTTTTTGTCAAAGGCTCCCGTAGCAGCAAACCTGCGTACTCAGCCCCATGTTATTCTAATGTATAATAATTAAATGCTATGTCTCCCTTAATTATGAACATAAATGAATAAAAACTGGTATATGACTTCACCTAGTTGAGTTATATTGATATTAATACAACCATAGACTAACTACAGTAATGTTAGCCCGAGACCATGATAACTTTTCAATTTTAGGTCCCGAGAAGCCAAAAACACCATTCGTTCAAATTTTTATATATGTATATATTATATATATATATATATATATATATATATATACACATATATGTGTCCGTAAGCACTATAACTCTCGTAAAAAAGGTCCGATCTTAATGAAATTTGGTACAAATGTGTAAAGCACCATTTATTTGAACGAGTTCGAAAACCAGACGAATCGCACCATCCAAAGGGGGGGGGGGGTTTGTACCCCAAAAATGTTTTTTTTTGGGTTTCCACGTGTAATTTTTATTTAAATCATATTTTAATTTTTACCACTTAATTCAGCATAAAAAACAAACAATTTGGTATTTTTATCATTTCTCTACGTCAATTGGTTCCTGAGATATTGAAAGTGCTAAACACAGTACGTTGTCTAATGTTATTCTTATGGAGAAAAAGAAAAATTGTATATCTCGCTTATTTATGAACATAAACTGACAAAATTTGGTATATGGCTTAATCTTGTTGGGGTTTATCGTTGTTTGCAAAAAATACAAAATTTTCACGTATGGTTCCCGTAGCAGCAAACCTAGGTAATCGGTCCCCATGTTATTCTTAAGGAGAATAATTAAAATGTTATATATCGCTTACTTATAAATGTATATGAATGAAACTTGATATGTGACTTTACTTAGATGAGTTCTAATGATATTTGCATAAAAACCCATTATTTTGTGTTCCTTGTTGCAGCAAACCTGCATACTCATCCCCAATATTATTCTTATGGAGAATAATTAATATTTTTAATATCGCTTGTTTGTGAATATATTTCTTATGAATCCTGTTAAGTGTTAATGTGTTATGTTATATTCATTGGAAATTCGCTGAGTATGCAGGTTTGCTGCGACGGGGGTATTTTTATTTATTTACTGTTCAAATTCCATTCTTTCTCCTTTATTGCTTGAAAACGTTTGTATTATAAACGTAATTCGAAAAAACTTATTTTTCATCATTTATATCTATCTGTTTTAATGTGTTAGTATATAAAGCCGTTTGGCATCCATACCGCAAGAAATATATATATATATATATATATATATATATATACTGTTTCGAACGAATGGTGTTTTTGGGGTCTGGGGACCTCAAAACGAAAAGTTATCATGGTCCCGGGCCTAGGTCTTACCATGCCGACTACGGTAATAGCTTCTTCCCTATAGGGTAAATTCGCTAATTGATTGTAATGCATTTTTCCTTGGCAATAAATCATTTGTTAACTCAGTTTACTGAGTAATCCCGAAGGCGGCCTAACTTGACCACGGAAATCTCCACTAAACACGATAGCGTACACAATACGCTACTTTGAGTGTTGATGAGTAAACTTGGGACAAAGTACTGCAACTTGCACTTGAGTATTATAATAATTGAAACTTTTAATATTTGCTGTAGTTACCAGGCTTAATTTTTAAATTGTACTAATCAAGATAAAGTCTCCCTTACCTTTACCATATTTTGAGATAATTTATGGGTCCAAATTATGATTTCACAAACTAGGGAATGGACCTATATTTACGACCAAGACACGAGTCGGATATAGGTATCGCCTGTAGAAAAAGTATTTTTTTCTTAAGGAATTTTAAATAATAACGAATAATCTTAGTAACAAATAATTTAGGATATACAGATTTTTCATTAAATATATTAAGTTTGGCAGATTAATTAATAAAGAGCCAGTAGAATGTTTAACCTAAAGTTTCGCTGAGGGCTATTCAAAGTTATTCCAGTTACACTGAGAGTTTCTTTAGGACACTCTTGGGGCTAACTGATAATGTTATCCACTGCTAAATATAGCTGAATTACATTAAAAATGTATTGCAGCATTCACCCAAATAGATCAATTGCCAGTTTGAATTTTAATTCTAAATTCTATTGAATTCACCATATATTACTTATTTCTGTAATCAATATTTCTGTGATAAATATTTTCTAGTTTCAAGAATTAAATAATTATTTAAAATAGAAGCTTTTATTGGGAGTTTTAATAATTTTTTAGATTGTTCCAACCACAAAAAAATAGACGGCTACTGACTAACTAATGTTTATTTATGTTTGTTTTAGCGAATTTCCAAAGGGAAGAAGCTAGTACCCTAGATGGCATATTAAGTCTTAAGCCCGAGACGATGATAACTTTTTGTTTTGAAGTCCTCAGATGCCAAAAACACTATTCGTTCAAAATGTACAGTATATGTAGTCCGATTACCGAAAGAAAGTGACTGGCGGAACGGCCGCACGGCGACTGAACATTCTATTTCATAACCAAGTGGGAACGTAAAACACAGGGTTAGAAATTTACAATAAACGTTATTAAATAGTCATTTATGCTTTTCTACCACAAAACAACTGTCGTAGTCGAAAGTTCATTCTATAAAACGAACAAGCAAACGGTTGTTAAAATGGTTCGATATATCGAAACGATATTGGACCGTTAGCGTAGGCGAAAAAGTGTTCACCTTGATGACCTAAGAATACTCATTCCATAAACAGCTGTTGTATTTCTTATTTAAAACGTTGAATGAAGATTGGAAATGAATAACAGAAGTATACAGAGTTGACATATTATGTAAATCTATATTTTTCATACTCATTCACTCGTTCACATAGTGGTAACTGTATCTGTATTGGTTTACTAAGCCAATTCAATTGGAAATCTTGTTTAAAAAAATTAAAATAACTATTTAAATAAGAAATTAGAAACTGTTGGAATTTGGTTGGGTATTGGTTGGAATTGTTGGCATTTGGTTGGCAAATACAACGTTGGCCCAACGGTGTGCCAACGGAAATTACTTACCGTTGGCCAACGAACTGTCCCAACCATTTCCCAACGTTGGCACAACGATTTGTGCTACTAGGGGAGGAGTTTTCGTACGTCCTTTTAAAATTTTGGGAAAGTTAGATTTAATTTTAATGTAAAATATAATTTGAATTCCAAATAATTGGGTTGTTATTCGATTAAAATTAATCTATTATTTAGACATCCAACCTGTAAAAAACGGGTACACAGCTAGTATATATAACTTCGTGTAATTTAACTTGAAACCCCAACTGCTAAACCGAAACTTACAATTTCCAGATATATGAATGTTTAACAGATCAGCCATTAGGGCAAAGAAAAACAAATCGCCTTATTCTTTCGGTATGAACGTCAAGCTGGACGAAGATAAATTGTTTCTTTGCTGGGAAAGACGTAACCCTAACTCCAGAACTGTTTACTGTAGGCGCTTAAGCTTTTATAAGAAATAACATTGGTTTTACCATGAATGAAAATAAGAAAATAATATTTACTAGGTGAACCCGTGCGATTTCGCATGAATATTTAAAACAAACTATGTATGTTATGTTTTCGATTTTAAAACAAATTAATTGTTTGATAAGTAATGCAAAAAAATCCAAAAATTTAAAAAAAGTTTACATTAATTAAATCTAAATGCATTAATACACAACCTCTTTTTAAAAACTACATTAGTTGTATGGATTTCATTATCACTGTCAACAAATTGTTCGTTAGTTTATATTTCTATCTGTGTTATTTTTTAAGTATATAAAGAACACTTTTATTTATATACATATGTATTCTTGCAGATGACCTGTCCAACATGTAAAAACAGCTGCAATTATTTTGATGGAAAAACAAACGAAACATCTGGGTTTTTTTAATTGGAAGATGGGAATGTTACAAACTTTCAGTTTTCTTTTGACATTTTCAAGTTATATGACCTGAATAAAAAATCTAAAGCCAGTTTGCACATCTCCACACCTAGACGCACGTTTTGGTATATAATATGTGGGGGTAAGTCTTAAAACAAAATACCCCCGTCGCAGCAAACCTGCATACTCAGCGAATTTCAAATGAATATATAACATAACACATTAAAACACTAACAGGATTCACAATAAATATATTCACAAACAAGCGATATTTAAAATATTAATTAATCTCCATAAGAATAACATTGGGGATGAGTACGCAGGTTTGCTGCAACAATGCACATAAAATAATGGGTTTTTATGCAAATATCAATAGAACTCATGTATGTGAAACTCATATACCAAGTTTCATCCATATATATTCACAAATAAGCGATACATAACATTATAAGTATTTTCCATAAGAATAACATGGGGACCGACTACCTAGGTTTGCTGCTACAGGAACCATAGGTGAAAAATTGTTTTTTGTGCAAAAAACAATAAACCACAACCGGATGAAGCCATATACCAAATTTCGTCAGTTTAGTTCATAAATAAGCCAGATATACAATTTTTCTTTTTCTCCATAAGAATAACATTAGACAACGTACTGTGTTTAGCACTTTCAATATCTTGGTAACCAATTGAGGTAGAGCAATGATAAAAATACCAAATTATTTGTTTTTTTAAGTTGAATTCAATGGTAATAATTAAAATTTGATTTAAATAAAAATTACATGTGAAAACCCAAAAAAACCCATTTTTGGGGTACAAAACCCCCCCAAAAACCCCCCTTCAGATGGTACGATTTGTCTGGTTTTCGAACTCGTTCAAATAAATGGTGCTTTACACATTTGTACCAAATTTCATTAAGATCGGACCTTTTTTACGAGAGTTATCGTGCTTACGGACACACACACACACATATATATATATATATATAAAAAAATTTGAACGAATGGTGTTTTTGGCATCTGGGGACCTCAAAATGAAAAGTTATTATGGTCTTGGGCTTAAGTCTTACCATGAGAGACCTACGGTAATAGCTTCTTCCCTATAAGGGAAATTCGCTAAAAGCCTTGTTGTTTACAAAGTTTGCATGTAGCGTGTCTACATGACTAATAATAAAGAGTTTTGCGTGTGTGTGTGTGTGTGTGTGTGTGTGTGTGTGTGTGTGTGTGTGTGTGTGTGTGTGTGTGTGTGTGTGTGTGTGTGTGTGCGCGCGCGCGCGCGCGTCCCAGGCGATTTAAAAAAACGGCACCTCATAACTGCTCCCGGGCCATACCACGTTGTAGAGGACCAACATATTTTAGATACGTATTTTTTTGTTTTACCATAGATCAAACATACTCCTTAGGTATTCTTAATTTATGGTTTTACCCTCAGACCTCAGGGCTGCACCCCAGTGGCATCAAAAGCTGCCATGTTATTCTTATGGAGAAAAGGTTTTTCATAAATGGCTCGAAAACGGCTCTTCAAATCTGTTCCCGTACCATACCACGTTGTTAAGGGACCAAAGATCTTTGGATATTTTTTTCCCGACTTTAGGGCTCCGCCCCACTGGATTCTTATACCACTTCCCGACGTCCAATTTGGACGTGTGATGGTTATTTTATTTTTTTTTTTACAAAGCTGCATATCTTGAATGATTCCCCAACTTCGGATATGCCCCCCACCTACCAACCTTAAGGTTCTACCCCCTGGAAAATTGTTCATGTTATTCTTTCTGTTTTTTTGCGAGATTTTAGCCAATTGTCATTGATCCATAACTTTTGGGTAGGTTTTTTATGTCTCGGACCTTAGGGCTCCACCTCAATGACTAAAACGTTGATACGTTATTCTTATGGAGAAAATATCTATACTAATAAAGCAGTACTCCAGCTGGTTGCGAAAAAGGCTCCTCAAAACTACTCACACACCATACTACGTTGTAGAGGCCAACAATATTTGTAATACGTTTCCCCCTCCCCAAGACTCAGGGAACTAATCCAAAGGCCTCGAAAGTGGCCATTTTATACTTTTGATGAAAATATGATATTTAAAAGGCTCTTCAAATTTGCTCCCGGGCCATACTACGTTGTTAGTATATGAATACGTTTTTCCAACCTTAGGAATCCGCCCCAGTGGCCTTAAAAAGTTGCTGTGTTATGGTGAAAATATTGTTATTGAAGCGACGAAAGACGCTGGGTCTAGGTACTAATATAACAATATAGATAGATGTACTCTTGTTGGTTATCTGACCAAAATATATTAAGAGCTGCAATTCAAATAAAATTATTCTCCATGTTAATCGTATGGGCATAAAACAAACTTTCAGGGCGGTATAAGTAAAGAAAACTTTATATTAATATAGATAGATGTATCATGCTGATTACCTGTTCATAGTGTAATAACAGCTGAAATTATTTTGATGGAAAAACAAACGAAACATCTGGGTTTTTTGAATTGGAAATTGGAAATATTACACACTTTAAGTTTTTTGCGATAGTTTCGAGTTTTAAGTCCTAAATCGAAAATCTAAAGCCAGTATGCACATCTGCACACCTAGACGGACGTTTTGGAGTATAATATGTGGGGGTAAGTTAAAACGAGTTAGCACGCAGCACGCTTACGTGAGGGAAGTGAATTTCCACATAAAAAACTATAAAAACTCAAAATCAGTTAAAAACGTACAATTATTCCAATTTTTATTCAAATCTGAAAATATTGATTTTTTGGCTGTTCTGATACTCCTGGTTCTACTTACCTGCAATACTGGGAATACAATTTTGCACATTATAAGGTTAGGAGAAGGTCCAGTCAGGCTTTAAAGTAGGCGTGAGGTTGTTGGGGATGATAAAAGTACACCAAAAAATGATTAACAGGCTTTTCTAATGTAAAACCCCCATACAACGTACTGACAACGTAAGACAACGTACTGTGTATGGTCAATACACATTTCTTTTAATAACTCGGTAAATATATATGCTAGAATGACGAGAGAGGGCTTAAAAGTTTCGCCACACTAATTCACATCTTTTTACATTCATTAATTTCACATCAGGGGCTTTTCTGACCCTTTTTGGGCCCAAAAACTCGAAATTTGAAAGATTAATCCCCAAAAAAGGGGTTTAGAGTTTTCCGATTGTTTTGCCCAACGAACTTGTCCAACTGATTATAGAAAGGAACGTCCCTACCAAATTTGAAATAAATCGGACAAAAAATGCGACCGATAGAGTGCCTGCACACACACACACACACACATATATATATATATATATATATATATATATATATATATATATATATATATATAACATTTTGAACGAACCCCCAAAACGTGTTCAGGGGGTCACGTTAGGAATTTCTATTATTTCTATTATTTCTATTTCTATTTCTATTATTTTTATTTGATCTTTGAGTTGTCTTTGTTGTTTGTTTCGAATTGTACCTAAATTGAATAAAGTTTGTTAATTATATTTCTGTTTTGTACTTAAAAGATATCCTTTTCAAGGACATATAACTTAATTTATTAATAGAAGTTAGTTTGGTAATATAAAAATGGCACCCAACGAGTAGGCAAATTTTAAGAAATTGTACCAGTAAACAAATATTTCAGATTATATTGTTTATTAGGGAAATATAAATCTAAGCTACACCCAAAATCAAATTTAATTGTAAAGGGATAATTTTCCACGGCATATAAGTTAAGTGAGAGAGAAAATAATTTTAAGTTTTTAAAATCTGCCTATATGTATGACATGTTTAGAATAAGTTAATTTAGCTTAGGCCTATGTAAGATTAACAAATAAGTTAGTTAATAGGGAAGATAACAAGTTTCTTAAATTTAAGATAATACCGAATAAAACTACAATTATATTCGATTTAAATTGTATTTTGTAAAGAAATTTAAAATGAGTGAGGGGAAAGACAAACAGTACAACCTTAGGGAAAACCCACAACGTACGGACAAGGGTAGATCAGTATCAAACACGTGAGAAAAGTAGAGAACGTAAAACTATCAACACCGACAAAACAAAGGGGGCTAATGAAGAAACAATAACTACAGATAACAGAAACAGATAACAATGAAGAGACAGAAACAGTAGGGACCACCCAAGCAAATACAGCACCTATTGACAATACAGGACTTGATAGGGGAGAGTACGTAGGAAACCCGAATGTAACAATCACTACACCATCCACAACAGAGCCAACCGAAATAAACATGGGGGGAAATGAAATGATACTTAATTTACTCCAACAAATTCAACTACAAAACTAGGAAACAAAACAACAAATAGAAGCGCAGAATAATAAAATAATTGAGATGTTAGCTACACAAAAATCTGAGTTAATCGGAATCAGATCAGAACTGGCAACTATCAAAGAGGAATTGAGAGAGGAAATGACCTTTCAAATTGAAAAGAACAATGAGAAAATTATCCAAACATTAGACGAGAAGATTCTAGAGTGGGAGATAAAACAATCGGAAAATAATAAGGCCACTAAAGAAGCATGCATACAGGAAACTATTGGAATTTGTCAAACACTGACTAACGAAATGACTATCGAACTTAAAAACAACAAAACTATCAGTAAACAAATGCAAAACGAAACTAAAAAGATAAAAGAAACATCTGAAGCTAAATTTACTAACTTAATTAAAGAAATTAGGGATGGAAAAGAAGAACTCTTAAAAGCATCACAGGAAGTGCAGGCAATAAGAGGGACGACGAATGAGTTAAAGGAAAGAATTGAAAAGGTCGAAAGAGATGCGCAGTCAATCAATGGAGCGGGGATTAAAGAAATATATATAACTTGCTCAGGCACGGAAACCAATGACAATACAATCAAATTTAACGGACGTGAAAAGAATCCAATAGAATTTATAAATAGGTTTAAAAGACACGTAGAAAGATTGGAAAGCAGAAGAGGAAGAGACCAGGTGAAGTTTGAGGACATTCTAGAGTCGTGTTTGGAAGACAGTGCGGCGCGATGGTGGCAAGTAATAAAAGGTGACGTAAGAACAATCGAAGACTTTGAACACGCGTTAATAGAGAAGTACTGGAGCTCTGAAACTCAACGTGGAATCAAGAGAAGAATGGAGCTAGAAAGATACAGACCAGGAGGCAGTCTAACTCGCACGGAATATTTTATTGACCGCGTCCTGACACTTAAAAACATCGATGACCGAGGAAGAAATTGTAGAGTTTTTGAGTGAGCAGTTTGACGAGCGTGTAAGAGATGCAAGAAGAGTGCAGAACATAATGACAATCAGAGGTTTTGAGAAACTACTTAGTAGAGAAGACGTAGAAGAGAAGAACGGACAGATAAGGAACAGAAACATAGTAGATGGAAGAAGAAATGACGGAAGATGGACGAATCGACACGAAGACAGAAATGACAATCAAAACTACAGGAGAAATAGGAACTACTTATCAGAAAATCATAACAGTAACAATGAGAACTATAGAGATGACAGACGATACAAACATGACTACCAATCAGGGGGCAATAAACCACAAAACGTGAACTATAGGAACACTCAACAAAACCAAACGTACAGTAGACAAAACCAATATCCGACCAGAGAACAACAGAACATGTGCCAAACAATTCAAGTAGGACAAAATAAACAAAGCACTTTAAGCCCTACACGAGGAAACGGCAATAGGCCTAACCCCTCGCCGGAAAACCTTTAAGCGCTGAGGTTTCTGAGGCAAATATTGTACATTTGATAGGACCAGACAACAAATTAGAACCTTCGGCGCAGCAGAAACAAAAATGCCTCAAATTAAATACAAATAACTCAAACATAATTTATAATATTTTTTGTGATAGGGAATGGCTTTTAAACGAAGATTTAGTTGAAAACGAAAATTTAGAAACAGTAACATGCCCACAAATTAATTTAATGTTGAATAAAGTAAAAGTAAATGCACTCATAGATACAGGTTCATCAATAAATTGCATCAATGAAGAATGGTTCGAACAGAACAAGGAACAATTAAAAACATTTGAAGCTTTCCCTGTGACTAACCTTAATATAACTACATCAGTAGGACAGAAATAAAAAAGAATAAAATAAGTGGTATTAATTAAAAGTCAAGTATTAAATAAATTAGTAGAGTTACAATATTTAATTATTCCTTCATTAATACAGGAAGCGATTTTGGGAGTTGAAGCAATGATAACGTTAGGAATTGATTTAAACATTAAAGATGAAATAATCACAATAGATACAAATACAATAAATATGAATAACAGTAATGAAACTGTAAATGTCGACAAAGAAGATAGAATTAATGATAGGCTAAGCCAAAATAATAGAATTTCTTTAAAGTTTGGGAAGATAAACAAAGTTGGAGTTGCATGTCAGCTGATTGGGAACGGCGACGTGATTTGTAGGCAGTGGAGCCTACGTCATGAAGGCAATGAGAACGATGAGGATACAAAATATAGGCCTAACTTGATAAATGAAAAGATAAACAAACTCTGTGGTTTTATTTAATAAAGAAGGGAATAATTCACACTTTCAATGCAATGTAACATATTTGAACCAGATTTATGTAATTTAGTATAATCCGAGATAAGTTATTTAATAGAAAAATAGATCAGGAAATCTGCAGCCTATATAAAATTAATTACCAACTCAGATTGAAAGAATATAAAAGATCCGTACCATATTACAAGCCTCAAGAGATATAACACTTTGTAAATAAATAGTTTTGTAATATACATTAATAGTGATGAAAGAAAAGTATTTAGTTTTTGTACTTGGCTGCACTGTGAGCTACAAGGCAAGAAGCGTTCTGGTTGGTTGGCTGGCCGAATCATCATGACGTTGGATTATCTCAACACTCTCGTACATGACAGCCAGGTTAGTAGTTTGGACAAATATAATCATTATGTTATGAGATACTACAAGTTTGTTAAGCAAATTTTAGATATAACTTAGTTAGCCCTAGGCCTATTCAATGTTTATCAGATTTCAAGTATAAATTTTATTATGTTATGCACAGTTATTGTAGCCTATTTATTAGCAATGGGCATTCAATAGTTATGAATGCAAGGGTTAGTAAATTAACAAAAGGACATTCAATAAAGAATGACAATAGAAACCATAAGTTAAGTTTTTCAAATAGGTGAAATACAAAGGTGTTATGGAGAGGTCATTGAACTCAGTGTATAGGTTAAGTTTAATTTAGTTTTTAAGTGATTTCAACCAGTTTAACATCATGTTTATCTTTATGTTTGATTTAGAGAAGATTTTAAGGTATTTATGTTCATGTTGTTAAGTGTAATATTTAGTTCAAGTTTTATAAAAAAAAGGTAGATTCAAAGCAATGAGTAAGGGACAGCCAAGGACTAGTGTAAGAGGGGGTACAAGGATTAGTGTTGGCTACACTAAGCCAAGGCACTAGTGTTGTAGTGTAGGCTTAGGCCTACAGCAACACTTTAGCCTACAATGTTGTGTCAATTTGTGCTCTCGTAAAACTAGTTTACAAATGGACAAGGGGGCAATTGTTACAATACAACCCTACCCTAACTTAAAATTGTAAGATAACAGAGCAAAATATATTATGTGAGCAAACTCAATGTAAAATAATCATAGGCCTAAAATTTAACTTACAGCTAAACCCACCTGCACTTACAGTATTCATTAAAATCATTTTATTTACATTTAGAGGAGCTAACTTGTAGAATTTAAGTTCATTTGTATTATAACAAGAATGTCAGAATTAGCCTGTAGAACGTTAAATACTTCAATGCAAGCAGTAAGATAACATTTAACCTCAATCCTCCATGAAACGCTTAGTCGGGCATTTCAATCAACTAAACAGTTATAATGAAGAATTGAAGCATACTGTTATACAAAATTCAAATCTAGATATATCAAGGACGAATTTAATAACCAAATTTGTATAGGGGGGCCTAAAGTTATATTACTTGCAAAGAAATAAAGTATCTAAAAGGATCAGCTCGTTGGCTATTGAAAATGTAAACACTGTACTAGAGCCCACAGCAGAAGGTTAGAGTTTAACTGAGCAACTAAAACTATGGTGTAGGTAGAGTCAAATAAGCTGTTAAAACAAACTGATGTAATGAACCTTATTGCTAATTTATGGCCAGATGGGATATTTTTGATTTATATTGCATCTTGCATATTTAATTTAGATAATAATTATTGAATATTTAAATAAAAGGGAAACTGATTTTAATATTATTTTTAACATGGCAAAAGTATGAATGTTTGTAATATATTAGTTATAAGAATAGTATAAGAAAGTTATTTTCTCTCATAGCGCGAAATTCAAGTATTTAAATTAAATTTTAGTTTATATATTATTTTTTAATTTAACCTATTTTGGAATAAAGGTAATAACATTTAACGTGAATCACGGTTATCAGATGTACTGCATATAGTATCCAAATCCAAGTTGAGAAAGTAAATCTAAAGTGCTGTGCTCACTAATACACCAACATCTGGAAGACAAAGTTAAACAAGAAGAGAATTGTTGTGAAAATTTGAAAGAAGATGGACATTTAACTCAGAGCTCCACATTTATTATAATTTTTATCTAATTGCATACATTAAATGATTGAATTAACCTGTTAGGAAGTACTAAATTTATGTTTTAAAGTTGTTTTTCTAAATTACTAGACCCAAGAAGATCTCCAGTGAAATTATTTTTGTTTATTGAAATTTACCACATGGACATTGCACATATCTTGGTAACCGACGCTGGAGGGGATTTTACCACAGTAATATATTGAAGTAACTTACAATAACAAAATTATCTTTTTTTATTTTTGCCGAATTTGAATCAGGGGTTAATAAACTAGTATGCCTTGGCAAAGAACCCCTCCCTGAATAAGAACCTCATTAATTATAAGTTATCTACCTAATTTGTTGAGCACCGGAGCATTATTTTTATTTTTATTTGATCTTTGAGTTGTCTTTGTTGTTTGTTTCGAATTGTACCTAAATTGAATAAAGTTTGTTAATTATATTTCTGTTTTGTACTTAAAAGATATCCTTTTCAAGGACATATAACTTAATTTATTAATAGAAGTTAGTTTGGTAATATAAAAATAGCATTTTATTTATTCTCCATAAGAATAACATTAGGGTTGAGTACGCAGGTTTGCTGCAACGAGGAAGATAAGTAATGTGTTTTTTTTGCAATTATCAATACAACTGAACCAGGTGAAGCTACATACCAAGTTCTCTTAATGTAGATTCATAATCAAGGTCTTTTACTTATTCTCCATATGAATAACATGGGGGCCGAGTATGCAGGTTTGCTGCTACGGGGACTATTAAAAAAACTTGTTTTTTATGCTAATATCAATATACCACAACTATTTGAAGCCACATACCAAGTTTCATCAATATACATTCATAAATAATCGAGATATAGAATTTTATTTATTCTCCATAAGGATAACATTGGACAACGTACTGTGTTTAGCACTTTGAATATCTCTGCAACGGTTGGACATAGAACAACGATTAAAACACCAAAATGTTTGTTTTGTTGAGCTAAACACATTAATAAACAGAAAAAAACCACATATATATGTATTTATTACATATATATAAATTTGAACGAATAGGGTTTTTGGCATCTGGGGACCTCAAAACAAAAAGTTATCATGGTCTCGGGCTTAAGTCTTACCATGCCACCTACGGTAATAGCTTCTTCTCTATAGGGGAAATTCGCTAATATACAAATGTCTTTAACATTAAATGTATATAATGTAATTTCTGACAAATCTGTTTAAATATCTAAAAATCTAAGAAATACATAACTGTTAAGAATCTATATTTTTAGAACATTGCAATAAAAACTAGCGATGTGCCTTATTTAAGGCTCCGGTCTACCCTGTACGCGCAGCGCTAGGAAATGGTTTACAGGATCCCTCTTTACAGCTGCTAATGTTAAAGTATAATATTAAAGAGGGCAATATTTTCTACAAATGTACTTTTTAGCAAATTTCCCCTATAGGGAGGAAGCTATTACCGAAGTTGGCATGGCCGGGTAATACCTAGGCCCGGGACCATGGTAACTTTTCGTTTTGAGGTCCCCAGATGCCAAAAACACCATTCGTTCAAAACTGTACATATATATATATATATATATATATATATATGTGTGTATGTGTGCGTGCGTGCGTGCGTGCGTGCGTGTGTGTGTGTGTGTGTGTGTGTGTGTGTGTGTGTGTGTGTGTGTGTGTGTGTGTGTGTGTGTGTCCGTGGGTGTTTGCATTTATAAGCCCTTGTAAATCCTTGTAAATCAGATTTTTCAAACTACAACAACTTATGACAGAAACACTATTTTTAAATTCTAAATATGAGCATGAGTTGAATTAACTTTCTTCCGTCAAATCCCGTTTTAGTATATGTTGATAACATAATTATCTTAGCCGAAAACAGGGATTCTGCGGACCTTTACAACGCTCATTTTCCCTATCTTAACAATGTATTTTCACGCTGCGGCGTAAATTGTTCGTGGGGTTGTCCGGAGATTTAAATTATAATAACGTATAAAAGCAAAATTTAGTGTTAAAATGTAAGGATAATATGACCGTGCTAAAGGTTCGTTTCGAGCACTAAATTGAGATTCCGTCGCTATCCATCATTCAGTCTTAAAATATTGAACTCAGGTACTCCGTTATAAATTTGGATTGCTATTGTCTAAATATTCTGTTTGTTCTTTTGTTTGTTTGTTTTGGGGGAGATTAGGACGCCCCGGCATAGCCGGTTAGGCACGTCTCCCTTGGGATATTGTACAGCCACCGGAAAGAGGGAAAAGTGTGTTGGGAAAGGTGGTAGGATGGGGTCAGTCTGTCTCGCTCCAGAAAGGACGATTCACCCTCTAACCCGACGTACCCCTAAGTCCACCAGACAGGGACCGCCATCGCACAGAGCCTCCAACCTCTCAAGGGTCAGGTGGCCTCAGGACGGTTTTACCCCCGCCCAGCAGACCGAAGACCGTCGGGTAAGGGCCCTTCCTCACAGGCACCCGTCCCAGGCTGCAAGGAAGATCCACTAATCCCTCCAAGTACTTGGACTAGACTGGGTATCCAGGCTCAACGGGGAGTCAAGCCCCCAGAAGAGACAAGGAGAAACCAAGGAAGGGAAGTTGTCACACTGGATAGCCAAAAGACTTACCAATACTGTGACAGCTTCATTTTGCTGTACCCAATGTCGACCTCTGTACTAGAATAGACCAGTCAGAGAACCATCGAGGGCCAAATATTCCGTTACTCAGCATTTTGTTTGGGTTTATTTAAAAGACTCTAGAGAAAGTATGACATTGTGTTGCGAAATTACTTGTTTAAACTTAAAACACCGTAAAAATGTCAAAACATATGCAAATATTGAGAGCTCTTCGTTCGGGTGTCATCGTCTATATTCGTGAACGTTCGGTTACGACGGAGTGGGGGTGCTATTTCATCTCTGTAGAGTCGTGTTATTTCTTTCAGTTTTCTAGAAAACATTAAAAAAAATAATCCTACAATTTTAAATTACCGCCATATTGAAACGGCTTACATTTATGTAATTAAATTGATTTAATTTGTTTAAATAAAGTAGTAAGACTCACTACACACAACGCACTCAGCAAACTCGCTACACGCAACTCGGTGCATCTTGGTTGGGTACCTGGCCATGCAGGCATAGGTGGCAATGAGTGTGCAGATAAGCTTGCTAAAAGAGGTTCCGGTATCTCATTCTTTGGTCTAGAGCCAAGCTGTGGCATAAGCAAAACAACTGCTTTTCACTCGATCTACAAATGGTCTAGGGACTTCCATCGCCAGCAAAGGCAGGGTTACTCTGGTCAAGCACTTGGAAAAAGGCTGCTAGCAGACACTAGCTCTTACTTCACTAACTGGTTGGTGAGGTTGGGCAGAGGTCGGGTTAAGCAGATGATTGATTTGATAACTGGACACGGCACTTCAGGAAACATCTCCACACTCTTGGACTTAGAAATGAAAGTTGAAAGGTGTGTGGGCTTTGCAATCAGTCTGAAGAGACTGCCAAGCACATCATACTGGATTGCGAGAGACTCGGGGCAAGGAGAAGGGCTCTGTTTGGTTGCAAGCAACCAGGTGATGAATGGGACGTTAGTATTGGGAAAAAAATCCTGGATCTCGTAAAGGGTATGGGCACTGGTTTGCCCAACTAACGTACTAGGGACACACAATAAGCTTCGGTTGACGTGTGAGGATCTTTGAATCTTTGATCTCTGAATCCGTCCCTTCAACAACACATAAACATAAAAATAAGACACACTAGTGTGCCAAATTTAAAGTTAATACGTTGAACGAAACACGTTTTATACAAATATTTGTAAAAACACATACAGATCAACAGAAGGCAAACCAAGCAATTTATGACAGACGGTTTTGTATTAGTTTAATTAAATACTTGGAATCAACTACTGAAGTTTGTTGGAGTATTTCAGAAACACTCATCCGTAACATTATAGTAGTGTAAAAGAAACATAGATAAATAGTGATTAGTAAAGATATTTTACGCAAAAGAGATTTAATTTGGATTTTATCATGCACTGTGAAAATAACTCACGGTATGTTCCCCTCGTTGTAAATATTTTATATTTACCTAATCACGTTGAATAATTGCTATTATTCTTCGTGCTAAATACTTAAGATTCATGTATAAAAATAATAATCCGTTTAACCCACTGGCGTACACACACGAGCTGGTCTCGTTCCTTACTTGTAACTTTCTTAACCTGTGAATTGGAGTATAAAATTGGTGTTTTTAAATGGATTAATGGTGTATTTTAATTAAAATATTGTTTTCTTTCAGTTTAGAGAGTCGCATCGGCACACACACAGTAGACATAAGTAAAAATTAGCAAAATCAGTGTTGACCGTGTGCAAGTATGAAAGAATTAACCGATCCCGTCAACTTCCAAGCAAGCCTGCTACCGTTTGTTTTACTTGGGCCCTCCCACCAATGTTGCCACAGACCGGTTAACTCATTGAGAGTTGCACAACTGGTCAGTTTTGGTCGTGTGCGGGAATCAAACCCACGAACATCGTATCACCACCTGGCCAAGGTGTATCCATGACGTAGCCAACTCAGCTAACACGACCAAAGGCCTGCTGGCGATATTAAGGTTTTTCAGTCAGTCCGCGCCCCTAGCGGATAGAACTGTAGAAGCCCGCGGTCATTAGTTACATATTTTACAACTAGAGTACAGAACCAATCAATTCCCGTTATAGGCTACTGCAAATAGAATAAAATTACTACCTCAATGGGTTAACAATGTATCCGTTTATTTATCAGAATGTAGTTTATTTTGCTTTTTTGGTAATATGTAGTTATTTGTGCTCGCAAAAGCAGTTTACAAGAGTTCGTAATTTGACATAAATCCGTACTGTATGTTTATTAAAGTGTAACCTCCAGGTTTACGCGATCCTCTTCCGCAGTGAAATAACACGTTGTTACTGTCAAAACTAAAGGTATTCAGTTATTACCTAGGCGGGCCTACCTGTTAAATATTCAGAAAAAGAAATCCATTTACATTTACTTAGTAAAACATCGGTAAAAACATTGGCAATTCAAAACAATATGAACGCCATGTTTCTGTTTCTCAGGCTATTAAAAGAAAAAAGCTTGTAAGGCGAATTATAAAGGAAATGTATTGAAAGAAACTCGAAGGGAATTTTAAATTATGCTTAGAGAAGCCGAGAAACAAAAACAATCTAAATAAAGAACCTACAGTAGGGAAACTCGTTGGATTGAATTTTAATGGAGTCTTGGGATCCTTTTCCGCTTGTTTAAAGAAGTATCTTCATTATTAAGGATTAATAATTACTGCTATTTATAAAGTGCAGTTGCTTCTATACGTTTCTCTTAATAAATTAAAAATATTATTTTAAAAGTAAGGGTGGAACAGCTACGCCATACTATTTTGAGTTGAAATTGTGTACAGATTTTCTTATCCCCATTCAACACATAGGTATGTTTTAAATAATTGTAAACTAGTTGACCTAACTAGCTTTCCTACAGTGGATCTCCTTAATTGTTATTTACTAACAGGCAACAATTACATATATAAGATATTGTGTTCATTCAATTATCAGTTGTTTGACACGTGTAAAACCCCTAAATCTAGAATGGGGCGCAATCTGCTAGTTAATAATAACAACGTCCACACTTATTAAACACAATAACTTTACAGAGCAACTATTTATCTTTGGATTTTACTTGTTATATTTATGGCTTTAAAATATGTTTTTATTTTAACTTTAAAATTATTTTAATTGTAATTAATTTAATTTTTGGAGTGTCCGAGTGAATTTCAGTTAAAACAGGAAATCTGTATGATTTTATTTTAACTCTTTGATTAGCGTGGTTATGATGTTATAATAAAGGGTGTAAAATAAAACGCCTTATAAAACTTCAAAATATATTTAAATATACGCTGTAATCCCATGCAAGACGGTAAATATATATGAACGAAGGTACAAGCATTGACTATAAATACTGAAGAAGACTTCCCATTGTCACTGTAAAATCTATCCCTAGTTTTGTGTGTGGCAGGATTCAAATAGGATGTAGTTACACTAATCACCAACAGAGTATATTCTGAAAACTATTACTTATCCTCTCAAGGAGGGGTTAATACAAGGTTGGTGTATCAATAAGCAAACATAAGTTGATTATCACTTGCTTTCTGAGTGGAGATATTTTACAAGTTAACGTAAATAGCTAAAATAAATAGTTGACAGCATTACAATCTGTCGGTGACCTAATCAAACTACGTCCACTTCAAATTCTGGCAAATACTAAAAGTGGGACAGCTGGGCCATATAGATAGGATGTCTCCTTCAGTATATATAGTCAATGGTACAAGGCAGTTAATTGCGATTGGTCATATCGTTCACCATCAGGCTCGATGAGAGGAAATACATTTTAATTTAACATCATATTTTATTTCATCAGCCTCATTATTAATGTTTAGACAGATTTTGTCTTGTGATAATATTAACTGTATTTTGAATGAGTGTAGGCGTTCGTAGGGTATCTATTGGTTCAACAACTATCAAACGATGTGTCCAACTACAGTGTTATTTTGTTTTAAAACAGGATATGAATAGTCTTCATAAGTTAATTAACTGGAAATTTTATAAAGAATCATATAATTAGTCCCCACCTTCTCCCAAAATATAGTTTTATCATGAGTTGCCTGCTGTTTCGTATTCATACAGCAGCCTAGTATGGTCAATGATTCATCGTATTGCTACAATAGCCTATAGTATGGCCAATGATACTTTGTATTGCTACAGTATCCTAGTATGGCCAATGCTACATTGTATTGATACAGTAGCCTAGTATGGTCAATGCTACATGGTATTGCTACAGTAGCCTAGTATGGCTAATGCTACATGGTATTGCTACAGGAGCCTAGTATGGCTAATGCTACGTTGTATTGATACATTTAGCCTAGTATGGCCAATGATACATGGTATTGCTCCAGTAGCCTAGTTTGGCCAATGCTACATTGTATTGATACAGTAGCCTAGTTTGGCCAATGATACATTGTATTGATACAGTAGCCTAGTATGGCCAATGCTAGATGGTATTGATACAGTAGCCTAGCATGGCCAGTGATACATTGTATTGATACAGTAGCCTATTATGGCCAGTACTACATTGTATTGATACAGTAGCCTAGTATGGCCAATGATACATGGTATTGCTCCAGTAGCCTAGTTTGGCCAATGCTACATTGTATTGATACAGTAGCCTAGTATGGCCAATGCTAGATGGTATTGATACAGTAGCCTAGCATGGCCGGTGCTACATTGTATTGATACAGTAGCCTAGTATGGCTAATGCTACATGGTATTGATACAGTAGCCTAGTATGGCCAGTGCTACAAGGTATTGCTAAATAGACTATAATTAAATAAATCAACTGCAAGCCACTGATGTTCTGATAATTTCATTTTAATTTAGTAACAGTAGGTAAGAGTATTTATTGATCTAAAAATAATAGTTATCCTTTATTCTAGTAAAATATAGATCACATTTTTATAAGCGTCAATATCAGACTAAACTATTTTGGTAATAATTTATTCATGAAGTTTATATTAACCCTTAGCACTCAGCATAAAACTGTTTCAAAACCATCAAATAAATAAATGTTGAAATACAATTATACTATATACATTCAACTAGTGACTAAACATAACAGAAAGGCAGTGTGATCACACTCTCAAAGTCATCTCCCGTCTCTCTCGAAACCTAACCGGGGTCCAGTACAACTCCCTCAAATTAGTAACGGCATGTTGAAATGACTTTTTTTGTAAATTTTCTGAATTTGGAGTTTTTTTGTTGCAAATTTTGTCTCCACCTGTGTTGGTTGTATGTTAATACTTTATAAAGTTTTCACTTTATACTATGGTGGTTAAGGCTAAAATTAGTTTGGCCACAAATACTTTGGTCGTGCTAATGCACTAGTAAAATTGTGTAAACCGATTTTTAGTGCATTGCTGAACGAGCTAAGTATAACAATTATGACTGAAGCACAGAATACTAATAGCATATTTCATTACAAGTACCGAAAGGGGCATTTTCCGGTGCGCACTCAAGTTTCGTGTGTGAGGCGGAGCCGAACACAGGAACACCAAATTTCACGTGCGAGGCGAAGCCGAGCATGTGGAAGTAAGTTCTACGCACGAGGCGAAGCTGAGTACGGGAATAGTTGGAGCAAGTGCCGGAAAATCACTTTCGGTACAAGTTATGAACGATAATTTTCATCACAACGCCTATTTCTGTTTACATTTAGATTGTTAAACAGTAAAAACAGCTGATTTAAATTGTAAAAAAAAAATGGTAAAGAAACAGTAATGCGCGTAGTGGACGAATAGAAAACTGATTTAGCAAAGGGAAAGTAAATTTAGAGCAAGGGGAAATCAGCTGATCGTTTTGCCCTTGCTCTAAATTAGAGCTTGGGAAAAGATAATTTTCTTTGACATCAGCTGTCATCGAAAATAGCTACTACTACTACTAAAATAGTACGGAGTGAAAAAAAAATAGTTTTCTGTACTGAAGGATGTTTTACATTAATAAATGTACGATTGAATAACACTCTAACAATTGCAATTTTAACAACTAGCCTACTTGTTAAGGTTAATGTATTTCAAACCGTAAAATGCACATGGAAAGAATAAAACCCTTCCGTTTTGTGGTCAAAATTACAGTTTTATCGGGTAAAGCAGGTGAGCAAAACCAAAAAATAACATTGATTTAAAAACTTTCTTATCAATAATAATACCCCCGTCGCAGCAAACCTGCGTACTCAGCGAATTTCCAATGCATAATATATGTCTTGATACCATATAAAGCCGCATACCAAGTTTCATAAAAAATATTCATCTATAAGCGATATATACAGTTTTAATTATTCTCCATAAGAATAGCATTGGTGATGAGTACATAGGTTTGCTGAAACAAGGAACACAAACAATTGGTTTTTATGCAAATATAAATATAATTTAACTAGGTGAAGCCACATACCAAGTTTAATCAATATTCAATCATGAGTAAGCACTATATAATATTTTAATTATTCTCTATAGGAATAACATGGGAGATGAGTAAGCAGGTTTGCTGCAACAAGAAACTAAAAAAATGGGTTTTTATGCAAATATCAGTATAAATCAACAAGGTGAAGCCACATACCAAGTTTTATTAATTTATGTTCATAATTAAGGGAGTCATTACATTTTACTTATTCTCCATAAGAATAACATGGGGGCTGAGTACGCAGGTTCGCTGCTACGGGGATAATAAAAAAAAAACAATTTTTTATACAACTATCAATATACCAGTACTACGTGACCCTACGTGCCAAGTTTCATCAATATACATTCATTAATAATGGAGATATCAAATTTTATTTATTCTCCATAAGGATAACATTGGACAACGTACTGTGTTGAGCACTTTGAATATCTCTGCAACGGTTGTACGTAGAATCACAATTTAAACACCAAAATGATTGTTTTGTGGAGCTGAGTTGATTTTTATAAGCAAATGTGAAGTTTACATTAAAATTAACTTAGGAAAAGCAAAAACCTTTACCCATAAGATTAACATAGGAGATTTTATGAGCAGTTTTTTTTGGATTTTCTCCGCAACCACTTAACCTAGCTTAATAATTCAAAACACCATATTATTTGTTTTTTTAAGCTCTATAACATGGTCTAAACCAAAATTAAGTGTTTAAAAAATTTAAGGGTAAAAAATGCAAAAATCTGATTTTTGGAAAATTTAAAACCCCCATAAACCCCCCTTTCCATTGCCCGATTTTTCTGGTTTTCGAACTTAAAGTCATAAATGTCACTTTACACATTTGAGCCAAATTTCATCGAAATCGAACGTTTTTTACTCAAGTTATCGCATTCACGGACACACACACACACACTCACACACACACACACACACACATATATATATATATATATACATATATTTAAACTTGAACGAATAGTGTTTTAGTCATCTGGGGACTTATAAAAAATTTGTCATGGTCTCGGGCTTAAATCTTACCATGAGACCTACGGAAATAGCTTCTTCTCTATAGGGGAAATTCGCTAAAAAACGTTATTTTTAAGTTGCACCCCTAGTACAAACCTTGAATATACGAGATCATTCGATTCCTTTTCTAGTATCCGTGGGCGTAATTGTATCATGTCAGTTTGAAATATTCTATAAATGTTTAGATGATATATAGAATCTATTTATAATCACAGTGAATCAAATATCACTGGTGAGAACAAATTAATCTGCGACAGGGACGTATTTACAATTTCATGTTTGCAGAACTTCGGGGAAAAGGGCTAACTAAATTAAATACGACGGTTGTTCAGCTAGTTTTAAATTCTAGTAAATTCCAGGTATTTGCAAGTTAGAGGAAGTCTGTACTTAAAAACTTGTTCTACAAATTTCTTATACTCCGCCATCAACATTGAGAAATTGTATTAAACCTCGCAAAACTCTTTTTAATTCATGTCATGATCAAGTTTAAAATTGAAGCACCCGCATGGAAATTCCCGCATATCTAATTTATACTTTTAATTCACGGATATTTCTCATAAAGCTGAAAATTAAATTATCTAAGCGTGTTTACGTGTGAGAATGAAACAAGGTGTTCTTGACGTTCGTCACTGTACGCTGCGAGAGTTCGAGTCACCTCCTTAAAGTTATTTTAAATTTGTTAATGTATCTGTTATAAATCTGTCTATGAATAACTCTGGGCGTTAATACAACAAAACAAATAAACATGGTGATATAATTTTATGAATGGATGTCTCGATGTTTGTTTGTCGGAGGTAAAGTTGGAAAAGAGCAAAAAGGCAAACAATTTATATCAGCGGTTCTCCAAAGCTAAGGAGGTTCCGGGCGGGGACAGGTTGGACGGTCGTGAGCGAACTAATGTAATTGAGTTTTGAAGACTTTTGTAGCTTTGTTAGTGTCGGTGAAGCAAACTGAGGGGCAAGAAAAACAAAAAAATCAAGAAACTGGCCCAGTAAAAAAGTACAGTCACCTGGGCACATGAGAATTTGAGTGTCGACCTTATAGCGGGATCTTGGAAACTTTAAAAACATGATAGGATTAAACTGGCTTAGTGGTGAGAGATAAAACTGTACAACAGTTTATAAATGCAGTATTACATATAATATATACTACATATAATTAATGGTAAAAAAACGGCAATTTAAACGTCATGATTAGAAGTTTACTCCAAGAAGACTTCCTTTTTTAATCAAAAAGTAAATTAAACTAGACAAATACCGATTTACTATAATCAATTTGAAAAATATTCTATTAGCTCTGCTCTAATTACATTTAGATGAATAACTCAAAGAATTTAAAAAGGAAATTTAAATTAATTAAGGAATCAAACAATTAGTGATTTAATCAGATCATATTTACTGGACAGTTTTAGCAAGATGAAAAAATAGGAAAATGGCGCCCTCCCGCTAAAATCAGACAATGATGCCCAGCTGTAGCTCAGAGGCCCAATGGCCACTTCTCTTGAACTAGGCCCTCAGATCCAAGATGTGACAATCGCTGAGTCTTTGCTATGTCCAACAGGTTCAGTGGTTTGACCGGAGAAATAATGGTGAAACCCATCACACATCTAGTGAGGTACAACTCTTTTGCACCATGTTCTATCAGTTGTATGTTTAATTGGTTTTCTCCAAGGATTATTTATTCATTAGAAAACAGTTATTTTCTATTCAAAGCAACATTTACTTGACAATTTTGTAGCCAGATTCCTTTCACTATATTTATTTATAATTCGTTTCCTCAATGAGTCATGTTTTTCGTACTTGCTAAATATATGTATGAACATTCATAGAAACATTCAAGGAAATACAATAAGAATATATGTATTAATTTTAAAAAAAATAATTCAACTAAAGAAATACCTTTAGACAAATGTAGCAAGGTACTGCAAAACGTATTTTTGTTTTATATAGACCCCATGGCAATGAGTCAAAAAGAGACAAAAAGGAAGAAATCCTTTTGGAGCCTCCAATGAAAGAAATACCAACGACTCTTTTACTCCTTTGACAAAGTAAATATAGGAAGTAACGATTGAATCTTCGTCAATATTTGAAGCAAAGGAGTTCTTTATATATATATATATATATATATATATTATATTATATATATATAACCTACATTAGCTTTGCAAAGTAATATATTTTTCCAAAAGAAATTAGTTTTATAACTAATAAGAAATGTCTCTAATATATCGAAGCCTGACGTCTTTTGCATTACCATTCGCTATTTACAGTGTACAGTAGTCTCCCTCAGTATATCAATTTGTAGGGGTTTTGAGTTTGCATGTGATATTAGGAAGATATTTTTACTGTTTTATAAACCACGAAGACTATTTGGATTCTTTAACGTTTCATTACGTCGCGTCAGTAAAATTTGTAGTACCATAAAATAAATATTTAATTCAAACTCGCATCATCCGACAACCGACATAAACACATAGAACTTGTTCTACTTATTTTCTATAAATACAAATAACATTAGCCTATGTTACAATGCGTTAAAAAAATTTGTTTGGAACAAACACATTAGCTAATTTTAATTTTATATTTTATTATACGAGCGTGTAGTGTGACCAATCACACTGCGTGTAGCGTAACTGGAAGCACTGTACGTGTAACTGTCACTGGTAATATTTTAATTATTTGCCCATACTATAGATACAGTATGTACCTTAGCTATAATTTTAGTTTGGTGTTTAGAAATATTTGATGCTGATATTTATATGAATAACATAATTAAGTTTACTATTACGATTGTTAAAGCAAAATTATTCTAACTGGGACGTCCCAGTTTGCACGATTTTATTCCCAATTTACACAGCAAAGAAGTTAAGTGATTTTTCAAATATTTGTAACACTTTTGCTTAAAACTCTTAATTTGATTAAACCTAGAGGAATATTTTTAAAAATCGGGTTAAAAGGTATTAAGCTTTAACAAATTAAAATGGCCCACATTTTGAAACAGTAAATGCTGAAAACTTAAAATTCAATATCAAATTAGCCACAACCAAATATAATGTATGTACCAAGTTTAAAGTCACTACTTAAAATGGTTTCTAAGATATGGTGTACTGGTTGAAATACATACTACTAACGGTAACGGAGCTAGATATGTCATATGTTGACAAATCATTTTTATAATACCAGGAACAAGTTCCTAAAGATTCTGGAGAGAGTTCAGGAACACCCTATACTGGGTGTCTCAAACCGATTGCAGACGAACCACTTGACCTAGAAGGATGAAATAAAATGATTTCCTACTAAATCAACCCCAAGGAGTAAAGTCAAATTAGTTTCAACTTGTTTTAAATACAGGGTGTACCAAAACTTGAGGGTCTCTAGTTCGAATCTCGGAATTTCCAAAAGTAAACATATATCATCTTATACACCATTTTAAAGCCCTTTAACAGATAAACATTTTTGTGAAAACAGAACTCACTTATCTCTACCCGTTTCAAAATGGCGGTCATTTTTGCGAAAAATATTAACATTTACGGTACCCTGTATCAACTAAACCACAAGCCATAATTTTTATTCTGATTCAAATTTCTTACTCGTATTGAACTCAGCTTTACCCTGATATGCTATGCCAGTGTTTAAAACATAGAGATGATAACAAATGTTTTGAAAATCTTTATATGCCCAAAATTCAAAAAAGTCAAATCGTAATGCATATCAAAAGGTATATCATTTTGAAGGTCTTAGAAATCCTAACAACTTTTTAATTTACATCAACCTCGTATCTCTCTTTTTTTAACAATCAACAAATATCGTCATCTCCCCATATACATGTTACTTCTACATAACACTTACAAATACTCACAGGCCTCGTTTATAAATGAGTTATGTAGAAATAACATATATTTCATATAGGGAAATGGTGATTTTTGTTGATTGCTAAAAACCAAATAGAGAAACGAGGTTGACGTAAATCAGAAAGTTGTTAGGATTTCTAAGACCTTCAAAATGATATACCTTTTGATATAAATTACCATTTGACTTTTTTGAATTTTGGGCTTATAAACGTTTCAAACAAAATATTTTTCATTATTTTTGACTATATTTTAAACAATAGCATGTAGTATAATAGGGCAAAGCTAAGTTCAATACACGTAAGCAATTTGAATCAGAATAAAATTATGTCTTGTGGTTTAGCAGATACAGTGTACACCGTAATACTTAACAGTAAGTAGGTTAAGGGTACGTGTTAATATTTTTCTCAAAAATGGCCGCCATCTTGAAACAGTCAGAGATAAGTGGGTTCTGTTTTCACCAAAATGTGTGTCAGTTAAAGGGCTTTAAAATGGTGTATAACATGACTATGTTTGCGTTTTAAAATTCTAAGATTCGAACTATATTAACCCTCAGTTTTTGGTACACTCTGTATTTAAAAAAAAAAATAAAAACTAATTTGACGTTACTCTTTGGGGCAAATTTATTAGGAAATAGTTTTATTTTGTCCTTCTAGGTCAAGTGGTTCGTCTGCACTCGGTTTGAGACATCTTACGTGACACACCATGTATGTATGTGCGTAAATATTGTGATTGCATTGAGATGTGTCCGTTATGTAGGGAGTTTTTAGTTGCATAATATCATCTGCAATTTATATGTCACACAACCAACCTGCACCTATAACACTTATATACATTTTACTAAGAAAAACTTCAATTTAAATATATACACTACAATTTAAATATATACACTAACATTATTCAAATAAGTAACAAAATCACATTTTCATAGGACGGTTTTATAAATTTATTAAATGGTAGGGATTGGCGAGGATCAGCTAACGACTATGTGAAGGAATTGTGGGTCTGCAGATGGTTCCTAATCTAGGAACTTAACGGTTAAATTGTTGGGTCCTTTTAATATTTGCAGTATCCTTTATAAAACCTACAATTTATACAAATAGTTTTCGGATGAAAATTTATATTTTTCCTCCAAACTGTTTTATTTTTGTGTGTGACTATAAATTGGTAATTACCAGTTGGGATTTGTACACTTTTTTATTACTTATGAGCGTGTTTAAATGTTTTTTATATTTTTGTTCAATCGTGCTTAGGTACGATAGTTCCTCATAATGAAAATGTGATCAAGATTCCTGTTTTTTTATGTTGTAAAATAAGTTTTTTTTCTGTTACCTTAAGATGGCAACTCGGCTGACTATATTAGCCATTGATGCTTTAAGTGTTATGAAATCAAGTCCCTATGTAGAACAATCTAATTTTATTGGTTGAGTTGAGTTTAATAAAGCACTGTTTTAGTTAATTTAATTTAATATAAAAAGATCCAATAGGTACAAGCGCGTCCTAAATGTTCAAGGGATGTGAATACAAGTATTTATTAGAGTTACGATTTTCTGTACAAGCAATGGAGACGGATGTCTGGTTATTACGAAAACAAACGCTTCTTTTGATATGAGGGAGAGGTAAAGTTACACTCCGAAAGTAGGAGAGTTGGAGCGTAATCATAAAATGTGAGATATACCAATTTAAAAATATTTGGGATTTCAAATTTTCACGACTTATATTAACTAATAAAAACAAACAATTTTGATTTCCCTGTTGAAGCTTTTAATGAGTCGAAAGAGCATTTAACTTTATTTTATTTTGTGACTATTTGTTAGCAACGCACTAAAAGAAATCAGTTTAAATTGACAATCCAAAGCTTTAATGCCTTTTCACAAGATGAGGCAGATGCAAATTGTTTTGTTTCCAGCGAGCGTCAGAAGTACTCCAGAACAATTCATCTTGGAGCCGTTTGTTGTGGAAACATAATGACATTTAAATTAATCTTCGAGTATAACCTTTTATTAAGAGCCGCTTTGTTATTTTACTAAATATCAAAAATAAGTGTTACAGAAAACTGACACATACCTTTTTATATTAGTTTCATTTAACAATTATTAGGCCTAAATGAAGCTGAGGGTTTGGTACAATATCTGTATAATTTAGTAACAGGAAAACATTTCACCTTCGTAATTTGTCCCGTCCTGCTTGGATATTTACCCTTGTATTTTAATGCGGAATCCCCAACGGTTCCCCCAGGATTACTAGCATGATCTACTATCATAATGTTGTTTTAAAAGTGCATAAATAAGTTATGTAAATTTATTGATTTCTTTATAAGAACAGCCTTAGACTATAAATTGGATTTTAATTTCATCCGCAGGAAATTGTTGTATAATAACAACTAATAGTCTGGCTTATATAGTTTATAAGCTAATTTTAATGACGTAGAACAAAATAATCAAATTTTTTAACATAATTATTTTTAGTTTTTGAAATAATAAAGAAATGGACTTTTAAGCTTTTAAACCTCTTAATGTCTGATACTGAATTTTCCCGCAAATGTAGATGGTGACGCTTCGTTTGGGGCCTCAATTCCTAAATCCATAAAATCCTAATTCCTAAAATCCATAATTTTAATCAAAATAAAAAAACATGGAAAAATTAAATCGATTAAAAAAATATGGATTTTTTAGATTTGTAAGGATTTTGGGGGGAGAAAGACACTAAAAACCTCGTTTTCACATACGGTAGGATTGAACCTGAATTTAAAATTATATAAATATCGGGTCATTGGGGTGGTCTTTAGATCTGCATGTAGGCTACACATTCAAACAAGTTAAAGATTAATTATACCAGATGCTTGAAAAGGCTGTTTTAAAGTTATTATTAAAAAATATAGTGTTTGTTTTACAAGTCATTTGGTTGTTCTAAGTTATAGGTTTTTATAATGTTTAATTAAATTAAATATTATTTGCCATAAAAGTCTAAGGTTTCTTCATCAATGTATTTTCCTGAGTGGTGTGTTTAGTACATCGGGATTTAGGTTCTACTGGTTATGGGCTATTATTGAATTAAGAATAAGGTTGACTTGGTAAGATAATGGCAATGGGAACACCAAGGTTAGTGTTGAAACCTTTTGATGGACGCAATTTTAGTAATTGGCTGTTTAGTTAAGAGTTGTTACTGGAGCAAAACAAAGTATTTAATGTGATGAACGACGAAATTCCAAACAATGAAAAAGCTAGATCAATTTTCATGGACCAAGATGCAAAGCTAGGGGTCTAATCATCCAGCACATCACAGATGACATCATGCCGACGGTCAAGGGCCAGGGGACTGCTAAAGGAATGATGGATATTCTGAAGGAGACATACGTTATGTCTGGAATAGGAGAGAAAGTTTAAATTCAATAGGAATTGAGTAACTTGAAGTTCCGGGGTGAGTATTCTTTGAAAAGACCTACATACCAAATTTCATAAATATCGGACCATTGGTTAGGGCTCTAGCTCTGTACACATCCATACAGACAGACAGACAGACACACAGACATCACGTAACAATCACTTTTTTGGGTTCAGGGAGCACCAAAACGAATATTTTCACTAACAACTCAAATCCGAAAATTTTGACGAAAACAATACTTCTTCCAAATACTATGTATAAAGGGGAGAATGTACAAATTAGAACTACATGACCTTTGGCAAGCACGGTTTTTTTACTGGACTATTTAGAGTACACCGTGTCACAAAATCTACAACAGAATGGTTGCAGTGAGTGTCTAAACAGAACTATTTGTGACTGTTTACGCTGTCTCTTAATTGATTCTAAAATGCCTCACGAATTTTCGGGTGAAGCTCTGTATTCAGCGGTTTATTTAATTAACCGCAGACCTACTGCAGCTCTTAACAATGTTACTCCTGCAGACATTTGGTATGGTTATAAGCCTGATTTCTTGAGAATAAAAATCTTAGGCTGTGTTGCATATTGTCATGTGGATAAAGATCTTCGAAAGAAGCTTGACGATCGTAGTTCAAATACTCCCGTCGCAGCAAACCTGCGTACTCAGCGAATTTCCAATAAAAATATATGTGACTCACTACTACATAGAGCTACTTACCAAGTTTTACAAAAATACATCCATAAATAAGTGATATATAGCATTTTATTTATTCTCCATAAGAATAACATTAGGGTTGAGGACGCAGGTTTGCTGCAACGAGGAAGATAAGTAATATGTTTTTTGCAATTATCAATATAACTGAACCAGGTGAAGCTATATACCAAGTTTTATTAATTTAGGTTCATAATTAAGGGAGATATACAACTTTACTTATTCTCCATATGAATAACATGGGGGCCGAGTATGCAGGTTTGCTGCTAGGGGGACTATCAACAAAAAACTTGTTTTTTGTGCTAATATCAATATACCACAACTAGTTGAAGCCACATACCAAGTTTCATCAATATACATTCAAAAATAATCGAGATATAGAATTTTATTTATTCTCCATAAGGATAACATTGGACAACGTACTGTGTTTAGCACTTCGAATATCTCTGCAACGGTTGGACGTAGAACAACGATTAAAACACCAAAATGATTGTTTTGTTGAGCTAAACACATTAACAAACAGAAATGTGAAGATTTTAGTAAAATTATCTGAGAAAATCTAAAAACCTTTTTCCCATAAGATTAACATGGGACACGTTTTTTGGTTTTTCTCCGCAACCACTTAACCTAGGTTAATTATTCAAAACACTAAATTATTTGTTTTTTTAAGCTCTATAAAATGGCTATAACCAAAATTGAGTGTTTTTAACATTTTGGGGTCAAATTTGCAAAAAACCGATTTTTGGAAAATTGTAAACCCCCATAAAACCTTCTTACCATAGTGCGATCGATCTGGTTTTCGAACTTAAAGTCATAAATTCTACTCTCCACATTTGTGCCAAATTTTATCAAAATCGGGTGTTTCTTTCAAAAGTTATCGCGGTAACGGGCATATATATATATATACATATATAAATTTGAGCGAATGGTGTTTTTGGCATCTGGGGACCTCAAAACAAAAAGTTATCATGGTCTGGGGCTTAAGTCTTACCATGAGACCTACGGTAATAGCTTCTTCCCTATAGGGGAAATTCGCTAAAACAGTTCTACAAAACATACAGACGAAATTTACATTTTTGGTTTTAAGGAGTGTCAAAACCAATAATTAAAGTTTCTAAATATTGTCAAAAACTATTTATTCTTTCCTTTATTATAATAAAGTATGAGTGTCAGGATATAACGATATGTATAACGTTTTTCCACTTTCAATATGACTTTCACTTCCTAGAGAGTACAGTACTCCAGAGGATAGTTTCAGGATTTCCATTGTTGACTTCAGTGAACTGTAGTTTAAAAAAGTATTTACCTCGTATAATTTGATATAACACATTTTTAAATAACATTTTTTATCTCTTTTAGTTTTTAAACCCGTCATTTTTATGGGCTTTCAGCTAGTTTCCTGTTATTTTTTTAATTTTGATAAGTATAGCAGTTGTAAATAACACATTCATATGCTAAATAACACCTTTAATTTTGGTACCGTGTATTTACCATTTAATAATAGCGTTTTAAAATATTGAGTGGATTGAAGTATTCAGACTTCTTCAAATGTGTTATTTATTGATTTAGAGAAATTGTCACAAATTGTAGCAGAGTTCTTATCCAGTGTGTTGAACCATTTACTTTAAAATGTAATGTTATAGTAGAAACAAATAGTGGTATATATGAAAAAAAAACATAATTTATTAAAAATAATATTTCAACTTTAAAAATTAATATAAATAAATTAAAAAACGTATACTTCCAAAAAGGGTTTGAAACAAGCATACATAATAAGAATGTTTTACATGAGACCAAATCAGATGGTTATTCTCTTTGAACCGTGCGAGAGGTCCTAAACCAACTAAACCTATTTGTTCTACCTAGCCAACCAACCTTTTAGTCCTTTTAAAAATACAATTTAAATTTAATTCATCTTTAATACTGGTTACATATTAGTTAGAAAAATGCCGCTTCAGCTTTCATTTAGACTAAAGAAACTAAGCACAGTCTTATTGTACTTGATCTCATGCGTAAATAGCCTCATTTTATTTTGAAAAATAAACGGTATCAGGAAACTGACACATACTTTCTCCATTTTTTGCCCAACTTTAATGAATAAATTACTTTTTATTTAGTAAATATAGAATACAAAGCACGGTCGAATGTACACAAAATCATGTAAAATATTGGGTCAAAAATATCTACCCAAATCCCTGTTTAGGAGGCACTACAGAATCCATCACTACACACGTGGTTTTAAGAGGGGAAATTCCCCCTATTCCTCCCCCTCAGAGTTATTAAGGGGCCATGTATTTCGAATTACCTCTGTTGGTCAATGCTAACTTGACAAGCATATCAAGTTTGAACGAAATCGATCAATAAATAAGAGAGAAATAGTAATTTTTGTATTCCCCATAAGAATAACTTTGGAAAACTTACTGCGTTTACCACAAAATTAAAATTAAAATTTTCCCCGCAACCAGTAATCGTAGAATAGTAATTCAAAATACTAAATTATTTAGTTTTTTGAGCTACTTTTAATGGTGAATAGTAATATTTTAGCGAATTTCTCCCATAGGGAAGACGCTATTACCGTAGGTGTCATGGTAAGACTTAAGCCCGAGACCATGATAACTTTTTGTTTTGAGGTCCCCAGATGCCAAAACACTATTCGTTCAAATTTATATATAAAACCAAAAACCAAAAACCTTTACCTTTTGTTTTTTGACTGTTTTTAGGAAAAGCCAAAAACCTTTTTCCCATAAGATTAACATGGAAGATTTTATGAGCCGGTATTTTTTTTAATTTTCTCCGCAATTACTTAACCTAGGTTAATAGTTTAAAATACTAAATTATTTGTTTTTGTAAGCTCTATAAAATGCTTAAAACCAAAATTGAGTGTTTTAAAAATTTTAGGGTGAAAAGTGCAAAAAACTGATTTTTGGACAATTTAAAACCCCCATAGAACCCCCTTCCCATAGTCCGAATTTTCTGGTTTTCGAACATAAAGTCATGAATGTTACTTTACACATTTGAGCCAAATTTCATCAAAATCGGACGTTTTTTACTCAAATTATCGTGTTAACGGACACATACACAAATATATATATATATAAATATATATATATATATATATATATATGTATATATGTGTGTGTCCGTTAACACGATAACTTGTAAAGTAAAATGTGTAAAATTTGTGATAACTTTGGCTAAAATGTGTAAAGTAACATTCATGACTTTATGTTCGAAAACCAGAAAAATCGGACTATGGGAGAGGGGGTTTATGGGGGTTTTAAATTGTCCAAAAATCAGTTTTTTGCACCATTCACCCTAAAATTTTTAAAACACTCAATTTTGGTTTTGAGCGTTTTATAGAGCTTACAAAAACAAATAATTTAGCATTTTAAACTATTAACCTAGGTTAAGTGGTTGCGGAGAAAATAAAAAAAAAATACCGGCTCATAAAATCTTCCATGTTAATCTTATGGGAAAAAGGTTTTTGGCTTTTCCTCAGTTCATTTTAATGTAAACTTCACTTTTGCTTTTATCAATCAATTCAGCTCTACAAAACAATCATTTTGGTGTTTAAATTGTGATTCTACGTCCAACCGTTGCAGAGATATTCAAAGTGCTAAACACAGTATGTTGTCCAATGTTATCCTTATGTAGAAAAAATAAAATTTGATATCTCGATTATTTATGAATGTAGATTGACGAAACTTGGTATGTGGTTATACCACATAGTACTGTTATATTGATATTTGCACAAACAATTGATTTTTTGTTGAATACCCCAGTAGCAGCAAACCTTCATACTTAGCCCTAATGTTATTCTTATGGAGAATTAGTAAAGTTTTACATCTCCCTTAATTATGAAAATAAATTAATAAAACTTTAGTACATGTAGCTTCACCTGGTTGAGTTGTATTGATAATTGCATAAAAACACATATTTTGTGTTCCTTGTTGCAGCAAACCTGCTTACTCAACCCCATGTTATTCTTATGGAGAATAAATAAAATGCTATAGATCACTTATTTATTTATGTATTTTTATGAAACTCTGTAAGTGGCTTTATGTGCTAGTGAGAAACATATGCATATGTAAATTCGCTGCGTACGCAGGTTTGCTGCGACGGGGGTATTTTATATTTATGTTTTTTTAAATGAAAAATAAAAAAAATAAATTTTTGATATTTTAAGTCTTGTAATTTCTGAACCTGAATTTTTACAGAAATGCGGGTGGTGTAATTTTTTTGGAAAACCAAAGTTCTACAAACGACTAAAGTTTAATCAAAATCTTTTGAACCGTTTTTGAGAAATCTTGATTTTTCATGTTTTTTGGCAGTTTTAATTACCTTTAAAAATCAAAATTCCAAAAAATGAAAAAACCTGTAAATATCGTGGATTAGTACCTACATAACAAATTTCATAAAAATCGGACCATTGGTTAGGGTTCTAGCTCTGTACACATCCATACAGACAGACATACAGACACACAGAAATCACGTAAAAATCACTTTTTTGGGTTCAGGGAGCATGAAAACGAATATTTCCACTAACAACTCAAATTCGAAAATTTTGACGAAAACAATACTTTCTCCATATACTACGTATAAGGGGGAGAAAGTAAAACGGAGATAAAACTGAACAGTAGAATTTTAAAATAACTTTTCAAAGTTAAAGAATCTGTAAATAGCGTTTATTATAGTCATATGTTTGTATTCGTGTTACTACAGAAAGTCTATTTAACATTAAAAGTTATAAACAATTATATATTTTATAAGTAAACTTTTAGTCTTTCTGTACGTTCTGCCATGCAATTTGACCAATACAGCTACATCAGGATTATTCAAACCGAATTATAACGCTTGCAATAATACATCAAAACCATTATTACCAGATATCCTGATCGTGGCGGGTATGTGGTAATGAGAATAGGTACCATGTAGTACTATAGTTTGGTGAATAGTGCAAGAGATATGGCGAATAACTCTCATCCAAATTTCCCTACATCTTTGTCATACTTTAATTTGCACCATCGCGAGTATTTCTAAGTTTAAGATACCTTTGGGATGTATAGTTCAATAAAATTATTTATGTTTTGTTTACTAATTGTCAATTAATATTGTTTATTCTGTATATCACAGAGGCAAGTAGTGTATATTAGACTTACAGGGTTAATGCATTGACTATGGATACTATCTATAGTCAATGGTTATTGTAAAACAATTATTTTAGTAGTAGCTTATGGTCAGTGTTTTTATCACACAGTATACAATCAATTAAATCTCAGAACATTTCAATATAATGCATACTCATACAGTCCTCTCGTATAGGACGGTAATTATCATACAATATGGAACTGGGACAATTTATTTTGATGAGTCCTATCACTCATCAGAATAAATTAAAGAAGTTCTGATAAAACCGTAGAAATTCACAAGCTTTAAATAAATTATTAAATTAATCATGTGATGATTTAAAGATTTTTAAAATAAAAATTCATGATTACGCTTGACAATTTTATAATAAATCTACAGATCATACAATTTTTACCATAGTTCTTTCTTTCTAGAAGTATTTTATAGCATATATATTTTTTGGAAAACAAAATCAAATTTTTAAGCTCCTACCAGTTGAATTAACTGCTGTTCAAATACGCGTGCGTCACTGAAGTAATCGCTACTTTAAACTAATCGTATACTGTCTTTGTCAATTTTAATTATTTTACTCAGTTCACAGACGTAGAAAAGTTCAAATTCACTATCAAAATTAAGTTTATATCAGTACTTTTGATTTTCAAATAACACCGTTCTCATAATGACTATCCTTAGAGAAATGTAATCTGTTATAAGCTTAAGAAGAGTTGCAGAAAAACGATCTGTTGCTTTTAGACCCAAAGTTGAGGATTTATGATTTTTTTCAGAAATATATTTTCCAACAATTACGGTTTTGTAGTAAATCCCCGTAGTTAATTACGATCATGTACTGTAGCAAACTACTACTGTAAAACATTTGAGAAGTTTTGTATTTTGTTCCATAATAATTTAAATGGAGCCAATCCATTAATTTTAGGCTCAACTGTCCTTTGGCATTGAGTTGTTTTTAAAAAACAAATGATTTCTTTTGGCCTTGGTTAAGTTTCGGTAATGAATTTTTAAATAATTTTTAAAATTTTAAAACTCTAAAACATGGCTTCAATTTCATCAATTGATTTGCCAGGCACTTTCAAACATATCTTCATGTTGTTACTAACTGATTGTTCTGATTGTTGTTAGGGCTATAAGTGTTAAAATTAATTCTGAGATATGTTAGTAAATACATTTTGTGTGGTACGTAAGTAGGCTAATGTTTTACCATGTAATAGGCCTTTTAAAGGTTAGACTTTAATAAGCCGAACGATATGAAAAACCGAATGAGATTCTTAGATACGGTTTATCGATTATTTAGGTTATTCGCTTACGGGTTCGGTTATTTAGGTTTCATTTATGTTATGTTTCAGTTTAGGTGTCTTGAAATTGTCTGGATAACAAACGTTTATTCCAGTATTACTTAAACAAGTATTGCCAGGAACAACATTATCATGTAATGTCATTTTCATGTTTGTTATTTCATTTTTATTTTCAGTTTAACTGAAAAACAAACCAAACATGACTTGATAACTAAGATACGAATGATAAAATAAAATATTTTGCAATCGATAAAAATATCAAACTAATCGACATACCGTATCAAATAATTTCATTCGGTTATTTATATCGTCCTGCTTATGAAAGTCTACTCATTTTAAATATTAAAATAGTTTAATTTAACTTATAGGCCTAAATGTAATTTTATTTTCTCCATTCATAGAAAGATGTAGCTTAGGCCTAAACATAATATACAAAACATAGGATAAATAAAAATGAGGAAATAAAACAAACAACTGAGATTATCTTTTAATGAAACTGTTAATTAATACCATATAGGCTATAACAGCCTTACCAAAAGATTAAAAGTATTTGATCTTCATGGCAAAATGTTATGCAATAACTTTGGTATGATTTATTTTCAGATAAATATACTTACCTTTTTCCAATGGTGCAGGAGTCCATTTATTTTATTTACTATTGTTATTTTTAGGTCATGGTAACTAGAAAAGTATATTTTAATAACAACATTCATAAATGGAACACTATTCACTGTTTTGATCTAATTCAACTCGAGCTAGTGTTTTTTTTTATTTGTATACTCGACTCGAACTCAAAATTCGAATCTTTTGCCATTTACTCGACTCAAACTCGACTCGACTTAAAAAACCTGTACTCGCATATCTCTAGAAAAAATTGTAATAAAAATAATGACTGAACATCTGATAAAACAAGACCTGTTAACAAAACACCAGCATGGCTTCTTGAAGGTAAGGTCGACAATTAGTGCTCTTGTCAGCGTGGTCGAATTTGTCACAGATCAGCTGGAGGGTAACAAACTTGTAGCAGCCGTCCTGGTTGACTACAGTAAACCATTTGACTGCTTGGGGCATGACCTTATCCTGACTAAATTAGCAGCTTTAGGCATCAGAGGCAGATCAGGAGACTGGATAGGGCGCTATTTGGAAGGACGCCAACAGATTGTAGAAATACAAAAGACAATAGATGGGAAAAAGACTTCGTTAAAATCCATCACTCAGTTTTAAACCAGAGGAGTACCACAAGGATCAGTGCTGGTACCTTTTAGCGAATTTCCCCTATAGGGAAGAAGCTATTACCGTAGGTCTCATGGTAAGACTTAAGCCCGAGACCATGATAACTTTTTGTTTTGAGGTCCCCAGATGCCAAAAACACTATTCGTTTAAATTTATATATATATGTGTGTGTGTGTGTCCGTTACCGCGATAACTTGAGTAAAAAACGTCCGATTTCGATGAAATTTGGCTCAAATGTGTAAAGTGACATTCATGACTTTAAGTTCGAAAACCAGAAATATCGGACCACGGGAAGGGGGGTTTATGGGGGTTTTAAATTTTCCAAAAATCAGTTTTTTGCATTTTTCACCCTAAAAGTTTTAAAAAACTTAATTTTGGTTTTGACTATGTTATAGAGCTTAAAAAACAAATAATATGGTATGTTGAATTATTAACCTAGGTTAAGTGGTTGCGGAGAAAATCCAAAAAACCTGCTCATAAAATCTCCCATGTTAATCTTATGGGAAAAAGGTTTTTGGCTTTTCCTCAGTTCTTTTCTATGTAAACTTCACATTTGCTTTTACCAATCAGTTTAGCCCTACAAAACAATCATTTTGGTGTTTAAATTGTGATTCTACGTCCAACCGTTGCCGTGATATTCAAAGTGCTAAACACAGTATGTTGTCCAATGTTATCCTTATGGAGAATATTTAAAATTTGATATCTCGATTATTTATGAACGTATATTGATGAAACTTGGTAGGTGGCTTCAACTAGTACTGGTATATTGATATTTCCACAAAAAATTGATATTTTGTTGATTATCCTCTTAGCAGCAAACCTGCATTCTCATCCCTAGTGTAATTCTTATGGAGAATACGGAAAGCTTTATATCTCCCTTAATTATGAACATAAATCATTAAAACTTAGTATATAGCTTCACCTGGTTGAGTTATATTGATAATTGCAAAAAACCCGCATTTTTATCTTCCTCGTTGCAGCAAACCTGCGTTCTCAGCCCTAATGTTATTCTTATAGAGAATAAATAAAATGCTATATATCACTTATTTATTTAAGTATTTTTATGAAACTTGGTACGTGGCTTTATGTGGTAGTAAGAAATATATTCATTCATAGGAAATTCGCTGAGTATGCAGGTTTGCTGCGACGGGGGTATTTTGTTTGTCCTTTTTACTAATGATTTTCCAACTTTCATAAATTACAACAAAGGGAAGACCATAATGTATGCTGATGACACAACGCTTCTTTTTAACACAGACACCGCACAAGAACTTCATACAGAAATAATCTCATCAACAAATAAAACACTGCAGTACTGCATTCAAAATGTCCTAGCAATAAACCCGGCAAAAACAAGTTGTATCAATGTCAGTAGGCGAAAGTATGAGACACCAGCAATTCCTGACCTCTTGGTGGAAGAAGGAACCAAATTACTGGGAGTCACCATAGACTCTGATATCTCCTGAACCAACCATGTCAACTAATTAAGTAAAAAGCTAAGACCAGGAATTTTCGTTGTGCGAAGAATGAAGTGGATTGGAGGTCTTAATGCAGCAAAAGTGGCTACTATGCCTTGGTGGAGTCTAACATCAGATACGGTTTGACAGTTTGGGGTGGTACACCAAAGCAAAATCTGAATTAAATTCTTATTCTACAAAAGAAGGCAATAAGAACACTTGCTGATCTAAAACCAATAGAGAGCTGCAAAGAAGCCTTTAAAACACTGGGTATTTTAACAGTGATTTATTTGTTCATCCATTCTGTGAATAACCACACATACCAGCAGTACCTCAAACGAGGGGAGAATTTCCACCACTACAACACAAGGCAAGCAAAAGGCAATATACTTCCAGTACACCATACAACACAGTACAGCAGAAAACCATCTTATATGGGGCGAAAACTCTACAATGCCTACAACACTGAAGAATCTGGAAGCACTATAACTCAAGAACAAACTGCAGGACTGGCTTGTGGAGCGACCTCTCTATTCATTGGACGAATACTCCAGCATGTCACCAAACTAAAAACTGTAAAGCAAGAGTGAATAAGTGTAATTTATTCGTATTTTTACAAACTCTTGTTTAGAGCTAAAAGACAATTTATGTTAGCCACAATCGAAAGGAGTTTTTATTCTGAACTAAACAAATTTAGCTCTATATATGATTGCGTTATCTTCTTTCGTTATAACACAGAGAATTATTTCTTCTCTGTGGTTATAACTAAACATTTTTGTTTGAAATAAAACACATTATATTCTTATCCTTACATTCTTATTTCCGTATCGTTAGAATAATAATAATAAATCGGCTCGTTACAGACTAAACTGTTACAGGTTGTATCGTTTATTACAAATACTTAGGCCTACTGTTCTGTACTCCAACCCACATCACTGGTAAGGGAGCTGACTCAGAACTGCAGTGCGCACGAGGTTTTATAATAGTATTCTTGTTAGTCGTGTGTATGTTCTTAATGTGTGTAAATATTCGTTTTTTAACGACATGACACAGTTTGCTACTAGACCTACGCAACGTAGATCTCATGAATAATCTAGTGTACAGTGTATGGATGCTAATGATAGCCTAGCGTCGAAACGCGTTCATCACAAACACACTTGGATTAACGACGTTAGTAAAATAACAACTGTTTTGCCACTACCAATCCGTGCTACAAACCGCACATAAATGAACTAATAAGGTCAATGATCTTGGGTTGTATATGATTCCTTCCTTGGGCTGGGAGACCACGTAAATGCTGCCATATCTAGGCCTTAAGGCCAACTGTTGCTTGGGATCTCTCTGTTGGTTTGAGATCAGCAAGTGTTCTTATTGCCTTCTTTTGTAGAATAAGAATTTAATTCAGATTTTGCTTTGGTGTACCACCCCAAACTGTCAAACCGTATCTGATTCTACGTGCTTGTACGTGTTTTTCTCAACCTGATTCAATTAAGCTCCTCTACTGTGCTCACACTCGCCCACACTTTGTTGTGTGCGTGTGTAACTACGCCAGTGGTATTTTTCAACGTTTTGATAGGGAACGGTCCAAATCCTGGTCTTATTACTATCCAAGGTCGACCTTTTCTTAGAAAGCATCATTAATTAATTGCCAAATGACAAATGGCAGCTGGGTACAGTTTCGAACCTTCTTAAAATTTTGCGGTTTTTTTCTCCTCGGTCGTTTGGCCCCCCCTGCCCAATTAAAACTGAAAACGGCGCTGGAGGGTATTCAGAGAAAGCTTGTTCGTGCCACTGGAGTTTGTATGGGCTATGAATTTAGATCTGTACCTGTCGATGAGCTGACTTTCCACCTGGGCCTTGAATCTCCGGAGGCGATTGGTGCAAGATGCTCAATTTTAGTTCAATCTCCTGAATGGCTCCATCCAGTGTACCGATTTGCTTGGCTAGATCAATTTCCGAGTTACTCGTTCTATGGTGACAAGATATTCTAAGTAATTTGGACGGGGGCATCACAAAATATGATGCTAATGTCATAATCCATCGAACACAACGAGTGGGAAACCTGCTACCTCGCCTTTGTGAACTTTCTTAACACAACCTACTGACAAGTTTAGACGGTGCGTTAAGGTTCACTTTTCCCAACGATGTTGAACTTTCTTCTTGATTGTTGTTGTTGATTATTGTAAAGCTCCTGCTCTGTTGGCTGTGCCAATATTAATTATTTTAAGTTTGTAGCTGTCAAGTTTGTATTGCCGTTATTGTATTGTTATTGTTGTTATGGATAGTTATTACTGTTATTTGCTGTGTTTTTGTATTTAACTGTTATTGCCACACTGTTCATTGTTATCTACGCTTGAAATGGCATGTCCGTTAAATAAACCGTAGCCAAATTTGACATGGCATAAAAACAGAAAGTAAGATCCTTTTAAGCATACTCCATTTTAAAGTTTAATTACTATAAATAATAAAGTATAGAGAAATTATGCATGTTGACAACAAAGGAAAGAGGAACCCTTAGCCGGCAACAATGGAACCTTTGTAGTTAACGGAGAGTTTAATGTTCCAGGGAACAACAAGGTAACAATGTAACAGGAAGTGGCGTCTGTAGGATTTGTAATATTATTTCCGTTGTGTTCTTGTAACAAAAGTACCGGCTTATTACAGTGTACCATTAGTATTATTTGATGTTTTTATTGGTTTCTTTATTGTTTCTTATATGTTTTGTCCTAATTTTGGTCCTCATTGGGTTTATTGTAATTGGCTTTGTCCATTTCCTCAGCTAACCAATCAAAACATCTCTTCACAAGTTGTGTGTTTGTCAGCTTACAAACATTTAACTTGTAACAGAGGATTTTGTTGGTTGCCAAAGGAGAAGAGGGGACAGAGAGGAAAATTGCGGTCGACCGTGTAGGAGTCATTTTTTACCCCTGACGAGAGCTTTAGGTATATTGAACTCGTTGTAATACAGTAGTTTTAAGTTGATTTATTTTGCCAACTATTTTTTAGTTAACTAGTGGCACGATACGTTAACATGATCAATAACAGACAAACCATCAAGCAAAATAATTTGTAATACATTTACAAATTTATTTTATTTTTAATTAATGTGTAAAGTAAACAGTTCGTTTTGTAAACCAAATAATTCCTGGGGTATAGGAATACACAAGGGCCAATCGAGGCAAAATATTATGTTTTAAAGAAATGAAGCTAAGTTCTCTATATTCTCTATTCTTTATATCTAAAACAATCAGAGCTCTCGATGAAACTTTAAGTACTCGATTACAAACTAAATCAGCTTTCACGATAAAATTATAAGTTACTTGAAGCTGTACCGACTACATCCTGCATTATTGAGAAGACGACTCGGGCTCAACTTACGTCATCTTCACCGTTCAGAGCCCGCCCTCGCAACACGGTAACAATTGTGTTGTGGGAAAATCACCTAAGTTAAAATGTTATAACTCAATTTCGTTTGCGTGGTTTCATTAACGTATTATAGATGCACCAAAATAACTTGGCTATCGGCTCACACTTTAAACAGAGTTCGGATCTCATTACTTATCTTTCATTAACTAATTTACTTTACTATTTTAAGGGGTAAAATCAAGGCGTGCCACTGAACTAAGCAGTTCTACTTATCCAGTGCCTTAAAAAACTAGTAATCCTTGATAATAATATTTCTTTGGCTATTGAGTTGAAAGCATAACCAATAGCCAAAATCATTCTCATTCATTCTCACCGATGCTGGTTACTGTAAAGCACAACTATACTGTTGGTTTTATAATTAGCACTGAAAATTATCTAGACGATTGAAGCTAATAAATATTAAAAATAATTGTCAAAATACGCAGAACGGGAAGATAAATTGATGCCTTATGACTTACCGTCACACTCTTCTGATTTGTCTTTTACAAGGTACAATAAACCTAGTGGCGACGGGGCCGTTGAGGTTTTTTAATAGAAAGAGTTGGTTTTGACACAGGAAAGTGAACTTTAGTTGTGAAGTGCGAGTTGGATTTGACATGGAATAGTAAACCGTTGTTTTGAAGTATGAGTTTTGACACGGGACAGCAAATGGCAGTTGTGAAGTACGAGTTGGATTTGGCATGGAATATTAAACTGTAGTTTTGAAGTATGAGTTTTGACACGGGACAGTAAATGGCAGTTGTGTAGTACGAGTTGGATTTGGCATGGAATATTAAACTGTAGTTTTGAAGTATGAGTTTTGAGACGGGACAGTAAATGGCAGTTGTGAAGTACGAGTTGGATTTGGCATGGAATATTAAACTGTAGTTTTGAAGTATGAGTTTTGACACGGGAAAGTAAATGGCAGTTGTGAAGTACGAGTTGGATTTGGTATGGAATATTAAACTGTAGTTTTGAAGTATGAGTTTTGACACGGGACAGTAAATGGCAGTTGTGAAGTACGAGTTGGATTTGGCATGGAATATTAAACTGTAGTTTTGAAGTATGAGTTTTGACACGGGACAGTAAATGGCAGTTGTGAAGTACGAGTTGGATTTGGCATGGAATATTAAACTGTAGTTTAAAGTATGAGTTTTGACACGGGACAGTAAATGGCAGTTGTGAAGTACGAGTTGGATTTGGCATGGAATATTAAACTGTAGTTTTGAAGTATGAGTTTTGACACGGGACAGTAAATGGCAGTTGTGAAGTACGAGTTGGATTTGGCATGGAATATTAAACTGTAGTTTTGAAGTATGAGTTTTGACACGGGACAGCAAATGGCAGTTGTGAAGTACGAGTTGGATTTGGCATGGAATATTAAACTGTAGTTTTGAAGTATGAGTTTTGACACGGGACAGCAAATGGCAGTTGTGAAGTACGAGTTGGATTTGGCATGGAATATTAAACTGTAGTTTTGAAGTATGAGTTTTGAGACGGGACAGTAAATGGCAGTTGTGAAGTACGAGTTGGATTTGGCATGGTATATTAAACTGTAGTTTTGAAGTATGAGTTTTGACACGGGACAGTAAATGGCAGTTGTGAAGTACGAGTTGGATTTGGCATGGAATATTAAACTGTAGTTTTGAAGTATGAGTTTTGACACGGGACAGTAAATGGCAATTGTTAAGTACGAGTTGGATTTGGCATGGAATATTAAACTGTAGTTTTGAAGTATGAGTTTTGACACGGGACAGCAAATGGCAATTTTGAAGTACGAGTTGGATTTGGCATGGAATATTAAACTGTAGTTTTGAAGTATGAGTTTTGACACGGGACAGTAAATGGCAGTTGTAAAGTACGAGTTGGATTTGGCATGGAATATTAAACTGTAGTTTTGAAGTATGAGTTTTGACACGGGACAGTAAATGGCAGTTGTGAAGTACGAGTTGGATTTGGCATGGAATATTAAACTGTAGTTTTGAAGTATGAGTTTTGACACGGGAAAGTAAATAGCAGTTGTGAAGTACGAGTTGGATTTGGCATGGAATATTAAACTGTAGTTTTGAAGTATGAGTTTTGACACGGGAAAGTAAATGACAGTTGTGAAGTACGAGTTGGATTTGGCATGGAATATTAAACTGTAGTTTTGAAGTATGAGTTTTGACACGGGAAAGTAAAAGGCAGTTGCGAAGTACGAATTGGATTTGGCATGGAATATTAAACTGTAGTTTTGAAGTATGAGTTTTGACACGGGAAAGTAAATGGCAGTTGTGAAGTACGAGTTGGATTTGGCATGGAATATTAAACTGTAGTTTTGAAGTATGAGTTTTGACACGGGACAGTAAATGGCAATTGTGAATTACGAGTAGGTTTTGACAATAAACCGTAGTTATTAAGTACGAGTTGGTTTTGACGCGGAAAATAAATCGTATTTGTTCACGAGTTGGGTTTGGGCATGGGATAGTAAATCGTAGTTGTGAAGTACAAGTCGGCTTTGATACGGGATGGTTAACCCGTTAAGGCGTGCATTTTAAGGTAAAATTAATTTAAATCAAGTTAAATACTCTTATTAAACATTACGAAGTAAATTATGATAGTTGATTAAACAAAGAATGCTAACTTGTTCAACGACTTAATTTAACATATTCCAATAAAGATTATACTAGTCTACTTTAGATCCTTTGCATTTTACTTAGAATTCCATGTTTCATCCATGTTTCATTAAAATAAAGTAGATCTTTCTTGATCTCTTAAATCAGGAGTTTTTATTTGATCACAAACTCAAACACTGTTTTCAAGGAATTTAACCCTCAATTTGTTCATCAGAGATAGTATTTGCAGTTATAAGGGCTATGTTGTTGATACTGTTTGTATTTACCTATAATCAAACTCCAAATACTTAGTATTTTGAACATAATAATATTGTGAAATAGTATTATAATAAAATAAATATTTATTTAGACAGTTTATTATAAAGTAAATTTATACATTCAATACACAAAACAATAAAACGCTGAACAATTAAATTTTACTCTTTTCCAAATAAGCGCTTTTGCACTGATAGTTAGAACAATAGGGACGTTTCTATTCTCTCTTCAACTCGAGCGCATCGATTTAAGAACCAACCAGAATTATTGTTAAGTCAATGCTGAAGTCTATTTATCTCTTCGTTCTTCAATCTTGTTTTCATTTTACAAGATCTCAAATTTAAAGTTAAATCAAACCTTTTCATTTTGCTGGTTTTTTGAGGATTCATTAAATTACAAGGAAAACGTAATTATTTTAAGATTTGATTTACTATCCTGAATAATTTAACCAAATATAAAATTCCATGCAGCCAAACATGAATAATTTTACGATGTTGCTCTTGAGTTTATTGTTAAACTATTGTATAACGTTAAATACGAGTTTTAAAGACATAATTGGGACATTTATTAAACAACTTTAGTTAGATTCCTTTGATAACAAATTCTATGGTGTATATCTTGTCGATCTAACACTTTCAAAGTCACCATTTTGTTTTTTGAAGATTTTTACTTTCTTTGTATTATTTTTATTGTCTTACAAATACGTTTCTAATTATGTATCACTAGCCTATATACACAGTGTCTATTTTAACTGGGCCTCCAGTATTTCAGAAACCACAAGATTCATAAACAAACTTTTAAGCGGGAGACCTCACTTAATGTTTTGTGTCCATTAAAAATATGATTTTTGTATTTCAAAAACACGAGCTTCGTTCATATAATTATTGAGTTTAGAAACATATTTTACAATTGTCACCATATTCGAAAAATGGTGCGGAATAATACGGAAAACCCCAATTTTCACAAAGGTTTCGCAAATAAAATTTCATTTGGATTCATTTTTATTCTTGGCTACTTTTTATTTAACACCAATAAAGGCTGCCATAGTTAACCACCTGCAATTGTAATGCCAACAAAAGCATAACATTTAACTTTTGACACCCTATCTACTTACCCGCTACGCTGAGCATAAAATACCAAAGAATAAAAACATCTGAAGCTATGCCTAACATCTAAAACCACCGTTAAAAATTACGGGTTTGAATTTGAAATTTTAACCTTGGCTGCCATAATGGAAACTGGTGTCCAAATTTTAAAGATTCCGAATTTATATTTTTAACAGGCACTAACAATAACCAAGCGTAGTCTACTGTTTAAAGTTTTCTGAAGTATTGTGGTTTAGGAGATAACAAAGGTGGCCCAGTTAAAGATAAACACACTGTGTCGTATTTAAACATGTTTAGCTACCAACACCACTTCCACCACAAAAATAAAGTATCAACCTGGGATTGCTTATAGCCTCTCTCTTTCTTACCTGAACAGTGTTGCAAAGAAGGCGACGGGGGATTGTTATAATTTAAATTGCGATATTTAAAAAACGAACACAACCAACACATTTAGAACAGCAATTTTTGTTTGGGAGGTCTTATGTTTATTTTTCGTTTCATCTTACGACCTTTAAACGGCCTTTTCACGGCCTTTAAACTTAAATGATGTGTATCACGCAACCATATTCCCTAACTTAATACAGCTTTGGTTCCCCAACCCGTGGAAAAATATTAAAAAAGGGCCGTGGTTGATGTAGCCTTTATACTTCATAAGGCTAATCTCAAACAGATGTTAGGAATATTAAAACATTAAGGGTGGTGTGGAGAAACTCTCCATACTCCATGTATGCTATACACAATTCAATAATTGATCAGCGATATCTTTAAGAAATTGTAAAACTGATTATACCCGTTTACCTTTCAAATCAAAGAAATTATTTTACAAATAAATATTAAACTTTGGTGTTTGAAATTAATTCAATAAGCACGTCCGTACAACAAGTATGACATTTTGAAGAAATTATTACTTCAACACTGTTTTAGATTATACTATAAAAGCTAATAACAAATGTATATTTTTTTTAATGGATAATCTTATCCTAATTAGATAAACATAACAAAAATTGTTTTCAAAGATTATTGTAATATCACTGAATGTACGTTTGTTATTACATCTGTAGACTCGAAGACCTTTAACCATATCACCGTTGATTATAGTATTGATTCAACTTGGGAGTTTTCTAAATACCTTGAGAGGTCTTCCCAACAATAAAAATCGAATCTGCTATAAGTAATTTTCCTTGTGGTTAAATAAAATATTTTCCTCTCAAACACAATTACCGAGTAATATTTGACTAGAAGTTAAAATGCCACGAGTTTCTTGAAACGCAGAAGTCTAGTTTCTGATAAGATCACAGGTATTTATTTAACTTCACTTTACGCTCCGTTAGAAGTGAGTCTGCAAACTTGTTAAAGGCAAGCAACTAAGACGATTATAGGCTTCAGAAACTCTCACAAGCAATGATATGTCTCATGTCATATTTTCTCTTAGAAGTGTTCCACGTATGTAATATTTTTAATCAGTAACTTTTATAATGTAAGGTCAAAATAGTTTTGAATTAATAAAAAATAGTACAAATGGTAATAAGTAGATAAAATACGTACTAAACTTTAAAAATAAATTATTGATTTCCAAAAATACTCTATGCACAGTTAAAAATGACTAATTCTGACATTAGAATTGATTAAAAAGATCTGATGGTAAATTATTCGTAGATCATAAATTAATACAAGATTTATATAAAATTTTTGAAATATAATTTAAGCGCTCGATATAATTAACACATTTTTGAATTAACATTCTTATGCTTAACATATACTCTTGCGGTATTTTGCTAAAATAATAAAACAATAACTTACTTCGAAAATGTTTATAATTATTCTTGTAACTATAAAATACTATCTATTTCCAAATTTCTTGTTATAATTGTATTCAATTAATGCAACCTTCACGCTGAATCAATCAGGATAATTTAAACTAAAATTTATTTTATATTGAATTACTAAAGTACATTAGGGTGGAAAATTGTGTCAGCATTTCATATTGAATTAAATGGCTGGTGGTTTAAAATTAACAAACTTTCTCATTAGATACAGAGCAAACATCTGAAGTTAGTTTCCTAATTTTCCAACTGGCTGTGGGTTAGGAGGAATGTCATGCTGATACCAGGGTGATAAACGAGTATCATCAAGGCAGACGGTTATATTATATTAACACCACCTTTTTCGGGGGTGTTAACAAAATGTCAAAAGTTTTCAAAGAAATATTATGAATAAATAAATTTAAAAAACTATTGTGATTAACAACTTAAATGACAGTAAATTTGGCTATTTATTTGATGAATTCGACTTGAGTAATTTAGTCACCAGTTTACAAAATAGTATATTTCACTACTAGTCACGAAAGTGACCCATTTCGGGGCAAGATAGCATTACACAGGAGGCGAAGCCGAGCCTATCGAGACCCGAAATAGGACTTTTGTGACGAGTAGTGAACGATAATTTTCATCACGAGGCAAATAAGCATACTAAACTTAAAAAACATGATCTGATATTTCATAATCTATTAATTTTCCATAGGTAAACACTACACGTTTTAGCGAATTTCCCCTATAGGGAAGAAGCTATTACCGTAGGTCTCATGGTAAGACTTAAGCCCGAGACCATGATAACTTTTTGTTTTGAGGTCCCCAGATGCCAAAAACACTATTCGTTCAAATTATATATATATATATATATATATATATATATATATGTGTCCGTTAACACGATAACTTGAGTAAAAAACCTCCGATTTTGATGAAATTTGGCTCAAATGTGTAAAATGACATTCATGACTTTAAGTTCGAAAACCAGAAAAATCTGACCATGGGAAGGGGGGTTTATGGGGGTTTTAAATTTTCTAAAAATCAGTTTTTTGCATTTTTCACCCTAAAATTTTTAAAAAACTTAATTTTGGTTTTGACCATGTTATAGAGCTTAAAAAACAAATAATTTAGTATTTTGAATTATTAACCTAGGTTAAGTGGTTGCGGAGAAAATCCAAAAAAACCTGCTCATAAAATCTCCCATGTTAATCTTATGGGAAAAAGGTTTTTGGCTTTTCCTCAGTTTATTTTAATGTAAACTTCACATTTGCTTTTACCAATCTGTTCAGTTCCACAAAACAATCATTTTGGTGTTTAAATTGTGATTCTATGCCCAACCGTTGCAGAGATATTCAAAGTGCTAAACACAGTACGTTGTCCAATGTTATCCTTATGGAGAATAAATAAAATTTGATATCTCGATTATTTATTAATGTATGTTTATAAAACTTGGTATGTGGCTTCAAGTAGTACTGGTATATTGATATTTGCACAAAAAATTGATTTTTTGTTGATTATTCCCGTAGCAGCAAACCTCCGTACTCAGCCCCCATGTTATTCTTATGGAGAATAAGTAAAATGTACTGACTCCCTTAATTATGAACATAAATTAATAACACTTGGTATGTAGCTTCACTTGGTTGAGTTATATTGATAATTATATAAAAACCCATTTTTCTGTTCCTTGTTGCAGCAAACCTGCTTTCTCAGCCCCCATGTTATTCTTATGGAGAATAACTAGAATGTCATATATCGCTTATTTATGATTGAATATCGATGAAACTTAGTATTTGGCTTCGCCTAGTTAAATTCTATTTATATTTGCATAAAAACCAATTGTTTCTGTTCCTTGTTTCAGCAAACCTACATACTCATTACCAATGTTATTCTTATGGAGAATAATTAAAATCGCTTATATGTGAATATATTTTTATGAAACTTGGTTTGCGGCTTTATGTGGAATTCAGACAAATATTATGCATTGGAAATTCGCTGAGTCCGCAGGTTTGCTGCGACGGGGGTATTTACAATTCATGTTAGTGTTTAAGTCAGCTGTTTGAACACAGAATCGTCAAAAATGACGAAATCACACTGGTGCTCCTGTTGAGTAAAACGGACAGGAAAAGTGTTGTTTGGGACAGGCAAAGTCAGCTGATAATGTTTTGTTGTTACAAGGAAATAGACAATTTTCGTAGATCTCAGCTGCATGGTAATGGGTTTTTTCGAATACAGAGTTATGAAAATAATTAAAATTCATTCACTAACGCTTTGTCATATTTTCCTAGTAAATCAATAATCAATTTCATCATCAACAAAAATAATAAGCAGAATAAATTATCGGCAATAGGTGTTTTCGGCAATTTGAGTCAATCTAGTGGCGTTGATGATTGCTGTTCAAGATTGATAACTACCGGTTAGCAATACACATTGGTAAATCGTCATTACAAATTTTCTAGTCGCACTAAGGTCATTATTATAAGTGTAAAGCCATCGAAATTTGTCCTTCACATTTATGAGCTTCTCCAGTGACCCTGTAATTACAACTGATTGCCGTTCAAATCATTGTTTATTGTAGGTTTCGATCTAATAAATGCTCATTACTTTCTTATATAATTGAGTAGTTCAGTGTATGTAATTTCTTTAAGGTCTTACAGTGAAAATTAATAAAAATCATCTGTTAATACAATTATAAATCTACTTGGAGGATTTGTACAAAATTATAAGTAGCAGGTTTAGTTGTTGTCGATAGTGACACTGAATCTATAGCAGTAATGACGTGATAATTGAACGTTCCCATTTGAAGCAACATCGTAAGCTACTTGTGAATTCAACAGCCGTAAAAAGCTCCTTCTCACCTTAAGTGCAATTTCTAGCAATTACTCTCGGCTCTCGACTTTTGTTGCTACAAAGTTCGCTACTAATGGAGAACTGCCAGTTTCCCCGGCACCCCTTTGATAAATACGCTCTCTCATTTTTAACAATTAGTCACAAAGTTGTTAAAACATCTTGCAACAAAATTGCATTGTATGCAATGTATGGACTAGCAAATCAGATAATGGACAACATCAATGTATATCCAGGGTCGTAATAAGTTTTATCGAATTTAGCGAAACAAAAAAAATCAATAAATATATATATGTATATAATTGTCTGTGTACTGACTCAAGAAACTGGTAAAATCATCATTAAGATTTATACGTTTAATATTGTTGTAAAGGTCTCAATAATGTACACCCTCATTTAACCATTATACTGAATATATTCATGAATCCTCTCTCGCTTTTCCTTCACAAGGTTTGGTTATAAATAACAAAGTCTAACATAATATACAAATAACAAATTTTATTCAAACCTCGTTTAATAAATTAAGTTTATTTACTGCAGGCAAAGCTATTATAAAGCTGAAAGTTTGTGAGTTACGCTTCAACTAACGAACCGATTGAGCTGATATTTGGTAAGAAGGTAGCTAATAACCTAAAGTAACTTAAGGCCTATTCACGTTTTAAAATTTCTTTAGGACTTTGTCCCAGTGGCCACTAAACTTCCCACGTTAGTGTTATGGGCATTAATATTTACTGGATCAGATGATAACTAAAACAGGTGTTCTGTATTTCATATTTTGAGTTTATTTATTTGTTTATATTACTGTTTACACTTTTGATGCACGTTTAACTACAAAGGTACCTGCATCATATAATGTCAGAAAAGCGGGAAAAAACCTGTCACAAATGAAATTGAAAAAAAAACAAACTATTTAATAAAGTGGATAGAAGTCAGAAAACATCAGAACAAGTGTGAAAATTAGAAGGCTTCAAAAAGTTTTACGGCAGGCAGCACACAGAGCAGAAGAAACGCCAGAAGAACAGCAAGTTCGACGCGGAGAGCAAGCTCAGCTGCAGGCCAGATTGAGAGAAACTGAAATTGTACTATGGCAGAACAGTGATCTAGATTTTTAGTCAATTAACATCTTACGTCTTACTTTTTAACATCTTACTTCTAACAATTTACGTCTTGGTCAGTTAACGTCTTACTAATGCTACGTAGTGAGCGCGGACGAAGCCGCGACGGGTAACGGCTAGTTAATAATACAAACTTTTTTATCTTCGTAAAGGGTTTTACGGAGATTCACACAAGATGCAATATAAATTATAACCACAGCCCTAACTTTACCTTAAACACTAAGGCAGTTAAAAATAAATTAAAATGATCGGTGATGGAGTACATAAACATGTTATTAAATTATTTATAAAACAACCCCGATTGCAAAATATTTATCGGTGGAAACAGCGCCTCTTTTCATTTTCTATTTTTCCCCTGGGAGCGGCTTTGAAACTTAATAATCAAACGACCCTTCAAGCGAGTAAAACGATTTAATTTTCGAAATGGAAAAGTGTCTTCTCTGGAAGTAAAAAGTAAATTTGTACACCTTTTATTATAAGTACTAATTCGAGTGTAACCGAATCTTATTAAGCTTGTTGATATTGTAAAATAAGTGCAATATTAAATTATTAATTGGTTAAATTACGCTAGGATTGATGATTCCGGTTACACCGGGAAAATTCTGTTAAATTGCTTCTTTGGACTGCTTTCTGTGGTGGACCAAATTAACATTTTCGGATAATAAACGTAAGAATAAAGATATTTCACATAAGTAGATTACAATACACTGTAGTAGGAATTACTGTTTTTTTCTACGAGACTTTCTATTTTTTTTCCAGAAATATTCAGACATAAGGATATAGAGTGGTCATCATATGTCAATGATTTAAGTGCGCCTCGTATTGCATTGATGGTAAAAGACGCCAAGATGCCAATCTAATCCGTCAGATAAGTGCCTGTGTTAGTTTACATTACTGCTGCACGGCTACACCACCGACTCCACACGCAGTCTCGAGCTAATCAACATCCAATTGACTATAATTACTTCATGCCCATTCTATACGTTTGATTCCTGCAATCACACCTTTAATATACGAGGACGAAGCCGCAAGAAGCAACAATTATACATTCTACAACAAGTGTACATTTTTGTTCATATTGTTTGGTTTGGCAATCATCTTTTTTGGTACTCAAACCAAATTATAAAAAAAATATTAATTATTAAAATACTAAGAATAAGAATAAGAATAAGAATGATTTATTTTCTCCAATTAAACATGTTACAGAGTATTTCTAATATGCACACATTTTCCTGTTCATTGATTTTGTCCTCAAAATATATAATTAAACATATATAATAATTAAAATAATCTACACAAAACAAAATAAACAATACTCAAATTATCCTCTTAAATCTGCCTCGTTTTGATTGTCTCTATAAATAAAACAGGAATTAATAAACTAATACAGCTTCACTATTTCAAAAAAAGTATATACAAGTAATTTTAATTTAAAACAACTACAGTATATTCAATTTACATTTACTTTTATTTATAAATTATGTGCAGTTAAACAAATTTGGAGAAAATGTAGGGCCTCCAAGGCATAGCCTGTTTGGAGGTTCCTTTCCTTCAAAATAACCAAAATTATAAACAGCGATCAGATAAAATAAACAAAACGTGATAAACAAAAACAGTCTACAGAATCAAGTGTGACTAAAGATTTAACTAAAAGAAAATAAAATACATCCGAAACTTAACTATGGTTAGAGGCTCTCAAACTGCGCACCGCACTTCACCACCAGGCGGCTGATGGCACCTCCCCAGAGACTTGCCTCTGGAGTTGGTCTCCCCAGGTGCCGTCAAAGCTCATAGCATGCAATGCTTAGTCCTTGTGTGGCAAAGCTTACTGCTTACTGTGTGGTTTGCTTATAGTGCGCCTTTATCTGTACAACTAATCCTTTAACCTAACCCTACATCATTTAACTTGAATTTAACCTACATCTATTTTATGATTAAAAACAAAAAATTAATGTCTTCTAAACTGAAAAGCCACTTCTTTAAATTGTTTGAAAAAGTATTTACGCTATTTGAATTTTTGAGCTTATCAGGCAATATATTGAATATTTTTGGTGCAATAAAGCTAAAGGTTCTGGTAGTTAAATACTATTTGTAGTTGAGATTTTAACAAATCCGGTTGCATTAACAGAATAAGGTGCAAATTAAATAGCTTAAGAACGAAGTAAATAAAGACCCGCCGAGGGTTGTATCGGGCCAACGAGCTTCAGTTGCGGTTCAGCGACTGTTCATCGCGCCACGCGACACGAGGCTGAGCGCGACGGGCGATATCAACACGAACCGTTTCAATATTGAAAGCTGATACATCTGACAGCAGCTTCACTAAACTTGTATTGGGATTTAAACATGTGTGATAAACCAGGCACCCATGAAAAAGGTTTTAGACGTGATCCACACCTTGGTACGAGGACACACACTTCGTTGTGGGACTAGTAATTTATTAGTCTATTAAAACTAATCAAGAGATTAAATTACCTACCTTAATAACTGTGTTGAATGATACAAACATCGCTGTATGTGGGTGACAGGTTTCAACCCTGCTAGGCGTTAAATTTTCACTCCGAAATTGTCGTAAAACATATCTTGAAACAAAAATTAACAAATAGATAACGGACGAACTTAACACAAAAACATATTTTATGGCCAAACCAACAATTTTTTCACGGCATGGCAGGTACGGCAGGTGTACACTGATAGCGCCGTCACGTCGCGTCGTGTCCACGATCTATTACAAATCTGGATCTTTTAATCAAAATATATGCAAAGTGTAAAATAACACAACACAACAATAACAACAACAGCGACAATAGCTATGTATTTTCAAATATTCACATATTTTTTCACATCCTTTATAAAAATTGCAGCTTACTGTATATTTTAACAGCGTTAAAGTTATAACAATACAATTAACTGAGGGGTCCTGTTGCTCGAATCCTAACTTCAATCTTCAATCTTCTTCATTTGTTTCCGACCTTTGGGCTTCGCCTACTGAAGAATGCACCCATATAAAGACCCGCCGAGGGTTGTATCGGGCCAGCGAGCTTCAGTTGCGGTTCAGCGACTGCTCATCGCGCCACGCGACACGAGGCTGAGCGCGATGTAAAACAAACCTACATCAACAAATCGTAAATGTTGAATTATTTTGTATAACGACGGCCCACTGCATCGAAATTATGGACTGTGTTGTAATTATAGTTGTTTGTTATATTATCTTCCTTGTATGTCATTTTATGTTTTATTCGATTTTACTTCTTAAAAAAATACCCCATATGTTAATGTTATGGACAGTAATAGAAATCTGATGGAAGCCCGTCCAAAATGTAAACGTGAACATTTGGTAACCTTTACGACTAATTACGAATCAGGGAAAACTGGTTTTATATATACATAGTGGCATTCAGTTCAGAAATAGTAGAGGAGCTCTACTTCCAAAACATTTTAACGTAATATGCACATTATTATATTAACAGGCAAGCACAAAACTTTCCCTACTTTTTCTCAGGGTGTGGGCATTGTAGGAGAAATTCACGCATACCGTTATAAAGGTATAGTCGCGTAAATTTGCACAAACCTCTCACAATTTATATCAGCCCTCGGGGCTTCGCTTCACAGGCCTTCAAAGTTGCAATGTTAATCTTATGGAAGAACTGTAATAAATTTAATTTAATTTCTCAAAGCTGATAGTATAACAAATGCTAGCACAACAGCAAGATCGGATGTTTTAGGCCTAATGAAAAATAACAAATACTACTGACCACTGGAATGGTAACACCCTTTTGTTGTCCATTTTAACTCCAGATTAAAAGCAGATAAATCTGTTGAGTGAGTGAGGGAGTGGAAGAGGGAGGGAGAGAGACAGGGATTTTCGTGAAGTTCAGCATAATGACACTGGTTCAAATGTTTTTTGTTTAACTGCTCACGCAGGATGTGGCAAAACGTTCTCGCAAACAACCATTATTCGTGTGCACCGCTTTGGGTTCACGTAGAATTATTTTTGGCCGAATTCCGACCTCTGGGCGATCGCTAGTGCTTAATTATTGTCCGGGAATAAAATAAATGCTAAAATTAAATCCTTTCGTAACATTTATGCAAAAGTAAATTTACATATATGTTTAAAGTAGATCTTAGAATCGTTCCAGATGTTTATGCTTGATTTATTACAAAAATACAGACAATTTTCCCCTTTTAGCGGATTTCCACTAAAGGGAATAAGCTATTACAGTACTTAGGCTTGAGACCATGAGACCATTTAGTTTTTTAGTCCCCAGATGTCAAAAACCCAATTCGTTTAAATTTGAATGTGTAAGTCTGTGAGTAGAATAACTTCATAACAACCGTCCGATCTTGAAGAAATTTGAATGTGTAAGTCTGTGAGTAGGATAACTTCATAAAAACTGTTCGATCTTGAAGAAATTTGAATGTGTAAGTCTGTGAGTAGGATAACTTCATAACAACTGTCCGATCTTGAAGAAATTTGAATGTGTAAGTCTGTGAGTAGGATAACTTCATAAAAACTGTTCGATCTTGAAGAAATTTGAATGTGTAAGTCTGTGAGTAGGATAACTTCATAACAACTGTCCGATCTTAAAGAAATTTGATACAAATATGCAAAGCAACATTTTTGACTCTTAAGCTAGAAAGCAAACAGATCAATCCATCCGAAGGGGGTTTTACGGGTTGTGTTGTTATGCCCCAACTAAATATACTGTTATTATTGTTATACTGTTAATGAATCAAAAACAAGCAAACTGTAGTTTACTCCATTCGATTAAGCTTTAGTACAATTTTTAGTATTTTGACCTATCGTACTCTTCAATTGTTTACTGATATAATATTGAGAGCGCTAAACCCAATTTGTGTCCAATGTTATTTTTATAGAGAGTAAGTACAATTTAAATCTTGCTTACTTATGAACAATGTGTTGAATAGCATTATACGCGTTGTTGCAATTAAATAGGATACAATAAATTTATGTCTCAACCCTACAAAGATGTTTCCATTTATAATATATATATATATAATATATAATATATAATATATATATATATATATATATATATATATATATATATATATATATATATATATATATATTAATATATAAGTATAAAAACATGAAAATAACCATGAGTACCCTGTTAAAAACATTTTTTAATTATATTTTCACTAACATGTTTCGACTTAAAGTCATGATAACAGTGCTAATATTTATTTGGTTAACCTAACTCTGGTGTTATCAACAAATCATAAATATACAGGTTTTTGATAATAAACAGCTGATCTATTTTTCTTTTTGGTGCAATCGTTTTGAGTTTGTTCTTATATTTATAATTTTATTGAAGATTGGGTTGCTAGATTGAATTTGCATTGTATTTAATATATTATCTTTGTCATTCTTTTGGCTTTGGTATATATGAAATTCTTCTTTTATGTTCATTTTTTTGCCCCTTGTTAATAATCTCTAGAATTGACATGTTTTCATTGCAGTTCTTGTTTGCTTTTAAACTATGGTCTGTTTTTAAGATGTGGTCAGCGAAGGCAGATTTTTGGGTTGTTTTATTATTTGACTTTATTGCCTGTATGTGTTCACTGAACCGACGTTTGAAGTTTCTCCCAGTTTGGCCAATATAGTATTTTGGGCAGTCACTGCAGATGATTTTATATATGCCACTTTTTTCATACTGATCTGATATATTTTGATTATTTGTATTAGAGAGCTTATTAATAAGGTGAAATGAATTATTTCTGGTTCTGTAAGCCAATTTGTAGTTTGATTTTTCAAACGTTTTTCTAATGGCCTTGTTCATAGTAACACTGTATGGTAAGCATAAATATTCGTCTTTGGACTTTCGTACTTGTTTGTTTTCTTTTCTTTTCTTTATTTGCTTCCTTATCATGTTTTCTATTAACTTGGCATTGTATTCATTTATCTTGGCAATTGATTTGATTCTTTCTTTTTCTTCCTTGTAGTCTTGTTCATTCATAGGTATTCTTAACAGTCTATTAATCAACGTATGGAATGTTGCCATCTTGTGTTGCCACGGATGATTAGAACTTGCTGGAATAATGAGATTTGTTTGGGTGGGTTTTCTGAAAATTTTAAAAGCATGATTATTGTTTTCTTTCTTAATTGAAATGTCTAGAAAGTTTATTTCAGACTTCTGAATTTCCATTGTGAACTTAATAGATGCAGAGATAGTGTTCAAATAGGTTAACAATTCATCAGGTGTATATTCATCATTCTTGAACAAGCAAATAATGTCATCTACGTATCTGTGCCAGTAAATTATTTTACTTTTGAGTGGGTTAGAGTTATTCATTATTTTTGTTGTTTCCAGATGTTGCATGTACAAATTAGCTAAGAAACCCGATAAAGGTGAGCCCATGACTAATCCCTCTTTCTGTTTAAAAAATTTTGATTCATATTGAAAGTAATTTTGATCCATTGCTGTTTTAGTAAGAGATATAATATCTTTAACATCAACTTGAGATAAATTTACGTTCTTTGATATATTTTCTTTGAGGATGTCAAGTGTTTCTTTTACTGGAATATTGGAATACATATTTGAAACATCAAATGAAACAAATATTGCATTTTCATGGTTATTTTCATGTTTTTATACTTATCTTATAGTAGCCCTATTCTGTGAATTTGATTATCTAATATTAATATATATATATCTGATATTACAATAATATATATAAAATTAATATATATCAGATAGTACAATCGATGTCGACTACCCACACCGGCCATTATCGGGCCCAATCAGAGAAGTACAGTACAAGTGTAAAAAATATATATTGTAGTGTTATGTGACGTAATTTATTGTATCCTGTTTATTTATGAATACTTGCATAAAAATCCCATTTTCCCTTTGTATCCTGCATACTCAGCCCTAATATGTTTCCTCATGGAGAAGATGTAAAACTTTGTATCTCGTTTATTTATGAACGTAATTGATAAAACTGAGTATGTGTTTTCAACTGGTTGTGATCCCTAAAGACCCAAAATATGTGTTCTCATTTGCAGTAAACCTGCGTTATCATCCTAATATGAAGAATAAACAAAATAGTATATCTCACTTATTTATGAATATATTTTAACGAGACCTGGTAAGTGACTTCATGCTGTACATATATAATATGCATTGAAATATATAATATAGCACAGAAGCAGGGGTCCGTTCCAAAGTGGTCACCGCCGGCGTGGCGCAAGGATCGATCCTTGGCCCTGACCTTTGGAACGTGGCATATGACGGAGTGCTTCGCCTCGAGATGCCACCACAAGCCTATCTCGTGGGCTACGCAGATGATGTAGCCGCAGTCATCACGGCTCGGAATCCGGAGTTAGCCCAGCTTCGCCTCAACCAGGTGATGTTTCGGGTCAACAGATGGATGAGCGGTCATGGACTTGAGCTGGCGGTCGCCAAGACCGAGATCGTCATGCTCACGCGACGGAGGATCCAAACAGTAATCCCTATGACTGTTGGTGACGTGGAGGTCCAGACGAAGACTGCGGCGAAGTATCTGGGAGTGGTGCTTGACCACCGCCTCACATGGTGGGAGCACATCCAGGCGGTTTGCAACAAGGCGACGAGGGTTGTTCTGTCGCTCAGCAGATTGATGGGGAATGTCGGAGGCCCGAGGTCCAGCAAGAGGCGACTTCTCATGTCCACCGTCAACGCCACTCTCCTGTACGGCGCAGAAGTGTGGGCGGGTGCCATGAGAGTCAAAAAACACAGCAAGAGAATTCTCTCCGTTCAGCGCAGGGCGGCTCTTAGGGTTGCCTGTGCGTATCGCACTGTGTCTGGACTGGCTGTAATGGTTGTGGCTGGAGTGTTTCCCCTTGATCTGCTCGCCGCTGAGAGGCAGAACATCTTTCGCCATGCTCCTGATCTCGGAAGAGACCAAGCTGCTGTGGAAGCCAGACTCGAAACTCTGCGAGTTTGGCAAGAGCGTTGGAACGGTGGACTGGAAGGGCGATGGACGTTTCGTCTCATCAGAGACATAAGCCCGTGGTTGAGCCGTGCATTTGGGGAAATTGACTTTTTCTTGTGTCAATTCCTGACGGGCCACGGGTACTTCAGGGAATACCTTTTCCGCATGGGGAAGGTGAGGTCACCTCAGTGTAGTTACTGCCCGGAGGAGGTGGATGATGCTCATCATACTTTCTTCCGGTGCAGTCGTTTCGCTGAAGACAGGAGGAGGCTCGTCTCTGCTGTCGGCGATCTGTCCCCGGACGTCGTGGTGGGGGCGATGCTTCGAAATGAAGACTCCTGGAGAGCGGTTGCGCTCTTCGTGCAATCCGTTCTTCGGGGAAAGCGAGACGAGGGATGCTTAGGTGACCTCTAAGTTTCCCGAAACGGTGACGTGACCCGTCTGGGCGCAAGACACGCGGGCCAGTGCCGAAGTTGTCCGATAAGGGTTCCGGCCTGGTTTTTCCCCCGCGGCTCCGTAGGAGGTTTAGTGGGTATACCTGGTAAGAGGGAGTCCCACACTGTTCCTTTGGGTTCGCGCATTAAGCGTTCCTCCTACGTAAAAAAAAAAAAAAAAATATGCATTGAAAAATTTGTTGACAAAGCGGTTTTGCTGGTAAAGGAGTATTTATAAAAGTATATACGAATATTTACCATTTCAATAGAATAACTTGATCTGGAAATTAACAGCTTCATTTGGAAATAATAATAAGGAATCTGCGTGTGTAATAAAGTGATATACCTAATCTAGTTCTCTCCTTTGCTTATATGCTTCACGTGACTACAACGTCTATGTGGTTGAACATGATTATTGCATTATCTCGGGACTGTGCATTCAATCGCTTACACTAACACTACGGCTGGTTGTTACTGGCTTACGTGGATAGCTTGATACGCGTTTGCATTCTAATAACACGTTGAAAACTATAATTTACTTTGTGATTGGAAACAAATCTAGAAAACATTATTAATACAAATATGGATTTGTTGCAATAGAATAAACTTGATTTTTCCTATTTTTTTCGAATAATGTGTTAGGAATACTAATATGTTTACGTAGTTAGTTTATTGTGCACAAGAAAGCAAATTAAACAAATTTAAACTTTGAGAAGAACTTGTTAAATGTGATTTTTATTCAAGGATTAAAAATTTATTATTTCGTTGGATAACAATACTTCTCCTCTCGCTTGGAATCTAAATTAAGTTGTTATACTTATACCTTCTACTACTAGTTCTAGTACTACTTAAAGAGGCGTTCTTTAACTTTGCAAGTCTAAAATATTGCTGAAGAAATATTTGTCAAACCATATCAATTTATTTTGAATGATAACAAAAATGGTCTTAGAGACAAATACAACATGGAAAAGTGATTTAATAATAGATACGGGTCGGTTGTATTATTATCTCAGACACAGAAATGGGAAAAAGTGTTGCGTTTCGTTATTTTGGTTTAAAGCGGACTGGAATTAGCTTAGTTTATTCACTGTAATTGTTTTATAAAGTCTTGGTACAGTAACAATCGGCCTCGTTAATCACGAAAATATAAAGTATTTTATGTTTATAAACATAGCGCAAAACAAAAATGCAAACACTGAGGCAAATGAACGCAAACCCCAGAAGAGACGAGACATAAAGTTAGAATAGAGGCTTAGTATAATCCCAATGCAAACACAATCTTGGAGCCTCCGCTTAATCTTCCTGTCTCGATGGAATATTTTGTTGCGAGGGAAAATATTAGTTTTTAATATCGAACAACGTTCGGTGTTTTAATATGAATTCCGGTTTAACCAGGCCACTTTAAAGACTAATATCATCTGAATAAAGATAGATAATATTAGGATTTAGTGAATGATATAGGATCATGAATTAAATAAACATTATAGGTACCATGTAATAAATTATACAGTTCACCTTCACAGATCAATAGTTGGGTGAAAATTATATTTGCTAAAATTAAAATATCAGTTTCCTAGCTCTCTGTAAATGTCGATTCGATTGTTGAGCGACCCTATTCAAACTATTCACAAGTAGCTAAGGTTCACTTCTCCGAAATGACAAGTCAGTGGGAAGTCAACTGACGAGGACCAAAGGACTGGCAATTATCAATATTCAGTTAAAAAATATAATGAATAAAACGCTTTTGAAGGAGACTCGTATAACTAAAAGGTTGTAAAAGCAAACTCAGTAAATTGGCTCCAATTAAAATCGTTTCTTGGACTGAATATATGCTTTAAGAGAGGATTTTGTGGTGAAACGAGGCTACTTGGGAAATTATTTCCACATTCAACGTTTAAATGGATATGATTAACAACCGTTATGATGACATAATTTAGTACATGAGCATAACATATATTTATTGTATGTCTAATCACAGATAAAAATACAATTTAACTAATTTTATTTGACTACTCTTTAAACTTATAGCCTCTATAGTTCGTGAAGTTGTATTCCAGTTTTATTTATGGAAGAAATATCATTTATTTTTTTTAATTATTTGGACTTTACCTATCGCTTCTAGTGTTTAAAACTACACTACGTTTCGGGAGGTAAGGAAACTCTTCCCGTTATCAAGTGAACACTACTTACATCTAAGTATCAAATTCTTACACCTAACTAACATAAATCTTTTGATTTTTTAAACTTTTTCTTTTACATTTTAATTTACACTAACACAAAGATAACAAATATATATACAAAAAATCAAATACAATACACCAACACAACATTTATATATACGAACAAATGGAAAACTGAAAATACATTACCTGTTCTGCATCGTAGCCTCCAAGCTGACGGCAAACACGGGAAACTTGACTCTCACGTCCATCCACAACCAGACCGCGCACTCAACTAGTGGCTAGCGGTAGTGGGGGGGGAGAGCCGTTACCCCCACCTACCGACAGGGGCACTTGACGATACAGCTGTGGCTACCCACCCGTCTGTGTCGACGGGAACATGACACGGAAACCAAAAACTGCACGATTCCTCCTAGAATGCTACACGGGCACCAGTACGATATTCTCGCAGAGATAACCGCATGCCTCCAAACAGGTGAGCATTGGAAACAGGTCATGCAATCAGGTGGCCGTGTTTCCCCCAAGGGCGATCACGGACGCATGTGTCGTAGCCGCATTGGATGGACTCTAGACGCGGGAGCAACTGTAACACAAGGAACTGGCGTGTGTTTGTGGGGTGATTTTTGACTGAAATGGTTTTTAATTAAGGGAACCCATAGTGGCCTGACATCAATACTACTCTGACTTATCGGATTTTCATGTAATTTAATTAATGCTCCTTCAACAAACTTTCTTTTATAATAGTGAGACTCATGATGTATAATTTTTGCCTCTTCCCAACTAAATTTATGATTATTTTCCCAGACGTATTTCGCCAATTTAGGTTTTACTGTTTCGCCATTTTTTGTGTTTCTTTTATGTTCGTTTATACGAAATTTTAGCGGCCTTTTAGTTTCTCCTATATATTCACCCTCACATTCACATTTGATGCTGTAGATACAGTTTTTTGAGGCTTGTTCTTAATTTTTCGATTTTTACTTTAGTTAGTTGCTGTCTCAAAGTGTTTGACGATTTAAAAGCTGTTAAGATCGTATATTCTCTGGCAACTAGCCTTATTTTTTCCGGCAGTTTTGGGACATATGGGATGCTTATGCAAGCTGTTGGTTTATCCACATTTGGAATAGTGTTTGGCTTTGTCCCCCTTTCCTTTTTGCATCTGTTAATTATTTTTTGAGGATAACCATTCTTTTGTAACTCTTGTGAAATTTTACTGTGCTCCGCATCTAAAGTTTTCTTTTCACAACAAACTGATTTGGCCCTGTCAAAAAGAGAATAAGCTACTGATTCTTTGACTGATTCACAGTGGTTTGATTTGTAATTGAGGTATCGACCTGTGTGTGTTTTTTTTCTAAAATTTTCTGTTTTAAGGGCGTTTCCATCTTTAACTACGTTTACATCCAAAAATGCTAGTTTTTGTCTTGTTCTTGTTCTGTTGTGAGTTTAATTGTTGGCAAAACTTTATTTAAATGCTCAGTAAACTCGTCTAACTTTTTATTGCCATGATTCCAGACTGCAAAGACATCGTCAACGTACCTCAGCCACACTTTCGGTTGAAAATAAGCAGACGCAATAGCTTTCTATTCAAATTCTTCCATAAATATGTTGGCAAATATTGGTGACAGAGGCGACCCAAAAATAATCCCATTGCCATTCCCTCATCCTGGCGGAAGATTTGGCCCTCCAATTCAAAATAATTTGACTCGGTACATAATTTAAGCAATTCCATAATTACATTTACTGGGATTTTGGTTCTTGTATTTAAGTTTTGGTCATTGAGTAACCGTTTTTCAATGATTTCTAGTGTTTGGTTTAGGGGGATATTAGTGAAAAGACTTTCAACATCAAAACTAACTAACATGTCCTTGTCTGAGATTTGAATGTCTTTTGTGATTTCTACAAAATGCTTTGTGTTTGTTACATGTAAATCAGTATTTCCTGACAAAGGTTTGAGTATGGGCAGGAGAAATCTACATAGTTCTCTACTTGGGGAGTCTCTTGAACTAACAAGAGGGGGTCTCAGAGGAACACCTTCTTTGTGTATTTTTGCTAGCCCAAACATGTGTGGACTTTTTGAGAGGTGTGGTGTAAGTCGTTTGCGCTGTGCGTCTGTAAAAAATTCTTTGTGTTTTCTGAGAGTCTTTTCGATTTTAGTTTCATAACTCTTAGTTGGGTCCTTCTTTAGTAGTGTGTATTTTCCAGCTTTAAGAACATCCTGAATTTTATGCGAATAATCAACTTTATTTATTAACACAGTTGCATTTCCTTTGTCGGCTGATAAAATCTTTAGGGTTTCTTCCTTTTTTAAAGCATTTAAGGCCTCTTTTTTATTTCTTATTATGTTCGGTTTCAATGGTTTTATATTTTTAAGTGCCGCACTGGCCTCACTTCTGAATTGATCAGCTAAATCCTCAGGGAGCTGGGGTGTCACAGATTCAATAAATAAATAAGGTCTTTATTTGGCAAGCGTTAATCAAAGTACAAACTCTGTTTTTCATTACAACTTTTGTCAGAAAAGAAAATAAAATAACATAACATTCCATAAAAACAAAACGAAAAATAAAAAGTAAATGTCCAGGTCAGACGAACACTTCCTTTACATATTCCTTAAACCTAAAATAACTGCAATCTTTTAAGGTGGATGGCAAAGCATTGTACTTTTTTGGGCCAAAGTACCTAAACCCTTTTTTCCCCGTTTCCAGTTTTGTCTTTGGCAGGTGCAATAGGCTGTCCTGTCGGGTACTACGCTCTTTAATCTCATGCCTAAAGACCAACTTCCTCCTAAGGTACTCAGGTTTTCCCGTCTGAAGAACTTTGTGAATCAAGTTGACAGTTTGCATATCGGAGGAGCCCATAATTGACAACACCTTGGAGTTCAATCTGTACTCACTAATGTGATCAAATTTTTTCAGGTTATAGACAAATCTAAGCGCTCTGTTCTGCAGCCGGGAAAGGATCGTCAAATTTTCCTGAGTAAGGCAACAGGCAAAAGCAGGAAGAGCATAGTATATTACAGGAAAAATGGTTGAACGGACAATTTCCAGCTTAGAAAGTTCTGGCAAAATTGAGCTTAATCTGCGAAGGGTTTTCAAACGGATTGTTACTGTTTTACAAATAGCTTTTACATGTTTAGAAAAATCAAGTTGGGAATCAAGAGTAACACCAAGAATCTTAAGAATATTACTTGAAGTCAGTGGTTGGCCGTCAACAAAGATACACTGCTCAACACAACTATTTGTTGATTGAGCACCAGAAGATGACCTATCTACTAACAAGACGGAACATTTACTGGAGTTCAATAGAAAACCATGATCGTCCGACCATCTATTTACACTCTCTAAATCAGTGTTGATACAACGGACAGCTTCAGCTGCTTCTGAGGGCTTAAAAGAAATTAGCAGTTGAGAATCATCCGCATAAGAATGCACAGTGGCTCAAATGATCTTTCAAATCTGCTGTATATATAAGGAAGAGAATCGGTCCCAAGCAACTGCCTTGAGGAACACCGACAAACCTAGAAAGTGCTGACGAGAACTGCCCGTTAACTTTTGTACGTTGAATACGACCGGTCAAGTATGATGAAAACCACTTAACTGAGATATCATCAAACTGATAAAATCTTAGCTTTGCAAGCAGCAAATCGAAATTCACCGAATCAAAAGCCTGGGAGAAGTCAAGAGAAGTCATCACACTCTAAGCCCTTATCTTTTGCTGCGATAATTTCATCAATAACATTAAGGAGTGCTGAGCAAGTGCTAAACCCCTGCCTAAATCCTGACTGTGTTTCAGGAAGCAATCCTTCGAATTCTAAATGAGAGACTAATTGCTCTGCCACAGCCTTTTCCAGTATTTTGGAGATGACGGGGAGGATTGAAATAGGTCGGAAGTCAGAAACCAAAGAAGGGTTCAGGGTTTTAGGGAGAGGAACTACCACACTCTGCTTCCAACTAGAAGGAAAATTGCCAGTGTTCAGTGATGCATTGATCAGGTGAGTAACTGCTCCAATACAGAAAGGGCTTAATCCTCTGAGCATTTTTATGGATATTCCATCCACGCCAAATGCAGTACTTGTGATACTGTTCATTAACTCCTTTACCTTACTTTCTGATACAGAAGAAAAAGCGAAAGGTGATTTTATCTCTGCACATTTATTTCAATACCAGTAATGAAATCAAGTGCGTTTACGGCTTTAGGAGCTACAGCAAAATTTAGGCCTTTTCATTTCGTCGTGAGTCAGTGTTTTGTCCGAGAGGTTGACGGCCGCTTGGGGCGTTGCGGAATTTGTGGAATTTTCCACTTGCACCGCTAAACCCGGCGTGTTCAAACTTTCTCTCGCCCTACTGTCCATTGCTTTCAAGTGATTTAGCTTCTTTATTTGTGATTGTTTGTTGGATTCACTGTGCCTATCAGCAGATTTGTTTAAGTTTTTTAAGATGTTTTCAAACTCTGGACCCATTAACTCAAACAATTTTTCTGTTTCTACGTTTACTTGAGTTTTGAGTTTTTCTTTGTTGCTCAAATGAAAATCAAGCCTATCTTTCATTAGTTTTTGGCTGGCTGTTGATAAAATCTTTTTCGCTCTGTGGCTGATATTTAGATGTAAGTAGGGTTCAATTGATAACGGGAGGAGTTTCCTTACCTTCCGAAACGTAGTGTAGTTTTAAGCACTAGAAACGATAGGTAAAGTCCAAATAAATCAAAAAATAAATTCAAATCCATCGTCATTATGAGTTTCAAAAAAAGGAAGTATCAGTTACTTAAATAATAGTATACAGTCAGACTCCAGACAATTTTCTTAAAGATTTGAAAAGCGCGGAGAGCAATAGTCTACATAAGCAGAGAAAAAGAAAACAATCCAATCTAATCTAGAGAGCCTATCGGAGAAAACCCTTGTTTGATTGAACTTGGATAAAGCTTGTAATCCTTTGTTCCCTCACAACTGTTTAGTTCAATTATACATACAATTACTGTATATACAGTCCGATTCTATTCCTGTATTTTTAATAACTCTACAACCTTTTACGCTTATTAACGTTGTTATATTGACAGCCACCAGCCTTCAAGTTTATTATTCCATTTCAATACATGTTTATTCTTCCCGTAAGAATTTTCCCGAGACTATTTTTTTACACGTAAAAGAGGTTTGGCATATGAAACTAAATAAACAAAATACTGCACTGATACTCAGAGGTTTGCAGGTGAACCTAATTAAAATACCTGAGTTTTGGGAATGAGCATTATTGTCACTTAAAACGTAACAATATTACACTGCAGCTGGTTAATTAACTTGTGATTAATTATTAAACATTGTAATGGCCTAGATAAGGACGTTTATATTAACATTGAAACTAAATTAATTAAAAAACTTGCAATGTTGTAGAAATGTGTTAATGGACACTTTTGAAAATAAAGAATTATAATTTCATGATTTCATGCTAAAGACAGCTAATGGTTTAACTCGTCAGCCCTGAACAAAATAATTAACAGGACTTCTATAGTTTCCCAGTTATATTAAAGTACACATATTACAATTTTTACAACGCTGAAAATTCAAAATATACTATTACAGAATCAGTTTAATTTAAAAAGGGTTATTTATTAAAGAACACATCTTACCTCTGCATGTATGTAGAGGGAAATTTGCGTAACATTTATAGAATCAAACGCGATGACCAAACAAAATGATTTTTTTGTCAGCTGCTCCCTTCCACTAGCTAATTAGCCAATCACCGAATTACGAATTATTAATGATCATATATTGGCCCCGCAAATTTAAAAAATAATTGTTTTCTTCTAACTAGCTCAAATTTTAAGGCAAAAAGTGCAATAAAATAAAATAAACGGTACACGAGTTTCAACTAATATTTAATCAATGAACCAGTAGTAAGCGGGCAAATTTATAAAAACATTTGCTTTTTATCAAGGTTCGCGAGCTTTCTTCTTTTTTGTTTTGATGATGTGATGCGCTTCATCTTTTAGGGATTGTTGTTACTTTTACTTGGTCATATCTAACAGCTTAATATCAACCTTGGAAATGTGACACCGAGCTTTGCAACTGATGCAGATTTGACAACTTGATGGGCTCAGGACGCCAGAGATATTACCTTGCCACTCACGGAGGTAAAGTCTGTTGGACAGTCAGATTAAGACATAAAACTCTCCAGTCGTTTTAATAAAACTGACCCAAAACTCCTAAAAAATCATTAGTGGACATTGAGATGTCAAAATTAAAATTATCATTTGATTCCTCAGGGGACCACAATCGACTCCGCTGCTAGGGCAAAATTATATTTAAGGTGAATTAAAGGTAAGAAAACAAGAATATTAAACATTTCAAATGCAAATTTACACCTATAAATGGAAATTGTTGAGATTTAAATCTAGCAAAAATAGTTGTTATTTATTAACTATAACTATGACCCTTTACTATAGATACCAATTGTTCTATTATTACAACGTGTTGCTTTAAAATTGATTTTTTCTAGGTAGCAGCCAATTTTGTATCAAGCGAAATTCTAACCAAAATATCTGATCACATTAAAAATGTTCTGCAGGTGGTTTTACATGTGGAATTCTGAAAATTGGCATGTAGATTGGAATATGTAATAGGACATTTCTCGCAAAATATTTCTATTCTGTAGCACTAAATAGCATCACCAAGTTGAACATAGATCTTAGCTTACAGGCCAAAATTAAAATTGCATTACTATGCCAACTAAACAGGCGGTTCTGGTGGCCAATTTTAGAGTGCTGTGCATGTTATTATTTTTATTTTTATTTCGATCAATTTAATTTTGGTTTGATGGAAAAAATACTTTTTTTAGTCACAAAGTTATGTTTTTCTGAAAACAATTTAATATTATGGATATATGTATTGGATGTATTACTTCTGCTTAAATAATAAAGCACTGTTTCATTTAGTTAAATAAATTGCTAATAGTAGGGAACCCAGCCGCCTCTATCGTGCATATTAATTAAGGAAGTAGGTGATGCCCAAAAGATCTACTTTTGCTGATGATTGGGCCTTTTATGGGGCACTTTGGGGCTTATGAAAACCAATGTTGGAACGATAAACTCTCTTGAAAAATAAGATTTATATCATGTTAAAGTTTTGTAATTTTTACAATATTGTAACTGTACTTTGCGCATGTTTATGACCATAGATTAGGTATAATTTGACAATCCAACTATAAACATGTTCAGAATTAGTGTACAAACATATAATATACCTTTATATTCTCAAATGTATTTTTCAGGTAAGATAAGTCCATTTAGCTTACAGCAAAAAATAAAACATTTATTATTAACTTTCATTTAATTATGGCCACACCATTTTAATAATTTTAATTCCACTAAATATCATATAATAATACAGTAAAATATATTTTGAAAATATTTTGCCTCTTGCACTATTTACCTAGAAAGTGATGTTTTTGAGTAATAAGATGTTTTGTAAAATGTTGCAAGCTCGCGCTCACCGCTGCTGGCGTGCCGCCGCGCCGGCCGACCGGCACCGCACCGTGCCTCCGCGGTCATTTGTGTTTCTGAGTCGACTTGTAAGAGAATAGGTTTAAATGTATTTAGGACATTATGAGTTGCCTAATTATATGTTTTGTTCATAACATAGAAGGATCTCTAAGAAAAGCAGAGTGTTAACCACTATTACTTAGAGCAGTAAATACCCACTGCAACTGTAAAGCTTGACGGGGAGTGTAAATTCGTCAGGTATTTTGAGTTTGTTTTTCCGACTTAATACTTAGTAATTTAGTAATATTATTACTTATATTTAAGTAAGAGTAGAGCAGATTTGTATTTTTATTTTAAAATATACATATGTATTGTATACGTTCCCTATACAATTATTGATAATTTCGCGTGACAAATAAGTATATGTTTACCATTTCTGAGATTACGATTGCTTTGATTAATTTTGATAATAAATGACGTATGTATCTTTTAATTTAAACACGATACTTTAGTAAATTTATTGTTTAATATAGATGCAATGGACGACGTTATAAAGGACTTGATGTACCATTCTGAGACTCGTCATAGACTTTTTTAATATTTTTGTTCTGAAAATAAATATATTATTTTATTATAACGCTTGGTTTAAGAATCCAATTACGTGACAACTGTAAGTTCAAGTTTTACAATTGTTAATTAATCCTATAATAGACATGTCTTAACAAATTGTTTGATCCATCTACAAATTAGAACCAGAAAATTAAAAATCATGTGGAATTAATAAGACGTTGATTTTAATCCTGTTCATCATTTTTACATTTAGTGGATAATATATTTGATTTGATTTATTTACATGTTTTATTTATTTTTGGCATAACTACATAGTCTTTTACATTATAAACTGTACAAAAATGTAGTTTCGTGAGTTATTCTCTGAGTCATCATTTTCCACCGTTGCCATCATAATCTTACATTTTGATGGATTTCCAGCACACACACAATCAATCCAATATTAAGTTGTTAGTACAATTCCTATGGGAAAGTGAAAAATTAGCATAACCCGCACGGTCATACTTAAGCCCGGGACCACCATAGAAGTTTCTAACGTATGACCCCCTGAACACGTTTTGGGGTGTCATTAGAAATTATATATATTTGCGTGTGTTTGTTTGTGTGTTTTCACTCTAGCGGTCGCATTTTTTGTCCGATTTACTTCAAATTTGGTAAGGACGTTCCTTTCTATAATCAGTTGGATAAGTTCGTTGAGAAAAACAATCGGATATCTGTATTCCCCTTTTTTAGAGATTTAAAGTTTTAAAATTTTTAGTATTTTGGGCATGTATTTTCAGAAAAAATATTGTATGTAAAAAGATTGAGATTAATGAGGCAAAACTTTTAAACCCACCTTCATCATTCTAGCATAACTATTTGCCGAGTTATTAAAGAAAATTGTATATTGGCTAAACATAGTACGTTGTCTTACGGGGATTTTACATTAGAAAAGCCTGTTATTTATAAGTTGGTGTGGTTTTCTAATCCCCAGTATCCCCACGCCTCCTTTCAATCCTGCCTAGACCTTCTCCTAACCCTATAACGCACAACATTTTTATCCCACTATTGCAGGTAAAGAGAACCAGGAGGATCAGAACAGCCAACAAATTTATTGTTTTCAGATTTCTATAAAAATTTGAATAAGTCTATGTTTTAACACCGTTATTGATTTGTTAAAGTTATTTATAAGGAAATTAAAATAATAAACAAATTATACATATAAAATACCCCCGTCGCAGCAAACCTGCGTACTTAGCTAATTTCCAATGCATATATATATGTCTCACTACTACATAAAGCCAATTACAAAGTTTCACAAAAATACAATCATAAACAGGTGATATATAACATTTTATTTATTCTCCATAAGAATAACATAAGAGTTGAGGACGCAGGTTTGCTGCCACGAGGAAGATAAGTTAAGTGTTTTTTATTGCAATTATCAATATAACTGAACCAGGTGAAGCTACATACCAAGTTCTATTAATTTAGGTTCATAATTGAGGAAGATACACAACTTTACTTAACAACTTTTTTATTAGCATATTACGTGTTGTTATTACTTACGGGATGTAATAAAAGACGTCTTACAACACTTAAGATATATTTACACTTATACTGATTTACTTTCAGACGGTAAACATATATAAATAAAACACCTAGTACCATCTTTTATATATGGTTACCGTCTGAATGTGAATCAGTATAAGTGTAAATATATCCCAAGTGTTGTAAGACGTCTTTTATTACATCCCGTAAACTTTAATTAATCTCCACATGAATAACATGGGGGCCAAGTATGCAGGTTTGCTGCTACGGGGACTATCAACAAAAAACTAGTTTTTTTGTGCTAATATCAATATACCACAACTAGTTGAAGCCACATACCAAGTTTCATCAATATACATTCATAAATAATCGAAATATCACATTTTATTTATTCTCCATAAGGATAACATTGGACAACGTACTGTGTTTAGCACTTTGAATATCTCTGCAGCGGTTGGACGTAGAACAACAATTTAAACGTCGAAATTTTTGTTTTGTTGGCCTAAACATATTGAAAACAATAAATGTGAAGTTTTTAGTAAAATTGTCTGACAAAAATCTAAAAACCTTTTTCCCTTAAGATTAACATGGGATATGTTTTTTTGGATTTTCTCCGCAACCACTTAACCTAGGTCAATGATTCAAAATACGGAACTATTATTTTTATTAAGCTCCATAAAATGGCTATAACCAAAATTTAGTGTTTTAGCGAATTTCCCCTACAGGGAAGAAGCTATTACCGTAGGTGGCATGGTAAGACTTAAGCCCGAGACCATGATAACTTTTCGTTTTGAGGTCCCCAGATGCCAAAAACACTATTCGTTCAAATTTATATATATGTATATATATATATGTGTCCGTTACCGCGATAACTTTTGAAAGAAACACCCGATTTTGATGAAATTTGGCACAAATGTGGAGAGTAGCATTTATGACTTTAGATCGATCGCACTATGGGAAGGGGGTTTTATGGGGGTTTACAATTTTCCAAAAATCGGTTTTTTACCATTTTGACCCCAAAATGTTAAAAACACTCAATTTTGGTTATAGCCATTTTATAGAGCTTAAAAAAACAAATAATTTATTATTTTGAATCATTAACCTTGGTTAAGTGGTTGCGGAGAAAATCCAAAAAAACGTGTCCCATGTTAACCTTATGGGAAAAAGGTTTTTAGATTTTTCTCAGATAGTTTTACTAAAAACTTCACATTTCTTTATTAATGTGTTTAGCTCAACAAAACAACCATTTTGGTGTTTTAATCGTTGTTCTACGTCCAACCGTTGCAGAGATATTCAAAGTGCTAAACACAGTACGTTGTCTAATGTTATCCTTATGGAGAATAAATCAAATTCTATATCTCGATTATTATTGAATGTATATTGTTGAAACTTGGTATGTGGCTTCAACTAGTTGTGGTATATTGATATTAGCACAAAAAACAAGTATTTTGTGGAGAATAAGTAAAGTTGTATATCTCCCTTAATTATGAACCTAAATTAATAAAACTTGGTATACAGCTTCACCTGGTTCAGTTATATTTATAATTGAAAAAAATATATTACTTCTCTTTCTCGTTGCAGAAAACCTGCGTCCTCAACACTAATGTTATTCTTATGGACAATAAATAAAATGCTATATATCACTTATTTATGGATGTATTTTTGTGAAAATTGGTAAGTAGCTCTATGTAGTAGTGAGTCACATATATATGCACTGGAAATTCGCTGAGTACGCAGGTTTGCTACGACGGGGGTAGTTAACATTTTGGAGTAAAATTTGCAAAAAACTGATTTCTGGTAAATTGTAAACCCCCGTTAAAACCCCTTCCCATAGTCCGATCGATCTGGTTTTCGAACTTAAAGTCATAAATGCTACTATCCACATTTGTGCCAAATTTCATAAAAATCAGGCGTTTCTTTCAAAAGTTATTGCGGTAACGGACACACACAGACACACACATTTAATTTTCTAATGTAAAATCCCCGTAAGACAACGTCCTGTATTTAGCCAATATACCATTTTCTTTAATAACTCTGTAAATAGTTATGCTAGAATTATGAGGGTGGGTTTAAAAGTTTTGCCTCATTAATCTCAATCTTTTAACATGCAATATTTTTTCTAAAAATACATGCCCAAAAACCTAAAAATTTTAAAACTTTAAATCTCTAAAAAAGGGGTTACAGATATCCGATTGTTTTTCTCAACGAACTTATCCAACTAATTATAGAAAGGAACGTCCCTACCAAATTTGAAGTAAATCGGACAAAAAATGCGACCGCTAGAGTGAAAACACACAAACACACGCATATATATATATATATATATATATATATATATATATACATATAATTTTTAACGACACCCCAAAACGTGTTCAGGGGATCACTTTAGAAACTTCTATGGTAGTCCCGGGCTTAAGTATCACTGTGTGGGTTATGCTAATTGTTTACTTTTCCATAGGAATTATACTAAAAACTTAATATTGGATTGATTGTATGTGTGCTGGAAATCCATCAAAATGTAAGATTATGATGGCAACAGTGGAAAATGATGACTCGGAGAAAAACTCAGGAAACTACATTTTTGTACAGTTTATAATTTTTTTGAACGAATAGTGTTTTTGGCATCTGGGGACCTCAAAACGAAAAGTTATCATGGTCTCGGGCTTAAGTCTTACCATGTATGACTTACCATGTAAGTCTACGGTAACAGCTTCTTCCCTATAGGGAAATTCGCTAAAAAAAATTATAGAGGGTGATAAAAATAAATCGTTCAAATAATTTAGCATATAATTCCTCATAGAAAAAGAAAGAAAACAGTTCATATGAAGGTATTTCCAAAAACGCTTAGTTTTCCGTCTATCTGTACGTGTTTATGTTTCATTTTGTTACGTAATGCGTTATATTTTAAGGGTGCGCCCTACCCAGATTGAATTCATTGTTGTTTAGCGCCGCGCCGGCGCCGCCAACAAGCAGGGCCATGCATATTTACGCTTGAAGACCATTTTATTCTCCTCGATCGCACTGTTATTTTACAGATTTCTACCAAACTATTTGCTGTTCCACACTTTTCAGATTCCAATCTAGGGATCATACGGTTCCTTTTCTCCAAAACAATTTTTCTCCATGCGTTAGGAATCTTTAGAAAAACGCTTAATTTGAGAACATTACTAATGGCCTACCACTTATTTTGAATTAAAATCACTGGAAGACTGGAAGAATCAAAAAGGCTGTGTATATTTTTATTATAAATAATGATGTGAAGATTGCAAATATAGGACCATAAATAACTGAGAAATCATAATTTAAAAAAGTTTAAACATGCTTTTTTACGATTTCTGTACTAAAACATCATGTTGTAGCTTATGATGTTTTAGGACAGAAATGGCGAAAGAGCATGTTTAACTTATAAAAATCCCGTTTGCTGAGTTATTTATTTATAATTTATAGTTAAAATCTTCATAACATTATTTTTGGGGCAAAAATAAAACCCTTTTTTTATCCTTATAGTTACTTCCTAAATTTTACGATTTTCAAGATATTTAACTTTACCAAACAAAAAAGGGTGCCATTTTGAAATAGTAGAGAGTAGAAACTTGATACAACATACCAAAATGGGAATTATTAGATTGTAGTACATTTAGTACTAAGTTTGAATTTGATATCTTGAGATGTTTGTAAAATATAACGCATTAGGTAACAAATGAAAAAACATCAGGCAGTTAGTTGGAAAAATAAGCGTTTTAGGATATATCTTATATATCTTTATTTCCTCTTGCATGAGGAACCATATCCCAAAGTCCTGAAAGATTTTGTTAACACCCTGTATAACGTTTTCTTTAAATATTCAAAGAAAATATGACTTATGTCCGCCAGCAGCGGAAAGCGCGAGCTCGCAACATTTTACAAAAAAATAATATTAGTAAAAAAACGGTACTTTCTAGGTAAAAAGTGCAAAAGACAAAATGTTTTCAAAATATTCTTTGTATATTATTATATGGTATCTAGTGGAATCAAACTCTCTAAAATGGCGTAGCCATAATTAAATGAAAGTCAATAATAAATATTTTATTTTTCACTGTAAGCTAAATGGATTTACCCTACCTGAACAAGACATTTTGTGAATATAACACACAAACACACGCATATATATATATATATATATATATATATATATATATACATATAATATGTGTATATTACTCACATTTTGTGTATATTATGTGTTTGAACACTAACTCTGAACATTCTGATGGTTAGATTGTCAAATTATACCTAATATTTTTGAAGCTATGGTCATAAACATGCGCCAAGTACAGTTACAATATTGTAAAAATCACAAAACTTTAACATGATATAAATCATATTTTTCAAGAGTGTTTATCGTTCCAACATTGGTTTTCATAAGCCCCAAAGTGCCCCATAAAAGGCCCAATCATCAACAAAAGTATATATTTTGGGTATCACCCCCTCTGCGAATCTAGGGTATTGGGTCCCTGACTATAATGTAGTGGCAGAGACGTGATTAAAAATGAATAAACAATTGTTATATCTTATAATTTTAGATTTCTAAATTCTACTTGGTTAGAAATTTTACCAACAACATACCTCAGTCATAAATTAAATCTGAGTGCAACAAACTGTAAGTCGACATACATATTGAACCATATATTACCAACGATAATTTTAAACATTTTTTATAAAATATGAGTAAATACCCCCGTTGCAGCAAACCTGCATACTCAGCTAATTTAATCAAAGCACATTAATAAATAAGCGAGATATGACATTTTATTTATTCCCTGTAAGAAAAACATTAGGTCTGAGAATGCAGATTTGCTGCATCAAGGACCACAAAATCTTTTTTTTATGGAAATACTAATGGATCACCTCCAGATGAAGCAACATACCAAGTTTTATCAATTTATGTTCATGAACAAGCAAGATATCACATGTTTATTATTCTCCATAAGAATAACATTATAGCTACTGGGTGCGCAGGTTTGCTGCCATGGGGACAGCAAAAAATAAGTTTTGTATGCAAATAGCATTAAAACCCAACCATATAAAGCCACATACCACGTTTCATTAATAAGCGAGATATACAATTTTACTTATTCTCCATAAGATTAACATTGGACAACATACTGTGTTTAGCACTCTCAATATCTAGGTAACCAATTGACGTAGGGCGATGATCAAAATAATTTACTTTGCAAATTATTTGCTTTTTAAGCTGAATGTAATGGTGTAAATCCAAATTTGGGTTTAAAAGTAACTATATGTAAAAAGTTCAAAAAACACATTTTTGGGGTACAAAACTCCTCTTAAAGTAGAGCGACCTGTCTGGTTCTCGATCTCATGAAAATAGATACTGCCTTACACGTTTATACCAAATTTCATCAAGATCGGACCATTTTTACGAAAGTTATCGTGCCTATGGACACACACACACACACACACACACACACACACACACACACACACACACACACATCCCTTTGTATATATATACATATATATGAATTTGAACGAATGGGGTTTTTGGCATCTGGGGGCCTCAAAACGAAAAGTTATCATGGTCCCGGGTCTAGGTCTTACCATGCCACCTACGGTAATAACTTCTTCCCTATAGGGGAAGTTCGCTAAAAAAGGTGTAATAAAACGTTTTGCATTTTTACCTTGGCTAATTCTACTGAGGAAATTGAAAAATTATTAAATAATACCACAGATCTCACATACATACTTTTCTTCACCATTTTTATCTTATATCTTTTATCTATATACACAAAAAACCGAACACAACAAAGCTTACTTTCTTAAATTACTGCATTTCAACTGATTTAAATAAAATCGTAAAACTTCAAAGTTCAGGAGTTGTTTTCCAACCATACAGTTTAGCTAGAAGTCTGAGAGCGTATCTCTTGCACTGGCATACCCATAAAATAACTAAACATATTGGTATTCGCTCTCCCTTCCTTCGGATATACTGTATAAAATACCTATACAGTACATTTAAATCATTTTTATTTTTATTTTATTTATTTATCCCAACGGACAAACCATTTTACATAGTGGTGACAAGACTTAAGTAGTAACTCTTGTACTAAAGACCGAGTTTAGTTTACAAGATCTCAAATTTGTGGCAGCAATCCTAACTGCTGCAAGAATCACTACCTTTTTACATTACTTTCAAGGATTTCGATTATTCTTATTATCACTTTATTACTTTATCCAGATAAATATTTCCATATTACATTATACCACATTACTCCAGATCCACTAGGTTTCCCACTTTTATTAATAGAATGTTAGAAAGCATTTGTCCTAGTCACATTTTTGTCCACAGCGAGATCATCTGATTGACTCCATACATTTTACATTATATTCCATTAAAAGTTTCAGAAATATAGTTTCAGAACGTAATGATTGTTTATTTCCTCTATTAAGCTTTATCAGTGTTTACCGAACTAACACATACACTGGTAGCAAAATTGTAATATGAACAAATTACGATCAATTCTTGGTTAACGATTTATACTATACACTCTGACTGGTATACATCGACTCAGTAAGTACGTAAAGCAGTTAAATAAAGAAACATCAGGACATAATTGCGTTCTAATGGGTTTTTAAGTATTTGTGTTACGGAAGTCAAATGCATAATAGACTTCGATTGTACTCTTTATTATGTATTTATATTTGAGTTATTCCATTCAATTTCATACGTTTACGAAAATTAAGCTTATCAAATATGGTAATCAATATAATTATCTAAAAACAATATCTACATGAGCTTTTTAAATGATTGTTTCAATTGATTGAACAAGTTGTTTTCATATATTTTCATATAGTTGTTTCAAGTAGTGAACAGTTTAACCAAGAACCTTCTTACTAGTTGTTATTTTCATTATCAACCCGTGCTACAAACCGCGCATAACAACCTTCTTGATATATCTCAGTTCAAATCTGGTATTGGTTCAGTAAAGCTTTAGCTTTGTAAGAGAAACAAAAATTATTATCGATATACATTTGTAATAACAGAGATTAACACTTATCACTGAAGATAAATAACTGTCATTCACCTGAGAATTGTAATGATACCAGAGGCGCCGTTTGAAGAAGCGTTTCGGACTGTTAATCATACACAGTTACAACTTTATGTGGATAAAAAAGCAATAATATCACAACTTAAAAGTCTTACATCGAGAGCTCCTGGGATGTGCTCTTGGTTCACAACCCTTACTGTTACTCAAACAATTTCGTGCATGTAAAATGAAGTAAGCATTTACAAAAAAAAAAAAAAAACTATCATTACATTTGTTCATTATAACTTTGATGTGCTGCCTTTTTGAAATTGTTTGCCCGTAGTACATCAGGTGTGAGGCAATGTGATTTACTATGGACATAACAGTATTCTGTTCGCTGGCACCCTGCTCGTTGTCCATAAGTTTAAAATACACAACTAAACAATTTAAAATTACTGCAGTTTTTATTTTTATCTTGGTAAGATTTATTAAATTAAAGACGTGTTGTCTTTAACTTCACTGTTAATGCCACTGAGAACAATTGGGCCAGCTAAAGTTATACTACGTGACCAAGGTTGAAACAATGTCCAAGCAATATTTATTAATTGGTTTTATAGTTTCATCGCAATTGAGTAAAATAAATCAAAACAGACCCTGAGTAGAAACTCAAAACAATAATACTATCTGGAATTGCTAATTTTTCAGATTTCGAGCTAAATAAAATAAAATGTCCTAATTTTTAAAGCATTACTTAATATTACATGAATAAGGAAGTCCCCAAATTCGGTTCAGTTAATATTATGGGATACAATTATTACTAACAAATAATCAAACAAACACTTGGCAAAATAGTATGAACGAAAATATATAACCAAGGGCTACGATTACCAAAAACAGCTTCTTAAGTTGGTGTTTTAAGGCTACTAGAAAAGCAACGCGTGTTTATACAAATTTACGTACTTCTAAAGGAACATATTTCCGTAAATTAAAAAAAAGAGTTACTGTCAAATGTCATCTTATAAATTACATTAAATTATTATAAATTGTATCGTAATAAAATGTAAGTGGACTTTTTCACTCTTTGTCCGTCATTGGTCCGTCTTTTTCTGACATTGTCCGTCCACATACACTATACGTCTGTGCGTGGAACGTATCCAGTAAAGCAAGGAGTGAGCCGTTACAGAACGAGTTGAACAGTACTGATACAATTGACATGCTAGGGCTGGGATTCGAACCCACGACAGGACCACAGCGTGGTTCCGGAGGAAGGCGAATTGACCACTAGGCAAATGCCGAAATGCCTCACATATTTGAAAATTCCGACGCCAAATCTTTTATCTGTTTATTGGTTCAGGTTGCGGCAATGTTTGTCATCACTAAGCAAGTTTTTCAATTTAATAATAAAGCATAACTTGAATTAAGCTTATATAAAATATTTTTCACTTCTTTTATTGACATTGAACTGAAAATAATCTAATTATATAGTTAAATATGATACAGTCACTCGATATTAATTTTCGTGTATGTTAAAATCATTTGGGAATAATCTTCTTTTTAATAATGTCGAGAGCAGTTTGTTACCAGTCTTATAATCCGATTATTTATTTAGTCGTGGTGAGTTTTTGTTAGGCATACATAGTAAGTGGTATGTATATAAAACTTTACAGTAAATATGTATTAATTAAGCTACGTATTTGTGGCATCAAACGGAAGCTCGAATCATTCTCAAACGCAACCTATTTATAATTATTTCTAAATATTTGTTAACTTTTTTTAGCAGGATAAACGCAATTTTCCGTATATCGCGTTGTTTTAAAAATTAAAGTATAATACAATGTAATTATGTTATTGAAGAGTTATACTTCTAATAACAAAATCCGGTGACGGAGTATATTTAATGAGTGGTATAGAATTCGCATCGATTGCAACAAATTTCTATTACATCTAAGCTTGATAAATTCTGGTCCACTGGCTTCTATTTATACTGCACAATGGACTCCGGTAAATCAAGTTTCGTTCCGGTTTGTGAATCCATTTTGTGGTCGGACCCATACCTTATCTCATGCGCTGGTTATGTTATATATCAACGAATATGACTTACACAGCTAAAAGTTTCAGCCAATCAAAATGTCACTATCGCTTGGATTTAATTTATTTTTCTTTCGAGGGTTACAAACAAATTATTACCTACAAGCATCGTTGTTTAAAATAGCCATATCATCAAGACCTTAGTTTAATTAAGGTTAGATCCAAAACAAAGAAATTAATTCTTGTTGTATCTTTAACCACTGAAAAGCATATAAATAAAGTGTTAATTTTATTTATATAATAAACAATTCTTCGACATCATAAAATCTGTTCTACAATTTGCATACATTATTATTATATCCATCTCTAACCCCATGGGAGACGGTGTTTCTCCAGAGACTACCTGTAGTGGGCTGCGGAAGGCATCGTGGCTTTGTGCCCCAGGGCTGCGGTGGTGGTTCCGTTACAAACAGCAATTAGTAGTTGGCTTCATCAACTGATTCCCTATGGTGAAGTTGCATTTGCAATTTCTTATGGAACGTATACATCTATATATCCAGAATCGAATCACCGTAAAAAATCCACCAAACTATTTGTATTCTCACGTGTTAATACCACTTACGATTACATATTAAGCCCAAACAAGTGTATAAGATGAATGCAAGCAGGCTTGACTCTGTATCCATATACAAACAAACCCACGACACAAACACATCTACATCATCTACAAACTCATTTATGATGGTGCGCTTGCAGGTTGTTGATAAAATAGTGCCCCGTTCTCACTGAAGTAACACGGTGTTATATTGTACTGATGCGCTTGTAGGTAGTTGCTGTAATAGTGCCCCATTCCCACTGAAGAAACACGGTGTTATATTGTACTGATGCGCTTGCAGGTACTGTAGTTGCTGTAATAGTGCTACATTCCTACTGAAGAAACACGGTGTTATATTGTACTGATGCGCTTGTAGGTAGTTGCTGTAATAGTGCTCCCTTCCTACTGAAGTAACACGGTGTTATATTGTATTGATGCGCTTGCAGGTAGTTGCTGTAATAGTGCTACATTCCTACTGAAGAAACACGGTGTTAAATTGTACTGATGCGCTTGTAGGTAGTTGCTGTAATAGTGCTCCATTCCCACTGAATAAACACGGTGTTATATTGTACTGATGCGCTTGCAGGTAGTTGCTGTAATAGTGCTCCCTTCCTACTGAAGTAACACGGTGTTATATTGTATTGATGCGCTTGCAGGTAGTTGCTGTAATAGTGCCCCATTCCCACTGAAGAAACACGGTGTTATATTGTACTGATGCGCTTGCAGGTAGTTGCTGTAATAGTGCTACATTCCTACTGAAGAAACACGGTGTTATATTGTACTGATGCGCCTGTAGGTAGTTGCTGTAATAGTGCTCCCTTCCTACTGAAGTAACACGGTGTTATATTGTATTGATGCGCTTGCAGGTAGTTGCTGTAATAGTGCTACATTCCTACTGAAGAAACACGGTGTTATATTGTACTGATGCGCTTGTAGGTAGTTGCTGTAATAGTGCTCCATTCCCACTGAATAAACACGGTGTTATATTGTACTGATGCGCTTGCAGGTAATTGCTGTAATAGTGCTCCCTTCCTACTGAAGTAACACGGTGTTATATTGTATTGATGCGCTTGCAGGTAGTTGCTGTAATAGTGCTACATTCCTACTGAAGAAACACGGTGTTATATTGTACTGATGCGCTTGTAGGTAGTTGCTGTAATAGTGCTCCCTTCCTACTGATGTAACACGGTGTTATATTGTACTGATGCGCTTGTAGGTAGTTGCTGTAATAGTCCTCCATTCCCACTGAAGAAACACGGTGTTATATTGTACTGATGCGCTTGCAGGTAGTTGCTGTAATAGTGCTACATTCCTACTGAAGTAACACGGTGTTATATTGTACTGATGCGCTTGTAGGTAGTAGCTGTAATAGTGCTCCATTCCCACTGAAGAAACACGGTGTTATATTGTACTGATGCGCTTGCAGGTAGTTGGTGTAATAGTGCTACATTCCTACTGAAGTAACACGGTGTTATATTGTACTGATGCGCTTGTAGGTAGTAGCTGTAATAGTGCTCCATTCCCACTGAAGAAACACGGTGTTATATTGTACTGATGTGCTTGCAGGTAGTTGCTGTAATAGTGATACATTCCCACTGAAGTAACACGGTGTTATATTGTACTGATGCACTTGTAGGTAGTTGCTGTAATAGTGCTCCATTCCCTCTGAAGTAACACGGTGTTATATTGTACTGATGCGCTTGCAGGTAGTTGCTGCAATAGTGCTACATTCCTACTGAAGTAACAAGGTGTTATATTGTACTGATGCGCTTGTAGGTAGTTGCTGTAATAGTGCTCCATTCCCACTGAAGCAACACGGTGTTATATTGTACTGATGCACTTGTAGGTAGTTGCTGTAATAATGCTCCATTCTCACTGAAGTAAAAGTGTTATATTGTACTGATGCGCTTGTAGATAGTTGCTGTAATAGTGCTCCATTCCCACTGAAGTAACACGGTGTTATATTGTACTAATGCGATTGCAGTCGCCTCGTTAACGCTCTGGCAGCACATTTGACATTTGACAACATCATTAGTGGCCTGGGAGTGCCACAAAGCACTATGCCACTAACGTGCTAGTCACAGAGGGGGTTTGTTCATATAGTGTGGCGCAGTTCCTTTGAAGGTTTTGGGCAACACCAAACTGAAATCAGATATATGATTTTTAGAATACCTTTCCAGTCTACAACAAAAATTGAAAAGCCAGTACTATGATAATTTATTTTATAATAGGAAGTTATATTTTTACTTTCAGAGTTACAGTACAAAGCTCAGATGTGTCTTTTTTCTTGCTCTGAATACTTCAAGTTTGGTTACTTTGTAGATTATGAAGGAGTTCCCCTACAGAGAAAATTGAAGTATGAATGTAAAAATTAGTCAAACAATATTGACTTTAGTGTGTTTTTCATATTGTCAGATATTTAAAAAATCTAGTTTTGCATTTTGTATTTTATATGCTTTAATTACGTAAATTCAGTACCTTTCAATCTGTTGAGACAAAACCAACGTCAACTCAGAGCTAAACGGGCTAGATTACGGAACTTCTTGTAGCTGAAATATATTAATTAACCTTTAGAATCAAAGTACATGGATTCAGGACAGGAAATGGGGTTTAACTCGATATATGCAAGGCACATTACATAAATGGTATTGGACCAGTAAATGATAACTTAGTCTAATATGTTAGGGCAATAAATATTGGCGAGTAACTTTTGACTAGAGATATTAAAATAATCCGTGATTATTGTATTATTCGCCTTCTGTGTTTAAGTAGAAGTTTTGTTTTTGAATTTCATCCTATTATTATTATTATAGATTTGATTGTATTTTTTTATGACCACATTTTTGTAATTAGGCAGGTAAATATGACTATCCTTATTTTGCTTTAAGACGAAACATCCATTTCTCGTCAATAGATATCTAAGCTTTTCCATTGTAATGTTATTAGTAAAATATTCCTTGCGATAGACAAAAACTTATTAAATACGTTTTTATGCAAATTGTTTTGTTTACGACGATGATGCAAACATTCAAAAAGCAGGCCAAACTATTTGCAAGATAAATGCACCATAAAGACAAGAACGATTTTTGCAACGGAAATACAATCAGGAGCAAGGGTCACTCAAACTTGATTGCCTTCCTTCCGCAGATTGTTGTCTTTGTGCTGCTCGATCAAACAGGCGAACCTTTGCCGTTGACCATAGATTCACAGATATCCAGCTGAGGAAACAGAAACCTTACCTTTCTGACTCCACAGAAAGGTTCATCATCTTAATAATTGTGCTTAATAGTGAATTTCCTTTGAAAAAGTGAACTATTAGCATGACCCGCACGGTGAAACTTAAGCCCGGGACCACCATAGAAGTTCCTAACGTGACCCCCTGAACACGTTTTGGGGGTCGATAAAACGTTAAATTTATATATATATATATAAATTTGTATATATATATGTGTGTGTGTGTGTGTGTGTGTGTGTGTGTGTGTGTGTGTGTGTGTGTGTGTGTGTGTGTGTGTGTGTGTGTTCGCACTCTAGAGGTTGAAATTTTTGTCCGATTTACTTCAAATTTGGTAGACATTTCTTTTTATAATCAGTTGGACAAGTTCGTTGGGCAAAACAATCGGAAAACTCTAACCCCCTTTTTTGGGGATTTTAAGTTTTCAAATTTTGAGTTTTTGGGCCCAAAAAGGGTCAGAAAAGCCCCAAATGTACACTTATTGCACATTAAATTATTGTGCGTAAAAGTTCAAAGATGTTAAGCCCTCCTTCATCATTCTATCATAAGTACTTACCGAGTAATTAAAGAAAATGTTATGTCAGTCAAAATACAATACGTTGTATTTTGGGGATTTTACACTGGAAAAGGCTGTTTTTCATCTCTCAATATCATTTTATCACCCCCAATACCAATACCAATACCAAATTGTTACCCTGAATATACCTCCTTCTAACTTTATAATTTACAACTTTGGCATCCTATTATTCAATGTAAATATAACCAGCAACATCAAAACAGCCAAAAAGTAACATTTATCAATTTTCAAAAAAATGTAACCAGTGTTAGTTCAAACCCTTAATTTGATCTTTTTAAGGTTTTAATGCAGAAATTCACTCCCCTCACGTCAGCGTGCTGTGTGCGATCTCGTTTTGTTTTATTCAAATCCGAAAAAAACTAGTTTTAGCGAATTTCCCCTATAGGGAAGAAGCTATTACCGTAGTCGGCATGGGAAGACCTAGGCCCGGGACCATGATAACTTTTCGTTTTGAGGTCCCCAGACCCCAAAAACACCATTCGTTCGAAACTGTATATATATATATATATATATATATGTGTCCGTGGGTGCGATAATTCTCGTAAAAAAGGTCCGATTTTGATGAAATTTGGTACAAACGTGTAAAGCAGCATTTATGACTTTAAGTTCGAAAACCAGCCGGATCGACCTATCCGAAGGGGTATTTTGGGTGGGGTTTTGTACCCCAAAAATGGTTTTTTTGAGTTTTTTACATACAATTTTTGAAAATGTAAAATTTTATTTTTTCTTATTGGAATCAGCTTAAAAAGACGCACAATTTGATGTTTTAATCATTGCTCTACGTCAATTAGTTACTGAGATATTGAAAGTGCTAAACACAGTACGTTGTCCTATGTTATTCTTATGGAGGGTAAGAAAAATTGTATATCTCGCTTATTTATCAACTTATCCTGACGGAACTTGGTATATTGCTTCATTTCATTGTGGTCTATTGAAATTTGCACAAAAATCCATTTTTTGCCCGATAGTTCCCGTAGCAGCAAACCTGCATACTCAGCCCCATGTTATTCTTATGGAGAATAATTAACGTGCTATCTCCTTTAATTATGAACATAAATTAATAGAACTTGGTATGTGGCTTTACCTAGTTGAGTTATAATGATATTTGTATAAAAGCCCATTTTTAGTGTTCCTTATTTCAGCAAACCTGCATACTCAGCCGCCATGTTATTCTTATGGAGAATAATTAAAATGTCATAAATCGTTTATTTATGAATGTATATTGATGGAACTTGGTATGTGGCTTTATGTGGTATTAAGATAAATTAGTATGCATTGGAAATTCGCTGAGTATGCAGGTTTGCTGCTACGGGGGTATTATTTATAAATATAGATAGGCGATTTATGTAAATAAGGTATTCATTATAATCTAAATTAAAACAGCTGTAATAGATCTCGTCTCATCGTATATCTCGTAATGGCTACGTTAAGACTTTGGAAACCTGTTCAGAACGCAAAAGCTATCTTGCATATGCATTCCAACAAACTGTTGCATATACATGGGGAACATTCTTTAGTTAATCCTCAGAATGCTTAACCGTTAAATTATTGGACTAAACTCTGTGGAAAATAATGTTTTCTCCCTATTCTGCGTTTACATATTGTTCAATATTAAGTTTTTCTTTTAATGTCAAATTTAAAATTCCATCCTTTTAACAAGTTAACGATACAGTAACTCGACATTAGAAATAAATGGTGGACTGTTATAAAATAAGTTATTTCCAAATTGTATGGCCCATCATTAAGTAGGGTTTCTCATGTCTCATGTCATCAGTACTATACACATATTTATATCAGAGTAGTAACACATTTTACACTATCATGTATGCCACGTGTTAACAGACTGTGATCCATTCAGGTGATGTTGATGTTATGGAACAAAACATGTTCACCCTTTGTCCAAAATCCAGCGACACGACAAGTGCCCATTTTTCTTCCCGACTTTCCTGGAGGCGCTACATGTTTTCGGACAAGCCTATGACACCAAATACCTGTCCACACACGTCTTGGACCTTCAAGGACTTGAGGGAACGGTCTGCCTGGTCAGCAACAAACGCTGTGGTTAAAACATTCATTTACAACAATAAAGAAACTATATTGTGGTTACGGTACTTAAGGAGTACTAGCATTGATCGTTTGGATAAAAGAATAAGCTAATAAAACCTAAATACGTTTTAATAAACCCAGTCTAAATTACTGAATGAGTATCGTTAAACTAATTAATACCTACAGCATGAGTAAGGCCAAATATTTGAAATGAAAGGCCTGCAATTAATGGAAAGTTTTAATTTTTAAACATGAAACATATTTTAGAAAATAGTTTTTTACCAGTAAAATCCTACTAATATTATAAATGTGAAAGTTTGGATGTATGTATAGATATTTGGAGTTCTAACACGGATAAACTATTGGACTGATTAAGCTAATATTTTGCATGAACATAACATATTAACATATAGACCTGATAATTACCACATCCAACCTTAGGGCTCCTCCCCACGGGTCCTGTAAGTTCTAATGCAAATCTTATGGGAGGATATTATTTATAAAATTACTAGCTGTAGTTTTTTGTCAGTTAGGGCAAAAGAAGTCATAAGGTTAAACAAAACAAAGATTTGATAGTCAGTTTAATATGTTTTAATTTAACGCGAGCGAAGCTGCGCGTAACAGCTAGTAATACATAAAAGATCGTATATTCCTTGTTCAACAGATGAATTGCCATAAAATGAAAGTTATCACCTGTTTTATACCTTCCACTAAACATTCAGTTCTTTTCGATCGATACCATACGAGAAATTACATTTGTTATTTGTTAACATATTCAACTTAATCGAGGAGTCAGTAGGATGGATATCTCCTAATGATACATCTTTACAATTAATTATAAATTTAAATATATTTCAATTTATTTTACACATTTCGGATAAAATTGCCAACTTTTCATATATTTTAAAAGTAAAAAAAATATTATTACTTAGGAATGTCTATGTATTGGGTCTATGTATTGGTGGTACTCTGGGCGACGCACAGGGCATTCACGTAAACCCATTAAAATAACTTTCGTTGCTCCGAATTATTAAACAATTCTACACGAATTGCTTATTTTAATGTAGGATTACTTAATTATATTAAATCGATGACTAGTGAGATTTCCCGGCCCCGGCCGACTCCTGTAAGATCATGAGCGGTCACCTCTGGCTTGCCCATAATGTTTCTAATGTCGTTACGGTACCTCGCTGTCTTTAGTTCACCGCACAGGTCAATAGCCTATGGTGACGGGCAGTTGAGGTTTTTCATTAAAAAAAGTAGGTTATAAAGTGTACGCTAATTATTAAATGTAAAATAAACTGGATTTTATTAAATATATATGTTATTGCTGAGATATGTTATAGAGTAAATTGTTAACATACATATTTTTAATTTGCAGACAAATAGATTTTGCTCAGTTAGTCATTATACATATTATTAGTAGTTAATGTTTGCATAACCATATTTGGGTTATGGTTTATAATAAATTATTTGTAAAACACTCTTTAAAAATTTGCCCTGTCAGGGTGAAACTGTTACCATAGTCAGACCTAGTCCTGGGAAAACATTTCGCTTTGAGGCTACCAGATAGCAAAATTACCATTCGTTTAAAGTTATGTAGACAAATAAATGTCTTTCATATTCAAACAAAGTGCCCTTTTTTACATGAAGTATTCACTTAGAGTAACATGTTCCGACTCTAAGGCCATTGTAAAAGTCTCATATCTGATCGACCCATTCGAAAGAGGCATTTATACTCCACAATAGCTTTTTATATCGCAATATATAATAATCAATTAACATTAACAAATAATAATAATAATAATAATAATAATCATTAACAAAACTACTTTGTAGGTTTTCAGCCATCGCATATTTCATTTTTTATTTCGAAACGCTTCCTTCCCACGATGGAGAATATTATCGATAGAAGTTTTAAATCTATTGATAAATAACAAAAGTATTATACTAAAAAATTATGGTTTTTATATATGATAACTACTTGTAATCCACGTATTTTTTAGTATTTAAATTTTAAATCTCCAAAATATCACTGTTATATTAATTTCATTTTTTTATCATATACCTTTTAAATTTGTACAGGTTTTTGTTTTAACTTGTTTTTATAAATCAATAGATTTAACACTTTCAGATGATGTTCCTGATGGTGGGAGGAAAACTTTTGGAAATAAAAAAATAATATTCCCAATAACTAAAAACCCAACAAGTTTTTTTTTATATTTTTGATTGTTAATATAAAATGTAACAAAATTGATTTGCAACATTGGATTCTGCTTAAAAAAACAAACAAATTATTATTTTGAATTATAATCGTTTCTAAGATTTTGCAAGTGCTAAACACAGTCCGTTGTCCAATGTTTTACTCATAGACAAAAAATACAATTTTATAAATTCCTTTTTTAAGTACACACACATATACGTATGTATATATATAGATATATGTATGAAAATTACACATGCATAAACACATAAGATTTGGTATGTGGTTTCATCTGGTAATATTCTATTGGTTTTTTTAATACAAACACCATTATTTTGCTATCGCCGATGCATTAAACCTGCGTAATTATCCCTAATGGTGTTCTTATAAAAAATAAATTAAATATTATGTCTTGATTGTTTATGAATACATTATATTGAAACTTGGTAAGGTAGTGAGGTACGTTTTTATGAATCAGAAATTAATGGAGTACGCAAGTTTGCTACAACGGGGATATTTTCTTTAATTAAAACTATTATGACAACATGAAGAAAGAAAAAAGTCTTTTAACTTTTAATAATAAAACAAAGACCCAACAGCGTATTCGACAACTACTGTGGGGAGCAAATATTTCCATAATAACAATTCTACTTCGCTACAAGGCAATAGAAACTCGTTATATTTGGCTCCCGAAATACAAAATTATTACATTTTTCATTACTTAAAATAGGAGTTTCAAAATAACAATGTTAAATCACAGCTAATATTTTATTTGAATTTTCGTCCTTCGTCTAACTATTAATACAAGTTTATAAATACAAATTTCCCCAATCAATATTTTAATTTACGTAGTGAAAATAATTTAAAAATCACGTTTTAAAACAGATTTGGTTTGCTATTGCATGGATACATTTATTTCCAATGCCGGAAAAAGCTTTTGAAATTAAAAGATGAACTCATAATTTTAAACTAACAAGTTGTTGCTGTGCAATTTTGGTATTCTTTTATTTAGTTACTTGATTTAGTGTAATCACCAAAATCACGAAAGAATAATATGAACTTATTAATACAAAAGCATATAGCATAATATACATGATTTGGAGTGCATAGTTTGATGGAAGCCCAGTTATCATATCTGAATTAGAATTTAGTATACATTGAAAATGTAAACATTAAAACTTCATTAATATGTACATCTTACTACAAAAGTTTTATAATAAATGACTTTTAAGTTATTAGTAGACTTAATCTAAATTTAAATCGGTCAAAATTAGAATAGCCTTCGAGCTAACTATATGAGGTCATTGTGATGACGAAAGACCAGCATGATGAAATTACACTGTCGGTATGTTTTTACATCAGTAATGCATATTAAATATCAGCAACTCATTTTCCATAATCTATCTTCTATATTATTAAAATAATTTCTTGATTTTAACAATTATTTAACAATAATTTCTCGACCCCTAAAACAATTATTTTGTATACTTGTTTGGTATCAATGAAAAACTCTTACTCTCTAGATGTGCCTTTTGAGGTTATGAAAACCTCCACCTCAGGGCTTCGCCCCATAGGCTTTCAAAGTTCGAATGTTAATCTTATGGAGTTATGTTTTATTTAGTTATCCAGCTGATTATAATGTAAAAACACTTTTAAAACGTGGATGGCTGGCTGGCTCTATGCCTGCTAGATCCCGGTGCGGAGATCGGGACATCAGCTAGTGACCCATTATTACGAATTGCTAGACATTTTAAATTAATACTTAGAATACCAAAGATCGTCACTTTTTAAGAAACATTTATATGCAGGCTTTAAATATTACAAGAACCTCTCTTAATTTAAAAACAAAAATAGTCGCATCATTAAGTTTAAAGTAACTCTCAAAACGAAATTATGTATCATAATCTCTATAATGTGGACATTATTTTTTAACACAAAATCATGCAGTCTATCCCATGTTTACCTCCCCGACCCCCACCTCATCAAACCTTGTGGCTTACAGTCTGTATACGGTAGGGTGGCGCACGGACCCGCCAGCTACCTGAGTCGGTCCCTTCCTCCGCCCGGCACTCGCGGCTGTTTCCTTAATGAGTCACCAACTAGCCCCTCTAATAGAATTATTAACTTTTTTTACTTTCTCATAATATCTCAATTTTAATAGAATATTTGTAAAGTACTAAAAAAACTAAGAAGAGTGATATAAAACACGATGTGCTTTGATTATAAATAACGAAATGGTCGAAAGTTATTTTTTAGCCGGAATACTGTATGATTTGTTAAATGTTTTATATTTCTCATAATACCCTAATCTTGATACAATATTATTTTAAGAGTACTTTGAAATAAGGTAGAATAATTTAAAACGATGTTATCGCATACTATTTAATCAGCCAAAATATCATTAAATAGGCAACACTAAATACTTTACAGTTTATTTGATTAATAAATCAACATGATTTTATATTACTCCCAGTAATCTTCTTCAAGCCAAAGTATATAGTGTCCAGAATTTGAGCATTTTCCATTTATCTGCCATGTTCTTGCCGTGTGACTCTGAAATAAAACAAAATCGCGCTAAAACCAATCTACAATATTTTAAGATTGCAGTTAATTCTTTACCATTCGTTATATTTTATTACTAGTTCTTATGACATTAAAATGTTTTAAAGCATACACTGAAATGTTACAGTACCCGCTATTTATCAATCATCACAACCTTATTGTCATGAATAATAAAGAAGTAGTAATATCTTATTACTCTACGTATATTTGAAAAAATCGTTTAAAGTTTCTGTAAATTTTGATTGGAAATTCGCTGAGTTCGCAGGTTTGCTGCGACGGGGGTATTTATAAGTTAAACATAGTAACTCAAGATAATATGACAACTGGTATCTAACTCTAAAGAAAAAAAAACTAACCAAAACTACAATAAAACTTGGTCTTATTAATGACCTATCCTGAGGTAACAAATAAAATTTCAACTGTCATAAGACATCATTACAATCTAAAAATTCTTTCATGGAATAAAAGGCCTTTTCAATTAGGAAAGTTTTAATTTTTTGAATCATTGAGTTAAGAGGGAGATCAAGAACTCTCTTAGGTATTTTGTTAAGTAATTTTACTGCGCTGTATTGTGGAGAACTTTCAAAAAGTGTCAGTCTGTGTGCAGGTATTTGAAATCTGTCTTTATGTCTAGTATTATGATGGTGTTTTAATAAATTTTCTAGGTAAATAGATTTATTTTTTTTATTTTACCTGATTACTCTAAAGGTGACACTCCCAGATCGTCATCGTCATCGCTGGTATCCCAGTCACTGTCATCCGATTCACCAGGGGCCAGATTAATGACTAGTTCTTGGACACTGACGTCATCAAGTCCTTCGTTTGTCCAGTCTGTCTCGACTTCTTTCTTGACGTGTTCAACGCATTTGCGCCAATCTTCTGAGGTGAAGGAGTTTACAGCTTCCATAAACAAATCCTGAACATCGTTCAATTTAAATGTAGTATTCCTTGCTGCTACATACCGCTTCAAAGTTGACCAAACCAGCTCAATTGGATTGTAGTTACAGTGGTACGGTGGCAGTCTGATTACTTTAAACCCACGCTTAGAGGCTTCTTTATCTATTACGTAAGATTTTCTTTGTTCCTTATGCAGCTTTACAAGACTGTATAGTTCTGGCTTCCGCATGTCTGGTGAATATGCAATGCCGCGAGTTTTCAGCCATTCCTCCATTTCACACTTTCGTGAGCCAGATGTTGGCGCTTTGTTGGCTACTTGAGAGTGGTAAGGTGCGTTGTCCATTACTATTGTCGAACCAGCTGGAATAGACTTCAGGAGAACCTCATAAAACCAACCCTCAAAGACTTCGGAATTAATTTCCTCGTGATATTCGACAGTTTTTTTTTTACTGGAATATCAGAGGTGGCGACTTGATCCAGCCGTTAAAGCCTCCTGCATGGCAAATTATTAAACGTTTTCCTTTTCCTAAAGGGGCATTTACAGAACACTTTACACTGTCATTTGTCCATCCTGAGTCTTTCGAAGTGTTGGCGTTGATCCACGTTTCATCCAGAAAAATAACTTTTTTATAGTCAATTTCCCGAATTTTTCGCAAATATCGGCACCTAGCAAGAGCAACTGAGGGTTCCTCCATGAGAACTTTTCTATTGTCTAACTTTTTCCATTTAAATCCGATAGTTTTCAAAATTTTTGCCAGTGTTCGTATACAACCATCAAACAAACCCGCTGTTCGTAAACTTACTTTTAACTTTCGGAGGGTAGGGACTTCTCGGCGTCTGTAGTAGCTAAAAACGTGGTTTCTAATTGCAGTTTTCTCAAAATCGTCTAGCTGTGTAACTATTGACTTGTATGGTTTTCTTCTTCTTGGGGTAGTAAGCTTAGTCTAGGAGTATTTTGCCTGGATTCATTACTTACAGCTGATTCAGGTATTGGTGATTGATCCGTTTCTTCAAAACTTTGAGGGTTGACACTAGAGTTTCCTTCATTTTCCACTGCTTGTTTTAGTTGCGACTTGATCCGCACCAATGTTCTTCGTGAAATGTTACATGCGGCGACCACTCTTTCAGATACTTTTTCACATCTAATAATGGACCTTTGTTGTCACGTTCCCGCTCAAAGTAATGTAACACCGATGCAATTAAATTTCTGGCTTGAGAGTTATAAGTAAACCCACGTTTTTCACTTGATGACGGCATAATCGTGCACAAAAAATTAAAACATTCACAAAACAAAAAAATATCACTTGGAAAAAAATTTAAACTATTTTAAACACTTAAAAAAATAATAAATAAACCAACTATGCGTAATGTATTCGTTACAAGTTATCCCGGGAAGTATCCACATCCAACTGAAAACTACCCTGGCACCCTGGACAACCATTACTGCTAAGAGTGGTGAATCACCAACCCCTTCGCGGAAAAATATTAGCGCACATATTAGACTACGGTTAGTCATCAACAAGTTCAATGTCCTAACCAGCCTTGTTGTCCCATGTCCCATATCTGCACACTGCACGACTATGGGAGAAGGCAAGAGTACCGTACCTTATTTCCATAGGCGTAATTCGGGGGTGGCATGGGGGGCCCCCCAATAATTTGGAAAACATATTATTATAATATATATGAAAAGACACAATAATCACGATCATGACTATGTTTGCCCCCCCCAATCAAAATACTGAAGTTACGATTATGCTTATTTCAAAGTACTCTTAAAATAATATTGTATCATGATAACGTTGTATGAGAAATATAAAACATTTAACAAATCATACAGTATTCCGGCTAAAAAATAACTTTCGACCATTTCGTTATTTATAATCAAAGCACATCGTGTTTTATACCACTCTTCTTAGTTTTTTTAGTACTTTACAAATATTCTATTAAAATTGAGATATTATGAGAAAGTAAAAAAAGTTAATAATTCTATTAGAGGGGCTAGTTGGTGACTCATTAAGGAAACAGCCGCGAGTGCCGGGCGGAGGAAGGGACCGACTCAGGTAGCTGGCGGGTCCGTGCGCCACCCTACCGTATACAGACTGTAGTGGCTAACAAAGGAGTTGTTGATCGCTCACGGACGGACGGTGGAAATGAGTATGAAGAGACAATTAAGTTGCGTTTCTTTCTCATCTTGAATGTTTTTTTAATAGATTTACAAAAGTAACAGATTTTTGAAATATGTGCCATATAAAGGAAGAAACATCTCCTCTGAGGATCACTGTTTCTGATGAGGTATTAATCCGTTACCTTTAAAAACATCCGATATCAACTAAAATTCATATAAAATGTATTGCACCACAAAGTTAACATACGAACTTCAGGAACATACGAGAGTAGAAAGTATTAGTACTTTACATTTACAAATACCACATTTAAAAGGGTTTCACATCTGAAATGCGAAACTGAGTCTTCAAACTTGTAGCGGATTAAGCTGACAACAGTATCAAGTTACAGATTACCATTTATATTGGAACCATGACTTAATTTACATCTGGAATAACCTACCTTCTCTGTTTCGGTACACTTTCGCAACACGAGCTTAATAATGTAAATGTTTTGTTATTCACGCATAATTTAAAATACCAGATATTAATACAATAATTTAATACATATTTTCGGGATTTTTATAGTGCACAAAAATGTATTATTCTTAATATTAATTATTGTCGTGTTTATTTCCAAATCCTGGTATATTTATTTGTTGTATTCCTGTAATATAAATACAGGAAAAAGGATTTTTCCTGTCAGGTAAAATTAAGTATTTTTCTAATTTAGAAAATGAAGTACTTCTAATGAAGAAGTACGGTCTCTCTCACTTCTTTTCCCGTCTTTTTGTCTGAGTCTGAATGCATTATTTACTAAACCAACCACAAAACAGGAACCAATTGAAGTGTGCATCTAAAGTGTGTTTACCGTTTAAAAAGGGCAGTTTCAAAACATAACATATTAAATCAGTAATCATTGCAAAATATTTCAAACGTTTTGAAGTTTCAATACAATTTTAGGAGTACTTTATATGAGCCAAAGTAGCTCGTCAAAAAGTAGCTATACACATCGTTATTATTCAAAAAAATCTTAAATAACGTAAGAAAAGGTTTGTACGGTATTTTATTATTGATCGTTTATACGACAGAATATGAACCAAATAAACCACGTAAATCACAAAATAAAACTATAGTTAGATTTATTGCTCTTTTTGAGTTGTAACTCTTCTCATATAACACACTTTCAGTGTAAGCTTGTGTTTCTGCTGTACAATACTGTGTATCGGAGATGTGATAAGGGGGTGATTGAGAGATGACGAGATACCACCGACCCGAGACACGTGAGTCGCCGGCCATGGCATGACGACGAGGCTACTGCTCGCGATCGTCTGTAAGTTTAACCAGTCTGTTAAATAACAATTCCCTATATTGCACATTAAATTTAATCTGTAGCGTGCTATTTCCATCTATTTTAATCTTTGTATTAGTCTGGTTCATCTTGCATTTACCTATATTTTCTAAGAGTCATGTGATCTGACAAATTTAGGTTTAGGAGAATTTTGAGGAAATAAATTATAATGATTCGCAACTTGGGATTAGCTCCAATACGAGCTTGTATTTCCAAAGTAAAATTATATTCCAAGGAAAAGCCCGACGAATCTCATTCAAAAAGCTCTCCTAAATGATACAAACTAGTTTACGTTCTCACGTAACCGTAATTTTACTTCCCATTCCGTTCACAACATCATTACTTTTCATCTCCTTTTTGTAAACGTGGGACTAATTTATTTTGAATCGTACATATTAGTTCTCGGCTTCAACCTCGAACACATTATATACATTTATCTCCTCCATCAATCAGTTTTGGAACGTTTCATTATATTGCAATCATTTTTATGTTTAGAAGATGTGGATACTAATTTATAATTAATCAGCCGAAGTATTATATTTGCACCAGAATTATATTTTTTCGCTTATTGCAAAATAGCGAATATTTTACTTACAGATGACAGACTTGTAGATTAACAGTTTCATATCCGGGAATACAACACATGGTTGAATGGTTTGACATGTATAACATATAAAAGGTGTGGTTTTTATTAACACAACTAAATTTCATAGTACCAAAAGTAAAAGTTTACCATCAATTTAAGTTCATAAGTTAGTATTCCTACTTCTTTCAACTCATTCTCTATCAGAAGGTTTGCACTGTTTCAATTTAGTTTATTTTATTTCCAGGTTATTATATTCATAGTAAAAATATGGCATTTCAAATTATCTGAAAAATGCGTATTGTTGCAAACATGTTTAACGTGGTATGATTGAGCAACTACTTAAAATCAATCATTTTCCAATATGAAGTTACTCTTACATTAGTTTTAGAAAGTGCCAAAAGGAATAATTTTTGTATGTCAAATGTTTGTACTATATACTTTTAAACCTGCCGTTGTTGCAGTTTAAACAAATAACACACCTGTATAATATTGGTAACTAGTAAAATACTGCGTTTTAAAACGTAATAATACTTTGATACTGTTTTTAGTGGTTTGTAAATGGTTGAAAGTGAAAGCCTGATAAGAGAATTGTATATTGTTTTATATATCTAAACAAGAATTGGCTAGGCTGTAGAACGATAATGGGGAAATTTTCAATCCGTGTCCTACTATGAAGAATTTTGCAAGAAGTATTGATTCAGCGTTTGTATTATGTTTTTAATTCCTTTAAAAAAATTGATTACTTTCGCTATATGAGTGAGGGCAAATAAACAGACTGAAGATTCAACATTCTACACAGTTCTTATTTTGAATAAATATTTTTACTTATAATAAAAAGGAAAACATAATAGTGTGAGTTATTTAAAAAGCAGATTCTATTTCAATTTGATAACAATATTTTGTCAAAATAGCTAAGATAGCGAACGAACGTTAATTTATATTAATCAATAGATCTTACTGATCAGTTTTACATTATGCAAATCTTTGCATGTTTATTTTTAATCCAAAATAATGGGTTTGGCTTCACAATCATTGCTTCCAGTAAAAAAATTTGGACTGGCTAAAAATCTTCGAATAAATTCTTACATTAACTTACCAAACATTGTAATTATTAAAGTAATTAACGTGTTTGGTTAATTTACAACAACGGTTTGATTTTAATTTGTTAATGCTTGTGAGCCCTGATAAATAAATACAGGTTCCTAACATGTTGACTATACAAGTCTCACTAAATTTATGTTTAACTTTGGTACTGCATTTAATACAGATTTATGGTCAGATATATTTGAAAGAAAAGGGTCAAACATTGTGTACTAAGGACCTGCTTTAATAGATGATTAGTAAAAGTGTCAGCGCAGAAAGACGTTGTATCATAAATCCACAGTATTATAAAAATAGGCAGCAAATACAAGTCACCCCACGCATTGTAAAGTATTTAAATTAGGATGTTGTTGGTAATATATTTAAAATATATAAATCGGGTTAAACTTTTAAATATATAAATTCCAAACGATTCCATACAGGGTTTTTGAAAAACCCCTTCAACAAAATAGGATAAGATTTTTCTTGCAAAAATGAATAAACATGTTCCTTAAAAGCTAGCGACAATGATAAAATGGCAGATAAACTCTACAACATGACAGGCGGCGCTGCAGTGTTGCAGGGGGAGTGGCGGCCGGGCGAGGCCTGGTGCTTCTACTTCTGCCCCAAGGAGAAGTGGCCTGAGACGTTCTGCGCGGTCGACGGCACACGAGGCGCCAAGCTGTTCCAGGGGCGCTGTCAGATCTGGAGGGCCAACTACTGTCAGACTGCAGGTCTGGGTATTGTATTGCAGGATACCCTCTCTTGGATTAAGGCTGCATCGTACCTTGCGCATTAATCCACGCAAACAATACATTTAAACAAAGCACTTTATATAAGCGATCTCTCCACCGTTGACACAACATGTTGACGGGAGATTAGAAGTCTCTCATATCTAAATAAATAAAAACACAAATCAGTCTTGAATATAAGGGAACATATCATCCAGCCAGGTTTCTGTGCCTCGAATCAGCAAAGCCTCAAGTTATTTTAACTAATATCTGCAAGAAGTTAGATCCAGCAATATTGAGTCATGTCAAGTTTGCTAGTCTCCTTTTTTTAGTTAAAACGAATCAAACGACAATTCAAATGTGAGATGGTTCAAGTAACAGTTTGCTGTTGAGCACAGACAAGGCGTTACAATTACAATATCATATTATTTAATTGTGAAGGCGATGTCATTAGTATTATAATAAAGTACAAGCGAATCCAGTTGCTCGAATTCGAGCAATTATTTTCATCCCTGTTGGAATTTTCCAACTCACGTTTATTAGTTTAAATGGTGACACCGTTCCAGATGTTAGCTTGAAACGGCTGTTTTTGCTTCTTCCAATTAAATGGATTCTTCATTAGGTTAAAGTTGGAACTTTGAAAGCCCAGGGAGCAGAGCCCTGAAAGCAGGTGTTTTCAAAACCCCCAAAAGGCACATATAGACATATTAAGGGCTTTCAAATAACACGTAAACCATGATTTAAGACCTAATAGTTTCGCCGCTAGCCTGCTCACAAAAATCGTCTTATTTGTTTAATTATATTTAACATCAAATACCCCCGTCACAGCAAACCTGCGTACTCAGAGAATTTCCAATGTCTTAATACCACATAAAGCCACATACCAAGTTTCATAAAAATATATTCACAAATAAGCGATAAATACGATTTTAATTATTCTCCAATGATATTAATAACATTGGGGATGAGTACGCAGGTTTGCTGCAACAAGGAACACAAAATAATGGGTTTTAATGCGAATATCAATAGAACTCATCTAAATAAAGTCACATACCAAGTTTGATTCATATACATTTATAAATAAGCGATATATAACACTTTAATTATTCTCCATAAGAATATCACGGGGACCGAGCACCTAGGTTTGCTGCTATGGGAACCATACATGAAGATTTTGTTTTACGTGCAAACAACAACTAATCACAACCAGATGAAGCCAGATACCAAGTTTCGTCAGTTTATATTCATATAACTAAGCGAGATGTGAAATTTTTCTTTTTCTCCCAAAGAATAGCATTAGACAACGTACTGTGTTTTAACACCTGCAATATCTCAGTAACCAATTGACGAAGAGCAATGATCAAAATACCAAATTTTTTAAGCTGAATTCAATGGTATAAACTAAAATTTGATTTAAATAAAAATTACATGTGAAAACCTCCCAAAAAACTCATTTTTAGAGTACAAAACCCCCCGGCCCCCAAAGTACAAAACCCCCACCACCTTTGGATGGTATAATTCGTCTGGTTTTCGAACTCGTTCAAATAAATGGTACTTTACACATTTGTACCAAATTTCATTAAGATCGGACCTTTTTACGAGAGTTATCGTGCTTACGGACACACACACACACAAGTAGAGGCAATATGGGGAGTCTGGGACAGCTGAAAAATAATTGTTTTTTAATCAGAAGTGACGTTTGAGTGACGTGGTGATGACGTATGTGTGACGAGAGGGTGTGATGACGTCACGGCGATGACGTATTGGTGTAACGATACACATACGTCATTGGATGTGAGGTAATGTGAAAGCGGGTGGATTTATATTCGTTAAGAAACGGTTTAGTTACGTCGGTTTGCGACTTGAAATGGCCAACCGTCCATTTAAGTCGGTTTGCGACTTGAAATGGCCAACCGTCCATTTAAGTCGGTTTCGACTTGAAATGGCCAACCGTCCATTTAAGTCGGTTTGTGTTATCTTATCTTATCTTATCTTATCTTATCTTAGATCTAGATCTTAGATAAGATAAAAACTTTTTCTGGGGGCTCCGCCCCCAGACTCCCCCACTTGCTTCGCTCCCCATCCCACGCCATAGAGTCCCCCTCCACTATTAACCCCCGCCACGTTTACAGCTTAGCACAGAATCGCGCGTTAGATCCATTCACACTCCTGATCTTAGCCGCAACGCAACCATGGCTCGCAACTTACAACCGATCAAACGCCCTGCTGACTCTTCTGACGAGGACTATTCGGACGAAGAGGGTCACAGACGTCGCAGAAAACAGTTCAAGTTCTGCCAAACTAGCCCGACGGCTGCAACTACTCCTGTGGGGAGAGCGACGATTCAAATAACGCGAGACATCTTCACTTACCGACAGATCAACCAACTCATGGGCATCTTGGACCGCTACCGACACCTTGCTGATCAGATCATCATCGAAGTTAGTAGCAATAATGACTTCCACCTCATCATCCAACATCAACACTTGGACACAGTCGACGCTAGCCTACGCCGACAACTACAACTAAGAAAATTTCTTCGGGTCGTCGCTTCCATCCCCCCACACTAAATCCAGGACTCCACTCCTTCTACAAACGGCCTTTATCAAGGCCACCACTTATATCATTCGTTGTGAATCAGCCTAGCAATCATACAACATACTAAACCTACATTAAGTACATTTCAATCCAGATTCTCAGGACTTAGTCATTTAACATCAATCATTTTGGTGGCCTTTAAAAAGGCCATTTTTACAGGTCTCAATTATTTGAACTTTCACAGTCTTAGACGATTCCTTTACAAGTCTCAGCCTCACATCTTGTTACTTCTTTTACAGGAGGAGTATTCAACATTTTATGGACTTTGTCATTTATCCAACTTCAGTTTAGTGGCCTTTATAAAGGCCGTTTTAATAAGTCTCAATTTTCCAACTTTCGCGGTAACAAAGAATAGTTATTCAGTTGTAGCTATGAATGTTTTAGGGGACTTTAAATAATTATAATTTATATTCACCAAACATGTTCAAACGTGTTCAAGGTCATTTTAATACTTTAAAAAAAGGATCTTGACTGTGGCGGATTGCCCTGCCGACCAGTCAAGAAGGGTCAGTTCATTCGTGGCGGTTTGCCCATGCCGACCGATTGAACTGCTTAGGGTATGGGTGGACCGCAGAAATCCACACTGCGCGAACCACCCGGGTTTGTTTTTGGGGTTGTGATGGGAATAGGGTAAGGGACAGAGTTTAACTTGTACAAATCAACAAATTGTGTTAGTGTTAGTGGGAAACCAGCGAAGCCATGCAAGACAGAAAAGGAGTGTACAGAGAAGAATAAGAGATCGGCGCTGAGTTTAACGATCCAGATCCATTGCCCACCGCACTGTTCACCCAACGCCCGGAGCAGTGCTGACCACACAGGGGGACTTGTCTCAGGCCTTGTGCGACGCAGAAGGTGTTGACTCCGCCTCGGGACCCGGCGGAGATCAGCGTAGAGATGCCGGCCGATAGCAAGTGAGACCTACATATGTGGTGCTCGCTATATCACAGAAGTTCCAAGCCCGGGGTACCACTGCAGGGATTGCGGTACTAGGAGACCTCCGTGGATGTTCAGCTTCTCTCCGATGATCTCCGCTGTGTCCCGCTTCTCTGGAGCTGCTCTGGACTGGTCCCGTGTCTGCATGCCGAATGATTCGAGTGGAACGAGCGTCCCGGTTTTATTAACTTTTCTGCTGAGTCAGCAGAAAATAACCTCACATCATTGGTTGAACTGTTTGACCAATGAGAAGCCGGCTTGTGCTAGTGAGTATACCGCTGTTCTTAAGCGAATCACTTTTGCTCACCCTTTCGTTACGGACGCAACTGCATCATGTTCAGGAAGCAGACCCGGCCTAAGATGGTTGACATGCCTCGTCGGGAACCATCGTTCCAGCTTTCCAGCTCCAGGCCCCACAGTGTCACACCTCGGTCATCACTCCGGCAGCCTCGTCAACGTCCAGCTCCAATCCCAGCCCCAAAGAGCGAGTCCGTGACAGGGCAGCCTCGTCAACGCCCGGCTCCAACACCAGCGTCAAAGAGTAGACCCGTCGATGTAATGCCTCGACGGGTATCGACTTGTGCCCGGGAACCGTTCTCTTTACTTAGAGAAATTCTCTCGGACAAGACGAGGGATCTGGAACCTGAGAAGAACTATACGGCCCAGATCCCTGTTATCGATGAGCCGAGGGAGATTCGTCGGCCGAGCTTCGAACCGGCATTCCCTGGGTTCAAGCTCCACCGCCTGTGGAAACTGCAGCCGGGACTTTATTGTCTGCTCGGATGGGACAAGCCTTCGCGGGAGCTTTTGTTGCGCCACCACAACTTTGTCTTTAGAAGTTACCTGCCGAATGGAGTGATTGAGCCACCGTACGAGACATTAAAGACCTACTTGGAGGTCGGGAAGCCGGAAGATGGGCAACGACGTCGGCGTGTCACCGTCCAATGGGTGTCACTGTAAACAATGACACTGATAAAAACGGCCTTTTTAAAGGCCACCAAAAATTTCAATCGTTTGACACTCAGTAGCGTAAAACATATATTTTGTTTTACCCCCAGTCTTACTCCTGCTGTAATGAAGTTTTATTATAAGTCCCATGAGGTTTCAATAAAGTTTATTGGTATTTTGTACGGTACGGTACTTAGTTACCGACTTCAACAAATATGGTTTGACCGAGAAATTTAATCGTTCCTCTGTCAACATAGTTTGTTCAAATGGGTAAGCGCTTGGACTGGGACATTAAATAATTAAAATGGCCTTTCTCAAGGCCACTAAATAAAACGCTGAGTCAGTGTTATTAGTGCGCACCAACAGGAGACCTGCAGCGTATCCTATACGGTACGTAGCGTCGCACCTTAGAGACCAATGATTAGTGGGGCTCAGGACATCCTGCTTGCGCTGAGGAGAGAAGATGGAAACTACGGTGGAAGAAATCTTCGCTGAGATGATTGAGCGACGGGCTCCACTAGCACCGATATCCTCACTCCGGCCGCCTCGTCAACGTCCAGGAGCCTCGCAGAGGCGTGTTCACTTCGCTTTGGACTGTCCAGCTCCGAGACCAGTGGCAAGGAGCAATCCTGTCACTGTAATGGATTGTGTTGCGGCTACTCCACGGCGAAAGCTTCAGAGGCTGGAGCGGCGCTTCTACACTCCACTTGGGCAACTACGCCATGGCGAGCAGAATCGACGGTTGTGGCGGATGAAACCCGGCCTGTACGAATTGCTATTTTTCGTACGCCAGGATGGTGAGGCTACTCTGCGGGAGGTTGGTTCCTTGGAGCTGACGAGAGTTCGCCTGCCAAGGAGAATGGAGTGGCCGTGGAAGTCGACGCATCTGAAGATTCACGGGCCGGGGGAGGACCCTTCGTATCCCAGAGGGAAGGCCGAATGGGTCCGTCGCTAGATCATCTAAAAAAACGGCCTTTTTAAAGGCCACCAGATTTTTCAATCGTTTTTGAACTCATGCATTTGCAAAGTTTTATTATAAGTCCCATGACATACTGGGTGTTGGTAATCTGTACGGTACGTAGTTGCCGACTCTAAATAATATATTTTGACCGAGAACTTTGTTCATTATTCGTTCAACACAGTTTATTTAGTGCGCTTAAAATAAATGTTATGGGGCTTAACAGCCATAGCTTGGAGTAAAGAATAAAATGAGTTGTGTTTGCAAACACAAACAATTACACGTTTCTAACATAGAGTTACAGTCGGGCTAAGATTGGAGATACGTAGTTGCCGACTCTAAATAATATATTTTGACCGAGAATTTTGTTCGTTATTCAGTCAACACAGTTTGTTTAATGTACCTAAAACAAATGTTATGGTGCTTAAGAGTCATAGCTTTGAGTAAAACATAAAATTGCTTTCAAACACAAACATTTGCAAGTTTCTAACGTAGAGGCACAGTCGGTCCAAGATTGGAACATAAAAACGGCCTTTATCAAGGCCACCATTTTTAGTACTTAAATTTAACTGACCAATAGGAGAAGAGTGCTGTGTCAGCAACGCCTATATAATGAGAGAGTAGTGCGATGTTTCCTCATTCCTCCACTGAGCTGATTGCTGATCTGATCTCCAAGTCATGGACTCTTCTGAGACTTCTGCAGCTGTAGAATCCATCCTGGCTGAGAACAAGGTGAAGTCTATCTTCGATCCGCCGGACGCACCTTCTACATCCACAAGCGTGGTTTCGCCGCCAAGTCCCCTGCACTTTGGAGCACCGACAGCAGAGTCATCGGATGAAGATAATAGGAAATTCATTTCAAAACATGACCCCTTCGTACCGAAGGCAACTTCATCCTCCAGCACACCAAGAATATCATTGAAGAAGACACCACGGGTAAGAAATGCGCCCAAGTGTACCCACCAATTTAAGAGAGGGCCGAAGAAGGGTGAAGTGTGTGCAGTCTTCTGCAAAATAGGAGAAAAGTTCTGCGCTAAACACAAACCGGCAGAGAAAAAGCCGCCAGCATCTAGTTTTGACTTTGAAACTATAGCTCAGGAGGGAAAATTCCGAAGATTGAAAGTTTCCAAAAAATATAAACTCCTACAAATTAAAGAGCGCAAAGTAATTTTGGAAAACAGCGGAAGAATCCTAAAGGTAAGACTGCCTGGATATTTGCAACCAATACCCAAGACTGGGTCATACTTAGTATTTCAAAGGCGGGCAAAGGCGAACTGGCAAAGGCGATGTGGGAGTGCGTCTAGATTGGATCAGCAGCTCAGAAACGGCCTTTTTCAAGGCCACCAATTGTTTCACTCGTTATAGTACTCACAGTGTGCTAACTCTGTTGTCTTTCACAAACAAAGTATATTATGTAAAATCCTACAACATAATTAACCTACATTGCGTAGCTTTCCTTCCAGTCAACAATCGTCGAGACCAGTCGTAAACCTTGGTGGAGAATTCAAAACGGCCTTTTTAAAGGCAAAAAATTGATTAACTCGTTATAGTACTCACAGTGTGCTAACTCTGTTGTATTTCACAAACATAGTATATTATGCACAATCCTACAACATAATTAACCTACATTGCGTAGCTTTCCTTACAGTCAACAACGGTCGAGACCAGTCGTAAACCTTGGTGGAGAATTCAAAAACGGCCTTTTTAAAGGCCAGCAAATGATTAACTCGTTATAGTACTCACAGTGTGCTAACTCTGTTGTATTTCACAAACAAAGTATATTATGCACAATCCTACAGCATAATTAACCTACATTGCGTAGCTTTTCTTACAGTCAACAACGGTCGAGACCAGTCGTAAACCTTGGCGGAGAATTCAAATACGGCCTTGTTAAAGGCCAGCAATTGATTCACTCGTTATAGTACTCACAGTGTGCTAACTCTGTTGTTTTTCACAAACAAAGTATATTATGAGATGAAATAAACTGATAATGCAAGCTGCAGACTGAATTAATATTTACATCTCTCGTTTTAGTACTCAAATTGAGCTAACTGTGTTGCCTTTCACAAACGAATTATATTATAAGATGAAATGAACCGATAATACAAGCTGCAGCCTGAATTAATATTTACAACTCTAGTTTCATCGATTCTTTGCATTCAAAAAAAGATTTTGTTTGTTTGTTTGTTAGGTTGACCTTGAAAATAATAAAAGCATTGTCAGCAGTTAAGATAAGAGACTGCTGAAAAGCATTGTCAGCAGTTAAGATAAGAGACTGCTGAAAAGCATTGTCAGCAGTTAAGATAAGATACTGCTGAATATGCAGTAGTTATTACTATAAATAGAGGCGTTCTGTAGAGTTGATCATATCCATCTGCGACGTTTACCTGACAACATGGTCTATGAGATTGTTCACCACCAAACAGCGAGAAGGGTTAAACGCTCTCCTCTGTGGCTGAAAACATTCTACCTCCGTGTTCCGATTTATTGGACGACGGAGATAACTCAAGAATGCGACTTGTGGAGAGTTTCTGAGGCTCTAGACAGTATCAGGGCCGAATGCCGAGCGACTACTATTAAATTGACAACGTCCGACGTAGGGTTCTGGATGGCGCCTACTCCTCTGGAAGATGACTTACCCTTCAAGACCAACGTCATCAAAGACCTGAAGCGTTTGCTGCGGCTTGGCCAAAGGGTGACTCTCACCGTCATCGTTTCTTGAGGACGTATCCTGCAGACCCACAACGCCATCTCAAACTCCACCTTCTGAGGGCAACTACAAACGGCCTTTTTCAAGGCCACCATGAATTTCACTCGTTTTAACTAAGCTAAGCGTCTTATTTGAACCATACCAATTATTTATCTTTTCGATTATTAATGTTTCTACTAATACTGAAATTAATAATTACCAACACATGGTTTTTAAAATTTTTAGTTGTACAAAACACATGGTGGTTTCTTAATTTTACCTCAACTAACAATTGAAATTTATGATATTAAGTATGCACAAGTGTATCTATTTCTCTCTCTCTCTCTCTCTCTCTCTCTCTCTCTATATATATATATATATATATATATATATACATTTTTTGAGATCAAAACCTATGTTTACGGTTTTTCTACCATAATTTAGCACTTTTTTTACTGACTAAAACCTAATGCTCTTATTCGTTGTTTATTTTTGCTTGCTCATCACAAAATTCCCCTATAAATAAAGGTAAATAGTAGTCACCGGTCATTCATATCCTATCTACCATCATGGCACCACTAGACATCCCTCACCACTGGAAGCAAATTGGAGAAATAATTGAAAATGTCTTACAGGAAGATGTGGAGGAGATTGAAGATACTAGCGACTCCGAAGACCTGACCAACTCCGATGACAACACATCATCAATAGATGTCTCTGACATAGAAGATGCAATAGCATTTGTTCTTCACGAGGATTATCCGGAGTCAGTCGCCGACAGTATTGAATTTTATCTCCTGTCCGAAGATGAGGATGACAACAGGACTCCTGTCCTACGTGATGTTCCCGATGCAAGGCGGAGACTATTCGATAGTTCCAGTGGTGAGGAAGACGATGATGGCGTTGCATACCTGAGCGACTAATTAGAGAAGTCTGTTTCAAACGGCCTTTTTCAAGGCCACCAATTGTTTCAATCGTTTTAAAACTCAGCCGAATTCGCAATGTTTTTTTTTCCTTAAACTAAAAAAGCCACAAGCAGAGTATAATAAACGAATGAAAAAATGGTAGCCGTTAAAACGGCTGTTTGGATGTGTTTTTCAACTGTATAAAGGGTTTATTGTTCAACAATGATGTCATCATCTGATAGATAATCTGCCCCTACTAATCTTTCTAATGCAGCCATTACTTCTCTGGATTGGATAGTTGTTCTGCTTGATACAACGTTAACCTGTACTGGTTGATCATCACTTTCTTGTCTTTCCGTGGGTGTAAATGATAATTGAAAAGGTGGTGTTGTGGAGGATATATCTGGGACCTGTATAGGCTGCTCCATAATTATGTTGTGGTTAGTAAGCTTATAGCAATACTAATTTATAATTTCATTTATGTTTACTTTTTAAATGAATGAACCAATGGCAATGAAAGTGATGATGTTAGCAAAAATATAAACCAATAGTAATTCAATGCTGAGGTCAGCATTTGCTATAAAACTAGAACATGTGAAAAATGGCTCTCAATACTACTTTTGGAGCAGTCTATAACACACTGAGAAATTTATTCAATCACAATGTACTATTGTCAACGTTGTAATGAAGATTTCATAAATGAGGATTTATATATATATATCACTGTGAAATTTACCATAATGCTACTAATAATGCATTATCCGATTGTGAAGACCATCCCGATTTCTTACACTTCCTTGCTGACACTGAACACTCTACACGGCAGAGCAGACCAAGCGTAATTGCATATGCACCTCCTAGCAAACAAAACTCAGTGGATCCTGAAGATGAATCCTCACCCTCTACTTCTAGAGGGACTGCGAACAAAGATGCAACGTTGGGAGTCAACATTTTAGTGGAGGCGTTTGACAGATCTGTCGTTCGACATTACAGAATAAATAACATCAATACACTTGAACTACAAATATTTCTGACCCTCGTTAAAGATGTTATAATTGCAAAATTAAATTATGAACTTAACCGTTTGAATTTCATTAAATTTGGATTACTATTGGACACAACATTTAATAATGTAGAAGGAGAAATATCCAACAGAGGGTTTCTTTCTAGAAACCGAACTATCATGGAGACGTCAAATTTAGATGAAATAGTTGATGAATGTTTACAAGAATTGGTGCTTAAAATAACTGAACATGAAGCTCGTGGATCCGGATGGTCCTTGCTCAATGTAAACAACCTGGATTTACGAGTTCATAAACGTGGATACGGTGAACGTGGCAGCAGTTTTATTCCATTGCCAGCAAAGATTAAAGATAATAAATCATGTATTAATGTTCAAAACAATGACAATGAATGTTTCAGATATTCCATGTTGGCGAAATTTCTTGTTCATGAAGGTGTCCAACATCCTGAACGACCGAATAGAAGATATCAAGAACTAAATGGTAGATATAAATTTAATGGATTAAACTACCCAGTGTCATTGTCTGATATAGGAAGTTTTGAAAAACGTAATGCAGGTGTATCTGTTAACGTGTTTGGACTGGACAGAATAAACAATGTGTACCCGTTAAAAGTGGTACCACGTGAATTGACTGACCATACTGATTTACTGTTACTAAAAGATGAAACTGTTTCACATTATGTGTACATAAAAGATTTCACTAAGCTCATTCACTATCAGCTCACCAAAAGAAAGTCACCAATAACAGTGTGTAAAAGATGTTTCTGTTTTAAAAATATCTCTATAAATAGAGGAGGTCGTAGTTGGCTGACGGAACACTCTAAACTTTGTGGAGATCATGCAGCAGCAAAAGTTATCCTTCCAACTCTGAATAGTTCTATTCTAAAGTTTAGGAATATCCATCACCAGTATCGCATCCCAATTGTAATTTACGCAGATTTTGAATCGTCATTGATACCAGTGGAAAATGTGGATCCTGACGCAGCAGACAGTAGGAAATACCAAAAACACGAGCCAAACAAATATTGTCTTTTGGTAAAATCAACACTTTCATACGAGCATCTTCGGCACTACGATATTCCAACGGAGCCAAAGCTTTACCGTGGGGAGCAAGCTGCAACACGATTTGTTGATGATCTATATGATATTGCTGAAAAAGTATCTACCCTCTACAGTTACATTGTTCCTATGGAAAATCTCACTGACCTTCAAGAACTATGTCATCAAATGGAGGACATTTTTTACTTGTGTAAACAGGAGTTTTCTGAGGACAACATCAAAGTGCGTGACCATGATCATTTGACAGGAGCCTATAGAGGAGCAGCTTGTAACGCCTGCAATATCAACTTTAAGCTACCTAACTTTATACCGGTTGTATTACACAATTTAAGTGGATACGACGCACACTTTATTATTCCAGAACTTGGACGAGACAAAGGACAAATTGACGTATTGGCTCAAACGACAGAAAAATTTATTAGTTTTTCAAAGAAAGTAAAAAATATAAAATTAAGGTTTATAGATTCCTTAAGGTTTATGCCATTCAGTTTGATGACACTCTCTAAGAATCTGGAAAGAGATGACTTAATTGAAACGAGGAAGCTGGTTCCAGAAGATAAGATGGAGCTCGTATTAAGAAAAGGAGTGTTCCCGTACGACTACATAGATTCCCTTGCTCGATTTGACGAGACTGCGTTACCTCCACCAGAAATGTTTTACAGTAAACTCAATGAATCTCCAGTAGATCCAGAAGATTATGAGCATGCTGTCAAGGTATGGAAGGAACTTAATATGTCGACGCTCGGAGATTATAATGATTTTTATGTGAAACTTGATGTAACTCTCCTTTGTGATGTAATGGAGGAATTTAGAAATTCCTGTTTGTTAGCTTACGGACTGGATTGTTTCTATTACTTCACATCTCCGGGGCTGGCTTGGCAAGCTATGATGAAGGAAACTAAATGCGAACTCCAACTTTTAACTGATATTGACATGGTTCTTATGGTTGAAGCTGGTGTTAGAGGAGGGCTCACACAATCGGTCACACGATATGTCAAAGCCAATAACAAACATCTTCAAAATTATAACTCCACTAAAGAATCAGTCTACCTAGGCTACTTCGACGCCAATAACCTTTATGGATACGCCATGTCAATGCCATTACCTTTTGGCGGATTTTGCTGGGTTGATTCTAATGTTTTAGGAGACATTATGAGCATCCCGAAGTTCAGCGATATCGGATACATATTGGACTTTGACTTCGAGTATCCTCAGCACCTTCACGACCATCATTATGACCTTCCTCTATTACCAAGGTCCGAGGTTCCTCCAGGAGGCAAATATTCAAAGTTGATGACAACACTTGAAAATAAATCTAATTACATTGCACATTATTGGATTGTACAGCAAGCAATTGAACTAGGAATCAAAATTGTTAAAATAAACCGAGTCCTTCAATTTACACAAAAGACCTGGCTAAAACCGTATATAGAATCGAACACTTCAAGAAGAGCAGCTTCCACATCAAGTTTTCACAAAGAATTTTACAAACTGATGAATAACGCCGTCTATGGGAAATGTCTTGAAAACAAAAGGAATCACATGAATTTGAAACTTGTTTCTGATGAAAAGAAAATGTTAAAATTAGTTCAAAAGCCTAACTTCAAAACATCTATCATAATAAACGAAAATCTTGTAGCTGTATGCATGAACAAAACAAATGTTGTCATGGATCGACCTCTTTATGTAGGAATGTGTATACTTGATATTTCAAAGACCCATATGTACGACTTCCACTACAACAAGATGGTTGCCTTTTATGGACGAGATCGAATTGGAATTAGCTACATGGACACTGACGGGATCGTATATTGGATCAAGACACTTGACATGTATGATGACCTTAGAGTGTTTCCTCACAGGAATGATTTTGACTTCTCCGACTACCCAGTCAACCATCCGACATACGACAACTCTGTTAACAAGAAGGTTTTAGGAAAGTTCAAGGATGAAACTTGCGGAGTACCACTTGAAGAAATTGTCGCCCTCATGTCGAAGATGTACGCGTTAAAATTAATGACAGATAGAACAGCGAATGTCACATCAACGGTCGCAGCGGATGAGGATGAAGCAGGGATTATTAAGAAGGCAAAAGGAATAAAAAAGATGTACATAATGAAAAAAATGAAATTTGAACATTACTACAACTGTTTATTCAGAAGAGTTGGGTACTGTGCATCTTTTAACACAATCCGGAGCTTCAATCATAATTTATATAGTATAACTGTGAAAAAGAAGTCATTGGCAGACAAAGACGACAAACGTGTGATCCTTCAAAACAACATCCACACACTTCCTTATGGACATTATTCATTAACATAAATTGATTAAGTGCATCATCATCCTGAGAAGTAAACTGGTGGAAGATCTATAAAATGCTAATTAATTAAGTATATGTTAAATAAAGTTTTTAAAAAGCCACTTCAGTGGCCTTGACCCAGTTTTCGTGTGTTCAGAATAAGCATTTTTTTAAATTAGCAAAAACTACATTACTTATTTAACATTTAGCCTTTTTTAATAAATGAAACAGTTTTGTAGTTCAGTTACTAAACGATTGGAGGATAAAGCGAACCGATGGACGAGAGAAAATCCATCGTTGAAGAACTTCACAAACCAGTTCGAAGAAATTTTCCTAGAAGATCAACGGTCGTGAAAGGCATTCATGACCTATATCAAGCGGACCTTGTAGAAATGAAACCGTACAGTAGGATTAATAAAGGTTTTAGGTACATTTTAACGGTTATTGATTGTTTTACAAAAGTAGCCAGTGCAATTCCACTGAAAAACAAAAGTGGATCGTCTATTACAGAAGCAATGAAAGAAGTACTTCAGGCGATAGGGAAACGTATAAAAAATCTGCAGACAGACGATGGTACAGAATTTTTTATCAAAGATTTTTTTGATCTAATGAGGAAAAATAAAATAAATCATAATTCAACTTATAGTGAAAAGAAAGCCGCTATTGTAGAACGTTTCAATCGCACTTTGAAAACTTCAATGTACAAGAAATTTTCAGAAAGAGGCACCTATGTATGGTATGATATTCTTCCTACTTTAATAAAAGATTACAATGATAAAAAACATCGTACAATAGGTATGAAACCAAATCAGGTGAATAAAGCAAATGAATCTAAAGTTTTGAAATGCATAAAGAAAAGTACCAAACCAATATTAGATAAGAAACCACCCAAAAAATTTGCAATAGGAGACAATGTGAGGATATGTAAATATAAACAGATCTTTACCAAAGGTTACCTTCCGAATTGGACAAACGAGGTTTTCACAGTGCATCGAGTACAGCCTACTATTCCTGAAACTTATATTTTAAAGGATGTTAAAGGAGAGATACTGCAGGGAGGGTTTTACGGACATGAGTTGTTAAAATCCAAGACTGGCAATGTTTATTTGGTTGAAAAGATATTAAGAAAAAGAGGTAATAAACTTTTAGTGAGATGGTTGGGATTTGACAAGAGCGAAGATACTTGGATAGACAAAAAGGACCTACTTTGAAATAAAAAATCAGTAACGGGACAGCATTTGAGAAGACTGTTTATGCAGTAAATAAATTATGGAAATTATCTGCCAGAATGAAAGACTTGATATTAACAATATTGATTGTTTGACACCGGATATTTTTGATAATGAGGTAAGTAAACATGGCTGTTTATTGCCTAACACAATGAGGTGTATTATTAGTGGGCCTTCAAACTGTGGAAAAACCAACGTTGTTTTTAATTTAATAACAAAACCAAACGGCTTAAGCTTCAATAATGTTTATATTTTTTCCAAATCTCTGAATCAACCAAAATATTTATTATTGGAAAAGATTTTGCATGATGTACCCGATGTTTCATTGCATAAATTTGACACAAGTAGTGAGATTATAGAGCCTAACAATGCTGAACCGTATTCAGTTTTTATTTTTGACGATGTTTCCTCTGAAAATCATGATAGGATAAGAACATACTTCTCTATGGGTAGACATAATCATATTGACTCTATTTACATAGGTCAAACATATAGTAAAATCCCGAAACAATTAATTAGAGACAACGTAAACTTTTTAATTGTTTTCAAGCAGGATGAAAAAAATCTCAAACATATATACAACGATCATGTTGGTGCAGATATGTCATTTGAAAAATTTCGAGATGTGTGTGGGAAAGCTTGGAAAGAAAAATATGGGTTTTTAGTTATTGATAAAGAAAGATCTATGACAAATGGTCGTTACAGAATAGGGTTCGATGGATTTGTTTTATTACATTGACTTCTGCCTATAACAAATTCAGTATTTGTGGTGAAGGCGTTGAGAACAGTCGGAACTAATAATGTCGAACCAGGAGGAGTTGCTTAGTGAAATAAAAGTCCTAAGTGACTCAATACGGAAGAAAAACCTGCTACTAAAAGAAGGATTGATGGCTAGAAATAAATATTTGGAGGAAACCTTCAAGCCCATTGTCGAACCCCTGAATAAAATAAATGATAAAATTACCAAATCGACTCTACTAGATCAAGAAATAAAAGAACGAGATAAAAAGATCGTTAAACAAGATGAAACTTCAGGAACATACGGATCAGAATCCGGGTCAGAATCATTTAGCAGAACGAGTCGTTCAGGAGAAGAAGAAGAAGAAGAAGAAGAAGAAGAAGAAGAAGATAAAGAAGATGAAGAAGAAAGTAAATCCGACATTGAAGGTGAAACAGATCCTTTAGAACCAACAGAATCCCCCACAAACATTAGTATTTTAAGTAAAGAAATTGGCAAAAAAGGACCTCTTTCACGAAATTATATACTAAAAATGCTACATGGTGCACATAAATCGAGTAAATACCACGTGTATGGAGCACGCTTGGAAAAAGACGGTCTTCGTATGGGGGATAGTATGTTAGAGATAGATGACAAAGTTAATATAACAGTTAAAGACCAAACTTTTAAGGGTACCGCTGGACTGTTTTAATTGATCTTTAAACCCTCTCCAAAAAAATATACTAAGAAGGATTTGAATGATTTTAAAAACATATGTATTTTAACCAACTCCCATAGAAAAGGTTATTCACATAATACACCTATTCATAGAAATAGATCGGAGAAGTATAGAGAAGTTATTTCAAAGCTGTTTTCTAGTATTAGAGGAAAACGTCCGAAGGCTAAGGGTAAAGGAATGTCGATGAAATCGGTGTATGATACAAATATTATATACTATAATAATGTGAATAAGCTGGTTGACAGAATGCGATTAATATATGAATCTATACAGGCTGGGCATAACGGATTGGATAACGAAATGATTGCTTTAACGGAAGAGTTAAAAGGTCGGGGATACATAGCTTAAGTATTCAGTCTAAAGATGAGTGTTGATAAGTTCGGTCGTCATGAGAGCTCTTTGGTTCGAGAGGTTTTGAGAGGTCCACCTGGAGAAGGTTTTCAGTTGACTCGAGACGGAAACTATGATCTAAGAAGGAAACGTTTGTGCAATATTGCAGATCCTATCAACAAAGATGGAGCAGTAAACCTTGGAACAATTCGTACATTTACATTAAATTGCGAGACAAATGACACCATGTTTGATGCTAAATATAAAAGAATTATACATGTGGCAATTGCAGAAAAAGATACAGATGCTGTGAATAGGCGATTTGTTTTGGAAGAAATAAAGCAATTAAAACAAGATATTTACCAAAAAATCGACAAATTACAGTCTATGGTGATTCTTTTCACCTCTTCGAAAAAGGAAAGTCGGGGAACACCTTCAAACAGTGTAAACGCAATATATGATACAAACAGTGATGCAGAAGAGTCATTATCACTGCCAGACGTTAGAGTAATCTAATGAAGTAAGGTGTTAAAACAAAAATAAATTATCATACATGGAAGGAAGACGTTCAGTAGTGAACTATCACTCATGAAAAGAGGACGAGGACTCACTAGTAGCGCAGTGTCTCTTTTTAAAAAAGCATTTTCCACTTTACCTACAGGTGCATTAATAAACACAGCTGTTGACGCACTTCCAATTGAGCTACATTTGCCTGGAGGTTATCAATATTGTGGTCCAGGTACGAAATTGCGAAAGCGTTTGGTACGAGGAGATCCTGGAATAAACAAATTGGACGAAGCTTGCAGAGCACACGATATTGCATATTCAAATTACTCAGATTCGGAAAGAAGATCAATTGCAGATAGAGCTCTTGCTGAAAAAGCTTGGCAGAGAGTAAAATCAAGTGACGCAAGTGTTGGTGAACGAGCAGCTGCATTAGCAGTAACTGCAGCCATGAAAGCCAAAACAGCAGTTGGAGGAGGATCGAGGAGAAGAAAAACAAACACACGTCGCAGAAGAAATATTTCCGGTGGGGGCACTAGTAAAAGAAGGAATACTAATAAGAGAGTTAATCGTAAGCGAAAAAAGTGTTCAAAATGTTCAAAAAAAAGGTAAACGGAAGAGGATTATACCTAAGACCATACCGTGCATATTAAATAAAAACAAATTAATTTTGCCGAATAAACCTTTGAACAACGAGGAACTTGAACGGTATGCATCATGTTTAAAAATCCCTTTTTTCAGAGGGGTGTTCATGCGAAACGGATTGCCAAGAAAAATCTGGAAAAATGAAGCCGCAATTGTAAACCTTGATTATGCTAATGGTGCTGGGACACATTGGGTTTGTTATAAGAAAATATTTGATTCTGTTTTTTATTTCGACAGTTTTGGGAATCTTCCACCTCCTAAAGAGTTACAAGTGTATTTCGGTGCAGTACCTAACGTAGTTTTCAATTATGATAGAAAACAAAGAGAAGACACGTCAGTATGTGGACATTTATGTTTGGAATTTCTAGCCACAAGTGTCAGTCAACTGTAAGATGTCGTCTTGTACTGTAACAGTTAGTGGTTCAACATCAACTTTACGAAGTACATTATTTCCACCATTACACCTGAGAGATGATAGACAGTGGGAAATTGCACTTTTGGATTTTACTACTTACAACTCAATCCCAAACATAATAGAAGGTGTTAATAATAAATTTCACTACGTGAGAAAGAAAAATACTGAAGGTCTGGCTGATGTACGTGAATTTGTTGAGATTAAAACTGGTGCTTATGAAATAGCTGACATAAACAGAGAACTTCAAAATAAGTTAGGAAAGGATGTAATTGAACTAAGAGCGAATAATAACAATTTAAGAAGTGAAATAAAATGCAAGTTTTATATGGATTTCACTCTACCAGCATCGATTGGTCCTTTACTTGGTTTCCCATTATACAAGTCGGTTCTTGAACCAAATATCTACCATACAAGTCCAAAAACTGTGAACATAATTAAAGTTAATACTATAAATATCACGTGTAACATAGTTCAAGGGGCTTATAAAGATGGATCGAACCAACATATTTTACATTCGTTTTATCCAACCGTTCCACCTGGATTTAAGATAATTGAAAAACCTCATAATCTGATATATCTTCCATTAAACTCCACTCATATTTCAGACATCGTATTGAACGTACTAGATCAAGACGGTGACATCGTGGATTTCAGAGGAGAAATTATTACTGTACGTTTACACATTAGACAGGCACCGTAAAAGAACGATGGGACTTGAATTTACATATAACACTAAACAAACATCAGACAATTCTAGTATATCTCCTAACGTAGAGAGGTTAACTAGAGAGAACATTAAATTTTTAGAAGGACTTGGTTTCAGAGTCAATGATAATGGACATACTGGATATAAAACATGGACCGGTTTTCGACGAAACGTTGTGGGAGAAGGAGCTTCACACTCACAACCCTTACGCTTCATCGAAATTAGGAAATAATGATGAGATCCGAATTCCAATACAACATCAAGATGCATATACTTTACCGTCTGAAAGCTATATTTATATTGAAGGAAGGGTTTTGGAAAAAGATGAAAATACAACATCAAAAGTACCATTCATAAATAATCCAATGGCCTTTTTGTTTGAAGAAATCCGGTACGAAATATCTGGCATTGTAGTAGATTCGACTAAAAAAGTCGGTATAAGCAGTACGCTTAAGGGGTTGGTTTCTTTATCACCTAATGAAACGAACGCTTTAAAAACAGCCGGATGGATATTACCAACTACGACCAAAATAGTACCTAATTCAAGTGGTTATTTCGACTTTTGCGTTCCGTTGCGGCTCTTACTAGGATTCGCTGAAGACTACAGAAGAATAATAATTAATGTCAAACAAGAATTGGTTTTACTGCGATCATCCTCTGATGTGGATATTATACAAGCTGATAGCGGAACAACTCCCACAACACTTGAATGGAAATTGAAGTTAGATAAAATAGTTTGGAGAGTACCTCATGTACGGTTGGCCGATGAACGACGAGTAAGTCTATTACGGATTCTGGACTCTGATAGGGATATTGTGGTTCCTTTTAGAAGCTGGGAAATGCATGAATGGCCTGTCTTGCCTAAAACTCAACGTCAAACGTGGGCTGTGAAGACTTCGAGTAATTTAGAAAAGCCTAGATATGTTATTTTTGCTCTGCAAACAAATAAAAGATCTAATATTACTGCTAATGCCAGTAGCTTTGATCATTGTAAACTTTCAAATATTAAGTTGTTTTTAAACTCACAATTCTTTCCCTATGACAGTCTTAATGTAATGTTTTCTAAGGACAGATATGGTATTTTATACGATATGTATGCTAGGTTTCAATCGTCATACTATGGAAGGACGAACTCGCCTCTCCTCAACCCTTAAACATTCAAGAGTCTCGCACCAATTGCAGTCATAGACTGTTCAAAACAAAACGAATCAATTAAATCATCAACAGTAGATATTCGCATCGAGTTTGAGTTGGAAGAGAATATTCCAGACCAAACAACAGCGTATTGTTTGATACTACATGATACAATCGTAACGTACACCCCTCTAACAGGCGTGGTTAGAAGAATAATATAGATGTTTTTACCACATTATTCAGCACCTACATATATTTACCCCCGCCACAAGTTTATAAAAGGGAGATTCTTCTGCGAGAGGACATCAGTATACCACCTGCAGACAGCAAGACAACATTGATAGTTAAAATGGACAGTATGCCATCTAATTTTCTTGAAGATGTAACGCTCGAGTCTGCATCAACAGAGGTGACAGCTGCATCTAAAACGTCGAATCAAGACTTACCTGAAAACACAAAACCTAGTGAGGACTCTGCAAAAACAAAGGAAACTACTTCTTTTCCAATTGACAAAGACACAATTCCACCTGGTAATCCTAGTGAGGACTCTGTAAAAACAACGGAAACCACTTCTTTTCCAATTGTCAAAGACACAATTCCACCTTATAATAATAATAATGATGATGTTAAAACTAATACAACACCAGCTGAAAATGTAGAAGAGTCCGCAGAAAAGGACACAACAACTACTGAGGAGATTAAGGCTGGACTCTCAGGATTTCTAACTTTCGAAGGAAATGATCAGAGGAAAAGGAAAAGATGTGAAAATGAATATGATGAACAAAATATGGATGTGATATTTGATGTATTTTTACGCGCAATGTATCCATTGAATTTAAACATGGATAAAACTGTTACTGTTGGTGTTTTCAAATCTTTGAACTTTAATCCTGCTGTGCTAATTAACCATTGCGGGAAAGCCTCATTGCTGCTTACGATAGACATATGGGATAAATTTACTAAACACGTATCTATCATTGAAGCCTACTTATACAACAACTTGACAGGGCGAAAAACTGCAATTGGATTTAACGAATCCGATTTAGAAATCGACAACATCAGACTTCGAGGTACTCAATTTGTGAGATTTAGAGATCTTTCTAAACACAATAAGAAAATCCTTTTAACTTTGGAAGAATTTCAAGTCCTGTCGAATCTAACACCAGTAATAATCAGATACATTCAGCAACTCGTCGCATATGCTCCACTTATTTTTGATTACCTCAACAGTTCGGTGAACACACATCCAGTTTTACCACTGATCTATGGCCCGATAGATCATTCTATATACAACAGATTGCCTCAAGAGGTGTCGTTCTACAGAAGGACCGGATTCTTTTTTAATAAACTTCGAAGTGAAGGAACCAAAATTAAAGTTTCTCCAACAAAGGAATTGCCGGAGAATATTTCAAATAAACAAAAAGTGTAAAATTATTTGAATGATTGCGTCAAGCAAGTGCTCATGTTGGGAGCACTAAAACTTTTTAAAAAAAGATTTACGTGACCTTGAAACAGTTCAGGTTTGCATATGTTATTCTTCTTTTCGCTGACTATATACATATGAAAATACTCACGCTGTGTGAGTGCAGTTGATTCCAAGCTTCCAAACAGTACCTATCCTACTCAGTCTTGTTTATTACATGCTTAAGTAAACTTCATAAAATGGAAAGATACTGTTGTGAAAACAAGTGTTTTGTGCGACCGAAACTAGAGGTAGACGGATTAGCCTGTGAAATATGTGAAAGTTATGGTATTTGTAAATGTCGATGTAAAACATATAAACTTCCAACTCCAACACGAGAAACGTTCACATTGTACAAATCCCAACACTGTTATACATGTTGTCCTAAAATGTGTGTGAAATTTGGACTGTATAGCGATATAATAAAATATTGTAACAAATGTCGCAAAGGTCTTTGTGAATGTCTACTACAATATTGTGCAAACAGGAAGAGTTGGGATGTGGATATAGAAGTAGAGTCAAAAGTAATAACAAGATGGAATAGCATGTAGAATATGTGAATGCTATGGTTACTGCAATAGAGTGTTAATTTTTAGGAAATGAAGGTTTGCATTAGTATAAATAGCTGTCACACCACCCACCCCATCTCAGAACAACTCCAGCTCTTGCCCAGTGAAAACCAACTTCATGCGCTCTCGTAGATTCAACACAAAATGGAGGAGTATAACCTGTGGAAACAAGCGTTACTCAAAGAATATCAAGATACGAATGATTTAAAAAAAATTGTAAGCCAACTACCAAAAAGTATAGCTGAAGAAATTATGAATGAACATTATAAAAATTGTGCGACGGATTTAATATGTTTCTATGAAAAAGATAGTCTTAGGATTTGTCGAAAGTGTTACGAGGATAACAAAAATGAATTTGCGGACTACGAACAAAAAGTTCTACATGAATCTTTTCAAGTCAACACGTCAACACTACAATTGAAATATCAATGTATGAAATGTAACGGTACATGTGTAGAAGAGAGATACACTAAATGCGAATGAATGTTAGCAAACTCTGACTGTTTATACGGTAGATTGCATCAACAAAGTGCTCATGCTGGGAGCAATTAAACATTTTTAAAAACTAATTTACGTGACCTTGAAACAATTCAGGTTTCCACATGTTATTCTTATTTTCACCGTATATATATATATGACAATATTGGGGCTATATGAGTGCAGTTGATTGCAAGCTTCCCATCAGTTAACAGTTGCAAAAATAAATACATACTGCTGCAGTGAGAAATGTTTCATAGAACCAAAATTACATTGATACGGAATGGACAAACCAATTTGTTTTAATTATAATATTAGAATGTCCAAAAAGTGCGTAGTAGAATTTCAAGCTTTCAGGAACAACCAAGACAAATATATCATAAAAGAACTAGCTTTTTTTGACATATCTACTAATGTCATTAACTATTTTCTTTTTAAGCCGCCTTTTCCTTTTAAGAAGTTAAATAGCAAAAGCTCTAGAACCAATAAATGGTTAATGAAGTATCTTCATCACATCACCTGGGACGAAGGATTTACACAATACAAAGAGCTGGATAGCATAATGTACCATTATTGTCAACAGTATGACGAAATCTACACTACTGGGGATGAAAAATCAAAGTGGATCAGAATGTACAGTACTTCAAATGTGACGGATATTGTGTTGGATAAGGAATTTGCAACGGAATTAAATGGTCTTTGCATCGGAGTAAAAAGCCCTCAGCATAAAACTGCAAATTGTGCATTGTCACGAGCATACAGAGTAGGCCGATTTATATCCGGTGGAGGGGGAAATCCACATATACCCATGCACGTACCTCCGTAATATCAGTTGGAGACAAGATCTCTTACAGAATACAACACCTAGCAAAAGAATCATATCAGCTTCTCCACAATGGCATCACCTTCTCCACTACAATCTCTTGCAGAAAAATTCAACCAACATTCAAAATCCGATCTCCTAGCAACAAAAAGATGTAGCGAACTTCAAGAGAAAAAACATTATGCTGTGCATTCGATGAAAAAGTTGGATACATCAGTTGGTGAAGCAGTTATAGCTGTTCTTGGAGAGTCACCCTACAAAGAAGAAGATAAACCTAAATTCCAAGTTTACCTGCCGAAAAGATTTGTTAATGTTCTTATGAACGAAGATTTGGATTCTGTCAAGCCCGGCGTATTGTATTTAGTTTCCCATGGACCTTCTGGAAACAACTCTACAGAAATAACAATCCATGTTAACAATACTTTGTAAAATAGTTTTGTACATAGCGTAAAATTCCATTGTAATCTCTGATTATTTTACCTTTTTAATTATGTATTATTTTTACTTAGGTATTATGTAATTATATTTTTAAAAAACTCATCACTGTGACCTTGACATAGTTTTGAAAGTGTCGGACTTACCCCCACCATTTTATTCTGACATAAATAGAACCCGTACTAGTGATCAGCTATCATTTCTCCATCAGCTCTCGTACCGTCAAGAACGAACTTAACCCATCAACATAATGAAGTTTCATCTGGTGATGCAAGACGAAGTGGATTTGGGAATACTTCACGAAACACTCCTGCATTTGATGACGGAACATCCTCCGATGGTAATGAAGATTACTGTTGAATTCGACAGCACAACCTTCTGCGATTCGGAGACGACTGAATCACCCACTGAATGGTCTCCGAATGCCACATCCGAAAATACAGAAGAAACCAAACCACAAGAACCTCCAAAGTACGAAGAAGAAAGCCAACCACAAGAACCTCCAAAGTACAAAGAAGGAAATAATGTTTAATACAATATACCTAGTTTGCTGTAAAGATAAGTTATGTAAACCTTGATTAAATCTTTGTAATGTTTGACAAATAAATTATCAAATCTTTTTTTTAAAAACCACTTTCGATGACCTTGAACTTGTTTCTACATGTCCGTAACCACCCACCCACTTGGGAGTAACAATGACTCTAGGTTTTTTTCTATAAAATGGTTACATTTAATTGCATAATTTTTAGCCAATTACTTGTCAGTGTTTCGTGATGACTAAGCATAAACAAGTAATAAAATCATGTCTGTCTGATCCTCACTACCATCCTGTCGTCTGACACCGATCCGCCAACATGTCTGCATCTACTCTGTGGTCCAAAGACATCGGCGACGAAGAGTTGGTGGAGATCACCCTGATTGCGGAGCATGGGGAGAGAATGAGAGCAATTTCAACTATGTCTGAGGACGAACTACATGAAAATCACTTCAATGAGATAAAGGCGATCATGTCATACATTGCCCAACCGACGATGCTTCCAGAGCAGTGGCCGGCGATATCTCGGCGGATGGAAAATCTCGCTGCGCTGAAGGCTGAGATCAACAGAAGAGGTCTATCAACTGAGATTTATGCAATATTTGTGTAAATTACAGATTTTAAGGACATGTGACAAACGGCCTTTTTCAAGGCCACCAGATGTTTCATTCGTTTGACACTCAGCAACCGCCAAATTCATTTTCAAATCACTCCCACGACTTCTATCAGTTTCGGAACAAATATTAATCCGTCCGTTTTCACTTTACCCCACATCCAATAACGTATGTCGTTCGTCACACCAAAAGATTTTAAATACATGTAACAAACGGCCTTTTTACAGGCCACCAGTTTGTTCAATCGTTTGACACTCAGCAACCACCAAATTCATTTTCAAACCTCTCTCTCGACTTTAAACAGTTTCTTAACGAATATAAATCCACCCGCTTTCACATTACCTCACATCCAATGACGTATGTGTATCGTCACACCAATACGTCATCGCCGTGACGTCATCACACCCTCTCGTCACACATACGTCATCACCACGTCACTCAAACGTCACTTCTGATTAAAAAACAATTATTTTTCAGCCGTCCCAGACTCCCCATATTGCCTCTACTCACACACACACACACACACACACACACACACACACACACACACACACACACACACACACACACATATACATTTGAACGAATGGTGTTTTTGTATCTGGGGACCACAAAACAAAAAGTTATTATGGTCTCGGGCTTAAGTCTTACCATGAGACCTAGGGTAATAGCTTCTTCCCTATAGGAGAAATTCGCTAAAAGAGATATTTTGTTATTTTGTATAATATTCATTTTTTTATGAGCTAAAATCTCCGTAGAACAATTTTATTATAAAATGTTTAATCGAAATTTTTCTGTTTCACACACACGAATAGTTATTGTAGGTCTTATAATCACCTGATAGGTTTTCATTAGTGTAAATTCCCGAGAACCCTTAATTTAACGTGCTGCAATTCAACGGTAACCTAATAAACTGTCTCGGTGAATATGTTCAATACGTTCTCTGGTCAAATTGGATATTCTACTTCGGGTACAAGATAATATTTTCCATAAAATCGGATCTTTAAAAGCCAATGGAGTTTAGCTCTAAGGGTAAATGATAATAAATGGATAATGACTTACCTATCTTAAAAAATAAGCGAATCAGCGGGATGAATGGCCAGACTGGCTGAAGGTATACATGTAGTTTACAATTTATGTTGCAGAGTACAGGGTAATGGACATGCGGCAGTGCCTGGACCGCTACCCCGGCGTGTTAGTGGACTTCCTCGCCTCTCAGAAGACCCTCCAGAGGTTCGACCGGTCCAGGGAGCCTCCAGCCGTTGGGCCGTGGCGCCGTTTCTTCCTGCTGTGGAGTCTCCTCTCGCGGCTGTCGCCAAGGGTCTACACTGTGCCTCTCCCTTTGCTCCAGTGGCTCCTTTACCCACAGTCTACTTCCATCAACCCATTTTCCTACCCTGGATCCCCTCAAGTCAACCCCTTTTCCTATGCCGGGTCGCCTCAGGTCAACCCCTTTTCCTATGCCGGGTCGCCTCAGGTCAACCCCTTTTCTTTCCTTGGGTCACCTTCCTCTTGACTAATATTTGTGATACTAATACTGAGAGTAAAACATATGAGGACTGTTAGTTTAATTTTTTTCCTAACTGTCCCGTAAAATAAAACTCCAAATAACAAACTATTCTAAAGTTTGTGATATTAAGAAAATATCAAATTAGTATGGGGTCTGCATAGACAACCAACTAATGTAATTGACTGCATGTACGTTACTTTAAATAACAATTCGGTAAATTACCTGCAATTAATTTAAATTATATGTTCAGTTCCCCAAGACCCCCTTCTCCCATTCCCCTCTCTTAGTTTCCGTTGCCATTCAAGAAATTGTTAATTATTAGTGCCATACTGTTATATATACTTTAACATATTATAGTTAATTTTTTTAAGTATCGTTTTTCCAAATACCTATGAATGAAATCACAGTTTTATAAAACCTTTTGTTCTATAATATAACCGTGATTCTTTCTCCTTTAAATTGTATATTATTTAATTGAACTGTTAATTATTAGAGGCACAGTATACAGGGTAATTCGGGATGGGTGTAACTAACTTCGCCAAATGATTCCTTACATCCAAGAAAAGAAAAATATGTCCAATCAACATGGGTCCGTAATAGGCTAGGCCATTTAGACTTAAACTTGGGCAAAATTAATAACAAGCAAAACCAACTAGAATGTGTTAGGCATGTATCCCTTAACATTTTGTGAAAATTCCCAACTTTTCCCACTTTAGCAAAATCCGCCATCTTGGAAAATGGTGGACAATCTATAAAACACTGCAAGGTTCCACTTAAAAACTTATTGTTCCCAAACCATTCCATCTACAAAAGTCCAATTAGTTTTAAATTCTTTGCCATAATGTTATCTACAAGGAAATACCATATTAAATTATGATAATATTATTTTAATAGTGAAAAAGTCAATTTTAATTTAAAATTTTGTTAAAAAATTATGACATGTACCCACTTTTTCTGATTTTCTGCCATTATTATTGAGAAAATGAAGTTTTAACCTCTTACCAAACTTGTAGAAATTTAAATTTCGCTTCATTTCCATATATAATATAACATGTGTGAGCAATATTGACGTAAACGACGAGTGTCAAATTACACTCTCATGTAACGAACTTGTGGAACCAAAATGTATAGCCAATGAATGACGTATTTTCTATTGTTGCTAAGCAACATCTTTAAATGATTTTACTTATAAGATTAGGTTTAATTTATGTCTCTTAAAATTTTCTGAGAATTATTTATTTTTCCCACTTTAGCAAAGTCTGCCATCTTGGAAAATGGCCGACAAACTATAAAAGAGTGTAAGGTTCCACTTAAAAATTATTTTGTCCCGATCCATTCCATACCTGTTGTTAAAGTAGCAGAGTTTTAAGTGGCGACTATTAATGATAAGATATATAACGTATTTGAGCAAAAATTACGCAAACTATGATTATCAACGTACACTTTTGTGTATATAGTATCACCGCAACTGTGGAACCAAAATATGTTAATCCAATTTTATTAATACTTCGATTATTAGTTACAATCAGCTGTGTTAACTACAACAGTTGATTCGTCAATCATCTGTTTTATATTTTTGTTTGTTTACTCTCTTTAGTTTTGATCAACTCTCTTAAGTGCACTGTGAGCAGAAAGTTATGTTCTAGAATTTATTTTTATTTTACGGAGTTAGATGTCTTGCAATTATGGATGTGTGTGTAATTTGTGGTGAAGGTGAGGGCGATTTAAAAAAAAGTTTACAGAGGTGTTGATAAAATACGTAAGTACAGTGATATTTTAGAAGATGAAGTGAGTGTAAGAATTGCAAAGTGTAGTATTGTACAAGTCCATGAATCCTGCAGGAAACTTTACACACGAGGCCCTCCAAAACCTAAACAGCAAAGGAAATCACCAGATACTTTTCCAACGCCTATAAGGTCAGAAACATTCAATTTTAAACAGAATTTTTTGTTTTGTGGGAAACCTAATTTGGAACATACCAAAAATCCAAGATTAAATAATGTAACTGAAGTTCGTACGTTACGGGTAATTACCCAAATCAGGAAAAGTGCCAAACAGAGGTGTGATGAATGGGGTGAGGTAGTAAGCCTAAGGTTGACAGGTGTCATTGATTTGGTTGCAGTTAAGGGACGTTACCAACGCATCTGTTATCAGTACTTCTTGCGACCAAATTCAGTCGTGCCAGGTGAGAAACAACGTTCTTCTGGCCAACCTGAAAGTGAAAAAATTAATCAGGCTTTTAAAAAGTTTTGTCATCACATAGAAGAAAATGATGAATGCCAATTTAGTATTCCATACCTAGTTAAGCTTATGAAAGAGTTCAACCCCTTTGCTGAGCCTATAAGTAAGAGACATTTAAAAAGAAAGTTGAAGGAATACTACAAGGACTCAATCGTAATAACTAAAAAAGCCGGACATTACAGTTTAGTGTGTTTTTCGGGCTACAGAGATACTGTTTTGACAGATCAGTGATACAAAGAAAAGTTCAGCAGTGAATCTGAAGAAAGAAAAAGAATAGTTTCGATGGCTGCAAACATTATACGTGAAGATATTCGGTCTCGAGCTTACGATTGCCGGTTTAACTAACTGTGTATTTGATGCTCAGCATGGAAACACATCAGTAGTAGTTGGCGAAGACACTGACCTATTACTCTTAATAGGCCTTTCGGACTGCAATACCTACATGATGATACCTAATAAGGGCAACCGTCCTACAAGTGTTTTGTATCAGGCGGCTACAAGAAGCTATGGGAAATATGAAAGACTATTTACTTATGATTCATGCCCTTACAGGATGTGATACCATGTCGGCCATACATGGTAAAGGCAAAGTACAGGCTTTTAATAAAATTAAAAAGGACGTAAAGCTTCAAGAAGACATATCTGCTTTTAAAAATGCCTCTGCTACACCTCTAGACGTATCTAATGCTGGAGAATCATTTATGTGTGTATTGTATGGAGGCAAACGCACAGATCATTTAGATAATCTCCGATACAGAATTTACTTGAGAAGCATTGCAACTCGTAGAGTAAATCAGCCTTTCAGGTTGGAGTCTCTTCCACCAACTTCAGAGGCAGCCAAGCAACACTCTTTCCGAGCGCATTTCCAAATTCAGGAATGGAAAAATGTAACGCTTGATCCACTAAAGTGGGGATGGAGAATTATCAACGGACAGCTCAAACCGATCACAACAGAAAAACCTCCTGCACCACAGAAACTTCTATGTTTTGTTTCATGTATATGTGACAAAGGTTGTGATAAAAGAAGCTGCGAGTGTGTGAGAAATGGACTAAAATGCTCCACCATGTGTGGCCACTCCTCTGGCCACGGATGTTCAAACCGTTTTCTAGTAGAAAACAACGAATCTGATGGAGATGACGACCATGAATGCTGAGTGATAAACAGCCAGGCGTGATCATACAAATGTAAAATTCTATTGAATATTCTATTGTGTATTTGAAAAATTATGACTAACATTAATTTATCATTATGGATAGTAACTGCGTAAAATGTACAATAAAGCAAATATTGTTAAAGTTTTTGCTTTTTTAACTTTCTTATTTGTTATAACGATTAATAGATATAAAACTTATACCCATTTTTCATTTTTCAATGTTCAATGTACAGAGGATCTATCTCTGTACGAACTGTGGTTCTAACAAAAATAAATTTAAACTAAGAAATTCATAGATTTCCCCACGTTTGCTGATCTTGATTTCAAGGCCATAAGATGTGTCCACCTATTCACACGAGTTTCAATAATTTAAAAACATTGCTAAGAACAACAGACAATACCCACTGGAATAACATATTTTGGTTCCACAGTTGGGGTGATAAAAAGTGTACGCACAAAAGTGTACGTTGATAATCATAGTTTGCGTCGTTATTGCTCAAATATGTTATATATCATATCATCTATAGTCACCACTTAAATCTCTGCTACTTTAACAACAGGTAAAAACTTCATTTCTCAATATTAATGGCGCAAAATAAAAAAATGAGGTTATATTTTTATTAGTTTTAATTTTAAATTGAATTTCGCACTAGGCCTAATAAAAAAATATTATAATAAATTAATACGATATTTCCTTGTAGATAACTTTATAACGAAAAATATAAAACTAATTGGACTTTTCCAGATGGAAACGATCAGGAAAAAATAATTTTTAAGTAGAACATTACACTATTTTATAGTTTGTCGGCCATTTTCCAAGATGGCAGACTTTGCTAAAGTGGGAAAAGTTAATAATTCTCAGAAAACTTTAAGAGACATAAATTAAACCTAATCTTATAAGTGAAATCATTTAAAGATGTTGCTTAGCAACAATAGAAAATACGTCATTGGCTATACATTTTGGTTCCACAAGTTCGTTACATGAGAGTGTAATTTGACACTCGTCGTTTACGTCAATATTGCTCACACATGTTATATTATATATGGAAATGAAGCGAAATTTAAAGTTCTACAAGTTTGGTAAGAGGTTAAAACTTCATTTTCTCAATAATAATGGCAGAAAATCAGAAAAAGTGGAACATGTCATAATGTTTTAACAAAATTTTAAATTAAAATTGACTTTTTCACTATTAAAATAATATTATCATAATTTAATATGGTATTTCCTTGTAGATAACATTATGGCGAAGAATTTAAAACTAATTGGACTTTTCTAGATGGAATGGTTTGGGAACAATAAGTTTTTAAGTGAACCTTGCAGTGTTTTATAGATTGTCCGCCATTTTCCAAGATGGCGGATTTTGCTAAAGTGGGAAAAGTTGGGAATTTTCACAAAATGTTAAGGGATGCATGCCTAACGCATTCCAGTTGGTTTTGCTTTGTTATTAATTTTGCCCGAGTCAAGCCTGTTTTCATGCTACTGGTCTTAGACTATAAACCGTTCGTTTTGGATTTATAGACAACATGCGGGTTTTACGATTTTCAATGACTTCATTTTTATTTTGAATAAAATACACTGATCTTATAGCATTACATTCATTATTCTTACTTGAAAAGATAGGTAATTAGCAGTAGAACAGAGGCCAATAGTCATACCTTCCACAAAAGTAATAGGAGCACGTTGATCTCACTTTAAATGCAATTTGTTTTCCGACAATTATTATGACCAATGACGCTGCAACTTCACCAAAAGTTTCCTTTTTTATGAAGAACAAAAATTCATCATTGGTTTATAAGAAATAATTAAATTTAAACTTGGAAAAAACACGATAACTTACAATGCTCTAAACAGAATAATTGCGATTAAACATTTTATAACTTGTGCTTAGGGGTTTTGCACCATTGTTCTGATGAGCAGAATGAGACTGTTGTTACGTATTGTTTTAAATTATATTAAAACTTATTAGTGTATGTTTCAAATAAAGTGAATTATAATTAAAAAGTAAGTTTTAACAAAACGTTTATATTTCTTAATTCTGAAAATAAATATCAGAAATTGATATTTTTGTAAAGTTAGTCAATAATTTGTAACGATAAAGATTTAAAATAATGTACTATTACGTACCTAATAGTGTGAATTTAACAAAATTGAATACATTTTCGTAAAATAATGTTTATACAAAATAAAATTTTTCTCGTAACTCTACAATAGTTTACATACAAACCCCAAATAGACCCAGTTCTCATACACGTCAATAGTGTTCATGGGCTTATTTTCCAAGTACAAATTTTATTAATTATGAGAAATTACCATTAATAACACAATTTTAAACTAATGAAATTAATACAAAATAAAAATACTTATCTTTAGTCTCATTCTGGATAGTAAATAAGTTACATATTTTTGACTAACCTTTACAAAACTATCAACTTCTGATATTTATTTTCAGAATTATGAGAAAAATGATGTTATAACTTATTTTTGAACTATAATTCACTTAATTTGTAACACAAACTAATAAGTTTGAAACAAATAAAAAAATACATATCAGCAGTCGTATTCTGCACATCAGAACAATGGTGCAAAACCCCTAAGCAAAGGCTCAGCTCTTATGAGATTTTAAAAGAAAATTCTGTACCGTTGTAAGTTATCGTGTTTTTTCAAGTTTAAATTTATTTATTTATTATAAACCAATGATGAGGTTTTGTTCTCCATAAAAAAATAAAACTTATGGCGAAGTTTCAGTGTCATTGGTCATAATAATTGTTGGTTGACAGCGTTTCAAAAATTAAAATTAACTTTAAAATTGACTTTTGTTGGAAAACCAAAATACATTTAAAGTGAGACCAACGTGCACCTATTATTTTTGTGGAAGGTATAAGTATTGGCCTCTATTCTACTGATAATTACCTATCTTTTCATGTAAGAATAATGAATATAATGCTATAGGATCAGTGTCTTTTGTCCAAAACAAAAATTAAGTACACTGAAAATCGTAAAAACCAGAATTTTGGCTGTAAATCCGAAACGAACGGTTTCCGGACCCATGTTGATAGGACATATTTTTCTTGTCTTGATGTAAGAAATCATTTGGCGAAGTTAGTTACACTTATCCCGAAACACCCTGCATAACCGTTAGTAATTCTCAATACGCAACATCTATCATATCTCCTATGTCTATGTATGTCCTCCTATGTTTAATAAACTCTATGTATGATATGTACAGGCTCTAGTTCAGCAGTTCTTTGTTTTTTGTTACAAATATTTGAATATTTTACAAAACATTGAACGTCTGTCAATGCAGGCAATAAAAACACAATATAAGCGCTCTTTAGCAAGGTTGAACCATGGCGCTCAATATTGTCAATTTATTATTTTGTTCATCAGAAAATAGGTTTCTTCTATTAATTGAATCTTCTCAGGAAAAATACTGAATGCAGATATTCCACAAATTTTCTTGATTGTTTAAGCCCCTGTTGCAGCAAACTTGCAAACTAATGTCCTAATGTTTTTCTTATGGAGAATAAATAAAATGTCCTATCTCGCTTACTTATAAATTTGTTTTGATGAAAATTGGTAAGTGGCTTCTTGTGGTATTTAGGTACGTATAAATACATTGGAATTACAAAAAAACACTCAGGTTTTCTGCAACAGGCGTACTGTTTCAATGTACCTTTATCTAATTTGAAGGTGAATTTTAGTGAAGAAATTAAAATAAATCAATACGTCATTTGTAAAAATACGTTTATGTAACATATATGTATTAATTAGTTCCATACATAGAATGTGGTTGCATAGTTTTAAGTTTATAAACTATTTACACATACAGTTAGTACCTTGGTACAGATCGCGCAAAACGTCTTTCCCTTAGCCCATCTTTCTACAGCAAGCCAGACAATGGATGAGGGGTCGTTATATTTGCATTTCGGAAAACATAATACTACACTACATACCATTTCAATATGTTTCTTATTGTTACTGTTTGATTTGATTTGTTATTTGCGTATTTGAAAATCTGGTTCTGTACTAGGGATTTTGTGTATGGCCATACTAAGAATAATTGTATACCCTAGCATTTTTGAAATGCAATAATAATATTTTATTTTTCGTCCTAAAAATACTGTTCTTACATAAAAACAATTTCTTGTTAATAATATACTTCGATGTCGTCACGTTATTGTAATGATATTTTGTTTTAGATTTCTTTCTTTGTGTAAATATACCGTGTTTGAATTAGGTTTGGAATATATAACTAAGTGAGGTAAAGGTGCGGTTTGCATCAATTACCGTCAGCAACGAGCAATAGTTGAGAAATTTTTGTTACATTCAAAGAGGTTTACAAGAATTGGTGGCAGGGGATGGGTTTAACATTTTTTTTAAAGCAACTTTATTTAATGATCCCTTATTTTAAAGGAAGGATTTTTTTAAATATTTAAAATATATACGTTTTTGATAGATCATACAACAATAAATAAAAACAATCTTAAAGAAAACTGGCACGGTTAGGTTTTGATATCTGACATAGTTATAAGAGATCCAATTTCCATTTTATACAACACTTAATGCTTCATTTTCTTTAATTGTTTAGACACTGTACATCAAGAACGCATAAATGTATTTCATTATTAACACCAGGGGTAAGTGGTGGTGGAATGAAATGGCCGAATTCCTTTATATTAATATAGGCTTTAAACTCCAAACTTCATCTCAAATGGAGTAAAATAAACTTCCCTGCTTTTATATTAAAATCTCGTTTTGTTAGAAAAATTCAACCTTTTTGACAAAAAAAATATAGGCCGTCAATATTTTATCCAAATAAATTAAATAAAAAAAAAAATTATTTTCAATAAGATGCCTGATTAAAGGGCTATAATACTGTTTTGAGTATTAACTTTAAATGCAATCGCAAATAGTGAAGTTATCTGTTTATACATTTCTTAAATTTGATTTATTTCTTAACACAATGAATCATATCACAAACTTTCCGAGAATTGGCTTTAGCGTCCACCCAGGACCCATTCCCCCTTAGCGCTATCCCACTCTTCATTTATAACACTGGGTTACATACATGAATACAGGGTGTTCAGGAAAGGATGTCTCAAACAACAAAAGTACAATTTTACACCGCCATTTTCCTTTTTTCACAAATAATATCCATTGAGAACTAATTAAGGTATCAAAACGACACTTTGCAAGTCAGTTCATTTGATAAAAATGCAATGTAAAAAATAAATATTAAATGTATTGGACTATTTTCAAATTGGTGGCAATTAAAAAGCTTACAAAGCCTAATAACAAAAAAACATTGCATTGCTAATACAATTTTCCAATATATTTGTAACTTATTCAATTTTGTTAAAATCAATAAATTTTCTATCAGAGTTTAAAAATTTAAAAGGTGCTAAATTTCTAAACTGTACAAGTAATTTAAATAATTATTAAGTTACATTAACATTTTATAAAATGAAATAACGTGATATTAACATTTTGTAAAATATGCTAAATGGCAACTGGTTCCTAAAAAACTAAAACTTTGTTGACCTATGTTTATTTGAAATATTTTGTTCAAATTGACGAATAATATTGTATTATCTACCAACGTTTGTGACTGCATCTTCTGAACACCCTGTATATATTTGTTATATCCATAAACGGGATTGGATATTAAATCGCTTACTAGTAAGTCGATGTATCACTAATGAGTGCGTTTCATCGAAACTTCCGCTCTATCAAGCTACAGGCAAACCATTGGATTCAAAGCGTTGTGAAGGTTCATCGATTTGCCACTCGATCGATTCAAAAATGTATGTTCCATAACTATTCGATAGTTTTGCAAGGGTACATATTGCGAGTAGTATTATTACCGCTAACGCCCAAATTATACCTTTCATACTTAGATCACCAATTGCACAGATTTGCACTGATCACATGTGGTTCAACCGGTGGGTTGCAATACGAGATTAAAACCACACGAATGTTTACAATAATAGCAAATATCCTGTCGACAAGACGACCAAAATAAATATGTGCAAATAGAACCACGACCGCGGCTGCGTACAACAGCACAACGGCAACACCCCTCCGTTATAAGGCCGACATTTCGGAAATAATTATCGGACTAAAATTGTTTCGTATGTAATGGGTGTAAGTTTATTTGACCTTCATTCTTAGATTTTAGTTTTGATTTACCATTTAGTTAACAATGAGGACGATGGTATCTACAAATAGTGTTAGTATTGTACCAGTTGTTTATAATTACTTTGTATGAACATCTCATAAAAATAAAATCTAAATTTTATTCTGCTTTTATTAGTTGAAGTTATTCTAAAAAACATAACAACCAAAATTATTATTTTTTTTTTTAATACTAAGAATGGCGTCCTAGATATACATTTGTCGCATGACTTCTGTAGGGCACCGTTCAAAAGTATAACAAGAGACTGGCTAAAATCGCACTAAAAGGTATTCAATTAATTTTGAATGAGGTTTACAACATTTTTAACATCGATCTATAAAGAAACCCCTTACAAAACCTTCAAACGCGTACATGTTTCGGACGAAGCCTACAGTGCATTCGATGTGGAAAAATTTAGGCGTTTAAAATAGTAAAAAGTGTTATTTTTTAAAAACATATTTTAGAGTAAGAATTGGATATACTATATTAAATATAAATACCCCCGTCGCAGCAAACCTTCGTACTCAGCGAATTTCCTATGAATGAATATATTTCTTACTACCACATAAAGCCACTTACCAAGTTTCATAAAAATACTTAAATAAATAAGTGATATAGCATTTTATTTATTCTCTATAAGAATAACATTAGGGCTGAGAACGCAGGTTTGCTGCAACGAGGAAGATAAAAATGCGGGTTTTTCGCAATTATCAATCTAACTCAACCAGGTGAAGCTATATACCAAGTTTTAATGATTTATGTTCATAATTAAGGGAGATATAAAGCTTTCCGTATTCTCCATAAGAATAACATTAGGGATGAGAATGCAGGTTTGCTGCTAAGAGGATAATCAACAAATAATCAATTTTTTGTGGAAATATCAATATACCAGTACTAGGTGAAGCCACCTACCAAGTTTCATCAATATACGTTCATAAATAATCGAGATATCAAATTTTAAATATTCTCCATAAGGATAACATTGGACAACATACTGTGTTTACCACTTTGAATATCACGGCAACGGTTGGACGTAGAATCACAATTTAAACACCAAAATGATTGTTTTGTAGAGCTAAACTGATTGGTAAAAGCAAATGTGAAGTGTACATAGAAATGAACTGAGGAAAAGCCAAAAACCTTTTTCCCATAAGATTAACATGGGAGATTTTATGAGCAGGTTTTTTTGGATTTTCTCCGCAACCACTTAACCTAGGTTAATAATTCAAAATACCATATTATTCAACCAACACAACCAGAATTACCTATCAAACAAATTATAGGCAACTTCAAAAAAACCGAAGCCAATTTCAATATGCCCAGCAAATACCAACAAATAATCAATTTTTTAGTATTATTTTTTAGTATTTTTTAGTATATATTATATGTGTATTATTTGTTGTGTGGCTTAAATACATGTTTTGTATTTGAGCTGTATAACATGGTCAAAACCAAAATTAAGTTTTTTAAAAATTTTAGGGTGAAAAATGCAAAAAACTGATTTTTGGAAAATTTAAAACCCCCCTTCCCGTGGTCCGATATTTCTGGTTTTCGAACTTAAAGTCATGAATGTCACTTTACATATTTGAGCCAAATTTCTTCGAAATCGGACGTTTTTTACTCAAGTTATCGCGGTAACGGACATATATATATATTTATATATATATAGTTTATATATATATATATATACATATATATAAATTTGAACGAATAGTGTTTTTGGCATCTGGGGACCTCAAAAAAAAGTTATCATGGTCTCGGGCTTAAGTCTTACCATGAGACCTACGGTAATAGCTTCTTCCTTATAGGGGAAATTCGCTAAAACAAATAAAAAATCTGCATAGTTTAGAAATTTAAAACGAAAAAGGATTTGTATAGTCTACTAATCAATTACATTTTATCATATTTCCGAAGTCGTTGTGTGGGATGATTTACCCCACACTTTGGAACTCTTAAGCACATAAGGTAGGATGGTATACCTAAGTCAATATATTCTGCGTAGTAATTAAGCTTGTCCGTGTTTGTACCTCTGACCCAGGTTAAGATCGTAATGAACTTTTATAATGTGGGGGGTTTGCTGCTGTTTGATGGCGAGAACAGCGCAACAGATCAATTCTATCACCGCTCCAAAAGCAAAACAACAACGAACTCTAAGTTTCACGAAATAAAATAATCTTCAAGAAGAAGTAAATTTCAAAAAAGTTATTTGGGTTTTGGACCCAGGATTCACATTAATTTTAAAGATGAACTTGGTAAAGTATTTATCTTGAGTTATAACCCACGTTGTTGTTTCTCTTCTGTTATGACAAGCAGAGATACTGAAGGTAATTGAGTAGATTAAAACCATAAATACAACAAACGGACGAGAAAGAAAGTTAAAAAACCTCATTTGTTTCCCAAACAAAGAACGTTAGAATATACAATTCCGCGTTAGCGATAAAATAATATTTATTGTTGATAGCTTATTCTTGTTTAAACACCAACATTAATTTAATGTTAGACTTTTGCAGCTTAAAGATCATTGTTTGTTTAAGTACAGCCTAATTATTCTTCTGAATATTTTAAATATAACTTGTGTGTATTTTAGTTTAAATGTGTTATAATATTCCACAATCAAAAATCATAAATTGAAGTAGCAAACACCTTAATAAATTGTAGATGCATAAATAATACCCCCCGTCACAGCAAACATGCGTACTCAGCGAATTTACAATTCATGTATATGTTTCTCACTACCACATAAAGCCACCAAGTTTCATAAAAATTCATTTATAAATAAGTGATAAATAGCATTTGATGTATTCTCCATAAGAAAAACATTAAAGGCTGAGAACGCAGGTTTGCTGCAACAAGAAAGGTACAAAATATATGTTTGTGCAATTATCAATATAACTTAACCAAGTGAAGTTTTAACCAAGTTTTAATAAAGAAGAGATATAAAACTTTTCTTATTCTCCATAAGAGTAACATTAGGGCTGAGTATGCAGGTTTCCTGCTACGGGGACAATCAACAAACAATTATTTGTTGTGCAAATATCAATTTACCAGTACTAGGTGAAGCCACATGCAAATTTTCATCAATATGCATTTATAAATAATCGAGATATAAATTTTTAATTATTCTCCATAAGGATAAAATTGGACAACGTACTGTGTTTAGTATTTTGAATATCTCTGCATCAGTTGGACGTAGAATCACAATTTAAACATCAAAATTATTGTTTTTTAGAGCTGAACTGATTGGTAAAATATGTCAAGTTTTCAGAAATATTAACAGAGGAAAACCTAAAGTCGTTTTTCCCCTAAGATTAACATGAAAAATTTTATAAACACGTTTTTAGCGAATTTCCCCTATAGGGAAGAAGCTATTACCGTAGGTCTCATGGTAAGACTTAAGCCCGAGACCATGATAACTTTTTGTTTTGAGGTCCCCAGATGTCAAAAACACTATTCGTTCAAATTTATAAATGTGTATATATGTGTGTGTGTGTGTGTGTGTGTGTGTGTGTGTGTGTGTGTGTGTGTGTGTGTGTGTGTGTGTGTGTGTGTGTGTGTGTGTGTGTGTTTGTGTGTGTGTGTGTGTGTGAGTGTGTGTGTGTGTGTGTGTTTGTGTGTGTGTGTGTGTGTGTGTGTGTGTGTGTGTGTGTGTGTGTGTGTGTGTGTGTGTGTGTGTGTGTGTGTGTGTGTGTGTGTGTGTGTGTGTGTGTCCTTGAATGCGATAACTTGAGTAAAAACGTTCGATTACGATTAAATTTGGCTAAAATGTGTAAAGTGACATTTATGACTTTAAGTTCGAAAACCAGAAAAATCAGTCTATGGGAAGGGGGGTTTATGGGGGTTTTAAATTTTCCAAAAATCAGTTTTTTGCATTTTTCACCCTAAAATTTATAAACACTTAATTTTGGTTTGGACCTTGTTATAGAGCTTAAAAAACAAACAATGTAGTATTTTAAATTATTAACCTAGGTTAAGTGGTTGCGGAGAAAATCCAATAAAAACCTACTCATAAAATCTCCCATGTTAATCTTATGGGAAAAAGGTTTGTTGCTTTTCCTCAGTTCATTTCAATGTAAACCTCTATTATCAATCAGTTTAGTTCCACAAAACCTTTGGTGTTTAAATTTTGAATCTACGTCCAACCGTTGCAGAGATATTCAAAGTGCTAAACACAGTACGTTGTCCAATGTTATCCTTATGGAGAATAAATAAAATTTGATATCTCCATTATTTATTAATGTATATTGATGAAAATTGGTATGTGGCTTCATTTAGTATTCTTATATTGTTATTTGCACAACAAATTGATTTTTTGTTGATTATCCCCGTGGCAGCAAACCTGCATACTCAGCCCTAATGTTATTCTTATGGAGAATAAGTAAAGTTTTATATCTCCCTTAATTGTGAACATAAATTAACAAAACTTAGTATGTAGCTTCACCTGATTGAATTATATTGATAATTGCAAAAAAACACATTTCTTATCTTCCTCGATGCAGCAAACCTGCGTGCTCAGCCCTAAAAAATAAAATGCTATAGATCACTTATTTATCTATGCATTTTTATGAAACTTAGTAAGTGGCTTTATGTGGTAGTGAGAAACATATGCATACATTGGAAATTCGCTAAGTATGCAGGTTTGCTGCGACGGGGGTATTTGGATTCTCTCCGAAACCACTTAAACAAGATCAATGATTTAAAACACTATAGTATTTGTTTTTCAAGCTCTATAAAATGGTCAAGACCAAAATTGAGTATTTTAAAAATTTTGTGGTAAATAAAGCAAAAAACCCATTTTTTCGAAAATTTAAACCCTCCTTCCCATAATCCAATTTTTCTGTTTTTCGAACTTAAGTCATGAATTAAGTCCAACTTTACACATTTGAGCCATATTTCATCGAAGTCAGACGTTTTTTACTCAAGCTCTCACAATCACGGACACATATATTTATACATACATACATTACATAAATATTGACATTTATACATAAATATAAAAACAAAATAATTTCAGACTGACATGTTTCGTGCGCTTAGGCCATTATCAAAGTCTAATAAAATTATAACCTCACATTTAAAATAAAATAAACACTAATCATATATCCTGGGGAGGGGAAATGCCCCCTTGCCCCCCAGGGTTAAATAGCAACATATTTCGAACATCCTCTGTTGGTCAATGCTAAGTTGACCTGCATATCAAATTTTAATGAAATTGATCAGTAAATAAGAAAGAAATAGATATTTTTGAATTCCCCATAAGAATAACATTGGACAACGTACTGCGTTTACCGCTAAATGAAAATTTCAATTTTCTCCGCAACTAGCAATCGTAGAATAGTAATTTAAAATACTAATTTATTTAGTTTTTTGAGCTCTTTTTATTGGCGAATAGTAATCTTTTTTAACATTTATTATTTTTAATAAAAAATAAAAAGAAATTAATTTTGGATGTTTTAAGTCTTGAAATTTCTGAACCCGAATTTTTACAGAAATGCGGATGGTGTCATTCTGTTGGAAACCTAAATTTCTACAAATCACTAAAGTTTAATCATAATCATTCGAGCCATTTTTTTAAAATTTGGATTTTTCATGTTTTTTGGCGATTTTTGGGGGATAATTACCCTTAAAAATCAAAAATTCAAAAAATGAAAAACGCCTGGAGATATCGAGGATTAGCACCTACATACCAAATTTCATAAAAATCGGTCCATTGGTTAGGGCTCTATAACTCTGTACACATCCACACAGACACACAGACACACACACACACACACACACGCGCGCGCGCGCGCGCACACACACACACACACACACACCCACGGGCACACACACACACACACACAGACAGACATCACGTAAAAACCAATTTTTTGGGTTCATGGAGCACCAAAACGAATATTTCCACTAACAACTCAAATTCGAAAATTTTTACGAAAACAATACTTTCTCCATATACTATGTATAGGGGGAGAAAGTAAATAAAGGGTATCAGGAAACTGACACATACTTTCTCCCTTTTAGCCCAACCTTAATGATTAAATTACTTTTTATTTACTACATATAGAATACAAAGCACGGTTGAATGTACAGAAAATCTTGTAAACAAGTTGTTTGAAAAAACATCCACCCAAATCTCTACTTTGGAGGCACTACAGAATCCATTGCTACACTCGTGGTTTTAAGAGGTGAAATGCCCCCTATCCCCCCCAGGGTTATTAAGGGGCAACATATTTCGTATTTCCTCTGTTGGTCAATGCTAACTTTGACAAGCATATCAAGTTTGAATGAAATTTATCCGTAAATAAGAGATAAATAGTAATGTTTATATTCTCCATAAGAATAACATTGGACAACGTACTGCATTTACCGCAAAATGAAAATTCCAATTTTCTCCGCAACCAGCAATTGTAGAATAGTAATTCAAAATACTAAATTATTTAGTTTGTTGAGCTCTTTTTAATGGTGAATAGTAATATTTTTTATGTTTATGTTTTTTTATGAAAAATCCAAAAAACTGAATTTTTGATGTTTTAAGTCCTGTAATTTCTGAACCCGAATTTTTACAGACATGCAGTTGGTTTCATTTTGTTGGAAAACTAAAGTTCTACAAACGACCAAAGTTTAATCAAAATCGTTAGAGCCGTTTTTGAGAAATTTTGATTTTTTATGATTTTTGGGGGATAATTACCCTAAAAAATAAAAAATTCAAAAAAATGAAAAAAACGCCTGGAGATGTCGTGGATTAGTCCTACGTACCAAATTTCATAAAAATCGGCCCATTTGTTAGGGCTCTAGCTCTGTACACATCCACACAGACACACACACACACACGGACACACACACACGGACACACACACACGGACACACACACACAGACAGTCATCACGTAAAAAACACTTTTTTGGGTTCAGGGATCACCAAAACGAATATTTCCACTAACAACTCAAATTCGAAAATTTTGACGAAACAATACTTTCTCCATATACTATGTTCAGGAGGAGAAAGTAAATAAACGGTATCAGGAAACTGACACATACTTTCTCCCTTTTAGTCAAACTTTAATGACAAAAATATTTGTTATTTACTAAATATAGAATATGAAGTAAAGATAAATGTACAGAAAATTGTCTAAAATAGTTGTTTTCAGAAATATACACCCAAATCCCTTTTTGGGAGGCACTATAGAGTCCGTTACTAAACACAGTGGTTTTGAGAGGGGAAATGCCCCATTGCCCCCCCAGGGTTAAATAGCAACATATTTCGAACATCCTCTGTTGGTCAATGCTAACTTGACCTGCATATCAAATTTTAATGAAATTGATCAGTAAATAAGAGAGAAATAGTTATTTTTGTATTCCCCATAAGAATAACATTGGAAAACGTACTGCGTTTACCGCTAAATGAAAATTTCAATTTTCTCCGAAACTAGCAATCGTAGAATAGTAATTTAAAATACTAATTTATTTAGTTTTTTGAGCTCTTTTTAATGGTGAATAGTAATCTTTTTTAACATTTATGATTTGTTATGAAAAATACAAAAATGGAATTTTGGATGTTTTAAGTCCTGTAATTTCTTACCCCGTATTTTTACAGAAATGCGGGTGGTATCATTTTGTTGGAAACCTAAAGTTCTACAAACCACTAAAGTTTAATCAAAATCGTTAGAGCCGTTTTTGAGAAATTTGGATTTTACATGTTTTTTGGCGATTTTTGGGGGATAATTACCCTTAAAAATAAAAATTCAAAAAATGAAAAAAATGCCTGGAGATATTGAGGATTAGTACCTACATACCAAATTTCATTAAAATCGTTCCATAGGTTAGGGCTATAGCTCTGTACACATCCACACACACACACACACACACACACAGACAGACATCATCACGTAAAAACCACTTTTTTGGGTTCAGGGAGTACCAAAACGAATATTTCCACTAACAACTCAAATTCGAAAATTTGTACGAAAACAATACTTTCTCCATATACCATGTATAGGGGGAGGAAGTAAAAGGTACTTCATTAAAATATGAAGACACGTCTAATAATATTAGTGGCCCTAATCAATCATTATAACGTAATATACAGGGTGAGTTTCTACTGACACCCATAACTTCGCCAGGGGATTCTAATGATAATAAACGGTATCAGGAAACTGACACATACTTTCTCCCTTTTAGCCAAACTTTAATGACAAAAATATTTGTTATTTACTAAATATAGGATATGAAGTATAGATAAATGTACAGAAAATTGTCTAAAATAGTTGATTTCAGAAATATCCACCCAAATCCCTTTTTGGGAGACACTATAGAGTCCGTTGCTACACACAGTGGTTTTGAGAGGGGAAATGCCCTCTTGCCCCCCCCAGGGTTAAATAGCTACACATTTCGAACATCATCTGTTGGTCAATGCTAACTTGACCTGCATATCAAATTTTAATGAAATTGATCAGTAAATAAGAGAGAAATAGTTATTTTTGTATTCCCCATAAGAATAACATTGGACAACGTACTGTGTTTACCGCTAAATGAAAATTTCAATTTTCTCCGCAACTAGCAATCGTAGAATAGTAATTTAAAATACTAATTTATTTAGTTTTTTGAGCTCTTTTTAATGGTGAATAGTAATCTTATTTAACATTTATGATTTTTTATGGAAAATCCAAAAAACAGAACTTTGGATGTTTTAAGTCCTGTAATTTCTGAACCCGAATTTTTCCAGAAATGCGGGTGGTGTCATTTTGTTGGAAACCTAAAGTTCTACAAACCACGAAAGTTTAATCAAAATCGTTAGAGCCGTTTTTGAGAAATTTGGATTTTTCATGTTTTTTAGTGGTTTTTGGGGGATAATTACCATTAAAAATCAAAAATTCAAAAAAATGAAAAAAGGCCTGGATATATCGTTGATTAGTACCTACATACCAAATTTCATAAAAATCGGCCCATAGGTTAGGGCTCTAGCTCTGTAAACACCCACACACACACACACGGACACACACACACACACACACACACACACACACACACACACACACACACACACAGACAGACATCACGTAAAAACGACTTTTTTGGGTTCAAAGAGCACCAAAACGAATATTTCCACTAACAACTCAAATTCGAAAATTTTTACGAAAACAATACTTTCTCCATATACTATGTATAGGGGGAGAATGTAAATACCCCCCCGTCGCAGCAAACCTGCGTACTCAGCGAATTTCCAATGCATTGATATGTTTCTCACTAGTACATAAAGCCACTCACCAAGTTTGACAAAAATACATTCATAAATAAGTGATTTATTACATTTTATTTATTCCCTATAAGAATAACATTAGGACTGAGTACGCAGGTTTGCTGCAACGAGGAAGATAAGAAATGAGTTTTTATGCAATTATCAATGTAACTGAACCAGGTGAAGCTACTTACCATGTTTTATTAATTTATGTTCATAATTAAGGGAGATATAAAACTTTACTTATTCTCCATAAGAATAACATTAGGGCTGAGTATGCAGGTTAGCTGCTACGGGGACAATCAATAAAACATTTATTTTCTGTGCAATTATCAATATACCAGTACAACATGAAGCCACATACCAAATTTCATCAATATACATTCATAAATAATCAAGATATCAAATTTTATTTATTCTCCATAAGGATAACATTGGACAACGTACTGTGTTTAGCACTTTGAATATCTCTGCAACGGTTTGACGTAGAATCACAATTTAAACACCAAAATGATTGTTTTGTGGAGCTGAAGTGATTGGTAAAAGAAAATGTGAAGTTTAAAGTAAAATTAACTGAGGAAAAGCCAAAAACCTTTTTCCCATAAGATTAACATGGGAGATTTTATGAGCATGTTTTTTGGATTTTTTCCGCAACCACTTAACCTAGGTTAATAATTCAAAATACCATATTATTTGTTTTTTTAAGCTCCATAACATGGTCTAAACCTAAATTAAGTGTTTTCAAAATTTTAGGGTAAAAAATGCAAAAAACTGATTTTTGGAAAATTTAAAACCCCCATAAACCCCCCTTCCCATAGTCCGATTTTTCTGGTTTTCGAACTTAAAGTCATAAATGTCAGTTTACACATTTGAGCCAAATTTCATCAAAATCGGACGTTTTTTACTCAAGTTATCGCATTCACGGACACATATATAGATATATATATATATATATATATATATATATATATATATATATATATATATATACATATATATAAATTTGAACGAATAGTGTTTTGGACATCTGGGGACCTCAAAACAAAAAGTTATCATGGTCTCGGGCTTAAGTCTTACCATGAGACCTACGGTAATAGCTTCTTCCCTATAGGGGAAATTCGCTAAAAGGAACAAAGTTCTAGTAAACGTTAGTCCTATTCCGAACCGTTTGGTCATAATTGAGAAATTTGTTTTTTCTACAAAATATTGGACTTTGTCCTACTATTTACTTTATAAAAATGAAACCAATTAACCTAGCGATTGATATTTAAAATAATTAGAAAGCGCATTAAATTTGCTATAAAACCAAGGTTACATGTAAAAATTTCATTTCATACATCGGTTCCTAGCCAAGTTGAAATTAAAAAATATGCTATAATTAATCATTTAGGTTAAGTTGGGAGTGACAGAAAAACTACCACCAAACTAAAGTAAGACACTGTTTACTGATTTGGTTTTAGCAAGGTAACAAACCTACTAATAATAAATAATCTACCCACTGATTTACTGTGAGAGAGCTGAGAAAACGTGTCCGCATCTGCATCAGACAAAGTGGTGGTCATTTCAAAAACTTACTCAAGTAGCAATCAACATTGTTCATTCTGAAGGCATGTAATTAATTTGTTAATGCAAAGTAAACATTGAGTTTCCGTATTACAATTTTGTGGTCATTTGCCTTGTATTATAAATAAGAACACCTTCACTCGTAAACCGTGTTTTTATTTAGGTTGATAGTAGTTTTTCTGTCATTCCCACCTACAAGAGTTTAAAATAGCATATCAATTTAAAGCTTATTAAATGAGGAAGTTTTTTTATCTAGTTGGACATCGCGTTGCACCAGGTTAAAGTAACAAAAAAGGGTCTTTAAACTTAGCCTATATAATTAATTATAGCATATTTTTCATTTCAATTTGGCTAGGAACCAATGTATGAAATGAAATTTGTACATGTATCCTTGGTTTTATAGCAAATTTAATGCCCTTTCTAATTATTTTAAATACCAATCTCTAGGTTAACTGGTTTCATTTTATAAAGTAAATAGTGGGACAAAGTTCAATATTTTGAAGAAAACACGAATTTCTCAATTATGACCAAACGGTTCGAAATCGGACTAGCGTTTACTAGTACTTTTTTGTTCTTTGTTATCATTAGAATCCCCTGGCGAAGTTATGGGCGTCAGTAGAAACTCACCCTGTATACATAAACATACATTTGAAGGAATAGTGTTTTTTGGCATCTGGGGACCTCAGAACAAAAAGTTATCATGGCGTCGGGCTTACGTCTTACCATGCCATCCATCTATGATAATAGAGTCTTCCCTATAGGGTGATTTCGTTAAAAAGAGTAACAATTTATATCTGGTAACCAATAGAGAGGAAAATCTTGTTCAATGTATCTTCCATGCAGAGGTTGTGAATTGTAATAGCTTTAAAATACAATAAATCTTCAAATAATAATTTTAACAATAATAATAATAATTTTGATGCAGCTCAGCAAGATATTTTGATTTGTTTACGTATGAAAAACTCATATTTCGTGTTCATGCGATGGCAGATTAATTTATTTGCTGTATGGAGATCAGGGCTGCCACACAGTAACAAGTTCTCACATATGTTTAAATTCATGCCTAGTAGGAATATTTTATTATATTTCGAATTTATAATTGTATTTGCCACTTAAGCATATATTCTAAGTAGGCTAGTCTCATACCACACCTTTTAACACGACCAGTGTCTATAAATACATTGTCTTCTGTTAATATAATTTATTGTAATATTTTTTATTTGTGAAGTAGTAATGGATCTCCATGTTAAGTTTTTATTTATCGAACTTTTGTATCTTTGCATGATAAATAAATAAATTGCTTTCAAAAGCTTTAAATACAAAAACCTTGTTCGTATTTTCTTTGGGTTTCCCAGTTAAAGTTACAGAGAAATAAGAGAGAAACGATGATCCGATAAGAGTTGACTGTATTGGGGCGGCCGCAACTCAATAGACCGTTGCCTTCAGCTGATTTTATTGTACCTGTTGCTATGCGCTTACTGAATCCTTTACGTAAATACATCGTTGTGCACATAATGTATGGTAATTTGTTGGATTATTGATTCATTACTGCACAATAGGGTAAGACTTCTTTTAACACCAAGAAAGTAGATTAAGACTATAAGGGAGTATATATTAAAATTAAAATGACAATTCTATATGTGGTAGAACTTCTATAATAAGTATATTAAGAAGATTTTGGTCATGTTTTGATATTAAAAGAGTAAGAAGAAAATATCTGTGTTCAATCTTTAGCCGAATTGAAATAAACTAAGTACAAAAAAGTTGACAACGATAAACAACTAAATATTTTATTTCTACTGCTGTGCAAGGACATCTAAATTCATGGCTATACAAAATGTTTAACCTTTAAGAAAATCGTTGTATTGTGGTTAAATAAAGAAAGGAGATTAAATTAAACCTTTTGAATGACACAATGATTTTGGAAATTAACTTTCGAGCAATAATGTGAGTGATTCTCACTAGCTGTTTATCGTAACGGAGTAAGTTATAGGCTATCTTAATGTTGATTATTGTGTACACAAGCTCTACACTAGTGAACTATCATTACCATCAAGGGACAGTATCGTAACAGAGTAAGTTATAGGGTATCTTAATGTTGATTATTGTGTACACAAGCTCTATACTAGTGAACTATCATTACCATCAAGGGACAGTATCGTAACGGAGTAAGTTATAGGCTATCTTAATGTTGATTATTGTGTACACAAGCTCTACACTAGTGAACTATCACTAGGTGTACGCTCATTCCTCGCGTATAAGGATAATTGAAACACATGATCAAACTTAAATCGAGTCTCATAAAAAAATCAATATCTGATTTGAGTAACATCATCAGAATACATACCGTTATCATTTAACTGCTGCTAGAATGTTATGTCTATATAGCTATGGTTTTAGTCACTTCTCCCCTAAGAATCAATTATCGCGATAGCTGAGAGGGTATCGCACTGGCTCTTGGAGCGTAAGGTCGCAGGTTCGGATCCCGCCGCCGACTTAACATTTTATCTGTAGAAAAAACATACATACATTTATCACTTGTTTTTATCAAAGTAAATGTTGTATAAATACGTAAATTTATTTATTTTTAAAATAAATTGAAGATTTCAGGCATGGTTTGTTGTTAGGATTGGCATGGGTGCGTTATCTTAGAACAAACAGAGTATTTTGGGCTAAGCAGTGACTTTAGCAGTGTGGTTAATTTAACTTTTAAGAGAACAGCGAGTTTCCTATATGAACTAATGTTAACAATTTCTATAGGCCAAGTCAAAATATCCTTAAGGATTAACAATAAGTCGTCAGGTCCAGTTATTTAGATGAACAAATGAAATTTCAATATATTGTTTCAATAACCTAGGCTATCATGAAATTAAATGCTATAAACATGGGTTGGCCCAAGTCCGTACATGAAACTTCTAAAATGGCAAGTAGCCTAAGTGTATAGGACTACATTTTATAGCCATAGGTCCAAGTTTATGATGAAAACAGCTCACTATAATCCAAACCTAAGATTTGTCAAATCATTTCAGATAACCTGTATAAAAGGCTTAGTTTGGTTAGAATAGTTCAAAGCTTTTGTTTTGGTTCGCTACAACATTCCTGGTAATGTGTTTAAAGTATTATACAACCTTTGTATTACCAGTTTAATGTCGGCTTACTCTTATTGTAATCCAACCCTAGGCTATGTCAAATCATTCAATATAACCTTCCGAAAAAGGCTGTTTGGTTGGAATAATCTATAGCTTTTATTGTGGTTACCTACAACATTAATGGTAATGTATTTTAGGTAGTGTAGAAAATTTGTATTATTAATTTAGTGAAAATATAACCCAGCAAATAATTGTCCTACAAAATAAATTTTAAGGTTGTTCGCTTACTGTGACTAACTTCATCAACGCTTTCTAGACAAATTGAGGCTTTGTATACTTTTTACACATGACAATCACAATATTACCAATTGTCTAAGAAAATGTAATAAAACAAACTATTTTATAAGTTAAGTTAATATCTTAGTATCTACAGTCATCAACAAGTTATTTTGAATTTTTCGATCTACCACACGCGTCGTCTGTTGTGTGCCACTGTTAAAATCGTCGCATCCGACGACTGACGATATTTACACAGAGTAGGCGTACTAAGGGAATATTAACTGTATGGATTTTTGTTTTAAACGTACACTTAATAATTTATAAAATAATAAATATGCTCACAACTTAAATATATACTTCGATTTATCTCTCTTGTGTGTTTTTTGTTGGTAAAAAAACTGTTGTTATCCAGTATAACAAAGTATACTCTAGTAAACTAACTATTGTTACTCTGTTGTTGAAACATAGACGTCGGCTAAATTTTAACGATTCAAGTACTACTAAAATGGCTTCCAATGTTATTCTTATAGAGGAAAAAATATATTTGGTTTTAAGATAATTTGATTAATACTGAACGAAATTATCTGAATAACGAACTCGAACGAGATTTTGACCTGTTAAGTTTTTCTGTAAAATTTTAAGTTTAACTGTGGAGGCGTTCTAGAGTTATTGTGGTCACAGAAACGACAGTTGAGTTGATTCTCTTACCAGTCTAAGCAGTAAAGTTGTGTATAAGGATAACTTCACTTCGTTCAATTATCCAATTACCATAATAACAAAGGCCAGTAGGGACAGTAACTGGCATCTCATGAGGACCATTAGCTTTAAAATTTAAATAGGATAGGTCCATTAGATTTGTTTGGTTTTTAAATACGACCTTGTTAATGACTAGTAATATATTATTAAAGCAGCTGTTTTTAATCATATTTCCTGAAAAAAGTCTACCGTTGAGACCAAACGGTTTTTGTTTCAAGTAGTTTATAATGCACTTTAAATTTGTTAATGATTTCATTTTTCAAGTAAAAAGATTAATTTATGAACGACATTTCCCTCTTCGTCAATGCTTAAACAGTTCTAAAATTAGTTTAATGTTTAGTTGTTTTTATAGAGCTTGCAAATAATCGATTAGAAAAAGTTTATATTTTCTTGATTTCGGAGAAAAAAGTGGCGAAAGTTATGCAACTATATATATATATATACCTATATATATATATATATATATATATATATATATATATATATATACCCAACTTGAGACCCGCTGGTAAAATATTTTATAGAAGAGAATGAGTAATGAGTAAACATCAAGTAGCTTGAAAAAAATGAATTTTCAGACAGATTATGAGGAGAAAAGCTATGTTATAATATAATCCTAATTATCAGGTTGCCATCCAAATACATTTTTATGGTAGTAGAGAGCTATCTAAACGTAGGAAAACTGACGCAACCCTTAGATTTAGCATATGCAACTTACATTTAACCTAAGAGAATCTTGAGAATTAGTTTCTGCCAAGTTTGTATTAGCGTCAGTCAACACGTGACTTGAAATTTAATCAAGAGCGGGGTGGATCTCATTTAAAAACCTCACACCTTACACATACGGGGAATCCTTCGATTATATGTGTTGGTTACAACCAGTCAGTTAAATAATATTAGATTATTGTTTATTTTTTCAATATCAGAAAGAGGTAAAAGTAAATATTAAAAATTATTTACTAACGACATTTACAATTTAAAATTTTTTATATTGAAACTATTATAATCATACTGATACCTGTAAAATTAAAACATAAATAGTAAAATACTATTGTACAGTTTTCGTAGATTTTTCCATTTGTAATGCTAATCTACTTTATCTACTTTATCAACTGTTAACTCCAGATTTACTCGGAAGTTTGGCCGCGGTTTTTTTATTGTTTATATCCCACTGCGTGATGTTTTATTATGTACTATATGAATTATGCTAGGAAATTGAAACTCTGAAAATGGACTCTAAAGTCCACACTGGACCCTTAACCCCTTTCAGATTACTCAGTCACTTTTTTGGCTCTTCACTTCCAATGGAGATCAGCCCGCAAGGAGTCAAAATTGAATCATGAAGGTAAGCATAGGTAAAATTGCAAAAAAAATTAAGGCTTTAATCGGTAGAACACGATGACTCGAATCCGACGTCAAACGGATCACTGAGTCAGTCAAATGGCAGACGGCCAAACTGGTCAACTAGGTGCTATTAGAAAAAATTAAAATAGAATCAGTTAAATTAAAAATATCCACAATTCAATGGCTCTTTCGAGGTCCAATTTTTGGTAATGAGTAATATAAGGCCTTTAAAATGTTGTATTGCCTATACCAATCATAACCTTAAGAATTCAGTGCATGTAAACAATATGTAGAGGGACATAACACTCACCCTGTATAATATCTATCTGCCAGCGTGATAAAGAAAATATTATATTAAGTGTATTAAGGACTTATCAAGGATAATAATAAAGAGATAATTCTATATACAGTATAGTTAAATGACTTGTCCATTGATCGCATGTGCTAACTCTGGCCTCATCTATTACCAAGGTGGCGCTAGCGCTCTACCACATCAAATTTCCTGTCCACAAATAAACTCATAACCTCGAGATGACTCGCCGGACGTTACCAACACTTACGTTAAATAAGGTTTAAATTAGAACGATTACTAAACGACTTACCTTACATTTCTGCAACCTACTTATAAACACACATATAAATATATATATATTTTGTTATTTTTGTTATTATTTTAATTCAAGGATTGGTTCACATGTAAGGGCTACTATTGGTAATATGTGAAAAATTAGTAACTTGTATCCTTTTTATAAATACTTTATTATCGGCTGCATGATTCAGATCTAGATTCTGTGAAAATGCCCATGCTCTAAGAACTAACAACCAGCGAGCACATAATAGATTGTTTTTGTGCACGTTATAGATTTATCATTTGCTCGCTGGTAACAATGTGACTGCAATTAAATAAAAATTTGCAGAGCATTTACTTAGCCATATTCATAACTAGCTGAATGTCAGCTGTTTATTTGAATAACAATGAATAAATAGCAGAAAACTGTAACCGTATGGTCTCATTTGATTAACATGGGAATTTTGGATGTCCCACGGGGAATAGCCCTAGAGGATTTAGAGGAAACTGAGAGTCAGGTACAAAAGCTGTAACCTAAAGAAACCTACCCTGAAAATTTTATGCCTTAACTCCTTGTAGTTTAGCCGTACGGCGATTCACACACAGACAAGAACCCTACTTTATTTATATAGATTAAAAAATTATAGAGGAAAATCTTGAAGTTATTGAATTTAAAAATAAAAGGATAAAAATGGGTACAAAAGAGAGAGGTTTTATGTTTATTCAGCCTACTTAACAGTCACTTAACATGAATTAATCCTATTTTTGAAAAAAATAAAATAAAGTAATTACGCCAAAATAAATTGATTCTACCACCAACTGGATTAAAATAAAGAAAATAATCAGAAATGATTTATTATTTATTTGTATCATATAAAAATGTTGTTTATATTAGGTTAGGTAAATTTAGCTTGACAATAACCTTCAAATGAAACATGTAGCTGATAATAAAGTATATATAAAAAAGGTACTCAGTTATTTATTTATTACATACACAGACACACAATCGTAATATATACTGTACGTATACATTACAATTGTTTGATTTCTGTGTTTCACAGATAAGTAGGCTAAACATAAATTTAATTATTAATTTAAATTTAAACTAAATATGGAGGGTAATAAATCAATTGATTACAAGAATTGATTATAAATCAATTGAATATTGATTACAAGAATCACAGACACAATTCTTATTGTAAAATTAAGCTTGGAGTGTAAGAGATATGCATATTTATTCAGCTGTGGGGCTGCATTGATTACTTATAGGCTACTTGCATTTTTAAAATGATTCGACTTGATTTGTGTTACAGCGACTTTTTCAATAAAGGGAAAATACTCAAATTAGGGTTTATTAGTTTTATTTCTTTCTTAAACTCTAAGAGCTTATCGAATATCGTATAACTGATTACTGCACATTTTAAAATGAATCTCTTCAATCTTCGTTCCTAGAAACGCTTTAGTCTTTCTAGGATCAATTAAGGCTGAGAGCCATAACTTACATGACCTCCTTAAGGGGCATTAGCTAAAACCGAACCTTAATGTTTATGTAATTTGATATTTATCGGTATTTTAAACGCTAATTTTGGAATGCATGTAATTAAATGGGGAATTCGAAGTACCAAGTTTATAGGTGTCATCGTGAAAAAACTCTAACCTATAGCACACCAAATTCAAAATTCTTCTACTTGTGTAAAATTAGGGCTTTGCCTCTTTGGACCACAAAGTTGCAATGTTTATCTGTTGCAGGCTACGATTTTATTTAGTCAGGAGATTAAACACATGTCCCGGTTGAAGTCTAAAGTCTTCTCGGTTATAAGTGGAATTGTTAGGCATATTTCAATTATTGAAAGTTAAGTTGAACTATTACAATGAAAATTGTTCACTGATTGGCAATTTTAATTGGGATAGATTGAAAATTATTAATTGGGATCACTGATGGGAAAATTACCTTTATATACTCACATGATGTAGATTAAAAAAGGAACTCATTTAATATAAGAGTGTATAAAGAGCAAACCTAAGTGTCACTTACGACTAGAGAATTTTGTATAGTGTTTTTTTTTTGAGGGTGTAAAAGTCTGCAGTAGTATCGTTATCGTACATCATAAGACAAGATATAACGTTTCTTATTGCCATAAACTCAAATGACTCAATAATAAAACAATTATCTTTCAAGGTGTTTGTTTACTTCAAATTAAAAACATTGTTTGCTTAAAATATCACACATTTTACCGAAACCAGTAGCAGGGGGTTATGACTCAGGTCAGTTTAGGGGAAAGAGTGACGCAAATCTCAACCACGCATCTCTGCCTCCCTCTGGCAAACATTATTTATGCCATCCGTAGCAGCTGAAACGCGCTCAGTGAATAAGGGTGACATATTTTGTAGTTAGATTTAGATAATTATGATAGGAAGTATAGATCAGAAATCCTGGAATCGTCTGGAGTAAAATACTTTTATTTCTAGGTATAGGTATTTCATTTGCTAGTAAAAAAGTTGTTCAGTTCTAGGCAAACCTTAAAATCATTACACAGAAACCATTACAACAGTTTGATATAACAGAAACCAATACACGCAAATTATCATTGACAGGTAAAATTTAATTATGGCTGACATAGCCCAATGGACTCAGGCTCTTAGTCCTGTCACTCACCTTCTATCCCCTAACTCCACATTAAACCTACCTAATGCTCCTGGACTCTGAAATATGTAAACCAAAGCAGATGATAAAAAATCACTATTCAGTAACTTAATTTGTAATAATATACCTAATAGTTTCCTAATGACACTCAAAAACGTTATACTACCTTTGTATAATCCGTTTTTACATGTTTTAGCGAATTTCCCCTATAGGGAAGAAGCTATTACCGTAGGTCTCATGGTAAGACTTAAGCCCGAGACCATGATAACTTTTCATTTTGAGGTCCCCAGGTGCCAAAAACACCATTCGTTCAAATTTTTATATATGTATATATATATATATATTTATATATATATTTATATATATATATATGTGTCCGTAAGCACGATAACTCTCGTAAAAAAGGTCCGATCTTAATGAAATTTGGTACAAATTTGTAAAGTACCATTTATTTGAACAAGTTCGAAAACCAGATGAATCGCACCATCCGAAGGGGGGTTTTTGGGGGGTTTTGTACCCCAAAAATGTGTTTTTTGGGGTTTTCACATGTAATTTTAATTTAAATCAAATTTTAATTTATACAATTGAATTCAGCTTAAAAAAACAAACAATTTGGTATTTTGATCATTGCTCTACGTCAATTTTTTACCGAGATATTGAAAGTGCTAAACACAGTACGTTGTCTAATGTTATTCTTATGGAGAAAAAGAAAAATTGTATATCTCGCTTATTTATCATAAACTGGCAAAATTTGGTATATGGCTTGATCTGGTTATGGTTTATTGTTGTTTGCACAAAAAAACAATTTTTTGCCTATGGTTCCTGTAGCAGCAAACCTAGGTACTTGGTCCCTATGTTATTCTTATGGAAAATACTTAAAATGTTATATATCGCTTATTTATGAATGTATATGGATGAAACTTGGTATGTGACTTCACTAAGATGAGTTCTATTGATATTTTCATAAAAACCCATTATTTTGCGTGCCTTGTTGCAGCAAACCTGCGTACTCATCCCCAATGTTATTCTTATGGAGAATAATTAATATTTTAAATATCGCTTGTTTGTGAATACATTTCTTATGAATCCTGTTAAGTGTTATGTTATATATTCATTGGAAATTCGCTGAGTATGCAGGTTTGCTGCGACGGGTGTATTATTTAAATTCAACGCTTGCCACGGTAACACAATTTGTAGCGATTCTTTGCAGAAAATTATTATGATTAATTTTAGGATTCGATTTTGATTGAAAATAAAAAGATTATAAACTAATAAGATAATGAATAGCTCTAATAAATTAATACAATTGAAAAAAAACAAAAAACACAGATAAAATAATACTATTAAAACATGTAAAATATGGACTTGTTAGCAATTCAAGAATTAAAAAGTATTTGAGCTATAATAAGTATTTTTGAAACTCATAATAGCGATGGATTTGAATTTATTTTTTAATTTATTTGGACTTTACCTATCGCTTCTAGTGTTTAAAAACTACACTACGTTTCGGGAGGTAAGGAAACTCCTCCCGTTATCAAGTGAACCTTACTTACATTTAAATATCAAATTCTTACACCTAACTAACCTACATTTTTTTGGATTTTTTAATTATTTTTATTTTACATTTTAATTTACACTAACACAAAGATAACAAATATACAAAAAATCTAATACAATACACTAACACAACATTTATATATACACCTAACTAACCTACATTTTTTTGGATTTTTTTAAATATTTCCTTTTTCATTTTAATTTACACTAACACAAAGATAACAAATATAAAAAAATCTAATACAATACACTAACACAACATTTATATATACACCTAACTAACCTACATTTTTTTGATTTTTTTTAAATATTTCCTTTACATTTTAATTTACACTAACACAAAGATAACAAATATATATACAAAAAATCGAATCAATACACTAACACAACATTTATATATACGAACGAATGGAAAACTGACAATACATTACCTGTTCTGCATCGTAGCCTCCAAGCTGACGGCAAACACGGGAAACTTGAAACTCACGTCCATCTACAGCCAGACCGCGCACTCCTTGAGTTCAAGTTTCCCGTGTTTGCCGTCAGCTTGGAGGCTACGATGCAGAACAGGTAATGTATTGTCAGTTTTCCATTCGTTCGTATATATAAATGTTGTGTTAGTGTATTGATTCGATTTTTTGTATATATATTTGTTATCTTTGTGTTAGTGTAAATTAAAATGTAAAGGAAATATTTAAAAAAAATGTAGGTTAGTTAGGTGTATATATAAATGTTATGTTAGTTAGATAGTAAGTGATAGTGATAGTGTTAGTAAGTGTTGTGTTAGATTTTTTGTTTATTTGTTATCTTTGTGTTAGTGTAAATTAAAATGTAAAATAAAAATAATTAAAAAATCCAAAAAAATGTAGGTTAGTTAGGTGTAAGAATTTGATATTTAAATGTAAGTAAGGTTCACTTGATAACGGGAGGAGTTTCCTTACCTCCCGAAACGTAGTGTAGTTTTTAAACAATAGAAGCGATAGGTAAAGTCCAAATACATCAAAAAATGAAATATAATAAGTATAATATTGAAAATATAGCTATACAATCAAGAATTATAACTATTTAAATTATATAATAAAAACAACAATCTCTTACCATTCCAAAATTATGCAACTAACCATTCTCAAATTATACTAACTAGAGTATGTACAAATAACAAGATTATTCGTACGCCTGTCTTAATAATGAAAATATAGTGTTGTCTACTGACTATTCCTCATAAGCTGAACACTAACACCAGTTGTATTTAATATATTTATAAAATCTTTTGGTAATTTCCTTTTGTTATTGTCTTTATTTTATGTTTAAAATACATTTTTCTCCTTTTTGTTTCTACCAAAAATGGGTTTTTCTGAAGTAATAGTCTGCTAAATAGCATCATTAATTTTTAGATAGCAGAGGCTGGACAATAGAAGGGACCTGAATCTGACCACGTTAAGAGAAACCAGGTCCACTTCGTTGTCTTCTCGCAGCAGACGAGGAATGTTATGTTGCTGGGACGTGTTGGAGGAGGCAACCTCTCGAATGGGACCTTGGATCTAGTGCGGCCGGAGATGTGTAGAGGAATCTCCGTCAACAGCTCAGGATTGTCTACAGCACCATTAACCACAGAGTCTGATAGTAAGCGGATTTCAAGTCATGAAAGACGGAACTGGTCACTAAGACACATTTTAGTTCATGCCCGGCGCAATAACTATTATTTTTAGAGACTCGGTGGTTGACTAAAATATTACAGCGGGACTAACAACCAACTAGAAGCAACAACTGCACATATTTGCTTTACACTGAAACATCTGGTTTTATAAATAGCCCAAAAGAAATTTTTTTATAAGGATAGGATTGTTCAATGTTTACCTTAACCCTACACAAACTCGTGAATAAATGCAAGACTCTGTAGAGTCTGTTCTGCTCTGCGTTACAATGGTATTGTGAATATCAAGCAGCTTCGTATTTACATCTGGCTCAATGTGCTCACGTATTCACCACATATCACGCACGCTGGTTTATACGTAAAAAATGTAAATCAATAAATACCCCCGTAGCAGCAAACCTGCGTACTCAGCGAATTTAAAATGATATATATGTATCTTCATACCACATAAAGCCACATACCAAGTTTAATCAATATACATTCATAAATAAACGATTTATGACATTTGTATTATTCTCCATAAGAATAACATGGCGGCTGAGTATGCAGGCTTGCTGAAGCAAGGAACACAAAAAATGGGGTTCTATACAAACATCAATATAACTCAAGTAGGTAAAGCCACACCAAATTTTATTAATTTATGTCCATGATTAAGGGAGATAATAGGTTACTTATTCTCTATAAGAATAACATGGGGACTGAGTAGGCAGGTTTGCTGTTACGGGAACTATCGGCCAAAAAATGTTTTTTAGTGCAATTATCAATAGACTACAACGATATGAAGCAATATACCAAGTTTCATCAGGAAAAGTTGATAAATAAGTGATGTATACAATTTTTCTTATTCTCCATAAGAATAACATTGGACAACGTAGTGTGTTAGCACTTTCAATATCTCTGTAACCATTTGACGTAGAGGAATGATCAAAAAACCAAATTGTGTGTTTTTTTAAGCTGAATCCAATGGTAAAAACCAATATTTGACTTTTTCAAAAATTATATGTAACAAATTCAAAAACCCATTTTTGGGGTACAAAACCCCCCCAAAATATCTTTTTGGATTTAGCGATATGGCTGGTTTTCGAACTTAAAGTCATAAATGTTGCTTTACACATTTTTACCAAATTTCATCAAAATCAGATCATTTTTACGAGAGTTATCGTGCTCACGGACACACACACACACACACACACACACACACACACACACACACACACACACACACACACACACACACACACACACACATATATATATATATATATACAGTTTCGAACGAATGGTGTTTTTGGGGTCTGGGGACCTCAAAACGAAAAGTTATCATGGTCTCAGGCCTAGGTCTTACCATGCCGACTACGGTAATAGCTTCTTCCCTATAGGGGAAATTCGCTAAAATGGCCTTATTCAGTTAATTTCTTTAGTATAATGAAACGTGTTGTTAGAACAAACGTAATAAATAAACTACACCTGACAACACTACAAAATATAGTTACACTCACCTGTCATCACGACCGGTGTAACTGATTGAAATCGATCACCTTGCACCATCTTTCGTGTATGTATATTTACTGTCTTGTGTGTGAGTACAGTAGAGATGTAAATATACTTTGTAGTGTTGTGAGACGAAGTTTAGCTATCCTGCTTATATAGTTATTATTAATACAAAGTAGAGCAAATTATAGGAAAGTACAACCATTATCAAAATATTGTAAACTCTTTCATAAAAGGCTACACAAATATAGTTTGTAATTTGTTATTCCTGGCTGCAATTTCAAATCCTCTATATTCTTCATAGTTTTAAGAATTTTGTTACAGTTGAACAAGACTCAATTAGGATTGCGTTATCTAAAGAAACTATATTAACTAAAGATGCATTCCCTTGACCTAATAACGGTAAAACTTACATTATTTCCATGAAGTACAGGCGGAGATAATGGGGACTAGAAACATCCTTTAATTCTGCCAGGTAAACTGTGGGTTTTTATACTCACGATGACGTGTCAGTGATGTAATACCTAACGTAAACAATGTCACACCTTACATAAAAGCAAAATCCGTGTTGAGAGATATATCTGGCAGTGTTCACGACCCTGGCTTATGTGTTTTGTCAATGAATGGATAGGTGTTGTAGTCAACAAACGGTATGAAAGAAGAGATTGATTTAGGTGACATGAAAGTTACTAATTGTAAAATAAATGTCTTACAATTAAACTAATTAAAATTATACTCATATCTATTAATATCAGAACATGAATTTGATTATGCCAAATTTGTTTAAATATACTAACTAGTATGGTTTCAATCAAATAATATCAGATCAGAATAATAATAATAGGTCGGAAAAAATAACTAAACTATTCCTGTATAAAAAGGTCACACATGCAATGACCCATAAGTCAGTGTTACTGGAGTAATACATACTCGACTTCAAAGCTCAACCTCCGGGTCGTAAATTCTGCTGATGTCGTTTCTGACACATGAATCGTCCATTTGTTTTGTGGCCAAGCCGTCGGAGTTTTTAAAAGTGTAAATAATAAAAAATAACTAAAATAATACGAAAGCAGTTTTGAAGGTATTTCGTTTATGAAGTTTATGTGTCGAAGTCGCCAACATTATTTTGCATACCAAATAATAACACAGTTTAAAGAAATTTGGATCAAATATATAAGGTTTCCTAAATTAATTTTCAGCTATTTTTTAAGCTGATGTCACACACAAAAGGTCTGTGGGAAATTGGACCCTGTGTCTTAGATCCGTCAAAAATATTGTTTGCAGTAGAAAACACTTTCTTTTAAATCATGGCCCAGTGGTGAATACAGTCACAGTGAATTGGTCGTGCCACCGTTAAATGCACGGTATATTAAACCGAAATTGGTCAAACCTCGCTAGTAGTACTAATTGTTTATTAATAATATAGATCTCTGTATTAATAACAACTACAGTATTAAGTTACATGTAACATGCAATCGAAAATGAAAATAAAGAAGAGTATAATCAAGCCGGGTTCAGAGGTCTAACAGAGAGACAACTCAGCAGAAATACGTGGCACGAGTTGAAGGTACGCCTGTACTCAAAATGAAAGCGATATGCGCAATCTAGTTACTGTATTATTTCCCAAGAATAAAAATCATTATCAAAATATTTCAAATATATAAACAGAGATAGGAGTGCACAGTTTACATTAGAGTGCATAGTAATAGACCATTAGATATTTTGTTTTTACTAAACCATGAAGAAAACACCACTTCAAATTAATTGAAAATATATGCCTACAAATAATTTAACTTAGTCACACTAAGTTATTATGTTGCTAAGCTTATTAAAGTCAAAATGATTCCAAAGTAGCTTTACATAAATTTACAATTATTTGTTCTCTTTTTGATGGTATGATTGAGAACATTTGGTTGAAATTATTTTATATTATATATATTATTTTATTCACGCAATCAAACCTTCAGTAGGTAAATACAACAGTGAATTCTTTGCAGGGTGTAAAATATCCTCTAGGCAGTATAAATTGCTTCACCTGTAAACCTTCAGTCGGCGTTTGAAGCAGTTAGTTCGTCAAACACGATGGGACGTCACTAATGAGATTGCGTCATCAAAGATGTTAGCTTCCGCTCCAGCGTGCCACTGATACAGCGCGTCACCAACACCGATTGTAAAAGTTCATTGATACCAGAACGTGGCTATTGGAAATGCTCAAACCGAAAGCTTTTGGGCATTATATAACTTTATTGGAAGCACAAACAACAGAATCACGTTCCGCTTCAATATACTTTCATGAATTTACTACTTATTTTTACTTCTCTTGATTATATTGTTTCTTTTTATTATTTGTTTTTTTTGTATTTATTGTTACAAATTAAACAATTCACAAACCCAAGATAGGGTCTACAACGACAATATTTTCTTATTTTTAATTGAATTTGTAAAGAACTTTGATGTAGGATATGCTATTAAGCTGGTCAAACTTTCCATTAATTTTTAATTGATGAGCGAACGAAGTGAGACCATCTGTGTATTAGCAGAGACAATAATTCGTTATCCGTCAGTGTGTGGGTGCGTGTGTTCGTAATGCAATAAAGTAAACATGGCTGAACGGATCGTTTTCAAATTTTACACAACTATTATACAGAACTTTTCACGTTTCCAGTTAAAAAATGAAACATATACAATCAACCACCTTTTAATAATTAACATTTAAAAATTGTAAAATTTCCATAAGGTAAAGCATTGGGAAAAATGTATATTAATTAAGTAAGTATGAGATACTATTAAAATATTGTTTACTAATGACAGTAAACTATTTAAAAATGTTTATATTTATATGTTTCATGGTTAAATAAAACATGTAGTGCCCGTTTAACAAGAATTCATTCAGTTTTAAAAAGGTTTTTGAAATTTATATTTGAAAAATAAATAAATTAAAGTTTATCAAATCAAAATAACATTCTGCTTTGATCTGATAAAGTTAGTATTTATTCCGCTAGAGTGCAGCATCAATTGATTTACTATTTACGTTTTCCAGCTGTGTTCTTTTGTCTGTTAATGTTATTTAAATATACCCGTCACAGCAAACCTGTGTACTTATTGAATTTAAACTATCTTTATATATAATTATGTAAGCAACATGTTTAAGTTAAAATTTTGAGAGTTTGATAAATTGCAGTATAATGGGAGAGGGCTAAAATTAAAGGTCCTGATCCCAGGGACTCGGGAAGTAAAGCAGGATTTTTCCAAATTTTACCAGCAAACAATAAATAACGTAAACCACCCCCTATAAGAAAAGCATGGAGATTTAAAAAGTCAGCATTGTTTACATTTCAGCCTGTGATTAAGTGTCTACATTTTTTTCACGATCTGACATGTGTTCCTACTTATATTGTTTTATTTTCCCCAGCATGTAAAGAGTAAAAATATCAGACGAGGCAGAGTATTGAAGAAAGGTTATGGGCTATCGCCCCTTCCAGCCATTAGTAAAATATACTTTAAGAATTTTAGTAGCCGTTCGTGCGTGTATGCGTGTTAAATACTTAAAAACAGTCAAGCATTTTGTTATTACATTATCATGAGTTATTTTTACATCCAAATGTTATTTAGTTACAACATTAGTTTTTTTTTAAATTTATAAATGATGTGCGACTAAATTTACATAATATAATTTTAAGCGGGGGCAATGATTTGTTGACGTCGGTGTGTCGGTAAGCGCGAGCGTGTTGGTTACTAATGCCCAATGCCTAACGAGAAAACGGCTGCAACAAAAGCGAAACCCTAAATAATTTTGTAATTAGTTGTAAACTTATACTGCTTTGTGTGTACTAGCAATCCTACTAACGAATGTCAGTAGGTGTGACATAGCAACCATACCATACATAACTTTAAAAGCCAGTGGGGTGGAACCCCAAATACTTTTGGATTCGGCTCCGCCCTACTGGTATTTTCGTTGCACCATGTTTGATTCTGGTATGTGATATATATTGCTACCAATTTTCAGCATCATCGGATCAATACCATTGACGACTTTCAAAATCTGACGGCGTTCTATGACTCCTCTGAAGTTAAATATCACACTTTTCAACCCGCTCAAGACAAAAAGCTAGAAGTAGTTATAAGAAATGTTCCGTTTTCTCTGTCAGAAAATAAGACTAAGACCGAATTGTGTAGATCTTAGATATCCTTCACTTAGAGTAACAAGGTTTCTAAATAGAAATAAGATGCCACTTCCGTTATGTGTTGTAGAACTAGAGAACAACGACAATAGTAAAGACATTTTTAAATTGAATACTTGGTCCTATGCAGTTGTAACCGTTGAACCGAAAAGAAAATCCAGACAAATCCCTCAATGTACTCGGTGCCAAAGATACGGTCATACGAGGAATTTCTGTAAGTTAGATGCGCGCTGTGTTCGGTGTACCGGGAACCACCATTATACAGAATGTCCGAAAGAAAAACCTGCTACCCCTTAGTGTGTAAACTGTGGAAAACTACCTCACGGCCAATTTCCGGGGTTGCCGTGCATTCCAAGATATTGAGAAATCTAAAGAAGAGAAGAAGCCAATGACAAATCTCTCAGCCAGTGAAAACAAACTAAATGAGCAATGCAACGTACCAGATTTAAATTCAACCTCTCTCTTTCCCGAAATCAACCATAACGCAAATCAAAGTCAAACTAACGCTCACAGGAAGGAGCGAAAAATTCTATACTCAAAAGCCGCTGCTAAGACAACTCGTAATTTTACTAGTGAGCCTTCAGAATATCCGAGCCAACAAATCCTAACTGGAACCGATTTTTTCAATATATGAATGATACTAACACTACTATTGCAGCACCAGACGAACCTACTCACTATCCATGGCAAAAAATGTATGAACCTGACATCCTTGATTTAGTTTTGTATAACAACTTTTCAGCTCCAGTAATGCAACAGGTGTTACCTGAATTAGATTCAAACCATTCACCAGTGATTGGACCCCTCTATACTCACCATAAAATAAGTTCTTCACCTCCAAAATTAGTTACTGGGAAAATTAATTGGGAAATATTTTATTCAAAATCGGACAACAATCTGGAAATAAAGAAAACCTGTAATCTTATATGGAAATTGACAACGACATTGACGAATTTACAACATGTATTCAAAATTCTGTTAAAGCTTCTATTTTGCAACCTTTTAGACCCAAATCAAATTATTTTATTCCCCACCACTGAAGAATATTAAAGCTTATTAAAGAGAAGAACAAAGTACGACGACGTTGGCAGAGACTTAGGCTGCCCTTTCTTAAAGACAAATGAACGAACTTTCCAGGCGGGTAAAACTCGATTTAGGGAATTATGGAATAGAGAGATACAAAAAGTACGTTTCTGAAATTCATCCAAATGACTCTAATATGTGGAAGGCCACCAAACTTCTACTATTCAGTCGCACTCTTATCCCTACTTTGACTCAGAATAATTCATTATATGAAAGTGACTCCCAGAAGGGGCAATGTGTTTGGCTGACCATTTTGAGTCTTCTTTCACGCCAAATCCTATTGTACATGATGATTGTGCAAAAATGGTTCAAAGTACTGTCATCTCAACTTTGTTTACTGCTGAACTGCCGGTAAGGTTTGCTGTAAAATCAGAATTAAAAGACATAATTAAAAATCTACCGCAACTCAAAACACCAGGCCATGATCTAATTCCTAATTTTGTCTTAACAAATCTTACAGACAAGGCTTTATCAATTTTGACGCTCATAATAAACGCATATTTTTCTAAATCCTATTTTCCATCTACATGGAAAAATGCTGAGGTTATTGTAATTCATAAACCTATTAAACCACAAGCGTCACCATCCACTTACAGACCGATAAGTCTCTTGCCTACCTTTTCAAAAGTTTTTTGAGAAAGTAATTTTGAAAAATAATTTTAAGCCATGTTGAGAACTCAGAAGCGATCCCTACCTCCTCATTAGTTTGGGTTCCGCTCAAAACATTCGACGGTTCATCAACTCTTGCGTACATCAGAAACCATAGTATGAGGATTTGAAAGGAAACAACATTCGGCTGCTGCTTTCCTAGATATAGCACAGGCATTTGACACTGTCTGGCATGAAGGTCTCATTTATAAAATAATAAACCATGGTTTCCCCTTATACTTGTTGAACATCATTAAATCATTCATAGATAATACAACTTTTTCTGTTAAAATAAACGCAACCTTTTCTTCTATTCGACCCATCAAAGACGGGGTTCCTCAAGGGTGTACACTTGGGCCTGTGCTATTCAACATATATATGTCGGATATTCCGAATCTGCAAAAACAAAGTTGGCTCTTTATGCTGATGACACTGCTGTTATTTGTCAAAACTTCAACATTGACGAAGCTGTTGACTCCTTACAATTGTATATTGACACATTAGTTAATTGGTTTTTGCAGTGGCAATTTAAATTGAATCCAAGTAAATATGAGACCAAAATATTTTCCCTAAGGAAATATGCACCACCTCATGAAATTCATATCCATGAAAAATATTTACCGTGGAATGAAGCTGACCAAGGTAAAAAATATTTAGGTGTATGGCTTGATAAGAAATTGAACCGGAATCTTCATGTAGACCAAAAAATAACTCAAGGCTATGCTCGCCGAGCAAAACAATTTCCATTAATTAACAGGAAATTGACGCTAAAACCTGAATGAACGGTTTTAATGTACAAAACTATAATTCTACCTTTGATTGTGTACGCTTCTCCTGTTTGGTGATTATCTATGTCCAAGATTAAACTAAAAAGGATTCAATATTTAAAAAAAAATTCTGAGGATTGCTGTTAATGCCCCGAGGTTCTTGCGAAATAACCATCTCCATCAGGAACTGGGAGTTAACACAATCGAAGAATTTATCAAGAATTGTTGAGACAAGTTTTAAAATGAATCGTCATAACCTAACTTAATATCTTCCTAGCTCAAGGAAAAATATTTCGTGGGCACCGATTCGCTTACGGGATTAAATATATAGATAAGTATGAACAAATGTCAGTTCGTAAACAAAGTAGATACGTAACCACACGTTTTAATGGAAACATAGCAGATGTGTTTAAATCCCCCATTCTTCCCTTATGGGGGATGTTTTACGTTATTTTTCGTTTGCTGTTAACTTTTTAGAAATACTGCTAGTCTTCCCGTGTCCATGGCATCAAGTCCTTTCATTTGAGCCGTCTCTTATCATCCTGTGATTTGCCAAACTCCAACAATTTTTACTTAAACATGTAGTTTACAGAATCCTATATATTATAAAACTCGCTCGGCTCGCTGAGGGCTCCGCCCCCAGACCCCCGCTTGGGGTCACTCCAGTTGTTATTATAACTCAATGTCCCTTCAAGTATTTTTTATATAGTATACTATTTTGATTAATTTACGACATATCCTCTCTAGATTTTATCGTTATTGAGTGGTCCCATAATTTTTTTATTCTCTACCCTGTGAAAGTTACACTGTCTTTTTCTCATGGCTCCTACTGTGACTTTGAAAGAAAGTTTTCCTCTAACTTTAACTGCTGCGTCCACAATGAGGTTCAATAGTTCCTGCTCAGTCCTCACTTGAGTTGCATACACCAAGATTTTCATGTGGCCCCAAACGAAAAAATCCATGGGGCTGAGGTCGGGTTACCTTGCGGACCAGGCTACAACACCATCCCGACCTATCCGCGTTGTATAGGTTGCATTGAGCCAACGACGCACTTCACGTGAAAAGTGAGGAGGGGTCCCATCTTGTTGAAAGATGATTTCCTCCCTTCAGCCTTCTTCAACTTCCTCGAGAAGCTGGGGCAATTCATTTTGAATGAAGTTCAAATACATAGGACCATTCAAATTCCCTTCAAAGATATGGGGTCCTACAAATTGATTCCAAAACAACATTTTTATTAGCATATTACGTGTTGTTATTACTTACGGGATGTAATAAAAGACGTCTTACAACACTTAAGATATATTTACACTTATACTGATTCACATACAGACGATAAACATATATAAACATATCTAGAACTCAGTTCTCTCATTGGCTTGGTGATGACTGGTGTGACTGGTCGAAATCGATAGCCTAGTAGTATATTTTATATATGTTTACCGTCTGTATGTAAATCAGTAAAAGTGTAAATATATCTTAAGTGTTGTAAGACGTCTTTTATTACATTCCGTAAATTGATTCCCAACCACTCCTGCCCAAATATGGATTATGAAACGCCATTGAAATTAAGTTTCCCAGGCTGCTTTTGGATTCTCCGTTGCCCAAAGGTGCACATTGTGAGTATTAAACACACACAGTTATTAGGCCTAAATCGTCAATATAAAGGCAGTTTGCACATCTGCACACGTACATGGGCGTTTTAGTGTACAATATGTGGGGGGTGTATTTTAATACAAAAAGCCTTATTGTCTACAAAGTTTGCATGTAGCGTATTAATTGGTGAGCGAACGAAGTGAGACCATCTATATATTAGCAGAGACAATGATTCGTTGTCCGTCAGAATGTGGTCGTGTGGTCGTGAGTGTTCGGGACGCTATAACGCGAAAGCGGTCATGCGGATTTCTTTAAAAATTGTCACAAAGGTTTTCCATTACATTTTACGCTTCCAGTTCAAAAATTGAACATATTCATTTAACAGTCTTTTAATAATTAACATTTAAAAATCTTCAAATTTGCATAAGGTAAAGTATTGGGAAAGATTTCTGTTCGTAAAGTATACGAGATATTATTAAAATATTGTTTACTAATGACAAGAATCTGTTTACAAATGTATATATTTATATTTTTTATAGTTAGATAAATGAAGTAGTGCCTGTTTAACAAGAACTCATGAAGTTTTACAAAGGTTTTTAAAATGTATATTAAAAATACCCCCGTAGCAGCAAACCTGCGTACTCAGCGAATTTCCAATGCATATATATATGTATCTTAATACCATATAAAGCCACATACCAAGTTTCATCAATATACATTCATAAATAAACGATTTGTGACATTTTAATTACTCTCCATAAGAATAACATGGCGGCTGAGTATGCAGGTTTGCTGAAGGAAGGAAAACAAAAAATGGGGTTTTATACAAATATCAATATAACTCATTTAGGTAAAGCCACATACCAAATTTCATTAGTTTATTTTCATAATTAAGGGAGATAACACGTTACTTATTCTCCATAAGAATAACATGGGGCTGAGTACGCAGGTTTGCTGGTACGGGAGCCTTTGGCAAAAAATTGTTTTTTTGAGCAAATATCAATGGTCCACAACCAGATGAAGCCGTATACCAAGTTTTGCCAGTATATGTTCATAAATAAGCGAGATATAAAATTTTTCTTTTCCTCCATAAGAATAACATTAGACAACGTACTGTGTTTAGCACTTTCAATATCTCGGTAACCAATTGACGTAGAGAAATGATCAAAATACCAAATTGTGTGTTTTTTTAAGCTGAATCCAATGGTAAAAACTAAAATTTGACTATTTCCAAAATTATATGTAAAAAATTCAAAAAACCCATTTTTGGGGTACAAACCCCCCCCAAAATACCCCTTTGGATAAAGCGATCTGGCTGGTTTTCGAACTTAAAGTCATAAATGTTGCTTTACACGTTTATACCAAATTTCATCAAAATCGGATAATTTTTACGAGAGTTATCGTGCTCACGGACACACACATATATATATATATATTCTCCAGGGTACTCATGTTACTTATTTTTCATCTATATATATATATATATATATATATATATATACAGTTTCGAACGAATGGTGTTTTTGGGGTCTGGGGACCTCAAAACGAAAAGTTATTATGGTCCCGGGCCTAGGTCTTACCATGCCGACTACGGTAATAGCTTCTTCCCTATAGGGGAAATTCGCTAAAACTAAATTTAAGTTTTAGAAATAAAGATAACGTTCTTCTTTGATCTGACAAAGTTAGTATTTGTTCCGCTACAGTATCAATTGATTTACTATTTACATTATCCAGCTGTAAATTTTTGTCAGTTTATTTTATTTAAATTCCCCAATATAATGCTAAACTAAATAAGAGAGTAGAATAATTGGAAGCAAAACAATGACAGTCTGTAGCTGGATATAATCCTTTAACAGCTGTTTATTTTAATAAATTGAATTAAAAAAAACATAACATAAACCAAATAAAACTATCCTTTAACTATCCTTTATATGAATAACATGGGAACTTTGAAGTCCTGTGGAGCAGAGTCCTGAGGCCTAAATCGAAATTCTGACTCCGTTTCGACCTTCTACGCTAAATTACCTTAATATTACAAATTTAATCATCGAAATCTGCGTGAACTAAATGACATTATTGAATAAATATCCAGCCCGATGTGTAACTCACTCACTCACGAGTAGGGGGCAAAGACCGATTCAGAACCAGCATAGGCGCGGTGTGGACGCGTGGACGCGAGGACGTCCCCCCCCCCGACCTTCCCCATAGCCAAGCTCCGACCCCCCCCCCGTCACGTGACCCATTAACCTAACTTAAACCTGGCACCTGGCGTGAGGATGCGAGGAAGCCCCCCCCCGTCACGTGACCCATTAACCTAACTTAAACCTGGCACCTGGCGTGAGGATGCGAGGATGCAACACCCCCCCCCCCCCCCGGTCGTCTGCAGCACTTTTCGTGATGAGGAAAAAACTTTCGAAAATTAATAACTAGCCTATTTACCCACCGATTCCCACGGGACTTTTTCCAGAGTGTAGGCCTATCCTAGAGGAAGCGAATGACGTAAGAACCCCATAGATCCGCCATTAAACAAGGCCGCTATTAATTTTTAAACGCGTTTTCCTTATGGGATCTCAGCTGTTTACCGACCGATTTTGATGAAACTTCACCACATGTCGGGCGACGGCCTAAGTAAACCATCCCTTAACGAAAATTGAAAATCAACCGTTAAACGGGCCCGCTATTAATTTTTAAACGCGTTTTCCTTATGGGATCTCAGCTGTTTACCGACCGATTTTGATGAAGTTTCACCACATGTCAGGCGGCAGCCTAAGTAAACCATCCCTTAAAGAAAATTGAGAATCCACCGTTAAACGGGCTCGCTATTAATTTTTAAACGCGTTTTCCTTATGGGATCTCAGCTGTTTACCGACCGATTTTGATGAAACTTCACCACATGTCGGGCGACGGCCTAAGTAAACCATCCCTTAAAGAAAATTGAAAATCAACCGTTAAACGGGCCCGCTATTAATTTTTAAACGCGTTTTCCTTATGGGATCTCAGCTGTTTACCGACCGATTTTGATGAAGTTTCACCACATGTCAGGCGGCAGCCTAAGTAAACCATCCCTTAAAGAAAATTGAGAATCCACCGTTAAACGGGCTCGCTATTAATTTTTAAACGCGTTTTCCTCATGGGATCTCGACTGTTTGCCGACTGAATTTGATGTGACTTCACTACACGTTGTATGCCGGCTTGACTAAGCCAAACTGCGAGCGGCTCCACGGAGTCACGTGTCGAGGCGCGTGCTAGGGCCTACGTGACCGCCTGGGGCTGTTTACTCATCAGCGACCTCCTAGAAGCTTCCAGAGTGTCGTGGACGTTATCCATCATTTTCCTTTTTTTATTCTTTAATATATTTATTTTATTCATAAAAGTTATGCTTAACCTACCCTCCATTTACTACAACCCTCGCATATATCGGGGGATTAGCTTCTCGAAGGAGCCAAACTATGACGTTGCGACATGAGACGTGTGTCGCTATTGAACTCACGTCTCCCAGGTCAGCCCTAAGCTGCCGACATTTGTGTGGGGCTAACGGTCTATCCAACCAGAAGTCAATATATAATCTACCGAAGAAGCATCTCGTGTAATAATACACCGTTTGTAGAAACACCTCAGCGTCTATTGAATCTACTTCTGTTATTGTGGAATTGATGTGAAATGGCTTTGTTACGAGGTAGGGCCCGACTGGCTCTGTAACTATCGCAAACAAGTGGAACATGGTGTACCGCTTGTCAGTAATGCTAGAAGGAGACTGGTGAGTAGGACCGAAGCTGTAAACAACTCGGTAGAAACCTCCATGACGTCATCCCTATGCCTACGTGACGCCCCCCCCCCGTTGACGGAGAGTATAGATACCCGATGTTGCTGATGGCTGTTCCTCGTATGTGTGAGGTCTGTGGACGCGTCTTCGCGAACGTTGGAAACCTGGCTCGTCACGCTGCATTCCTCACGATCAAGCGCCAGGCATGGTTTTTATGTTAAAAAAGAAACCACCAGTACTAATGACCTGTTTTCGAGAGAGAGTAAACGGCTTTAGCCGAGTAAACAGATTCAAGTAGTAAACAAGGGGCTGCCAGCCTCTGTACAGTTCCTCGCCCTTGTATTACTGGGCTCAAACTGGCGATCGAGATGAGGAAGAGGTCGCCAGGCCTCTGTACAATTCCTCACTCCTATATTACCGGGCTCAAACTGGCGATCGAGATGAGGAATAAGTCGCCAGCCCTCTGTGCAATTCCTCACCCTTGTATTTACTGGGCTCTGGTAAACTGGCGATCAAGATGAGGAAGAGGTCGCCAGGCCTCTGTACAATTCCTCACTCCTATATTACCGGGCTCAAACTGGCGATCGAGATGAGGAAGAGGTCGCCAGCCCTCTGTGCAATTCCTCACCCTTGTATTTACTGGGCTCTGGTAAACTGGCGATCAAGATGAGGAAGAGGTCGCCAGGCCTCTGTACAACTCCTCACTCCTATATTACCGGGCTCAAACTGGCGATCGAGATGAGGAAGAGGTCGCCAGTTCCTCACCCTCGTGTTTATCGAGGTAACTAATAGGACTTGTTTTCCTGTTCACAGGCGGTGCATCCTCCCCGACGGCATCCACACTCTACCGTGAGGCATAAGGACAGGGCCAGCGACATACTGACTCGACCATGTCGGAATTTCCATATAAGAATATGTAACTATCTAGTTTCAAGAACCCACTGTGCCCTCGCTGGTTTTGAATCGGCTACTGGCAAAATGCATATAAAACCCAGTTAACCATTTAATACCTCCAATAAAAAAAAAAAAATCAGTACCTCGTCTGGAACGGAGGTAGTTGCATTCAATGAGTAACTAGACATTTTCGTGCTCTGGACAAGTACGGTTCACTTTTACCTAGTTAACAAAGCCGAGGATAGATGATATTTATTTTCATCATGAACTTTAAACGTGTTTCATAACAGGCAACATTTTAATTTAAATTTAATATTTTGTTTGAAAACATTGAGAACAGTGTTTAATCCATGTACTAGAGAAATATAAACACCGCTGAAATTAAAATAACAACTCGAGGCGTGAACGAAAACAATTAACGAGTGGAAAGTGACTTTGCCCTAGAGGAATGGAATGTCTATTCTCCACCTACAGAAAGTTTCACTTGCCTCAAGGCATTGTCATTACCGTCGCTATGTATAACCCGCAGTCCTTTAGTAGACGGTACATTAACCTTTAACGGTTTAAAAACGTTAAAAACAAAACATAACCACCTCAAAATGAAATAAATAAAAAGCTTTATTCCTTTATCCTAATCAATACAAAATAAATGAAGCATCTTAAATTCTCTGAGTATGTAGGTTTGCTACAACGTTAAAAACAAAACATAGCTTCGACCTCCTCTTCCTCCGCTGCGATGCCACCCGCCAGAGACCTGCGGCCCGGGTGGACCTACCTCCGTACACGCGACCTGGAGATCCGCGTCAACCTCTACACCCCGTTGGGAGAAGGCGGAGCCCGGTTCATCCAACTTCCCAGGGCCATCTGCGCGAGGCGCGCTGTCATCAACGTGCACAATGACATGTGTTTCATGTACGCTATCCTGGCCAACTTCGTCCCGATGAACCCGCAGAGACCCGCATCTTATACCTTGGACATCATCGCCCGTTACGACTGGACCGGCCTGCGCTTCCCCGTGGCGCTGAAGGACATCGAGTCCTTTGAGCGCAAGAACGCCATCAGCGTAAACGTTTACGGGATCGAGTGGGTGATGGTGGGGAGACGCCCCGACGGGACGCCAGAGTTCAAGGACAAGGTCTACCCGTTGAAGATCTACAAGCGGGAGTTGGAGGATCACCGGGACCTGTTGTACGTGACTGCCGGTGGGGAACAGTCACTACACCTACATCGTAAACATGAGTAGGCTAGTGCGTTCTCAGCTGACGTCCCACGCCAACGCTATCCACGTGTGTAAGCGATGCTTCGCTTACTTCCATAATCGACCCAACAAACTGAAACTGTCCGGTGCCGAGCGTCTGGAGGAGCACAAGCGATACTGTACCGCCAAGGCCCTCCCTCCGCTTGGACATGTCCGGGAAGCAGCAGATCCGCTTCGCCCATCCCGAGTACACTCGGCGCGAGCGTTTTTGCGTTTACGCCGTTAAGCTGGTGTGTACCCCGGAGAAGTTCACCAAGTACGTGGCCAAGTCCAACTTCCTGGACCGCACGTACTACACGGAGGACGTGGCCCTGGTGCATCTGTCCAAAGTCAACATCGTGTTGGACAAGCCCGTCTACGTAGGCATGACAGTCCTGGAGCTGAGCAAGTGGTTCATGTACGAGTTCCTGCGGAAGATGAAGGAGCACCTGGAAGACTTTGACACCAGCGGCTACCCGAGGTCCCACCCCTGCTACAGCCCCGTCAACGCCAAGGTCATCGGAAAGTTTAAGGACGAGTGTAACGGCCTATCCTTATTCGAGTACCTCGGCCTGCGGTCCAAGCTGTATTTCATGGGCATCGAGGACGCAGCGACAGGCGGCAGTAAGGCTCTCAAGCGAGCCAAGGGGGGTGGCGAAGGGCGTTGTCAAGAACGTCCTCACCCCCCCCCCGACGACTACAGAGAGTGTCTGTTTGACGGGGTCCAGAAACACACCACCAACGTCCGGTTCCAGTCCCACTTGCACCGGGTGTACACCGTGCAGGTGGACAAGCTGAGCCTCAGTCCAGCTGACGACAAGCGGTGCGTCCTCCCCGACGGCATCCACACTCTGCCGTGGGGACACAAGGACTTCCCGCCGCTACCGCCAGCCAGGAGGAGAGGAGAACATCCGCAGCGGATGGAAGTGGACGGTGAGGAGGAGGAGGAGGGACAGCGCCAGGACGAAGACGAGGAAGAAGAGGAATTCCCCGTCTAGTTGTATATATTAGTTATAAGAAAAAAAAAATTGTAAATAGTATTTGTAAGAAAATAAATAGCTTTATGTACAGCATGAACCCGAGTTGTTTATTTCCTCCCTTTGCTCACTCAAAAGTCACAAGCCGTTAGGCTCGGAAAGGCGTTATGGGCCGTTTGGCCCGAGCCGTGCAGCTTAAAAAGCCCCCGCCAACCGGGAGCGGTTGGCGGCGCGTGTCGGGGACGACCCTGAAGGAGTTGCCCAGGAAGGAGTTGCTAAGTGGTTTGCTGATGTCCGAGGGGTCACCCTCGAATTACTCTGGGGACTCCTGAATAACGGTCCACCCAAAGGTTTTCCAATCGCGTTATGATGTCCATAATCATAATGTAGATTTCACAGTCTTTATTTTCATCCAAATATAAGTTGCAACCATGTGTATGCTGACCTCTATGATGTAACTGGATGTCCAAGAACACATTACCCTGATTGGCGGGATTTTGCACCGTATGTTGATAACCGGAATCGACCCAACTGACAGTGGGTGGTGAATCGTTCGAATCTTTTTCCACAAGCTCCAAGTCTCCAGGTAGTTTCGGGGGATTGACACTTCTACTGTTGTCGTTCATGCAACTGCTATCGGCACAAATGCTGACGTTCTTGGAACCTCCTCCTTCGGATATTTGGTTGGATGATGGTGATGCAAAGTCTTCAGATATCTCCGGAGCATTGCCACTTTCAATGTCGTTTATGCAACTGCTATCAATACATGTGTTGACTTTCTGCGGACTTCTTCCTGCTGAGGTTTGTATGAACGATCTCGGTTGTGAGGAACGATTGTTTCTTCGCTTCCTTCTAACACAGAGGTGGTGCTGACGATGATGGAGACGAAGTCCATCTCGCGACGTGAACGACTCCTCGCAGTATGGACATTTCCAGGTCGCCAGCTTCGATGGCGTGGCGACTGACCGTTTCAGTGATGGTGCTGGCGGTGGTTGTTCAGGACTTCGTGGAGAAAAGTACATGGTGCTGTAGCCTTCCATCGCTTCCAACTCCTTCAACAACGTCTGGACTGATTCATCCACTTCGATTGCACTAGCCATGTTTGTGTTTACTCTGCAACATCACTAGACAAACTGAAGGTGCGCGTCTGCATTTATATTCACAAAATCCATCTCAAGAAGTGTTTCTTTAATTCGACCAATCGTAGGGCAGAACGTCTAATTTTAACCACTCAGAGGGCAGGATATTTCCACCAATCACAGTACCCGCATTTGCTTACACGATTTAGGGTAGGTCAAGAGTCAGCAGACAAGTGCACGCAGGTATAAGTTAGGTTTGAGGATGCATAAACGTCGCGTGAAGTGATGACAATCACTGAAGTAACAAAGCTACGTACCGTACAGTAGAAGGCGGTGGACAATTCTCGAAATCGAGGCAATTATCGCTAATGAGTAAACAGCCTGGGGCAGTCACGTAGGCACGGGGTGATGACGTCACCGCGGTCCACGACTACACTATTTAAGGTAGGTCAATGCGTGCGTGCGTGCGTGCGTGCAGGTTTTAGTTAGGTTTACAGACGCAGGTTTAGGTTAGGTTTACAGACGCAGGTTTAAGTTAGGTTTGAATATGTATAAACGTCGCGCGCGTGACGTTTATGCATCCTCAAACCTAACTTAAACCTGCGTCTGTAAACCTAACCTAAACCTGCGTCTGTAAACCTAACTAAAACCTGCACGCACGCACGCACGCACGCATTGACCTACCTTAAATAGTGTAGTCGTGGACCGCGGTGACGTCATCACCCCGTGCCTACGTGACTGCCCCAGGCTGTTTACTCATTAGCGATAATTGCCTCGATTTCGAGAATTGTCCACCGCCTTCTACTGTACGGTACGTAGCTTTGTTACTTCAGTGATTGTCATCACTTCACGCGACGTTTATGCATCCTCAAACCTAACTTATACCTGCGTGCACTTGTCTGCTGACTCTTGACCTACCCTAAATCGTGTAAGCAAATGCGGGTACTGTGATTGGTGGAAATATCCTGCCCTCTGAGTGGTTAAAATTAGACGTTCTGCCCTACGATTGGTCGAATTAAAGAAACACTTCTTGAGATGGATTTTGTGAATATAAATGCAGACGCGCACCTTCAGTTTGTCTAGTGATGTTGCAGAGTAAACACAAACATGGCTAGTGCAATCGAAGTGGATGAATCAGTCCAGACGTTGTTGAAGGAGTTGGAAGCGATGGAAGGCTACAGCACCATGTACTTTTCTCCACGAAGTCCTGAACAACCACCGCCAGCACCATCACTGAAACGGTCAGTCGCCACGCCATCGAAGCTGGCGACCTGGAAATGTCCATACTGCGAGGAGTCGTTCACGTCGCGAGATGGACTTCGTCTCCATCATCGTCAGCACCACCTCTGTGTTAGAAGGAAGCGAAGAAACAATCGTTCCTCACAACCGAGATCGTTCATACAAACCTCAGCAGGAAGAAGTCCGCAGAAAGTCAACACATGTATTGATAGCAGTTGCATAAACGACATTGAAAGTGGCAATGCTCCGGAGATATCTGAAGACTTTGCATCACCATCATCCAACCAAATATCCGAAGGAGGAGGTTCCAAGAACGTCAGCATTTGTGCCGATAGCAGTTGCATGAACGACAACAGTAGAAGTGTCAATCCCCCGAAACTACCTGGAGACTTGGAGCTTGTGGAAAAAGATTCGAACGATTCACCACCCACTGTCAGTTGGGTCGATTCCGGTTATCAACATACGGTGCAAAATCCCGCCAATCAGGGTAATGTGTTCTTGGACATCCAGTTACATCATAGAGGTCAGCATACACATGGTTGCAACTTATATTTGGATGAAAATAAAGACTGTGAAATCTACATTATGATTATGGACATCATAACGCGATTGGAAAACCTTTGGGTGGACCGTTATTCAGGAGTCCCCAGAGTCGCTGGTTTGACACACACAGTGAAGCCGGTGGTGATAAAGTGTGCAACTGGTGGTAATGAAGGTATCGCACAACCGGTGCGGACTGCTTCTCCATATTCGCTTAAAACTAGTTTGTAAGGTTTTTGTAGTGTGTGTATGTAACCTTATTACTGTACAATACATGTCTCATTATGATAAAGCTTGTGTTTTTCCTTTCTCCTTACTAAATTTTGATAAAAAAAAATAAATTAGCAAAATTGAGGCAGCGGGGCTGGACCTCAGGTTTATAAACCAGCGGCGCGTGTCACTGGCTGAGCCCCCGCCAAGCGGCAGTGAAGGCCGCCAAAGAGGGCGCGCCACGAGACCCCTCGGACATCAGCAAACCGCTGAGTAATTCGAGGGTGACCCCTCGGACATCAGCAAACCACTTAGCAACTCCTTCCTGGGCAACTCCTTCAGGGTCGTCCCCGACACGCGCCGCCAACCGCTCCCGGTTGGCGGGGGCTTTTTAAGCTGCACGGCTCGGGCCAAACGGCCCATAACGCCTTTCCGAGCCTAACGGCTTGTGACTTTTGAGTGAGCAAAGGGAGGAAATAAACAACTCGGGTTCATGCTGTACATAAAGCTATTTATTTTCTTACAAATACTATTTACAATTTTTTTTTTCTTATAACTAATATATACAACTAGACGGGGAATTCCTCTTCTTCCTCGTCTTCGTCCTGGCGCTGTCCCTCCTCCTCCTCCTCACCGTCCACTTCCATCCGCTGCGGATGTTCTCCTCTCCTCCTGGCTGGCGGTAGCGGCGGGAAGTCCTTGTGTCCCCACGGCAGAGTGTGGATGCCGTCGGGGAGGACGCACCGCTTGTCGTCAGCTGGACTGAGGCTCAGCTTGTCCACCTGCACGGTGTACACCCGGTGCAAGTGGGACTGGAACCGGACGTTGGTGGTGTGTTTCTGGACCCCGTCAAACAGACACTCTCTGTAGTCGTCGGGGGGGGGGGGTGAGGACGTTCTTGACAACGCCCTTCGCCACCCCCCTTGGCTCGCTTGAGAGCCTTACTGCCGCCTGTCGCTGCGTCCTCGATGCCCATGAAATACAGCTTGGACCGCAGGCCGAGGTACTCGAATAAGGATAGGCCGTTACACTCGTCCTTAAACTTTCCGATGACCTTGGCGTTGACGGGGCTGTAGCAGGGGTGGGACCTCGGGTAGCCGCTGGTGTCAAAGTCTTCCAGGTGCTCCTTCATCTTCCGCAGGAACTCGTACATGAACCACTTGCTCAGCTCCAGGACTGTCATGCCTACGTAGACGGGCTTGTCCAACACGATGTTGACTTTGGACAGATGCACCAGGGCCACGTCCTCCGTGTAGTACGTGCGGTCCAGGAAGTTGGACTTGGCCACGTACTTGGTGAACTTCTCCGGGGTACACACCAGCTTAACGGCGTAAACGCAAAAACGCTCGCGCCGAGTGTACTCGGGATGGGCGAAGCGGATCTGCTGCTTCCCGGACATGTCCAAGCGGAGGGAGGGCCTTGGCGGTACAGTATCGCTTGTGCTCCTCCAGACGCTCGGCACCGGACAGTTTCAGTTTGTTGGGTCGATTATGGAAGTAAGCGAAGCATCGCTTACACACGTGGATAGCGTTGGCGTGGGACGTCAGCTGAGAACGCACTAGCCTACTCATGTTTACGATGTAGGTGTAGTGACTGTTCCCCACCGGCAGTCACGTACAACAGGTCCCGGTGATCCTCCAACTCCCGCTTGTAGATCTTCAACGGGTAGACCTTGTCCTTGAACTCTGGCGTCCCGTCGGGGCGTCTCCCCACCATCACCCACTCGATCCCGTAAACGTTTACGCTGATGGCGTTCTTGCGCTCAAAGGACTCGATGTCCTTCAGCGCCACGGGGAAGCGCAGGCCGGTCCAGTCGTAACGGGCGATGATGTCCAAGGTATAAGATGCGGGTCTCTGCGGGTTCATCGGGACGAAGTTGGCCAGGATAGCGTACATGAAACACATGTCATTGTGCACGTTGATGACAGCGCGCCTCGCGCAGATGGCCCTGGGAAGTTGGATGAACCGGGCTCCGCCTTCTCCCAACGGGGTGTAGAGGTTGACGCGGATCTCCAGGTCGCGTGTACGGAGGTAGGTCCACCCGGGCCACAGGTCTCTGGCGGGTGGCATCGCAGCGGAGGAAGAGGAGGTCGAAGCTATGTTTTGTTTTTAACGTTGTAGCAAACCTACATACTCAGAGAATTTAAGATGCTTCATTTATTTTGTATTGATTAGGATAAAGGAATAAAGCTTTTTATTTATTTCATTTTGAGGTGGTTATGTTTTGTTTTTAACGTTTTTAAACCGTTAAAGGTTAATGTACCGTCTACTAAAGGACTGCGGGTTATACATAGCGACGGTAATGACAATGCCTTGAGGCAAGTGAAACTTTCTGTAGGTGGAGAATAGACATTCCATTCCTCTAGGGCAAAGTCACTTTCCACTCGTTAATTGTTTTCGTTCACGCCTCGAGTTGTTATTTTAATTTCAGCGGTGTTTATATTTCTCTAGTACATGGATTAAACACTGTTCTCAATGTTTTCAAACAAAATATTAAATTTAAATTAAAATGTTGCCTGTTATGAAACACGTTTAAAGTTCATGATGAAAATAAATATCATCTATCCTCGGCTTTGTTAACTAGGTAAAAGTGAACCGTACTTGTCCAGAGCACGAAAATGTCTAGTTACTCATTGAATGCAACTACCTCCGTTCCAGACGAGGTACTGATTTTTTTTTTTTTATTGGAGGTATTAAATGGTTAACTGGGTTTTATATGCATTTTGCCAGTAGCCGATTCAAAACCAGCGAGGGCACAGTGGGTTCTTGAAACTAGATAGTTACATATTCTTATATGGAAATTCCGACATGGTCGAGTCAGTATGTCGCTGGCCCTGTCCTTATGCCTCACGGTAGAGTGTGGATGCCGTCGGGGAGGATGCACCGCCTGTGAACAGGAAAACAAGTCCTATTAGTTACCTCGATAAACACGAGGGTGAGGAACTGGCGACCTCTTCCTCATCTCGATCGCCAGTTTGAGCCCGGTAATATAGGAGTGAGGAGTTGTACAGAGGCCTGGCGACCTCTTCCTCATCTTGATCGCCAGTTTACCAGAGCCCAGTAAATACAAGGGTGAGGAATTGCACAGAGGGCTGGCGACCTCTTCCTCATCTCGATCGCCAGTTTGAGCCCGGTAATATAGGAGTGAGGAATTGTACAGAGGCCTGGCGACCTCTTCCTCATCTTGATCGCCAGTTTACCAGAGCCCAGTAAATACAAGGGTGAGGAATTGCACAGAGGGCTGGCGACTTATTCCTCATCTCGATCGCCAGTTTGAGCCCGGTAATATAGGAGTGAGGAATTGTACAGAGGCCTGGCGACCTCTTCCTCATCTCGATCGCCAGTTTGAGCCCAGTAATACAAGGGCGAGGAACTGTACAGAGGCTGGCAGCCCCTTGTTTACTACTTGAATCTGTTTACTCGGCTAAAGCCGTTTACTCTCTCTCGAAAACAGGTCATTAGTACTGGTGGTTTCTTTTTTAACATAAAAACCATGCCTGGCGCTTGATCGTGAGGAATGCAGCGTGACGAGCCAGGTTTCCAACGTTCGCGAAGACGCGTCCACAGACCTCACACATACGAGGAACAGCCATCAGCAACATCGGGTATCTATACTCTCCGTCAACGGGGGGGGGGGGGGGGGGCGTCACGTAGGCATAGGGATGACGTCATGGAGGTTTCTACCGAGTTGTTTACAGCTTCGGTCCTACTCACCAGTCTCCTTCTAGCATTACTGACAAGCGGTACACCATGTTCCACTTGTTTGCGATAGTTACAGAGCCAGTCGGGCCCTACCTCGTAACAAAGCCATTTCACATCAATTCCACAATAACAGAAGTAGATTCAATAGACGCTGAGGTGTTTCTACAAACGGTGTATTATTACACGAGATGCTTCTTCGGTAGATTATATATTGACTTCTGGTTGGATAGACCGTTAGCCCCACACAAATGTCGGCAGCTTAGGGCTGACCTGGGAGACGTGAGTTCAATAGCGACACACGTCTCATGTCGCAACGTCATAGTTTGGCTCCTTCGAGAAGCTAATCCCCCGATATATGCGAGGGTTGTAGTAAATGGAGGGTAGGTTAAGCATAACTTTTATGAATAAAATAAATATATTAAAGAATAAAAAAAGGAAAATGATGGATAACGTCCACGACACTCTGGAAGCTTCTAGGAGGTCGCTGATGAGTAAACAGCCCCAGGCGGTCACGTAGGCCCTAGCACGCGCCTCGACACGTGACTCCGTGGAGCCGCTCGCAGTTTGGCTTAGTCAAGCCGGCATACAACGTGTAGTGAAGTCACATCAAATTCAGTCGGCAAACAGTCGAGATCCCATGAGGAAAACGCGTTTAAAAATTAATAGCGAGCCCGTTTAACGGTGGATTCTCAATTTTCTTTAAGGGATGGTTTACTTAGGCTGCCGCCTGACATGTGGTGAAACTTCATCAAAATCGGTCGGTAAACAGCTGAGATCCCATAAGGAAAACGCGTTTAAAAATTAATAGCGGGCCCGTTTAACGGTTGATTTTCAATTTTCTTTAAGGGATGGTTTACTTAGGCCGTCGCCCGACATGTGGTGAAGTTTCATCAAAATCGGTCGGTAAACAGCTGAGATCCCATAAGGAAAACGCGTTTAAAAATTAATAGCGAGCCCGTTTAACGGTGGATTCTCAATTTTCTTTAAGGGATGGTTTACTTAGGCTGCCGCCTGACATGTGGTGAAACTTCATCAAAATCGGTCGGTAAACAGCTGAGATCCCATAAGGAAAACGCGTTTAAAAATTAATAGCGGGCCCGTTTAACGGTTGATTTTCAATTTTCGTTAAGGGATGGTTTACTTAGGCCGTCGCCCGACATGTGGTGAAGTTTCATCAAAATCGGTCGGTAAACAGCTGAGATCCCATAAGGAAAACGCGTTTAAAAATTAATAGCGGCCTTGTTTAATGGCGGATCTATGGGGTTCTTACGTCATTCGCTTCCTCTAGGATAGGCCTACACTCTGGAAAAAGTCCCGTGGGAATCGGTGGGTAAATAGGCTAGTTATTAATTTTCGAAAGTTTTTTCCTCATCACGAAAAGTGCTGCAGACGACCGGGGGGGGGGGGGGTGTTGCATCCTCGCATCCTCACGCCAGGTGCCAGGTTTAAGTTAGGTTAATGGGTCACGTGACGGGGGGGGGGGGCTTCCTCGCATCCTCACGCCAGGTGCCAGGTTTAAGTTAGGTTAATGGGTCACGTGACGGGGGGGGGGGTCGGAGCTTGGCTATGGGGAAGGTCGGGGGGGGGGGGACGTCCTCGCGTCCACGCGTCCACACCGCGCCTATGCTGGTTCTGAATCGGTCTTTGCCCCCTACTCTCACGTATACAAATTCCAGACCACTTCTAGAGTAGTTAGAAACTTGAAATTTGGCGTGCAGGTAGCTTGTCCCTAGAACCTCCCAGGAAAATAGTCAAAAGTTACAATTACCAAATTTTTAAACCTCTAATTTTTAGACTAAAATAGGTACATACCTTGTCGTCAACAGATCAAATTGTAGCGATTTAATCCACTGCATGTTTCACCGTAAATACGGCATTTTCAAGTGGTACATATACAAAGAACGTATTATCCAAATAGGATAGGTCAAAATTTAAAATTGGCACAGTCACAAACACAACCACAAACACATTTACGAATAAATACCGGTAGGCCTTTTACACGCATGTTTTAATCACGCCACGGCACGGGCAAGAAGCAGACTCCGGAAGACGGAGTCTTCTTCTTGGACACTACAATTTGAACTGTTGACGACAAGGTATGTACCTATTTTAGTCTAATACGTACAGTTCAGGGGCTACAACAATGAATTTTAACTCTATTTTTCACCTTGAAAATTGGAAATTTTAACATTGAGCGTATTGAGTTTCAAATCAAAACCAAATATTCATAACAGCTGTAGCAACACATCCAGTAATCTGTCAGTGTAACTTTCACAAGGTAGAGAATACAAAAATTATGGGACCATTTAATAAAGATAAAATTTAGAGAGGATATGTCGTAAATTAATCAAAATAGTATACTATATAAAAAATACTTGAAGGGACATTGAGTTATAATAACAACTGAAGTGACCCCAAGCGGGGGTCTGGGGGCGGAGCCCTCAGCGAGCCCAGCGAGTTTTATAATATATAGGATTCTGTAAACTACATGTTTAAGTAAAAATTGTTGGAGTTTGGCAAATCAAAGGATGATAGGAGACGGCTCAAATGAAAGGACTTGATCCCATAGACACGGGAAGACTAGCAGAATTTTAAAAAGTTAACAGCAAACGAACAATAACGTAAAACATCCCCCATAATGAAAGAATGGGGATTCAAACACATCTGCTATGTTTCCATTAAAACGTGTGGTACGTATCTACTTTGTTTACGAACTGACATTTGTTCATACTTATCTATATCCCGTAAGCGAATCGGTGCCCACGAAATATTTTTCTTGAGCTAGGAAGAAGTTAAGTTAGGTTATGACGATTCATTTTAAAGCTTGAGGGGCGAGGACGGTGGGAAAAATATCAGAAATGTCAAAAATTACGTGGGCTACGCCCCACTGGACTTCAAAGATTATCCATTTATTTTCCATTTATAAACTGGACAGCCATTTATTTTCTTATGGAAATATTACTACAGTGTTTTTAGTAATAAGCAAAATGAACTAATGATCAGCTGTGATTATCCACTTACATAAAACCATATGTTAGGGGATATAGCCCCTGTAAGCCACTAGTATCGTTTTTATTTTCCTCATGAAAATAGTAAAACGAGTTCGCACGCAGCGTGCTGACGTGAGGGAAGTGAATTTTCACATAAAAAGCTTTTAAAACTCAAAATCAGTGTAAAACATACATTTATTCCAATTTTTATTGAAATCTGAAAACATTGATTTTTTGGCTGTTCTGATGCTCCTGGTTTCATTTACCTGCAATGCTTGAAATATAATTTTGCGCATTATAAGGTTAGGAGAAGGTCCAGTCAGGCTTTAAAGTAGGCGTGAGGTTGCTGGGGATGATGAAAGTACACCAACAAATGAATAACAGGCTTTTCTAATGTAAAACCCCCATAAGACAACGTACTGTGTATGGTCAATACATATTTTCTTCTATAACTTGGTAAATAGTTAAGCTAGAATGACGGGAGAGGGCTTAAAAGTTTCGCCTCACTAATTCCCATCTTTATACATGGATTAATTATACATCCAGGGTTCTTATGACCCTCTTGGGCCCAAAAACTCAAAATTTGAAAGATTAATCCCCAAAAAAGGGGTTTAGAGTTTTCCGATTGTTTTGCCCAACGAAGTTGTCCAACTGATTACAGAAAGGAATGTCCCTACCAAATTTGAAGCAAATCGGACAATAAATGCGACCGCTAGAGTGCAAACACACATATATATATATATATATATATATATATATATATATATATGTATATATATACATACATATATATATATATATATATATATATACAATTTTGAACGACCCCCCAAAACGTGTTCAGGGGGTCACGTTAGGAACTTCTATGGTGGTCCCGGGCTTAAGTTTCACCGTGCGGGTCATGCTAATAGTTCACTTTCTATAGGAAATTCACTAAAAACCACATGGGGCAGAGCAAAGAGGTATATATCTATTCTACCTCGTTGAGGCAGAGTATTGAAGCAAGGTTAGGGGCTATGACCCTTCAAGCCATTAGTAAGATATATTTTAAGAAGTTGAGTGACCGTACGTGTGTGTTCTGGATTAATTACAATAAATCATAATTATTCACAGAAATTTGAATATTATATATTCAATAAGATGTTAAAATTCACCTTAATGGGTTTGCCCCAATGGAGACACCCTAACAGAAAATTGGCTACTCAATTTTGTGATGAAATTTGAAACAGTTGGCACTTGTAGTTCTTGGTTTATTTGATGGTTTCGATCATACCACGGAGAATTGGTTGCAATTATTAAAAACTTGTTTTGAAAGATTTGGAGTTGGTTCACTTTTGATTTTGTAAGGCAAGGTCCCCACACTGGACAAGCTTATGTTATAAGTGGCCTGAAAATACCTTGATAAATTAGCAAAGCACATTTAGTTTTGAGAGAGGATCTTCTGTGAATAATGAAGTACATTTGTGCCAGTCTTGAGTTTGCTTGGATTAATTTTGAATTGATGTGTTGTTTGTAATTTAACTTTGCATCCAATAAAACTCCCAAGTATTTAACAGATTGAGCATTTCCGTTCCAAGGGATGAGGTTACCTTGAATTTCAATATTTCTTTGTGGGTTATGTCTTCTCAATGAAAAAACGTTTGCTTCACATTTTTGAGGATTAAGGGCAACTTTCCAATTTGTGAACCAGTTCACTAGATGGTCTGTGTCAGTCTGAAGCATGTCAATCGCAGTTTCAATGTTGTGATGTTGAGAGACCAAAGCCGTATTGTCAGCGAAAAGAGAGACAATAGTCTGAGTAGGGATTGGCAAATCGTGCATAAATATATTGAAAAGAATGGGACCCAATATAGAGCCTTGAGGTACACCGGCTCGGATACGACGAACAGTGGAATAGATGGAGTTTATTTTCAATGAAAAAGTACGGTTTTCTAAAAAGGTTTCTTAAGTAATTTGGAAGTCCAATATGAAACAGTTTGTATAGAAGGCCCTTATGCCAGACTTTGTCAAAATCCTGAGCTACATCTAAGAACAAACAAGAGTGCATTTTGTTTTCAAAACCTTGTACGATTATTCGTGATAGCTTTGCAAGTTGCTGAGTTGTTGAGTGCTTTGGCCGAAAACCGATGGGGAGGAATAGACTGTGCTTCATCAATAAAACAACACAATCTCTTCTGAACCAACTTTTCAAAAACTTTCGACGGAGTAGGTAAAAGGCCTACATTGAGTTATAAGGGACATTGAGTTATAATAACAACTGGAGTGACCCCAAGCGGGGGTCTGGGGGCGGAGCCCTCAGCGAGCCGAGCGAGTTTTATAATATATAGGATTCTGTAAACTACATGTTTAAGTAAAAATTGTTGGAGTTTGGCAAATCACAGGATGATAGGAGACGGCTCAAATGAAAGGACTTGATCCCATAGACACGGGAAGACTAGCAGTATTTCTAGTAAAAAGTTAACAGCAAACGAAAAACGAGTTCGCACGCAGCACGCTGACGTGAGGGAAGTGAATTTCCACATAAAAAACTATAAAAACTCAAAATCAGTTTAAAACATACAATTATTTCAATTTTTATTCAAATCTGAAAATATTGATTTTTTGGCTGTTTTGATGCTCCTGGTTCTATTTACCTGCAATGATGGGAATACAATTTTGTGCATTATAAGGTTAGGATAAGGTCCAGTCAGGCTTTAAAGTAGGCGTGAGGTTGTTGAGGATGATAAAAGTACACCAACAAATGAATAACAGGCTTTTCTGAAGTAAAACCCCCATAAGACAACGTACTGTGTTTGGTAAATACACATTTTCTTTAATAACTCGGTAAATATATATGCTAGAATGACGAGAGAGGGCTTAAAAGTTTCGCTACACTAATTCCCACCGTTTTTCATTCATTAATTTTACATCCGGGGCTTTTCTGACCCTTTTTGGGCCCAAAAACCCAAATTTCTAAATTTAAAATCCCCAAAAAAGGGGGTTAGAGTTTTCCGATTGTTTTTCCCAACGAACTTGTCCAACTGATTACAAAAAGGAATGTCCCTACCAAATTTGAAGTAAATCGGACAAAAAATGCGACCGCTAGAGTGCATACACATATATATATATATATATATATGTATATATATATATATATATATATATATATATATATATATATACACATACATATATATATATATATATAAAATTTTGAACGAACCCCCAAAACGTGTTCAGGGGGTCACATTAGGAACTTCTATGGTGGTCCCAGGCTTAAGTTTCACCGTGCCGGTCATGCTAATAGTTCACTTTCCAAAGGAAATTCACTAATAACGTAAAACATCCCCCATAAGGGAAGAATGGGGATTTAAACACATCTGCTATGTTTCTATTAAAACGTGTGGTTACGTATCTACTTTGTTTACGAACTGACATTTGTTCATACTTATCTATATATTTAATCCCGTAAGCGAATCGGTCCCCACGAAATATTTTTCTTGAGCTAGGAAGAAGTTAAGTTAGGTTATGACGATTCATTTAAAAGCTTGAGGGGTGAGGACGGTGGGAAAATATCAGAAATGTCAAAAATTACGTGGGCTACGCCCCACTGAACTTCAAAGATCCATTGATTTTCTTATGGAAATATTACAACAGTGTTTTTATTAATAAGCAAAATGAACTAATGATCAGCTGTGATTATCCACTTACATAAAAACCATGTGTTAGGGGATATAGCCCCTGTAAGCGACTAGTATCGTTTTTATTTTCCTCATGAAAATAGTAAAACAATCACATGGGGCAGAGCAAAGAGGTATATATTTATTCTACCTCGTTGAGGCAGAGTATTGAAGCAAGCTAGGGGCTATGGCCCTTCAAGCCATTAGTATGTAGCTATGTTGGGTCTGTAACTAGAGGGGAGTTTTACCGGTTTGTTGGGTTTATGAATAACCTCTGCATGTTTCCAGGCCGAAGGAAAGTAACCGAAGTGTAGACATGAATTGATATAGATTTAAGAAGCTGACGTGCTTTGGAGTAATTTTTTATTACATTAGTTACTAAATCATAACCAGGAGCCTTTTTCAACGGTAGGCTATGAATCATGTTTTTAATCTCAGATTCAGAAATGTACTTGATAGGAAGTTCTGCAGAATAAACCACACCATCTAAGAAGTTGCTTGCCTCATTTTCAGTAGCCATATTAGGAGTGGGATTTGGAGAAAATGCATCTTCAAAAAAGGCACCAAACACATTTTTCGGAGTCACTCTGGTAGATTTCATGACCTTTTTGAAGGGGTGGGATCGTAGAAGGTTTTTTTAGTATTCTTTTTTTAGCTTGCCAAATTGCACTGTCTCCTGGGTGAATTTCATTTTAATATTTTTGATAAATATTAATTTAAAAAAATATCTAATTCCAACTTTATTTTTCTTACTAACCTATTAAGCTGAGTACGATCCTCTGGAAGTCTGTGCCTTTGCCATCGCCTCCTGAGAATGTGTTTTCTTTAATTAAACTAAAAATTCTTTCCGTAGGTCGTATAAAAAAAGCAGGTGTGGATTTCGATGGTTTAGGTATTGCTTTCTTGACTGAACTCTGTATTAATTCAGTAAACTGATGAACACAAAATACAATGTCTTGAGAAGATTGTAGAGAAATGGGCAATTAAATGTTATTGTCTATTTCGCATTGAAATACTGCCCAGTCAACTTTCCCATCTATTAGTTTTTTGGGAGGCATGACGGTATTGGGTTTAATCGAAAATGTTACAAATACAGGTAAATGATCTGAAGTTAACTCACACAAAGTTTGTTGTACTGTTTTCTTTAAATTGTTAAATAAAAAAATATCCAAAATGTCAGGTTGTTGGTTTCTTTGCCATGGGTGAAAAGTTGGCTTATCAGGAGCTAATATAGTGATAGTTGACCGTATTATAAAGTTATTAAGTTTATTCCCTTTTGGATTAGTAGTGCGGCATCCCCATAGAGTGTTTTTGAAGTTAAGATCTCCCAATAAAATAGTAGGACTGTTATCATAAAACAAATTATTGAAATCGTTGTCAATAAAACATTTATTTGGTGGTAAGTAACCTGAAATTAATAAAAAGCTGGAGCCATCTTGTATCAATATTTTTACGCAAACAGCTCCTAGGTTTTGGAGATGAGGGACAAGAATTTCATGGTGCTTAATATTTATTTTAACTAATTTTGCCACACCTCCTGATGCATGAGGGGCTACTCGATTTTGTATATATATTGAATAACCACTTATTTTAAAATTTACGGGTAGAAAGTGAGTTTCAGTAACACATGCTATGTCTATATTATGCCTAACTAAGAAATCAGTAAAAAGGTGTTTTTTGTCCTTCAAGCCGTTAGAATTACAATTAAGTACAACTAAGTTTTTAAATATAATTTGAACTTGACAGTAATTCATTATTAGTATTGAAGAAAGAAGCAATGACCTGGTGAATAACCTTTTTTAACTGGGGTAGTACGATTTTTATAACACTATTTATCATTTCTTCCAAAGGTGGAATTTCAACGGTTTCTAGACTTTTTGGTTCGTCAGCACGAGTCGTTGTAGTTGTAGTTGTGTGGGTAGGCTTCGTCACCTCGGCATAGCTCAAAGAATTTCTGTTTAGAGGAGACCAAGAGGTCGAGGGTTCATATTGGGCCTGTCGGAGGTTTGACGAATTTGTTTGACGTAGGGTTTTTATATGGGGAGGTAGCGGGACATTGGCGAGGAAGGTTTTTTGTTATTGATTGCTTTTTGCTTAATGTTCTGGAAATATTTACACCCCCTGTAAGTTTGAGGTATGTTCTTTGCCACAATTAACTCACACTGGTTTTGTATCTTTGCTCAAAGGGCAATTGTTGTAGAGATGGGATCCTGAACATCTGACACAGCGAGGGTCCAGTTTACAAAAATTCTTTGTATGACCAAAATCTTGGCACCTCAAACATTGTGGGATGGATTTAGATTTCCTTTTGCTTTCTACTTTCACTAAAGCATGATACAAATGTTCCATATTGAAAATATCACGACCACCCTCCGTATTGTCTAATTCCACGAAACAAAGTGGCATGGACAATTTGTTTTTCTTAAACAATCTCGATACATTAAGTACATGGTAACTTAGATCGCTCAGTTCTGTTTTAATCTCCTCGTCAGACAGAGAGTAGGGTACATTACGGATGATTACCTCTAGATTTTTATCCTGAGGGGGCTTGAATGTGACATTTTTAACGTTCTTAGTTGCATAGAAAGATGTTATTTTTATGTAATCATCAATCTCAGACCAGTGAGATTTAATTTAATTTTTAATTAAGTTCTTTAATTTTACTGATTTTCCTCTCAATTCAGTTGAGAATTCAGATGTCACGATAGACTTGATATATTTAATGATATCCTGGTGGTTATTTACGTCCCGCAAAAATATTGGTGGGATTTTAGATTTGGACTGCGGTTTGTTCTCAATATCAGACGATTCTTAATCCATTTATTGGCCGCCGCGGGAGCACGTGCATAATTGTGATCACTGGTATGAGGATCTTCTAGTGTCTTAAATCTGTTATTGGAAAATAACTCATTTTCGTCCAAGTAGTACTTTTTAGGTGGAGGAGAAGAGTTTGCGGTGTTACTGATAAACTGTCGCTTTTTGGGGAACACAAAGTCATTTTCATCTGGGAGAGGAGCGTATAACACTTCTGCCATATCTACAACAGTTTCAGGTCCTTGGGGAAATGAGCTAAGACCACTTGTTTTGTCCCGGTTGATTGCCATAACAAAAGTTTTAGCTGCTGTCAGGTTATGTCTTTATTTACAACTTTTAAACTGTACATTAAATCTTTTAAGTGACCACATTTTTCAAACAAATCAATTAAACACAACAAGAATGTGTTAAATAATAAGAACACAAATAAGAGACACACTGTTTAAGATTTTGTTCACGCAAAAACTCAAAATATCCTATACTCTATTATGAGTAAGGTTTGCTTGCTTGCTTGCGACACGGATCTCAAAAAGGGCTCCAACGATTTCCTTCAAATGTTCGAAATAACTAATTTATGCGATACAAATAAGTTCTAGACAGGCCTCATCCCCAGGGAAAATCAAATAAATTAACAAAAATTAAATGAAAAGTTAAAAAATTAACATTGGGCTTATGGAGTTTCAAATCAAAACAAAAGAATTGTAACAGCTGTTCATAATCAACCAGGGAACTGTCAAAGTAATGCTCATGTTGTATATGATTATTAACATGTGATTTCCTAAGAGCAGAGATTAAATGATTTGAGTGAATATTACATAAATAGAGTAGTGAAATAAATCAAAGGGGCATTGAGCTATAAATAACAACTGGAGTGACTTTAAAAATGTAGAAAAGAGGCAAATGAGTTGTACAAATCTAATTATCAGTAGGGGGAAGTGGTGAAATATTACTCTAAGTCATCTAAACAAACTGACTGGCCTTCCCCGAGCAAAGCTCGGCTCCCAGAGTATACTCGGCCCAAGAGTATACTTGTATCGTAAATCAGCTACAATCACCATGTGTCATTCAGAAACAGCTGATTATTAGGAGTTAATTATATTGGTTTGAATCAAACACGTGGTTTTCAGTAAATAAAAAACGCCACTAGCAAAATAGGATTACAATTAAGTATTGCGATGATTAATTATTAACTATCCTGATTAATTAATAGCTCGAATGTGTTTACACGTTATTTCGAAAAATGCTCCTCAAAACTGCTCTTGAGAAATATCACGTCGTTGGAGACCAAAATATTATGAATAATGTTTTGTCCTGCCTCAGGGCTCCGCCAACACTGGCCTTTGCCATCACTCCCAGATGTCCAATTTTAACGTAAGATCATTCGATGGGTTTGTTTTGTTGAAGCACGTCTCTCGAAAGATGTCCCCACGTTGGATACGCCGCCCCTCTCAACCGTAGACCTTTGCCCTATCGGCAAAGTTTCTATGTTATTCTTTACGTTTGTTCGTTATATTAGTCAATTTTAAATTATAAACAAATGTGTTTAATCCCAACCTTAGGGCTCCACCCCACTGGCTTTGAAACAATGTTATCTTTACGGAGGAAAGATGTTCCTTGGAGTGACGAAAGGAGTTCGGTTTATGTACTAGAACTAAAATCATTTGTTAATATCTCTCCATCACTACGATAAAACACACTAAGCAGCAATCCGGTTTTTGGAAATTTAAACTTTTATTGGTTGCACAGCGCCATCTGAAGGATCTGATAGAAGCATAGGCTATATAGTGACGTAAAAAAAGAAGAGGTCGCCAACCGACATCGTCCTGGCTGGTAAGGACCCGCACTCGCAAGTAGGGGGTAGGCTAGGGGCCTACAGATCTAAATCTAGCCCTGGCCGTCTGTATGCAGAACTTCAAACTTTCTAAAACCAGAATCATTCCCCCTGTCTCGTGTCCACTCCATGTGCCTGAGAATAAGAATTGTTATGGTCAATTAACACAAATTCAGGCTTATCTTCACTCCATCCTGTCCTACATGCTAATATGAGTATGTTTATGAATATGAGATATGTTTTACGAATTGGGAGAACTTATACCTAAGTCTTCATCATCACAGTGTGAAGCTTGAATCAGTTGCTTAACTTGGTCTTTCGTAAGTTGTTTAAGGTCCCTGACCTACAAATGTACAATAATCCTCATCAACGCACACGTCACGCACGTTGTCAGGTCGGATTGCACCGTACAACGATTGCGGTTACCGAGCGTCACGGTATACCGACCATCGACGACGCACGTCACCATCATCAGACGCTTGGTAACCGCGATCGTTGTAGGCCACAGATTATAAGAGTTTTCCCTTGGATTTTACAGTATATAATTTGATTTTTGCAAGCGAAAACACCTAATCCTGGCTAATTAAGAGCTTTGACTTGGAATTTACAGAATAAAATTAATTTTTTCCTGTTTATATGAGTCAAATTCTCATGACTGTGGTCATCTTGAAGGTGACTTGGTCACCTTCTCCCATCGAAGGTGGAGGCAGTTGAACTTATAACCTCGGTAGATAACAAGCGTTGCGTTTAGTGTAATCTTTTAACAAACTCATTATGTTACTTTATTTTTTGTAGTGTAAACCACATAATATTTTACTCATTGATAGCAAAATCTCTCAAATGTTTATTAAAATGTATCATAATTAACTAACCTTTTTAACTCTGTAAAATTAAAGTGACAACAAACATACAATCTTTGGAAATTCCAGTTAATTTCACACGATATTTTACCAAGTATGCCCTAAATCATCGCTATTGGTGATATTTTTGTCATTAATTTTGTAAAATGTTTGTCGGAACTAAGTATTTATAGGTAATTAATTCTTGTAACTGTAAATTTTAAAAAATATCCTTTAAAACTGTATATTGTAAGTTAAAAGTATAGAAAAATATAAATATGCTCTGTATATGACCGCGACATTGACCTCCAACTGTGAGATAGCAGACGGTAGACAGACGGAAATTGTGAGTCAGCTGTTGTTTATTGAATATTTCCACACCAATTGTATTTTAAACAAAATTTGTAATTAAATATTGCTTTTGCATTTAATTTTTTCGAATTTAAAGCTTTTATTGTTAATGAAGCGGTGAAAACGCTCGTTTAGAAAATAAAACATGGCTTAAGTTAGGTTTGGAGTCGTTTTTAGTGATAAAACTTCGCTTTACTGAGGTTTGCGAATTTAATCCAGGTCACATGACTCGCCCTTCGTCCTCGCCCCTCGTACTTTAGGTTGAAAAATGCCCTCTTTACTTCTACTTATGCTTTCAGGAAATTATTAGGCCTAGTTTTCTTGCTAATCAATTATTTTAATTAGCATGTGTCTCTGTTTAGGAGCTGGTCAGAATCAGTTTGCTGAGGCCAAAGTAAAATACATTGGATTCATGTATTGGCTCAGACCTTAAACGAATCAACTCCTTATATGAAGAGAAATCCAGGTAAAATTATAGAAAAAAGTCTGTTTATTAAAGAAGTTAGGTTAGAATACCGGTACTATGATGAAGTACAGTAGGCTAATTCATTCGATTATGCAAGGTCTAAGATAGCCTTGACACCTATCAAAATGATTACAATTTAGTTACTAACACAATTGCTTGAAGGTGTCATAAGTTAAAATCACTAATAAGGGCCTATATATACCAATATACACTCGAAGTTGACAGGATCAGTTAATGTTTTGTCACGTACATGGTCAACACTAATTTTGTTACTTTTTACTTATGTCTATTCTGTGTGTGAGCCAATGTGAATCTTTAAACTGAAAAAAACAATATTTTAACTAAAATACACCATTAATCCATTTAAATCATAATTTTTATATTCCAATTCAGAGGTTTTAAAAATTAAAGCCAGGAACGGCATCAGTTCGTCATTCTAGGCCAGTAGGTTAAGAGTTAAGTCTTTATATCTCTATTATATATGATTGTATATTAATGGAACTTTGTATGTTGATTAGTTGAAGTCTATTGATATTTACACAAAAAGGTTTTTTACTGTCCGCATAGCCGCAAACTTGCTTACTTAGCCCTAATGTTATTCTAATGAAGAGAATAAGTACAGTTCGACAGATATCTACCTTAATTATAAACTTAAATTAATAAAACTTGGTATATAGCTTTATCTGGTTGAGTTTTACTGATAATTGCATGACAACACATTTCTTATCCTCCTTGACGCAGAAAACCTGGGTAAGTTACTCAGGACTAATGTTATCCTTATGGAGAGTAAATAAAATTTGATATCTCGATTATTTATGAATGTATATTGATGAAACTTGGTATGTGGCTTCACCTAGTACTGGTATATTATTTTTGCACAACAAATTTGTTTTTTATCATCCTCATAGGAACAAACCTGCATATAATTTTATTTTCATGGAGAATAAGTAAAGTTTTATATCTCTCTTAGTTACGAACACAAATTATTAAAACTTGGTGTGTAGCTTCACTTGGTTGTGTTATATTGATAATTGATTAAACACACACTTCTTATTTTTCTTGTTGCTGCAAATCTGTGTTTCGTACTCAGTCCTAATGTTATTTTTATGGAGAATAAATAAAATGCTATATATCACTTATTTATATATGTATTTTTATGAAACTTGGTAAGTTGCTTTATGTGGTAGTGAGAAACATTTAGGGCTATATGCATTAGAAATTCGGTGAGTACGCAGGTTTTCTGCGACGGGGGTATTATTCTTATAAAGAATAAGTCAAGTTTGATATCTCTCTTAGTTATGAACCCAAATTAACATGTTTGCTACCGAACGTCACGTATGTCTGACGCATGGGTGTTCGTAGCGTACCAACTGCAAATTATATACCTCCAGAATAGACCAATGCAAAAATATAAAACATACCTCCAGACCAAATTTTTGATGCAAGTTTTAATTGCTATTATGGTTAAAAATATCAATGAACAACATCTGACTCATTTATAAACAACAATTGTACTTATTTTCTTTTATTGCCCCTGAACTGGTAGAACTATTATAGTGGTTTTAAATTACCTTTCTGTCACCAGTTCGAAGTTTTTGTAGTTTCCTACAACCTCAGGTTTCGACGCAGGTGCGTCATGTTCACGTAGTGCAGGTCAATTGTTTCAAGCTAAAACTGCATTTTGGTCTAGAAGACGTTGGCGTCAAAGTTTTTTAAAAAACACGAAAAACATGAGGCACACACATTGACACATTTAAACATGTAAATAAAACTACTGGGCGTATACGCACGACTCAAAACGCGCTATTTGATTCCGTCACGGTAGGTGGTGGCGGCGCTAGGACACTGAGGTCGACGGCGACGTTGACCAGATGTTGTTATCAGGTGCCTTGAAATGGACTCATCCTTGGGGGGTGGGAGTTTGCAGTTATCAAGGTAGATGGACTCGCCCGCCAAATTTCACTTTTAATAATTTGATTAAAAATTAAATGTGAGCTGTATTGGAGTTTTTAATTTAATACTGACTCGCTATGTTGTCTGAAGGCTTTGTAAATGTGGAACTCTTCTAATGTAAAAAATACTCTTTTATTGCCGATATGTAGATGATACATTGGTCCTATTCGATGGAAATGCCCGCCAACTACAGTTATTAAATAATTACATGAACAGCTTACCTCCAAAATTAAACTTCACTCTAGAAACTGAAACCAACAATAAAATCAACATTTTAGACCTTAACATAGAGAAGCTCAATAATAAGTTAAAATATTGTATTTACAGGAAACCAACCACAACTAATCAAACGATTCACGCCACCTCGTATTACCTTGTGGCGTCTAGCCACAAGTTAGCTGCTTATAATAGTATGGTCAATAGAATGCTCAATTTGCCATTATCACCTGATGACTACTCCGCAGAATTAAATACCATTAAACATATCGCTATTTCAAATGGCTACGACACAAAAATGATTGATAGGCTTGTAAACAAACATTTGAAAAAGAGAGAAAGATTAAATAATACAGACAACGATTCACCGCCAAAATATGTTTCCGTAGAATACGGCCATAGGTTACACTACTTACTTAAGAAGGATCTGAAAAGGTTTAACATTATCCCAGCACCTAGGACCTCAAATAAAACTGAACGGCTACTTAAATCAAAAATAGGATCTGACAAAAATAAATTAGAAAAACTGGAGTTTACAAACTAAAATGCAGATTGCGATAAATATTATCTTGGTCAAACAGGGCGCTCTTTTTTAAAACGCATTAAGGAACACAAACCCAACTCAAAAATTAATCCCTAGAAGTCTAGTTATGCTCAACACGTCTTCGATGAAGAACACAGCGGTAGAATTGTTGAGAACAATATGAAAATAACAGAAATTTGCAAGAAAGGGCCCATATTTGACACATTAGAAGAGTTCCACATTTACAAAGCCTTCAGACAAGATAGCGAGTCAGTATTAAACGAAAAACTCCAATATAGCTCACATTTAATTTTTAATCAAATTATTAAAAGTGAAGTTCGGCGGGCGAGTCCATCCACCTTGATAACTGCAAACTCTCACCCCCCAAGGACGAGTCCATTATCAAGGCACCTGATAACAACATCTGGTCAACGTCGCCGTCGACCTCAGTGTCCTAGCGCCACCACCACCTACCGTGACGGAATCAAATAGCGGGTTTCGAGTCGTGCGTATACGCCCAGTAGTTTTATTTACATGTTTAAGTGTGTCAATGTGTTTGTCTCGTGTTTTTCGTGTTTTTAAAAAAAACTTTGACGACGACGTCTTATAGACCGAAATGCAGTTTTAGCTTGAAACAATTGACATGCACTACGTGAACATGACGCAACCGCGTCGAAACCTGAGGTTGTAGGAAACTACAAAAACTTCGAACTGGTGACGGAAAGGTAATTTAAAACCACTATAACAATTGTACATTTTAATGGATTTTTATTATGCGTCACATATATGTGAAGTTGGTCTATAGCATTGTTTTACTGATGAAAATATATATGAATTGTACTGCTGACCGATTTTCACACATGTGTGACTCAAAGATAAAATATATTTTATCAAATTGTATAGGTAAGAAAATAAAGAAACACTGTTCAGCTAAACAACTTATGTTTATTCAGAACTAAATAAAGTCCCCTCACTAAAATCATCGTCTATCACACGATCAATTTCACTCGAAGTCATGACATCTCTCCTCCTCCTTACTTTTCGCGTTTTACCTTCTTCATTTATCACCCAACAGCACAGAAACAGCAGTTTATTATAATATATAAACAAACGAAGAACACGAGGGTTAGAATCAGGTGAATCTCAACCGAGGTTCAGCGTAATGTAAACAACAGGTTGGCTAACACACCCCTAAAGTCAAAACGAAATATCCGCGCTCGGACCAAGCGACCCTTATATGGGACAGACATTCCTATAGCCCGATATGCAGTTAAAAGACGATCAAATACACTTTCAGGAAGCCAAAGCGTATTTAGTAACAATAGGCTCGAGTCACAAATACGTGACGTCGGGCTGTGGTTAGCACTCCACGCGTCACACATATGTGACATGTGAAATCCCAATCAAAGGATTCTATAGATACAGTTCTCTGTGGTATTGAGCAACATGTCCACGAGTCTTGCGAAACCCGGTCTTTATAGCGAAAACCGGAGCGTCCCAAATACGTGACGTCGGTCTATATTGAAAGTCCAAATTTGGAGTCGGTAGCGAACGTTTTAATAAAACTTGGTATGTAGAGAGACTTGTAATTTGTAACTTGGTACCTAGTTGAGTTATATTGACTATCACAAAAACCATATTTCTTATCTTCCTTGTGTCAGTAAACCTGCGTACTGCATAATGTTATTCTTATGGAGAATAAATAAAATGCTATATATCACTTATTTATGAATACATTCATGGAAACTTGGTAGGTGGCTCTATGTAGAAGTGAGACACATATCTATGTGCATTGGAAATTCGCTGTACGAAGGTTTGCTGCGACGGTGGTATTTTTGGATAAAATGTTACCCAAGGCTACATGGAGTTATTAGCTTAATTTTTTATTTTCAGGAAACGAGGCCACGATGAAGATGAAAGCAGAGAAGGAATTTAATCAACAACCACTACTTACTGTGTGTTTATATCCCCTGGAGAGTGAGTCGCATTACAAGAATAAAATGTGCACATATAATCAAAATCATGATGTAAGCTCTTGCCCAGGTTTATTGACGTCATCTTCGGGAAATCAGCTGTTACCCGCCCAAAACAACCCACTATCTATAATTTTCATCTTTTTATCATCATGTTTGTTTAATTTTAATGTTTACATCAGGACGGAAAGCTTTATAGTAAAAATAAAACATATGTTAAAAATCAGAACAAATAATGCCAACTTCTTGGGATGCGCAGAACGTTACCGAATTTGGTTGGAGCACAATTTGGTTGATGTCTGGTATGTACATCATGAATTCATACCTGAGGGAACACTGATCTATAATATAATCTGGAGTGACATTAAACGTGCTGGAAATAGGAAAATTAACGTAAATCTGCTCGTCAGTAGGGGAACGTGGTAAAAATAGTCATTAACAAGGCTACACAAGGCATCTCACCCATTCTACACTCATCATTCATTCATATTCGCCTTATAATACGCCCAGGTTGCGTCAGCGTCTTAAAGAGATACTAAGATACTCTATGTTTATGTATTGTTGAAGGGACGGATTCAGAGATCCAAAGATTCAAAGATCCTCACACGTCAACCGAAGCTTATTGTGTGTCCCTAGTACGTTAGTTTGGCAAACCAATACCCGTACCCTTTACGAGATCCAGGAGTTTTTTACCAATACTAGCGTCCCTTTCATCACCTGGTTGCTTACAACCAAACAGAGCCCTTTTCCTTGCCCCGAGTCTCTCGCAGTCCAGTATGATGTGCTTGGCAGTCTCTTCAGACTGATTGCAAAGCCTACACTCCTGACTTTCATTTCTGAGTCCGAGAGTGTGGAGATGTTTCCTGAAATGGCCGTATCCAGTTATCAAAGCAATCAACTGCTTAACCCGACCTCTGTCCAACCTCACCAACCAGTTAGTGAAGTAAGAGCTAGCATCTGCTAGCAGCCTTTTTCCAAGTGCTTGACCAGTGTAACCTTGCCATTGCTGGCGATCTAAGTCCCTGGACCATTTGTTTATTGTGTGAAAAGCAGTTGTTTTGCTTATGCCACAGCTTGGCTCTGGACCAAAGAATGACATACCGGAACCTCTTTTAGCAAGCTTATCTGCACACTCATTGCCACCTATGCCTACATGGCCAGTTACCCAACCAAGATGCACCGAGTTGCGTGTTGCGAGTTTGCTGAGTGTGTTGTAACATTCCCACACCAGTTTTGACTTGATTTCGTTGGAGTCAAGAGCCTTGAGGGCAGCCTGACAATCTGACAAGATTAGTATATGCTTGTCGCAATAGCGTCTGGCAATGCCTAGATTGGCACAAACCATGATGCCACAAATTTCTGCTTGAAAAATAGTACAGTGTTGTCCCAGACTTGCACAGAGTTCTGTTCTAGGTGATTCACTGTACACCGCGTAGCCAGATTTTCCTTCAATGAGAGAGCCGTCCGTGTACCAGACAAGGCTGCCCTTCCTGTAATAGGGCCCTTCCTCAGATTTCCACTCTTCTCTGGAGCAGAATCCAACAGACATGGTTTAGTGAAAACCATCTCCGTACTCATGACATCTTTGTCATATCAAGCACAGGGCTTTGAGCAACAGCTTTGGTGATGGTGCAATGGCCTGTTCCAGACAGGCCTTCCCTCCATTGGCCTGAGACTTTTAATCGATAGGCTGATTTCCGTGCTTCTGCCTTGATGAAGATATCCAAAGGCAGTAATCCAAGAGCAACTTCGAGAGCTGCTGACGGGATGCTCCTGAAAGCTCCAGTGACTAGAAGTGTGCCCAACCTTTGTAAACTTGTGAGTTTGGGTATGGCTGTAGTCTGGTTCACCTTTGTCCACCAGACTAGTGATCCATATGTGACTTGAGGCCTTATTACTGCCTTGTACAGCCACAGCGCTATGTGAGGCTTGATCTCCCACGTGGAGCCTACAAATCTCCTGGACGTCATGAGCGCCCATTTCGCCATCTCACCCATTCTACACTCATCATTCATTCATATTCGCCTTATAATACGCCCAGGTTGCGTCAGCGTCTTAAAGAGATACTAAGATACTCTAAGTAATCTAAACAAACTTACTGACTTTCCCCGACCAAAGCTCGGTCTCCCAGGTGCCAGTAGGTTTATAATAGTAAAAATTTAACGATACTGGCCAAAGATCGGCCTCCCAGGTACCAATACTGGTTTATAATAATAGAAACATAACTATACTGTAAAACTACTATGTCTGATCGATGGATTTCATTCGACCCTAATTTTTCTTCAAATTAAATATTTTGTATAGATAAAAATTCTTAAGAATTTAGTACATTTTATGAAACGTTAAAGGTAAATAAGTTATAAAATTAATAGGGAAAAGAATAAACCTAAAAATGTTAATAAGCAGTATTTGCAATGTTTTAACAGTATTTCCAACAATGGGGGACACAGTCAGTGGTATAACCAAAATTCTTCAGTGAACTTAAATTAAAATAACTACCGTACTCTAAAACCCATCTGTTCTGACTGACCGATTTTGGACCCAATTGTTTTCCATAATATTCTGTATTTGGAAATTAGCTGTGACCTAACGTTGAAACAGTTAAACTTTGTTGTGCTCCGTTTATTTTAGTAATTTGAGTGAATTAAAAGTTTATTTCCCTTAAGTTTTTTGTTTAAAGTGTTTATTTCCTCTTTTTAAGTGATAATATTACAAAATAACTTCGGTAATTGTTAAAATAAACAATAGTCCGGTGCTCAAACATTGCATACCTAAACCTAACCAAACAAAAACAGTGGCTAAACCAGTGTTTATTTTCACCAAGAAACGAACTATTAGTAACCCTGAATCGTGTTATTTCATCATAGGATAATGACCCTAATCATGAAAATTTCAATTAAAATGACTTCCTGAGGCTCCCTAAACGGAAAACTATGCCATACCATAGTTCATATGATTCAATTGAAATATCTTGCTCTGGCTGATTTCGGACTTATTTTTTTATGAATGTTGAATTAATTTGCATTTTATCAAAATTTAGGAGGCACCACGAAAATGCCGGGCCTGGATGGCATTATCCCCACTGAGGCCGAAGGGCGAACAAATATCCTTACTATGTGTATTTGGGGGGGGGGGGTTATGTTTCGGCATTTGAACCCGCGATTACTGATTTTAATCCTTATTTTTCATCAGGTTCTGTGTTTATAAATAGTTGAGCAACTAATTTAAGTTGCAGTAACAATGGAGGCCCTGGCCCTGGACAGCATAGCGTCCCAGTCAGACCGAAGTTCAGATAATTACTTTAAAACTTTTTGGTTTTAATAGTTGAATGATTCTGGATCTCGTTTTCCTACAAATGATGAATATTTTTGTATTTTGACATTTTAAAGGTATTACTGGACAAAAAACCGGGTCTGGAGAATGTAGCCCCAGTGTGGGACTGAAAGGCAAGTAACTATTTACTGTGTGTGTGTGTGTCCGCTTCAAGCAAGATTATTTCATTTTTAGGACTTTAACCCGATTGACTGTACACTTTAAAAACAATAACAAGGTACAATAATAACGAGGGGGTTGGGGAGCGCAGCCCCCTTGTGGTGCAAATAACTATTTCAGTAGTTCTTAGTCTGACTGACTGATTGTGGACCTTATTGGCCTCCAAATGGTCTATCTCTCTGTGGGAGGTACAGCCCCTCCCTTGTGTTACTGAGGGTTCGAGGAACTACTCTAAATGTGCTTGTAAGACTGGCGAATCCAATATTGTTGTTCTCCAAATTCTGTATTTCTATATACATTTTAACAATAATATCAGATAAAATAATAGCAAGTGGGGGTGGGGTTGGAGGGCGCGGCCCCCAATTTAGATAAAAGTGCAAATACATTTTTCAGCAGTCATTGATCTGACTCGTTGACTGATTCTTTACCTCATTGACCTCCAAATGGCGTATCTGTTTGTATCCGTAAGACTGCGTGTGTGAGAAACTACTCTAAATCTATAAGAGTGATTAATTCCAAGCGGTAAGACTGACTAATTCAAGATTGTGTTTCTCCAAGTTCTGAATTTCTATACGTTTTAACAATAATATTAAGGTAAAATAAAAGCAAGGAGGGGTTGGGGGGCACAGCCCTCATTGAGTTAAAAGTGCAAATAATTACTTCAGCAGTTATTGATCTGACTGATTGATTGATTATTCATCTCATTGTCCTCCAAATGGCGTAACTCACCCAAAAAAAGTGCCATTCTAAAATAGGTAGGTGTATAGGTGGTGTTTTGTTTGGAATATGTAATATATAGGTGCTCACTGTTTTCTGAGTTCACTCATCCCATTATGCGAATATTTAAGCGTACTCCTAGTAAATATAAGTAGTTTAAAAGTGTATGTTGGCCCATATTCACTAATAAAAAATGTTTACCTATTGCAATACTTGAATCATCTATAAATTTGTTAACTTCGAAGAAAGTTGTAACAATTAGTTACAATATGGTGGTACTGCGAGGTTTATATTATAGGTTTAGCTAATATTAGACGCAAGTTAGTGTATTTACAATAATTTTACAAGTTGTGTGACAAAATGTAATAAACATCATGTTTTGAAATTAGATACTTATAAGTTCCAAAATAAGTGACAACCCTTATTGTCTTTCAAAAAATCATTTTATCTTGACAAACCTATGCCTATGTACAATCACAACTGCTAAACTATAAAACAAAAGACAGCTCCTCGTATCAACGTGCTGGAAGGCCATACAAATATATACAAAATATAGGTTTTGGTCTACCGAACACCTAAGAGCAACAAGCGATTGCTATTTATTTCTAGCATTTAATTTGCATTATTAGCAAATCTTATTCACCTTGGTTCCAGCAATTACTAATTATACTATTTTTACCAGAACAGTTGCTCTAGTGTTCACCAAACGCTAAAAGTAATTGCAGTGGTTTTTATTCATGTCACCCCTATCTAAATGTGTTTTGCTAATTTCTAGATTGCTTCTTCGTCATTTAATTCATTTAGTTCAGTAATTGACACTCATTAACTGGGTTATGTTCACAAAATCAACAGTAAAAATTAAACCCCCGATCAAAGGACGATTAAGTCTATCAGTTTCTGGCAAATATTCAACGGGCTTTGAGCGACGAAGTTACAGTGTAAGTGGTTTGGCACCGCACCAGTCGAGTCTTTTTGTAAAAATAGAACAACTTGTCTTTCATCTCTATCTTCCAATCCTCTAAGTTATACAGAGAACATTGACGATATACATTTAATACTTTTATAAGTTTATTTGTACAGAGACTATAATAATTTATGATCATACAACAATAGTGTTACTAACCATAGTTAGTTTCAGAATGAGTTTTTGAATTTTCAAAAACAAGTATTTAAACTATTTACCTAGCGGTGTTCGCTCTTTCATCACGTAAAAGGATGAGCTCAATATCACAGAAAACAGTGTTGTTGTAAAAGCAATATGCAAACCTTCGAGCAAAACTAATATTGAGCTAAAAGAGTCACTTAAATGCTTCATTTCAAAGCACTAAAGTGAGACTAGAGGATGTGATTGTCTTAGACGCTGGACTAACGACTTTCTACAACGAACTAGATTAGATAGCGGCTAAGCTGGATTTATCTTTACATAACAAGAGTTTTAACAAACCATGCTCAACATGCTTTCTTTTGAAAGAATATTTTTACTAACGTCTGACAAAATAATTATTGAAAAATATTTCATCAAAATAGAAAGGGATAGTTAAAGGGAATTACGAACATGGTGTGAGTGATGGGAAAATAATGGGAACAATATCACATATAACACATTGAAATAAAAAATTATAAACGCATGATAATAAATATAAATTGGAAATTTTGAAAATAATCAGGTTTGGGATAAAGACAGGTGATTAATAGTTTTCCTAAACCCCGAAAACAAGTCTTGTTCAATGAATAAATTGGTGTAATCTTCAAAATTGGTTTAATTTCTTGAAACATTGAAGGACTCATGCGTCTTAATACATTTCAATTTAAAAAGCTTCTCTCTCCACTAGAAAGAAATACGGGAAAATTAAAAACATTCTCAAAGCAACGAGCAAATTCGTTAAGCTGTCTATTAGGTTATGTTCAAAATTGTAGCTAAGCATGTCTTGTGGCTTGGATTTATCTTGAGGTGTAATTCTTCTCACAATTACATAGCATTTTGTTGCTAACCCGTTGCTACACTCATACTCTTAATCAATTACCGGGATATTTGTATTCGTTAAATCAATTAACATAATAACATCGTTGGTTGAATCAATTATTGAGATAGCTTCATTAACTAATCGTTGCCAAATGGGTTTCCAATATCATGCAATTTCCAAGTGAGGGAAATTATCCTCCTAAAATGTAGGGATTAGTGGTAAAACTTCAAACAGAGGAGTAACTTTTGGCTGGAAGGAATCCCTCATAAACTGCATTTATCAATTTATCCAGCAAAGTGATAGTTTTTATAAATAACATAACAACAAACTAACTGGTAGGCCATTGCAGATGTGCAGTATCGTGGGAGGGAGGGTTGATGAAGCGGTGGATGACCATGGTGCGTCCCACAAAACTCAAAACCTCGTCAAACGAGGCGAAGCGACAACTTCGGAAGCGTCGACCCAGCACCACCACCCTTATAAAATAGGTGCAATTAATACCATTTGAAACAAATTGGAAAACCATTCACTTTATCCGAGGTTCGCCAGGTCGATCCTGATCAAAATCGCAAACTTTTGAGAAGGTTCAAAACTGGTTCCAGTTGCCATTTGCCATTGGGCTATTAAATTAATGATGCTTTCTAAGAACAGGTCGACATTAGATAGTAACAAGACCAGGGTTTGGACCGGTCCCTCTAAAAACGTTAAAAAATGCCATTGGCGTGGATTTACAACTTCTAAAAACAATGATGAAATCCTTTGTCTAAACAAATTGTATGTGTTTAGTTTCGTTTTTTCAACATTAAATTATTATTTTTCGTTTTTGCCACCCCAAAGTAATTGCCGACCTAAGCAGTTACCTAAGCTTTCATTCTTATGGACATTAACAAATATTCGCGCTGGCCCTGCCCCTCTGATGTGATACGGTTCTCGTGGCCGTTCCGACCCACGATGGACACCACCAGCAAGGACCATAGTGGTACGAATAAGGATACCTCGCTACTGGAAGGCATGGGACTAGGACCCGACGTGGGGATGAGCTGCCCGGAAAACTGAGTGTTTCACCGAGTCTTAGGTTAAGCAGTACCTTAATCAGTTCTGAGGTTAAGCTGAACCATCTCATTGGGTCAGCAGTAACCAATTGGTGGTTTAGCAACCAGTGCCGCATGATCATTGGTAACTCACTTTAGTAGTCAAAGTATATACTACTGACTAGCTGAATGTTTCCGTGTTTATGTTAACTGTACATGGAACCTATATGACCTAACCCATTATGTTAACAGTACAAGATTCTGTTTACATGTATATGAATTATGGGAGTAAGGGGTAAAGTATTTGTGACTGAGTGGTTTGTTACTGTTAACCAACTGTTTGTTTGACCTACTAATGTCGGTTAAACATAAACTTACAGCATAGTAAAATACCAACCGAGCGTCCTCTGGGTTAATTTATATTTATTATTTATATTTCTATTCTATATATTTATATATTTTTATTATCATACGTTTGTTTTATGATTTCAATGTGCTGTGTTTCTTTTCGTTCCCTTATTTTTCCCATAACTCACACTACTTTAATTATTTCCTTTAACTAACCCTTTATATTTTGATAAAATGTTTTTCAATAACTATTTGGTCAAACGTTAATAAAAAATAAGCTTTCAAGTAAAAGTGTGTAGAGGATGGTTTTACAAATTGTTGTTTTGGTGGGATAAATCTAACATAGCCGGTAACATCGTTATTTTTAGATGACGGTTACCCGTAACTGATGCTTTTAAATAGCTTATTTTGACTGTTATCAAATAACATCAACGATTGGTATAACCAGAGTTAAAACAAGTATAGAAATAAAACAAAAAATCCACAAGAAGGGGAAAACATATATCACCGCTTTACGGACGTGCTTGACTTATTTAGAGATCATCTTTGCGTGATGACGAAGGCGCATCTGCCGTTCTGAATACTCGATCATTTAGCACCAACGACATGTTTTTGTCATCCTTAAAGTAAGTTGCATGTTAAAACAATTTATAAGTTTAAAATTTAATTTGATTTTTAAAATTAAAACTTTAACCTTAAACACGATTTAAATTATCAAAAATAAGATTAAATGCAATTTAAAACACAATATCATAGTTTTGTAATAAATATATAATAACATGAAAACTGAATGTAAGAGTTAACTAGTTAATGAATGTATTCATCCAAACGTAATATCTTAAGGGATTTTTTATACAAAAATTATTAACTGCATTCAAATGTATATTGAAATACAGTTAATGTCTTAGCTGTCAAAACATGTGCTAACGCAGCAAACCACACTGGACTTAACTATTAAACGGTCTTCATCTATATCAATGGTTAGTTTAAGCTGTTATCCATAACATGATGTACTACCCGGATGTGTCAGGTGAATTTCGCTTGAATTTAGCTATTCTCATAAAATCTAAACCAACTGTTAGATGTATTTTTGGGCGTAACGCACAGTTGTGGTTAGTCGTTCTACCCGTGTGCGGGAAATATTAGTCGACAAAATATGATAGTTCACTAAAAAATAAGATCATTGATGCCCTAAAATAATCTAACAATGGAAATTACCTGGCCTTAAAACATGTTATCTTCTTCTTTCTTCTATAAATACGAAACCCCGATCCCCCCAGGCCAAACCTGTACACCTGTAACCACAAAATTTGGCACGTATACTCGTTCCATAACGTAGGTAATCACTAAGAAAGGATTTTATGAAATTCCCATAGGGTTCCACTCCATGGGGAGTCAAAGTACCAGTCCAGTGTGTTATGGACATTAACTTTGGTTTGAGCTGATGACAAATTAAAACAGCTGTAGTTCCACGGGTTAACAACAGAATGCAGCACACACTAAAAATTTTATTCCTGGGGGAAACCGGGTAAGATGACTGCTAGTTTGGAAATAAAATGCAAGATCAGTCGACGAAATATCTAGAAAACACTTAGAATGTAATACCAATGAATATTGTATTCATTGTTAATACTGACAGATTTGGAAAGGCGTCTGTTACTTAAAAAAGGGTTTTTGATTTACCGCTTTATGCTTTACGAACAGTAGAAACTGTTTATAGAAAGAAAGGTTTCTGAATATTTTAAGAAAAACAGATACTAAATGCGATAAATCGCGTTTGAAACGATCTTGGATGTTTGTCCAAAGCCTAAGGATAGTCACTAGATATACCATCACAAAGACAACAGCCTATAGAAGAAAGGTAATGAGGTCTTTGTGACCCTCGCTCGGGTTTGGATTGCCGAAATACACATCTCATCTTCCGTTGTTTTTTGTATTTTTCAACCACCTATTCTCCGTTTCTTGGTATTTGTGCCAAAAAGAAAGTCGAAATGTGTATACAGCAGACCGCATTTCTCAGAAGTGTTGTAAAACAGTACACAAAATATATCATTGCGGTTTAAACTAAAGTAATCACAAAATATGCCAGCAAAGTTTACGAAGTTTCTTCAACTTGATGAATTTAGAACATAGGCAGCAGCACTTATTTCATATTTTAATCTCAAACCAATAGTCATCCAGCATGTGTTTCATTGTATTTTGTTAGTTTAAAAAACTATGAATCTCTAATAATTTTAGAAAAATATTAAATAAGCATATATTTTTAAAATATAATGTTAGTTATCATCTACTTCGTGTGTTTGTTTATACAAAGATTATTTTTGTATCCAGTAAAACAATTTATGAAGGTACTATGTTATCCTATGGTTGAAGCATAGACTTTTCCTAAGTGTTAAAATTAAATGGCTTCCAATATTATCCGTTTGGGAGACAAACAAATTTATTTTTAGGTAATTTTATTAATACTGATATAAATCATTGTAATAACGAGAACTCGATCGAGATTTTGCACTTTAACATGCATATACAAAGTATCATTTGGACTCGTGGAGGTTGTAGATCCGAGACAGAGATGCTAACTTGAGTTCATTATCATATTTATTACCACTATAACTTTAAAGCTGTGTATGAGAATACTCTCACTTAGTTTTGACTATCCAATAAATAACAAAATACCAATATCTTAACCTTGTAATTTATACCTCCCTCAAGTTCTATAGATTTTGTTTTATAAATAAATTTGTAGTCGAGGATACTTTTAGAAGGAATCTATGCAGTTAAGGAGTACAACTTTATTGAACATTATTTCAACTAAATGTCAAAAGAAGTATTCCAAACACTTTGCTAAATGTATTCAAAATTGAAACAGAAATATTTATATTTTAGAATTAAAGTACCTAAGATCAATCCTCAATGTTAGGAAGCTGTTGTTAATCACGACGACGCCATGACGTAATCTTATTACTGATAAATTATTGTTTTCCACGAAATATTTCTACTTGGCTAAGCGGAAAGACTGAGAAACACAAAGCTCAAGAGAAGCATTTGCCTGTACCACTGTTTATCAATACTGTTGTTCTTGTTGATCAATCCTCAGTCATCACACCCATGTAACATAGGCCATGTTCAAAAACTGAGGAATAAGTAAAACATATAAAGGTTTTACCTCGTAAGGTTTCATAGTCGTATAATGTGAGGTTTAACTCAAATGCGTTGGGAGATATAAAAATAATGCTGAACCCTTTTTCGACGACCCCGTTTTGTAATGAGTACGCAGGTTTTGTGTGATGAGAATGATTCCTGTTAATATCATAGATCAAACCTTATAACCTGTTACCTCCGCAGTCTGACCCGTGGACCAAGTGGCATAGGACCCGACATCAACAACAGAAGTGCACCCGACGATGACCCTGTCCAATCAGGACACACCACCCACAAATCAAAAATTAAAAAGGTTGATAAATAATCAAATTTAGTAACAAATATAACATGATGGAAATAAACTAATTATTATATTATTTTATTATATACAGTTAAGTTAATAAACCGAGGTAAATTTCAAAAGAACTATATGGTTGATAATGGGTGAGAACGATGAGGCACATAAAGAGTGCAGTTGAGTCATCAGCTCAACAATCACTACCAGTTCAACAACATACTACAGGAATACATGAGGCGAGGGCGAAGTGTCACATAAAGAGGGTAGTTATCTGCTCTTGGTCCAGATAGCTCAACAACATACACAAACAGTTGTACAACGCACCTCATGAGGACGAGGAAAGACAGCGTAGTGGCTCGGGTGGAGGGATTTGTAGTTTGCTTTACAACTTACACCAACGTCTGACCATCATACCGCAAGAATATGAGGGTCACAGTGGTAAAGTTGCCCAGACTCATATGGCCCGAGTGCTTAGTAACCCGCCGAGGTGGTGATCAAGCACGAAGCTAACACACAACTGATCTTCGCCGAGCAGCAGGGACCAAGATTGTTCGGAAATATTGAGATACATATTAAGGGATCCTACAAGTACGACAATGATTCCTATATTTCATTCAGTTGTAATAAATTCCGGTCAAAAAATGCAAAGCTTTTTACTATTAAACTTAGTACTGTGTTAGGCTGAACGATAACTAAAATAAAAAGTTCTATAAGCTAGAGAAAAAGTAATATATTTTAAATTTGATATAATATATATATATATAATTTAATTATATATATTATATAATTATATAATATATATTATATAATTATATATATATATATGTATATATATATATATATATTTGCATTCATCCCCAGTTAGGGGACTGCCGAGTGCTTTTGAGATTTGTTGGCACTTATTTGTTTTGAATTTTAATTACACGTTTAAAATCATCTATTTGAAAGAAGTTAAATGTAATTAAATTTGGTAAAATAAATAAATAAATAAAGCTATGACCACTATATTCATGGATACAATTTTAGCATGCAAAATATGCTAAAATAAAACAAATATATACAAATTGATTTATGTACATTACATTGCGTCTTAGAGGGAAACCATTTATATGCATGGTCAGGAACAGTTTATTTTTTTCTGAACCAAATAAGATTTATGAAAGATTTATATTGTATTATCAGCTTACACAAATAACTTTAAAGTATATTGTAGCATAAGATAAAATTACAGATATTGGATAAATCTAATTGAAACGGCTCTTTTTTAAATATCATGCAACGGGGTGTAAATAAGTAAATCTGTCACTCAAAACAATAATGAATAATTACAAAAAAATGTCACACAACTGTATTTACTAAAGCATAATAGAGTATACTTTTAGCGTGTTAGTTATTCTAGTCAGACCCAAGGGCCCGCAGGGATGGGTTTCTTTCAAGGCAAATGTCAACAGCACCTTTTTGCTTCCTCAGCCAGATACGTGTCCCGAGTTGAGTATTCTTGTGTAACATACACTCGTAACCCAAGATTTTTAACCCAAAAGCTCCTACCCAAAATTATAAATACATATTTTTGATATAGCTTTATTTTATTTACTAGCAACAACGCCTATATAAACGAAGCTTTTATGAACCAAAAAACAATGGTTTAATTCACGACTAATAGTGTATTAAATACTGAAATTAAATCTAAGTTCAAAATAAACAAAGGCGCTATTATTAATTTTCTTAATTAGGTGCACATTAATTGGACAAAATAGATCAATGGTTGTAGGATTAAAAACTTTATCTAAGCACATCGGTCAAGATTCTGTTGTACACTACACCACCTTTAAAATACTACGCTCTGAACTAATAAGGATAACTGGGCCTACTATGATACTCAAAACCATACGTTCTGGAACATTTAAACATTGTATAAATTTGAACGTTGTACTCTAACAACGTGTGTGTAAAAAGGTAAAAAGAAAACGTTTTAAATATTTACAAGATATTGCAAGGCAATAATCAAGAAGGAGACCCAGTAAATCCGGGTCGACTTTTAAACCCATAAGAGCAATTATCTTTCAAGTTCCATCCAGCCTAAACGGGTGGTTGGATTTTGTTAGTTAATAGCTCGAATTAAAGAGGAACAAATAACGAGGCGATTTCAGTGAGCAAAGTTTAGAATTTGTTTTTTATTTATTGATAATTTTGCCTCAAATTACAAAAAATTGAATAATTCTTTTGTAGAATTTTACAACATTTAACAGATATCGCTAAATAATCACTAGTACAAAATTCATACCAAATTTTAATTCACAGGTCGATACAAAATGCTAAGTTAATATATGAATACTGTAATTCATTCGAAGGAAAAATTATAACAATAACAAAACTTCCATTTTCCTGCCATTATAATGCATAAAGCACTAATGACGCTGTAAATAGCGCATTGTTGATTGTTATAATATCATAAAAGGATATTAAGAGTTATTAATTTATTTGTTCAAGCATTGGGTGTGTGAGATAGTGTAGGCGAACCAGGACAATAGGAAGCCTGAGACTGTCATTGTGGTGAACTCCAATAATGAAATGCTCCTCTGACTTCTGCGTCATTTTTCAAAGGGCCACGGAGGTAATAAACCCATTTTGTAATTAAATGAACTAACTGTTATCATGAAAATACGAATATCAAGTACCACAACTAAACACGCGGATTAAAAATTCCGTTATTGGTTTTGCATAGGACAACATAGGACAAAACATAGGACAACTATTCAATGAATACACACCTGACTGATGTAAACTGGATGAGATAAATAAAGAATATAATCCGATAATATTATTATACTAAAAACCTGGGGTCAGTTTAGTACAACTAATGCAGTTTAATAGACCATAATTTAAATTTGTATTTAACTTTATGTAACTCAATGATTATATGTATTATTATTATGATAGCCTTGTTGTTGGTTGTTATGATAACCTGTTGCACCACAAGAAAATTATCCAATGCAACTGATCTACAAAACATTCTATGCCTAGTAATAGTGCTTTACGTTTAAAATTATTACCATCTTATAGCTTTAGTGAAACATAGGTCGACAGGTCATGTCAGAGGCACTAATGCGATGTGAAAACTCTGACAACAGACCTTGGCCAAAAGGTTACACGAACCTTTTGGTTAAAATAACGCGTTGATTTCACATCACAACACTGACACGAACGCAGGATGAGCAGTGAGTAACAATGGCAACGGAGGCCAAATATACTTTTCATAAGCTGAGCTTTTCAAGAAATTCAAATATAATTTGCGATTTACATAACAAATTTAAAGAACTAAATTTACTTAAATGTACTTAAATAATAATACATTCAAACACTTACGGCGCACTAATAAATTATTTGTCCTAAGTTGAAACAATTGTTTGAACAATTTTGGCAGACGTTATGGGTTATGGGTATTCTAACATACGTCCACATCGCATATCCTGGGAGATTCTATGCATTTTATAAAGAATGTTATATAGCCATAAAACACTCCTATTAACATACAGTTGGTTTTGACAGAACAGTTTTTTAGTTGACAGGTAAAACAAATAATATATGGGTTGGTAAGAAGTTTGTTTATTTTAGTTTTTGTGTTAAATATTCTGTACATGTTTTATGTTTCTTCATGACCTGTTAATTAGTGTTAAATGGCTGTAAAATTTCATGTTGGCTCACTCAATTGAGTTCTACTAATTATCGTGAATAGTAGTCCAGCACACAATATTATCCATAACCTTATTTTCTCTAAACATATCGGGTTTGCACTACTGGCTTTTTTCATGAAGAAGGGACCAAATGAAGCACCACATGAATTACTCCAATAATGAAATGCTACTCTGACTTCTGCGTAATTTTTCAAAGGGCCACGGAGGTAATAAACCCATTTTGTAATTAAATGAACTAACTGTTATCATGAAAATACGAATATCAAGTACCACATCGAAACGCGCGGATTAAAAATTCCTTTTAAAACGGATTAAAAATTCATTTTACAACGTTTCATGGATCGAACAAAAATATTTTATTAAAAACAAAAATCCATGAGACAAAATAAGCCAGAGTGGTAGCACTGCAGCAAGATATTAAACAAAATGTCCAACAACTTTACTTGCCTACAATAATCTTTTATTTATTTCCGGGCCCAGAACAATGTAATTCTTTACTTTTATTGAGCAACTAAACTTAATTTTTTACCTTCTCCAACCATTAATAATGCAAATATATATATATAAGTACACAAATATTAATCTATCAATTTATCTTTCTTGAAAGATAACGATTGAAAATTAAAAATATATTTCCCATCTGAGAGTAATAACTTAGTTTTTTAGTTAGATAAATTTAAAATAAACTCTCAAAGGTTAACACTTAAAACTAAGTAACGATAGCAAATAAATAATTAAGTAGCAATTAACAACACCTAAACTTAAGACATGAAGACAAATAAATCAACATCCAAGCAAAAATATCACAGTTCATATCACAGTCCGCACACCACCTTTCAAACAAAATGGAAAGTTCTCACCAGGTAATGAGGCCTACTGAGATGGAGTCCCACCCGGAGTTGCAGCTGGGCCAGGCATCCGGAAACCACAGCTTCGAGGTGGAAACCTGGGCCGAGGTTGTCATCTGGACTGGTGGTCTGTGAGTGTGCGGTGTGTATTGGCAGTGTGGTGGCGTACACCCGGACCCCCTGGCGGCGTTTAGCGTAGTTTAGAAGCTCATTCTAGGCCTGGCAGAACAAGATGAAAACAGATAATTTAAAATTGCAATCAACCAAGATAAGCATTGAGGTTAGGTCTGCCAGCCCCGATCACAATCCCTGCGCCTATAAGGATTTGACGTCTTGGGCCAGAGAACATCCGGCCACCACAGAGAAAGGACACATAAAACATCAAGGACACATACAACATATAAAAAAATTAGAGTGACGTGTTGGGGCATGGCCATGGCCATGGCTCAAAGCTTGAATGATATAAAAAAAACCATAGCGGCTCATTGTCAATATTGGATCCGTGATAATTTGCAGAAGATGTCTAACTCAAATAAAACATCAACCACGACATGACATAAATATTGCAATGTAACACAATAGATTTCAAACTGGCCGTTGGCGTTCATGTGGATATGATTGGTTATACTGATATTGCACCTTTACTCCCATGTTTTTATGTTTATTTAATTCTTATTAACATATCTTGCTCACCACTTTGCACTGTTTAAAACTTCTTGCGTTTGACAAGTACAGTTACTCAAAGAGGACATTTCACGAATAAGTAATGCTTATATTTTCATTGGATGATGTAAGTAAACATGTATACAGTGTAGCTAAAAGGTAAGTACCACTCCCCTTAACCTTTATGATATATTTTGATATTTAAACTTTTTTGTGGTAATCATTTTAGATAAGATTTTTAGTCTGTTTCTAAAGTGATAAGTCTGTAGGGGGGGGGGGGTCAATATATTTTTTAAACTGTCAGTGTTGTGATACCTCAGTCTAAACGCTTTTTTTAATAAGACCAATAACGCAAAGGAAATAATTAAGCTCTACATTTCTTAAAATAGTGTCTAAAAGTAATATTACAATTAAGATGTAGTTTTTATTATATTTTAGGAGTAAATTTATTATTTGAATTAACATGAAATGATTGAATCCGCTTTATTAGTAAGATGAGAATGGTTTAGTAAAATATTAAGTTATTATAAAAAATAAGTTATAAACTATAGTCGCAAAGTTATAAGTAACTGCTGGTACAATCTTTCTGCTTTACAGTAACGGAAAAATACAATGACATTTATTGTTGTATACTTATTTAAATATACTTATACTTTTATTTGTTTCTACTTTTACTTACGACCGGTTTTCCTGTTATGTACATAGTCTTCTGTGTGATTGTTGCTGATGTTTTCAGTAAGCAGAAACCTGTGTCTATTGAGATATATTGCTATATTGTCATAATTTATTGCTTGTTAAAATCAAGCATAGGTTTTCTCGCTCTACTGGCTAACCCGCCAACCCTTTCAAGAAAGCCCTCAAGGAGAATTGATTAACATTGTGGATTATGAACCCTTTTCCCCTACCTGTCCCTTGGATGATCAAATCAAATGTTCAAAAATCTATACATTTTAACAATATAAAAAGGTACGTCTGATGAAAACTCACTTGCATTTAGCAATAAGTGCACAATCATTCTGATTATCTGTCTCACTGTCTACATCACCTTTTTGTTACTAAAAGTATATATGATTTGCATTAAAATATGCCGTAGACTGTGAAAAAATGTGATCGAAAACTTACAAACTGATAAAAATATTTCGCTTTTAAAAGCTATTCTGCGTCTTTACATTATCCACAAAAATAGGAATATCAAGTTGACTTAAAATAAAATAAAACACTCTAAACTAGAAGTAAAAATATATAAAAACTAAATAATAATATATGATACTGTAAAAGAAATACGTGGTTCTTATTACATAAACAAAATTGAAATAATAAAAAATCAACATTTTTACTTAAATCAATAAACATTATCAAAAGAAAAATTAATTATACCGTTTCCTCAGAAGTTGCTTCATTAAATTAAAATTCTTTGCTTATTCTGAAGTAGAATTGTGTACTTTGTGGTATTTTACTACTTTTAATTTACTTCGCCAAATGATTAGTTTTAAATGTATAATATATATTTCTTGTTTAGTAATTCCTTAGTTTCTTCGAGCTTTCTTGTTTTAAATTTACGTTGTTATACGTATTTGGAGGTGTAAAATCTCGATATTTTTCATTTTCCATAAATTTTTATACATTTATTTTTATAAATATTTTCAAGCATACCATGTAGTAACTTATTTGGATTATTTGGATGTTCTTTACTGTTCAATGTGATAAGGACAGACAGAGTTTCTAATGGACCACAAATTCTGCGGGAGAATCATGATCGTTAGCTGGGAAAAACCTTTAAAAGTTATGGTTAAGATGCTTTCTATTTTCAAAAATCGTTGTGTATAACGTTCTCAATCTTAGCGCTGGTTGGTATAATTCACAATATCTGTAATTAAGTATATCGGTGGTACAAATTAGCTGGTAATCAATATTTTAAAAATTACTTTAAATATTTAGTTTTTGCACAAAATATTGTTAATATTTATTAATAACACATTTATCAACTTAAAAAATGTTACTCTAATTTTTAAATTAGCGTTGTTGAAATAATTCCCTACTATTACTAATTAAAATGCTAGTGCTTAGTTATTGCAATAAATATAGCTATAATTAATCACAATTGGAAAGTAAAACATTGGTGTGCCCTATTGATAAAGGGGAAAAGACATTAGAATGTTCTCGTTGAAATTATTAATATTTTCATTTCGACTAGATATCATGGTCATGTCTTTGGAAATAAGGGTTTTCTGCTCAATCATCATCAGGCTCCTCAAGCAGTTACGTCGGCCGATCACTGGCCGCTACAGCGTCGGCAACCGATTAGCCAACAACCTTGCACCACCAACAGCGCTCATCAGCCCTGACCGCTACCACGTCGCCAATCGATTAGCCAACAACCTTGCACCACCAACAGCGCTCATCAGCCCTGACCGCTACCACGTCGCCAATCGATTAGCCAACCACCTTGCACTACCAACAGTGCTCATAAACACTGGCCGCTACTGCGTCGGCAATCGATTAGCCAACCACCTTGCACTACCAACAGCGCTCATCAACACTGGACGCTACCGCGTTGGCAATCGATTAGCCAACAACCTTGCACTACTAACAGCGCTCATCAACCCTGGCCGCTACCGCGTCGCCAATCGATTAGCCAACCACCTTGCACTACCAACAGCGCTCATCAACACTGGACGCTACCGCGTTGGCAATCGATTAGCCACCCACCTTGCATTACCAACAGCGCTCATCAACCCTGGCCGCTACCGCGTCGCCAATCGATTAGCCAACCACCTTGCACTACCAACAGCGCTCATCAACCCTGGACGCTACCGCGTTGGCAATCGATTAGCCAACCACTTTGCACTACCAACAGCGCTCATTAACAATGACCACTACCACGTCGGCAATCGATTAGCCAACAACCTTGTACCACCAAAAGCGCTCAACAGCCCTGACCGCTACCACGTCGCCAATCGATTAGCCAACCACCTTGCACTACTAACAGCGCTCATCAACACTGGCCGCTACTGCTTGGTCAATCGATTAGCCAACCACCTTGCACTACCAACAGCGCTCATCAACACTGGCCGCTCCCACGTCGGCAATCGCTTAGCTAACCACCTTGCACTACCAACATCGCTCATCAACACTGGCCGCTACAACGTAGGCAATCGATTAGCCAACCACCTTGCACCACCAACAGCGCTCATCAGCCCTGACCCGCTACCACATCGCCAATCGATTAGCCAACCACCTTGCCCTACCAACAGCGCTCATCAACACTGGCCGCTACTGCGTCGTCAATCGATTACCCAACCACCTTGCACTACCAACAGCGATCATCACCACTGGCAGCTACCGCGTCGGCAATGGATTAGCCAACCACCTTGCACTAATAACAGCGCTCATCAACCCTGGCTGCTACCTCGTCGGCAATCGATTAGCCAACCACTTTGCACTACCTACAGCGCTCATCAACACTGGCCGCTACCGCGTTGGCAATCGATTAACCAACCACCTTGCACTACCAACAGCGCTCATCAACCCTGGCCACTACCGCGTCAGCAATCGATTGGCCAACCACCTTGCACTACCTACAGCGTTCATCAACAGTGGCCACTACCGCGTCAGCAATTTATTAGCCAACCACCTTGCACTACCTACAGCGTTCATCAACACTGGCCGCTACCGCGTCGGCAATCGATTAACCAACCACCTTGCACTACCAACAGCGCTCATCAACCCTGGCCACTACCGCGTCAGCAATCGATTGGCCAACCACCTTGCACTACCAACAGCGCTCATAACCCTGGCCACTACCGCGTCAGCAATCGATTGGCCAACCACCTTGCACTACCAACAGCGCTCATCAACCCTGGCCACTACCGCGTCAGCAATCGATTGGCCAACCACCTTGCACTACCAACAGCGCTCATCAACCCTGGCCACTACCGCGTCAGCAATCGATTAGCCAACCACCTTGCACTACCTACAGCGTTCATCAACACTGGCCGCTACCGCGTCGGCAATCGATTAACCAACCACCTCGCACTACCAACAGCGCTCATCAACCCTGGCCACTACCGCGTCAGCAATCGATTGGCCAACCACCTTGCACTAACAACAGCGGTCATCAACACTGACCGCTACCGCGTCGGCAATCGATTAGCCAACCACCTTGCACTACCAACAGCAGTCATCAACACTGGCCGCTACCGCGTCGGCAATCGATTGGCCAACCACCTTGCACTACCAACAGCGCTCATCAACCCTGGCCACTACCGCGTCAGCAATCGATTGGCCAACCACCTTGCACTACCAACAGCGGTCATCAACACTGACCGCTACCGCGTCGGCAATCGATTAGCCAACCACCTTGCACTACCAACAGCGGTCATCAACACTGGCCGCTACCGCGTCGGCAATCGATTGGCCAACCACCTTGCACTAACAACAGCGCTCATACACCCTGGCCACTACCACGTCGGCAATCGATTAGCCAACCACCTTGCACTACCAACAGCGCTCATCAACCCTGACCGCTACCTCAACGGCAGTCGATTAGCCAACCACCTTGCACTACCAACAGTGCTCATCAACCCTGGCCGCTGCCGCGTCGGCAATCGATTAGCCAACCACCTTGCACTACCAACAGCGCTCTACAACCCTGGCTGCTACCTCAACGGCAGTCGATTAGCCAAAAACCTTGCACTACCAACAGCGTTCATCAACCTTGGCCGCTACCGTGTCGGCAATCGATTAGCCAACCACCTTGCACTACCAACAGCGCTCATCAACACTGGCCGCTACTGCATCGACAATCGATTAGCCAACCACCTTGCACTACCAACAGTGCTCATAAACACTGGCCGCTACTGCGTCGGCAATCGATTAGCCAACCACCTTGCACTACTAACAGCGCTCATCAACCCTGGCCGCTACCGCGTCGCCAATCGATTAGCCAACCACCTTGCACTACCAACAGCGCTCATCAACACTGGCCGCTACTGCGTCGTCAATCGATTAGCCAACCACCTTGCACTACCAACAGCGCTCATCAGCCCTGACCGCTACCACGTCGCCAATCGATTAGCCAACCACCTTGCACTACCAACAGCGCTCATCAACACTGGCCGCTACTGCGTCGTCAATCGATTAGCCAACCACCTTGCACTATCAACAGCGATCATCACCACTGGCAGCTACCGCGTCGGCAATGGAATAGCCAACCACCTTGCACTAATAACAGCGCTCATCAACCCTGGCCGCTACCTCGTCGGCAATCGATTAGCCAACCACCTTGCACTACCTACAGCGATCATCACCACTGGCCGCTACCGCGTCGCCAATCGATTAGCCAACCACCTTGCACTACCAACAGCGCTCATCAACACTGGCCGCTACTGCGTCGTCAATCGATTAGCCAACCACCTTGCACTATCAACAGCGATCATCACCACTGGCAGCTACCGCGTCGGCAATGGATTAGCCAACCACCTTGCACTACCAACAGCGCTCATCATCACTGGCCGCTACCGCGTCGGCTTTCGATTAGCCAACCACCTTGCACTACCATCAGCGCTCATCAACCCTGGCCGCTACCGCGTCAGCAATCGATTGGCCAAAAACCTTGCACTACCAACAGCGGTCATCAACACTGACCACTACCACGTCGCCAATCGATTAGCCAACCACCTTGCACTACCAACAGCGCTCATCAACCCTGGCCACTACCGCGTCGGCAATCGATTAGCCAACCACCTTGCACTACCAACAGCGCTCATCAACCCTGGCCGCTACCGCGTCGGCAATCGATTAACCAACCACCTTGCACTACCAACAGCGCTCATCAACCCTGGCCGCTACCGCGTCAGCAATCGATTGGCCAAAAACCTTGCACTACCAACAGCGGTCATCACCACTGGCCGCTACCGCGTCGGCAATCGATTAACCAACCACCTTGCACTACCAACAGCGCTCATCAACCCTGGCCGCTACCGCGTCAGCAATCGATTGGCCAAAAACCTTGCACTACCAACAGCGGTCATCAACACTGACCACTACCACGTCGCCAATCGATTAGCCAACCACCTTGCACTACCAACAGCGCTCATCAACCCTGGCCACTACCGCGTCGGCAATCGATTAGCCAACCACCTTGCACTACCAACAGCGCTCATCAACCCTGGCCGCTACCGCGTCGGCAATTGATTAGCCAACCACCTTGCACTACCAACAGTGCTCATCAACACTGGCCGCTACTTCGTCGGCAATCGATTAGCCAACCACCTTGCACTACCAACAGCGGTCATCAACACTGGCCGCTACTGCGTCGTCAATCGATTAGCCAACCACCTTGCACTACCAACAGCGGTCATCAACACTGGCCGCTACTGCGTCGTCAATCGATTAGCCAACCACCTTGCACTACTGTGACGGCCCAAAATCCCTAGACTGTTAAAAGCCATTAATACGACACTGTAATTAAAATAATACAATTTACCGCTCCTAATAAATAAATTTCTACCGTCACTAAAATCCATAATTGAAAGGAGGAACGGTGCTCTTAACATTATTTCATTATTTCATTCATTATTTCATTTTGAAGAGTTGGCTGGTACAAAAGAAGTATATGGGATCAACTTTTAGAAGACAGAATATTTTGTCTCGAGCTAACTTCAATCCGACCACGGCGCGGAGCGGAGCCGTCGAGGCGTGGAATGTGATAGCGTCAGCAGTTGTCACATCTCCACGGCCGTCTCTGGCTCGCTTCTATGACCACTTAGTTTGTGTAATGACAACATGAATCGTTTGGTCGCAGCACTAGACAAGCGCACTGCGTTGTGAGCCCCGTGACGTCACGCGTTGAGGACGGCTATGATTGGTCGAGGGCCCTCCATCAACGAGGAACAAAGCCGGGGGCTCACCCCAGTCGCTGAGTTGTTGATGATTAATTAAGACGTGTCGTGTCTCTCTCTCCCTGTTTCATTTTATTAATTGGCGTTTTCTAAATTTTAACTGTTAAACTTTAGTAATTTAACTTCAATTTCAAACTGCGATATTGTAAACCTAAAATCATGTGTGTTGAATAAAGTAAATTTGTTGAAAAAGTGTTAGTTTTGATTGTTTGAGAAGTACCTCGTGGGCGGTGTTACACTACCAACAGCGCTCATCAACACTGGCCGCTACCGCGTCGCCAATCGATTAGCCAACCACCTTGCACTACCAACAGCGCTCATCAACACTGGCCGCTACTGCGTCGTCAATCGATTAGCCAACCACCTTGCACTACCAACAGCGCTCATCAACACTGGCCGCTACCGCGTCGGCAATCGATTAGCCAACCACCTTGCACTACCAACAGCGCTCATCAACCCTGGCCGCTACCACGTCGGCAATCGATTAGCCAACCACCTTGCACTACCAACAGCGGTCATCAACACTGACCGCTACCGCGTCGGCAATCGATTAGCCAACCACCTTGCACTACCAACAGCGCTCAACAACCCTGGGCACTACTGCGTCGACAATCGATTAGCCAACCACCTTGCACTACCAACAGTGCTCATCAACACTGGCCGCTACTTCGTCGGCAATCGATTAGCCAACCACCTTGCATTACCAACAGCGCTCATCAACCCTGGCCACTACCACGTCGGCAATCGATTAGCCAACCACCTTGCACTACCAACAGCGCTCAACAACCCTGGGCACTACTGCGTCGACAATCGATTAGCCAACCACCTTGCACTACCAACAGTGCTCATCAACACTGGCCGCTACTTCGTCGGCAATCGATTAGCCAACCACCTTGCATTACCAACAGCGCTCATCAACCCTGGCCACTACCACGTCGGCAATCGATTAGCCAACCACCTTGCACTACCAACAGCGTTCATCAACACTGGCTGCTACCACGGCGCCAATCGATTAGCCAACAACCTTGCACTACCAACAGCGTTCATTAACCCTGGCCGCTACCACGTCGCCAATTGATTAGCCAACAACCTTGCACTACCAACAGCGTTAATCAACACTGGCCGCTACCACGTTGCCAATCGATTAACCAACAACCTTGCGCTACCAACAGCGCTCATCAACCCTGGCCGCTACCACGTCGCCAATCGATTAGCCAACAACCTTGCACTACCAACAGCGTTCATCAACACTGGCCGCTACCACGTCGCCAATCGATTAGCCAACAACCTTGCACTACCAACAGCGCTCATCAACCTTGGCCGCTACCACGTCGCCAATCGATTAGCCAACAACCTTGCACTACCAACAGCGTTCATCAACACTGGCCGCTACCACGTTGCCAATCGATTAGCCAACAACCTTGCACTACCAACAGCGCTCATCAACCTTGGCCGCTACCACGTCGGCAATCGATTAGCCAACCACCTTGCACTACCAACTGCACTCATCTATACTGCCCGCTATCGCGTCAGCAATCGATTATTTTCTTGGGTCATCGCATGTTAACGGGTATGCTATCTGAGTTAACTCTTAATTAAAAAGCATATGAAATGTAGGTGACGACGAAGTTGGTGGCTGACGTTTCGGATATATTACAATATCCTACTTCAGGGTAACGTGAATTAATAGCAAGAACTTACTAAACACTCATTCATTGACTGAGTCCTGAAGATGGATATTGTAATATATCCGGAAAGTCGGTCGGCCACCAACTTCTTCGACATCTACACGGATTAACCCGGAAATAAACTTCAAAAGTGTACTTTTGGACCTAAGAAGCGTACAAGATAAAAATCACATGGAATGTCTATGTTTTAGTCACTAATAAATTGCATTTTATTCCAAGATATTTCGTTGATAACAAAACTAAATAAGTAGATTGTTTTTAGTGCTAGGAACCGAAAATATTAAAATTATGCTCTAGTTTGAAATAAGTTATTATTTTTTTATATCAAATACAACAACAAAACATACTTCAATAAAAAGACAGTAAAACATTTGTATATAATTAATATTATACTATGGTTAATTTAATTACAAATAATAGTGATGCGGAATAATAGCAATGTAACTGTCTAGAATATACAGAGAATCAGTAAATATTACTTTTTCCACAATTTAGATTACCATTTTGTTGTGTATAACGATAACTGGCATTTGTTCCACACTAAATAATTGCCTACCATAAGGCTATAACACTGAATACATCATGACGTATATATACATATTCTGATATTTTCATTAGCAGCCTTTGTTTTGCAATACCTTTTGGGTCGATTTATTGAAAGGTTCTTCTGTTTTAGCGAATTTCCCCTATAGGGAAGAAGCTATTACCGTAGTCGGCATGGTGAGACCTAAGTCCGGGACCATGATAACTTTTCGTTTTGAGGTCACCAGACCCCAAAAACGCCATTAGTTTGATACTGTATATATATATATATATATATATATATATATATATATATAAGGATATATATATATATATATATATATTATATATTATTATTATATATATATATTATATATATATTATTATATAATATATTATTATATATTATATATATATATATAATGTGTGTGTTTGTGTGTGTGTGTGTGTGTGTGTGTGTGTGTGTGTGTGTGTGTGTGTGTGTGTGTGTGTGTGTGTGTGTGTGTGTGTGTGTGTGTGTGTGTGTGTGAGTGAGTGTGTGTGTGTGTCCGTGAGCACGATAACTCTCGTAAAACTAATCCGATTTGACGAAATTTGGTATAAACATGTAAAACAGCATTCAGGACTTTAAGTTCGAAACCAGACAGATCGCTCTATCCGAAGGGGTATTTGGGGGGGGGGGGGTTTGTACCCCAAAAATGTTTTTTTTTTGTTTTTTACTTATAGTTTTTGAAAAAATTCAAATATTAGTTTTTCCATTGGAATCAGTTTAAAAATACGGTCAATTTGGTGTTTTGATCATTGCTCTACGTCAAATGGTTACAGAAATATTGAAAGTGCTAAACACAGTACGTTTTCCAATGTTATATTTATGGAGAATAGGAAAAATTGTATATCTCGCTTATTTATCAACTTATCCTGATGAAACTTGGTGTATTACTTCATATCGTTGTGGTCTATTGATATTTGCACTAAAAAACAGTTTTTGGCCGTTAGTTCCTGTAGCAGCAAACCTGCGTACTCAACTCCCAAGTTATTCTTATGGAGAATAAGTAACGTGTTATGTGCCTTAATTATGAACTTAAATTAATAAAATTTGGTATGTGGCTTTACCTTCTTGAGTTGTATTAATATTTGTATAAAACCCAATTTTTTGTGTTTCTTACTTCAGCAACCCTGCATACTCAGCTGCCATGTTATTCTTATGGAGAGTAATTAAAATGTCATAAATCGTTTATTTATGAATGTACATTGGTAATGTATATTGCAATGTATTGTAATGTATTGCTTATGTTATATTGGTTTATAATGTGATGAAACTTGGTATATGGCTTTATGTGGTATTAAAATACATATATATGCATTGGAAATTCGCTTAGTACGCAGGTTTGCTGCTACGGGGGTATTATTATTTCCGATCAATTCTTTGATTTTTAATATATTGGGGCAGGTTACGTCAGACAATGATTACACAATTTACATTATTTAAGTCTCAGTAATACGTTCTAATAATACAGATCGCGTAAAGTAAACATTATACCCTTGATTACACTGAGAGTAGTTGGTAATGCAATTCAATGACAGTATAATCATAAATTCCTAGATGTTAATATGTGTTTATCACTATCGGAAATATCTAATTTGGATGTAATTTCTGTATCGTTTAAACAATTTTACTTGCAGTTTTTTGTATCCTTATAATCGCAAATGACTATTTTTAACTGTTAAAGTATTCATGTTTTTAATTTGTTTATTTTAGAATAAACATTGCTTATTTGGAAGCAAATTTCTAACACGGAAATCGGGTCTGTATCGAGTCTAAACAGCCAGGTTTAATAAACCTAATGCAATTTGGCCAAGACCCGATTCCTACTCGACACCCCGTCTTATCTCGTTCATCTTATTTCTCAGTACTGCTGTTCTTATTTACATTAATGTGATTAATTTTGGATCGAATATAGTCTACAGTTACATCGTTTGACAGTTTAAAATTTATCTTCGTATTACATTTACGAGGGCAAAATCAAAATTTCTGTAGGCCCTACATACAATTTCAGTCCTAAACAAATGACACATTAGACGTTGGTACTTGACAGTCTAAAATAGTAATATAGTATTAATAATATTGCCAATAAATTACGAAGCAAGTGTTTTACATCCAGAGAATGAACCGTTTTTGACCTATGAATGAAGCGTACAGATTACCGAACAACATGCAACCGAAAATGTATAAATTTACATCCAAAGAACGTTAGTGTCAATAATGTTATTCCATGTAGGTGGTTACGGTTCACTGAAATTATTAATTTTCTTCGTAAATGCCAAGAGCACAATTTTTCCTTAGGAACGAGTAAAGTAAACATCGTTGAATATTTCCTTTAATGTAGTTTACGGAGGGTTGGAAAATGTGTGTACGACTATTGCAATACATTCTCTTTAACAATGATGGTTTATAAGCTTTAACCCGTCACACCGTCACCTATTGTAAAAATCACAAAAATACTTATAGTAAACTAATTATTACCTTACGATTTATTACACTTTTTAAGAAACCAACAAGTACAGGAAAATAAGTAAAACTACGGATGATAACCGCTTGGACAAGTGTTAGTAGAAATTATCAGTAGCACAGTTTTTCTTGAAGAGGAGTATACAAATTAAAGTGTTTATTTTTATTTTTTGTAATAATCTTTCACAATCTTAAAATTACTAATTTTTTAATGTATTAACAAACTGGTAGTCACCAGAATATTTAGTTGACATTGTTCGCCTGAAAGGCTTCTTTTGGTAGGGAGGCCAACCCCGATAACATTGTTTTAATGAAATATTCAAAAAGAAAAAATATATATTTTCATAAGCTATTACTATTTGAGGAGACGCCGGAGTAGTTCATCCGAGGCGGTGGTTCTAGGGTGGTGTGGGTTCGAATCCCTGCCCCAGTGAGCAAATGTGTCAGTAAACTATCTTTAAACATTCAACAAATTTTAGAACTTTGTACAAGTCATTAAAACGATTTTGTAATATATATTGATATGATTAATTATTTAGTATTATATAATTAATTATTAAATAATGATATAATGAATTTTTTTTCTAATTAATGTGATATACTGAAGGAGGAATTTCATTTTGGAAAAGAAGGTTCAAAGTGAAAGCAATGCCAAATGGTTGTTTCCCTTTACACGTTGAAGCCCGTTGGCCTCAAAGAGTGGGTTCGTTTTAGTGATTTTATAGAAGATTAGTTTGTTTTGGGTGAAGTTGGAGTATTCATTTTAATCGAATAATAATCAGTGCACTTTGTCTTAACAACTCAAAAAACTAATAAAGAAAATAAATAGCGATTTATTTAATTTATTACATTTCAGATGAGTTTCAGCGAATTTCCCCTGTAGGGGAGAAGCAATTACCGTAGTCAACATGGTAAGACCTAGGCCCGGGATCATGATAAATTTTCGTTTTGAGGTCCCCAGATGCCAAAAAAACCATTCGTTCAAAACTGTATATATATATATATGTGTGTGTGTGTGTGTGTGTGTGTGTGTGTGTGTGTGTGTGTGTGTGTGTGTGTGTGTGTTTGTGTGTGTCCGTGGGTGCGATAACTCTCATAAAAATGATCCGATTTTGATGAAATTTGTTACAAACATGTAAAGCAGCATTTATGACTTTAGTTCGAAAACCAGCCAGATCGCTCTATCCAAAGGGGTATGTTGGGGGGATTTTGTACCCCAAAAATGTTTTTTTTTGAGTTTTTCACTTATAATGTTTAAGTAAGCCCAATTTTAATTTTCGCCATTAAATGTAACATAAAAAAATAAACAATTTGGTGTTTTGATCATTGTTCTACGTTAATTTGTTACAGAGATATTGAATGTTTGGGGAATAAGAAAAATTGCATATCTTGTTTATTTATTAACTTATCGTGACGAAACTTGGTATATTGCTATATACCGTTGTGGTCTATTCATATTTGTGCGAAAACTTTTTTTGCCGATAGTTCTTGTAGCAGCAAACCTGCGTACTCAGCCCCCAAGTTAATCTTAAGGAGAATAAGTAAAATGGTATCTCCCTTAATAATGATCATAAATTAATACAATTTGGCATGTGGCTTCACCTAGTTGAGTTATAAACAAATTTGCATAAAACCCCATTTTTTGTGTACCTTGTTTCAGCAAACCTGCATCCTCCATGTTATTCTTTTGGAGAATAAATAAAATGTTTATGAATGTATATTGATGAAACTTGGTGTGTGGCTTTAAGTAGTATTAAGATACATTTATATGCATTGGAAATTCGCTGAGTATGCAGGTTTGTTGCTACGGGGTATTTAATTCTCATTTAAAATCAATGTATATACAGATATTTTGGTTTGTGATTATTATGAACTTCTTGGTTTAAAAAGAAAAAAATAAGGTTGGCAAAACTTACAAGCCAATTATTTCGTTGATAATGACTAAATTAGAATATCGCTCTATTTTCGACCAAATTCAATTAGCTATAAAACATAATAGCTTTGATAACCACAAATTTAATTCATACAAGCTATTCACTGCCACAGAATGTTATTGTTTTGTTTTGTTCTATTCATTATTTTGAAAAATTTTACTTAATTTATATTGTGATTCTGTATTTATTTTGTTGTTGTGCAAATATTTGTTATTGGTGACAAGATCTTAGATTCACACTCCTTAATAATATATTTACTTACAATAATATACTAAACAAATATTTTTAAACAAGGAATAATACACTAGTTACATTTTTGATTGTTGTAAACATTTAATAACTTTTGTTTGGATTTGTTTCCTCATGCTTTGTTGTTGTAATTTAGATTTTAATGTTTTGCCACATTAAGTAAGTCTTTGTAAATTCAAAGTGTACTTGATAAAATTCTTCAGTAAATTTACTGTATTTGTGTACTCTTTACAACTGTTTTTGGTGTTGTACCTGTATCACGACATAAAAAATTCATGAAAAAATGACTGAATCCTTGTTAAAAACTCCCTTTCAAATTACTAAAATTTAACTAAGGATGAACTTTTTAATCACCAGAAACATATTGTCAATATAATTCACCTCTTTTTTATGAATTCGTTACGATTAGGGTACCGTGGTTTAAAAGGCAATTAAAATGAGCTAAATGTGACCTCCAGCACTAGAAATGTGTAGGGAAAGATTAACTAGTAAAAACAAATACTATGCTACACAGGAACATATTTCTAAATAAAGAGTTTTCGTAAATCATAGGAATGTCCATTGTCCATTGTCCTATTTCCTGACGTTGTTATATTCCAAACTAATCACATGCATCCGAGAATGTTATATTTGGGTTCCAGATTACATTTGCACGTGTTGGGTGGAATACTACCGGGACGTTATCACCGGAACATTACCATTTATATTAAATTGTTACTTTGGATGTATTTTGTGATAGGGTGACAATTAAGTCATGGACTACCTTAATATTTATTTTCTCAATTCAGACAGACAACTGAACTCCGCATCGTGGAAACAAGACTACTTTATTACTTAAAATAAAATTTGTATTTGCATCTATATATAATGCGATATGAAAATCATGTTTTAAAGTATTCACAGGAGTCAACAGAAACCTTAAAACCAAGCATAAGTTGAATTATACATAAAGTTAAATATTTTAATCAGCAAAACATAATGCCGCAACCTCAACTTTAAACGGACCACTGAGTCAGAAGTGGACAATTTAAATTAAGCGCTATTAGCAAAACTAAAAAATATGATAATTTTCGTTACAATGGTCCTTTCGAGGTCTGACTCAGTGGTCTATTATAACACGAATTCGCGGCATTCTGTTTTAATAATATCATTCATTTTATGATCACATTTTAATTTGAACTATTCGACCTTTGCTATAGTTAATTTTTTTCTGACTCATTACGGGCCGTCCCCTTGGTGTTTCAGAGGTCTTTGGAATCCGATATTCAAAATATTGAATCCCTTTTTTTATTCGCCTTCTCCTAAAACTAATGGTTTCTAAGATGTGCAGCTTAAAAAAAGGAATTGGTGACATTTTGAAAGCAGGCTAGAATCATGAAATCGAATATAAAAATAGAATTTAATATTGGCATTACGTATGCCAAATTTCAAATAAATATCTATCTCGGTTGTAAAGATATACTTTCTTTAACTAGTTATTATTGAAGTTTACTGTCGCTACAGACTCACGCTAATACAAAAATAACCAATATTCTACTTATTATGCTCCGTTTTAAGCCAGCGCATATTTTGATGACACTCTGTATAAGATTTAACGTAGATTTCTTACAAACCCCTGCAAATTAATTAGCACTTATTTCTCGTCACCAAATTATTCTAATGCTTCTATCGTTATTCCTTGTCCCGTTTTAGCCGTTTACCCAGGAAAAAAAGGGTTTTTTACGAAGGCCTTCTGAGTTATAGATCTCATCTGTTGTCTCTGTGGGTCGTCCCTTAAGGATTTAATTTCGGAATTTTCATTTTTGGTTTATTGATATTTTTATATTTATCAAACGACATGAAATCTGACATACCCTCATATAACGTACTTCTTTTGTAGCAAAAAAATTACTGAGCCACAATAATATATAGTAGATCGAAAAGCCTTCTCTTTTGGTGTTCATTCAGGTTTTAATGTGAGTGCAGGCAAATAATCATCGGTATGAGTCTAAAACTGAGTAGATCAATTTTGTTTAGTGTCTGGTCTCTCACGGGTGTCATATTGAATCCAAGATGTTCTGCATTCATTACGTTGCAGTGGTTGTGTGTCAAAGGAAAAGATGTTGGTTTTAGCGAATTTCCCCTATAGGGAAGAAGCTATTACCGTAGTCGGCATGGTAATACCTAGGCCCGGGACCATGATAACTTTTCGTTTTGAGGTCCCCTAACCCCAAAAACACCATTCGATCGAAACGGTATATATATATACATGTGTGTGTGTGTGTGTGTGTGTGTGTGTGTGTGTGTGTGTGTGTGTGTGTGTGTGTGTTTGTGTGTGTGTGTGTGTGCGTGTGTGTCTATGTGTGTCCGTGGGTGTGACAACTCTCGTAAAAAAGGTCAGATTTTGATGAAATTTAGTATAAACGTGTAAAGCAACGTTTATGACTTTAAGTTCGAGAACCAGTCATATTGCTCTACCTTAAGGGGTATTTTTGGGGGGGGGTTTGTACCCCAAAAATGTTTTTTTTTAAAACTTTTTACATATAGTTTTTGAAATAGTCAAATTTTAGATTTGACCATTGGATTTAACTTTAAAAAACACACAATTTGGTATTTTGATCATTCCTCTACGTCAATCGGTTACCGAGATATTTTAAGTGCTAAACAGTACGTTGTCTAATGTTATTGTTATGGAGAATAAGAAAAAAATTATCTCGCTTCTTTATGAACGTATACTGACGAAACTTAGTATACGGCTTTATCTGGTTGTGGTCTATTGATATTTGCTCACAAAAAAATTTTTGCTAAAGGTTCCCTTAGCAGCAAACCTGCGTACTCAGCCTTCATGTTATTCTTATGGAGAAAAATTAAAATGCTATGTCACAGTTAATTATGAACATAAATTAATAAAACCTCTTATATGACTTCACCTAGTTGAGTTATATTGATATTTGCCTAAATGCCAATTTTTTCGTACCTTGTAGCAAACCTGCGTACTCATCCCCCATGTTATTCTTATGGATAGTAATCAAAATGGAATATATCGCTTATTTATGAATGTATATTGATGAAACTAGGTATGTGGCTTCAACTAGTTGAGTTATATTGATATTTGCATAGAAACTAATTGTTTATGTTCCTTGTTTCAGCAAACCTATGTACTCATCCCCAATGTTATTCTTATGGAGGATAATTAAAATTGTATATATCGCTTATTTGTGAATATATTTTTGTGAAACTTGGTATGCGGCTTTATGTGGTATTAAGTCATATATTATACATTGGAAATTCGCTGTGTACGCAGGTTTGCTGCAACGGGGGTATTGTTATATGGGGTAGGAATTGTACCTCAGGTAAACTTATTGATTCTTATAAAACAATCCAGTTTGACTGCTTCTGTTTGATTGGCGTCTTTTTTTAACAACATTCTTGCAATAAAATGAGAAAAAAATAAATAAGAAACAATTTAACGGGAATAATAACACATAATCTCATGCAAGCTAGATTACTGACATAAATGTAGCCATATTTATAAAATTATAAAATTACTGTACTAATAAGATATAGTTTATTTGTACAAAGAATAAAGATTGTGTTGTTACGTCTCATGGACAAGATTAACGGGTACCAATGGTTACTATTTATCTATGTATTTTAATACAATAGCTACTTATTACTTACTTGAGGCTAATAATTCTAATATTGTGTTGCATGATAATTCTTTAAATTTATAACCTTAGGTGTACAATTTACCTAGGCTATTATATCATCATTCGTCCTTTTTTGTTTAATTTTTATCTGATATAATTTATTACAGCAGGATACATAGAACCCGAAAACTAGTTAAAAGAATTGTCATAAATGAAACACATTAACTCTGCAGCAGTAGCCATAATTTTCGTTCTTATAAGTAAAGACGTTACCATACGTTATCAACTAGTGAATCATAAAAATATATTATATACAAAATCGTCAAAATATGTGATTATTATGTACTTTTGTCAAATTTTAAACTCTCTTAATCATAATGATGTATGTTCTTTCTTTCACGCAGAGATTTTCTCATCACAACTTCAATGAGCTTGTCTATGAATGCACTAGAGTAATCACTGCGAAGAACATCATTTTGCATAATCCTCTTGATTCAGTTTTGACAAAATAATGCAAACAGGACTACACAGTTCGTTGGCTTGTGTGCTTTCAGTATAGAGATAAAGACTCAACTAATTAGATTAATTTGGCAAATCAGAGAATAAAAGACCCTACGCTCTAGATTTGGGCAGATCGTGTTGGGTATTCAATTAGTATGAATAAACCAATTTAACTTTTGTCCTTAGATCCTCTTAATTCGCAATGATTGCGTGTTTGGTGTTGACGGGTCAAATAATTAGTTTTCAATAAGTCAAAACTAAGTTTACAAAACATTTGGGGTCCCTTTTTTACCGAAATTTAAGTTTAAAATTTAGGAAAGATGTACATAATCTAAAGTTTTTTTAAAATATATTCAAATTCATCAACATATTTATTTTAATTATCGAAAACAATACCTAAAAGTATGTAATTAATATAACGGGTATCCGTAAAGTCCGTTCTAAATTCGGCATGAGGACCTATTTTATAAATATTTTACTTGTTATGACCATACAACCTTATGCCAATGTCTTGTATTGGAGAACCTTTACTTCATCACGTTTACTTCATCACTCTAGTAAACCAGTTATATTTAGTTTACAATTTTCAACAGTTAAACATTTTTAATATTTTCGCCACCATCGCAATGTATTTGTTTTGTTTTGGCCAATGTGTTATAAATATACTTCATCCATAGCTGAAATTGTATAGAAAGCTAAAAATAAAACACAAATAGTCGTGTTTATTAATTTAGTTTAAACAACATTTACATACATTTGATCAGTTATCAATATTCATCAATTTATATTTAATCCTAAATATTGTTATTGCTGGATTATGAAATCTCAGCTGAGCTGCTAGGCTAGGCATGTTGTCCACAAGCAGGAATTTTGTGCAGGTTACCAGAAGGATGGATATGCAGAAAAGGAAAGGGTGGGATGGGTCAGGCAGCCAAATTGACCTTTCAGAGGGCCAACTCTCGTGCTTCTGTGACAGCTGTGATCTGGCTCAAACAGGCGACCCCGCTCTGCCCTCCAATTGGGCAGACCACAACTCAACTAACAGGCACCACATCCTAGGGACAGGACACGAACCCGGACGTTCCGTTCCCAGCAGCTGCAAATGGAAGGACCAAAGGTGAAAGGGAAGCTAGACATAATAGACAGCCAAAAGGCTTACCATATGTTATGATTGTATAGCGTCCCAATCGTCATTGAAACACTATATATTTAATATACTATTTATGATACGTAAAAAATAAATAATGTATATAATATAAAAGAAGTTTTGTGAATAATTGCAGACAGTTGCAAATAAGAATTGCTGGTGCTACTTGGTTTTGCAAGTCTGGGCAAACTCACGATTTTCTTGTTTGGGGATGTCGGAAAGAGTTGGAGACAATGATTTAAATTGTTGCTTGGCCTGAAGGAACTGGAGCCGGTTCACGTGACGGCCGGCGTACTCGGGTTCGAGAACTTTCTGAGCAAAGCTTATATATTCACGGTCGCTGGGGGGCTGCGGCATTTTACGTATATCTCTGGTATCGTGACTTTGTCGCGAGTCTACCCAACGAAACGTGAATTTCTTCAGATTGGAAGGTACAAAAGTTGTTTTAAAATTTAGAGTCTTAATTTCAATCATTGCTCCATTTCTCATTTTGTTGTTTTTAAAAATGGGAACAGTCTGTAAAACAATTATTTCTTTTTTGATACTTGGGTTGATGATAAACTAAAAACCAGACTTTTAAAGTACAGAAAGAATAATTATAATTAAAGTTCAGCAATATCAATAATTGAACAGTTAACTTTTATTTTGAAACATTGAAGTGATAAGCAAAACCAAGTTTAATTTTATTTTGAATTTTGAATGATTTTATTTGAGAAGAAAGACTTTTAATTTGTTTTGTTTAAATAAATACAATTTTATTTATTTATAATTTATATAGTTATATATATATATATATATATATATATATATATATATATATATATATATATAATATATATATATATAATTTTATTTAGTTCATTTTTATTTAAAAAGACCACTTCTTAACCTCAAGAAATATTATAGCCTGCTAGTCAGCGCTATACTTGCTGTACTCAATGTCAGCCTCACAACTGTTTACCTACATATTGAATCGTTCAGGTTAAATTATGTTTTTAATTCAAACTAGAATGAAAACTTTCCTCAGAGATGAAAAAATAAACATTTAGAAAGTGCTTTGCATTGATGTTACTTAATATACACAGGAACTACATGAAATATCTCTCAATTCTTGGTTACAACACAACACGAAATGACATTCTAAAGGCAATAAAGGACCAACTTGTTGCACGAGCACAAAACTTTTGTACAATTCAGAAGCTCCCTCATCCACAAGAGTTTTCCAATTGAAGCGGAATGTCCTTACATCCCAGTCCTCAGATTAGCGTATTCATACGTTCCTATTATCGACTAACTTTTTCAAATATTATTTAAATTTTAATTACAAATACGTAGCTAGTAAATTATTTAAAGTTTTTTTTTTCTTTCTTACTGAAACCTTATTAGAAAAAATAGGTTTAGGGATTTTTCTAATTAATGCATTTAAGAAAAGGGTATCTATGATACCAATATATGCATAAATAGCTCGTATAATAAGAAATTATAAACACAAGACATAATTAACGTCATGTTTTGTAATAGTTAAGAAGAAGAAAATCTTTTATTTGCACATAATTTTAATTACCAGATTTCACTTTTGGAAAGTCATTTCGTTGTTGATATTTATAAAGATTGTCATGAGCAATATTTATTTTCATGAGTTCAAAACCAAACAGATTTTACCAACTAAAAAGGGATTTGGAGGGTTTTGTACCCTAAAAAGTTTGTTTCTTTATTTTAGCTGAAGTATTAATTTTGGCTTTAAATAAATATAGTTTATTATTTTAACTTATTATTCTATGTCAATCAGTAATTGTAACTTGTAACAGATGTAGTTTTGAATTTTGTTTATACATTTCGCAATTTTAAGCTCTTAAAACATTATCAGTACAAATAACGGGTTTTCATAAACATTATATGGTTCGAATAGCAGTCAACGGTTAAAAATAAAGAATCTATATTGTAAACAATTCTTTTTTACATTTATATTCACTTTTTTTGTGAGAAATTGTGGTTCCAGCTTTAGAAATTACAGAATGGCTATCGCTCGAGATATTGTCATCTGTCGTAGACTTTATTACATTCCACCACAAATGTGTTTCCGATACTAGAATGACTTCACCTGCACCCTTATTGTCGACGTTACTGAAATGAAAATTGCAAATGCTTTGTAAGTGGGGATTTTACCAACTATTTATACGAAATTTAAATGTCGATAATATACCGTGTTTTTAATTTTGACAAATATATTTAGGCTTCAATTTATTTATTTGCTGATACTTTTTTAAATACAGTATTTAAACTTATTTAATTTCAATGAAATGCGATAAAACCATTGATAGAATGACCCTTTTTATCTTTTGTAACGGTTCATCAAATCCCAACATCAGACTTCTTCAAACTTGATTTCCCTAATACGCTTGTTTTGATTATTTCTCATGGAAGTGTTACATCCTTATGAGGTCACTTTCATTAGACTAGTTTTTAATCGTATTTGATTCTGATCGGTTGAAAAAAATTAAATAAGTGTGCAACTAATTATTTGATCACACTATTTAATTTAGTACAGTAATTTGTTCCCACGGCATACACGCAGTATTCAGGGACAGGGTACAGGGCAGGAAGTACTGTACGTGGTATGCAAACTAATGAGATCCCGTATACAAGTAGTATTCAGGGACAGGGTACAGGGCAGGAAGTCCTGTACGTGGTATGCAAACTAATGAGATCCCGTATACAAGTAGTATTCAGGGACAGGGTACAGGGCAGGAAGTACTGTACGTGGTATGCAAACTAATGAGATCCCGTATACAAGTAGTATTCAGGGACAGGGTACAGGGCAGGAAGTCCTGTACGTGGTATGCAAACCAATGAGATCCCGTATACAAGTAGTATTCAGGGACAGGGTACAGGGCAGGAAGTCCTGTACGTGGTATGCAAACTAATGAGATCCCGTATACAATTTCCAAGAATGGCAAGGTCAATTTCAAGGTCATTTCCGAAAATGGTATGATGGTACGTGCAGGAACGCGATCAAATGTTGCATCAATAATAATGATGTAACGTCATCGTCTTCTTGAGAATCGTTTACGGTATTCGAAAAAGGGAAGAACGCTGGTATTAATGAGAAAAGCGACGCTTTGAACAAATGTATAAACAAAATAAAACATTGCAACATTTGGTAGTACCAATCTAATACCTTACGGTATTTAGTTGAATTTACAATTTGTGCCTAAGTAAACGCAACTCAAACATAAACAAACAGGCTAGTTCAATAAAATGCTATTAAAATTTAGTACATTACTTTGAACATAACGACCGACGCTCATTTGAGTTTTATTTATTGTCAAATTCCACCTAGTTTCCACTGACTGTACACGTTTTGAATATGAAACTTCCCTAAGCTTAACACTGGCAATCGCACTTTGTTGAAACCATTTTACCATGTCGTTCTAGTATGGCTATGTTGAGGACAGCAATCTCTTCAAGACTGAGTACATTTTCGAGCAGTAGGTTTAATGGGTTGAAACAAGGTACGAACCTTTTGCTGCCGAATGCAGTTGCAATTGTCTTTTCAATGTTGGCACAATCGTCCTACACCACAGCTTCCACTGACTGAGATTTCCTCAGTGCCCCATTCACTGCACTGTTCTAATAATTAATGGGCTCGATATTCTCCTGTACAACACTCTGAAAGGGATTCAGAAGTAACACCTTAATCTCTATTAATCTTCTTCTTCAAGCTCAAATAGCTTATCCACAAAACTTATTAATGATCAAAATAACTTTTAATTTTTGATCTGGTCTTTGACCAGTGCACTTAAAAGGTTTTATTTTTCTTCTTTGTATGCTTTTATGGTGTTGGGTGTGGATACATTATATTGAGGGACCAGTGTTTTCAAAAGTAAAAATCCTTTATACTCAACCATAAATATAAGTTCCCCATCTTTGCAGAGAATGTAAATAATTGATTGTGATATTCTACTGCTCAATGAGCCTTCTACTCTTAAAGCCTGAACAACACAGAAAGTTTTCTGTATTGCCAACATAGGAGACTTTACTTGTTGTATGGTTAGAATCGATTTGTTGCTAACCTCAGTAACCAAAATAAATTACCAGTCAACTCTTCTATTTCTTCTGCTGTCTGGAACATTTAAAGGACGATTCCTTTATTGGATATGCTCTTACCCTTCGGTGTAATGAGAAGGAGGGGCTAGAACGTGTATGATCTCTCAAACCGTCTTGATATCAATTTGGAAATTAAAGTGTGATGTTTGGCATGCAAGTGGGCTTTTAGGTTGGAGGTACATAAGAGGTTGGCTCTTTCACACCCCTGTCCACAGTATTAGCAGGTAACACTAATATTATACGTCTTATCGAAATTTTTCCATAACAGGTTGTTTTATGAGCAATACTAGAACGGAGTTCAAAACAACTCTTAACATAACAATCTAACCAATACACAACAAAACAAAAAATTAACGATGAACGATGACAAATGGACTACGAGGCGAAGGCATATGATAGCTCCTACTCCACTCAACATTAGAATATAAATCTGAATAACCCGCTTTTGATTACTGGTGATTCGACCGTTATACCATAGAATTCATAAATAATAATTATTTTAATAAGTATATGTTATTAAAAAAATAACATATAATTACTACTTATTTCATGATATGAGAAATACTACAGAGGAAAAGTGTTTTACTAATATAATTTATGATTACTGTTATAACAAATATAAAACACGATATTGAGGTAAAATATCTCAGTAAAATTATATAAAACACCAATTTCCGATACAAAAATGTTATTTTTATAAGATTGTGTACCATATTTGGATTGTTATTTTCATTTTCCAATCATTTATTAAATATTAAAGTAAGAAGTCTACAAAAACCACGAATGACCATTAAATAATTTCATGAGATAGCAAAATAGTTTAAACCAGTAGGGAAAAGTAGCAAGATAAGCAAAAGTAAGCAAAAAATCAGGAAATACAAGATGGTAGAATTATGTAGCAAGGTGGGGGTTAACCTTTCCACTGCCAAATGTAAGTAGGCACTCCTCAATCGTGTGGCAGCTTCGAGGACCCCTTGGTCGTGGCTCCGAGACCTTCTCACGTCTCCTGGTCACGTGTTCACTCCCTTCACCTAAAGGTACCGTCAACTCCATATTTTATAATAATTAACATTTCAGTAAAATAGCAAATAACTCATGTCTACAGTTTAGTAAGGATTTATTTATTGTACATTTCAGCAAAGCAAATTAAGAACTAGGACATGGCATTCGTTGGTATTAAAATATTGTCAAAAACTATAAAATAATTTTAGATGGAGAAAAACGAAGTTTTTAGTTTTATTAAAGCAATTTAAAATATAATTCTATAGCGAGGATTGTGCTATTTTGTTATTAGGGCCGGCGAGATACTGACGAGTTACTGAAGAGTCGAAGCAACGTCGGAATCCTTTAAATTTCCATTTCCTTAGTACAAATGTAACAGTCATGGGGGAAATTAAATTTAGAATTACATGCTCAGTATACGACATATTTTGTAAATTAATTTTAAAGGTTTAAAGAAAATGTTAAGCAGAGGATGGATTATTTTAGTTAAGTTTTAATAAACCACAATTTGAATCAAAACGTACCGGTGTAGTTATTTTAAGCTAAATCCCAAACGATTAGTTTGTCCTGTGCCTGTGTGGTATAATTCAAATAATGTGGTTCAGAGCACTGGATTTGGACAAAAAGTTATTTCCTATTAAGGAGAAAGGTATTTTAATTTTAGATAAATAATTATTAGGGAACAATGACGGTACAATTGATACCTAATACTTCGTAACAATTTCTTCTGTACGACAGAGATGCCCACAGTAAGTGATATAATTTTTAAAATATACCTGAGATAATGAAAGTAGCAAACTAAAACTCCGCTTTTAGCACCATTGGTTTTGTCTGGACTGGTTGTCTTTTACGTAGTGATCTCTTTACTTCCCCTTATTTTCCAAGGAGAAATTTACAAAAATATACCGTTTACAAATAACAAATTAATCTGTGTAAATAGTACTGTCAACGAACAACTCAGGATTGATTGTTGCCCCAAGAAACACCGGAGAATGAGCAGGAGGGACATTCATCGGATTTCCCGAACCGATTACCCAACGTCAACTCCAGCAGCCAGAGAATGGCCGAAATAACGAATTCCCCAACCGGACGTACTTTGTAAACAATGGCATCAAAATCAGCTGTCCAATGCTTACCACAAAAGAGGTATTCTCAGCTTCAGAGAAAATGTAACAAATCGTATGTGCCATTTATTGATGTATGATCTTCTACAAAAACCTCTTTTAAATTGATTTAAACTATGCATATTAACAGTATTTTTCCAAACTCATGTTTGTTTACTCAAACCTTCTTTATGTATAGTTATGTAAGTACAATTTTTAAGTCAAGTTTGGTGAGCCGCAGATGATGGGAGATGGCTTAAAATAAAGGTCTTGATCCCAGAGATTCGGGAAAAATATCAGTATTTCTAAAAAGTTTCCAGCAAACGAGAAATAAAGTAAAACATTCCCCATAAGAAAAGAAATTGGTTTTAAAAACAAAAACATCTGCTTTGTTTAAATAAAAACATGTAATTAAGTGTATACTTTGTTTACAAACTGACATGTGTTCCTACTTATATTGTTTTATTTTCCTGAGCATGTAAAGAGTAACAAAAAATCAGATAATACAGAGTATTTGAGAAAGGTTAGGGGATATGGCCCCTTAAAACCACTAGTCATACTAATATTATAAAACTGAAAGTTTGCAAGTTTGTTTGTACGTTTGTTTGTGTGTTTGTTTATTTGTTTGTGTTTCAATCACGCTTCAAATACAGAACCGATTGAGGTGATATTTAGTAGGAAGATAGCTAATATCCTAAATATACATATAGGCCTATTCACGTTTTAAAATTTATTTAGGGCTTTGCCCCAGTGGCAACTAAACTTCCCATGTTAATCTTGTGGGCATTAACATTTAATGGATCAGATGCTAACAGAACCGGTGTTCTGCATTTCAGATGTTGAGTTTATTTATATTATTGTTTACACTTTTGATGCACGTTTAACCACGAAGGTACCTGCATTATTTAATGCCAGGAAAATGTAAATAAAACCTGTCCCGAAGTACGAAAAAAATCCAGTTAAATAAAGTGTTAAGAAGTCGGGACACTTCAGCACAAATGCAAATTAGAAGGCTTCAACAAGCTCTACTACAGGCAGCACTCAGAACAGAAGAAAATCCAGAAGAACAGCAACTTCGATGTGACGAGGAAGCTCAGCGGCAGGCAAGTTTGAGAGCAACTGAAGTAATGGCACTATAGTTATAGTGGTAGAGCACTATACAATGCAGTGATCTACAGAAACTGTTTAGGAAGCTGAAGCTCGCAGACGAGCTTTTCCTATTAATTAAGACCTAGCCCAGCGGTGGCAAACGACCACCAGAAATACGTGGGGCGTCTTTTAAATTTCTACCTCGGAATTCGACGCGACTATTGGTCAGTTAACGTATATCTTACTAACGCTATGCAGTGAGCGTGGACGAAGCCGCGACGTGTAACGCCTAGTATAAATATAAACTGGAAACAGACTATAAATAGTTATAAAGTATTTCTTTCCCTTCAGAAGTACAAGTGAAGTAATAAGGTATTTATATTTCCACCATTCTTTTGAAGATGGCGGACTTTGATTAAATACAACATTAATGTTAGCCTACATCTTATTCAATAGTACAATCAAAATCTGAGAAGCCTGGCATTTTTTCAAATTAGATTACATTAATAATAAATAAAACATACCTATCCCTATTTTTATTGTTCTTAGAATTGTTATTGCGATATTTTTATTTTGAATTATATACCAAAACTTCGAATTTCAATAATTGATATTTAATTTTGTTAAAACCTCCTGACGTTTTCTAAATATTAAGTCAATTATCTTTGCTTAAGCTGTATTTATTATGCGTAAGTCTAGTCTGTGTAACGATACTAGATAGTTAAACTATTTATTACTAGGAAAATAAGATTAAAGTGTAACTAGTTGAATATGCTGAAGTTCTCGTACATTGAAAACGGCCACCACAACAAAAGCTTTGTACCTCCATTTGTTTGTAATCAGTTGATGTAATTTTGATTGCACTGCTCTGCAAACCAAGCCAATTTACAGTTTAAAGCTGCCAAAGGACTAAAGCTTTCAGTGCAGAAACAATCAAATAAAAGTTTAGAGCAAAAATAGATGGTCGATTCTTATGGCTTTATTTATTTTCTTTTTGACCATTTTAAACAATTTTCAATATTTGATTATTAACTCTTTAGTATGTAACACATTATTAATTTTATGATGATAATAAAACTTTAAATTTCTGAAAATGTTATTAGTAACTAGTTGTATAATGAATATTCACTTTTTTAACATGTTCTTAATACAATTGCAATGCTATCTTCCGCTTCTATTTCAAGTGAAAAATATAAATTTTAATACAAATGTGATAAATCTCCTAATTTATTCAAGTACACAACAAAGTAAATTATCCTTAGGCACCTTATATTTGAAAAAAACCTTTACCAAAGAAAGAAAGTTGTTGCGCGAAAGGAAATCTGAAGTAGCAATACAAGAAGGATTTTTCAGAGAGTAAAAACATTCGTTTCATATTTTCTTCAAAAATGGTTACAATTTCATGAAGCAATATGCGATATCTCTGCTTTCCTGAATGTGAAATATATTTGAATGTCTTGTCACTTTAACTCTCTTCGAGCGCAAACACCTATTTTAGAGCATATCATTTTAAATAATTTAAACACTAAGGCGACATTAACATATGTAATACATTTCAGTTACATATTAAAATACATACGTTTAGGAATAATTACCTTTTTTCAATTATTCTGCAGTTGCAGGGATTTGCACATCTAAAAGTATTTATTGCCCAAAGAATCTGCTCAACTAAACATAGTATGTACAGACATTTCATGAGCAAATTTCAGACATTACCTGGTAGTTCTAAAATTCAAAAATCAATTTCCCGAAAACTCATAAAATCAAGTTTTAAAAAGTTTAAGAAAAGTACCATAAAACCCTGCTCACAACATATCATGCTTAAATTACCAGTCATTGTAATTTACTTATTTACTGCTTTAACTCATATCAGACTTAATTTAATCTCCTTATTTATCATGAGCGAAACGAAGTACAATACGTTTTTAAGCTGTTTTACTTAAAAAAAACACCTTTAGGCCTTCAGAATAGTTACCCTTCCGTACCTCCTATGCTCTGTTTGTTTTATTATGCTATTCCGTGGGGACTTTGGGACTTCATCATGAGGAAGTTAAGGTAAGAATAATGAATAATAGCAGACATTATTGGCTGGTGTGGTTCAGTAAAAACAATAGACTAACGATAGCCGCTATTACATGTTGTAAAATTGAACAAGCATTTATTTTACCATAGCAAATCAGTAATTTCTTTTATCGTTATCAGCCCATCTACTGCAAAGTTCTTTTTAGCGCATTTCCCCTATAGGGAATAAGCGAATTTCCCCTATTGGGAAGAAGCTATTACCGTAGTCGGCATGGTAAGAACTAGGCCTGGGACCATGATAACTTTTCGTTTTGAGGTCCCCAGATGCCAAAAACACCATTCGTTCAAAACTGTATACATATATACATATGTAACAGTGCACACATATATATATATAAACATATATATATATATATATATATATAAATATATATATATATTTATATGTCCGTGAGCACGATAAATCTCGTAAAAATGGTCTGCTTTTGATGAAATTTGTTACAAACGTGTAAAGCAACATTTATGACTTTAAATTCGAAAACCAAACAGATCAACCCATCCAAAGGGGTAATTTGGGGGGGGGGTTTTACCCTAACAATGTTTTTTTTCAGTTTTTGACATATAATTTTTGAAATGTCAAAATTTAATTTTCACCATTGGATTCAGCCAAAAAAACACACAATTTGGTGTTTTGATAATTCCTCTACGTCAATTAGTTCCAGAGATATTTAAAGTGCACAGTACGTTGTCCAATGCTATTCTTATGGAGAATAACAACAATTTTATATCTCGCTTATTTATGACCGTATACCGATCAAACTTGGTTTAGCTTCATATGGTTGTGGTATATTGTTATTTGCATGATAACAATACATTTTGTGTCCCTTGTTGCAGAAAACCTGCGTACTCAGCCCTCATTTTATTCTTATAGAGAATAATTAAAATGTTATATCATATCGCTTAGTTGTGAACTTAGTACATTAACTTTATGTGGGGTATTAGGACACATATATGTATTGGAAATTCGCTGAGTACGCAGGTTTGCTGCGACGGGGGTATTTATATAATTTATGCGTGTACGCCACTGGTAATTTTAATGTTTTGGAAGGGACAATCCAAACCCTGGTCTTTTATTTACCAAATATCGAGATGTACTTACAATTAATTAATAGCCCAATGACAAATGGCAGCAGGGTTACGTATCGAACCTTCAAAACATTTTTATATTTTGCTCAGGATCGATCTGGCGAACCCCAGATTACCAGGCGAGCAATTTAACCACTACTCAACCCCCAACCATTTAGTTAAGTTTATTCAAAATCATCCTTTAACGAACCATTAACCTTAGTCTTACTGACGGAATGATTATACTCATTATATGAGTTATATTGTTATGAGTTATATGAATGTTTATACTAATCTATGTTAATATTATCGAAATCGAGAGATACTATAATACGCCCGTCGCAGCAAACCTGCATACTAAGCGAATTTCCAATGCATGCATATGTTCTTACTACAACATAAAGCCATTTACCAAGTTTCATAAAAATACATTTATAATATGTGATATAGCAATTTATTTATTCTCCATAAGAATAACATTAGGGCTGAGTATGCAGGTTTGCTGCAACAAGAAATATAAGAAATGTGTTTCTATGCAATTATCAGTATAAATCAACCAGGTGATGCTACGTACCTAGTCATTTATGTTCATAATCAAGGAAGATATAACACTTTACTTAACGTCGATAATAATAACATTAGGGCTGAGTATGCAGGTTTGCTGCCATGGAGACAATTTAAAAAAATCATTTTTTTGTGCAAATAACAATATACCAGTACTAGTTGAAGTCACATACCAAGTTTCATCAGTATACATTCATAAATAATCGGGATACCAAATTTTAATTATTCTCCATAAGGATAACATTGGACAACGTACTGAGTTTAGCACTTTGAATATCTCTGCAACGAATGGACGTAGAATCACAATTTAAACACCAAAATGATTGTTTTGTAGATCTGAACCGATTGGTATCAGCAAATGTCAAGTTTACAGTAAAACTAACTGTGGAAATGCTAAAAATCTTTTTCCCATAAGATTAACATAAGAGATTTTATGAACACATCTTTTGGATTTTCTCCTCAATCACTTAACCCAGGTTAATAATTCAAAATACCATATTATTTGTTTTTTTAAGCTCTATAAAATGGTCAAAACCAAAATCGAGTGTTTTAAAAATTTTAGGGTAAAAAATTCAAAAAACTGGTTTTTGGAAAATTTAATTATCAAAACTGGTTTAATATTCAAAACTGGGTTTATGGGTGTTTAATAACACCCATAAAACCCCTTCCCATGGTCCGATATTTCTGGTTTTCGAACATGTCATGAATGTCGCTTTACACGTTTGTGCCAGATTTCATCGAAATCGGATGTTTTTTACTCAAGTTATCGAGTTAACGGACACACACACATATATATATATATATATATATATATATATATATATATATATATATATATATATATATATATATATATATATATGTATGAATTTGAACGAATAGTGTTTTTGGCATCTGGAGACCTCAAAATGAAAAGTTATCATGGTCTCGGGTTTAAGTCTTACCATAATACTCGGGCTTACTACGGTAATAGCTTCTTCCCCATAGGGGAAATTCGCTAAAAACAACCATTATATATTCAAATTACCAATTTTTACATTGGTAATTTAATTTTGGATATCCAATTATATCCAGTTAATACTGAATATTTTATTATTATTAGATTACTATTTTGAAGAATATGTAATTTAAACATTAATTTGTTGTAGAAAGAAGTTCATTTTAATATTTCGAAATTGTCAACTGTTCAACAGGGCATCTTAAAAACCTGCCAAAACGACCGTAAGAAACTTCCCTATGCACAATACCTGTATATTTGAAAGGGAGGTAATTACACAGAATATAATTTATTCAGAGGCGGCCAAAGCTGAGACTAGCAAAGATAGTTTAAGAGCAGATTAGGATCTTATGGGAAATAAGGATGGGATTATTAATAATATATAACATTATAATCAAGCTTGAACTTTCTCAGGTCAGTAATATTTTATATTTGATGCGCAAAATTGGGAAACTCTAAAGTCATGTAGGTGAATGTAACAATGTATTAAACGTACTTGTAGCATACTCATATAGACCACTCATAGAGCGTCAGGCTGGCCTGAGCATCCTTGCTGTGCAGTTGTGCAGTGCTGTCTCGTTCGAGTGTTTGACTTTTGTAAATTTGTTTCTGATTTTACAGTTCTCTGTTATAGTTTTTCAATGATTTTTTCCAGTTTTGCCTAAACTTAAGCTAATTTGGTTATGTTCCAGGTTATCTCCTCATTTGAAGACGGGTTAAGGTTTAGATTCAAGATCCCGAAACGTCGTGATACTTGCTTTTCTCTAATCATTGATAGAAAATAATTTCTTACCTTCCTCAATAATTAATTTCAAACAAAGAAAACTCATACTTTTCATTATTAAAATGTTTGAGGGAGTTACAGCAAAATTAAATTGTCGTGATCTAGGTGCAATCAAATTATGAGATTTTATATGATGCATCCAGGTATTGGAAAATTGAGGTATTAACAAAATGTATTAATATCTTGTTTTGTTATTAATAATGAACTGTCTATTAGTTTATGATGCAATTCTGTAATATTTGCTGATGACGCGACACTGTATAGTAGTAGATAACTCAAAAAGTTACGTGAGGTTAGTTTAACACGATGGTTTAACAATGTCAAATGCTTTATCAGAAAGTCCAAATTGGTTTGAAGCAAGTGGACTGTTTATAAACCACATAAAATCCAAAGTTTACTTTTTACCCTAAGCAAAGATCCAGCCAATACTGAATATTGTAACATCGGAAATGCTAAACTTCTGGGCATTGTGTTTGGTTCAACCTTAAACTGGAGTCCACACATTCATGTTGGCTGTAGGAAGTTTAGCAGAGTAATTTGTTTAATGAGGCATTTATGTAATAATAATGTTGCCAGTGCTTTTCTAAAAAATGCATATATTTTTTACCATAGAATTTTACTGTACGGGATCAGTCTCTGGGTAATAGTTGGAATAGTCATCACTTTGAACGACTATTAACCCAAACTATTAATATTGCTACTATTTCTACTTTATAGTTTTAAAATTGCAAAAATAAGCTATGGGTGATGAATAGATAATCTTTTAATGTACACTGCAGACCTCCTTTTATTGCAGAATAATTTCTTCCTGTAGTAAATGTATTATGTTTTTGTATGTATTTCTAAAGGCAAATCAGTAATAAATCAGTAACCAGTAAATTATATAAATCTTTAATAAATTAATTAGAGATTATTTTTTCTACATCAACATCTGTGAGCGTTGATTGACAATGTCAGATCTTAATGAATGGTTCGCAGTACACGTTATATGAACGTACATAATAAATTCGGCAATAAATTTCTTTGGCGCGTGAGAAAATTCAATGCAATTTCGGCCGGACGTGGGCTGATAGATTGACCAATGAATCATTTTCAGCAGCTGTTATTGGTGGGCTGTTATCACGCCACTGTATCCACACTCCGGAGCTCTGGGTGAAGGGTCGCTCTATTTGAACTGATGTTATATTTATTACATTTCATGCTCAATATTTATGCTATTTTCAAGACCCCATGGTTTTAAATAACTGCATGCCTTAGTGACTTTCATTCTGTGTGCTTCTATTGTCAAACTATGAAGTGTTTTATATATTTCTATCATTTCGGTTCTTTTCCCTAGTGGGAATGGAGAAAACTATTTCAAATTAAATTTATGTTATCTTAGTCATATTTCCTCAGAAGATATTCTTAGGACACTAATAGTGAAACATTTATGTACTGAAGTCCAAATTCTTTCAAGCATTATTACAAAGTTTTAAAGGCTACGCTTTCCCTATGACAAAGTTATGTTTCAAGGTCCTTACTCATATACTTTTTCAATCCCGTTGATTTCTTATTGGTTTCCATTTTTCCTTAATTTGATTTTTGCTTCACTGTTGCAGAAAATATATTTTTAGGGTGGAAAAAGAATGTTGTGAGTTTTGAAATTAAAAATATATACAGGGTGTATACAAACTCCCTGGACAGACTTTGTGCATTTGTTCCTTAGGTCGAGACAATCATAAAACACCATAAAAACATGGGTATAAAATGCCTAGTTTCCGTCTGTCGGTCTGTTTGTGATTTTTAAATGTTCTTATATAACTCAGCTTCTATTTAAGACGGAAAGTTTAAATTCGGCTCCAACGACGTCTTAAGACTCACAACAGTGTATAAAATTTGATTAATGTAAATGCATCAGTTTCAAGATGGCGGCCATGTATCGATTTTGATGCCAAATTTCTAAAAACGTTAGTTTTATCAAACTTTGTTTCCGGTGGCAAAAATGTAGGATTGTGAAACGAACAAACGACACGTCGTTTGCTGCAATCGGATAAGAAGTAACTGAGTTATTAGTTATTTACCTAATTATTTGTCGACATCATACGGAAAAATGTCAAATAACCAATATATAAATTGTAAATTCTGTTCAAAATGTGATATTTATTTCAGTAAATAGCTAATAACTTTGTTATTTCCGATCCGATTGCAGCAAACTTGGAGTAGGTTTGTTCGTCTTCAATCCTACACATATTGCTACTGAAAACAAATTTTGATAAAACTAACTATTTTCATGAAATTTGACATTAAAGACTATCAATGACCGCCATCACCAAATTGATGGAGTTACATTAATAACATGTGATAAACTTGTGAGTTTCAAGAAGCACTTTGGAGCCGAATTTAACCTCTCTATCGTAAATAGAAGCTGAGTTATATGAAAACTCATAATAATCACAAAAATACCGACAGGCAGAAAACTAGACATTTTAGACCCATGTTTATATGGTGTTTTATGATGTCTCGACCTAAGAAACAATTGCACAAAGTTAGTCCAGGGAGTTTCTGTGTATATAACAAATGAAAATCGGAATAATAGTATATATTTTACAGCAGTTTATTTTCATGTAGACCAAATTTATGCTGGCACAACTTTAAAAGTATTAGATTTCATCAACAGGTTTTGTAAAATTACATTTCCTAAGTGTCGTTATTTTTGAACCAAAAATTTTTGAAAATATAGCCATAACATTGGTGGCATTAAATCTGTATCAACAATAAGTGTAGCTTGTTATTTACTTAGATTACGTGCTTAATGTGCCTTTAAATGCATTATGGATAAAGTTTGGGTGTTATATACTTTGTTCAACTTTAAAAAGTCTTTGATTATAAAATTGTTGGATAAGCATACAACGTTTGGTTTTTAGAGTCATAAATAATATGGTACTACTATCAACTTAGACCATTCATACAAATTAAGATAGCGTTGTTAAATGGTAACGCACTTTTATAGGTTAGAGTTTGAAAATGATCACAACATACGCAGTACACTTATGTCTAGATCACAGTGGCGACTGATGTTTGATATTCACAACAGCTGATCCTCCATTGTCCTCTCTGCATGGATGATCCCCGTACAACAAGCCGCTCCTCAACAGGTAAGTAGGATTTAGACAAGTTTTGAGTCTTGTTTTACTCATACCCTCCTACAGCAACCCCACTTTCATAGATATTTGAAGTTGACGTTTTATTTTTAGTTTTGAATGACGATAATTGTAAAAGGGGAAAACCAATGATATTTTTTTCTGAAATATTTCATAGAATATTATAGTAAAATTATCACCTTGTTTTTTAAAAGTCTACTTAAATGTTCTTGACATAAAATGGATCTTTCAGGCGTTCGAAAGTGCCGTAGACTTGACAATGAAGTCTGAATGTTAAGTGTTGTCATTAGTGAATTTCCTATGGAAAATGAACTATTAGCATGACCCGCACGGTGAAACTTAAGCCCGGGACCACCATAGAATTTCCTAACGTGACCCCCTGAACACGTTTTGGGGGGTCGTTCAAAATGTTATATATATATGTGGGTTTGCACTCTAACGGTCGCAATTTTTGTCCGATTTACTTAAAATTTGGTAGGGACATTCCTTTCTATAATCAGTTGGACAAGTTCGTTGGGCAAACCAATTGAAAAACTCTAAACCTCTTTTTTAGGGATTAATCTTTCAAATGTTTAGTTGTTGGGCCCAAAAAGGGTCATAAAAGCCCCGGATGCAAAATTAATCCATAGATAAAGATGGTAATTAGTGAGGCGAAACTTTTAAGCCCTCTCCCGTCATTCTAGCATAACTATTTACCAAGTTATAGAAGAAAATGTGTATTGACCAAACACAGTACGTTGTCTTATGGGGGTTTTACATTAGAAAAGCCTTTTATTCATTTTTTGGTGTACTTTTATCATCCCCAGCAACCTCACGCCTACTTTCAAGCCTGACTAGACCTTCTCCTAACCTTATAATGCGCAAAATTGTATTCCCAGCATTGCAGGTAAATGACACCAGGAGCATCAGAACAGCCAAAAAATCAATGTTTTCAGATTTCAATAAAAATAGGAATAAATATATGTTTGACACTGATTTTGAGTTTTAAAAAGTTTTTTATGTGGAAATTCACTTCTCTCACGTCAGCGTGCTGTGCGAACTCGTTTTTAAATATCATGGATTAGCTTATTTAACTCTTTAAGCTCCTGACTTGCTAGTCCGATAACATACGAACCGTCGTAAGTTCTAAATGTGATGTTTATTTAATAATTAAAGATAACTATCGAACTACCACACCCATAATGTTAACGCTTTGTAACGGATGAATTCTTAAAATATTAAACTCATGAATGTATTACCTTAAGCTTATTGTCATACAAATCAACTGTATTAATCGTTCCAATCTTCATGAAATATAAAGATCATTTATTTATTATTCACACTTTGGAACGTACAAATACGTCTTGTAAAAACAATAGAATCAGTCATTAAATATTGTAAATCACTTTAATATTTTGATCATATCCAGGTTATCAGTCTGAAAATACTTTATCAATATAAAAACATGCCTTTTTTAAAATTGTTATTCACCATTCCTCGGCTCGTGTTATATGTCGTCTCAAAGTTACCATATTACATTGAGAATTTACTGACTACTTTGGTTTGCTGCGACTGGAATATTCACTGTGAAAATTGCAGGATCAAATTAATTTTAACTTCCTTTTATCTGCCGTATAGTAATTTAATTGTTCTATTACAAATATCTACAAATATATACTCACACTACTAATTAAAAATGGCCTACATTTTGCACGTAAGTAATCGTTAAGTATAGATGGAATAGGGGTTAGTGTGAAAAATTGGAAAGGAAGGTTTCAACTTCATCTCATGATGTAGCCTGGCCGCAATTCCCTCGGGCTTTCGCTCGCTTTAAAGTGCACAAAGCTTCAGTATTCTCTGACAGATCTTAATCACTTCCTTTGTTCAGGAAATATTCATGGCATTCCTGTAATATATTAGTTTGTCATATATTTGCAACTTAAGTATGTGTGATGGAGGTCTAATAAATAGTGTAACATTATTTAAATAGTTTAAGTAAAAATATCACGGCACTAAAGATGTATACAATTTATTCTTTTAAATAAGTTACTCTTAAATTGTATGGGCCATACACATATTACGTAACGCATTTTTCGTCATTTCAGACCTCCCTCCCTCCTCCATGTAACACACCATAACGCTTGATCATACCCACACCCCCCATGTGTTACGTAACTCAATCGTAGTAGGCTATAGAACAGCTTACACCTTTTAAGCTTTGTTTTATTAGCAATATGGTATATTGATTCATTGATATGAAAATATATTCTTAATTGAAATGACTATTTTAACAACATTTTTCAGTAACTTTGTCAAAGCAGAATGTATACAAACAAAAAAGACTGTTACTAATAATAGAAACAACAAAATAAACTATCTCAGCTAAAATGTAACAAGTGTATCTTATAACTAATACTAAAAAAAAAACTTAAACACGATATGTATTTAGTTTTAGTCTTACTGTTATTAAAATAGTATGACGGAAGTATTTGTTATACAGCTAACTGTAATCTTGATTTATATATAATTTGATTTTTTATTTAATTTTGAAAGGTTTATAACAGTTATAAAGGAGTGAAAATTACTAATTAATAATTTAATTAACAAAAACAACCTTGATACACATTCTTTTATTGGAATAAAACTCAAATTTTCGGCTTAAGGCTTCATCAGGAGTAAAAAAAGTTTATAACAAAACGATAAACAAAAATAAAAGTAAAACATATGACTTATTAAACTTATTTAGAATTAGATGGTTAAGTTGTTATCTATATACATGAACTTTATACTGCAGTAGGGGTTTGTATATAAAAATGAACATTTACAATTAATTTTTAAGCATTTAACAAAAACAAGATAAAATAAACAGTGGTATGAATAAATAGCATTAAGAATTTTTTAGGTGATAAAATAAATAAATCGTATACAACATGATAAATTTTGGTTATCTTAAGTTAAGTCCAAATGGGTTTTTTGATTTCAGGACTAATTGATGGGCCTGCTCAAGTTGTCTTATCTGTCTATCTTGACAGTCAGTAGCCAATTGACATACGCCCTTCAGAGAATAACATTCCTGAAAATTTTGTGAATGTTCTCTGGCATGAATGGCAACAGGCTTTTCTATCGAAGGATGATTAACATCATGCCTGTGGCCATTCATGCGTACTCTAAGGGCTGTTGTGGTTTTACCAATGTAGTCCTTAGGGCAATTTTTACAGGATAGTTGGTAAATTACATTGGTAGAAGCACAAGTAATGTTTCCACGTATCTTATATGATTTGAGTAGGGGGCAATAGCCGATTCAACCCCAGCACAGAAGTGAGGATGCGAGGAATCACCCCCCCCCGGATGACCTTGACCTTGACCCCAAGGTCACCCCCAAGGGCACGCCCGAAGGCCCCCCCCCCGGATGACCTTGACCTTGACCCCCGAGGTCACCCCCGAGGGCACGCCCGAGGGCCCCCCCCCGTCACGTGACCCATTAACCTAACTTAAACCTGGCACCTAGCGTGAGGATGCGAGGAAGCCCCCCCCCGTCACGTGACCCATTAACCTAACTTAAACCTGGCACCTGGCGTGAGGATGCGAGGATGCAACCCCCCCCCCCCGACTCGTCCAACCTTACTCTAGCCTGCATCTATAAACCTCGCTTTCGTTTCTATTATTTCTTTTAGTTTTATAATGTGTATTTTACCATAGAAGAGGTAATTAAGGAAAAGGGTTTAAAGGTATATTTATTTATTATCGAATTTTTCCGCAATTACATTTTCTAATTGTGCTAGTAGGAGTTGGCTTTGCTCCTCCAGCATTCGCATTTCCTCATCCATCTGCGCGGTTGCGGCGGTGTCCCCAACGGGAGCGGCGGTGTCCTCGACGGGAGTGGCGGTGTCCCCGACGGGAGCGACGTCCGACATCCCAGACATGCCCTCCAAGTCCTGGAGCAACGTCCGGAGGTCCTCCTCAGGGTACTGGGGAAGGGCGGTGGCGTCCTCGACGGGAGCGGTGGCGTCCGCAAAGGGATAAGGCGGCGGCGGGGGTCACTGTGGCTCGGGTGGAGTCGAGGTGGGTGGAATCGCCCGTACCTCAGCCGCCTCGTGTGTTCGTGCATGTCTCCTCCCTTCAGCCAGACTTTGGAAGGCCGATCCGCAGACGGAACAGTCATATAGCGGCGCGTGACCGTGAAACCTCCGCGCGTGTCGGAGCAGGTTGTCTGTGCGGCTGCAGCGTCTTGAACAGTAGGGGCAGGGGTACATAGTGTCGGGCGGTTGTGGAGAGACTGACGACGGTGGCGGCGGGACGATTACACAAATAAACAGTTGGAATTTTCCCTAGATAAACAACAACAGTCGGAAATTTCCTCAAAACAGATCGGGCGTGCCCCCCCCCCCCGGTCACGTGACCCATTAACCTAACTTAAACCTGCACCTGGCGTGAGGATGCGAGGAAGCCCCCCCCGTCACGTGATCCATTAACCTAACTTAAACCTGGCACCTGGCGTGAGGATGCGAGGAAGCCCCCCCCCGACATCACTTGGTTCGAGAGGGCGGGCGTGGGCGTCTCCGGAGGAGTGCAATAGACCCTAGGTCCGGCGGCGCACGGTCTCAGTTTCGTCCGAGACTTCTTCACGAGCGGTCACAGCAGCGGCATGAGCAACGCGGCCGAAGTGGATCGAACGATCCGCTGTTTTATGGAGGAGTGGAACGCGATCAACGAAGAGAACGCCAACGCCGCCATCCCCATACCGTCGCAGCAACAACGGACGGCTAAAAAGAGGAAGTCCAACGGCGGGTGGACCGCGAATAAAGAAGTGCCTGGTGATTCCCCTACACTGAGTTGGACCGCGGGCGAGCGCCAGTATACGGTGAAGAACCCGGCCAACAATGGCAACGTCCTTCTGAAGATGAACGTTTTCCAAGGAGGTCGCTCGACTTGGGCCTGCGGCCTGTATTTAGACGAGCAGCGGGACGACGAGATCTGCATGATTCTGACGGATCTGCTGACTAGGCTGCAGAACCTATGGTTGACCAACAGCGAGACGGGAGAGCCTAGATTCGACGGAATCGTCAGGACCGTCAGTCCACTGCCCACCTGGAGGAAGATCGCGGATCGGTGCGTTTCCACCGTCGCCATCCCCGAAAAGCGGAAAAAGACGAAAAATAAATGAAAAAAAAATTAAGTAATTCGATCCTTCTCTGTCCTACTTTTCCTTAATGTACACTATTGTAAAATAAAATAAAAATAAATAAATAACGTAATAAGGCGAATGAGCGTGTTCCTCGAGATACATATCCAGCTTCACCACTCCTCCACTCCGCCATCCCTCCACTCCTCCTCCACTCCTCCTCCACTCCTCCACTCCTCCTCCACTCCGCCAGTTGATGTTTTCATCACTGCACCTCCTCCGCGGTTGCCTACAAAAGGCGACTCGGTAGCGAGAGCCGGTCATTCTGCATCCAGCCACTGTGTCATGCTCAACACGGACCAGAAGATGGACCTCAGGACAGCCCTCAACAGCTGCAAGGCCGCGGGTTACACCCGCATCGTAGACCTACAGGAGAACGTGGTGTATCCCATTCGCTCGTTTGAGCGAGTGGACACACCGTACGGCGAGGCGGTGATGGCCACCTTGGAGGGTCTTGTCGGCGACGACCCGATCCGGATTTACATGCCCCGGCGATACCTCACGGTCCTGGACGATAACACCATCACGCAGTATAACGTTGGTGTGAGGCCGAGGATGAGCCTTGTGAAGAGGAGCAGCTCTTCAAGCAGTAAAAGTCCTCTCCTAGAATTTGTATAAATAAATGGTATTCCTTATTCCCTTATTTCCTTCAATATTAAAAAAAATTAAAAAGAAATCAAATAAAAAAAAAAGCGAGAAAAGAATTTAGTTTTAAGAGCCGAGGTGGCGGTGCATGGCAGTCAGTAGACGCCATGGACTTGAGGTGGAAACACCCATTCACCGCCATCGTGGCCGGGCCCTCAGGCAGCGGCAAGTCGCACTTCGTGGCTCGCTTCATAGAGCACGCCGACCACATGTGCGATACGCGGTTCGCCCGTATCACTTGGCACTATGGCAGCGGTGGCGGCGGTGGCAAGAGCCGTGCGGACTCTGCCGTGCGCTACGTAGCCGGCCTGCCAGACCTGGACGACTACGACGGTAGCGAGCCCGCCCTGGTTATCGTCGATGACATGATGCGCGAGGCCGGCTCCGGCATGGCGGACCTGTTCACCAAGGGCTCGCACCACCGCAACATGAGCGTGTTCTTCATCACGCAAAACCTGTTTCACCAGGGCAGGGGCCAGCGCGACATATCGCTGAACGCCCACTACATAGTGTGCTTCAAGAATCCCAGGGACCGCGCTCAGATCAAACACCTGGCCCGTCAAGTATACCCGGAGAACCCCAAATTCGTGGAGGAGGCTTACGCGGACGCCACGCGTGATCCGCACGCCTACCTGCTCATAGACTTGAAACAGTCCACGCCCGAAGAGATGCGCGTACGTTCGGCCATTTTCCCAGACGACCCGGTGAACTACGTGTACCTGCCCAAGAAGAAGTGATAAATAGGCCGAGCGCGTGCCAGCGTCAGTCATCATGTCACACCGCGTGAAGAAGGACGCGGCGCTGCTGAGGGCCCTAATACACGCTACGCCCAAAGAACGCAAGGCCCTGTTAAAAGCGTGCTACAAGAGTCGCATCAAGTCATTGTGCGAGTGCGCGTATAACGTGCTACGCGGAAACGTACCGCTTTCCCCCTGTCTCAAACGCAAATTGAGCAAACACAAACAGGCGCTCAGACGGCTGGTGAAACGCGGCGAGGGTTGGACCAAGAAGCGACACTACCTCGTCCAACGGGGCGGAGGGATCCTCCTACCTCTGCTGTTGAACGCTGTTCTGCCCGTTCTAGCGCAGAAGCTAATCGGACATGGAGTACGCTAGGAAAATGGTGGTTGTACCGCAGGAGCTCATCGAGAGATTGCGAGAAGGACCGGGACCAGGGCCCGAGCCAAGAGGAGGAGCAGGTAGCGCCAATAAGCCAGCCAGCCTGGACGCTGAGATGCATCGCATATTGAGCGACAAGCGGCTGGACGATACGGAGAAATGGAAACAATATCAGCAGGTGTTACAGCGGTTCCTGCACTTTTCCGCGGCTAAACGTCAACCCATAGGTCTGTCAATCATCGAGGGTGAGGAGAGGGAGGAGGAAGCGGCGGGGGGTCCGAGTCAGATGAAGCGCGAGTCTAGCGCCTCGGCGGAGGAGGACATTGTGGAATCGTTCTCAAAAATCTACAGGTCGATGCTGCGCAACTTGTTGCGATTCATGACCCGGCAAGGCAGCCCCATCTCCTGGGACGCCAGTGGGGCGGTGTACGTGAACAAGGTGAAGATCCCCGATTCCAATATAGTGGACATCGCGCACAGCATAGTGAGAGCGCGAAGGGCGGACCGATTGCCTACCGGCTGGCATCAAGTGATGGCCGCCTTGAAGGACATGAACGTGCCCAAAGAATACGTGAGCAATCCCACGGCGTTGCGTTACCTAGGCGTGGGGCTGGACTCGGCATCGAGCCCCTGGGGAGACACGACGGTCTCCTCATCACCCCTCTCACCGAGGTTGACACCGATACTGGACCACCTGAGACCGCGACCCCCAGCGGCTAGAAGAAGGATAATAACCGAGGAACCCGACCGGGAATCGTCATTGGACAACTGGGAGCCGTTCACACCGTAATGGAGAAGTTGTACTACGACCCGAGCCAGCCCGGTTCCCTCGGCGGGGTGGCCGCCCTGGCCAGAGCCGCGCGCCTACCGAAACGTCGGGTAGCCGACTGGCTGCGCGCCCAGGACACCTACACGCTGCACAAGCCTGCGCGCAAGCGGTTTCCCCGCAACCGCTATGCCGTGTTCGGGCCCCGGGAGCTGTGGCAGGCGGACCTGAACGACATGCGCGGCCTGAGCCGGTACAACGACGGAGTCAACTACCTGCTGACTGTGATAGACGTATTCAGTAAGCGGCTGTTCGCGGTACCACTGAAGAGGAAAAGCGGGCCTGAGGTGGCTGCAGCGTTCGAGAGGATATTCGCTGAGGCGACTCCTCGCTGCCTACAGACCGACAAGGGGACGGAGTTCACCGGGGTCGCGACCAAGAGAGTGTTCAAGAGTCACGGTGTCAACTACTTCACCACGCAGAACCCCGACGTGAAGGCGGCGGTGGTGGAGCGAGTCAACCGCACGCTCAAGACCCGCATGTGGCGCTACCTGACCTACAAAAACACGTATCGCTACGTGGACGTGTTGGACAGGCTTGTGGACGCCTACAACTGCAGTCCGCACAGGAGCCTGGGTGGCCTGCGACCCGTGGACGTGGACAGCGGCGATGGTCAAACGGTGTATAAGGTGTGGCGTCACATGTATGGAAAGGCGATCCGGCGACACAAGCCCAGGTTCGAGCCGGGCGACACGGTGCGCATAGCCAAGGAGAAGGGCACGTTCGCCAAAGGTTACGAGACCAACTGGAGTAAGGAGCTGTTTGTGGTAGACCACGTATACGGGTCGCATCCTCTGCCATTGTACGTGCTGCGCGACCTGAACGGGACGCCGCTGGAAGGGCGCTTCTACGAGCACGAGATGCAAAAGGTGACGATCGCCCCGGACCGCCTTTATCAAATAGATAAAATACTGGACACCGAGGGGCGAGGCTCCAGTAAGCGCTACCTAGTCAAGTGGGCCGGTTACGGAGAGGACTTCAACTCGTGGGTACCCGCAGCGGACGTGCAACAGCTGCGATGACGAGGCACAACCAGTTTTACCTGACGTTGCCCAGTAACAGTTCAATGAAGTACTATCCCAACAACATGGTGACAAACTACACGACCCATCTACCCTCGACCGTTGATCTGTCAGACGGCGAGTGGGAGGTCGCTCTGGCGGGGGCGCACTACCCCTTCTCTTTTCTGACCGTCGGTGAGGGAACCTACATCAAACTAGTGCTGGGAATGAGGGACTCGAAAGGCGGGTTGGCCGTGGTGGACAAGTTGTTAATCAAAGTGGAGCCGGGCAATTACAGTAGTACCAAGGAACTCGTGCACACAATCAACAACCACCCTCAAATGAAGAGTAACCTGTGCACCTTCTCGTATGACGAGAGGTCCTCCAGGGTGGAATTGATGTCGATGTCTTCAGCCGTTCAGAGCCTCAAACTGAGCCCCAGTTTGGCGCTACAGTTTGGCTACGAGGTGGATACGGATATCGTCAAGCGTCACAGGTCCGTGAGGCCGACTAACCTCTTCGCCGGTCTACCATCACACATGTACGTGTATTGTGACCTGGTGGAACCCCAACTGGTGGGCGACGCTGTGGCGCCACTACTGAAGATCCTCAACATCGACATCAGGAATTACACGTACGGTGCCAACACGACAGTGTATATAATAGACCCGCACTACGTGCCGGTGATTAAAACCTCATTCGAGAGCGTGGAAATCGATTTAAGGGACAACCAAGGGCGACACTTGCCATTCCACTTCGGGACCACGTGCATGAAGCTTCATTTCAGGAAAGAGAGGCAGCGGCAATGAATCCGAGCGATCCCTATCTGGCGTATTACCGCCACCAGCAGGCGGGCCATGGCGTATCCTCCGTATTCAGAGGAGCCGCTTTCCAACGCGGACACGGCATTGGCAGTTTCCTAGGCGGGCTGATGCGTACAGTGGTCCCGTTGATCAGATCCGGCGCATCGGCGCTGGGCAAGGAGGCGCTGAGGTCCGGTGTGGGCTTCTTGGGCGACGTGGCGGCGGGCACAGCCAACCCCCGAGTCGCAGCCAACGCCCGACTCAGACAGTTTACCGGGTCGCTGAAACGTAAGGCCGATGAAAAACTGGATCGCGTGCTGAGCGGTGGTGGTGCCTATAAGAGGAGGCGTGTACAGCAGGTTACTCCTCAGTCTCTAGCGAAACTCCTCGGAGCGAGGAAGAAGAGCGCTGCGCCCAAGAGGAAGCCCGCAAAACGTGTCGCTAAGAAGAGGAGAAGCAAGAAGAGCAAGAGTACTGTGAAGGACATTTTTGGATAATGGCGTTTCTACATCAGAAGTCGTGCGAGTGTGTCAAGACCGAGTTGGACCTGTTCTCGCTACCGCCCACGCAGACCAGTATAGAGAGTGGTAAATGGGTGCAGTACAAGCCCATCTCCTCCCTGACAGACGACTCACCCGTTGAGTTCATAGTTCCGGGTCATGGGGACGAGTACACGGATCTGTCACAGACGCTACTGCATGTGAAGGCTACCATTAGAACGGCTAATGGAGGCGCTGTAACGGGTGATCAAGCGATAAAAGAGGTGGGTCCGATTAACAACTGGCTGCACTCGCTGTTCAGTCAAGTGGACCTGTACCTGAACAACAAACTGGTGTCTCCTCAGAACAACACGTACGCCTATCGCGCCTACCTGGAGAACCTGTTGTCCTATGGCGGTGATGCCAAGACATCGCACCTCACCGCGGAGTTGTTCTACGAGGACTATGCCGGGTACATGGACAATACTGAGGAGGATAATGCCGGGCTCAAGAACCGGAGGGAGTTTGTCAAGGGCAGCCGGTTCGCGGACATGGTCGGACATCTGCGCGTCGACCTGTGCAACCAGGAGAAGTTCATGTTAAACGGCGTGGAGATGCGCTTTCGCCTGATCAGGTCAAAGAACTCATTCTCCATCATGTCCAAAACCGTGACAGACTATAAAGTGGACATCGCCGAAGTCAACCTGTTTATGCGCCGCTGTAAGATCAACCCGAGCGTGCTGTTGGCTCACAGCAGGACGCTGGAGTCGGGCACAGCCAAATATCCCATTACGCGCGTGGAAGTGAAATCCTTCACACTACCCTCCGGTATCAGCAGCAAGACTCTGGACAGTGTGTTTCTGGGTCAACTGCCGAAACGCATTATAGTTGGCCTGGTCAGCAATCAGGCGTTCAACGGGGACTACAAGAAGAACCCGTTCAACTTCACCCACAGCCACGTGAACTTCTTCGCGCTGTACATAGACGGTGAGCAAGTGCCATGTAAGCCGCTTCAACCGGATTACACGTTCGGTCAGGAGTTGTGCGTGCTCGCCTATCACACGCTGTACACCGGCACCGGCATCAATTTCTCAGACTGTGGTAACGAAGTCAGTCGCAACGAATACCCCTACGGATACTGCCTGATGGCGTTTGATCTGACGCCCGATATGGCAGCCTCTCAATCCAGCCACTGGAACCTGGTGCGTAACGGTAACCTGCGCATAGAGATTGGGTTCTCCGAAGCCTTGGCGGAGGCGTTCAACTGCATAGTGTACGCCGAGTTGGACAACGTCGTGGAGGTGGACCGTCATCGCAACGTCACAGTCGACTTTGGCGGGTAAACGAGTTGCCGCGCGCTCAAGGTCACCGCAGACCGTGATGGCGGCGCGCGCACCCAAGGTTATCCCGCTAGGCGCGCTCCCGCCAGCGCTCAGTCGAGTTCAGTCAGCCGTACGGGATGGACGTGCCGCCACCGATCTATAACGAGCCGCCACCAGCGCGCTGTCATCACGGAAGCGTGGTGATGGATATGCAGTGTTTTAAAGACAGTGATAATGACTTTCTACTGAAAGAGGTTTGCGTGGTGGACGTGACTACCGGCACGCTGCTCCTACATCACATCGCCCGCCCACCCTTCAGTAAGGACCTCCTGACTTCCGAGAAACAGCGCGAGAGCGTCTGGGTCACTCGCCACTGCCACGGCTTGGAGTGGGACCAGGGAGACATCGCGTACGTCGCCCTGCTGGACAAGCTGCGCTCCTGCCTCATCCACCGCCCCCTGGTATACGTCAAATGATCGCAGAAGAGGGACTTTGTACAACGTCACCTCATAACCGAGCCCGCCGCCACCACCGCTCAGGACATGGAGGATCTGGGCTGCGGGTCGCTCAACGGTCCACCCACCTACCGGACTCTGCGCTGTCGCCACCATAAGAGCTCCCACAACCGTTGCGCCCTTCATAACTGCATAGTATTGCGGGACTGGCTCGTGGATAACGACAGGCTGGACCCGTCCGTCTCAAGCTGCCTGTGCTGCTTCCGCCCACGATGAATACCGTCCAGATCAGAGAATGCCTGGTGAGGATCCCCGGACTGAGGAACGTTGCGGTGACCAACTACCTGACGTGCCGGTCAAGCCTCTCACCACCATCGTGTCCAACACGGTAGCACACACCGAGGGAGGCGAACACTGGGTGGCGTTTTACTGCTCGGAAGAGGACAGACTCGAGTACCTGGACAGCTACGGAAGGCCGCCATACCAGGCCGACTTTCAAATGTTCCTGAGGCGCAATCCTCATCACCGCCACTACGTCTACAATAGGTATCGGCTCCAGGGCTATGATACTTCTGTTTGCGGCTACTACTGCCTCACTTACCTGTACTGCCGGGCTGTTCTCCGCACGTCACTCAACGACTACGTCCAGCTCTTCGACCCTGCCGCTCCCGCCGCCAACGACGCTCTGGTCCGCAGGCTCTTTCACTCCATATTCGCTTAAAACTAGTTTGTAAGGTTTTTTGTAGTATGTGTATGTAACCTTATTACTGTACAATACATGCCTCATAATGATAAAGTTGTGTTTTCATTTCTCCTTTCTCCTTACTAAATTTTAAAAATTATCAAAACTGAGGCAGCGGGGCTGGACCTCAGGTTTATATACCAGCGGCGCGTGTCACTGGCTGAGCCCCCGCCAAGCGGCAGTGAAGGCCGCCAAAGAGGGCGCGCCACGAGACCCCTCGGACATCAGCAAACCACTTAGCAACTCCTTCCTGGGCAACTCCTTCAGGGTCGTCCCCGACACGCGCCGCCAACCGCTCCCGGTTGGTGGGGGCTTTTTAAGCTGCACGGCTCGGGCCAAACGACCCATAACGCCTTTCTGAGCCTAACGGCTTGTGACTTTTGAGTGAACAAAGGGAGGAAATAAACAACTCGGGTTCATGCTGTGCTATTATATTTTCTTACAAATACTATTTACAATTTTTTTTCTCTTATAACTAATATATACAACTAGACGGGGAATTCCTCTTCTTCCTCGTCTTCGTCCTGGCGCTGTCCCTCCTCCTCCTCACCGTCCACCTCCATCCGCTGCGGATCTTCTCCTCCTCTCCTGGCTGGCGGTAGCGGCGGGACGTCCTTGAGTCCCCACGGCAGAGTGTGGATGCCGTTGGGGAGGACGCACCGCTTGTCGTCAGCTGGACTGAGGCTCAGCTTGTTCACTTCCACGGTGTACACCCGGTGCAAGTGGGACTGGAACCGGACGTTGGTGGTGTGCTTCCGGACCCCGTCAAACAGACACTCTCTGTAGTCGTCGGGGGTGAGGACGTTCTTGACAACGCCCTTCGCAACCCCCTTGGCTCGCTTGAGAGCCTTGCTGCCGCCTGTCGCTGCGTCCTCGATGTCCATGAAGTACAGCTTGGACCGCAGGCCGAGGTACTCGTATAAGGACAGGCCGTTGCACTCGTCCTTAAACTTTCCGATGACCTTGGCGTTGACGGGGTTGTAGCAGGGGTGAGACCTCGGATAGCCGCTGGTGTCGAAGTCGTCCAGGTGTTCCTTCATCTCAGCGTAGACGTCCTGGGACACGATGTCAAAGACGAAGCTGTCCGTGTCCATGTAGTCCACGGTGAGGCGGTCACCGTAGCGCTCCTTCATCTTGCGCAGGAACTCGTACATGAGCCACTTGCTCAGCTCCAGGACTGACATGCCTACGTAGATTGGCTTGTCCAACACAATGTTGACCTTGGACAGATGCACCAGGGCCACGTCCTCCGTATAGTACGTCCGGTCCAGGAAGTTGGATCTGGCGACGTACTTGGAAAACTTCTCCGGGGTGCACACCAGCTTCACGTTGAGGCGCTTCCGTACATTCTCGATGGTCTTGCCAAAGACCGCGTTGTTCATGAGCTTGAAGAAGTCCTGTTCAAACTTCGTTTTGGCCTTCTTCCGCAGCTCCGTGTTCATCAGGATGTACGGTTCCAACCACCACGACTGGTGAAACGAGATCGCCCGATGCACCGCGACCAGCTCCAACCCGTTTTGCAGCGCCTGCTGCAAGACCCTGTAGTGACAGATGTAGTGCGTCTTGTCGTCCAGGGTCGTCAACAGTTTGGGGAACTTCCCTGTTGGCGGACGCTTCGTCTCGCAGCAGTAGGGAAGGTCCTTGTGCAGGTCGTGTAGGCGCGCGGGGTAGTGGAGGTCCACCTCCAAGATGTAGCCTCAATCGGCCACCGCGTCCAGCGCCGCGACGTCCAACGCCTGGATTTCCTCACGGCTGAGCCACTGGAAGTCTCCGGTCGGCAGGCGCTGGGACATGGCCCAGCCGTAGAGGTTGTTGGCGTCCAGGTACAGGAGGAAGCGCGTGGGCTCGTCCGGGCGGTAGTCCGGGCACCTGTCGTGGTTGGCCTTGGCGTAGCGGGTGATGGCCTGAGAGATGCCTCCCCGGATCCCCTGCTCCACGAACAGGTACATGTCAAAGTCCTGCAGCGTGTCCAGCTCCACACCGCAGGTCTTGAGCATCACGTCCCAGGCGTAGGACGGCAGGGTGTAGTAGTGGGCAGGATCCAGCCTGTACTCTGCTAGCGACGTATCACGGAACTGCTCAAAGACATCGGTGAGCAGGGCGATGTCGCATCGCAGGTACTTGTCCGCGTAGTCCTTGAGGTGGTTGCAGTCAAAGGCTCGCCACACGTTGAGGGCGTGCTCGTACTCCTCCTCCTTGATATCCTCCAGGGTCATGGAGTTCCTGAACGCCTCCTTGGGAGGCAGCTCCCTGGTGGAGTACAACGTGTCGTACGACGTGACAAAGTCGTAGGGGAACACGCCCTTCCTGCGCACCAGGTCGAACAGCCGGTCGTCGGGGAAGCGCTTCCTCGTCTCGCGCATCTTGTCAGTGGGCAGTCCCGCTGCCAAGCTGGCCAGGCTCATGGACAAGAACCTGTAGGTGTCGAGGAACCGCACCGCGAAACTGCTCTGACGTTGGTTGTCCCCGGGCTGGCCAAAGTGAAACCGCTTGGTAAAGGCGATGTAGCGCTCTTCAGTGTGCGCCAGCACGTCCACATTGCCGGGGTCGATGGCCAGCTCCCGCACTACGAAGTGGGCGTCGTAGTTGGAGAGGTTGTGGAAGTAGCAGTTGATGTGTCGCTGCTCCCGGTGCCTGAGGTTGCACGAGCGGTGGGCGGCTCCTCGGAACTCGTAAGGCGGGGTTGTGGTCCCGCACCTTGACGTCCTGGTCCGTGAACTCCTTCTCGCAGAGGTAACAGTGAGTCGCCACCAGGTACTCATCCATCTCCTGCCGGGTCAGAGAAGGGTGCAGAGCTCTCGTGCTGAACAGGAACTCCCACAGCATCAACACGTCCATCTTGAGCCTCTCCATGAAGACCTTGGACGCATCAGCCCCGAAGTAGACGCGGGGCTCAAACTCCTCCAGGCCGAGCGAGTCCACGACCTGGTAGGCGAAGGCGTACGGGACGTGCAGTTGCAGGGGCCTCGTGCCGGGCGGCGCTTCCACCGGGTCAACAGCGACGGGCTGCAGAGCACACTCAAAGTCCGCGTAGATGCAGAACCTCTCCCGCCTAGTGTACTCGGGGTGGGTGAAGCGGATCTGCTGCTTCTTCGACATGTCCAAGCGGAGGGGGGCCTTGGCGGTGCAGTATCGCATGTGCTCCTCCAGACGCTCGGCACCGGACAGTTGCAGCTTGTTGGGCTGGTTGTCAAAGTAAGCGAAGCATCGCTTACACACGTGGATGGCGTGGCCGTGAGACGTCAGCTGAGGACGCACTAGCCTACTCATGTTTCCGATGTAGACGTAGTGACTGTTCCCGCCGGTGGTCACATACAGCAGGTCCCGGTGATCCTCCAACTCCCGCTTGCAGATCTTCAGCGGGAACACGCGGTCCTGGAACTTTGGCGATCCGTCGGGGCGTCTCCCCACTATGGCGCGCTCGATCCCGTACACGTTGACGCTGATGGCGTTCTTCCTCTCAAAGACCTTGATGTCCTTCACAGCCACGGGGAAGCGTAGGCCGGTCCAATCGTAGCGAGCCATGATGTCCGGTGTGTACGATGCGGGCCTCTCCGGGTGTCGCGCGACGAACTTGGTCAGGACGGCATACGCGAAGCACATGTCATCGAGGTTGTGCACGTTGATGACAGCGCGCGTCTCGCAGATGGTCTTGGGAAGCTGGACGAACCGGGCTCCGCGTTCTCCCAACGGGGTGTAGAGATTGACGCGGATCTCCAGGTCGCGTATCCGGAGATAGCTCCACCCGCTTCCCACTAGCAGGCACTGCTCCTGCTCTTCCTCCAGCTTGTGGAAGGACGCTGACAGGAAGTCCTCCAAGTTGGACGCGGCGGTGAGAGGCACGTTCTTCGTCTTGAAGGCCCGCAGACAGGTGGCTCCGTGGACGTTGGTGAATTCGCACTCCAGGAACATGTTGACCTTGGTGTTTGGGTGCCGGGACCTGACGTCAGTCAACAGGTTCAGGACGCTGTCAAACAGCAGCACCAGCGCGTCCTCCACGGACAAGAAGTCCTCCATGGGTCGAGACAGGCCGAAGGTCAGGAGGCGTCCGCGGAACCCCCGTTGGATGGTGCGGAACGCGGGCAGTCCACCGCCACCACCCACCATCCCATCGGGTGCCTCGCTCGGTCCGGGCTGAGGCTCGCGGCTGGGTCGAGGCTCGCGGCTGGGTCCGAGCTGGGGCTCGTGGCTGGGTCCGGGCTGGGGCTCGTGGCTGGGTCCGGGCTGGGGCTCGTGGCTGGGTCCGGGCTGGGGCTCGTGGCTGGGTCCAGGCTGGGGCTCATGGCCGGATCGGTGCTCGGGTGACAGGACGGGCAGGTGCGGCATCTCGTCCACAACGAGGTTCCTCACGACGGGGCAGTTTTCGGCCTCGTGCTGGTCCCGGTTGTAGCGCCGGGTGAAGCCTCGGTCGCAGTAGGCGCACGCGAACCTCATGCCGCGGTGGGCGCTCGCCACGTGCTGCTGGAGATAAGCGGCCCTGCGGAAAAGGGCGCCGCACTCGGGACAGCGGACCCCGTTGGCGTGCACCAGCTGCACGTGGCGCTGGAGCAGATCCTCGTGGGCGAATCGCCGCCCGCACGCGTCGCACTCGGGCCGTGGGTCTCTGACGGGTGGCGTTGCGGCGGAGGAGGAGGTCGAAGCCGACGGGATCGCACCGTGGACCGCTTCCATATGATGGCGCAGATCCTCAGGGCTCGCCAGGGCGATGGAGCACAACGGGCACGGACGGCCTGCGAACAGGAAAACAAGTCCTATTAGTTACCTCGATAAACACGAGGGTGAGGAACTGGCGGCCTCTTCCTCATCTCGTTCGCCAGTTTGAGCCCAGTAAATACAAGGGTGAGGAATTGCACAGAGGTCTGACGACCTCTTCCTCATCTCGATCGCCAGTTTGAGCCCAGTAATACAAGGGTGAGGAACTGAACAGAGGCTGGCAGCCCCTTGTTTACTACTTGAATCTGTTTACTCGGCTAAAGCCGTTTACTCTCTCGAAAACAAGTCATTAGTACTGACGGTTTCTTGTTTAACGTAAAAACCGTGCCTGACGTTCCTCATCTCGTTCGCCAGTTTGAGGCTAGTAAATACAAGGGTGAGGAATTGCACAGAGGCCTGGCGACCTCTTCCTCATCTCGATCGTCAGTTTGAGCCCAGTAATACAAGGGTGAGGAACTGAACAGAGGCTGGCAGCCCCTTGTTTACTACTTGAATCTGTTTACTCGGCTAAAGCCGTTTACTCTCTCGAAAACAAGTCATTAGTACTGACGGTTTCTTGTTTAACGTAAAAACCGTGCCTGGCGCTTGATCGTGAGGAACTGCACAGAGGACTGGCGACCTCTTCCTCATCTCAATCGCCAGTTTGGGCCCAGTAAATACAAGGGTGAGGAACACACAGAGGCTGGCAGCCTCCTTTCTTGTTTAACATAAAAACCGTACCTGACGCTTGATCGTGAGGAACTGTATAGAGGACTGGTGACCTCTTCCTCATCTCGATCGCCAGTTTGAGTCCAGTAATACAAGGGTGAGGAACTTTGGATGAGGATATCGGAGAAGAAGGCGTGCTTAACAAATCTACTGGCGGTTTCCTATTTAACTTAAAACCGTACCTGGCGCTTGGTCGTGAGGAGTGGGAGGATGAACTGCTATGAGGTGACGTCGCAGGTTGTCGCTTCGCCCGAAGCGTCTCCCGCAGACGTCGCAGTCGAAATGGCGGTCCCTGTGAGCGGCTGCCGTGTGACGAGTCAGGTTTCCAGCGTTCGCGAAGACGCGACCGCAGACCTCACACATACGAGGAACAGCCATCTGATTGAAAAGCAAAACCTAATTTCATTTCGCTTAAACATTTTTTTAAAAAAGAGTGGTAGTGAATCTATTTTGCTTTTTAAGTTTGATTCATTAATTTTAATCGTTATAAAACACAACTGTTTCAAGGTCATTACAATTCCACTCATCTCCATCGGAAAAAGAAACAACGACAAGGCTCAGTGTACTGGGATATGTAAAAGATTAATTATTAATGTTAGCTAATAAGATTTTAGAGCATTGGTAAACTTGCTGATGAAAAAGTAAATTATATGTTACTTACATTTTAAGATATTCAAAGAGAAAGTCGTAACAGTCGCATAAGTAATCACCGCGATAGTAACGAAAATTAAAAATAACGAATATAGAAACGCTAATTAATAAATATGTTGTTACTTACGTTGACTTTTATGGGAATCCAAAGGCAATGAACAGCAGGTTGTGTAGGTGTATCGCAGAGACAGCAATACTTCGTCCGCACAGTAAGAGCTCCAAAGACAAACTGACGAAACCCTTGAGGACGCGCTCATAAATAGCACTCCAGTCGGGAGGAGTAAGCGGTAAACAGTTCCCGGAACCGCTGATGAGTAAAGAGCCCCGGGCGGTCACGTAGGCCCTAGCACGCGCCAAGACACGTGACTCCGCGGAGCCGCTCACCGGGGGGGGGGGGGGACTTGCATCCTCACCACGCCTTTGCTAGTTTTGAACCATCGCGAGGGGTCTGGAAAAACAGCCAAGATCCCATGAGGAAAACGCGTTTGAAAATTAATAGCGGGCCTGTTTAACAGTGGATTCTCAATTTTCTTTAAGGGATGGTTTACTTAGGCTGCCGCCTGACATATGGTGAAATTTCATCAAAATCGGTCGGTAAATAGCTAAGATCCCATAAGGAAAACACGTTTAAAAATTAATAGCGGGCCCGTTTAACGGTTGATTTTCAATTTTCTTTAAGGGATGGTTTACTTAGGCCGTCGCCCGACATGTGGTGAGGTTTCGTCAAAATCGGTCGGTAAACAGCTGAGATCCCATAAGGAAAACGCGGTTATAAATTAATAGCGGCCTTGTTTGATGGCGAATCTATGGGGTTCTTTCGTCATTCGCTTCCTCTGGGATAGGCCTACACTCTGGAAAAAGTCCCGTGGGAATCGGTGAGTAAATAGGCTAGTTATTAATTTTCGAAAGTTTTTTCCTCATCACGAAAAGTGCTGCAGACGTCCGGGGGGGGGGCTTCCTCGCATCCTCACGCCAGGTGCCAGGTTTAAGTTAGGTTAATGGGTCATGTGACGGGGGGGGGGGGCTTCCTCGCATCCTCACGTCAGGTGCCAGGTTTAAGTTAGGTTAATGGGTCATGTGACGGGGGGGGGGTGCCCTCGGGCGTGCCCTCGGGGGTGACCTCGGGGGTCAAGGTCAAGGTCATCCGGGGGGGGGTGCCCTCGGGGGTGACCTTGGGTGTCAAGGTCAAGGTCATCCGGGGGGGGGGGTGATTCCTCGCATCCTCACTTCTGTGCTGGGGTTGAATCGGCTATTGCCCCCTACTGATTTGTTAGTCTGGCTGCTAGTAAAACTAGTGGATGGAACAAGTGACTTGCAAGTGATACAACGGGATTTATTGCAAGGATTACAGCCAGACTTTGATCTTAAAGGTTGATTTATTTGAGGTAATTTTGGTTTAGAAAGTATGCTTTTCAAGTTGGTAGCTTTTTTGAAAATCATCCTGGGAGGTTTTGAAAATAAACATTGAGTCAAAGATGAGCTTTCAAGAATTTTGTGAGCAACCTTTAAAATGTTATTGGTTTTAAATAAGCCAGGAAAATATTGTGTGACAAATTTTGGGTCATTACCAAAAGAATTGTTTGCAGAGTTTTTTGAACTACTTATCTGCCTATCTATCAGCTGTTTTGGATAACCTTTTTTGCTGAGGGAATTACTAAGTTTATCTATATAATTAAGATAGTCGCGGTTTTCAGAACAAAGATTTTTTGCTCGAATAGATAGGCTTTTAGGAATCGATTTTTTAATATGAATTGGATCACAACTTGAGTAGGCTAAATAGTCCATGGTGTTAGTATTTTTTATATGGATTTTTTATTTTAAAGCCCCATTTGTAAGGAACACATCAACATCTAAAAAGGTCAATATTTCTTTTGAATATTTCCAAGTAAATTTTAATATATTAATTAATTAATAATTTAACGTTACAAGTTTAGAATAAGCGAAAGACTGATCACAATTCAAACAGATGGCAACGGCGATGTTGAAATTAGAGTACCGGAAAGACAACAGACGGACAAAACCAGGAAATGCTTATTTCCTGCGGATGGAACCAAACATGCCAAGCAAGCAGTACACGTCACTCCGAACGTGTGAACTGCAACCTTGCGAAAAACACCGCTAAATTTTGGTAAACCAATAGGACGTAGAGGGCGGAGCGTCGAACTATTTTGATTGGCAACGAGGCAAAATCTAGGGTAATGGAAGTTATCTTGGAAGGAGAAGTGAGAGAGGTGGAAATCTTTGGGGACGGAAAAGAAATCAGTCTTCGGAGGGTCATCAAGAGGGTAGCGGAAGAGGAGAGTAAGAGTTGTCGTCTGAACGGACCTGGATTGAAGAGGGTCAACTTATCCTTGGTTGAGTTAGATTGCCACCAAGGATTCAGACGTCCAATCTTAACACTCTACAGCTAAAGCTTCTTCAACGACGTGACGCCGAGGACCACCGGAGAACGAGCGACAGCGGCATCGGCGGAGGGAGCCCAGGACGAAGCCCAAGGACTTCACCGAGGACTGCCTCGAGGACCATCCCGAGGACTTCCCAAGGAAAGTCGCGGCGCGACACCTGGACACCAGTGACGCTCCACGGAACGCAATCCACAGGTATGTCTCACTTCATTTTTCGGTACACAAAATTGAAGAGTTACTGAGCAAAGAGGTCAAATGAAACAGGACAAAGGAATGCATTGAGGTTTAATATAAATTAGTCCAGACAGCTAATTTAAATAATTTGATCAAATCTAAATAAACTCGATCTTTAAATAAAATAAAACGATCAAATTGTAGAAATAAATTGATTTCTATGTAAACCTGGATAATGAAATAGGTTGAAGTGCATTTATATTTGTTATATAGAGTTGTGGATATTAGAATTTACGTAGAACCTTTGATGATGAATGTAAGGAGTAATATTGATTTTTAGATAGTAACCTTAATTCTCAAATGAAGGGGCGTTGAGGTAGTAGCAGTTTCTTTTAGGTTGTAGATTTGTGAGCGCTATAATTTAAGTGTAGAGTTTGAGCTTATTATTCTTGTACTTAGTTGATTTGTATTAAAGCGAGGGTTTTATTGTTAATAAGTGTTTTATTTCTAAATGCTGTTTTATTTATAAATGCTTATAGTGAATATATCAAGGACAATAATTAACGAACAATTGATATTTCACTACATGTCAATTATTTTAAAAGAGTTTGATATTCTAGCTAATCATGTGCACCTGGTTATTTATATAAAGTTTTATATACTGTATAGTAAAATTATGCTTGTCACTCTCCATCTGTGTTAATTCAATTTAACATTCTGTGAGTTACCATTTCACTGCCAAGCGAGTAAATTTTTCTTATGTTTGATTATAGTGATTAACCATTGTTTAAGTTTTCAAAGGCTAGCAACCCTGTAAAGTACAAGTTTTGACACAGTATCAGTATATACGGGAGTGCGACAGCTCTTAGGGTTAATATGTGTGAGTTACGAAACGTTGATACAAACCCCCCTCCCTCACATAACGATACACCATACCCTCTCCTCCCCCTTAAGTGCGTTACGTAGTATGTGTATGGCCCCTGAACAGATTTAAAATTTTAATACTGGCCACTAAGATATCTTTTCTGGTAAAAATGTTTAAGAAAGTTTATTCGTATCATATGTTGTATTATGAATCTAAAAATAACTACTGGTTTTAAATCTGAATTTTGTACTGTTGAAATTTGGTATCAAACATGTATATCATAGCTAATGATGCTATTGGGTATTCTTTTGATTTCTTTTAAACAAACGTCGTTTTATCAAATTAAACAATTTATTTCGTATTTTCTCTTTGAAGTGTTAGGTATGTGATTAAATGTGATGCCATTCATTTTTTAGATTGGTTATGTGCGGCAAGTTGAAAAGGGTAAAGATATTTTTGTTTGTAGTATCAACTAATTCTTGGTTGCTCATATAACTGGTTCTGTAATATTGTATATACTGTTATATTGAATATACTGATATTTCTTCAACATTTTCACTTTTTTCGGCGTAAAATTACAGCGTATAATTACACATAACCCGTAAATGTTCATTATTTTCGTATGAATAATAATATTACAAACCGTTGTAGCATTTCTTTCCATTTATTCTACTAGCATGCAATGAATTTATAAATATGGGTTAGAATATGAGCATGAATAAGATCGAAAATGTTACTATTTGTCACCTACAGCAAAAGTAATAAGCTCTTGGGTCCTACTGAGATCTTTATTATAATAACCGGTCGTCGACCGTTCAACTTTATAAATACATGGAAAATATATCCTGGCAAACAATTGACCGATTGATGTTTGCTCGAATTGTTACAGCGCCATTGTTTACAAACGATCGCCTGTAATATTAGTGGCCGTTGGGTTACCGTACGAATGGGTTTCATTTAGTTTTCATAAGTTTCATCGGGTAGTTTAATAGATGTTCGTTACGTGACCAGTTGATACAGATTAGATTTTTAAAAGCAATTTATTATTTAGAAATGAAAACTTATGGAATTTGGTATATTTGTTGAATTGGAAAATACCATTATAAATATAAAAAATAGTAGTTAAAACCTAGTTGTAAAATTAATATTCAGACAATAAGAACATTTGAGACAGATAGAAGAAAACAAACTAAAATAATATAATACACTATACACCAACTACTATTTGCTTTTACTCCTATTTAATGACTGGGTTCAGAAGTGTTCAGAAATTAGTATGATGACTCATCTAACATTCTAACTAAATAAAGGGCAAATAATATTTACAGTATTTTAAAATAAATGTTTAAACCCAGCACAAAATTACTTTCTTTTAATCTTTAAATAAACCAACTCAGTAGAAAGACAGTAAATCGATTCATACGCAATCAAACCGTCAAGTGAGATCCAATTAAATTTTAAAATAACTTAAACATTACAAGATTTCAGAATATTGAATATACTACATAAATAAGGTTTAACTATAAAAAATTAAATATCTGTCTAATCGCTTAGTGCTTTATAGATGAAAACAGTGCCTGTGTCCCAAATATTTTCAAATGTTATTGCGAAAGATATTCGCCTCAACGTTCAGCCTCCGGGAAATTGCTATCAATCCTCGCCGGGAACGAAGGATCCTTAAACCGAAAAGTACTTCCGTCGTCTTATGACTTATCGTTTACAAAGTTTCTTTTCAACTCATCAGTGGTAAACAAACTCTTTTAACTTTACAATTGTTCACATGTCAGTAAACAATAATGGTGCTTAAACTGCTAACCTATTTAATTGTCTAGACACTGTTTAATACGCTTCTTAATACCACACGCATTATAAATTAAGGCGTTAAACAAGACATACTCATTTATACCAAAAAGTAATCCAACATTCAAAGTTTAACACGGTCAAGTATGTTATTCATTGACAGGATGTGATTCAGAAATATTTATTGTAATTCTGGAATTTATCTTAGATTGTCCACGTAGTTATCGAAACAACTCCCAAAAAATAAAAATAAACCTGACAGTTTAACCAGTGCATAATTAAAAAATATTTCAAACAGTGAATTGGATAAATGTCCTTAGAACATGATTGCATACAAGTTGAATCACTTAATTACACATTAGCTTGAGAAACTAAGTTCTTGGTTCATTTTAAATAATCCGATATCCATGTTTAAAAGTCACAATAAATTTGTCATGGGAACCTGAAAACGATGAGAGGGCTGGCTGGCATGATAAAACATGTTAAAGGACAGTTAAATGCGTTAACATCACTCTTTAAAACGTTATCGTTAGAGTAAAACGATCAATCTCGGTACGAAAAGAAAGCTTTGCGATAAATGAGATCTCTAACTAATACGAAGTTGTAATATCATCAATCCTAATTTGAAAATATTGTGTTGTGTTATTACACAGCAATAATAATGTCCGGGTTGAAATAAAATAATAACTTGGAAACCTGGTGTTTAAACTGTTTGAATTTTCCGCTTACAAAAATAGCAATGAGACTTATATTTTGTATGAAGAAGTCCGAATCGTATAGAGGTGTTTTCACTAAAAACATTCTTCCAACATTTTACAGCATATTCATTGTTGAATGCCTTTCTCTCATTTTGAAATACAAACTTTTATACCAGTCACGTAACACCAATAAATTCAAATTTCTCAATTCTGAAGAACTGATTTTTCCTAAACATAATACGCATTTTTATATAAACAAACTCTTTACTGTATCATAAAGCTTTACAATGCAGTGATACATTTTCTTAAACCAGAACCAGATTCTAAGTAATTCCGGGTAAACTAAAGGCTTTTGCGGTTGAAAAAAAGGAATTACACCGTCTTTTACGTATTTAAAATGAAAAGTTCAATATGGACTGCGTTTAGTGTTTTGACTAAATGGAAACCATTTAAGTTCGAAGTTAATCCGAAACTATAAAGACAGATTATTAGAATTTTTTTTAAAAATTGTATATTGAAAATTCACTCCCAACCGTCCATTTCTTCATCCCTGGAAGTGAAGCTGATGAGTAGATTGGCGGGGGCCCCTTGCTGGAACAAAGACATCCTGGAAGTCCTGCAGACAGCATCCGATGGTTTCATAAACAAATGGATCGCCTAACACGGTGAGAAACGATCTCGCTTCCACGGACAATGGCGCTTGGAGGCAAAAAGGCCCAAAATCACGGTGTTTGTTTATTAGAATGTTCAACGCATCTACTGGTGCTTGTGTTAAAACGAGCGGTGTTCAATGTTGGATATGAAGCGAGGGAAGAAACTAGAAGACGAATACGTCACTTGTTTAGCGTTGCCAACATTGGGTTATAAAATTAATTTGCACTGAGTTATAATTTATATGAAAATACCATACTGGGTTTAACGGCTTGCATTTGATTTATATACATAGTTCATAACAATTAAATTAAGATTTCACACTGTCTCTAACATATATTGTTCAATATTTATTTCAACTATTTACACAACACCGTCCGTGATTATTTAACAGAAAAAAATATTGTTCAGTAGTCCTACATGTTTACAACTGTATGTTTATTGTCTTACTGGGTAAGAAAAAATGTCGCTTGACAATGTACATATTAGAATGACAATAAACGCAGTTTTTTTATCTTGGTTTTTAAGCTCAGAGAAATATTGTTTCCAGATGGCGAATGTGGTGAGTTTTTTACTTCAAAATTTGGCTTTCAAGATATTGCTGTGAATTCCACCTTTAGGAATGCTGGAATTTTTTAAGGTGAAAGCAAACACTGGCCAGCATTCTGATTAATCGCCATATTAGGCTAACTCAAACTGTTTTGATTTTTTGCTGATAATTTATAGTATAAATTTAATGCTGTTAGATAAATCTTTTGGACATCTGATAAATTGTAGGACGATAGAAGATGGTTCAAATGAAGGTATTGGCACAAGGGACTCGAATAAATGATAGTTTCTTTTTAGTTTCATATAACGCGTCCTCATAATAAATGCGTGAGATAAAACATCTAACTTAATTATTTCCACAGATGATATAAGCGTTTGCTTCGTCTAAGAACTAACGTGTTCACACTTTCACATTCATTTATTTTTCTCAGCCTGTAAATTGTAAACAGAATATATATTTGTGATTGTGTCTATTTTTTACGTATTACCATGTTTTTCTACCCATATTTTCTACCCCATATTTTCATCAACTTGTTAGCTTTTAAAGTTTTAGTTTTTTTTACTCAAATGTAAATTAAAGTTGCTTTAGTGCTGCTTTACAGAATAAAGTTTACGCTTCCTCTTGCGGGCATATTGCCAACTCCTTTCAAGATTGAGTTTTTCCTCAGAAATATCTCCACAATTGATACAATGTTAAAGTGTTAAAATGTTGTGATGCCCACAATACAGTTTTGGTTTATTATCAATGTTAGTAAAGCTTTTGCCATGGTTGCCCACAGTTTGCTATTGGACCACTTTGGTATTAAAAGACTGGCTTTAGTTTGGATATTTACGTTCAACCAGGGTATAAACCAAACTGTACAAGTAAGTTACGAATACATCGACGAGAGGGTGCAATGTGATTTGACGAACAGGTAAAGTTGTGTTTGGTTCCTCAAGGGTTGGTCTTGGACCGATCCTCGTATGCCAAGATCTGGTCTGTGTTTGCTGACGATACGTCTCTTGGTGTCAGTGATAGATATCGTCTCAATCTTGAGATTGGCACATTTATACAGAATAGTCTTTTGCTTTTGTGCTTAGCTGATAACAATCTGTCCTTAAATACTGACGAATCTATATTCATAGATTTAAAATTAAAGAATCATGATGGTATTTCGAACATCGGGAATAACGAATTTGAATTATGTAAAATCACCAACTTTCTAGGCTTAACTGTTAATTAATTCTCGACTTGAGTATTCAAAGATCATTGACAAAGTTACAAATAAAATAAGTTTACATCCCTCGGAGCCTACTGACACGAAAGGCCTTCTTACGGTGCACACTTCGCTTATTCGTATCAACTTATGCGATGTGGATTTCCAATATGGGGTGCAGAATCCATCCGAAAAAAGTACTCCTATTAAAAATAAAAACAGTAAAACTGATTTTAGGAATGGTGAATCATGCAGAATGATGAATATTGAGGGAAATATTAAAGAATAATTTAAATATTGTTTCGACAAGACCAATTATAATATGCTATTCAAAGGACCAGATAATTTTACTATCAGTTGAGAGAAAACTGTTCCCACACGTAGTTCATATAAATAATATGAGCTAAAAAACAATGTTAAAACTAAATCATTAATTCTTTCTTTCCTGTTGAGAGGTGTGGAGTCCATTGGAAGTCCAAAGTGTGACGAGTCTTCTTTGCACACCGGTTGTGGCATCCTAGAGATGATGGAGGAGCGAGACACTTTTATCTCTGGCTTGAAGTTACTTGTACTTGCACAACTTATACTTGCATTACTTGCACTATGAAAATAATATATAGTGCAGTATTTACTTTTATTTTCTTTGGAGTTCAAAGTTTTAGATCCAACACAAACATTGTTTTTCCACTTATAATACTTACGTTTGAAATGTAAGAGGAAGTTTTAGGAAGTTATCTTATTCCCTGAATTAGATAAGAATTATCAAATAGTTTTAGGAAGATTTTATTTCATAAAACTCTACATTGAAATATACCCAGTCCATCAGAAAGTAAAAAAAAACAAATCCAGTCATTATAAAATAAAATCACATTTTAAAATAAAAGAACATTTTAAACTACAGTACGGTACGGTCAGTTCCAGAAATATGGACAAGTATTCCAGTATGTCCAGCGGGCAGGGGGAGCAATACGTGTGTTATTGCTGTAAAAATCATACCGGTTTGCCAGGGGGAAATTCGTAAGTCGCTGGAGCCACCAATCAGGGGGGAGCAGTCCGTGTCTTCTTTTTTTACCGTGATCACAATCTTTAACTAACTCTAATCTAAAGTACAAAGTGTTTTTAATCAAACCTCTACTTTTAGCGAATTTCCCCTATAGGGAAGAAGCTATTACCGTAGGTCTCATGGTAAGATTTAAGCCCGAGACCATGACAAATTTTTTTTGTTAGGTCCCCAGATGACTAAAACACTATTCGTTCAAATTTATATATATATGTATATATATATATATATATATATATATTATATATATATATATATATATGTGTGTGTCCGTGAATGCGATAACTTGAGTAAAAAACGTCCGATTTCGATGAAATTTGGCTCAAATGTGTAAAGTGACATTTATGACTTTAAGTTCGAAAACCAGAAAAATCGAGCCATGGGAAGGGGGGTTTATGGGGGTTTTAAATTTTCCAAAAATCAGTTTTTTGCATTTTTTACCCTAAAATTTTTAAAACACTTAATTTTGGTTTAGACCATGTTATAGAGCTTAAAAAACAAATAATATGGTATTTTGAATTATTAAGCTAGGTTAAGTGGCTGCGGAGAAAATCCAAAAAAACCTGTTCATAAAATCTCCTATGTTAATCTTATGGGAAAAAGGTTTTTGGCTTTTCCTAAGTTAATTTTAATGTAAACTTCACATTTGCTTTTACCAATCAACTCAGCTCTACAAAACAATCATTTTGGTGTTTAAATTGTGATTCTACGTCCAACCGTTGCAGAGATATTCAAAGTGCTAAACACAGTACGTTGTCCAATGTTATCCTTATGGAGAATAAATAAAATTTGATATCTCCATTATTAATAAATGTATATTGATGAAACTTGGCACATGGGGTCACGTAGTACTGGTATATTGATATTTGCACAACAAATTGATTTTTGTTGATTATCCCCGTAGCAGCGAACCTGCGTACTCAGCCCCCATGTTATTCTTATGGAGAATAAGTAAAATGTAATGACTCCCTTAATTATGAACATAAATTAATAAAACTTGGTATGTGGCTTCACCTTGTTGAGTTATATTGATATTTGCATAAAAACCCATTTTTTTAGTTTCTTATTGCAGCAAACCTGCTTACTCATCTCCCATGTTATTCTTATGGAGAATAATTAAAATGTTATATAGTGCTTTCTTATGATTGAATATTGATTAAACTTGGTGGCTTCACCTAGTTAAATTATATTTATATTTGCATAAAAACCAATTGTTTCTGTTCCTTGTTTCAGCAAACCTATGTACTCATCACCAATGCTATTCTTATAGAGAATAATTAAAATTGTATATATCGCTTATATATGAATATATTTTTATGAAACTTGGTATGCGGCTTTATATGGTATTAAGACATATTATGCATTGGAAATTCGCTGAGTACGCAGGTTTGCTGCAACGGGGGTATTTTCTATGTTGTATGCCAGGGTAAACAGTGAATTTGCGTGATAATTTAAGTAAACTGTGGAACTGTCAAACTAAGCACTTCTACATAGCATCTATCTTGGACGAAGACATCGCAAACCATCACCTCTCCTCATTGTAAGTCATCTTATCGTTGATGAGTTATTTTAAAATGTACACAAATCAACATTCGTTGTAAATATACCAACGTATTCTATTTGGAAAAATGTAGTTACATGTAGTTTTTAAAAGATTTTGTGATGTCTGTAATACAATTTATTGTTTTAATATTAACAATTGAAATGGAACCGTTCACTCACTAGGGGTCGGTCACTCACTGGTGCAATCACCCTATAGTTGTAGGTGGAATATATATTTTGGTTAATTATGTGTACTAAGTTAAAATAAATATGTTGATGTTAAACCCTGATATTAACATCAAAACATGAACTAGGTCCTATAAGTAACGTGCAGTTGTAGTGATAAATGCTCGACCCAAATTTATTACTCGCCTCTCTTAATATCCGGCCATGCCTGAGAGACCGGAAATGAACATGTTGGATTTATTCTGTAGTTTGTATTTTAAAATGTGATAAAACAGTAACACATTTTGTATTTTTCATCATTAATGCTCTCTGAAATTAAATTGTTATGCTTCACAATCGAACTTTGGAATGTTGTTTTACATCCGCTAATTCACATATATAGCGGATTCATGACTCGGTCATGATTATGACCTCAGGCAACTAAATAAAACATGCCTGTTGAGAACAGTAGTTGTTTCGGAACATTTATTTACAATAAAATGTCAGCATCATCAACACTCATTTGCTGCAATTTGTAATATTCTTTTCATTCTAACAATAATTGATATCTACTTTTATCTGAGACAATTAAAAAGCCTGGTGGAAGAATATGGAAGTATTATATATTACAGAGTGTGCATTGGCGAATTATCATCTTTCCATATTCAGTGGGGAGCGTAATAATAGTGTTAATATTAGCCGTTAGCCCAAGAATGACAGGAAAATCAATATAGTAATTTAAAATATTTGTAGTGTTTAAATAATTTTCGGAATCTAATTATATCATATTATCATGGCGCTTGTGATGATAAATAAATATAGAAAAGTGTAACATGTTTGGTTTGGGAAAAACTCGAATTGGGGTCAAAGGTTGAAAGTAAAAGTAGCAACACCGTATGCTGTCATAACAATTTTGTTAACAGAGTTAACTTTAAAAACAGTTCAGATACGATTACACTGTTTATGAACTATAAGAGGATTATTCATAAGTTGAGCCACATGTTTGCCACTGGCCCTTATCATGTTACGCACTACAACCCTCGCTCTATTCTATTACTGGGCAAAGATTAAGAAGAGATGACATGCCTGTAAAACTGCAATAGTACGATAATATCCCCTTGTGGCCTCCTCGTTGATCATGCTGGTTACATGGGACACAAAGTGATATTTACTGCATTGAATATCCTGTCCACAAACTCATCAGCTCTCCGAGACGCTGCGCCGGATATTACCACCACTTATGTATACGGCAGTCTAACATGTTTAATAACCACCAGAGAACATTGATATCTTGAATAGTTTTAGTCATATTAATTGGTATAATAAGTTAAATACGTAATAAGACATACATTCGATACCGCAAGTCTTCTTTTATATAAAGAATACCATTTAAAAATAAATAATGTTCAATAAATTATGTATCACAGCCCGTCAAAAGATATTTACACTTGAATACAAGACAATCGATTCTTTCACGGTACACTGTTTATCAAGCCCAATCAGAGAATGCTTGGATCTGATGATGACCGGCGTGACTGGTCCAAATTGATTGCATTGCATATTTATTATCGTGTATGTAAGAACGGTATAACTGATAACATGTTTTGAAGTGTTGTGAGACACTCTACAGCTTCGGAATTAGTTGTATATTTTGCTATTGTAAATACACGTATCATTGTAGTCAAGACATTGTTTATTTAAAAGTCTAATGATTTTTGGAAGTCTATTTGATGTATTGAAGCTTATCAGGGTATTAATATATTTTCGTCATACTGCTTCAAAAACGGTTGTTTTCAACACGTGTTGAGATGCTAAAGTTGTTATTTTTACTCCTAGGTTTAACAGCTGATGACCTCGACCAAAAAGTATCATTTTGATGATTTTTTCGTCCTAGAACTAAAAACATTCTTGGATGAAACTTTTCGGTCCAGGTCATCATCTGTTAGTATGAATGATTAAACTTGTCAATAATGAAAACTTGTGTAACAGCTGTTTGTTTAGAGTAGCAATAAGATCATTATGGAAGCAAACTTCTAATGTAAAAAAGTAAAAACAATTTAGTTTTTAAGAAATTGTTGTATATATATTCTTTGCTGTATGACGAAAACTATAGTTCGCTCATTTTCCAGCCTCGGCCGTTAAACTTGAGCTAGAATCGAAAAGCGTCCCTTTTGGTTCTAGTGATGAAATATTCTATTGTATAGGTGCATAAAGATATTAAATTATCTATTTTTAAGCCCAGATTTTTCTCTTTTTCCAGTCAAATGGCTCATCTCACAAAACTACTTGACCAAGATGACATAACTAACATAAGTGTTTAAAATCTTTAACCATGTTTATTTACATTCCATTAATAATTTCCAGACGTAAATAATGCAGAATCCCTAGGCTTTATCTTTCCCTAGATAATATTATAACACATAAAGATTCATCTTAACGTTTGGCCCCAAGGGAGGGTTGCCAACCCTCCCCTGAGACCAGTGGAGCTGTCTACAGTGCTCGGGAAACGTCCCGTCTTTAACTTTCATTCATGCCTGCATAATGGTTCAATTTAGTGAGTTTGAAACGTAGGTATTATATCTATCAGCAATGCATTTGCATTAATTGTGTTAAAAGGTACAGCTCACAGTGATTTTTTTAATGTACTATGTTTGAATTTAAAATGTAATTGTTGTCAGTGATGGCGTTTCAAAAGGTTAAGAAATCAAGTTTTTTTTATGAAAAACAAAAGCTTTAGATTTACAGTTTGAAAATTGAGTAATTTATTAATACAAAATTATAATACAATGTTTAGAAGGAGTTATTTTTGGGTGAGAGGTCAGATATTCAACAATGGAATTCTTTCCCAAGAATTATATATTCTACATAACATTCGACAACGTACTGAGTTTACTGTTAGTTGAAATGCTAATTTTCCTCATAACTATGAGTCAGTCAAAAACCATTAAATATCCGAGTTATTTAGTTTTTTTAGAAAATTTTGGAATCACAAGGGTAAAATCCCTTTAAACGCAAAAAGTTTTGGGCAAATTAAAAAACCTTGAATTTGGAACATTTATTAAGTTTCATAGTTTCTGATCCCAGTTTTCTCAGAAACTTAGGAAGAGTAATTTTGCTAAGGACTTAATGAACGATGAATATAAAATTGTAATTCGTTTATGAGATATTTAGATTTGTTTGTTTTGATAGCTCTTTTGTGTCATAATGACCCTTAAAAATAAAAATAAATAAATAAACACATCTGAGTACACAGTTAATTATAAAAATATCTACATATAATTATAACAAATCTACTTATATAATTTTATCAAAATTGGTCCATTTGCGTCTCACACTCCTCAAACAAACTGTCATTCATCACCTCATGAACGATTAAACGGGTACCAAAACGAATATTTCCACTAATAACTTCAATTCAAAAGTATAACTTTGTAATATTATGTTACTATGATTGAGGTGACGTTTTAAAATCCGTTTTAATTTCGGTAAAATATTCTCCAACCACTTGTTTCTAAAAATAAAAAAAATACATAAGAAAACTAAGGAAGATTGCTAAAAGGAGAATTCCCAGAGGAAAGGCCATAATTTTCAAAGATATGTAAGCAAGACAGTAACACTAAAAAATACTACTTTAATTATTACTAAAAAAATTGCTAGTTATTAGTTTTATAACATTTTGGTTCGGAATGTTAATTAATTGAGGGATAGGTTGTTACGGCTGATTACATAGTCATGTTAACATTACGCCGAATTATAGGATCACAGTTGTTATCTAATTACAATAATGTATAGATATCACAGCATAGGATCACATCAGAGGTTCTGTGTTGTCATTTCTACCCTGATGTATTGTTTGTACCATATTTGTCATATGTTAGACATGCCAAAGTTATCAGTGTATATCAGTGTATTGAAAACAAAAGAGTTTGAAGCGTAAGAAATAAAGAAATAAGAAAAATAAGTATATGCGAATCTTCATATTAGATATACCTGAAGATTCAATGCAACATTAAAAATTGTTAAGTTATCGTCCCTTTTTGGTGCTAGAGGAGCCATATAGAATATTGTTGTTATTCTTTGAACACAATTTAACCTAAATCAGAAGAACATTTTTGATAAATCTTTAATAAGTAAACAATATTTAGTTTCAATATAAAGGAATCATTTAAACGACTGAACCAAAAAGGTACACAGTATTATTCTTTGTTTTGAGTAAATTTCATTGAGAACAAAGTAATTTTAAACAAATGTTCTTTAAAATTTACACATGTTCCCTAAATCTTGAAATAGTAGTCTGCAGCGGCATGAACATCCACGTTGGTGAGCCGTTAGCTTTAACTAAGACATGTATAAACCTAGTAAAGAGTTCCGGTCTGTACTTAGGTAGTTCTGAGCCTTTTAACATCTGCCAAAATTTGGACTCTTTCTAATAGGCGCTACCTTGAAGAAAAAAAATTTCGTCTCAGTAAGAAATGACAATAGAGATTTTGACTCAGACGTGTAATAGCTGTGGACATACAGGGCGTTTCATTTAATTTTGCCTAAGCTTAATATCTGAAGAACGGAAATTTAAAAAGTTCATATATGCTTAAAAAAGAGCGTCATTTTAAGCCAAAAAAGGTGGCACACATAATTTGAAGGCTGCCTAACCCATATATTAATTGCAACTTGAATTTCCTGATCGCAGCTAATAACAACTAGTAGTAAAGAGTCAAATAGTAAACAAAACAATGACAATCATCTGCAGTTAAGATATAATCCTTGTAAAAGCTGTTTTTTTATTGGAAAAATTACAATATTAAGAAAAAATCACATGTGGCATAAACTAAATAAAACTCTCCTCCATATGAATAACATGGGGACTAGGAAGTCCCACGGGGCAGACCACCTAGGCGTGCATTTTAGTGTATAATATGAGGGTGTAAATCTTAAAACAAAAAATTCGTATGGTTTACAAATTTTGCATGTAGCGTATTAATAATATAAATAAATTTTATAAATGAAGTAATGCAGATTCCTGGTATTTTGCTCCGAATTTTCATGATTTTACTCATATCAATTCTAATTACTCAGCGGTAGGTTAAGTGATCCTTAAACTGTGTAAAATATTGTTGTATCAAAATTTACATTTGTTTATAAACCTTTTAACAAATTGGCATTTTCAAAGTATTAAGTTTTAAAACAACTGATATGACCGTCATATTGAATCAGTTTAAGCTATAAACGTCAAATTCAATACTGAATCAGACCTAATATAGTATAATACACGTGCCAAGTTTCTGTTTAATATCTTTAGTGGTTCATACAACAGGCTGAATTTGGTAAAAAATTACAAACAGATACACAGCCGGGAAACGGAGCGAGTTAGGCCTTATGTTCATGTGATTTTCGTTTTGACGCCAGGAAAAAGCTAATAAAGTTTGGGTAGAGAGTTCGAGATCACTCTGTATTACTTGGTTCGTAAAGCATAAATTGGACATTGTTAAATAGACGGAAAATCTTTAATGAGGGAGTGAAAGAAAAAGAATATTAAATTCGGAGGCCAAATTAAGTTCTGGCATTTGAAGTTTATTTCTCTCTCAATTTCGGTGGGAATTAAATATCCTACGCTTTAAATTCAGTTTTATTACAATTTTTTTTCCTTTTAGGACCTTTTCTTGTATTTTTTCGAAAAATAATAAACGTATTAACAATTTTCTATTATTTTCAAATTCTTTAACTGTGTTAATTCCGTTCCTTTCATCACGAATGAAGCTTAGGGAAAAAGGAAAAATGGTAAAAAATACGGATTGTTACAGTGGCGAAGGGGTTTTTGAAAGCATAGTCTTAACTTTCACCTTTGGTCCCGGTTGTAAGTGGCTCAAAACCCTTAATTGATCATGTTCAGGAAGCACGCTACTATATTTACCTGACGCGGTTGCTTAGAGTAAGAGCGCTGACCTCACGTTCAGGCGTGTTACGATCCCGGTTGATTGCTACGATATTTTAAAATGTGCAACCACTGGCTTGCACGTGTGACTAATTCTTTTACGTTAGCTTGCTGCCTTGAGATCACCGCACAGGCCTATTCGCCCATGACGACGATCAGTTTTGGATTTTTAAAAACATAATATAGAAATTAACAAGTTATTTTTTTATGCTATGAAAATTAATGTTTGTGTGTTTGTTTGTGAGCCCATCACTTACCAACTACTGGAGCGATTTAGCTGAATCAATTCGTTAGAAGATTTGATTTTTAAAAGTTTCCTTGGGCCTTAAAAGTTCCCATATTAATCTTATGGACGTTAAGATTTATTTAAATCAGAAGATTCCTTAAACAGGTGCTCTTCACTAGAAATATAACCTTCCCCGCATTTTAAACCTTTTCGCCACAGCCTGCAAGCACACACAACTAATAAATACTACTCAAAAGCCAACGAGATCTTCGTAGAAATTGATAACAGGACCTAATCGGCATATAACCAAAACTGTGTCAGGCAACTTAAACCACAAACTGTGTAACAGGGTTAGGTTCATTAAACAGCTTACATTGCTATATCCGTTTGTTATAAGAAGCAATTCAATCTTTCATTATTTAACTGTTTCCGCGATGAAAATTTAAAATTAAGCAGATTTAGTGGTATTTTTCATTTAAAGGGTTTATTTACAAATTTTGAAATTTGCCTTCGGCAAGAATTACCGTCACGTGTTAATTACGTCACAAATGTATGACATTAGTATTAACAAATGTACAGTTTTGTTTTGAAGCGAAAAATAAACCTAAGTAATATTATCATTTTTAAATAGTCTATGACATTTAAAGTTGATAATTTTCATCACAATAAACTGGTAGAGTTATTTAGAATTTATTTTCATAATTATACACTTTTTTGAAATTAAAATATTTTAATTTTTATGGTTTGTATTTTTGTTTTGTTGTTATCTATGTTCGTAAAGACATATTGTAGGAACATGGATATGAATGAATCACGGATGTATTCTCATACTTAATAAATAAGGAAATATATGTAAATAATATAACAGGCTGTCGTTTGTCGAAACATTTTTAAACGATCTTAAGAGTGCTTAAAGTGTTGGTGGTAATTTTGTTGGTTTGCTACCCCTGCGATTTTAATGATTTAATGGATTTTTAAGTATAACACTAACAAGGTATCTTTCTACAAGTTATCATTTGTAAACAAATAACAACTCATTGTCTGACTTATTTTGTTTTGAACTAAATTCGGGATATAACACTTAAAATGTCTTATAACACTCAAAAATGTTTACACTTAGATTATACTCAAATTCACGACAGGAAAAAAACACAAATATAAAGGTACGAGGCAATCGACGTAGTTTCATAATCTCATTGCCCTGACGATGATCGATCTTTGTCCCATCATGCGAGTGTATATTTACTACCATAACAAGCAAGCTACCGTAACAACCATGTATCTTCCTGATAACCACCGGCTATTGGTGTGAACGGTACGTAACATGACTCTGCCTTTCTTCTGCAGTAGATTAGTAATGCCATTGTGTTCAGCAAGCTACCACAACAACGAGGTATCTTCCTGATAACCACCGGCTATTGGTGTGAACGGTACGTAACATGACTCTGCCTTTCTTCTGCAGTAGATTAGTAATGCAATTGTGTTCAGCAAGCTACCGTAACAACCAGGTATCTTCCTGATAACCACCGGCTATTGGTGTGAACTGTACGTAACCTGACTCTGCCTTTCTTCTGCAGTAGATTAGTAATGCAATTGTGTTCAGCAAGCTACCGTAACAACCAGGTATCTTCCTGATAACCACCGGCTATTGGTGTGAACGGTACGTAACCTGACTCAGCCTTTCTTCTGCAGTAGATTAGTAATGCAACTGTGTTCAGCAAGCTACCGTAACAACCAGGTATCTTCCTGATAACCACCGGCTATTACTGTGAACGGTACGTAACCTGACTCTGCCTTTCTTCTGCAGTAGATTAGTAATGCAATTGTGTTCAGCAAGCTACCGTAACAACCAGGTATCTTCCTGATAACCACCGGCTATTAGTGTGAACGGTACGTAACATGACTGGCTTTCTTCTGCAGTAGATTAGTAATGCAATTGTGTTCAACAAGCTACCGTAACAACCAGGTATCTTCCTGATAACCACCGGCTATTGGTGTGAACTGTACGTAACCTGACTCTGCCTTTCTTCTGCAGTAGATTAGTAATGCAACTGTGTTCAGCAAGCTACCGTAACAACCAGGTATCTTCCTGATAACCACCGGCTATTAGTGTGAACGGTATGTAACGTGACTATGGCTTTCTTCTGCAGTAGATTAGTAATGCAATTATGTTCAACAAGCTACCGTAACAACCAGGTATTTTCCTGATAACCACCGGCTATTGGTGTGAACGGTACGTAACCTGACTCTGCCTTTCTTCTGCAGTAGATTAGTAATGCAACTGTGTTCAGCAAGCTACCGTAACAACCAGGTATCTTCCTGATAACCACCGGCTATTGGTGTGAACGGTACGTAACATGACTCTGCCGTTCTTCTGCAGTAGATTAGTAATGCCATTGTGTTCAGCAAGCTACCGCAACAACCAGGTATCTTCCTGATAACCACCGGCTATTGGTGTGAACGGTACGTAACATGACTCTGTCTTTCTTCTGCAGTAGATTAGTAATGCAACTGTGTTCAGCAAGCTACCGTAACAACCAGGTGTCTTCCTGATAACCATCGGCTATTAGTGTAAACGGTACGTAACCTGACCCTGCCTTTCTTCTGCAGTAGATTAGTAATGCAACTGTGTTCAGCAAGCTACCGTAAAATCCAGGTATCTTACTGATAACCACCGGCTATTGGTATGAACGGTACGTAACATGACTCTGCCTTTCGTCTGCAGTAGATTAGTAATGCAATTGTGTTCAGCAAGCTACCATAACAACCAGGTATCTTCCTGATAACCACCGGCTATTGGTGTGAACGGTACGTAACCTGACTCTGCCTTTCTTCTGCAGTAGATTAGTAATGCAATTGTGTTCAGCAAGCTACCGTATAAACCATGTATCTTCCTGATAACCACCGGCTATTGGTGTGAACGGTACGTAACATGACTCTGTCTTTCTTCTGCAGTAGATTAGTAATGCAATTGTGTTCAGCAAGCTACCGTAACAACCAGGTATCTTCCTGATAACCACCGGCTATTGGTGTGAACTGTACGTACCCTGACTCTGCCTTTCTTCTGCAGTAGATTAGTAATGAATTGTGTTCAGCAAGCTACCGTAACAACCAGGTATCTTCCTGATAACCACCGGCTATTGGTGTGAACGGTACGTAACCTGACTCTGCCTTTCTTCTGCAGTAGATTAGTAATGCAACTGTGTTCAGCAAGCTACCGTAACAACCAGGTATCTTCCTGATAACCACCGGCTATTAGTGTGAACGGTATGTAACGTGACTATGCCTTTCTTCTGCAGTAGATTAGTAATGAAATTGTGTTCAGCAAGCTACCGTAACAACCAGGTATCTTCCTGATAACCACCGGCTATTGGTGTGAACTGTACGTAACCTGACTCTGCCTTTCTTCTGCAGTAGATTAGTAATGCAATTTTGTTCAGAAAGCTACCGTAACAACCAGGTATATTCCTGATAACCACCGGCTATTGGTGTGAACTGTACGTAACCTGACTCAGCCTTTCTTCTGCAGTAGATTAGTAATGCAACTGTGTTCAGCAAGTTACCGTAACAACCAGGTATCTTCCTGATAACCACCGGCTATTACTGTGAACGGTACGTAACCTGACTCTGCCTTTCTTCTGCAGTAGATTAGTAATGCAATTGTGTTTAGCAAGCTACCGTAACAACCAGGGATCTTCCTGATAACCACCGGCTATTGGTGTGAACGGTACGTAGCATGACTCTGCCTTTATTCTGCAGTAGATTAGTAATGCAACTGTGTTTATCAAGCTACCGTAACAATCAGGTATCTTCCTGATAACCACCGGCTATTGGTGGGAACAGTGCGTAACCTGACTCTGCCTTTCTTCTGCAGTAGATTAGTAATGCAATTGTGTTCAGCAAGCTACCGTAACAACCAGGTATCTTCCTGATAACCACCGGCTATTGGTGTGAACGGTACGTAACCTGACTCTGCCTTTCTTCTGCAGTAGATTAGTAATGCAACTGTGTCCAGCAAGCTACCGTAACAACCAGGTATCTTCCTGATAACCACCGGCTATTGGTGTGAACGGTACGTAACATGACTCTGCCTTTCTTCTGCAGTAGATTAGTAATGCAACTGTGTTCAGCAAGCTACCGTAACAACCAGGTATCTTCCTGATAACCACCGGCTATTGGTGTGAACGGTACGTAACATGACTCTGCCTTTCTTCTGCAGTAGATTAGTAATGAAATTGTGTTCAGCAAGCTACCGTAACAACCATGTATCTTCCTGATAACCACCGGCTATTGGTGTGAATGGTACGTAACATGACTCTGGCTTTCTTCTGCATCTGATTATCCTGTAAAATGTTGTATTTTGGTTCAGTTAACAAACAGTGTTCTTGATTTAGACGTCACATATAATTTTAGCTTTTGCCACTATGTTTCCACCTTTGATCTTTATAGCATGAAGCAAACGTCTCTGAAATATTACAGAAAGATGAACTTTATTATTAACGAAGCTGTAAGTTTATGGTACTTTTATAATTTTCTTAATTGTATTTCTTGTACTTTAACGCTAAACTTGCCTATTGAAACAATAAATTTCTTTTTAAAATTAATACTTGAAGCATTTTGTTTTGATTGATTTAAACACTTTAAAGCAAAACAGCCCAAACCCCTTGTCATGAGTGAACATAAGGAGGGTTGAACCTACACCCCTTGAACCGAAGTGCAAACTGATGTTAACTAAAGATTCCGACCTAATTTAGCGATTCAGATCTTTTGTTGTACACACACTTTTAAACAGCCGCCATGAAAATCCCAATCATCAGTATCGCAGTCGTACCAAGCTTTGACCTGTGTAGTATGAAACTAGGCAATCATAGAGTAAAAAAGTAATCGAACTTTCATTAATAATAAGCCAATATACGGAAGTTGACCTCTAAATACATGGGATATACTCATCTTATCAATAGAGGTGTAGCAGGATATAGTAGATAAAAGCAGAAATATAGTAGATAAACACTGTAAAAACATTGTAAACTCTCTGCACTCAAGAAACACAAATACAGTTTTACAGTAAGTTTTATAACTGAAATTTAAAGTGGACGTTCACTTTTACTCCAGTTTTTACAGTTATACAAGCACTGATAAGATTTAAAAAAATAACTACTGGACCGACATTCCGAGTTTTTAATAACAGTTATCCGTACTGGTTTAAAATCGATATTCAATTTATCGCGCATCCAGATATTTTCAATATCCTCACATCGCTAAATCCTTATTGCTTTCAGGTCTTATTGAAAATAGTTCTCAATACTCAGTGATTTATTAGATGTATACATAATTTAAGACGTTTGAAGAGCAGTGCGTAGTTAATCTAATGATGTAGAGCGTGGTTGAAAAATCGAAACTCACTAGTAATGTATTTTAAAATAATGTTTGTAATTAAACGGCTATCGGAGAACCACCTAATATTGTTTTGGTTTCATTGAGGTTCGATCAATATAACCAACAAATTAAAAGAGAGATCGGTTATTAAGTCGGCTGCTGAGCGGAAGTCTTTAAACGAGATTCTCAAATATCACTCACACCATTCACACCTCAACTTCCTTAACCTAGCCTCAAACCGCCCTCAATTGAAAGTACGGAATTCTTAAGTGTTCCTCAAACCTTCCTCTAAATCAATAGTCTCCCAACAGAGCTTAATCAACGCATCTATGTTATTAATTGTAGTTGAATCACAATAATTATTAAAGATACAATAAGTTTCAAAGATGAAAACCTTAATTTATCTTTGGCGAATTATCATATTACATGGATATAAAAATTCACAGTAATTATACAGAACAGTAAATATACGACAGTAGTTTTTTCTTGCTTTTGATACCTTTCTTAAGAACAGTTGAAGCCAATTAGCGTTTAGGCATGTTTCTACCTCTTAGTGAAGATGAATACTAGTAAACATAAAGCATACAGAGAAGATATTAAACGGTAACTTTAAAAACGAATCAAAATTTTCGGAATAAAATATTACTGAGAAAACTCCTTACGACAGAATTTGATGGAGTAATGTATTTTTTAAACTCATAATGGTGATATATTTTTACCTAATTGAAATTTATTTGGGATCCATTCATCGCTTCAAGTGTTTAAAACTACACTACGTTTCAGGAAGTAAAAAAATTCCCCTGCTAAAATTGTTTATGTCACCAACGCCTTACTAGCTGGTATTTTTAATGTACGTTCTGACATTTCTTTTTATACAAATATATATATTCATTTTATGTATTGTATTTTATGTTAAATTTTATGTAGACGACATAATTAAACAAGATATTTAATTGATTTTAAATATGCTATTAGTTATAAACTGTTTGGTATTTGAAGTAAGTTTACCTACTCATCAAAAGTTCCTTTGATGCTTTTATAGTTTTGATTGAAATACTGTGGCACAATTTCTTATTCCTTGGAGTTTCTTTTATTGGTTGTATTCATTACTGAAATCGCTTGAGCACAATATTTACAATTATCTCATGTTACATTATTATTCTATATAATTCATGACTATATTTTAAAAACACTTAAAATATTATCAAAATAAAATTCAGATCAATTTGTAATATTACATAAATACAATATATATATACATCACTGCAATAAATCACTGCAACACTCAACATTTGTTCGATTTTCAAGCCCAATGTATTCACAAATACTAGAATTTTCAATACCTCACAATTGACGCAGACCAGTAAGAATACATTGTTAGTTTTTTTATCTGGATCCAATGGTGAAGTCTGAATTTTCATCCAAATAAACTCATAAATAATTGAGATGTAACATTGTATTTTTTCTCCATAAGAATAACAACGTTGAGTAAGCAGGTTTGCCACAACATAAACCGCAAAAAACACTGTGTTTTTACAAATATCAGTGGACTACCTCCAGAATAATCAACATACCGAGTTTCATCAATAAGTAGCCTGAGTTATAAATTAGCCCCCCTCCCTCCACTACTGTTTTCTACATTTTTTAAGTATTGACTCCGGAGCACCACCGACCATTGTTGAGTTGTAAGTACTTCATTTTGTCTATGTTAAAATATTCGGCCACTATCTTGAATCCACCATATTGGATTAACAAATTATTTTTTAAATGGAAAGGTGAGATTGTGAACCATCATATTGAACTACTTTTTAAACTTTTAAAGCGGAGGAACTATTGTTTGAACTACTTTTTGTATGATATTGTTTATGATATATGACATTTTTCTGTACGGGTCTGGACTAACTGCAAGTTTTTGAGTCTGTTGGACGGGATCCCTCCCAAGTCGTGTTCCGGAACTGCAGCCGAGGGAGCACCAGTAACAAAGTGACCGGGAGTGAGAGCTGAGATCCGTTGGGTCCGAGGAAAGTGGCGTACGTGGACGCGTATTCTCTTGGCCTCCACCTGTCAATTCAAATAAAAAGCGTTTATTTCCCCAAACAAAAACTTTCGTTATAGGTAATATTTGTAGCCAAAATGCCGCAATTCGTTTTTGAATACTTGAAAACAAATCATTTTGAAGTGAGTTTTAAGGGCCCTTACTTTAAAACATGGACCTATTCTTGTCATTAGATCAGATAATGACCAGAATATACCAGAATATACAATGATGTGAATGATCATTGTTGAGTGGCATTTGCTTTATGGAGTCGTGTCTAAAAACATATAAATATATTTAATTTTTTAGATTTACAATCCCACCATTCCCTCCGATGCAAGACTCAACCCTTTGTTTATGGGTTCTACATGTTAATTATCTAAAATACCTAATTAAGGAGGACATTTTCTTATTAATATGAAAATAAATAATTGGTAGTAATGAGAAAATTTGAAAACTAATTAACTGCCGGAAATATTGAGTTTGTGTTGACGTTTAAAGCTGAAAGTTTATATTACTGTTCAGTAATTATCACACAATTAAATAAAGAGTATAATTGATACAGTGTGATATTTAGGTAAGGTGCAAGTACTCTAGTTCCCATCTTCTTCAAAGTCGCTAATTTAACTGATCATAGGCTTTTTATACAATATTTGACAGGTTGTAGGAATGGAGCTGGTGCTTCAATGAGCCTTCTTGATTCCAGATAGTCTTATATTGTTTTTTTTTTGGAATATATTTCTTTCCTAAGAAGACATTTTTCTGTACGGGTCTGGACTAACTGCAAGTTTTTGAGTCTGTTGGACGGGATCCCTCCCAAGTCGTGTTCCGGAACTGCAGCCGAGGGAGCACCAGTAACAAAGTGACCGGGAGTGAGAGCTGAGATCCGTTGGGTCCGAGGAAAGTGGCGTACGTGGACGCGTATTCTCTTGGCCTCCACCTGTCAATTCAAATAAAAAGCGTTTATTTCCCCAAACAAAAACTTTCGTTATAGGTAATATTTGTTCTATAATTTAAGAATGTAATTTACAAGCACTAAATTTACATGTCCGTCCCGGAGGATCTATTTTTATAATGACATATTTTAATAATTCGCACAAACATAATTAACATTATTTAACATTTTTAATTTTTAATTTGGATGTAATTATTAGATAGCTACATCATGGGACTTTTTTAACAGGGCATTGCCTTGATTTAATTTTCTGAAAGTCAAAGAACCCCTCAAATATCTTAGGAGAAGCCAAGTGGCATTCATAAGAGTCATCTCCCTGAATAATAGCCGTTTCATGTACGTTCCTTCCTTATGGTTAAAAGTTTCCCGTATTTGGCCCCCGTTCAGGGTATTTTTATAAATAAAAAACGATCAAAGACTATCTGGAGTTAAGAGGGCTTATTGAGGCACCCAATCCATTCCTTCAATGTGTCAAAATTGATATAAAAAACGTTATAGTCAGGATTGAGTTAGTGACGCCGGAGCCACCAATGTGAACGTCAGTCGTCAGTCCTAGAATTTCAACCTCAAGTACTCATATGTTGTAATGACAATCTTCCCTGCAACAGTAATCGGATCATTGGCCTATCAGATGATTATTACCTGCCAGAAGCTGGAAAGAAAAATATAGCTCAGCGCTGACCTCAAATGTTTAGACAGGTCCCAGCTGGGAAATGAAATTTTGTCGATAGGCAATGCAAAAACTCATCTACTTGGCTTTCTCCACCATCTATTCCTTACAAAACCCCTCAGTTTGAACAACTTGTCCTTATTCATATTATCACTTTTATGATGACTGTTGCAGTGAATTTTATCAAGAAAACAGCCTATCTGAGTACTTGTGGTTGAATGACCTAAAGAAGGCTCTGGCGTCATTAACTCAATCATGACGATAGGCTTTTTATACAATATTTGACAGGTTGTAGGAATGGAGCTGGTGCTTCAATGAGCTCTCTTGATTCCAGATAGTCTTATATTGTTTTTTTGGAATATATTTCTTTCCTAAGAAGAAATTTCTCTGTACGGTCGTAGTTTATTAGGCAACGTGTGTACACTTTAACGTACAAAATTAATCTTTTCGAATATTTCTTATGCTAGTCCTGTTTTAGGTCATACTACTTTGTAATTTCTATGGCTTTAAATTCTCTTCTGATCAAAATTTAATTTAATTTTTTTTTAATTATAAAAATCCGTCGAGTGTTCTACTCAGAATCTTTGGATAAAAAACGCCAGTTTCTTTTAATATACTGGGTGTATTTGAAATACACCAACAAACTTTATGATATTGTTCCTGAGATAAAAACAAACAAAAACTGTCATATCAGGATAATTCCTGTACAATTCCATAGGAATTGATGATCATTAAAGTAATCAGTCCCAAAAGATACAGTATACTATCATTATAATGTAGCCTATCTAGCTTCGTTTCCCGTCTGTTAGTCTGTATGTGATGTTTACAAAAAAATCATAATTTACGAACCGCTAGATATATGTTTTTTCACAACGAGTATTAATGGGTATAAGGTATATTGCCCTATGATGGTTTAGTTTTCAAACCTTAACAGTTTCAAGATGGTGGCCATTTTAATTATTCGTTAAACAATAAGTCCAAAATCGGTAGGTTTAAAAACATTTATAGCTATAAAGTTTTATCGCGAAAATATTATTACAAATGCAATGACCCTGCATTTTATAAATCGGATAAAAAATAAGCGAGCTATGATTGTTTAAGTGTATCAGGTGACAGCATTGCCGTGCCGCCCGCGTGCGCTTCGCGCCTTCGCCGCGGCGGGCGGCACGGCAATGCCGTGACCTGATACACTTAAACAATAATAGCTCGCTTATTTATCAACTGATTTTTTTAAATTCAGATATAACATTCTTAATAACATTTACTATAAAACGTTACTGGTATAGATTTTTCTAAACCTACCGATTTTGGAGTTATTGTTTAACGAATAATTAAAATGGCCGCCATATTGAAACAGTTAAGGTTATAAAACTAAACCATCATAGGGCAATAGACCTTATACCCATCAATATTCGTTGTAAGTTTGAAAAACATATCTTAAGCGGTTCGTAAATTATGATTTCTTTTGTAAACATCACATACAGACTGACAGACGGGAAACGAAGCTACATAGGCTATATACTTATATGACATTTTTTGTTTGTTTTGAACTCAGGAAAAATATCCCCAAGTTTGTCGGTGTATTTCAGATAAACCCTGTACAGGATAAACAAAATATGAATAAAACGTAATGTTTGATATTACAATCATACTACATTACTTAACAATCATTATTCAAGCTAACCAGTCATTAATAATTGTCATCAAAAGCTGGCTGACTTCTTAGGAACCTTTTGTGTGGGAGAATTAATTAACGGTGAGTTTTCAGCCTGTCCTATAGTTTTTCTTCTCTACAGACGAGGTAACATCCCAAAACCCTGCACGACCCACAGTTATGAGACACTTTAGAACCCAACAGGTGAAATATAGCGTAAACACTCTCTATAAGCAAGCTACTACAAAGAAAAATTAGAGATATCTTAAACTAGACCCTTAAAAAGTCTCGAATATCAGCTTTTGTGTTTTGCAGTGTTTGACTAACATAAGTTATCATGTTAAAATTCTATACAATTCCATAGGCATTGATGATCATTAAAAAAACAGTCCCAAAAGATCCGGTATACTATCTTGATTTTTTTAGGCTTTAATATGGTCTCTAGATTGTTTTGGGTAGGCGTGTAAGTATACTAACAACACTAGAAGGGAATACACGATTTGTATTCTGTTTTAATTTAAACACAAGTCCACATATCCATAGATACTGCATATTATAAGTCTTACTGTGACACGATACGCTAAATAAACTTACAAAAAGTTCATTTTATTAGCTATGAGTTAATTTTGGACTCAAATGTGAATAGGTTGTAGTTGAAGAACATATGTCAGGAATAAGCCTCAGATTGTGGAAGTGCATAATTAAATTTTTATGTTTTTAAGCATTCACATTTCGTAATAAAAATGAGGCCATACATTAACTTAGAATGTTAGGTTTTATTTAGGCAAAACTATCCATCCTCAAATTTTATGTTGGTTAAAATTGATATCAAACGTGCAATGAAGAATAATATCGGTAATATTTCTGGACTAAATTTCCCCTCTACGACAGTTAGCGGATATAGCAAAGTGTAATGGAGAGTTATGGGTACAACGGTACATACACAGTCCGGTCCCTCTGAACACTGACTCTTAAATCTCATAAACCTGAATTCGTATACTTCATCATTCTGGCATATTTATTTAACAGCACACCGTATTTGATAGGCTCCATTTTCATAACGAGTCCAAACACATTAACTATCCTCCTCTAAAAAAAGTCGAACAACTTTTGAATTGTTGTAGACTAACATCGGGCTATTGATGTTCTATAGACCTACATCGGAAAAATAACACCTCTTGATGAATTTAAAGGATAGACTGTCAAAAAATATAAGAACCCTTTGGATTTCCATCATGCCTCATGGTATATTTCGAGTTGCATAATTTGTAAGAGAACATTTAAGGTTACGATCAGTGGTGTTATTCTTTAACAGCTATTTCTGGACTTACTCACGAATCCAGACTCGTCTTTTGTTTTCTTTTTATTCTTTTATACCACTATTAAGTATAGGTCTTGAAGTATTACTGTTAACTAAATGTTGTCGACATAACACCGTTATGACTTCCACGGAGGCAGAAGGTCAACAAGCTCTACATAGTTCAGTTGGCCCTACTTCAAACTGGACTGAGACCAGTTGCGTGATCCTGACTCACGGAAACGATGAGTCTTAATTAGTTTCTAGATAAGCTTTCTTCGATAAGCTGTAATTTCCTACTCATTTATTGTAATACTTGTTAATGACGTCAACCAATTTTAGGTACTTGTTGTTTTAATGTTTGAGATATGGCTCTTTTTGGGTTTCTATTTCTTGCACCTCGGTTAGGTATTTAAAAGTGGGATGTTCCCTATGGATCTGGTACCAGCAGTTTCTAGTGTGTGGAGTAGCGTGACATAGGGATGTTTGAAATTTGATAGAGGGTTGACTTGGAACTATCCATCGACTATGTTTGTTCCAAAGTGTCATCCAACATTTTTGTGCTGAAACACCTGGAAAAATACTGTGTATGAGAAAAGATTAGTAACAGCGTTCGTTAGACTAGTATTCACTTACTTGTCATTGGTATCATCGTTTGGGGACAATGAACGGAAACAGAATTTAAAAGCTTATTTAAATTTACAAAAGAAGGCCTCTTTTAAATTACGAGAAGGGTAGTATTTAAATTAAAAAGGACTCAATATTGTAGAGAAATCTTCAAAACAATGAGTTTGCTTACCCTTCCTTCTATTTAAATTTTAGAAACGACAATTTTTGTGCGTTATAAAGGTAAATTACATTTATAATTATAACAAAAGAATCAAACAAACACAACATAGACTAAATATATTTCAAAATGTATTGTCCAAATCTGGGTCTAAATTCCTCAACAGTTCACCGCCAATTAAAAAAATTGAACAAAATTTACGACCTCTCAAAAATAAATCAAGGCAATTTTTAACATCAAATGATTTTTACAGTGTTGATGATTTTATAATTTATAATTTTTTGACCATTGTCAAAATTATAGTGAAATAAATGGTTCCGTTTATATTAATTAAAAATTTAACAATAACAATCCAAGTTGATGGAATTAAACTAGGTTGTTATTATCCTTATTATTCTTTTAATAATTTTAAATTTAATTTAGTCACGAGATACTAAACTAATAGTTTAATTTTTTGAGTACCCGCTGGGTTCTGAGAACGATCAGAAGATTCGTCTCTCCAAATATATCAGTAGTAATAGCATTAACAATACATCGTATGGTTCTTTAAACAGCCTTTTTTTCTTCTTTTTTGCTAACGATTTATATCTGTTATTTAAAATTAATGTTATCGAAGGCCTTTTGGGAAATATAATAGCAAGATATTCTTCAGTGTATTTAGATTAATGATAGCACATCAAGTTTTGATCATAACGATGCGATTGGCCTATATATTCAACGCTTATTTATGAATAACTATTTAATAAAATCCGTTCATTACAGAAACTAAATATTTCTGCGTCACCATTTCGAGAGATGGTTGAGTTATTTAGCAGAATATCGGAGAGTCAGTCTGTAATGACGTCGATATTACCGGGATACACCGCCCACTGACACGAGTGCCGGGCGGGGGCGCCAGAAATTGTACTACTCTGAACATGTCATCCTCACAATGGTAGAATATCGGAGAATCAGTTGTAATGACGTCGATATTGCCGGGTCACACCGCCCACTGACACGAGTGTCGGGCGGGGGCGCCATAAATTGTACTACTCTGAACATGTCATCCTCACAATGGTAGAATATCGGAGAATCAGTTGTAATGACGTCGATATTGCCGGGTCACACCGCCCACTGACACGAGTGTCGGGCGGGGGCACCATAAATTGTACTACTCTGAACATGTCATCCTCACAATGGCAGAATATCGGAGAGTCAGTCTGTAATGACGTCGATATTGCCGGGTCACACCGCCCACTGACACGAGTGTCGGGCGGGGGTGCCATAAATTGTACTACTCTGAACATGTCATCCTCACAATGGCAGAATATCGGAGAATCAGTTGTAATGACGTCGATATTGCCGGGTCACACCGCCCACTGACACGAGTGTCGGGCGGGGGCGCCAGAAATTGTACTACTCTGAACATGTCATCCTCACAATGGTAGAATATCGGAGAATCAGTTGTAATGACGTCGATATTGCCGGGTCACACCGCCCACTGACACGAGTGTCGGGCGGGGGCGCCATAAATTGTACTACTCTGAACATGTCATCCCCACAATGGTAGAATATCGGAGAATCAGTTGTAATGACGTCGATATTGCCGGGTCACACCACCCACTGACACGAGTGTCGGGCGGGGGCACCATAAATTGTACTACTCTGAACATGTCATCCTCACAATGGCAGAATATCGGAGAGTCAGTCTGTAATGACGTCGATATTGCCGGGTCACACCGCCCACTGACACGAGTGTCGGGCGGGGGTGCCATAAATTGTACTACTCTGAACATGTCATCCTCACAATGGCAGAATATCGGAGAGTCAGTCTGTAATGACGTCGATATTGCCGGGTCACACCACCCACTGACACGAGTGTCGGGCGGGGCGCCATAAATTGTACTACTCTGAACATGTCATCCCCACAATGGCAGAATATCGGAGAATCAGTCTGTAATGACGTTGATATTGCCGGGCCACACCGCCCACTGACACGAGTGTCGGGTGGCGCGCCATAAATTGTACTAGTCTGTACCAGCGAGCACAGAATAATATAGAGAGGCGACCCGGGCCTGCCGGTGAAGCAGCCTCTGAGCGCTAGACCCAACTGTCAATGCGGCCGCCGTGGATGAATCACCTTACTGGCGAGCGTCTGGACACGAGCTCGCTGATTGGACACTCCTACTGGCTCCGGAGACAGTGTTTGTGTGTTGTTGTTTGTTGATGGCGATGAGTACACGTTTTACCACGTGTTTTATTTAAAATGCCGATTAATTGTGTGGCTTATGGTTGCAGTTATAAAGGGAAGATTGATGGACAAGGTTTATTAACTTTGCATTACTGAAAATCTGTGCAGTGAGTTCGTGGTTGTGAGGATTTTGACGTTGTTCATAATCTATAAATAAAATTATACAACCTTCGATTCATTATCATTATTCACATAAATGATGGAATCATCGCAAACTCAATGTATTTTCTTTAAATCATTTACAGCCAGACTCAGTACATTAGAGCCCCTCATATCCGGCCTCGGTTTTACCATATTTCCCACGGCTTACAGCCGTGTTGACTCTCTGATACTCTCTCACGATATCTCTTAGATTGCTTACGTTGTATTATTTCCCTTTTTGTGTACATTGTACTGTGCACACTGCATAGTTGAGCTAGTAACCTCTACACATTTTATACATTGTTATCCAGGGCGGTTATTAATGGTTTTGCTCTGACAAGTGTAAAGTGTTGTGTTGTATTTTTGCTTTATTATAACCAAGAGTATTTTTTTAAATACCCCCCAAAAAATACTAAAACACTACTTTGGATGTTATCCATTAGCTACGTAGCCTCTTATTATTAGGGTTAAATTATCGGTTTCCTAATATGATGGTTTATCCGGACAAATCGTTATCCGGCCAAGGCGTTATTCGGCTAAGCTCAGTCCCGTGGTGGCCGCATGTGGATGTTCTACATTGTTGTGCTGAAATGAAAAACAAAATTCAGATTTCAGTGTTTGCCATCACTTGCAAGTTAATTTTGTTTAAATTTCTTTATATAAAGGAAGGCCAAACTTTAAAAACCTGTGGGGCGAAACCCTTCCGATAAATATTGTTCATTAAAACTGTCATAAACAATATTCACTATCATAGCCGTTACAATATTTTTGCCTATGTTTTTATAAAGTGGTTGTGATTATAGTATATTTCAAATAGTACGTTATCAAATTTACTAAGAAATTATGCATGGTAAAATTACAATATCACAAATTAGCAGCTTCAATTGTCTGTTTTAATATAATATGATAGTGCAATAGCCCGCGCCCGGCGGGACGCAAGCGTCGAGTTGTAATAATCTCCTTTTAAGAGGATTAATAAACGAACCTTTTACCGTATCGAAAAACGTTACAGCAATAATTGCAGAGGAACTAATTATCTACATTTTTCTTCCTGGAAGTAAGTTTCTACCATAAAAATAAAAAAAATCCTAGCTCACTGACTTTTTCATGTTTTAATACAGTATTTCCACTTAACTTGTCGTGATTAAAAACTATTCATTTGCGTAAACTAAAATATTTGTACACCTTTAGACACTTCAGTAAATGTAGATTACAACAATGTAAGTTTTATACGAAAAATTTATTCGTACAAACGTAGGGAGGCGTATAAACGAGATTGATGTATGCCTGGCAGCGGTCATGTGTTGCCGCATGGAGGGTTGGGCGGGGCAGCGCTTCGCGGTAAAAGTAAAATAACGCTCTGTTTAACCTGTCTTCCTGGGAAAACTAGACGCACTAGAAAAAAAGTTAAATACAAAGTGTAAAGTTGATTTCATTAGCTACAACTATCGGGATGTAATAAAATAGTCTTACAGCACTTAAGATATATTTACACTTATACTGATTCACATACAGACGGTAAACATATATAAAAGATGGTACTAGGCTATCGATTTCGACCAGTCACACCAGTCATCATCAGGCCAATGAGATCCCAAAAGTAATAACAACACGTAATATGCTAATGAAAAAGTTGTCTACTACTTTCGTGCAGACAAAACTCACCCGACCAAAAATTGAAAAATTAGTAGCCGACTAAATTTTTCATGTCATCAATTAAAATTTAAATGGGATTGGAAAAGAAAATCTAGTTATTTAATATGATATTGTTGGTTGTAAATGTTAAATATTGTCTCATCAACAGCTGCTGACATTCTTCTACAGTCTTACAAAATTTCAATTTTTTTGGAAATGCCTGATTTCAATTTTTTTGGATCGGAGAGTCAGTCTGTAATGACGTCGATATTGCCGGGTCATACCGCCCACTGCCACGAGTGTCGGGCAGGGGCGCCATAAATTGTACTGCTCTGAACATGTCATCCTCACAATGACAGAATATCGGAGAGTCAGTCTATAATGACGTCGATATTGCCGGGTCACACCACCTACTGCCACGAGTGTCGGGCGGGGCGCCATAAATTGTATTGCTCTGAACATGTCATCCTCACAATGACAGAATATCGGAGAGTCAGTCTATAATGACGTCGATATTGCCGGGTCATACCGCCCACTGCCACGAGTGTCGGGCGGGGCGCCATAAATTGTATTGCTCTGAACATGTCATCCTCACAATGACAGAATATCGGAGAGTCAGTCTGTAATGACGTCGATATTGCCGGGTCACACCACCCACTGCCACGAGGTTCGGGCAGGGGCGCCATAAACTGTACTGCTCTGAACATGTCATCCTCACAATGACAGAATATCGGAGAGTCAGTCTGTAATGACGTCGATATTGCCAGCTCACACCACCCACTGCCACGAGGTTCGGGCAGGGGCGCCATAAATTGTACTGCTCCGAACATGTCATCCTCACAATGGCAGAATATCGGAGAGTCAGTCTGTAATGACGTCGATATTGCAGGGTCACACCGCCCACTGCCGCGAGTGTCGGGCAGGGGCGCCATAAATTGTACTAGTCTGAACATGTCATCCTCACAATGGCAGAATATCGGAGGGTTGTGCTGTCACGATATGCATAGGGCTCAGGGCATAACTACATATTTCGATATTTGAATTATGTTCTTTGTACCAAACTATTTATTGTGAAAAATGTTTTTGTCTTCAAACTAGAGCCTCGATTATATCAAAATATAAATATTTTATATTTATTTTATATATTTTAAATATATTAAAATACATATAGTTTACCAATGCCTTAAGTATTTAAGGAAATGACAGTCTAACCTTGAAAATCATAAACTTAAAAGTCCCTAAAATAGTTTAGTATTTTACAGGTTTCAGTTTTATTTTGACAGATTAAAGAATGAAATAAACAACATGATATGCCATTGCTTTCATTATCCTGAAATAAATATTAGTAAATTGAAACTGATATTTTTCATTAGGATTTACTCATTAGTACAAAATATTATTCCCTAAGGCTTCGTTGTATTATTATAAATTAGCATTTTTGTATTATATTATGAATTTCCCTTATGGCTGCGTTCTCCTTTGAGTTAGGTTTGCGTAAACTTCAAATATTTACAACAACTTTTGTGAATTTCAAATTTATGAAAATAACCATTGAGAAAAGTACAGTTGTAAAGTAAATAAATAATTTAAAGAGCAAAAGTACAATATATACCTGTGCAAATATAAATTTAAACTGGGGGGAACAAAACAGTTCTGGATTTTATATTGAACCAAATTAACTATGTCAAAGGAAGTTTGTTTATGTAATAGTAATTATCTTAGAAGATCAATTCTTCTCTGCAATATTTACCTGAGAACTTTCAAGAGAAGCCAAAGAAAGATTATAGTCTAAATACATTAACGGGAGTCTAAATAACTGTTAGAAAAACAGTAAAAGTAGGCTACATCGAACATTAGAATTGACTTAGCTTATGTATTAACTCTAACCTTTTTCTAGTGTTCTGATGGTGGGTAACTGAGAAAACCCAGATTTTTTGGTCGAAAGTAGAGTTATTTTCCTGATTAAGATGGTTATCTCTGTAATATGACCATGTTTTGCATTAAGATATATACTTTTGATAACCAAATTCGAAAAAAACTCCGTTTGTAAATGACACATAGTTGGACGTGTCTCTAAATTATCCAAATATTTAGATATCTAAACATTTTTGTAAATGTACTTATAATGATAAATATATGAGCTTATTTTTGTAAATGTTTAAACGATAGCTAACTTGAAACGGAATAGAAAATAAAATGCAAGTCGAATTTAGTAAGTTATTAGATTCAATAATTAGACAAAGTTTCGTGATGTTACCATTAACCGTTTCTGTCACATGAGGGCTTTTGTAAAACTATATAGAGGCTGCCAAACTAACCTTTTATGAAGATTAGACATTCTCTTTGTTGTATTATTAGCTGTTTCTGACTTGACAAATGACGCGATGAAAGTAGGTGCAATCGAAGCTGCACACCATGTATAATTTGTTTTGCTTTAGCTAGTTTTCTAAAATGTTTGATACTGCAATCCTGTGTATAGGAACCACACTTGCCCACTCTCTAAGCTGTTTTTAGTTGGTTTAGATGTACAACACAGTGTCAAGAATGTAATACCTAAAGTTTGTAAAGGAAAAAAATAAACTACCATAATCTTCTTTCAGATGATTTCCTCAGGGAAAGCATTGCCCGTCGTGACAACTCTGCGCTGTCCGTATCTCATCTAAGAAAATACTAATCCTTCGGATCATTTAAGTCGACGAACGAGACTCTAAGGCGTTGTCAACAATTGTATTGACCTTGTTTCCTTTAAGAATAATTAGTTTCTTCAAAATAATTATTTTTCGTGAGAAAACAGAACAAATAACCCACAACATTTTTTACATGTCAAACAAAAGTGTTGTTATTATTTTCAAAGTTTAATGGAAGGAGTAAACTAAGAATAAGGATACAACTTTGAAAGGAAGCCGTATTTTAATAAAACGTAAGATAATTTAACAATGATGTATATACATTTATTTATATCTTTATATCATTTCTCAAGGGTGTTTTTTCGTCGGCAGGCTATATCTCCCTTAATTCTTCATCTAAACTATTAATTGAGAAACATTTTGAAGATTAACTCCACCGTATAGTCGAAAAATAAACGAACAATTGAAAACCTTAAAAACAACAAGCAACAAGTTCAAATCACTCAAAACAGGGGTTTCAGTATGCAAGCCAATGTGTAAATACTCTATGTATACCTTGAAGCAAGCTTTGCATGCACAATTATACTGTATTATGGTATAGTTTATTATTAAAATAATGCAAATAAAGGAAATTAAATTAGCGTTGCTGGTCAAAATATAGATCTATACTTAAGCTTAGAATACAAGTGATAGTTTCGAGTGGTATGCGTCGTGCGCTACTGTCTTAAAATTAAAAGCTATAGTCTTAAACCTTGTTGGAATCGTATATACCAGAGAACGAGCTACTTTTTTGTGAGGATGAACTCAGCTGCGAGGACAACTGATCTGGATCTCAAACCTCCCAGTGCGATCAAGGAACAAGGAAGCTTGGTTTAGCGTAATTAAGGGTGCGCCCTACCCCAGACTGAATGATTGTTGTTCAGCGCCGCGCCGGCGCCTCCAACAAGCAGGGCCATGCATATTTACGCTTGAAGACCATTTTGTTCTCCTCGATCGCACTGTTATTTTACAGATTTCTACCAAACTATTTGCAGTTTCACACTTTTCAGATTCCAATCTAGAGATTGTACGATTAATTTTTTCCAAAATAATTTTTTTCTTTACGTTAGGAAGCTTTAGAAAAACGCTTAATTTCAAACTTTACTAATGGCCTACTCCTTATTTTGAATTAAAAAAAAACTATTTTTAAATCGTATGATCTCTAGATCAACATTTAATGAAAGAAATAACAACAAATTATTTTTATTTGGTTAACAATTGAGCCTACAATGTGGGAGATGCAAACCCCTTACTTTAGCGTGCGGAAGGCAGGTAGGGCGCACCCTTAAGGTGGTGCAGTCGACTCTATTGACAAGCTATTCCGCCTAGAGGTCAGGCCAGTCGCTGCTCACTCACACACATGCAGAGTCCCGGATGCTCACTCACACACACGCAGAACCCTCCCCTCAACTACCCCCAACCCCCAACTTCCCCAAGTGGTCAATCCACTTTCACTCAGCTGGGCTTGCTACTCGCCCTGCCCTGAACCTTCATCGGGCAACAAGATTCTGAAATGGCAAATAGCAAGCAGCACAGCGGGAACTCAACTCAACCAGCCTCTCCGCATGTGTTATAAACAGATTTATTTGTTATACAATTTTCAGCGTTTATACACGTTATACAATTTGTTATACCATTTAAAAATGTCATATTTAATGAATTTAGGCAAGTCTCTCAAATCTATGATATCGTAGATAAAATTAATTATAAAAACGTATTTTAACAAGTTGGAAACGCTCTACTAACATACAAATAACCCCGTCGCAGCAAACCTGCGTGCTCAGCGAATTTCCAATGCATAAATATGTGCCTCGCTACCACATAAAGCCACTTACCAAGTTACATAACAATACATACGTAAATAAGTGATATATACTATTTTTATTATCGATTTATTTGGACTTTACCTATCACTTCTAGTGTTTAAAACACTAGAAACAATATTTTTTAAACCCTAGAAGCGATAGGTAAATCCCAAATAAATAAATTATAAAATTCAAATCCATCGCTATTATGAGTTTCAAAAATACAGTATAACATTTTATTTTAGTGCTGAGTACGCAGGTTTTCGCTGAAATAAGGAAGATAAGAAACTTTTTTTATACAATTATCAAAATAACTCAAGAAGGTGAAGCTTCATACCTTTATTTATTTAATTTAGGTTCATAACTAAGGGAGGTAGGCCATATCAAACATTAACACTAGGGCTGAGTATGAAGGTTTGCTGCTTCGGGGAAAATAAAAAATTGTTTTTTATGCAAAGCATATAAATAGGCCAGAACTAGGTCAATTCACATACCAAAATTTCGCTAAAATATGATCACTTTAAAGAAACTGGAAAGAGTATTTTTTATTTGAATTAAACAACAGATAATTTTAATCAAATATTTGTTTACAAAAATCGAATTAATACAGTTCATATGATAACAGTTTTTAACAAGATCCAGTATAAAATACGATTGAATCACGGATAAAATATCTGATAACAATTTAAACACATTAACTTTGAAACAAAGTCTAAGGCATCAGTAAACTACTGGTAGTAATCCTAACAACATATTAAAATATCAGAACTAACAGTTTGTTTGCGATTTTAATGTACTATATATATAATTGGCCTAGTAAAGCAATGGTTAAATATTTCTCTACTATAGTGAAGTTTGTAAACTTCAGATGTGCCCAAAAAACGGGTGGCAGTTTGGTAGTACCCAGATAGGGAGGGAGGCAAATGGTTTCCAAAAATATACATTACCACCAAGAGATATTCTGGTAAACCATGTCAGTCAGGTCCCGAATTTTGTATTACTTGAATTCCTTTACAGCAACTTTAGAGACTCATGCGGACAGTTAACATAAAACCAATAGACACGGTCCGAGACAGTCCGTAGAAACCACAATACCCCATGTTTAAGAGTAGGACTGGCTGACTTTACCCAAAAACAGGCTGTGAGAGTAAGAGTATTTTTTTCTGTTAATGTGCAAGTGTAAAAACTTTAAAATGACACATCGATTGAGAAATAACGACGTAGCGGGCCAAAAACGAAATTCCTTAGCGATTTAATATGTAAGACTGGGCCGTATTTAGGACCTCTGGGGCCCCGGGCGAATACGAAAATGGGGCCCCCCTAACATAAATACAAGCATGTATGTAGGTATACATACAATAGATATTTCTCTATTCCGTAATATAACCTTATTAATTTTAATTGTCTAGTCTGTAATAAATACACCAAATATACAAATAATTAACAAGTTGTAATTTGTTGTGAAAACTTTAAAAATTTCCAAAATAATAATGTTGTATTTAATTTTCTTTACAGGATTTAGTCTGGTTTTAGCTCTCAAGCCTATATCCAACAAGTTACTAATATATTAAGTTAATATACAATAAAAAACATTATGACTAGTTAAACCAACAACTTATAAATTTAAAAAGAAATATCTCGTGTAATTGCTTTACCACAAAAATAATCGTACTAACATGAAAACAATCAAAATATAGCACATATGAAATGTTTTGTTATGTTATGTTTTGTTATAATAAATGTTATATTATATGTTTGAATTCAATACACATTGATTTGGAACTCTTTAAAAGGTCGTAGATCAACATACTGCTGGATAGACTTTATTAAATAGTATTTCATGCAGTATAGACGGTAAAACTCCTTTCTCGCCATTTATTGGCTGAAAAATCATAAATTATATGTTCAAGTAACATAGGCAACGCCAACGCAAAATATAATTTTCTAAACTCTGGTTTAGTGCTAATTCAAAGGTAACTTTTTACAAGTTTAAACTTTAAAACATGTTCTTATTCCGGATGCATTTGATATTATCGCACATAAAAATATTCTTAAAGAGATTTAAATATTTGGAAATGTAGTAAAAAGTCAGTTATATTGTAGACGTTTGTACATTATTTTCGAGATAAGTTTACGTGATTTTGATACAATGATCTTTATCATTGGGCCTTGTTTCTTCCTACGTTAAACTTGATGTGGGGGGTAATCGCAGGATTCAGTGTTGGCAACAATGATAAGCATACATCCCGTAACACTCACTGATACCGGGGCAGTGCTGATCGTATTGAGTAATAATTAAAGTAAACAAAGCAGACTTTTTAAATCCCCATGCATTTCTTATGGGGGATGTTCTACGTTGTTGTTCGTTTGCTGGTAAATATTTAGAAATATTGTTATTTTTCCCGAGTCCCTGGGATCAAGACCTCTCCCATTAACCTGCAATTAGCCAAACTCACACAATTTTGACTTAAAAATTTCGCTTACAGACGAAATTATATATAAAGACGATACGAACAAAATAACAACAACAAGAAATAGGCTAAAAGCTACCGTACCATTATTATTATCATCTTTATTATTAATTGTATCATCATATTTAGGATAACCTCAAACAATTATGACTACTCAGTGTCCTAAGTTAACTGACTTTCGTAACCAATTATAGTTTTGATACTATTATTTAATTACTTTATATTTGGCTGTTTGTTCCTAATAATTTATAATATATCAAAATTAGTTTTGTGCAACAATAACAACAAACTTAAATCGGCTTGAACGGAATATGCAACTTCCAAGTACGGCAGAGCATGGCTGTTATAATTTATATTAAACAATACAATACATACAATCTATGCTCAGCAAAATAAGTGCTCTACAATGCCATCAGTAGTTATGTTTCAAATCTTACCTGGCCAATTTTAGTTACTGGATTTGGGCAAGTTTATCAAGTCCGCACATGGTATTAAAATAATACAAATTATTGAATGACTTTGGATTTGATAATTAGTTTGAACGTACACCTTTTACATCTTAAAATTATTTGTATTGTTTTCAGTTAAGAAATAATCAACTTTTTCAGAACAATTTTTAAATAAAATGTGGCGTTTTTGTCTTAAGAATAAATTGTTAGGGCCTAATTAACAATTGTAAAAATATATTAAACATCTTTGATGGGCATAAAGAAATCTGACTTCAGGCCTGAATACAACTTAACACAACCTGGCTTTTAGACCTTTGTTTTATTTGCAAGGAAGATACCTCCTCTGTCACGGGGTGACGGTGCCGGCAGTCGACGCGGCGGGCCGATGCGGGGTAGTGAGGGAGAGAGAGAGGAGATGTGTGAGAGAGTAAAGGGATGTGCGAGTGAGAGAGACATATGGTGCGCGGGTGCCTGCACGTGCGAGTCGGGGCGATATGGGCGGCTCAGGGGTAGATAGGTGTCTGGCGCGGGCTAAAATTAAAAAGTTTATTGTACACAACTTTTTTATGAAACCTAATTTTTACATATTCTTGTGTAAAACTGTCTTTGTACACCCTTGGCTTGGGTTAGCTGAAGTTTTAAAACCACTCGAATAAAAAACAACCGAGATACAAACTTTATTTCCTGAAATAATAAAAATTTTACTAAAATCTATTTAGGTTACCCTTAAGTATATTTTTTGTAAATGCATAAACCAATTTTGAAACATTTGTGATTGGCCGTTTTCAACTGGTGTATAATTCAAAATACCTCTAAAACGGCACTTCAAAGGGTGAAAAAACCAACATAACGGAAATATTTTTCCAAAAAAATGTGTGTTTACGGTTTGCATAATCGTAATAAACAAAAAACGGTGAGAAAAAAAATTAAAATTTTTTTGACTGCACAGCCTTAAGCCATTTTTATTACAACTTACTTTAGTAATTATAATTAGTAAAGTTAAATACTTAAAAAATGCATATGGCCGAAATGACTAACTATGGAACAATGCACATTACCTGTATTTTGCTTTTTTATTCGGGCTTTTAATAAGTTAATTTGATCAAATACAATTTTGCTTCTTTTGAATCCATGAGCAAATTCAAAAAACGTATTACTAAACATCAACTAATATTGAATTATCAATAGAAAAACAATTAAATTACAAAATTAATTACAGATCTGAGGATTGAATCTAATCAACAGAACTGTGTTGAAAATGATTCAAAATGCTTGTTAAGACAATTATTTGTCAGTTATATCAAAGCGATTTCATAACTCATTATGAAGTTTGCGAAGAAGAATCGCATTTTGCTTCTAAATAATTAAACTTTTCAGCTGAATGAGCTCGGTTTTCTAATTATTATGGCTTGGTTACATCCATTGTGGTTAGACAATGTAGCTTCTTCAGTATTTTAGGATTATTTTTGCTAATTAATTTTATTACATTACGGTAATGTTTTTCTACGGTGCTGTGTTGTTTGTCTTTTTAAAATTAAGATATCATTAATTTTTTAAAGTTAGTAAATAACCTTCAGTAACCCAAATTTCTTATGTAAATATTTCTTTAAGAGCATGAGTAGAAACGCTTTATTTTATTTTTGAAGTTGTAATCTGTAGAGACGTTATGTTCAATTGTTTTTTCCACTCTATCGAGAGTAGCGAAGCCAAACATGGCGACGGATACCCGAAACCATTGTTAGCAATATCCAAGACACAAGTAGGCAGATCACCTATGAGTCAAGGGCAAGATTAGTTCTATTCGAGAAAACCTAGTGCTTGGCTGAAACCACAGACCACAGAAAAAAGGTTCCAGAAAAAGGCATCCAGGGTATACAAGAGAAGCACAAATTAATACTTGGATTGAGTTGTGACTTTGTTCTTAAAAATACACATAAAAGTTCAATAATTAGTTAATTTTTTAAAGTTTTTTTACCAACTGATATACCAACAAAATAAATTACTTCATTTACTAACATGAATTATTCAGTATATGTTTGGATGGTTCTTACATTGTTAAAGCTTGATTTCTCAATACACTAACAATCTAATAGAACTATTTTACAACATTCAATAACAATAATTGAAACCAGGGTCTATACAAATTATGTTTGAAACTATAAGAACATCATTCTGTCTGTGCCCAATAGTTACAGCCCAATACAAGGGAATAAGTAACATATAAAAATCTGCAGGAAACAAAAACAATTTACTAACTTATTTATTAGAAGATTTTACTCAACTAATTATATTTGTGGATCTAACAACTCTACAAAATTAATACTTTATTTACAGTTCCCAGTCGTTCATAAATATGATGTCGAGCATTATTAAATCTTCATAATTAATAGCATAGTATTTGTCTAAACTTATATTTGTTTAAGCACCAAGATGGCGGACTTAACAAAAACAGGCTTCTCCAACTGCAGTGTAATAGGGATACCCGATCTATTTCTTTCTGTGGTAATACAAACAATAGAAAACTTACTGTGGTTGAAACCTATTGTTGTAGTTTATTTCATTGACATCTACCACGAGACGATCACGTAAAGAGGATTTGTATCAGGCAGTTGATTCATTTTCGGAGAAAGATAGTTTAGTTATAATAATAGATTTTATATTATAGCCATAACCCCCCGCTGAGGTACGATAAATCTTTTTCGAAGTGCTAATAGTAGAAGTAGTCGTAGGTTTGCCAGTATATTACTAATTTAACTAAATAATGTATGTGCCCAATAACTGATAACTCTTCGATTTTGATAGAGACTATTTGAATGTTTTCTTTTAATTAAAAATGTATATATATATAATTTGTGTTTGTCACAGACTACCACATTAATGTTGTTTAATGAGATATTTTAATGGTTCTCAATTACGCTTATCAAGGTTAGAGTTGTTAATTTGGTAGTTTGTAATTTTTGCGGTTTACATCATGATTAATTTTGTTTTTCTTAATTTATTACTTCCCCAGAGACAGAAGAGAGGTGTGAACACCTAGCGGCTTGGGATTACACGTTCAGTAGATATAATTAATTCATCGCGCTGTAGACTTTAGGGCATTGTGGCTTCCAGATAATAGAGAGTTGTTGATGAAGTTGTTCGGAGGGAAGTATTGATTTAGGTTGAGGTATGTTGAATAAATAATGTTCAAATAATTATCTTTTAACCTTTGTCCCTCTAAAATAGTTCAGCTAAAACTTGTGTGGCAATGTTTGGACCTATTCCTTCAATGATTTTTGGAATTTTTGAAACAATGCACGTTAGTTCATTTCAGTTAAATTGGCCAGTGGTTTTTTATTTGGTTTCTTGTATTTTTTTATACACAATAAATAAAAACACCAATGTTGTAAATATTGGTTAAAAGTAGTATTAGTATTATGTATATATATATATTTTTTGTATTATATTAAATGATCTTACGTTATGAACTAAATAATTATGCCCTAAAGATAAATACTACAAAAGAAACCTTGTATGGTTTTTCAGGTATATGTATTAGGCAGTGAACAAGTAAAATTTTTCGGAGAACTATAACATTGTAATAATAGTGCAGTTTTCACAACAAATCATTGTTATTTTCCCCTAGTGACTAATTTGGAGTTGTCTGATTTTCTCAAACTGCCCACAGGCCCATAAAATCTTTTAAATTATAGTTTCCGTCGTCAAAGTCAAAAGTCAAAGTCAAAATTCTTTATTGTCGTAAGCAAAATAAAATGCGATGACAAAAGTCAGTAATATGTACATGGAATTATAAAAATGTTTGACGATATGTATAATACAAGTCAAACTTATAACTAAACAACTGAGTCATCGTTTAAAAATAAATGTACACTGTAATATTCTTTAACAACTAAAAATTCTTTCACGCTATTCCTGAATATTTTAAAATCATTTAACAATCTAAAATTATTTGGAAGGCTATTGTACATCTTTATTGCTGAATACAAAACTTGCTTCTGAAAAAATGTGGTGGAATGTGGTAGGATTGCCAGGCGGTTGATAGGGCGAAAATTGTATGAGGAGGACTTTTTTGAAAATATTCTCGATTTTTCATAATTAAACAGGTTGATTCCAAAATATATAGACAAGGGAAAGTCAGAATTTTATTATTTCTAAAAATTCCTTGACATGACGTCGACGATCTCAGCCCGAATATGACTCTCAGTGCCTTCTTTTGCAATTTTAATATGCTTGCAGTAGCCGTTCTTTCATATCCCCAGATAGAAACAGCATATGCAAGGTGTGGATAAAAACAACCATAATATGCTGCCATTAAAATATCTAGATTAGAGAAAGTAGATAACCTACGCAGTATAAAAATACCACAGCTCAGTTTCTTAGACACTTTATCAATATGGGATGAAAATTTCAGATTTGAGTCAATTATTAAACCTAGAAAATTAGTTTCCCAGCAAGAATTAAGTTCAATATCACCTATTAAGACTAACTGATTAGAAGATTTAGATCTTATACAAAAATCAATGTACTTAGTTTTATCACCGTTAACAAGAAGATTATTTGAGTCCAACCACTGCAATAAGGAACTACCCTGAATAAACATCTCAATTTCAAGTTGATTTCTGCTTTTGTTTGATACACAAAATGATGTATCATCTGCAAAGAGGCAAATATTACCTTTACCAACTGAATCAGTTATATCATTCATAAAAAGCAAGAAGAGCATCGGACCAAGAACCGAACCTTGAGGAACACCAGAACTTATCAAAGTTTGAGTTGATTCATGGTAACGAAGACATCCAGAAGGGTCAATGTATGGCATTGTTACAGACTGAATCCTTCCCTTTAAATAAGACGATATCCAGTCCTGTGCGACTCCTCTTAAACCGATACGCTCTAGTTTTGAAAGCAATAGATTATGGTTGACGACATCAAATGCCTTTTTTAGGTCCAAAAAAATTTCCATTACATGTTCGTGACCTATCCAAGGACGAGACAATATTCGAAATAAAATCAAACATAGCATCAAGGGTAGACTTACCCTTCTGAAAACCAAACTGCTTGTCAGACAGAACATTATTTGCATTCAAAAAATTGTTTTATCGGGTTAGAAAGATTTTTTCCAATAATTTAGAAAACGTGGATTGGATTGCTATTGGTCTATAATTCAAGATCCTTTCGTGTATATTTACTGTTTTATCCTCCCCAATCAAACGAGGTTTTCAGATTTTAAGTCTCAGTTCTTGATTTTATTACCAGTTTTATTATCAGTTCCGTTACATATTCATTTTTGAACGATAGGTCTTCGAAGAAAAATTGAGATTTATAAACTTTCACAAAGGTGCAATTTGTTAAAATTTTATGTGGCACAGCTTTCCTATTATTAGTACAGAAGATTACCTGTATTTGGGTCTTTTTAGCCCTTCAATTGGCAATATCAAAGCACAGAGACACTGTAGTAAAACCTTAACTTTTAAATGCTAAAATTATATGGCAAAATAATACAAATATCACTATGGAATACTATGTTTGATACAAATTTTTTTGTGATATTAATGTGAGACCGGACCGCTGCAGCCTTGATTGCTGCTATGACATAATAGCGTGATACCGAAACGAAAATAACAGCTGTTATAGATGATTATTTATTCGAACTCTCAACTTCAGGTATGATATCCTGGCTACTATAGGCTTACTTCTAGCGAGAATCGCAATAAGGTTTCTTCTTAATTAAAAATTATCAAAAGTTTCAGAGTGTAGGGGCCTATATATTATATAATTATTATAATATACCTGAGTACCCTTGTTTTTGATAATGTAATTTATTTTAGACTAAATGTTTAAAGTAAGGTAATTTCAAAATCAAACATTTATCTACTCTAATAGGTAACTATTATTTAAATTTAAATTGATCTCTTGTGTTAACTTTAGTGGAATAATATTACAATTTTTTATCTTATTGGTTCAGTTTTGTAATATTTTCTAGTTCGGGATTATTAATTTGTGAATGTTAATTAGTGAAATGGGATTTTTAGATGCAAAATCATTCGATCACACTCTTGACCTTTACAGGTTAATGAGAGCAAGTTATTACTACCCTTTACGCCTAAATATCTCTGACAAGATACATTTATGTTACAAAATTATGCAATGAATTTGTCTATTTGGTATCCTCCGAGCTTTTCTGAATTGACGTGAACAATGGACAAGGAATTTATTACACAGTGATAAGTTTTCCACCTTAATTTCGCCTAGTAAGTTTTAGACATATTTATTTCAAAATAATTCTTCTCTTACTTTGTTCATATTTATTAGACCATAATAATAATAGTATAATAATAATCACCAACAATTCGCAGACAATTTAATTTACAATTATGGGCTATTTTAAACAATGATGAAAAATCGAGAAAAATAAAATAAAACACAACTAATTCCGGGTTGTGTTTTCTTAAGTGGATTTATAATGTAACAATTAATTTGTATCGGTAAACTTGCATAGCTGTACATACACTTCTGTATATTTTTATTAAAAGAACAACTGTTATAAAGTAAATAGCCATCTGATTGCTTAGGGAAATATTGTATCGGTAGAACCGAATATTCGGTATTCAGTAAGCCAGAGACACAACTCCTTACACGACCTCAAGGAACTTTACGTTCAATCAATATTTTGTAAATATATTAAACGTTTATTGTTGTTGTCTTTGTATGATTATTGTACTTTACTCCAAGATATGTTTTCAGCAAGTTTCAATAAATAATATAAACATCCGGTAACCACATTATAAATATCGTTATTAATGGAATTATGGTTACACACTTAACCTTTGATAATTATAATAATATCATGATAAACAAAAATATAAACTCATCATGACAAAATAATAATAATAAGTTCCAATAATAAGTTTTCATTTCATAAAATTACAATGGGTAATTTTAAAAATATTTGGTTCTAAGGGGGCACTTTACTTATAAAAACCAGCCAGAGTTCGCGTGATCTATGACAACGATGTTACCAACTGTTTTATGAAAAAAGTTAGATGTTTCTTTCAAAACTAAGTTAATGGGAGCAGTTAGACCGAGGATTTCATTATCATATTTTATTTCGTTTTCAAGATGTATATAAATGCAATATAAAAAGAAGCTGAACGTACATGCGTGCTTCTCAAAACGTCACAATTGACAAAATCACTCGATGTAAAGCTGATGGTAGGAGGGGGTGTTAAGAGGGTTACGAAAACGTACACGTAATCATAAGATCTACAATTCAACCCGTTTACTTTAACTTATATTTGAAATGTTTTAAAACATTATACAAATATTACGTTTATACAATTATTTGTCATATGACAAATATAAGAAAATTAGATTCTAGTTTTATAAAACCTAAGCAGTAGTTTTCTTGTCTAATATTAAATACCCCCGTCACAACAAACCTGCGTACTCAGCAAATTTCCAATGCATAATATATGTCTTAATACCACATAAAGCCGCATACCAAGTTTCATAAAAATATATTCACATATAAGCGATATATACAATTTTAATTATTAACCATAAGAATTACATTGGTGATGAGTACGTAGGTTTGCTGAAACAAAGAGCACAAACAATTTTTTATGCAAATGTAAATATAATTTAACTAGTCGAAGCCACATACCAAGTTTCAACAATATTCAATCATAAATTAGCGCTATATAACATTTTAATTACTCTCCATAAGAAAAACGGGGCTGAGTAAGCAGGTTTGCTGCAACAAGGAACAAAAAGTGGGGTTTTATGCACATATCAATATAACTCAACAAGGTGAAGCCACATACCAAGTTTTCTTAATTTATGTTCATAATTAAGGGAGTCATTACATTTTACTTATTCTCCGTAAGAATAACATGGGGGCTGAGTACGCAGGTTTGCTGCTACTGGGATAATCAACAAAAATTAGTTTTTTTTGTACAAATATCAATATACCAGAACTACGTGAAGCCACATACCAAGTTTCGTCAATATACATTCATAAATAATCTAGATATCAAATTCTATTTATTCTCCATAAGGATAATATTGGACAACGTACTGTGTTTAGTATTTTAATATCTCTGCAACGGTTGGACGTAGAATTTAAACACCAAAATGATTGTTTTGTGGAGCTGAACTAATTGGTAAAAGCAAATGTGAAGTTTACATTTAAATGAACTGAGGAAAAACCAAACAACTTTTTCCCATAAGATTAACATATGAGATTTTATGAGTAGGTTTTTTGGATTTTCTCCGCAACCACTCAACCTAGGTTAATAATTCAAAAACTATATTATTTGTTTTTTCAAGCACTATAACATGGTCAAAACCAAAATTAAGTTTTTTTAATTTTAGGGTGAAAAATGAAAAAAAAACTGATTTTTGGAAAATTTAAAACCCCCATAAATCCCCCTTCCCATGGTCAGATTTTTCTGGTTTTCGAACTTAAAGTGGTGAATGTCACTTTACACATTTGAGCCAAATTTCATCGAAATCGGATGTTTTTTACTCAAGTTATCGCATTCACACACACACACATACACACACACACACACACACACACACACACACACACACACACACACACACACACACACACACACACACACACACACACACACACACACACACATATATATGCTGTATGCATTTGAACGAATAGTGTTTTTGAAATCTGGGGACATCAAAAGGTAAAAGTTATCATGGTCTCGGGCTTACTACGGTAATAACTTCTTCCCTATAGGGGAAATTCGCTAAAACACAAAAATAAAAATGTAAATTGTTTTATAGTGAGTATCTGGTAGTTACGTTATCTTTAAAAAAGAGCTTTAATTTATCCTGTGACCAAAATGTACCAAGATACGTATAAGAGCGTGACGTTAATATGTGAAGGAATTTCGTCTATTTCTCAAAGTTTCACGAGAAATTCCAATTTTAACTAAAGTTGTAGAAAAGCCATAAACTTTTAAACAATGTAGGTTACAAACCTATTGAGAAGTGTATATAGGATTACTGAAAATGTTGGTGCAGGAGACATTTCGAGCAATACAATCGCTTTTACCTGAACAATCGAGGTAAACTTGCTGTTCCGCTTTGTTAACTTAGAGTCACATTAAAATGTGAAAGTGGCTGGAAAAAGTGAGGGACACCCTCCACAGTGAGTGGGGCCCTTCTCAGCGAGTGGAGTCACAGCAGAGGCGATTTCTTAGCGAGTGGCCACCTTCACAGCGGGTGGCGCTCTCCATAGTGAGTGGCACTCTCCACAACGAATGGCCACCATCACAGCGAGGGGCACCCTCCACAGCGAGTGGCCACCTTCACAGCGAGTGGCGCCCTTCAAAGTGAGTGGCCACCTTCACAGCGGGTGGTGCCCTCCACAGTGAGGGGCACTCTCCACATCGAGTAGCCACCTTCACAACGCGGGGCACCCTCCACAGCGATTGGCGCCCTCCACAACGAGTGGCCACCTTCGTAGTGAGTGGCCACCTACACAGCGGGTGGTGCCCTCCACAGCGAGTGGCACTCTCCACAACGAGTGGCCACCTTCTTAGCGAGTGGCCACCTTCACAGCAAGGGGCCCCCTCCACAGCGAGTGGTACCCTCCACATCGAACTGCGCCCTTGACATCGAGTAGCCCTTCTTAGCGAGGGACGCCCAATCGTAGCCTTTAAACTGCTTTATAAAACAACCTAATATCACTCCTATTTATTTTTTTTACAAATTCTTGGTTAATAAAACAGTAATTTTTTAAAGAACGATGAAACATCGATTTGAAATATGAAAATCATTAAAACAGTATTTGCAAGACTGATTTCGAAATGCCAGTGAAGTAAATCAGTGCAGTTGATACCTTGAAGTGAGTAAAATCAGTGCAGTAAGTTGAATCAGTGAGTAAAACTTAAGAAAATATAACGAGTCACAAAGTGTATCACACAAATAACTGTTAAAAAACTTTTAAATTTAATAACAAAATAAAGCAATTCCGTTTCAGGTCACTTTCACTCACACTTAATTTAATTCAAAGTTGGAATAAAAAGTTAAAATGTCTTTTAGACATGCTTTTTCAAAGTTAGAGCGCTCTCCGGCTGTATGACGTTGCACAATAGAAGGATGATAAATGTTATCCCAGCTTCCGTTCTTGTGTCCTAGTTTTTAACTTGTGGTTTTGCTAATGCTATTTTAAGGCTGGTGTTTGTCTTTTGCAACGTTATACCAATGATTCATCTCAAAACATTAAAAGATTACGTGATTTATACTAAAACTAAACCACAGTTATGTGAAAGAGCAGCAATTTGAATGTTCTTGGTTTATCTATCAGTAAACGTTTTCTTAGAGATGTTTAATCTAAACAGTATTGGACTACCATAACACATAACTTATACAGGGTATCCAGCCTAAAGTTGACCAATAGCTAACGTGTTTTTTTATGTCTAAGATCTAACTTGTTACGTGGTCTTCTAACCCTTTACTTTTTAAATTCCGTTTTAAAATGCATTTTATTTAACAAAAGTTCGCGTAATCTTTTCAATATGGAGGCCAACTTTAGATGTTTTTCTTTTTATGAAATGCCAGTAATTTTATTATTTTATCGGGTGGAAAATGTAGTTAAAAACGTTTTCATTCGTTTTATTTTTTCATTAAACCTATCTTTTCACCTTCCAGTGCTACTCATAAAAGTGATGTTTATTCTTTTTTGCAACACGTAGCACACCTTATGTGGAGCTCTGAATGCTAAACAGTTAGGTTTAGGAAAGAAACACCAAGTATAAAAACGGTTTAAAATTACATTTCCTACCTAATAAAAAAATAAAATGAGAGGTATATGATAAGACAAATTTAAATTGGTAGCCATCTTGGAGAAATGGCGGAAGAATATTTGAAATTAGATTGTCCTTAATTTTTATGAACTACTAAAGTAGTTGTGCGTACATGTGTGTGTGTGTGTGTGTGTGTGTGTGTGTGTGTGTGTGTGTGTGTGTGTGTGTGTGTGTGTGTGTGTGTCCAAGGTGATTTAGAATACGGCTCATCTAAACTGCTCCAAAACCATCCCACGTTGTAAAACAAATTTAAATACTTATTTGTTTTCCTTCAAACTTCAGGGCTCCGCCCCAATGGCATCAAAAGCTGCCATGTAACACCATGCCATGTGAATGCTGCTCTTATGGAGGAAAGATGTTTTCTAAATTGCTCGAAAACGGCTCCTCAAATCTGCTCCCGGGCTATACCACGTTGTTGGGAGACTAAAAAATGATAATTTTTCCGGCCTCAACTATTTTTTTTTCTAGCACTTCCCGACGTCCAGTTTTGACGCTTGACATTTTGTTGTATTTGTTTTACAAAGCCGCATCTATTTAATGAATCCCAAACGTAGGATAGACTCCCTCCAACTTTAGGGCTCCGCCCCTTGGTAAAGTTTCCATGTTATTCTTTCAGTTTATTTGCGTTATTTTAGCCAGTTGTCATTGATTCATAGCATTTTGTTCACGTTTTATTATAACCCCAACCTTAGGGCTACGCCCCACTAGCTTAAATGTTGCCAAGTTATTCTTAAAGATTGAAGATTCATACTAATCACACTTCAGATACTTTATTTGGTTTTCCGTCAGACCTCAGGCCTCTGCCCAATTGACCTTCAAAGCTGATATGTTATTCTTATGGATAAAATTGTTTCTAAATGCTTCAAAAGGCTCCTCAAAACTACTCCTGGACCATACAACGTTGTAGGGGACCAAATATACTTTGGATACGCTCCCCCCCACATATTAAGGCTCCGCTCCATTTGCCTTAAAAGTTGTCATGCTATTTTTATGAGAAAATACGTTATCTAAATGGCTTGGAACAAGCTTCTCTAACCTGCTTCTGGACCACACCAATTTTTAGTATGGATACTTTTTTCTGACGTTTGTACTCCACCCCAGTGACCCTAAAAAGTTGCGATGTTATTGTTATGGGAAAAAGATTGTTCTCGGAGCGACAAAAGACGATCGGTATAGGCAAAGGGGTACAATAAATAACTTGAATTTTCGTTTCCCATAGCGTATCAACTGAAGTGGCAACACATTTATAGCATCATTCAATTTTTATTTTAAATTATAACTATTCTAAATCACAAGTTTTTTAAAGTGTGGTTGGTGTCAAAATAACAACTCAATCACTTATCCCGAATCTTCTTTGTACAAGCCTGAATTAGGTCTGAAAAAGTCAAAGTTTTGTCAAGAAGTCAATCAATTGCGCTATATATAATTATAACTATTGCCCCACCAATCGTCTCACGGTTATCAATCATTAAACAAACCATAAGGGCTTGATGCCTAGTTAAGGACAGATCTGAAATATATACACGACGTACTGCTACAATAATCTGGCAGTCATTCTGATCTGAAGGTTTCTGATCCGATCTGATTCTCAAATGAAGGTTGTACTCGATTGCCGTCGTACGATACCCATCTTATGTCTACTGATGTATCTGACAAGACAATGTGATGCAATATTCGTACGTTAGACCATCAATGCCACCTCGTGATCCTCCAGTCATTGTTGTCTGAGCTCGGTCAGTTGTATACAAAGAATATAGACATCGAATGCCACTGATCGCACTGTGACGCCTCATTTTGCCATTGCTGTTACTTTTTTTTCTTCTAGTTATTTTACACCTCGTAAAGTTATTTCTAATTATTACAAATAATAACGGGGTTAAATGAAATATTTTGTATTTTATAATAGAAATCAATCCAAAGCCTCTAATTGGACATGATTATTAGTTTTTTTCCGAGATCCTCCAACTATGTTTAGCTGAGCTTCGCCTAGTTTATACACGGAAGGCGGTCACTGCACGACCCAACTCGACTTGTGATGTAATATTCATGTGTTTGGCCATCAATACCGCTGCGTGATAATCCATGGGTTGTTGTTCCTGCTCTGCCTTCATTACACTTAAAGGATGGGAAGGAAAGTGTTTTGATCAATCTAACAAAGAACCAGAGAGGATCCAGGCAATATATTACGATAACCAAATGATTTGATATTGGTTCCTTACCGTAGTTTATTATTTTCCATCAAGTATTAATACCAAATTCAAAGTTGTCATAGTACATTTATTAAAGAGGATACATGATATTAATCATGTATAGTAATAATTATTGTCACGATTACAGACGCCTCTCCAACAGTGTCATTCCATAATGTTTTTCCATAGTTCTTACTCGTATAAAGTGTGGACTCATCTGTTATCGTGTGAACTCTCTGTGAAATTCTTCTTTTATTTATACGACTATAGGGCGATTATCAAAATAAAGTGACTGGTGGAGCGGCCGCTTGTGCAATTTGTAATTCGTGTTAAAAAATATATCTATCTATATAAACTCATCAGAATAAGATAAACAATACTTGAAACATGTGCTAAAAATGTGTTTATCTGACTATTTAAATAAAGCTTATTGGAAATTTCTAAACACGTGTTTTAAGTTTCCACGAGGTTATGAAATAGAATATTTGTACAAAAGTACCACCAGTCACCTTCTGTTGATACTTTCATTACATGTTCTTTATTGCAATATTCCTAATCGCATTCCACATTCCAACGTTTGCTGTCGTCACTCCGCCATTGGTGTTACATCGATATGCACCACACGTCCACTATCCAAACTATCTGACAAGGCCTCTTATGCAATATTCAAATGTTCGGCCATCAGTGATGGTCCGTGATCCTCCTCTATCGTTATCCAGGATGTGCCTCGAGTAAACCACCGAGGAGGGGCTGTGGAAATAATGAATAGTACGAATGCGTATTCTTCTTGAGCTTTAGTTATTTTAATGTACGATTATTTTAAAATGTAAGTAAAATATATATTTTATGTCAAGCTTTGTGAATTAAATAATTGTGTTTAGCTTAACATTTAAAATAAAGGTTTGTAACGCATGAGTGATTGATAACTACATAATATGTAGTTAGAAAATCATGAATAGTATGTAGTTAGATAGTCATGAGTTACAAATCTTTATTACTGACTACAAACCATATTATGGACTGCGATCATGGTTGACTCGTATACAGAAGTATTCAGATTCCACGCTAAATTGGAATAAACTCGATATTTATCCCTCTGTTACGGATCTGGTAGAACAATACAAGTTATCCGTTTTAATAGTATTCTTCTCGTGATTTTCTGTTTTACATTTTCTTTTATAATGAAAACTTCAACATCAAAGGAAGAACTAGTAGTTTATTTATTACTACACTTCCTCGCCCCTGCGATAGCTCAGAGCTTAAAAAAACATTTATAAATAAAATTCTACTTTTATAACCTCAATAACTTTTAGTATAACAGATGGTAAAACCTTGAAATTAAATTTAACAACAATATACAACAATAAAATAAATAAATATAAATATAAAGTCCAGGGATTTGAAAATAAACAATGTAAGGAAAGCACCATTCTATGTTCTCCACCTGAAAAAGAATACGTTCTTTAATCTTTATTATCGTCTTTACTTTGTATTTTTTAATCGAAAGGAATCCTACTTGGCTCACTTAATTATATGATGATTTAGGTCAAAACTACGTGTATTTATTTCGAAACAGTCAGTTGTTTCTTTATTTATTTATTTTAAATTCACTTCATATTTGTTTCCAGTTTTTAAAACAATTTTAATAAATCAATTATTATAATTTCCTAAACTACTTTTAAATCCAATTTTGTTTATTTTCACATTATTACACGGGACGTAATAAAAGAAGCCTGACAGCACTTAACAACATATTTAAGTATGGACATGCTAGAAGTAAACATATAAAAGATGGTAAAATTTTATCTATTTTGACCAATCACAATAAATTTGTGTTACGAAAAGTCGTTTGGCATCCCTATTGCAATGCAAAAGTATATGATTGCATTGGGTTGTAATCACATACTTTAGCTTGCTCGAATGTTAACGTGTATTCAGCTACTTAATTTAGTGTTTTAACACATGGTGGGTTCCCGGGTAGAAATATAGGGAAACACAGTTTAAATAAATATATTTTGTAAATTACAAATAGGAATTTATTAGTTAAATATGTCAGTTTCCTAAATTGAATTGCAGTATTTTATGACATTTAGATTTTAGAGATTTTAAGAAATGGTAACCAACTAATATAAAAAATTAGTTTTTTAATGACAATACAAGTTTTATATATTAGATATAGTCTATATAAAATAATTAAGGCTAACATTAGTCAAATCTAAAATAAAATTAGATGTATTATTGTGGAAAAGCGTAGCTGTACAATCGTTTCACTTTCCAAGACGAGAAGGAGGAACAAACTTTTCCATTTAACAGCCAGGGAATTGTGCTGAGTGCCAGCGTATAAATTGGACGACTTGAAAGGAGATTTGCAAAATCTGAGTATATAAAGCATCTTAGTTTATATAAGGAAAAAATAAAATTTGAAATTGTACTAAAAATTGGAATATATAATTCTCATCGCATTGTAATTGTATGTTTTTATCGAGCATTTTTCATATACTGAAAAAAAAATATATATATATATATATATATATATATGTGTGTGTGTGTGTGTGTGTGTCCGTGGGTGCGATAACTCTCGTAAAAAAGATCCGATTTTGATGATATTTGGTACAAACGTGTAAAGCAGCATTTATGACTTTAAGTTCGAAAACCAGACAGATCGACCTACCCGAAGGGGCATTTTGGGGGGGTTTTGTACGCCAAAAATGGGTTTTTTGAGTTTTTTACACATAATTTTTGAAAAATTGAAATTTTATTTTTTCCCATTGGAATCAGCTTAAAAATACGCACAATTTTGTGTTTTAATCTTTGCTCTACGCCAATTGGTTACTGAGATACTGAAAGTGCTAAACACAGTACGTTGTCCAATGTTATTCTTATGGAGGATAAGAAAAATTGTATATCTCGCTTATTTATCAACTTATCCTGACAAAACTTGGTAAATTGCTTTATTTAATTGTGGTCTATTGATATTTGCACAAAAACCCATTTTTTGGCTGATAGTTCCCGTAGCAGCAAACCTGCATACTCAGCCCCATGTTATTCTTATGGAGAATAAGTAACGTGTTATCTCCTTTAATTATGAACATAAATTAATAGAACTTGGTATGTGGCTTTACCTAGTTGAGTTATATTGTATAAAAACCCATTTTTAGTGTTCCTTATTTCAGCAAACCTGCATACTCAGCCGCCATTTTATTCTTATAGATAATAATTAAAATGTCATAAATCGTTTATTTATGAATGTATATTGATGAAACTTGGTATGTGGCTCTATGTGGTATTAAGATAATATTATATGCATTGGAAATTCGCTGAGTATGCAGGTTTTCTGCTACGGGGGTATTTTATTTTAACAGAGGTTTCTTAGATAACTAGTTTCTTAAACTCAATAATGTTTTTAATAGAAAATACTTATGGTTTTCCCGAGTTGTTCTAAGGACTACTGTTCTGTAACTTAAAGCTCCTCTAGGCACTCGTTTATTGAGATGCAGTTTTAATGTTTGTTACATGGATGTTCATGCAATTTATGTACTAATTATAGCCTAAAACACAGCAACCCCCACCTTTCACTTAAAGTAAATCTGGCAGACTTGAAAGTCCGATTTAAACTTCTAAAATTAAATATTTGTAATCACAGTAGTATATGAAAGTTGTATGGATATTTTATATGGATACTGGAGAGAATTCCATTGGTTATCTCGGTAACTTACTTTGAAATTAAAAAATAATGTTGTTTCTGGGCAAATTTACAAATGAAACATTAAAGGGTATTTTACGCTAGCCCTTAGAGCCATGCATCATGTAGAAAAATCGTACTATCAAAATTTACTTTCGTTGTTTAAGTAATTTTAAATGTCAATCAATTGTAATATTGATATAACATCAATTAAATAACATAAATTTTAATATATTATGATATGTATTTATAATATATAATATCAATTTATGACTTTTTTATCATATGTTGGTTAGATTGTAATATGGCTTTTCAATAAAGAGTTGCAAAGGAACCAATTTGATATAATTTACATTCAACTTCAATGAGAAAACTCTCTCGAGTTACGGTGCTTCTATGTTCTAAATGCGTGTTACAAATTTGCCCTTTATTTATTAATATCTTATAGTATATAGAACAGTATACAAACAATTTTTGATAAAATAAATTTGTCCGTGTTCTTTTACAGATAATAAACTTACAACTATGTTAAATTATTTAAACTACACACGTTTTGGAACAACTGCCATAAAAAATAACTGCTAATCATTATTCAACAAAACGATAAATGAATCGATAGACGAAATTCCACTATGTTCGTCTAAACTGTATTCAAAAGTGATTAGGAGATTAGGAGAGTATAAAAGTGATTAGGAGATTAGGAGAATATAAAAGTGATTAGAAGGTGTTACCACCTGTTCAGAAAAGTCATATGAGCTTGGCCGATTGTCGTCTTATTTATTAAATTTACTACTGTAGTACAGAGATGGTCTTATAGCGCTGAGAAAAATAAATTGACCCTTCCTATTAATAACTTTGCTATACAAAACGGATATAGTTTGCAATTTTTAATTTTAAAGTGAATAGCAGGCTTTAATTTTGATGGGAATTCATATTACTATTTAATGCCAAGGAGATATTTTTATAATTTTTTATTTTAATTGACTTATTATTTTGTCGTTCTTAAGTAAAAAATTGTTAACTTTTGTTTTTAATGAATTAGACACCAATCACAAAGAGAACGTAAAACAGGAAAATCGCAAGTTGACGCTTTTAACGATGTAAAACGCACTTTGTCTAGAAACTGTATTACTTTAGATCATATATTTGCTTGATGTCCTCTATTTCCAACGTAGTAGTCCAGGTTATAACTAATGAAAGTAGTGTCGAGCACACAAAGGTTGATAGAAGAGCGGCTGATCCTATCAGATAACAAAGGTCGGGTTTACTGTGGTCTTTGTACTAGATCATGAAAGCCAACCATCGACCACGTTAAATGTTGACTATATTCCCTTTGTATTTAGAAAATATAGTTTTAGGAACGGTTAGAATTACAAATGTTATCTGAATAACTGGTTAAACAAAGGAGCTTTACAAACTAATCGATAAGTGGACAACTTGTTACAACTACACAGCGTAATCTATTACATGAGGATATTATTATGACCTGACATATGTTAAAATATATATTATTAAAAGCGTTTCCCAATTTTTGTTCGCTATTTCAGTCCTCGGAAAATTATTAGTTTACATAAAGTGTGTTTTAAATGTCCTGTATCGCCCTAATATTTGTTAAACTGTTAAAGGTAAAGCAACAATAGTTAGTATATCAATACCATTCCTAAAAATATATAATTTTCAATGTTCTATAATTCTTTATTACATCAGGGGGGCTTTTGTCACAAGGATTCAGAAGGAAATCTTAAATTACAGCAGTGGTTAATTTGAACATAAAATTAATGGTCTTCAGTGGTAGAACACAATGCGCAAATTCGACCTCCAACGGTCCATTGAGTCGGAAACGGCATTGGCGAAGTTTAAATTTAACTACAATTAGCGAATCTTAAAACTGTTATTATTCCCGATAAAAAGGTCCTTTCGAGGCCCGGTTTGTGAAAATGAATAACACTTTGCAAAACCTTTAACATTATGTATGATATGGTTCATTCCTACCATAAAACGTGCCAGTTATGCCTTGAGGGACGTCTTTTAGAGAAAGCCTTGAACATTTTATAGCAAGCAGAGGCAATAATATACATAATTTAAAACGTCTTACAGAGCACTATTCACTGCCACAAACCGAACGTCGAGGGACCTTAATTATTGGGAATATAACATTTTAAAGATTCACTAATTGCACCTACTGGCTGCCATTTCTGGCCCAGTTCGAGATCGTATTTGCGGCATTGTGTTATACTACCGAATACCTATAATTTGATGTACAACTCAACCTATACCGTTATATAAGATTTCCTTCTGAATCCTTGTTGGCCGTCCCACTGATGTGATTAAAAACTTATTGATAATTGAAAAAGTAAATATATAGTGCTATTTGTTTATATGTAACATTTTTTTACCATTTCAGGACTTTTCAAACACACTGTATCTGTTCCCTAACAGTTAAAAGCTCTTTAGATGTGCCTTTTTATGGTATTGACATCCACCTTCAGGCTACGCCCGATGGGCTTTCAAAGTTCCTATGTCAATCTTATGACGATATTTTATTTAGTTATTCAGCTTATTGCAATCTAAACTAATTAAAACAAATGACATGCGTGTAATACCCCTATTAGTTTTATATTAAATGAACTGTTTTATATTAACGAACTGGAAAACGGTTTTTATTTTTGATTGTTGGTCTCAGGTATAATGACCTAAAGATGTTCTCAGGTCAATACGATTAGTTTCATGATCATTATGTCTTCATTACGAGATCTTTTTTATCACACATCATCTTTATCTCTTAAACGGGCGCCTATTCAGGTCATGGTTAAGATCACACTAGAACAGAATTAGGTAACTTATCTGTGGGAGTTCTCCCATATGATTATCCGACAATTAATTGCTTCCAATAACATAGGTCTTAAACAGTATGGATTATGGATGGTGTGTTTACATTTATAATATGTTTAGATTCCAGCATCAAACTTGGATTTTGAATATGCAAAAACACTGAATGGCTGCTGTCAGATTGGCAATCGATTCACTGGTAAGTTGCCGTAATTATCAGGCACGTGTTCTTCGTGGGAATCTATTTTGGTTTACTATCTCACTCATAAGAAATTTTTAGTAGTACCTCTAAAATATATCTTAAGTCAATACAATATAAATGAGGTACGTATATAATGCACTAAGAAATCTTATTTAATACAAATAAAGAGTAAACAAGAGGATATTACATTTACTAAACAAAAAATAATAATTAGTTCGTTGCTTAAAAGAATCCTTAAGTTTCTCAAGGGTGTTTTTTTTATCAGTAGGTTTTTTTAATCTCTTAATACACAAAAGTAGGGTGTATTATCAACAAACCATCCATTAGGGTTTATACCTAAAGCAAAACAAGTAATTCTGCCATCATTTCAAAAATTATCTTAACAATTAAATACCCCCGTCACAGCAAACCTGCGTACTCAGCGAATTTCCAATACATATATATGTGACTCACTACTACATAGAGCTACTTACCAAGTTTTACAAAAATACATCCATAAATAAGTGATATATAGCATTTTTATTTATTCTCCATAAGAATAACAGGGTTGAGGACGCAGGTTTGCTGCAACGAGGAAGATAAGTGATATTTTTTTTTTGCAATTATCAATATAACTGAACCAGGTGAAGCTATATACCAAGTTTTATTAATTTAGGTTCATAATTAAGGGAGATATACAACTTTACTTATTCTCCATATGAATAACATGGGGGCCGAGTATGCAGGTTTGCTGCTACGAGGACTATCAACAAAAAACTTGTTTTTTGTGCTAATATCGATATACCACAACTAGTTGAAGCCACATACCAAGTTTCATCAATATACATTCATAAATAATCTAGATATCAAATTCTATTTATTCTCCATAAGGGTAATATTGGACTAGATATTGGACTAAATTATCAAGATATAGAATTTTATTGGATAATTGAACGAAGTGAAGGTATCCTTATATACAACTTTACTGCTTAGACTGGTAAGAGAATCAACTCAACTGGCGTGTCTGTGACCTCAATAACTCGAGAATGCCTCCACAGTTAAACTTAAAATTTTCCAGAAAAACTTAACAGGTCAAAATCTCGGTCAGTTTCTTTATTCAGATAATTTCGTTCAGTATTAATCAAATTATCTTAAAACCAAATTAATTTTTTTCTCCATAAGAATAACATTGGAAGTCATTTTAGTGGTACTTGAATCGTTAAAATTTAGCCGACGTCTATGTTTCAACAACAGAGTAACAATAGTTAGTTTACTAGAGTATACATTGTTATACTGGATAACAAAAGTTTTTTTACCAACAAAAACACACACAAGTATATGTATACACGATAAATCGAAGTATATTTTTAAGTTGTGAGCATATTTATTATTTTATAAATTATTAAGTGTACGTTTAAAAAAAAAAAATATTTATACAGTTAATATTCCCTTAGTGTAAATATTGTAAGTCGGTCAGAGGTGACGATTGTAAGTTGTAACAGTGGCAGACGACAAAGGACGCATATGGCAGCTCGAAAATCTCAAAATAGCTTTTTGATGACTGTAGATACTAAGATATTAACTTATAAAATAGTTTGTTTTATTACATTTTCTTAGACAATTGGTAAAATTGTGATTGTCATGTGTAAAAAGTATACAAAAACTCAATTTGTCTAGAAAGCGTTGATGAAGTTAGTAAGCTAACAACCTTAAAATTTATTTTGTAGGACAATTATTTGCTAGGTTATATTTTCACTAAATTAATAATAAAAATTGTCTACATTACCTAACATACATTACCAGTAATGTAGTAGGTAACCACAATAAAAGCTATAGATTATTCTAACCAAACAGCCTTTTTCGGAAGGTTATCTTGAATTAGGTTATCTTGACTAGCCTAGGGTTGGATTACAGTAAGAGTAAGCCGACATTAAACTGGCAATACAATGTTGTAAAATACTTTAAACACATTAACAGGAATGTTGTAGCGAACCAAAATAAAAGCTTTAAACTATTCTAACCAAACTAAGCCTTTTATACAGGTTATCTGAAATGATTTGACATATCCTAGGTTTGGATTATACTGAGCTGTTTTCATCATAAACTTGGACCTATGGCTATAACATGTAGGCCTGTACAATTAGGCTACTTGCCATTTTAGAAGTTTCATGTACGGTCTTGGACCAACCCATGTTTATAGAATTTAATTTCATGATAGCCTAGGCTATTGAAACAATATGTTGAAATATCATTTTGTAAAATACAACTGTTGTAAAATACTTTAAACATTACCAGGAATGTTGTAGCGAACCAAAACAAAAGCTTTAAACTATTCCAACCAAACTATGCCTTTTCTAAAGGAAATGATTTGACATATCCTGGGTTTGGATTATACTGAGCTGTTTTCATCATAAACTTGGACCTATGGCTATAAAATGTAGGCCTATACACTTAGGCTACTTGCCATTTTAGAAGTTTCATGTACGGTCTTGGACCAACCCATGTTTATAGAATTTAATTTCATGATAGCCTAGGCTATTAGAACAATATATTGAAATGTTATTTTGTAAAATACAACTGTTGTAAAATACTTTAAACACATTACCGGGGTATCAGGAATGTTGTACCGAACCAAAACAAAAGCTTTAAACTATTCTAACCAAACTAAGCTTTTTATACAGGTTATCTGAAATGATTTGACATATCCTAGGTTTGGATTATACTGAGCTGTTTTTATCATAAACTTGGACCTATGGTTACAAAATGTAGGCCTATACACTTAGGCTACTTGTCATTTTAGAAGTTTCATGTACGGTCTTGGAACAACCCATGTTTATAGAATTTAATTTCATGATAGCCTAGGCTATTGAAACAATATGTTGAAATATCATTTTGTAAAATACAACTGTTGTAAAATACTTTAAACACATTACCGGGGTATCAGGAATGTTGTAGCAAACCAAAACAAAAGCTTTATACTATTCTAACCAAACTAAGCCTTTTATACAGGTTATCTGAAATGATTTGACATATCCTAGGTTTGAATTATACTTAGCTGTTTTCATCATAAACTTGGACCTATGACTATAAAATGTAGGCATATACACTTAGGCTACTTGTCATTTTAGAAGTTTCATGTACGGACTTGGGCCAACCCATGTTTATAGCATTTAATTTCATGATAGCCTATGCTATTGAAACAATATATTGAAATCTCATTTTTTCATCTAAATAACTGGGCCTGACGATTTATTGTTAATCCTTAAGGATATTTTGACTTGGCATATAGAAATTGTTAACATTAGATCGTATAGGAAACTCGCTGTTCTCTTAAAAGTTAAATTAACCACACAGCTGAAGTCATTGCTTAGCCCAAAATGCTATGTTTGTTCTAAGATAACGCATCCCTGCCAATCCTAACAACAAACCATGCCTGAAATCTTCAATTTATTTTAAAAATAAATAAATTTACGTATTTATACAAAATTTACTTTGATAATAACAAGTGATAAATGTATATATGTTTTTCTATGGATAAAATGTTAGGTCAGCGGCGTGATCCGAACCTGCGACATTACGCTCCAAGAGCCAGTGCGATACCCCTCAGCTACCGCGACAATTGCTTCTTAGAGAAGTGACTAAAACTATAGCTATACTGTATAGACATAAAATCCGGATTCTGTCGGCAGTTAAAAGATAACGGAATGTATTCTAATGATGTTACTCAAATCAGATATTGAATTTTTTATGAGACTCGATTTAAGTTTGATCATCTATTTCAATTATCCTTATACGCGAGGAATGAGCGTACACCTAGTTTATTCTCCATAAGGATAACATTGGACAACGTACTGTGTTTAGCACTTTGAATATCTCTGCAACGGTTGGACGTAGAACAACGATTAAAACACCAAAATGTTTGTTTTGTTGAGCTAAACACATTAATAAACAGAAATGTGAAGTTTTTAGAAAAATTATCTGAGAAAAATCTAAAAACCTTTTCCCATAAGATTAACATGGGACACGTTTTTTTGGATTTTCTCCGCAACCACTTAACCTAGGTTAATGATTCAAGATACTAAATTATTTGTTTTTTAAGCTCTATAAAATGGCTATAACCAAAATTGAGTGTTTTTAACATTTTGGGGTCAAATTTGAAAAAAAACAATTTTTCGAAAATTGTAAAGCCCCATAAAACCCCCTTCCCATATTGCGATCGATCTGGTTTTCGAACTTAAAGTCATAAATACTACTCTCCACATTTGTGCCAAATTCCATCAAAATCGGGTGTTTCTTTCAAAAGTTATCGCGGTAACGGACACACACACACACACACACACACACACACACATATATATATATACATATATATAAATTTGAACGAATAGTGTTTTTGGCATCTGGGGACCTCAAAACAAAAAGTTGTCATGGTCTGGGGCTTAAGTCTTCCCATGAGACCTACGGTAATAGCTTCTTCCCTATAGGGGAAATTCGCTAAAACAATAAAATGATAATTGAATGGATGATTGTCACTTTTTTTACAACATACTGGTGGCACCATCTTACAGTGACAAGTTCAACTAATTCGAAACAGGTGTTTCATTCCAGATCATCTATAGTCAGTGGTTTCAATGCGCATGGGCAATTCTAGTACTATTATACTTGATTATTGTATATACAAATTGTAATTTATACTATAAATTCTCCTATTAAAAGTATTTTGTAGCTCGAAAAGAATTACTTGAGTTAATCAAGTTAAATTGGTGTTGTCTACTAACTAAGAATGTGAATGAGCTGTAAAAAAATTTTAAGCAACACGATTAGAATACGAAGTTGGACTGGCAGCCTTTACCGATTTAAATTTACCATTTGAGGACAGGATTACTGCGTTGTATTCCACTTTAAAAATACATTTAATACGATGTACATCTCCGCTTTTTATCTGTATCTCTTTAGGTATTACTGAATACCCTGAGAAACATGGTTTTAAGTGAATTATGGAATTTGGAATTTAACTCTATTGAGCTGTCGTTGGTGTAAATAGAATCAGGGAATCATAAGAAAACTGAAATTCGATATTTGTATATAAAACGGAAATAGTGATGTCTTATACATCTTTCTACGAAAATCACTTGAAGAAGGTATATTAGGATGAATATAATTGCGCAAAGCTAAGGATAACAAGATATTTTTAAATGCAAAAATAACATTTAGATACAAAAATAAATTTAATTAAAAGTGGACCTATTATTAGGACACTTGTCGGCCGTCAATTGATTTTCTCAGGAGGGTCCTTGAAGAAGCAGATTAGTAAAGTACAAGTCTATACTAAGTAAATTTTCACATTTTTGTTTTCTTCGTAAATTTTTTAAATTCATTGCTTTGAAGTTGTGTACATTAATGCACAGTTGTTTTAAGTTGGTACACTCTTTGAAAACAAGGAAGGAACACATATCATTTTATGTAATTTATTTATTTACATAAAAGTTGGAAATTGAGGATAACGAAAACCTTAACCGCTTGTAAAGTAAACACACATAGTTGGTATAATGTTTATCAACATGAACAAGCGTTGAGGCAGAAACAATCCTTAGGCGTATAAATCTAATGCATTTTAAAATAATATCAACATCAAGTTATTTCTGTAAATTCTGTCAAAGTTTATCGATATTTAACATTGTTACCTACTTTTTCTAAGATCTTTGAAAGATCAGCCTACAATAAATTAGTTAATTGCCTTGAAACACAATGTTTGCATGATCAGAAACAACATGGCTTCAGACCAAAACGATCTGTAATAACTGCTGGTATTGATTTTATTATTTCAGTCATAAACACTGTAGATAAGGGAGGGAAAACTGAAGTAATTTTCTTGGACCTAAGTGCAAGCATTTGAAAGTGTGTCTCATTTACTTCTTTTGAACAAAATTTAAAGCCTGGGTATTAGTGGCAATTCTTTAACATGGTTAAGTATTTAGTAAATAGACAACAGTTTGTTAAGATTAAAAGTACTATAATAAAAAAAAAAATAGTTTACAGCCATTCTTCACTAGCTCAGATTCACCATGGTAATACCGTAAGGATCAATCCTTGGCTCACTGTTTTTCTTTTATTTAAGAGATATTCCACTTTAATTCCCGAATAGTCCATCAAAGAATTTGTGTCTTTATGCCGAGATGCCAGTTTAATAATTAGTGATGTATATTAAATAACTTGGAAAATAGTGCTATTCAAAATCTAACAGGCATAAACAATTGTTTTAACTATCATAAATTATTATTAAATACAATTAAACTAATTATATTATATACAAATCTGGGAAAGGTAACACCTCCGTGGATCCTTTAATAAAGATTAATGATCAAGCTTTGAAAAAAGTTAGTTCTACAACATGTTTAGGATTGCAGATGAAAATTTTTCATTTAATCTCCACGTTGATCATGTAGGAAATAAAGTCACCTCATGAATATATGCTTTGTATAGAACGTCTAAATTTTGTTCAATAAACACTTTAAAAACTCTTTACTTTGCACTTATAGAATCATCAATCACTTTTGGTATTGCTATTTATGGCGGTACATCAAAACAGAACTTGGATAGAAAACCTTCTTCATAAACGGGCAATACGTACCATGTTGAATCTGAATGTTGACGTTTCTGTTCGTCAGTATTTATCTAGTTTAGGCATTCCACAGTCTTTTATCTACAGTCTTTATGTTTTCCTTACAACTCTCCACATAAAAAAACTGTGCAAAACTAATGTGTTCCCAGGCTAGGTGACAGTCACTCAAATTTCACAAGAAATATAAACAAAATTGCCAATGATCCCCACAAGTTCGCATTATTTAACAAACAAAATCTTGTACAGGTGCAAAATTGTTATCTATGCTACTTGTGGAATTAAAGGACGTAGATAATCTTGAGGTGTTTAAAAAAAGGTTAAAACTTTATATGATTTTGCTAAATTGTAGCTAGACGTCTACTGTTTGATTATTAACTTGTAAACTGCTGTTAGTGATAGTAACCTCACAGCGCTCCTAGCGCTCACAGCGGCGCGGCGTTAAACAACATTGTGCGAATCATTCACTCTGAGGTAGAGCGCATACTTAAAGAATGTGCAGCTAACCTGAATGTTACGTAGTTAGCACGAAACTACTTCAAAGAATCCTTTTAAAAGACATTCATAAGGTGAACTCTTGAATATACCCATTTGTTTATTGTTTCTATATACTACGCTTATTGAAATATTTACATAGGTTTTTCATAGTAATATAATTATTTTCATGAGTTAGCAAACGGAAACGCCTCAATATTATACAGGATATCAATGATGTCATATTTTTATAGAATAACATGCAAAATATATTCTAATTGAACGTGATATGTGAAGTTGTGTATTAATTATAGTGAATTATGCACTTGATGATGTATATGTTTATTACTATGCACCACCATATATGTAACATATTTTAATGTTGAGGAAGGCAACATAGGATCATCAGCACCTGGCATCGGTGCCTGGATCATCGTTGTCTGGCTAATTCCAGTGATAAGTTTTCATTGGCTAATTCCAGTTTTCCTTTGATTGACAATGGTAGGGGAGCAAATGGGCGTAATTATATAGTTAAATACAAAATTACAGACACGCGTTGCAGGACTTGTCGATCAAATGTGACTAGATATTCGCCGAATGCGCATGTTCGCTGCATAGGCGATATCTCTTGCATACGGCATTGCCATAAATACAACACAGCTGTTTGTACCACCGGGTATCGCATGCCAATATGATTGGTTGCTACGATATCTCGAAACTACGCCATACGTTGCGAATACTGCAAGATATTTTAAGTTACCTCCAAGCGTATATTTAGGTTTTGTTTCAAACTAACTTATATGTGCAGTAGTAATGATTTGATAGGCTAGTTTATAAGGGAATCTTAATTTTATGTCTATTTATTTTTTAGCTTAAATAAGGTGTTATATTTATTGTTTTGATATCATTGTCACATAAAGTTAACATTGTTGTTGTGCCTGCATGTACAAGTTATATGATTTCACACAGGTACTATAGTAATTATTTTATGTTTGTTTAAACTATTTTAACTTACATTAGTCCAATAGTCTTTAAGTTTTATTTTTAAGTAACTGACATAAATTGCATGGACTTTAAATAATAATAGACTGTGAACCACTCTTGTGAATTATTATGTTGCATGTTTATGAATTGCCGTGATGTAATATGGACATTTAAATTAATGCCACATTAAATAAATACATAATCTTAAAACCAAATGTATACCATTAACTAATGGTAATTTAACAGATACATATTTTTAAATGAAGATTTATCACGGTCTCAGACCCATCACAACTCATGTGACACTCGCCAATTTGCCCTTAGTGCCTGCAGAAGTAGCAGCCTTGTTACAGAGTATTTTTTTCACATTATTGTATTTTATACGTCTTGATAATTAAATTTCCTGATAAATTTTACAATATATTATGATCTTTGACGCAACATTGAATGTAAGCAATTACTAGTAGGATTAAAAAATAAATAGTTTAAAGATGTAAGATCTATTTATTAACTGCAAGCAGAAGAAATAACACATACGGTAATTTGTTCCATGATAGAGTATATCGTTAATGAATCATCGTAATCTGAATTGCTGTGACATTTGTAGCTGTAATTAATTGCCGACCTTGGCCACACTCCTGTTCTTTATCTCGTGGGGAAGACGAGACAATACAGAATTAAGGAAGTGCAACTGAAATCCATCGGCATCGCCAACCATTAACATTATATGAATTACGTTGTTGCGAAGTATCAAGGGTTCTATTGTATAATATTCTATTAACGACATAACAAATATTCTAGCAAATTATTTTATATTAAAAATTGGAAATTTAATGACGGTGCAAGACAACAAAATTTTACATTTTCTTTTCTAGATTATGAATTTAATTGTATGCTAATTCCTTACAATATGATTAAAGGACATTTCCGTCGTTTGTTTCTTTGAAGACATGATTTGGAAAAATCTACCACAAAGTCAAAATAAAGTAGCTCAGTTATAAATTTACTCAATAACCGATAAAAATTATAAAAAAATCAGGTGTTATAATTGATAGATACATCCAATGTTTAGGAGTGTACAATAAGTAGAGACAAGCCCTTCAATGTCAATTAGGGCCCTTCAGTGATTCGTAACATATTTTTCTTTAACTATATTTTAAACAACGTGACATCTTCAATGTGTTCGTTAGTTGCTTTGAAATCGCTTTTATTCAGAAAGGGCTCAATTTTTATAACATTGCGCATCCGCGAGTTTCCAGCGAGTGTAAGCAGTTCTCAGAACGTTTACTTAACCATAACCCACTGGGACTCAGCACCATTTGTTTTGTTTAAAAATAAACATAGATTCGATTCTGTGGAATTCACAATGAATGTTTCTCAAGTCTTCTAAACCTTTCTCGGGGAGTGAAAATCTTTCAGTTCATAATTAATATCCGCAGTAATCACTTTAATAAGCTTACCTGTAATTACGAACTATTTGTTAAATTTTTTCCATACACCCATGAATTATGAGAACTATTGGTGCCAGCGTATGTATTTAAATTAAAATTGATGTACATTTGTTTTAATTATAAATATGCGATTTGATATTTTTAATGTGGAAAATCATTTTGAACACTACAAACATTTTCGTTTAAATGTCATAAAATAAAACCAAATTAACTGAGTTCTCAGGATTTTGAGACGGGGTGTGACTTGATAATTATACCTCTTAATACTTAATTATTACTTACTACTATATCGTTTAAAACAAGTCTTGGAAAAGTCCCTATTTAAATTTTAAGCATGTAGACTAAATAATAACAGGTGTTTTCTCCTCTATATTATTAGTATTTGGATTAAAATAATATGCAAATGAACGTGTCTGTAGAAATTCAGTTGTTTTAATAATTTACTTTTCATAACTCATTTTCATATCAAATTTAAACAGATGAATTTATATATTTACGAATATTATGGAAGTTCGTTAAATGCAGCATGATCGTAATTACAGTCCATACTATTACTATAGTCAATTATACTTATATTACTCAATTTAAATAATATTAACTGAAGTAATTTTAAACGTGTGCGCTTGTTTTACTATGTTCAACAATTATACAGGGTTGGTGAAAAGTCCCGGGACGGCTTAATATTTTTTAACCGTTACAGATGGAGCTATACAAGTTGGTACACTGTTACTGGGCATAAAACACTATTTTACTACAATTTCAATGAGCCGCTACCACCTCAGGGGGACGGCCCACAAGGAGTCGGAAGAAAATCTTAAATAGAAGCATAGGTTGATATTCATATCAAATTAAAGGTCTTTATTAGTAGAATACAATGCCGCAAATCCGACTTTAAACGGATAACCGAGCCAAAAATGGCAGCTATTCAAAGATAGCTTGAATTTGAAATTTTTATGTGCTGAAGTTTTGAATCGGTTTAGTAATTTATTAGCTAGGAGAGTAAATTTTTGCAAATTAAATTTAAATGTATTATATTAATGTAATTTTACATTTTAATGTAAAATTTAAATGTGTTACATTAAATTACGCACAGCTACTTTATCAACATTTCAAATTCAAGCCATCTTTTAATAGCTGTCATTTTGTGCTCGGTTGTCCGTTTAAAGTCGGATTTGCGGCATTGTATTCTAATAATAAAGACCTTTAATTTGATGTGCATATCAACCTATGCTTCTATTTAAGATTTTCTTCCGACTCCTTGTGGGCCGTCCCCCTGAGGTTGTAGCGGCTCATTGACATTGTAGTAAAATAGTGTTTTATACCCAGTAACAGTGTACCAACTTGTATAGCTCCATCTGTAACGGTTAAAAAAATATTAAGCCGTCCCGGGACTTTTCACCAACCCTGTATAATAACGTTTTACGAATGTAGATTATGGTCCAAGAACTTATTAATGTTCATTAAAATGTTAAAATTGGTTTTATAAAAATACTATATTTACATGTATTGTAAATATCGCTGGCCTAAAAAATATTGCTGATAATGTTGTTAATTAGTGTACGAATTATTGTTTCAAAGCTAAGCTAAACTCAAAGGAGATGTTATACACTTTTTAACAATAGGCATTGTGTAGATCTGAATAGTCTTTAATCAAGCGGTAATACCACCAGTGCGAGTGTTGAAATGATTAGTATATGCTCCGTCCAGGTTTAATCACCTAATGTTCCTTGGCCACGAACGCCCCAATTCATCTGCTATCCTCTGGCGCTGTTCATTGTTACCAACACACGACATTGTTAGAGAATACAGGACTTTGACTTTTATTTTGTAGATAGATATGATTAAAATATTTTATTTTAATATTTCCCTATGTAATTTTCCTCCCTTTAAATATGGTTTTAATTCATAATCAAGCAACATCAATTGCTTCGTGTTCTGGCAAAAACTATAAATTAACATGTTTAGCAAAGCAGCGAGCTAACTTACATGAGAATTTACTGACTATGTTTGCTTTACAATTTGAATGATAGATTAGTTTGAGCACTTGGTAAGTATAAGAAGTATAGGAAGTAAATTATTATCGTTAGGTCACTCGGGAGTCTATATCAGGGACTATCCGAAACAGCATTAACATATTATTATATAACATAGTGTCTTTGGGCGTTAAAAATTGATCTATTTTATAAAATTGTTTACAATGATTCTGATTTAATTCGAGAAAAACAATAGTTGTTATTTGTTCAATAACCAAACAGAGCGAGAGTAAGTATAAAGTAAGTAGTGCGTCTGTTTTAACTTGATTTTTAACAAGGACATATTTTCGTAAATATAGGTTATTTCTTAGTGTATTATGGACTCAGTAAAATTTAATTAAATGTTTCAAAGTGAAAGAAAATGGGCACAAACTATAGGGTGACTAATTACAACGCAATTGAGGACGCAGCTGTTACTCGGCTGAAACAAAGGGGAATGTTTCGCAATTTGTTCCGTGGAGAGAGAGTTGATTGCATGACCAAAGAAGTTTTTCCGAATTAAAGTAATTTAATATATCGCGGAAACATTTCCACAATCAAATAGCGAAATTCGTGTATTAAATTCCAAACTATGTTGTAGCGTAAACCTTTTCTACAATTTCCAACCCCATTTGACTTTGGTTGTAACTAAAACTCACACCGCTCTGACGATCAGCTCAGTCAACGGTATCTGTATTTTACTGACCTTAATGAGTTAAGTTCGTTTTAGGTGTTAAACATAGCTAAATAAGACACTACCTAATAATATTTGTAAAATGTATACCTTGTTATTTAATACTTATACATAGCACATTCGAACTTTGAACCAGATATATAACTGCTTACCAGCAAGAGTATTGCACAATTAGACCGACCTTTAGAGTTATTGATGCTAAGAAACTAATTACTAAAAAGTATCTTGTGTGTAAATATACGCCAGTTTTACATTGTGAACTTGATTAATATTGTTTGGTTTGTATGATATTATCCAAGAGCTAGTAATTTTGTGATATTGTTACAAATTAAATCTTTGCGATATAAGAAAAACCTGAAACCATGATCAGTCTTCGTCGCATAAAACCTACTTAACCAGTTTTCTTAATGTATTCTATCGCCCTCGTTGTTAGCTGATCGCTAGCCTTTTCGCTTATTGAATCTGCTCTGCTTTGTATAAAATCAACAAAAAAGTTTGTACGCAACTTTTTATTTAATTATAAACTAACATTAAACTTCTTCATACAGATAATTTTGTATCGAAATGGTAAATTTGTTAAACTTGTACACGCTTTATAAAAAAATTACCGGTTTTGAGATATTACCTGTGAATTAAATGGCCGCCGATTTGAAACGTTTAGTAGTTTGAAGGTTAAAAACTTTGAAGTTAATACCAAAATGCTGAATGTTTATTTAATGCAAAATTGTTCATAACATTTTACTTTACGTATATTTGAAACTGAACCAAACACCCCAAAAAATATGTAATTCTTCACATATTCTCATATTATTACCGTCATTACCTAAATTTGAAATCAACCAAATAAGTAAAAATGTTGCTTGGAGTTTTGGTTACATAACAAATATGTTCGAGTTGTTGTTTGTTAAACAACATGATTTAGAAAGTTCATTTCTAAAGCAAACTTAAATATTAGAGTTGCCTGCTGAACATTATCAAGACTAAAACCTAAATTGTCAAATATTAAAAACTTAAATTAATTATCTGGCTTTTAACAATCTCTTCCACGATTAAAAATTACGTTTCCTTAAAAATAAAGTAACAATTGTCTCAGAATTGAGACAATTGTTACTTTATTGAGACTGGTTTTGCCTTTAGCCAGCCTCGATAAATATCTATAGAAACATATTTTTCATTTGAATAAATTGTTGTTGTTTTAAAATACAGTCGACTACAAACCAAGCAGTCTAAAGAATTGTTTACGCTATGGCCTTGAACAATAAATATTCAAGTTACTGATTGATTTAATGGGTCTCCTATGATAATAAATTACAAACAGATACTAAAAAAATGTTTGAAGCTCAAATGGAATTTTAATAAATATATATTACAAGCAACAAGCAAGGTAAAATATTGTACTTATTCTCAAATTATCAAAATAAGGCTGAGCATCGAGGTTGTTTGCTACGCGGGTATATAATTTAGATAACAGAACTTTTTGTCCTACAATTGTGAAGCGGTAAGGTTTCTTTAATGCAGTTACTTTAAAAAGGTTGTATGCATTTATTTGGAGGTTGTTAAGAAAAAATGAACCAAAAATATAGGATGTAATTGTACACATAATAAATTGCATCAAAGTTCATACAAAGATACGTCCTAAAAATCAAATATCTTTTTATTCATACATGCACAAGTTGTACAATCAAAAGTGTCACTATACCTTATTTATTATTATTGAAAGTAGCTTTTAATTCTCCCTAGACACTGTACATATGTTTGGTAATTAGTACTAATATCTCCCACAGCATCCTGTATAACAAAAACGTGTTGTGGCGACGTATAACCACCTATTCAGAGTAAACTACAGAACGTAGAGCGGTCAGGTTGGTGTCACTAGATTTCCCCTAAGCCAAGGACGATGGAATAAAATATGATATCCTAAATTTACTCAGTTATAAGTTTGCAATTGGCAAAAATACGTTTTTTCTTAGCAATTTGTATTATTAATTTGTTTACCGGTCCATGCAAATCCAAATCAGTCCAAAATCAAATTCCAAAAGCAAAAAATCCAAATCCAAATCCAAATTCAATGAAAAAGCTGAGCCAAGTTAAAGTTGTAGTAAAAGTTCGACTGTGCAATGTATAAGTATTAAATAACAAGGTATGCTTTTTACATATATTATTAGGTAGTGTCTTATTTAGTTATGTTTAACACCTAAAACTAACTTAACTCATTAAGGCCAGTAAAATACATATGCAAACAAAGCAGACAACTATGCTTAATTAAATGTAGGTTTTGGATTTAAATTTACAAGAAATAAGGATTAAAAATTATATGCTGTATGGGAATAGTGTTTATAATACTGTATAAAAAGTGTTGGCTAATTTCAATCCAGATTTATGTATTCAATATTTTATATTTATATTTTACATTTTATTTCACCTTTTCTCTTGCGGAAAAATCTGTTTTATTAATGGTAATAGAACCAGAAGTCGATTAGTTTCCTTTGATGAATCCTGGGTCTCAGAAAATATGACATCAGGGTGACATTCTGGCGGTTCACAGCTGAAATTGTATTTTATAGGTAGTTTTTATAGTTTTGTGTAAAGCTGAATCAAAAGCGTTTTAAAACACAACGATGATAGCCATAATACCCCATAAAGTGCGATTTGTATATGAGTACATGAAATAATTAATATAATTAATTAATAATAATTAATATTAAAGACACAATTACAATTTAAAATGGGAGGGATTAAGTTACTTTTATAATAAAAGTAAGTAGTAATGCCGCGCGCTTTGGCCGTAACATGGGGTCTTATGGAGAATAGAATAACATGGGCTCTTATGGGGGAATAGAATAACATGGACTCTTACGGAGAATAGATTAACATGGGCTCTTATGAGGAATGGAATTAGGGTGTAATTGCCTCCCTCTGTGGCTCTTTTGCTACCCTCTATGGTTGATTATTTATCTTTTGCATCTCTCTATGGTTAATTATCTACAATTTTGGTAATTATTTAACCCACGTGTCCTTCTGTTGTTAATCATCTAGCCTTCTGTGGTAATAATTTGACCCTCGTGTCATTCTGTTGTTAATCATCTGGCCCCCTGTACATCTAACCTCCACATCCCTTACCCCCTTCTGCGTATCTAACTACAACTCCTGTTCTCTTAGCTGGCGAGTGTAACATTTTAAGTAACCTGATTGGCTGGTATGTTGATTTGCGTCCTTCTGTTGTTAATCATCTAGCCTTCAGTGGTAATTATTTGACCCCTGTGTCCTTCTGTTGTTAATCATCTAACCTTCTATGGTAATTATCTGACCCTCGTGTCCTTCTGCTGTTAATCATCTAGCCTTCTGTACATCTAACCACAACATCCTCAACATAGTCTCTGCCAGCAAATTCGTTGTTACCTGTGGGCTCTGTGATTGAAAGAGACATAGCCCCCACCACAATACCTGCTATCTTGCCGCGCATTTTCTCTCTCTCTTTGCTCCCTGCTCCCGTTGCGATCGGACGTGTTTCTCCGTTCGCTGCGTTTTTGCAAAGATAAAACTTGAGCGTTTGCTTCCCATAGCGGCTTCACTTTTCCTAACCTCACTTTTTGCTTTGTATTTTACATAACCTCACTTTTAATTTGTTTTATTCTGTGTAACATAACCTCACTTTTATTATAGTAATCTTGCGTGTCGTGTGATTTTAGCGTTATCTGACTTGCTAGTGTACAATAACATCAGTTTCTTGTTTGTTCTGGCTAAAGTAGTGTTGTGTTGACTAACATAACCTCACACCCAGTAACCTCAGTTTCTTGTGTCAAGAGTTGTGTCGTACTTGTATTTGTTGACTGACATAACCTTACATCTGTAACCTTTGAGAGTTACCATAACCTCACCTCCTTGTTCTTTTATACAGTAACTTCACCATTTTTGTTTTACTTGGTAGTGTTGTGTTTGTATGTGTTGACTAACATAACAGTAACCTTTGAGAGTCACAAAAGCCTTATTTTCTTGTAAGAGTAGTTTTGTGTGTTGTATTTAATTGTTTGATTTGGCTAGATTAGTGTTTGTATGTGCTGACTAACATGCCGGTAACAGTAATCCCACTTCCTTGTGTCAAGAGTTGTGTCGTACTTGTATGTGTTGATTGACATAACCTTACATCTGTAACCTTTGAGAGTTACCATAACCTCACCTCCTTGTTCTTTTATACAGTAACTTCACCATTTTTGTTTTACTTGGTAGTGTTGTGTTTGTATGTGTTGACTAACATAACCTCAATCTCAACCATTTTCTTACCATAACCTAATATAACATAACCTCACTTTTAATTTGTATTTTACATAACCTCACATTGTATTATAGTAATCTTGCGTGTCCTGTGATTTTTAGCATTATCTGACTTGCTAAAGTAACCTACTTTTTCTAACCTCGCCCATTACACTCCAACCTTACTGTATTATATTAATTTTACGTGCATGTTGTACTTCATTTTATTTTTGTGTTGTATGCGTGTTTATTGTCTTGGCTAGAGTAATGTTGTGTTTATATTTAATTGTTTGATTTGGTAGTTTACAGTAAAGAAAGTAACATAACCTCACTTCCTCGTGGCTAAAGTAGTGTTGTGTTGACTAACATAACCTCCAGTAACCTGATTTTTGCCCTGGTTCTTTTGTACAGTAAATTCACCTCAACAACCTCACACTCTATTCTTTTTCTTTAATTTAGTTTTGGTTAGAGTAGTGTTTGATACCTTCATTAGAGTTAACTTTCGGTAACCTGTAGTTCTGGTTTGACTTTCGTAGTTTGTGTGTTAGTGTTTTTCTGACATGCGTAGTAATGCAGAGGTACTGTGCTCTTTTGTAGATCCTCTGTACCTGTTATTTTAGAGAACCTGATCGGTGACTTTAAAGTATCAGTTCCAAGTGTTACAGTTACATCATCTATATTGTTCATTTAATATCGATGAAGACTGCCACAAAGTAACAGTTCCAAAAGTAACCGTTCCAATAAAGTAACAGGTCTTACACTACCCATTCCCATTCCCACAGTTTTCAAGGTAACAGTTCCAAAAGTATCAGTTTCATTAGATCAAACAGTGAAAAAGTAACAGGTCCACTCTCTATATATATATCTCTTACAACAAGCTCTAGTTCTTCAGTCTGATTCCAGTCGTGACGCTGATCAGACGTGTTTTGTGCTGCTCTTGCGTAAGTGTTCTCTTGCACAGATTATTATTGATTCTGCGTAATTCAGTTGTATCCGTGTGAGTTTGACTCTGTTCGGGGTACTTGCTCTTTTAAGCGTTAGCACAGTTTAGCTTGTGTTCAGTATTTAATTCTCTGTTGAAGGATGGATGTTTCTAAAAAGGACCCTCAAAACCCGGTAGATTTAATTAGTAAAGATGAAACCTACGTTAGTCACTTTAGACTTTACGGGACTAACACTGTTTTCAAATTCACTAAACCTCCCAAAGGTATCTCTGAGTTTGATTGGATTCGTAAAGGTTTTAATCAAATTGTAGAGACATCCAAAGCCAACGTTGCACCCACTGATTATCTAGGGTTTAAATTACAGTCTATAAATTTAAAAAGTGCTGAACCGGGATACGTATCATTGAGACCGGTCTCTAAAGTTAGCGGTGATGTTCTCTGGGATATTTTCGGGGGCATAATTCAAAGCAATGCGCAATCTATAACCTCTAGTGACACGTTTAGAGTTGATGTTACGAGGATTAACGTCCCCGTAGGTAAAGGAAGGGCAAGACCCGACTTTTACAATACCTTTGATGAAGAATGTAAAGCTAGGAAGGGTATTATAGTAATTAATAATAAAGACAATTTATGTTTGGCTAGAGCGTTGGTAGTAGGCAAAGCACTTGCAAAAAATGATCCTCAGTACAAAGCTATTCGCCAGGACATGGGGAAAAGACAAACATTCAGAGCTAATAAGCTCATAGCAAAAGCCCGTGTAGAAATGCCGGAGGAGGGTGCAGGAATCCCTGAGCTTGAAAAATTCCAGTCCCATCTTAAAAAATACAAAATCACAGTCTACAACTTTGACAGAAAAGGCCGGGATGTTTACTTTGAGGGAGGTAATGAGAACGCTAAGTTAAAAATTAACCTTCTCTTTCACAACGGTCATTACAATGTAATTAGAAACTTAACTGCCGCATTTGTTTGTAATTTCTTTTGTGAAGCCTGTCATATTCCCTATAGCAACAGACATGAGCATCGATGCTCTAACAGATGCACCTCATGCCATACTATCTCCCCGCCCTGTAAACTAGAACACGGTGGCATCACATGCCGTTTTTGCAACCGTTTCTTCAAAAATGAGCGGTGTTTAGTAGCCCATCAAGGGCAAATTTGTAAAACTGTAAAACTCTGCCGTGACTGTAAGAAAATGATTTATCCAAAAAGACGTAAGACAGCTCATGTATGCGGAGAAGTTTTCTGTAAACCCTGCGAAGCGTTCAAAGATCCGGCACATCAGTGTTTCATTAGGGTAGATAGGAGAACACCGAAAGACCGTGACTTTTTGTTTATTTTCTTTGACTTGGAAACAAGGCAAGACGAGTCACTTCCCTCAGATCCACAACAGAAAGTTCATAAAGTAAACTTGTGCGTCTCACAACAGTACTGCTTTAAATGTATTAATGGGGGTGAGTGTGAAACTTGCTCGGAACGGCAAAGGGTATTTGAAAAAGAACCGGTAAAACACTTCATGGACTATATCATGGGAATTCGAAAAACATTTAAAGATGTCTGTGTAATTGCTCACAACGGGCAGGGTTTTGACTTCCAATTCATACTACAGTATATTATGGAAGAAACTAAATTTACACCAAAAATAACTCCTCGGGGAACTAAAGCTATATTGATTGAAGTAGCCAACGTAAGGTTTGTGGACTCTCTTAGCTATTTTCCCATGGCCCTCGCTGCACTCCCTAAAGCTTTTGATCTACCTCCCGAGAAAAAGAAGGGCTACTTTCCCCACCTCTTCAACACCCTGGCAAACCAAAATTATGTAGGCCCTATGCCCGACAAAAAATACTACTGTCCGGAATCAATGTTTGAGAAACCACACAAAGCCTTTGAAGAATGGTACGAGGAACGAATCGCTGAAGACTACGTGTTTGATTTTAAGAAGGAAATCTTGGAGTACTGTATTTCAGACGTGGAGATTTTAGCTCAGGCATGTATTAAATTTAGAGCCTTACTTCTTCAAGAGTGTAACGTAGATCCTTTTCTCGAGGCTATAACAATCGCCAGTGCATGTAACTTGGCCTTCCGCCGTAACTTCTTGAAAGAAAATACTATTGGACTAATACCAAAATCAGGGTACCGACTTGCAGACAATCAGTCAGCCGTTGCTTTACAGTGGTTAACATGGGAGGAGGAGAAACGTGGAGTAAAGATTCAACATGCGGGCCGGGGTAGAGAAGTTAAAATTAATGGACTAAAAGTTGACGGGTTTGACGGGGAACGAATTTATGAGTTTCACGGGTGTTACTGGCACGGTTGCCCAAAATGTTATCAATACAGCAGAGAAGAACCTCTGCCGGATGATCCCTCAGACAGTTTGCATCTCCGTTACGAGAGAACCAAATCCAAAATGGCAAAATTTAATAGCTATGAAGTTGTAGAGATGTGGGAGTGTGAATTTAGAGCTTTGAAAAAGGACAAAAAACTAAAACACTTGAACAACCTGCCGATCCTCAATAATCTTCCCCTCGACCCGCGGCAAGCGTTCTTTGGAGGCAGAACGGGTAATACTAAAACATACCACAAATGCGAAGAGGGAGAAACAATCCAATACGTTGATGTCTGTTCCCTTTATCCGTTTGTGAATAAATATTGTAAGTATCCCGTTGGTCATCCTACTGTTTACGTTGGAAATGACTGCCGAGAGAGAGGCCTTGAAGTAGAGGGCTTGTTGAAATGTAAGATTCTACCTCCTTACAACTTGTATCATCCCGTACTCCCCGCTAAAATGAATAATAAATTGATGTTTGTTTTGTGTAGAACTTGCGGTGAGACTTTAAACCAAGGGGAATGTTTTCATGATAGTGAGGAAAGGGCAATGGTAGGAACATGGACTATGGATGAAATTAGAAAAGCTGTTGAAAAAGGCTATGTGATCTTGGACATGTACGAGTTGTGGGAGTATGAAGTCGCCACATACGAGAAAGATGGACTTTTTACAGACTTTATTAATAAATTCTTGAAAGTAAAGCAGGAAGCCTCAGGGTATCCCGCATGGTGTAAAACAGAGGAAGATAAAGACAAGTATGTATCTGATTTCTTTGAGCGTGAGGGTATTCAAATGGAGAAAGACAAAATTGCTAAAAATGGAGGACTCAGGTCAGTAGCTAAATTAATGTTAAATTCATTCTGGGGCAAGTTTGGTCAACGAGAAAACATGACAAAAACTGGAATCGTGAGGGACTCTAAAGAATTATTCAATTCGTTAACTCAATCAGGAAAGGAAGTAAGGTTTGTTGAAGTAATTAACCAAGAGGTTTTATTAGTTAATTGGCAGAATGTTGATGATGCCGGTGAGGCTCTAAAGACTGTAAATGTTGTTATTGCGGCCTACACCACTGCTCATGCCAGACTTAAACTGTATGAACACTTAGATGCCCTTGGAGGTCAAGTCCTTTACTATGACACGGACTCGTGTATTTATCTATACAGGGGAGGATTGTACAAGGTCTCTACGGGAGATTACCTCGGGGAAATGACCGACGAGTTAGCGAGTGAGTACGGGCCCGGCTCTTATATCTTAGAGTTTGTTTCTGGGGGACCAAAGACCTATGCATACCTTGTCTGGTCAACCAAAAAGCAAAAGCTAGAAACTGTATGTAAAATCAAGGGCCTCACCCTTAACATGAAGACTTCCGAAACATTAAATTTTGAACAGTTAAAAAAGATGGTCCTTAGTGAAGCTGCTGAAATTTTAGAAATTGAAGAAAACAGAATCAGGAGAACAAAGAGACGAGAAGTCGTTACAGTAAGTGAAATTAAAAAGTTTAAAATTACAGGGCCCAAGAGAAGATTTAATGATGATCACGACACCCTGCCTTTCGGCTTTAAAAAACAAAGAGTTGCTTAATGGAGCTGTCACTCACACGGGTACTGAGTGTATATACCTCTAAACATCAGCTCTATTAACTCATTCTGTTCTGAGACGCGGTAGTGAACGGACGTGTCTGTGTCTGTTACTGTTTTATCTTGTTTGTCTCTTCTTGTAGAATGTCTGCTGAAAATAATACACTCCCCATTCAAGGGGTGTTTTTGAAGTTTATATCTAAAAGGAAGTTAAATGAAAATTCAAAGTTTCGCATTATATGCCTGGAGTATGAGTTCTTACTTGACGGTTCAATAAATGCACAGGAATGGCCTTTAGTGTTTTCGGAGTACATAGTAGATAAAATAACGGAGAACTCCTCATCAAACACCTACATTGGAGTATCAATAAGGTACGGTGATATCTCAGGAAATATACCATTCTTTCCTTTAGGGAATCTAACACCAACAGTCTTTGATGATCACTTTGAAAACATATTTTGTAACGTTAAGAAACTATCTGGTGTTTTACGTCTTGAAGTAACACTTGTCTCAATTCCGTGTTGCTACCTTCGATGAAGGTAGCACCTTTCCTTACGGAGCAATGTTACTCCTGTATATACCAAATGTCACTAGTACAGTTCATCATTCTGCTTCAAGACGCAGTACTGATCAGACGTTCTTCTGCGCTCCTTTTGCCTGTACTATTGAGTAAATTGTGACATGGCTGCCAAGTTCTATACATTCAATAACAAACCGGTATTGGTTCTGTTTGATAGTGAAGGAAAGCCGTGGTTTAAAGCTAGAGACGTAGCTACTGCTCTAAAGCATGTTAATGGCTGGAGTGCAGTTCGGAAACATGTAGATAGCAGTGATAAATTAACTGTTGGAAGTTTTTCCGACGCCCAAAAACAGGGCGTTGGGCCGATTGAGAAAACAACGGTTTTTATAAATGAAGCCGGATTATGTTCTTTGATGTTAAAGTCAAGTACTCCTGAAGCAAGACTATTAGTAAGAAGTCTGTTGCCGGAGAAGTTTTACCTTACTTACACAAATATGAAAGATGAAAGTTCACTTTAAATGTAGTTTTTCTTTAAAATCACAAGTTCCCACTGTATGTGTGTGTGTGTGTGTGTGTGTGAATGAAGGTCACTGGCGCGGGTGACTAAAAGCCCCGTAAACCTGAATGAAGGTCACTGGCGTGGGTGACGAAAAGCCCCGTAAACCTGAATGTGTGATGAAGGGTTTAGTAGATTGAGGCGCCGGGCTAACACCCCGACTACTCCTTCGAAAAACCCGGTGTGAATGAAGGACTTTGTACATTGAGGAGCCTGGCCAACACCCTGGCTACTCATTGGAACAGTCCGTACGGTGGGACTTGTAAAAAAAGTATAAAAGTAAAAATAAAATAAAAAAATATAAAACGGAGGAGACAACTATTTTGTTTTTGGAAGGTCTCCACGAGTCATGGCGGTGGAGGGGCCATGACTTTACTAAAAATTCTCTGTTTATCTTAGTAAATGTAGAGTTTAAAGGTGTTAAAATGAACGGACTTTGTCTAAGTAAATGACCGCCTTCCTCATACACAATGAACGGATTGACAGAGAATACAAAAAAATATAAAAAGGAGGTAGCATTTTTGTTATGGAGTGGCTACCACAGTGAGAGGCGATGGTCGGGGCCTCTCACCCCAGAGGTTAGGCCTCCAGGGGAAGCTCTGGGTAACCAAAAAGAACGCGCCGACGCTCCTACGGCCTAGCCTAAAGGCTTACCGTGGTGTGGAAACGCGAGCGTTCAAAATTATTTCATTGAGGTTAGCTTTCTTGCCTATCCATTTCTGCTAGTGTTCTGCTAGTATTCTCTCCTTTAAGTTATTATAGGTTTTCCAAAATAATCCTGCTATCATAAGTATAAAGTTCCAAATATTCCTCAACGTAGAGTTTTTAAAGCAACTAATTACACCAGAAAGTCACATCTGAACTATAAAATGTGTAATCTCTGTACCTTTTTAACTTTACAAAATACCCTACTGTCTCTTTTTACACATTAGTTTGAATTTGTAAACAGTGGGCCATGCGTGTAGATAGGTCTATCCCATAGACCATCTAAAAGTGTAATTTTTATTAAAGGGGTGCAGGCAATGTAGTGATACTGACCAAATTAATAGGAAAAATCTAACTCCACCATTACGGTGGGGTTTGAAAGTAATAACATTACCACACCATATCCTACCCTACCATTCCTCCCAATACCATTTCTACCCTACTATACCTCCCAATACCTTACCATGTCATACCATACCATACAATATCAATACCCTACCATACCTTCGAACACCCACACCATACCAAACCATCAAATCCCATACCATACCATTACCCTACCATACCCTACCCTACCATTCCTCCCAATACCATATTCTACCCCACCATACTTCCCAATGCCCTATCATGCCATACCATACAATACAATACCCATACCATACCCTACCCTACCATACCTCACCAAAGCCATAACATCCTATACCAAAGCCACAATACCAATACCCCCACCAAAGGCACCATATCCTAACACCCCACCCAAATACCATACAATAACATGACATACCATACCCTACCATACTATACCTCCCAATACCATATTCTACCCTACCATACCTCCCAATACCCTACCATGTCATACCATACCATACAATATCAACACCCTACCATACCTCCCAACACCCACACCATACCAAACCATCAAATCCCATACCATACCATTACCCTACCATACCCTACCCTACCATTCCTCCCAATACCATATTCTACCCCACCATACCTCCCAATACCCTATCATGCTATACCATACAATACAATATCAACACCATACCATACCCTACCATACCACACCAAAACCATAACATCCTATACCAAAGTCACAATACCAATACCCCCACCACCCTATCCTAACAGCTTACCCAAATACCATACAATAACATGACATACCATACAATAACATGACATACCATATTCTACCCTACCATACCTCCCAATACCCTACCATGTCATACCATACCATACAATATCAACACCATACCATACAATACAATACCACACCATACAATACCCTACCATACCATAGTAATGTTATAAAAAGGGTGCGGGAATTGCTCACCCTTGCTGGTTTTCATACTTTCGATGGGGTACAAAATGTAAGCAAAATACCTTCAGTTTATTTTATTAAAAGAGAGTCCCAAGTCCAGACCCATGGAATGAGGGTATAGTTTTCTTGCCTATCTATTTCTGCTAGCCTCTTCTCTCCTTTAAGTTACTGTTAATAGTACTTTGAGATTTCTAAACAATTAAATGCATAGAAAGTTTCCCAAAGTAATTCTTTAGTAACACTTAATTTACAGGCATACACAACAGCTACAATTATCCACTCATAAAGCTAAAATCCAGTTAATCCCCCAATACCTCAAGACAATGTCCCTAAATAACAGCTAAAACCCAGATAAAGCTTGATGCTCCTAAATAACAGGTAAAAGTCAACATACTTTATTAACAATTACTTTTCTTCATAACAGCTAAAAATAGCCAGAGAGTCATTTTAGCGAAGAGGTGTGTATTGACCCCCTTCAGTACATTCACGTTAAACAGTCAGTCAAAGTATAATTTATTTTGTGTTGGTTTGTCACTAATTTTCTTGTATGTAAGTTTGTTTCAATTACATATATTTTACAGTGGTATGATTTAAGAGTAGCTGAGATCTTGGATGATGTAGAGAAAACAGTGCTAGAAGGTCAGGGTAAGGCACTGACCCCCTTTAAACTATCAATCAAACACAGTTTACACCAATAAACCAGGCCTTTACTATATTTAACATAAAAAAACATAAGCTAAAACTTTCTAACACCCTGAAAAACTAGTACGACAGAGCTTGTAGTCTGTTCAGTTTTTGTAATGTTTCTTCTTTACAGAGTTTAAATTGTAGTGTGGGTTAATAAGTACCAACAAATCTCAAGATATTACATTTTAAAGTATAGCAACTGTCTTGATACTTACCCATAGTACAGGGTTTAGGTTTTGGTAAGATGTAGTGAAGGTTAACAGGTACGTGCATTCCAAGTTTCATGTAAATAGGCCCTACCATTCTCAATAAATTACATTTCAAAGTATAGCTCCTGCAATTGTTTTGATGCTTACCTGCAGTACAAAGTTTAGGTTTTGGTAAGATGTAGTGGGGGTTAACAAGTACATACATACCAAGTTTAATGAGAATCAGCCAAGCCATTCTCAAAATATTACGTTTTAAAGTTTTACACCACCCACCATCCCTTAAACAACCCTTTCCTACCCTCAAACAACATTGAAAGTTAGAGGAGGTTAACAAGTACCCGCATACCAAGTTTCATTAAAATAGGCTCAATGGTTCTTAAGATATTGATTTTTAAAGTATGGCTCCTTCAATTATTTTGATACTTTCCCGCAGTACAGGGTTTAGGTTTTTTAAGATGTAGCGGAGGTTAACAGGTACCCACATACAAAATTTCATTCATATCGGCCCAGCCGTTCTTGAGATATTAAATTTTGAAAATTTGCCCCTTCATTTTTTGAGATGCAACCCGCAACATTTTGGTTAATATTTTTCATTTGGGTATGTATCCCCCGCGGGCGCCTACACTACGTAGTAGGCGAAATCTGTTGTCAGAATCGCTCTAGGACTTACCGTTTTCGAGATATTAGCGATTTTAGGATAATCAGACTCAAAAAAGAGAAGAAGAAGAAGGAAAAAGAGAGAAGCAGTGGCACGGAGTGGTGTGGTGGAGAGGGGACGGTGAGGGGAGTAACATAGCATGCAGAAGAAGAAGAAATAAACCAGAGGAAGGCTGAGGGGGAGCGAGGGAGGGGGAAGGTGAGGGGAGAGAGGAAGAAGAACACGCAAGTGCTAACAGAAGTGATCAGTAGGAGGCGCGGGAGATGAAGGCTAACATGTTTTGTTCTTTTATATATGTTCATTTGTTGGGAAGTGTTGGCAACACTGCCCATGCTTCAGCGTGACGTAATTTTTGCTTGGTCACGTTAGCGTGACGTAAGTAGCCAACAGGTATTTTGTTTTCTTAAGTTGGTACCACTGTCATGTAGGTCATGTTTTTTGTTTTGCAATTCATTTAGGTTGGCTACACGTTTCTGCATAAGAAACCCATGTTAAGACTGAATCATAGCCACTCCTACTGATCACTTCTGTTAGCACTTGCGTGTTCTTCTTCCTCTCTCCCCTCACCTTCCCCCTCCCTCGCTCCCCCTCAGCCTTCCTCTGGTTTATTTCTTCTTCTTCTGCATGCTATGTTACTCCCCTCACCGTCCCCTCTCCACCACACCACTCCGTGCCACTGCTTCTCTCTTTTTCCTTCTTCTTCTTCTCTTTTTTGAGTCTGATTATCCTAAAATCGCTAATATCTCGAAAACGGTAAGTCCTAGAGCGATTCTGACAACAGATTTCGCCTACTACGTAGTGTAGGCGCCCGCGGGGGATACATACCCAAATGATAAATATTAACCAAAATGTTGCGGGTTGCATCTCAAAAAATGAAGGGGCAAATTTTCAAAATTTAATATCTCAAGAACGGCTGGGCCGATATGAATGAAATTTTGTATGTGGGTACCTGTTAACCTCCGCTACATCTTAAAAAACCTAAACCCTGTACTGCGGGAAAGTATCAAAATAATTGAAGGAGCCATACTTTAAAAATCAATATCTTAAGAACCATTGAGCCTATTTTAATGAAACTTGGTATGCGGGTACTTGTTAACCTCCTCTAACTTTCAATGTTGTTTGAGGGTAGGAAAGGGTTGTTTAAGGGATGGTGGGTGGTGTAAAACTTTAAAACGTAATATTTTGAGAATGGCTTGGCTGATTCTCATTAAACTTGGTATGTATGTACTTGTTAACCCCCACTACATCTTACCAAAACCTAAACTTTGTACTGCAGGTAAGCATCAAAACAATTGCAGGAGCTATACTTTGAAATGTAATTTATTGAGAATGGTAGGGCCTATTTACATGAAACTTGGAATGCACGTACCTGTTAACCTTCACTACATCTTACCAAAACCTAAACCCTGTACTATGGGTAAGTATCAAGACAGTTGCTATACTTTAAAATGTAATATCTTGAGATTTGTTGGTACTTATTAACCCACACTACAATTTAAACTCTGTAAAGAAGAAACATTACAAAAACTGAACAGACTACAAGCTCTGTCGTACTAGTTTTTCAGGGTGTTAGAAAGTTTTAGCTTATGTTTTTTTATGTTAAATATAGTAAAGGCCTGGTTTATTGGTGTAAACTGTGTTTGATTGATAGTTTAAAGGGGGTCAGTGCCTTACCCTGACCTTCTAGCACTGTTTTCTCTACATCATCCAAGATCTCAGCTACTCTTAAATCATACCACTGTAAAATATATGTAATTGAAACAAACTTACATACAAGAAAATTAGTGACAAACCAACACAAAATAAATTATACTTTGACTGACTGTTTAACGTGAATGTACTGAAGGGGGTCAATACACACCTCTTCGCTAAAATGACTCTCTGGCTATTTTTAGCTGTTATGAAGAAAAGTAATTGTTAATAAAGTATGTTGACTTTTACCTGTTATTTAGGAGCATCAAGCTTTATCTGGGTTTTAGCTGTTATTTAGGGACATTGTCTTGAGGTATTGGGGGATTAACTGGATTTTAGCTTTATGAGTGGATAATTGTAGCTGTTGTGTATGCCTGTAAATTAAGTGTTACTAAAGAATTACTTTGGGAAACTTTCTATGCATTTAATTGTTTAGAAATCTCAAAGTACTATTAACAGTAACTTAAAGGAGAGAAGAGGCTAGCAGAAATAGATAGGCAAGAAAACTATACCCTCATTCCATGGGTCTGGACTTGGGACTCTCTTTTAATAAAATAAACTGAAGGTATTTTGCTTACATTTTGTACCCCATCGAAAGTATGAAAACCAGCAAGGGTGAGCAATTCCCGCACCCTTTTTATAACATTACTATGGTATGGTAGGGTATTGTATGGTGTGGTATTGTATTGTATGGTATGGTGTTGATATTGTATGGTATGGTATGACATGGTAGGGTATTGGGAGGTATGGTAGGGTAGAATATGGTATGTCATGTTATTGTATGGTATGTCATGTTATTGTATGGTATTTGGGTAAGCTGTTAGGATAGGGTGGTGGGGGTATTGGTATTGTGACTTTGGTATAGGATGTTATGGTTTTGGTGTGGTATGGTAGGGTATGGTATGGTGTTGATATTGTATTGTATGGTATAGCATGATAGGGTATTGGGAGGTATGGTGGGGTAGAATATGGTATTGGGAGGAATGGTAGGGTAGGGTATGGTAGGGTAATGGTATGGTATGGGATTTGATGGTTTGGTATGGTGTGGGTGTTGGGAGGTATGGTAGGGTGTTGATATTGTATGGTATGGTATGACATGGTAGGGTATTGGGAGGTATGGTAGGGTAGAATATGGTATTGGGAGGTATAGTATGGTAGGGTATGGTATGTCATGTTATTGTATGGTATTTGGGTGGGGTGTTAGGATATGGTGCCTTTGGTGGGGGTATTGGTATTGTGGCTTTGGTATAGGATGTTATGGCTTTGGTGAGGTATGGTAGGGTAGGGTATGGTATGGGTATTGTATTGTATGGTATGGCATGATAGGGCATTGGGAAGTATGGTGGGGTAGAATATGGTATTGGGAGGAATGGTAGGGTAGGGTATGGTAGGGTAATGGTATGGTATGGGATTTGATGGTTTGGTATGGTGTGGGTGTTCGAAGGTATGGTAGGGTATTGATATTGTATGGTATGGTATGACATGGTAAGGTATTGGGAGGTATAGTAGGGTAGAAATGGTATTGGGAGGAATGGTAGGGTAGGATATGGTGTGGTAATGTTATTACTTTCAAACCCCACCGTAATGGTGGAGTTAGATTTTTCCTATTAATTTGGTCAGTATCACTACATTGCCTGCACCCCTTTAATAAAAATTACACTTTTAGATGGTCTATGGGATAGACCTATCTACACGCATGGCCCACTGTTTACAAATTCAAACTAATGTGTAAAAAGAGACAGTAGGGTATTTTGTAAAGTTAAAAAGGTACAGAGATTACACATTTTATAGTTCAGATGTGACTTTCTGGTGTAATTAGTTGCTTTAAAAACTCTACGTTGAGGAATATTTGGAACTTTATACTTATGATAGCAGGATTATTTTGGAAAACCTATAATAACTTAAAGGAGAGAATACTAGCAGAACACTAGCAGAAATGGATAGGCAAGAAAGCTAACCTCAATGAAATAATTTTGAACGCTCGCGTTTCCACACCACGGTAAGCCTTTAGGCTAGGCCGTAGGAGCGTCGGCGCGTTCTTTTTGGTTACCCAGAGCTTCCCCTGGAGGCCTAACCTCTGGGGTGAGAGGCCCCGACCATCGCCTCTCACTGTGGTAGCCACTCCATAACAAAAATGCTACCTCCTTTTTATATTTTTTTGTATTCTCTGTCAATCCGTTCATTGTGTATGAGGAAGGCGGTCATTTACTTAGACAAAGTCCGTTCATTTTAACACCTTTAAACTCTACATTTACTAAGATAAACAGAGAATTTTTAGTAAAGTCATGGCCCCTCCACCGCCATGACTCGTGGAGACCTTCCAAAAACAAAATAGTTGTCTCCTCCGTTTTATATTTTTTTATTTTATTTTTACTTTTATACTTTTTTTACAAGTCCCACCGTACGGACTGTTCCAATGAGTAGCCAGGGTGTTGGCCAGGCTCCTCAATGTACAAAGTCCTTCATTCACACCGGGTTTTTCGAAGGAGTAGTCGGGGTGTTAGCCCGGCGCCTCAATCTACTAAACCCTTCATCACACATTCAGGTTTACGGGGCTTTTCGTCACCCACGCCAGTGACCTTCATTCAGGTTTACGGGGCTTTTAGTCACCCGCGCCAGTGACCTTCATTCACACACACACACACACACACACATACAGTGGGAACTTGTGATTTTAAAGAAAAACTACATTTAAAGTGAACTTTCATCTTTCATATTTGTGTAAGTAAGGTAAAACTTCTCCGGCAACAGACTTCTTACTAATAGTCTTGCTTCAGGAGTACTTGACTTTAACATCAAAGAACATAATCCGGCTTCATTTATAAAAACCGTTGTTTTCTCAATCGGCCCAACGCCCTGTTTTTGGGCGTCGGAAAAACTTCCAACAGTTAATTTATCACTGCTATCTACATGTTTCCGAACTGCACTCCAGCCATTAACATGCTTTAGAGCAGTAGCTACGTCTCTAGCTTTAAACCACGGCTTTCCTTCACTATCAAACAGAACCAATACCGGTTTGTTATTGAATGTATAGAACTTGGCAGCCATGTCACAATTTACTCAATAGTACAGGCAAAAGGAGCGCAGAAGAACGTCTGATCAGTACTGCGTCTTGAAGCAGAATGATGAACTGTACTAGTGACATTTGGTATATACAGGAGTAACATTGCTCCGTAAGGAAAGGTGCTACCTTCATCGAAGGTAGCAACACGGAATTGAGACAAGTGTTACTTCAAGACGTAAAACACCAGATAGTTTCTTAACGTTACAAAATATGTTTTCAAAGTGATCATCAAAGACTGTTGGTGTTAGATTCCCTAAAGGAAAGAATGGTATATTTCCTGAGATATCACCGTACCTTATTGATACTCCAATGTAGGTGTTTGATGAGGAGTTCTCCGTTATTTTATCTACTATGTACTCCGAAAACACTAAAGGCCATTCCTGTGCATTTATTGAACCGTCAAGTAAGAACTCATACTCCAGGCATATAATGCGAAACTTTGAATTTTCATTTAACTTCCTTTTAGATATAAACTTCAAAAACACCCCTTGAATGGGGAGTGTATTATTTTCAGCAGACATTCTACAAGAAGAGACAAACAAGATAAAACAGTAACAGACACAGACACGTCCGTTCACTACCGCGTCTCAGAACAGAATGAGTTAATAGAGCTGATGTTTAGAGGTATATACACTCAGTACCCGTGTGAGTGACAGCTCCATTAAGCAACTCTTTGTTTTTTAAAGCCGAAAGGCAGGGTGTCGTGATCATCATTAAATCTTCTCTTGGGCCCTGTAATTTTAAACTTTTTAATTTCACTTACTGTAACGACTTCTCGTCTCTTTGTTCTCCTGATTCTGTTTTCTTCAATTTCTAAAATTTCAGCAGCTTCACTAAGGACCATCTTTTTTAACTGTTCAAAATTTAATGTTTCGGAAGTCTTCATGTTAAGGGTGAGGCCCTTGATTTTACATACAGTTTCTAGCTTTTGCTTTTTGGTTGACCAGACAAGGTATGCATAGGTCTTTGGTCCCCCAGAAACAAACTCTAAGATATAAGAGCCGGGCCCGTACTCACTCGCTAACTCGTCGGTCATTTCCCCGAGGTAATCTCCCGTAGAGACCTTGTACAATCCTCCCCTGTATAGATAAATACACGAGTCCGTGTCATAGTAAAGGACTTGACCTCCAAGGGCATCTAAGTGTTCATACAGTTTAAGTCTGGCATGAGCAGTGGTGTAGGCCGCAATAACAACATTTACAGTCTTTAGAGCCTCACCGGCATCATCAACATTCTGCCAATTAACTAATAAAACCTCTTGGTTAATTACTTCAACAAACCTTACTTCCTTTCCTGATTGAGTTAACGAATTGAATAATTCTTTAGAGTCCCTCACGATTCCAGTTTTTGTCATGTTTTCCCGTTGACCAAACTTGCCCCAGAATGAATTTAACATTAATTTAGCTACTGACCTGAGTCCTCCATTTTTAGCAATTTTGTCTTTCTCCATTTGAATACCCTCACGCTCAAAGAAATCAGATACATACTTGTCTTTATCTTCCTCTGTTTTACACCATGCGGGATACCCTGAGGCTTCCTGCTTTACTTTCAAGAATTTATTAATAAAGTCTGTAAAAAGTCCATCTTTCTCGTATGTGGCGACTTCATACTCCCACAACTCGTACATGTCCAAGATCACATAGCCTTTTTCAACAGCTTTTCTAATTTCATCCATAGTCCATGTTCCTACCATTGCCCTTTCCTCACTATCATGAAAACATTCCCCTTGGTTTAAAGTCTCACCGCAAGTTCTACACAAAACAAACATCAATTTATTATTCATTTTAGCGGGGAGTACGGGATGATACAAGTTGTAAGGAGGTAGAATCTTACATTTCAACAAGCCCTCTACTTCAAGGCCTCTCTCTCGGCAGTCATTTCCAACGTAAACAGTAGGATGACCAACGGGATACTTACAATATTTATTCACAAACGGATAAAGGGAACAGACATCAACGTATTGGATTGTTTCTCCCTCTTCGCATTTGTGGTATGTTTTAGTATTACCCGTTCTGCCTCCAAAGAACGCTTGCCGCGGGTCGAGGGGAAGATTATTGAGGATCGGCAGGTTGTTCAAGTGTTTTAGTTTTTTGTCCTTTTTCAAAGCTCTAAATTCACACTCCCACATCTCTACAACTTCATAGCTATTAAATTTTGCCATTTTGGATTTGGTTCTCTCGTAACGGAGATGCAAACTGTCTGAGGGATCATCCGGCAGAGGTTCTTCTCTGCTGTATTGATAACATTTTGGGCAACCGTGCCAGTAACACCCGTGAAACTCATAAATTCGTTCCCCGTCAAACCCGTCAACTTTTAGTCCATTAATTTTAACTTCTCTACCCCGGCCCGCATGTTGAATCTTTACTCCACGTTTCTCCTCCTCCCATGTTAACCACTGTAAAGCAACGGCTGACTGATTGTCTGCAAGTCGGTACCCTGATTTTGGTATTAGTCCAATAGTATTTTCTTTCAAGAAGTTACGGCGGAAGGCCAAGTTACATGCACTGGCGATTGTTATAGCCTCGAGAAAAGGATCTACGTTACACTCTTGAAGAAGTAAGGCTCTAAATTTAATACATGCCTGAGCTAAAATCTCCACGTCTGAAATACAGTACTCCAAGATTTCCTTCTTAAAATCAAACACGTAGTCTTCAGCGATTCGTTCCTCGTACCATTCTTCAAAGGCTTTGTGTGGTTTCTCAAACATTGATTCCGGACAGTAGTATTTTTTGTCGGGCATAGGGCCTACATAATTTTGGTTTGCCAGGGTGTTGAAGAGGTGGGGAAAGTAGCCCTTCTTTTTCTCGGGAGGTAGATCAAAAGCTTTAGGGAGTGCAGCGAGGGCCATGGGAAAATAGCTAAGAGAGTCCACAAACCTTACGTTGGCTACTTCAATCAATATAGCTTTAGTTCCCCGAGGAGTTATTTTTGGTGTAAATTTAGTTTCTTCCATAATATACTGTAGTATGAATTGGAAGTCAAAACCCTGCCCGTTGTGAGCAATTACACAGACATCTTTAAATGTTTTTCGAATTCCCATGATATAGTCCATGAAGTGTTTTACCGGTTCTTTTTCAAATACCCTTTGCCGTTCCGAGCAAGTTTCACACTCACCCCCATTAATACATTTAAAGCAGTACTGTTGTGAGACGCACAAGTTTACTTTATGAACTTTCTGTTGTGGATCTGAGGGAAGTGACTCGTCTTGCCTTGTTTCCAAGTCAAAGAAAATAAACAAAAAGTCACGGTCTTTCGGTGTTCTCCTATCTACCCTAATGAAACACTGATGTGCCGGATCTTTGAACGCTTCGCAGGGTTTACAGAAAACTTCTCCGCATACATGAGCTGTCTTACGTCTTTTTGGATAAATCATTTTCTTACAGTCACGGCAGAGTTTTACAGTTTTACAAATTTGCCCTTGATGGGCTACTAAACACCGCTCATTTTTGAAGAAACGGTTGCAAAAACGGCATGTGATGCCACCGTGTTCTAGTTTACAGGGCGGGGAGATAGTATGGCATGAGGTGCATCTGTTAGAGCATCGATGCTCATGTCTGTTGCTATAGGGAATATGACAGGCTTCACAAAAGAAATTACAAACAAATGCGGCAGTTAAGTTTCTAATTACATTGTAATGACCGTTGTGAAAGAGAAGGTTAATTTTTAACTTAGCGTTCTCATTACCTCCCTCAAAGTAAACATCCCGGCCTTTTCTGTCAAAGTTGTAGACTGTGATTTTGTATTTTTTAAGATGGGACTGGAATTTTTCAAGCTCAGGGATTCCTGCACCCTCCTCCGGCATTTCTACACGGGCTTTTGCTATGAGCTTATTAGCTCTGAATGTTTGTCTTTTCCCCATGTCCTGGCGAATAGCTTTGTACTGAGGATCATTTTTTGCAAGTGCTTTGCCTACTACCAACGCTCTAGCCAAACATAAATTGTCTTTATTATTAATTACTATAATACCCTTCCTAGCTTTACATTCTTCATCAAAGGTATTGTAAAAGTCGGGTCTTGCCCTTCCTTTACCTACGGGGACGTTAATCCTCGTAACATCAACTCTAAACGTGTCACTAGAGGTTATAGATTGCGCATTGCTTTGAATTATGCCCCCGAAAATATCCCAGAGAACATCACCGCTAACTTTAGAGACCGGTCTCAATGATACGTATCCCGGTTCAGCACTTTTTAAATTTATAGACTGTAATTTAAACCCTAGATAATCAGTGGGTGCAACGTTGGCTTTGGATGTCTCTACAATTTGATTAAAACCTTTACGAATCCAATCAAACTCAGAGATACCTTTGGGAGGTTTAGTGAATTTGAAAACAGTGTTAGTCCCGTAAAGTCTAAAGTGACTAACGTAGGTTTCATCTTTACTAATTAAATCTACCGGGTTTTGAGGGTCCTTTTTAGAAACATCCATCCTTCAACAGAGAATTAAATACTGAACACAAGCTAAACTGTGCTAACGCTTAAAAGAGCAAGTACCCCGAACAGAGTCAAACTCACACGGATACAACTGAATTACGCAGAATCAATAATAATCTGTGCAAGAGAACACTTACGCAAGAGCAGCACAAAACACGTCTGATCAGCGTCACGACTGGAATCAGACTGAAGAACTAGAGCTTGTTGTAAGAGATATATATATAGAGAGTGGACCTGTTACTTTTTCACTGTTTGATCTAATGAAACTGATACTTTTGGAACTGTTACCTTGAAAACTGTGGGAATGGGAATGGGTAGTGTAAGACCTGTTACTTTATTGGAACGGTTACTTTTGGAACTGTTACTTTGTGGCAGTCTTCATCGATATTAAATGAACAATATAGATGATGTAACTGTAACACTTGGAACTGATACTTTAAAGTCACCGATCAGGTTCTCTAAAATAACAGGTACAGAGGATCTACAAAAGAGCACAGTACCTCTGCATTACTACGCATGTCAGAAAAACACTAACACACAAACTACGAAAGTCAAACCAGAACTACAGGTTACCGAAAGTTAACTCTAATGAAGGTATCAAACACTACTCTAACCAAAACTAAATTAAAGAAAAAGAATAGAGTGTGAGGTTGTTGAGGTGAATTTACTGTACAAAAGAACCAGGGCAAAAATCAGGTTACTGGAGGTTATGTTAGTCAACACAACACTACTTTAGCCACGAGGAAGTGAGGTTATGTTACTTTCTTTACTGTAAACTACCAAATCAAACAATTAAATATAAACACAACATTACTCTAGCCAAGACAATAAACACGCATACAACACAAAAATAAAATGAAGTACAACATGCACGTAAAATTAATATAATACAGTAAGGTTGGAGTGTAATGGGCGAGGTTAGAAAAAGTAGGTTACTTTAGCAAGTCAGATAATGCTAAAAATCACAGGACACGCAAGATTACTATAATACAATGTGAGGTTATGTAAAATACAAATTAAAAGTGAGGTTATGTTATATTAGGTTATGGTAAGAAAATGGTTGAGATTGAGGTTATGTTAGTCAACACATACAAACACAACACTACCAAGTAAAACAAAAATGGTGAAGTTACTGTATAAAAGAACAAGGAGGTGAGGTTATGGTAACTCTCAAAGGTTACAGATGTAAGGTTATGTCAATCAACACATACAAGTACGACACAACTCTTGACACAAGGAAGTGGGATTACTGTTACCGGCATGTTAGTCAGCACATACAAACACTAATCTAGCCAAATCAAACAATTAAATACAACACACAAAACTACTCTTACAAGAAAATAAGGCTTTTGTGACTCTCAAAGGTTACTGTTATGTTAGTCAACACATACAAACACAACACTACCAAGTAAAACAAAAATGGTGAAGTTACTGTATAAAAGAACAAGGAGGTGAGGTTATGGTAACTCTCAAAGGTTACAGATGTAAGGTTATGTCAGTCAACAAATACAAGTACGACACAACTCTTGACACAAGAAACTGAGGTTACTGGGTGTGAGGTTATGTTAGTCAACACAACACTACTTTAGCCAGAACAAACAAGAAACTGATGTTATTGTACACTAGCAAGTCAGATAACGCTAAAATCACACGACACGCAAGATTACTATAATAAAAGTGAGGTTATGTTACACAGAATAAAACAAATTAAAAGTGAGGTTATGTAAAATACAAAGCAAAAAGTGAGGTTAGGAAAAGTGAAGCCGCTATGGGAAGCAAACGCTCAAGTTTTATCTTTGCAAAAACGCAGCGAACGGAGAAACACGTCCGATCGCAACGGGAGCAGGGAGCAAAGAGAGAGAGAAAATGCGCGGCAAGATAGCAGGTATTGTGGTGGGGGCTATGTCTCTTTCAATCACAGAGCCCACAGGTAACAACGAATTTGCTGGCAGAGACTATGTTGAGGATGATGTGGTTCTGATTAACAGCAGAAGGACACGAGGGTCAGATAATTACCATAGAAGGTTAGATGATTAACAACAGAAGGACACAGGGGTCAAATAATTACCACTGAAGGCTAGATGATTAACAACAGAAGGACGCAAATCAACATACCAGCCAATCAGGTTACTTAAAATGTTACACTCGCCAGCTAAGAGAACAGGAGTTGTAGTTAGATACGCAGAAGGGGGTAAGGGATGTGGAGGTTAGATGTACAGGGGGCCAGATGATTAACAACAGAATGACACGAGGGTCAAATTATTACCACAGAAGGCTAGATGATTAACAACAGAAGGACACGTGGGTTAAATAATTACCAAAATTGTAGATAATTAACCATAGAGAGATGCAAAAGATAAATAATCAACCATAGAGGGTAGCAAAAGAGCCACAGAGGGAGGCAATTACACCCTAATTCCATTCCTCATAAGAGCCCATGTTAATCTATTCTCCGTAAGAGTCCATGTTATTCTATTCCCCCATAAGAGCCCATGTTATTCTATTCTCCATAAGACCCCATGTTACGGCCAAAGCGCGCGGCATTACTACTAAAGTACGAAGGCAAAATTAACCACACAAGATTTTTGAAGGTTAAGGTGATTGATATAATGCAGTAATCTATACATATTTTGGTTACGTAAGTCAAAAAATCCAATTCAGTTTATGAAACTATATTGGATGAAAATGGGTAAAACTGCATGAAACACCGATGGTAAATTGTTATACAAAGGCCTAAATATTTATATGTACAGTTTAGCTAATCACGTCTTTTTACTGGCCTGTCTTTAGATAGTTTGTTTGTATGTTAGTAGACGAAATACAATTAAATGTTGGTAAATATGTAGACTGTATTTATCTTTTAGTTATACAAAAATGACTGTAATTTGGTAAATTTGCATTAACAATTTGGGCCCGATGAACAAACTTAAACATTTAATAAAATTTAACTAACATTTTTAAGAATATAAATTTGACTTGAAAATACACCAAAATGGATCTAATTAAAAACCAAAACTAAACTACAATAACAGCTAAGTTTAAATTAAGCCGTTTAAAATCCGATTTGGAATATTTTGCATGTATGCGTGCGTATTCTTTCTAATAAATATTTTAATATGCGATATGTTGGAGCGTTTATTACAATAACACCTCTAAATTTTGCATGCCCACTGGGCCCGCACCGGACCCACGCTTGACACATTGCTCACTTACAATGTAAACACGTCGACATTTCCACGCTGCAACAAAATGTAGGAATAGACTGTTTTTATTATATTTATCGATATCGACCGTAATTGGACGAAACGAAGTGAGTCCTTATACGTGAGTTGCGAGTTTTTGTGAAGTCGAAGTAGTGTAACGCTAACTACATTTTGACGGTTTAATGGATTGTCGTGAAATTTGTAGGGTTACGTTTTGATGGTTTAATAATTCTAATAAACTATAAACGGAGAATTAATCTTACATTTTAATCATTATTAGTTTTTTAACTGAACTATATCCAGTAGCTGATTTGGTTCATGTGGTGAAGTTCTAGAACTGTCAAATATTCAGTTGGATTGCTGGTGTCAAAGTGTCAAATTTCAATTTCATGCTTGAGGTTGAGGTTATGTATAGTTTGATTGATTATAATAATTGATCTACACCTTCTTATTCTTCTACGAAACGTGACTTTTAGTTTCTTAACAATAATTGTATTGATTTGACTTAGTGAATTCATAGGTTTCACAGATGTAAACTTTCTGTAAATACGACTGTGCTTTGAAATAGGATGTTAAAATACGAAAGTGTCATTATTGGCGAGGACGCCAACATTTTTAGGTGGGGAAATTACAATCGTTTAAGCATAATCATACCGATGTACCCTTTATATGGACATTTGTAATAAAAGGAAGAAGATGAGTGTAGGCCTAGACCTATTTAAACCTAATTTATGGTGTTGTCGATATATTTTGAAATTTGTCTTAAGAGTTTCAATTGGTTGGTTTGGTGTAGTGAAGGCTAAACTGTATCCCATGACACAAACTTATCTACCTTCCATTTAATATAGATATCTATGATATTGTTGTGTAACTTTACTTCTAATGTGCTATGTCGGATCAGTCAGTAATCTCAAGCTGGCCAAGATACATATATATCACAATATTCATATTTTAGCCTTATCATAAGTTTATTCTATCTTTAATTAGGAAATCTCTAAAAGGTAAATTTGATAAAAGGCATATATATTGTATTTAACTTAGATCTATTCATATCTCAACTTGCTTTTCATAGGAAACTACTTGAAAGGGGTCTATAGGTTCTAGCTTTGATCTTGTACTCCAATAACTTTTGACAGGTTATAAAAGAGGCAATTAGCCTAGGCCTGGATTAATTCTTTGAGGGAGGAAGTTATGTGTACAATTTTGAATAAGAAAACATAAGTGGCATGCTCAGAATTTTGAAAAAGGAGCTAAAGACAGTTTTTAATGAGTAGAGCCTACGACTGTATTTTCATTTAAGTCTCATTATAAAACTGTAAAGAATAACCCAACAACTGTAGCCCTCTAATGGGGTGCAGTATGATAAACGTTTACTAAATATTCGGATATGATATAATGGTATAGGCCCTAATATATTCAATAACAGTATATCAGAGTTCTACGATCTATTAGGCCTACTATAAATATATATTCTAATATAATTAATATTCCCACATTATTAATTAAGATTAAGATTTGCAACGATATATCGTTGCATGGCACTCAAAGGGTTAACATTTATTTTTACCCTGAGAAATTTAATAATATACAAAATACAAAACATTAGGCCTTTACAAACATAACTTATTGGTTATCAGCAAGATTGTATGCTAGGTTATAGCTGCTTTGAATTTGGGCCTTTCAAGTTGCTTAAAAACAAGAGAAAATGAAATTCCAATTCAAGGTTAATAGCATCGCCGTATTGCAATCATATTATTGCATCGCAACCAACGCTGATCAAATCGCATTAATGGGTCAATATTGTATAAAACCAATGTTTAATAAACTAAATGATTTGTGAGTCAATCATGCAATGCCCTTCTCATGGAGTAACACCACACCGGCAACCTTAAGAATAAATTGTTTAGGCCTAACTCCGACTATCTTCATGAGGGAGCATTGCAAGATTGAAATATAAGACAAATTGAATTCTCCTAAAAATGTAGACACGAGTAATGAAGTAAGTTAATGATGCACACATTACAGTTAACAATATAATGTTAGGTATCGGTTTTATGGCCGTATGTATCTAATTTGCTGCTATGATGTCAATCAGTAAGAGGACAACCCGTATTTTATGCATTTCATGGCGAGGATCCTTCATGAAAACCACCATGTCAAAACGAATTTTTATTTCCTGTTTGTTAGGCCTTTGTGTTTATTTTAATACAATACAGTAGACCCTCTCTTAACCGACCGCGGATCAACCGCCGCTGTGGACCTGTGGATGACCGGATCATCCTGTGGATGCGCAGTGTACGGATCGACGGTAGAGTGATGATAGTTAAATTCAAATGATACGGTGCGTAAACAATGTCAAAGATACGTATTATACTGCCATATAGTTATAAAACCGTACTGTAAGCCAAATTTGTAATAATAGGTAATAATAATAATAATTATGTTAATACGATTCAGTCCAGCACTCTAAGCCTGTAAATAGATTTTTCATTTACATCTATTGCTTAATTTCATTCCAATTCTGTAGTTTTACTAACCACCACTTACAGTATGTGTAATACAATCTAAGACATTCTCTCGGTTATGTCTGTGACGTCAGGGGTTTTTTCTTAGGAAAGCAAAGACGAACTTGAGTCTGTGGATGGGTAGTTCGCCTCCGCAGATGTTATTCCAGCTGATTATGTTGTAAAATTGTTGGGATGTTCATCCATCACATATGGCCAGTGTGAAAAGCATTACTACTGCATTTGTTACTGCAGTAGTAACAGCGTGTGCAAATAATATTTTTTCGCAGATACATTCTGAAAAGAAAATGTCAAACATTTATCCAAAAGCGATTTGGGAAAATCCTGATAGCTAAAAAATGCCAGATACAGACTTTTCCTTTTTTAAGCTTTATACGATAACAATACATTCACAGAACCAAAAATACAAAATACGGACCTGTGGCAACTATTTATATTTAGTGGAATAATTACCAACATTATTCAACCTAATTTTGTCCATAATTACCAACATACAAAATTTAAAAGTAATTTATCTATAGCAGGTCCGAAAGTACCGGCTATGGATAAATTAAGCCTCTGCGGTGTCCTATTGGGCAAGGGACACGAAAATCACAAACTGGGTTTTCTGGCGGGAATGTCCTACATGGTGGAGCGAGCGACCGAAGCGATCTTCACGCGACGCAAAGAGAACAAACTTTTTGTTTTTGATCGCTTCGGTCGCGTTGCCTGAAGCAGTGTAGTTTGTAGTTTTGTATAGACTTTTGGCTTTTGGAAATTTTTGGACTTTTCGTCTCTTTTTGTTTAATTTCACTTCTTATGGCATCTGCAATATAAAACGATTCATTCATTGTGATTCATTGTGGGGTGTTTGCACGCAGCTCGCTGACGTTAGGGAAGTGAATTTCCGCATCAAAAATTTTGAAAACAACCTTTCCCAACGTAAAATCCCCATAATACAACGTACTGTGTTTACTCAATCTTAATTTTCTTGAATAACTCATTATTGGTGCTATAATTATGAGGGAAGGCTTAAAGTTCCCGCCTTTTTCCTATAAATTATTACGCATTAATTTCACATTAGGGGCTTTTCTCACCCTTTTTGGAAACAAAAACTCAAAATTAAAAATCTCAAATAAGAGGATTAGAATTTTCCGATTGTTTTGCCCAACGAACTTGCCCGACTGATTACATAAAGGAATGTCCCTACCAAATTTTAAGTAAATCGGACAAAAAATGCGTCCGCTTGGTTGCAAACATATATATATATATATATATACATATGTATACACATAAATACACATGAATATATAAACACATAAATATATGAATATATGTAGACACATAAATATACTGTATATGTATATATAATTTGAAATGATAGAAATGGATTAGTCAGGACCTCCCGCAGCGCCGCCTCGCGCAGTAAACATGTTTGGCGGAGAACTGGCGCTGTCCCCCCACCCCGCAGCCGCGAGTACTTCACCAGGGAGCCACGCCCTCGTTCCACTCCATACATAACAACAGCAGTTCTGCCAACTTCCAGTATCCAGCGTAAAGTTATGGGATCCTCAGAAACAATCGTGTTGCGTACGGCAATTCTAGTAACCTGACCTAACCTAACCGCCAGCGCTGCAGCGCGCTGTTTAAGTTTTTAGCCTAAACGTTTCCTCATCCACACGAAAATGTTTTATTTCATTCAGTGCAGTCTTTTTTGTGAACAAATCTGGCTAATAAACAGACAGACAGATAAACAAATTCTAGCTCATATTTAAATATCTTCGCTGCATGCACCATTTCACTGCTAAAAGTAGATACAATATTTATTTCATTCATATAGATAAAGACAAAAATCGCCTTAGAATATTAATATATAAGATTCTGGAAATGACAGGATTCGTGGTTTGAAGTTGCAGTATTTTAGGAGTATAGGACAATTCTGATGTTTATGTCAGTTGGCAGAACTGCTGTTATTATGCATGGAGTGGGGACGAGGTCGTGGCTCCCTGGTGTAGTACTCGTGGCTGCGGGATGGGAGACAACGCCAGTTCTCCGCCAAACATTTTTACTGCGCGAGGACGGCGCTGCTCTGCGCTCCCTATAATTTTGAACGACCCCCAAAACGTGTTCAGGGGGTCACGTTAGGAACTGGTATGGTGGTCCCGGGCTTAAGTTTTACCGTGCGAGTCATCTTAATAGTTCAGTTTTCCAAAGGAAATTCACTAAAAATGTGCTTGGTAGCTTTCCAATATATGAATGAAACAATCACAATAGAAACTAAAATAACTGAATTTGAGCTAGTTAATCCCAAAACCAAAATTACTGTTACAATTCCAGCAACTGGATTCACTCGTTATATTTAAAATTTTAACTAAATCTCCCATGTGCAGTTTGTAAATTGATATGGACGCCTATTTTTTTAGTTATTTGAATGTGCTCATATAAGATGGTGCAATCTTCAAAATGATAGTTCATCCAGTTATTGGATCCGATGAAGTATGGGAGTTATGGCCTACCAACAAAAGCACCATTGAGAAATAATATAAACATATTTTATGTCCTGTTTTCCATATGATAGGCCTACTCATGCGTCCAATTCGTACTTTTCAGTAAATCTTAGTAATATTATAGTTCTAGAAGAACAAAATTATTATTTTAAAATTAAATAGTTGATGCAGTGATTGTTGTTACATTTTATCTTCGTCACATGTTGTTTTAAAATCACAATTCAGAAACTTGATTTACGTTTTGGTTCGTTCCTTCTTTGAAACGCGCATATCAGTTTTACTTTTTTGGGATTTTTGATTTATGTAATATTTATAAAGATGTAATATTTATAGGGTCTTTCATAATTTCATAAAATGTTAGTTTAAAATTGTTTAGTCGAAACTCCTGATTTGAAATTTATTGCAGTACAATAAAACAATATTTGTAACTTTTAAATATGCCATAAAATGCATGCTAATGGGCAATACTATAGAGATAACTATGATCCCACTAATGTCAAAAACTAATGAGGGTTTCTTAATTGCCATTACAAAGTGGCCATACTCGGTGGGGGGGGGGTGAAGGGGGGGACAACTATGCCCCGGGGTCCGGGCAGCCGGTGTCTTATTTAGGACACTGTTGTGAGCTTGAATCCGGTTGGCAACAAGGGCCCACACCACCAGGCCTGCCCAGGGGCCCGTGAAAGCTGAGTAAGGACCCTGCAAAGTGCAACTTGTACTTAAGACATGGTATCAAATACCATTAAACCTCATCACATTTAAAGCTTTACTATACTACAATACATACTATGCTTTACTATATACATATATATATATATATATATATATATATATATATATATATATATATTTAAAAAAGTAATGTTGTCAATATTTTAGTATCATGCAAGACAATATTTAAACTGCCAATAAAAGGTGGTAATTTAACTCCTAAGCGACATTAGAGCGTACTCCTAGTGTATTAAACGATATACATTTAAATTTAAATTAAAGGATTTTTACTTAAATACCAGAAAGTACTATACGACTCTACGAGATTTTTGTCAATTGTATTAATTACTGTGGTATTTTTCATATTTTACAATACAAAATATATATTTTACACAGTTTAATTTATTTCTTTGAATCAAGGTTTTCCTTAAAACTTGTATTTACAACGAATAATTTCGCTTTTCGTCTTATCTCCTCTAGGAGTTTACTCAAATTTAAATTAATAATTACATAAAATATAAATATAAAACCCTTTTTAATTAATGTATTCACTATTTAAACTGTTTACATGGAGTACAATGGAAAACAATCGAGTAAAAATTCAGTTCAGATCGTGTTTCCAGATATATTTCCTTTAATATGTCCAGGCATTACTCTCAAACTATGTAATTTTCCAGTTCCATTATTATCTGGAGCTGCAGAGAAGCTCGAGTTTTCTAGTAATTGTAAAAATAATAAATGGATCGCTATAATTTTATTATATCAAATTGAAAGCCGTCGTTTGATTAGAAAAGTGCTAAAAGCACAATTCTCTCATAACACCTTTTAACAGACATTGAGTTTTGTTTTAGCATTTCGGAAAATTCTGTTATTAAATATAACTCGTTTGTCTATTAACTTCAAATACTACTCATATTACTAAATTGAATCAAACTCGGCAATATTAATCAGGTTAGACAAAGTTTTTAAAAATTTAGCATAATTGCAAACGGTGTGTGAACTGTACCTTCTCATACCTCTATATCCTCATCTAAATTAAGTTGTTCGTTTTTAAATAAGGTTTTTTTATCATGGGCTACGGTACTATCTATCTTCTTATCATACAAATGCATAAACGGTTGTTTTTTATGGCCGTAGACTAATGAATCTCAAGTTCTATGAAGGCCGTAGAAAGTAATTCATTATTACTTATCAAGTGGAGTAACAAGTAACTTGTCAAGTGGAGTAACTTTTGGAAAAATCTGTATACTGATGTACCTGGCTAAAATCTTTAAATACATGTTTTTAACGGATGAAAAACAGTTGTATCGACTTTACGTTTTGTATTCGGTTAAATGAAGAAAACACATTTCATATCAAACCTTTAAGTAAGGTATAAACTTGATTTTGCATACACGTAGCTGTACCTTGAAAGCTGGTAGTCGAATTTGAGATGTTAGTAGAAATATTCGTTTTGGTGCTCCCTGAACCAAAAAAAGTGGTTTTTACGTGGTGTGTGTGTGTGTGTGTGTGTGTGTGTGTGTGTGTGTGTTCAAGTTCAAGTTCAAGTTCAAGTTCAAGTTCAAAGCTCTTTATTTCCAAAATATACAGAAATACATACAATTTAACCTCCCAATGCACCTCATAGGGCGCGTGCGGGAGTAAGTTGGCTATAAATTCTTAATTCTTCAACACTCATTCATTGTCCATTTCTTTTTCTTCATGCTTCTTGTAGATACAAAACCAGATTACAAAGTATCAACAAACAGTGGAGAAACACAAATGCAAAAATAACAATGCAGTAATAAATAACAGATATTAAACATGCAAAATAAATAACTATAAATAGACTATGAATGAATAACGAGCGATTTAACAAGGCAACAACAAGCAGTACACTTAAATGTATAATAATAAAGCAGTAACAAGCAATTTTAATTGACATGCAATAACAGTAGATAAATAGACTATAAATAGAATAACGCGTGATTATGCGAGGCATCATCAAACAGTAGAAAAAGTTAACATTCAATAAAAGTGCAGTACCAAAACAGATATTAAACATGCAAGGACATGCAAATAAATTATATAAATACAATAATACATACAAATACCTTCAGAAGGAAGACAATTAATTAGCATTACAAAAAGATACAAAGTGTGACACATGTTTCAAACAATATTTCTAACAAAATGGGTAACTTTAATTTTAACTTTATGCTTTTTCTCATACATCACTTCATTACCAAAAAACCTCACAAAGTCATTAAACAGGTTTGGACCACGATAACAAAATTGACGTCTACTTAATTCCTTGGTAAAAAATGGCACTTCAAGCATAATGTATTGGCTAGATATGGTACTTCTGTTTGACTGTTTTACTTTGAATAAAAACAAATTCTTAAGGACATGCATAATTGAGGTGTATTCATACAACTGTGTGAAAGTTAAAATATTGTGTTCTGTAAAAAGGTGACTCATGCTTTCATTATATTTTACATTATACATATTGCGCAATGCATGCCTTTGGTTCATTACAATAGGTTTTAGAAGAGTGTTATATGTACCGCCAAAATGCAGTATCCCATACCTCATGGCACTCTCAAACCAAGACACATATACTTGTTTCAATTGGTCACTTCTAAGAAAATTTTTTAAATGATACATTGCATAGTTTATCTTTCTTAATTTTTTTGCTAATTGGTTTACATGCACATTCCATTTTAAATACTGATCAACATATAAACCCAAATATTTAACATTTTCAACTATTTCTATACTAGAACATTCACAACAATATAGACATTGATGCTTATGGCAACGCAGATTAAACATGTTTTGTAAACATTCTTTTGTTTTGTCATGATCAAAAAATGCAATACACTTAGACTTATTTACATTTACAAGCAATTCATTATTTATCAACCAACGAGAGATTTTTTGCAGGTCATCATTGACTTTTAATAATAATGACCGTCTGTTGTAAGCCCCACACACAAGAGCAGTATCATCTGCATAGGCAAAGACAGAGGAGTTAAGTTCCAGTTTCAACATGTCATTTATAAAAATGAGAAAAATTATTGGCCCCAACACCCCTCCTTGAGCTGTCCCATAATTTAAACTTAGCACTTCACTGCAATGGTTATTTATTTTTACAATTTGTCTTCTGTGTGTGTGTGTGTGTGTGTGTGTGTGTGTGTGTGTGTGTGTGTTCAAGTTCAAGTTCAAGTTCAAGTTCAAAGCTCTTTATTTCCAAAATATACAGAAATACATACAATTTAACCTCCCAATGCACCTCATAGGGCGCGTGCGGGAGTAAGTTGGCTATATATTCACACTTCTTCAACACTCATTCATTGTCCATTTCTTTTTCTTCATGCTTCTTGTAGATACAAAACAAGATTACAAAGTATCAACAAACAGTGGAGAAACACAATTGCAAAATAACAATATGTTAAACAGATATTAAACATGCAAAATAAATAACTATAAATAGACTATGAATGAATAACGAGCGATTTAACAAGGCAACAACAAGCAGTACACTTAAATGTATAATAATAAAGCGGTAACAAGCAATTTTAATTGACATGCAATAACAGTAGATAAATAGACTTTAAATAGAATAACGCGTGATTATGCGAGGCATCATCAAACAGTAGAAAAAGTTAACATTCAATAAAAGTGCAGTACCAAAACAGATATTAAACATGCAAGGACATGCAAATAAATTATATAAATACAATAATACATACAAATACCTTCAGAAGTATGTGAAGTGTGTGTGTGTGTGTGTGTGTGTGTGTGTGTGTGTGTGTGTGTGTTCAAGTTCAAGTTCAAGTTCAAAGCTCTTTATTTCCAAAATATACAGAAATACATACAATTTAACCTCCCAATGCACCTCATAGGGCGCGTGCGGGAGTAAGTTGGCTATATATTCACACTTCTTCAACACTCATTCATTGTCCATTTCTTTTTCTTCATGCTTCTTGTAGATACAAAACAAGATTACAAAGTATCAACAAACAGTGGAGAAACACAATTGCAAAATAACAATATGTTAAACAGATATTAAACATGCAAAATAAATAACTATAAATAGACTATGAATGAATAACGAGCGATTTAACAAGGCAACAACAAGCAGTACACTTAAATGTATAATAATAAAGCAGTAACAAGCAATTTTAATTGACATGCAATAACAGTAGATAAATAGACTATAAATAGAATAACGCGTGATTATGCGAGGCATCATCAAACAGTAGAAAAAGTTAACATTCAATAAAAGTGCAGTACCAAAACAGATATTAAACATGCAAGGACATGCAAATAAATTATATAAATACAATAATACATACAAATACCTTCAGAAGGAAGACAATTAATTAGCATTACAAAAAGATACAAAGTGTGACACATGTTTCAAACAATATTTCTAACAAAATGGGTAACTTTAATTTTAACTTTATGCTTTTTCTCATACATCACTTCATTACCAAAAAACCTCACAAAGTCATTAAACAGGTTTGGACCACGATAACAAAATTGACGTCTACTTAATTCCTTGGTAAAAAATGGCACTTCAAGCATAATGTATTGGCTAGATCTGGTACTTCTGTTTGACTGTTTTACTTTGAATAAAAACAAATTCTTAAGGACATGCATAATTGAGGTGTATTCATACAACTGTGTGAAAGTTAAAATATTGTGTTCTGTAAAAAGGTGACTCATGCTTTCATTATATTTTACATTATACATATTGCGCAAGGCATGCCTTTGGTTCATTACAATAGGTTTTAGAAGAGTGTTATATGTACCGCCAAAATGCAATATCCCATACCTCATGGCACTCTCAAACCAAGACACATATACTTGCTTCAATTGGTCACTTCTAAGAAAATTTTTTAAATGATACATTGCATAGTTTATCTTTCTTAATTTTTTTGCTAATTGGTTTACATGCACATTCCATTTTAAATACTGATCAACATATAAACCCAAATATTTAACATTTTCAACTATTTCTATACTAGAACATTCACAACAATATAGACATTGATGCTTATGGCAACGCAGATTAAACATGTTTTGTAAATATTCTTTTGTTTTGTCATGATCAAAAAATGCAATACACTTAGACTTATTTACATTTACAAGCAATTCATTATTTATCAACCAACGAGAGATTTTTTGCAGTCATCATTGACTTTTAATAATAATGACCGTCTGTTGTAAGCCCCACACACAAGAGCAGTATCATCTGCATAGGCAAAAACAGAGGAGTTAAGTTCCAGTTTCAACATGTCATTTATAAAAATGAGAAAAATTATTGGCCCCAACACCCTTCCTTGAGCTGTCCCATAATTTAAACTTAGCACTTCACTGCAATGGTTATTTATTTTTACAATTTGTCTTCTGTTCCTACAAAAAGACTCCAACCACAACAAAGCCAGACCACCTATACCATACATCTTGAATTTTTGAACAAGTATATTTATATCTATTATGTCAAAAGCCTTCTGAAAATCTAAATAAATTGATAATGTGTATTTATGACTCTCTACAGAATTGGTAATACTAGTAATATGCTTTTCCACAGCTTGATCTGTACCCCTGCCTGGTAGAAACCCAAATTGATTTTTTGAAAACAACTGCCTACTGTCAAAATAATTAAGTAACTCACTTTTAATAAGTGCCTCAAAAATCTTAGCGATTGTGCTCAAAACAGAGATTGGGCGGTATGATGAGACTGCGGATTCATCCCCTGACTTGTACACCGGGACCACAACAGCTGTTTTAAACTCAACTGGCATGAGACCCTGATCCAATGATTTATTAAATATGTCATACAACAAAGGAGAAAAAACATCAATATTATCTTTAATGGTCAGAATACTTATTCCATCAACACCACAACTTGCCTTATTTTTCATTATTTTTATTACATTAATTACTTTTGTGTGAGACAAATTAAATGTGTCCAAAAACACGTCATAAGTACTTAGATCCTCCAGAAAAAGGTCACACCCAAATGCATCAAATCTAAGAGACGGAACAGCATTTGCAAAATAAGTGTTAAACTCATTGGCCACAATTTCCTCATTTCCCGAAACATTTAATACCTTATTATTTACCTTAACACTACTGATACTCTTATTTCTATGTTTTATAATTTTCTTAATCACATTCCAATAGCTTCGAGAGTCGCCATTGCATCTATCTACCATTGATGAATAATACATGAGCTTCTCCCTCCGTATTCTCCGTTTTATACTTTTTGACATACTAATATAATTATTTTTCAATAAAACACAATTTTTGTTTTTACAATACCTTTGATATAGGGTGTTCTTACGATTAATTAAAGCTACTAAACCATCAGAAATCCATTCATGCCTTTTTTTATTTCTTGAATTAACCTTCTTAAGAAATCAGGATGCATTATAACAATCATTGTATATCTGATAAAACACTGAAATACAATCATTTACATCTTGAGTTTGTAATACAGAATTCCAATTTGCTGACTTCAGTTGCCTCTTCAGTTTATCTTTGTCAACTACTTTACAATATTGTGGCCTGCTCGAAGAATATTTTATACCTGTAATTAATAATTCAATGGCATAGTGATCAGTAATGCCCAAACTAATAACATTACTATGCCATTTAAAGCTTTTAGAATATTCCTTACTAAAGCATGATCTATACACGACTCAGAATTATTAAATATTCTAGTAGGCTCATTTATTAGACTTTCAAACCCATAAGAAGAAGTTAAATTTAAATATTCATTCGCTGAGCCTTTATTTCGCAATAAACACACATTCATAACCCCTAAAATAATTAATGGGTCATTAGATTTCCTCAATATTTTTTCAAAATCAGGCTTAAATTCTTTAAATGAAAATTTACAATTACGATATATACCAAAAACAGAAATATCAGTAGGAATATTATTACAGCTAACACTAACGACAACATTGACGATCTCTGCCGTGGGAAGCCCTATCAGCTGGTGGGTGTAGCGAAGGTCACAGTCCACATAGATAACAGTGCCGCCCGCCGCGTTGGACTCCCGGGGTTGCAGCAGCATGTCGTAGCCTGGGATGTTGAATTTGCTCTCCTCGCCGGATTTAATCCACACTTCTGTCAGTATTATTATATTATACTTGAACGGAAGGCTATTTAAGTAAATACAGAGTTCATCGTAGTGTTGCCTGAGACTTCGAATATTTAAACAGAAGATTTTAATATCTTGCACATTTGAGGGCATACAAATTTATTATTCACTTATTCAGGCGATAATTTAATAGCTTTAGTTTGATAGAAGTTTATTGATCTGCTCAATAGAGGTAATCAATATCCTTTTGTCCTCTTCTGACTTCTTCACAAAAACTTTACCTTCAACAGTCCAGACACAACGCCAATTTTGTTCCTTGAGTTTCTTAGCATGAAACAGTAGATCTTTGTTATAAGGTGTTAGGTGTGTGTTTACGTAAACGTTTGCCTCTGGAACGTTTTTAGCAAAATCGGTGGATTTTAATTTCAAATTTTTACACTTGAGAAGCAGGGCATCCCTAGTCTGTCTGTTTGAAAACTGCATAACAATGGGCTTTGGGCCCTTTTCACGCTTCGTTGGAATGCGGTGCATAGCCTGCACATCAGTGTCAAAATTTAACGGAATGTTAGATAACGTTGAAAGCTTTTGAACGATGTCGCACATTTTTTCATTCTGCGTTTCCGGAACCCCATCAATTTGAATGTTTTTGTTCCTATTATATTGCTCTAAATTTTCGAGTTTAAGTTTGTACTCAGCGACACATTTTTTTAATTCATTGTTTTGTTGCTCAAGGGCTGACTGAGAGGACTGCAGCTCTTTAACTTCAGTCAAATATGTGTCAACTTTGGCCTCGTACACATCAATTTTGTTAGAAAAAATGGCATAGATTCCTTAAACTCAGCCATTTGTTTTTTAAACATATCATCATATTTTTCAAATTGAGTTTTGATAGTTTCCTCCATTTTAGACAAAAGCTCTAGATGTAGATCATTTAAAATGTCTTTGGAAATAACATCTTTAGGCTGCTAAGCCTTACCTGTACAGTTTTTACACTTCCATGAATCACGACGATTTTGTCCCATGCGATTCCACGTACTTTCCGATATTTCGGCACAAACAAAATGCAATTTAGAACCGCACTGGGAACAAACAGCATGTTCACTCACGTCAGGCAGGGGGTCTTCACAAACGAAACAGTCACTCATCTTGATAACAGGAGGAAAGGGGTAGACACAACCGCACTGCTCGGCTGCCGGCCGCCAACTCCGTGTGTGTGTGTGTGTGTGTGTGTGTGTGTGTGTAATTAAGGGTAATTATCCCCCAAAAATCCCCAAAAAACATGAAAAATCACAATTTCTTAAAAACGGCTCTAACTATTTTGACTAAACTTTAGTGGTTTGTAGAGTTTTAGGTTTTCAACAAAATGGCACAACCCACATTTCTGGAAAAATTCGGATTCAGAAATTATAGGACTTAAGACATCCAAAGTTCTGTTTTTTGGATTTTCCATAAAAAAATAAATGTTAAAAAAGATTTCTATTCACCATTAAAAAGAGCTAAAAAAACTAAATAAATTAGTATTTTGAATTATTCTACGATTGCTGGTTGCAGAGAAAATTTAAATTTTCATTTTGCGGTAAACGCAGTACGTTGTCCAATATTATTCTTATGGGGAATACAAAAATTACTATTTCTCTCTTATTTACTGATCAATTGAATTTAAACTTGATATGCAGGTCAAGTTAGCACTGACAAACAGAGGATGTTCGAAATATGTTGCCACTTAACCCTGTGGGGTGATGAGGGGGCATATCCCCTCTTTTAATCACTGCGTGTAGCAAAGGATACTTTAGTACCTCCATAAAAGGGATTTGGGTGGATATTTTTGAAAAAAACTTATTTAGAATATTTTCTGTACATTCCACCGTACTTCTGCATTTAGTCAATAAAAAGTAATTTTTCTCATTAAAGTTGGGCTAAAAGGGAGAAAGGAGGTGTCAGTTTCCTGATACCGTTTATTTTCGATGGGACCATCCGTTCGGCCACTTTAGGTAAACAAAAAACAATGTTTGTGAGATTGAAGATTTTAAATATTTTGAGGGGATTAAACTTTGAATTTTGATTTTTGACAAATGTTCACGTTTAGCACACTCCCCCCAGCCTGTAATACATGACGTAGAATCAGATATCCTGGGTTATCCATTTATAAACTATATAGTTAATTTCACTGTTTATAGAACCAAACGGTCAATACAACTTTAATAAACGGTATCAGGAAACTGACACATACTTTCTCCCTTTTAGCCCAACTTTAATGAATAAATTACTTTTTATTTACTAAATATAGAATACAAAGCACGGTCGAATGTACAGAACATCTTGTAAACAAGTTGTTTTCAAAAATATCCACCCAAATCCCTGTTTAGGTGGCACTACAGAATCCATCGCTACACACGAGGTTTTAAGAGGGAAATGCCCCCTCCCCCCTCAGGGTTATTAAGGGGCAACATATTTCGAATTTCCTCTGTTGGTCAATGCTAACTTGACAAGCATATCAAGTTTGAACGAAATTGATCAATAAATAAGAGAGAAATAGTAATTTTTCTATTCCCCATAAGAATAACATTGGATAACGTACTGCATTTACCGCAAAATGAAAATTTAAATTTTTCCCGCAACCAGTAATCGTAGGATAGTAATTTAAAACATTAAATTATTTAGTTTCTTGAGCTCTTTTTAATGGTGAATAGCAATATTTTCTCTATTTATGTTTTTGTTTCATAGAAAATCCAAGAAACTGAATTTTTTATATTTTAAGTCTTGTAATTTCTGAACCCGAATTTTTACAGATATGCGGGTGGTGTCATTTTGTTGGAAAACTAAAGTTCTACAAATGACTAAAGTTTATTCAAAATCGTTAGAGCCTTTTTTGAGATACCTTGATTTTTCACGTTTTTTAGCGGTTTTTTGGGGCATAATCACCCTTAAAACTCAGAAATTCCAAAAAATGAAAGAAATGCCTGGAGATGTCGTGGAATATTTTGTAAAATATTCTAACTCATATGTAGAATAGTGACCATGGAAAAAAATCTTGGAGGGTTTAGCCTAAATTGATGATGATATATGACTAGAGTAAACAAACAAAATCAAATGAAAAATGTGCCAACTTGATAATACGTGGGTTAAAGTTCAGTAGTAAGATTAAATTTTGGTGAAAACGAACTGTGTTCATAATATCAAATAACCCGAGGTTTAGTTTAAAGTCGAGTTGGGGAAAGCGGCCCTAAATGTATCTTTTTATCCACTTGTAAAAATGTTGGTTATCAAAAGTCTTATTTAACTACCAAAAGCCAAATTTAGTTTAAAATTCATATTTTGTGTGTTTTAGTACGGTTTTACTAGTTTAGTTAAATAACTAATAAATAAACAAAATGGATTCAGGGTTCATTTGAACCATTTCCAAACGAATCAAGAAATATATTTAACTGTTGTATAGACAAATCAAAGTCAGTTGCTGTGTGTGTGTGTGTGTGTGTGTGTGTGTGTGTGTGTGTGTGTGTGTGTGTGTGTGTGTGTGTGTGTGTGTGTGTGTGTGTGTGTGTGTGTGTGTGTGTGTGTTCTAGTTCAAGTTCAAGTTCAAGCAATTTTATTCATGAAAAATTATTGTTTATTACAAAATCCCATATGTCACATAGGACACGCGCGGGACAGAAAAATATACATTTTCTTTAATACATTAATTTTTTACTGACAGCTGTACAGTTCTTTTACACTTCTGTCACATTCTCAGGAAGAGTTCATGCATGATGATGACAAATTTCAGAATTTTTAGAATCACAGACAACGGCCACCATTTTTATTAATCATGCTCTGGTAACAAAATTCACCAGTATAAATATGTTACGTATATTTAATAATTTAACAACAACAAAACATAATAACAAGAAATAGACTATATTAGAATAATTATCAGGCTTCAATAACAATTCATGCATTCTTATAATGCTAGCAAGTGAAAGATGAAATGACTAGATTCATTAATCAAATATTCAGGCAGAAAACTAAATTAACAACAACCAAAAAACAAAAAAATTAAAATATATTGAACAACTTCACTAAATATGATACTGCATTGAATATTACAATGCTTTAGATTTAACTACAGACAGAGTTTTATACTGAATTTAATTTCCAAAATATTTTACAAAATCAGTAAAACATTTACGGCCAAGACAGTAAAATTGGTGTTTACTCATTTCTTTCCTAAAAAAGCCTTCTTCAATCAATGTGTATTGGGCAGATCGTGTCATTCTGTTTACAGGTTTTATTCTAAACAAACTCTTGTATTTATAAATAAACATTATCATACAATAAACATGCAACTGATCAAACGTAAGAATTATATTTTCTGCAAAAAGGTAAGAAACTAACTTTTCTTTTTAAAATTAAATATTGTACGGAGGGCATTTCTTTGACACACAACTACCGGTTTTAGAACAGTGGAATATGTTCCTCCATAATGTACGATTCCCAGGGGCGGCCCGTCAGATTTTCAGTGCCCGTGCAAAGACCAAACTTGCCGCCCCCCTCCATAACAACTAAAACCTCCCCCCCCACCATAGCTCTGAAATAAGTCTGACGTACGCGCCTCGCTCCCTCGCTTGTTGCGTTTGCGTTGTTTCTGGTTCCGTGCGATACTGATCACCTGAAATGACAAGCTATGGAGCACTGTCAGCTCAGAGACTTGAGTAATTCAAAATCTTGATTTCATTTAGTATCGACATGGAAATGCTGAGTCACGATAACTTTGAAATCATACAGCAGTCACATCTGCATGGCTGTTCTGAAAAACCTAAAATTAAAAAAGGGAAACAACTAAGCAAATTTAACTAATTTAAGTAACTTTAAATTTAATTTAGTAAGGCCAATTCTACACTCTACTCTATGTCTGACTTGTCGTGCATTTATTTATGTGTTGCTTCGACTACTATATCTTGTCCAGGATGATCTCGAGGAGCGGCGCGCGTCGTGGTGGTAAGCTACCTGCTACGATCGCACGGCTCCCTCACACTGACGCAGGGGATTATTCTTTGACTTCTGCGTATCAAGAAACAATTATGTGTTTGTTTAAGAAAAATAACGAGTTCGCACGCAGCGCGCTGACGTGAGGGAAGTGAATTTCCGCATTAACATCTTGAAGAAATAGAATAAAGGGTTTAAAACAACACTGGTAACTTTTTTTGAAAATTGAAAAATGTAATTTGTTGGCTGTTTTGATGCTTCTGGTTATATTTAAATTGACTATTAGGATGGCAATGTTGTACATTATGAGGTTAGGAGGAGGTATAGTCAGGATAAAAAGTTGGTAAAGGGGTATTGGGGATGATAAACTACATAAATATATGAAAACAGCCTTTTCCAGTGTGAAATCCCCATAAGACAACGTACTGTGTTAAGACAATTGACATTTTCTTTAATAACTCGGTAAATATTTGTGCTAGAATGATGAGAGAGGGCTTAAAACTTTCGCCTTACTAATCTCCGCCTTCTTATTTCCATTAATTTTACATTGGGAGCTTTTCTGACCCTTTTTGGACCAAAAAACTCAAAATTTGAAAAATTAAAATCTCCAAAAAAGGGGGGTTGGAGTTGTCCGATTATATGTAAATATATATGTGTATATATATGTTAGCGACACCCCAAAACGTGTTCAGGGGGTCACGTTAGGAACTTCTATGGTGGTCCCCGAGCTTAAGTTTCACCATGCTAATAGTTCACTTTTCCATAGGAGATTCACTAATAATGAAAACAAACCTCAAAACTGAGAAGGAAGGGAGAAGTACAAACTGATAACAGTACACCTGTTCTGAGCGTGGGAAAAAGATTTCTTCTGGGGGAACCAAAAAAATCATCAAAACCGACCAAGGTTCTATCGGTTCCGGGAATTTATTAGGCTGAAGTTTGCAATCAGAAACAGCAAAGTTATTTTTGTTTTTGACGAAACTAATGTTTTATGAATATAGATTTCTGATTATTGTTTCTAATGTGTAACACGTTTTTCAGTTATACAAACTCTATCTTCGAGTATTTGGTCTTTTTTGGAGGATTTTTGTAGCTATAAAGGTTAATTTTTCTGATATATTGAATCTTATCTTCTAAAAGTGTTCTGATCACCTAAGTTTGATACCAGTTACTCCAAAAACTGAAGTTGGCTGTAAACATGTTTTTTTCGTTAATACAAACGAAACTCATCTAAGGTACTGCCACTTTGGAAGAAATATAGATGTTTAATAAATTAACCACGACGAAAACACAACTAATCTGTGATGACGAGAAGTATTTTTAATTCTTAACATTGTCCACTCCATCTCCAATGCCCCGAAATGGCTCAGTTAACAAATAAGAACTTGATTGAAATTATACTAAACAGAGACGGAACTATTAACTATATTTTTCAAAGTAAGGACCATACAAGTACCGAAGGAAGGGGGCGCCAAAATCTGAGGGGGCGTATCATATTTTCCCCTCTTATTAAATATAATAGCAATATAAAACTCGAATAATTTTAACTTCAGATAAAGATGAAATGCCGACTCAATACTCTTCAATCCCCAAACCATATATTTCCTCAGCTAGGAAGTAGTTTAAAATAATCGAAGATGGCGGATTAAATTAATTAGTTGAATCGTGTAACTTGATATTTTAACATTTCAATTTTCTTTCATCGTATTGCGAGTATTATTCACACTCTCAATGTCACAAAACGACAGAGGTCAAAACAACTTTTCGATTCGGAATAGAGGGGAGCGGAGATTGTGATTATCTGATTTGTGAATTTAATATTTTAAGTATAATGAATGTGCAACATGGTGAATGCACAACATACTTCCCAATAATGCCTTTAACAATTTATAATACTAATATACAACAAATTTATAAAATTAGTCGGATTTATATTTTTTTCAAATACTTTATTTTAGCGCTACGGACTACGCCCCCAATCCCACACACACCCCATGGCCCGTCATGAGCGCCGAGTGCCGCCCCCCCAAAAGCGCCGCGCCCCGCGCGCCCCGTGCTGGAGCACGGCTCGCACTGCCCTAGAGCCGGTACTGACGATTCCATATCTCAAAACACTCTCAAACCAAAAAATGTACACTTTTTGTAAATACTCACTCTTAACATTATCTCTCAAATGATACAGTGCATAATTTATTGTTCTTAGCTTACTTGATAAGTGACTGACTTGATGCTCCCATTTCAAGAATTGATCCACATGCAATCCAAGATACTTTACACTTTCTACCACATCTATGTTACTAACATGAGCACTTATACAGACAACAATGTTTATGGCACAATAACTTGATCTCATTCTTTAATTCCTCTTTTTGTTTGCTGCAATCAAAAAACATCAAACATTTGGACTTTGAACAATTGATTAATAATTTATTAATGATCAGCCAATTTGATATTTTATCTAAATCTCTACTTATTAGCGAATTTCCCCTATAGGGAAGAAGCTATTACCGTAGTCGGCATGGTAAGACCTAGGCCCGGGACCATGATAACTTTTCGTTTTGAGGTCCCCAGACCCCAAAAACACCATTCGTTCGAAACTGTATATATATATATATATATCTATATATATATATATATATATATATATATATATATATATATGTGTCCGTGAGCACGATAACTCTCGTAAAAATTATCCGATTTTGATGAAATTTGGTATAAACGTGTAAAGCAACATTTATGACTTTAAGTTCGAAAACCAGCCAGATCGCTTTATCCGAAGGGGTATTTTGGGGGGGTTTTGTACCCCAAAAATGGGTTTTTTGAATTTTTTACATATAATTTTTGAAATAGTCAAATTTTAGTTTTTACCATTGGATTCAGCTTAAAAAAACACACAATTTGGTATTTTGATCATTTCTCTACGTCAATTGGTTACCGAGATATTGAAAGTGCTAAACACAGTACGTTGTCTAATGTTATTCTTATGGAGGAAAAGACAAATTTTACATCTCGCTTATTTATGAACGTATACTGACGAAACTTGGTATACGGCTTCATCTGGTTGTGGACCACTGATATTTGCTCAAAAAAACCATTTTTTACGAAAGGCTCCCGTAGCAGCAAACCTGCGTACTCAGCCCCATGTTATTCTTATGGAGAATAAATAACGTGTTATCTCCCTTAATTATGAAAATAAATTAATGAAATTTGGTATGTGGCTTTACCTAAATGAGTTGTATTGATATTTGTATAAAACCCCATTTTTTGTTTTCCTTCCTTCAGCAAACCTGCATACTCAGCCGCCATGTTATTCTTATGGAGAATAATTAAAATGTCATAAATCGTTTATTTATGAATGTATATTGATGAAAATTGGTATGTGGCTTTATGTGGTATTAAGATACGTATATATTCATTGGAAATTCGCTGAGTATGCAGGTTTGCTGCTACGGGGGTATATATATATATATATATATATCTATATATATATATATATGTGTCCGTGAGCACGATAACTCTCGTAAAAATTATCCGATTTTGATGAAATTTGGTATAAACATGTAAAGCAACATTTATGACTTTAAGTTCGAAAACCAGCCAGATCGCTCTATCCGAAGGGGTATTTTGGGGGGGTTTTGTACCCCAAAAATGGGTTTTTCGAATTTTTTACATATAATTTTGAAAAAAGTCAAATTTTATTTTTTCCCATTGGATTCAGCTTAAAAAAACACACAATTTGGTATTTTGATCATTTCTCTACGTCAATTGGTTACCGAGATATCGAAAGTGCTAAACACAGTACGTTGTCTAATGTTATTCTTATGGAGGAAAATAACAATTTTATATCTCGCTTATTTATGAACGTATACTGACGAAACTTGGTATACGGCTTCATCTGGTTGTGGACCATTGATATTTGCTCAAAAAAATAATTTTTTACCCAAGGCTCCCGTAGCAGCAAACCTGCGTACTCAGCCCCATGTTATTCTTATGGAGAATAAGTAACGTGTTATCTGCCTTCATTATGAAAATAAATTAATGAAATTTGGTATGTGGCTTTACCTACATGAGTTATATTGATATTTGTATAAAACCCCATTTTTTGTGTTCCTTGCTTCAGCAAACCTGCATACTCAGCTGCCATGTTATTCTTATGGAGAATAATTAAATTGACATAAATCGTTTATTTATGAATGTATATTGATGAAACTTGGTATGTGGCTTTATTTGGTATTAAGATACATATATATGCATTGGAAATTCGCTGAGTACGCAGGTTTGCTGCTACGGGGGTATTTTTAATTTTAATGATTCTCTATTATAAGCTGAGCAGACTAGAGCGGTGTCATCGGCATAGGCAAATATATCAGAATTCAATCTAAGTTCAAGTAAATCATTAATATAAATCAAAAATACGATAGGGCCTAACACCCCTCCTTGTGGTGTGCCATAGTCCAATTCCAAAACCTCACTCAAAACATTATTAACTTTGACTGCTTGTTTTCTTTCTTTACAAAAAGATTGCAACCACTCCAATGCCTTACCACCAATACCATATTTTCTAAATTTTGAAAAAAGAACATCGTGATCCAATACATCAAAGGCTTCTTGGAAATCTAAGTATAAAGACAAAGTATATTTACGTTTATCAACAGCATTAGTAATTGTAGTGACGTGTCTTTCTCGAGCCAAATCTGTACCTTTGCCTGGTAAAAAACCATATTGATTTCTTGAAAACAATGACCTTCTATCAAAATACTCCAGCAATTTTTTTTAATTAAAGACTCAAATATTTTGGCTGCTGTATTAATAAGTGAGATGGGTCGATATGATGAGATTTCTGACACACTACCTGACTTGTAAATTGGCACTACTGAGGCTATCTTAAAAACATCTGTGTGTGTGTGTGTGTGTGTGTGTGTGTGTGTGTGTGTGTGTGTGTGTGTGTGTGTGTGTGTGTGTGTGTGTGTGTGTGTGTGTGTGTGTGTGTGTGTGTGTGTCTGTGTGTCTGTGTGGATGTGTACAGAGCTAGAGACGACACTAGTTGTCCAATTTTGATTAAATTTAGTATGTAAGTACTAATCCACGATATCTCCAGGCGTTTATTATTATTTTTTTATTTTTAAGGGTAATTTTAATCTTAAAAACACCAAAATACTTGACAAATCCAAATTTCTCAAAAACTAACGATTTTGATTAAACTTAAGTGCTTTGTAGTGCTTTAGGTTTCCAAAAAAATTACACCACCTGCATTTCTGTAAAAATGTTTATTCAGAAATCACAGGACTTAAAACTTCCTAAATTTTATATTTTTATACAAAAAACATAAATGTTAAAAAAGATTACTTATCACCACTAAAAATAGCTAAAAAAAATATTTGATTTAGCTCAATTTAAGGTTTAGAATTATTATTCTACGATTGCTAGTTGCGGGGAAATTTAAATTTTCATTTTTCGGTAAACACAGTACATTGTCCAATTTTATTCTTATGGAAAATAAAACAATTACAGTTTCTCTCTTATTTACTGATAAATTTAGTCCAAACTTGATATGCTTGTCAAGTTAGCATTGACCAACAGAGGAAATTCGAAATATGTTACCTCCTTAACCCTAGGAGAGCGATGAGGGGCCACTTCCCCTCTTAATACCACTGTGTGTAGCAAAGGATTCTGTAGTGCCTCTCAAAAAGGAATTTGGATGGATGTTTTTGAAAACAAGTGATTTAGAAGATTTTATGTATATTTGACCGTACTTTGTATTCTATATTTAGTTAATAAAAACTAATTTATTCATTAAAGTTGGGCTAAAGGGGAGAAAGTATGTATCAGTTTCCTGGTACGGTGTATTTGGATTTGTTATAAAAACTTAAATGTTAAAAAGTATTACTTATCCCCATTAAAAAGGCAAAGAAAACTAAATAATTTAGTATTTTGAATTATTACTCTACAATTGCTGGCTACAAAGAAAATTTAAATTTTCATTTTGGGGTAAACGCAGATGGTTGTCCAATCTTATTCTAATGGGGAATACAAAAATTACTATTTCTCTCTTATATATGTGACGCTTAGCGCCACGGCTAGGGGGTTTTTGCATTAAACCAGGTCGGGCGAGCTACATAAGCGTAGTTCAGCGCCTGACTTTCATCACCAAATCACTGTTACGTCACGCGAACAGCTGTGTCGCTTTAGCTGCCGGCAACCCTTCCTCCTTCTCCCCAGTCTCGCTACGACATCTCAACGGCCTACACGTAAAACCTACTAGAGCTCCATCTTCGTTTTCCCGGGAATGGATAAGTCCTAGTTATAAGTTGTAGGAACCCTTCCAATGGAAGGCTAAACACCATATTAAGGGGGAACCTTATTAGGTTTGCGCCCCAACGCTAGGGAGATGTAGGAATATAAATTATTTCAAGTGACGCCTTGTAATAGCGTCCACTTTCATGTACAATCTCACCACGAAGCCTTAAGCATCAGTTCAGCCTGAAAATGCATTAGAATCAAGTTATAGTAGACTTAGTAGCATTCCCCTTTTAAGACAACCATTTTAGTAGTTCCTGAGCATTTTAGTCTAGTTTAATTTCAGTCAGTGTTTGGAAGGTTTAGTTTATTCTCCGGTTAGTATAAAATATCAAAGCTGGCTTAGCGAGGCTCAATCTTGTTCTGGGTAAAAGATCTCCGCCCTTCTGGTCGCCTAGCATTGTGTCCAATCAATCAGTAAATTTTATCACAGATATTGCAACACAGGTTTGGGGACTAGGCAGCGGTACCTATTCTCAGTAACCTGCCCAACAACCTAATCCGTAGACCAATCATAGTTATTAGCAGAGTTAGCACGCTTAAATAGTCATTGTCCTGTTTAATTAACCTCAGTAACAAACCTGGATAAAGGCCCCCTTCAATTCCACCCTATTTGCTACCCCGCTGCATATGGTAGATCAGCTTCCCACTCCCCCCGCCGCATATACTGATCAATTTCGTTAAAACTTGATATGCAGGTCAAGTTAGCATTGACCAACAGAGGATATTCGAAATGTGTTGTCACTTAATCCTGGAGGGGGATGAGGGGGCATTTAGTTTCTTAAAATCACTGTGTGTAGCAAAGGATTATTTAGTGCCTCCAAAAACGGGATTTGGGTGGATATATTTTTTAAACAACTTCTTTAGAAGATTTTCTGTACATTCAACCGTACTTTATATTCTATATTTTGTAAATCAGAATTAATTTATTTGTTAAAGTTAGGCTAAAAGGGAAAAAGCATGTGTCAGTTTCCTGATACTGTTTATTTTTATTTCATTCTTATTTACATTGTGGCCCGACTCTGCTAAAGAATTACAAATAATGTCTTCTCCTGAAAGCTGTTGTATATCCAGTATGTGTTTACATTTATATGATTTTTTCTTTACCCTTTAACATGATATTATACCAACCCTAACTCCTCAATTTTTATTTTGTTTCAGGAATCATGGGAACAAATTTATTGAAAGGGCACAAACAAAAATAGTTAATTTCTATATTTGTCGTGAAATGATTTACCTTACCATTTCACTGCTGTCAATTTAATTACATGATATAGGCTTGATGAAACTGTCATCATCACTTCTGTGAAAGCTATTATATCGACTGCCAAGTGTGTTATCTTAAGGCTAATGCCTCACTAGGCGATTTTGTCGCGCGATAATAATTGCGGCGGAAATAGTCGCTGAAGGGTGCCTCACTTGAAGGGATTATAATAGTAATCATATTTTTTCTCTTCAAAATACATATTACAAACCATGTACAGTTCATTAAATTAAATAAAAATATCAATGATACTAAATACATGTATGACATTAATAACAAACTGAAATAGAGAAATAATACACCCAAGAGAAGGGGGGTAGTAGAAGGGGGTACCGCCTTGGGCGGTAGTCTCAGATATTTACAAACATAAAAACTACTGTATATACATTTCTAACATATTCAGGTAAAACAGCAATTCCTTTCAATCCAAGATATAAAGATAAGTAATAAGACTCAGGAAAATCAAACAATGATGACTTTAGAGCCGTAAAAGGAAAAACAATTAAAGGTAAACAATATTTCTAAATTAACAATTACATGTATTAGCATTATAAATCTGTATAACAACGATCTATATCATCATTGTTTTTGGTCAGAAGCCACTTTTTTAAGGCCTTTTCAAAAACACTTAAAGATCTACTAATTTTTACGAAAGCAGGAATAACATTACAAATGTATAAGACAAATAAACCGAACACTTTTTAAACAAGGTGCAACTAGGTTTGTGTAATCGGAATATTTTATTAGGTATAGGTTTGTCTGGTGCCATAATTATGAATAGTGTCAACAGTTGGCCTAGCATTTTCACTCAGTTTATAAAATGCAGTCAGAACCTTAAATATATACAAATATCCTAATGGGAGAATATTGTGAAAAATAAATAATGGAAATGTATGATCATACAAATTAGCATTTGATATCAATCTAATAAATTTCTTCTGCAAAATAATAAGTGAGTGTAAATTTTACACGTAAGCATTGCCATATAAAGAAATACCATATTCAAGTTTAGTTTCAATTAAAAAAAGTAGAATACACAGCTAACTCACTTGAAGAAACTGGTTCAAATGAGTACAGCAACAAAGAAAGTATTTTATACACATTATAATAATAATAGCGTGTAGTGGCGAAGTGTAACCACCTATTACAAATTAACTAATAAACGTAGAGAGGCCAGATTAGTGTCAATAGATTTCCCTCAGGATGATGAAAAAATACGATATCCTAAATTTACTCAATTATACGTTTGCAATCGGCAAAAAACACTGTTTTTTTGCCTTTTTTCGTCATCCCCATTTATAAGAAACGTGTAACCATCTATTCCGAGTAAACTACTGATCGTTGGGAGGCCAGGTTGGTGTCAATAGATTTCCCTTAGGACAGGGATGATGAAAAAAATACGATATATTAAATTTACTCAGTTATAAGTTTGCAATTGGCAAAAACACGGTTTTTATTTTGGCAATTTTTCATCAATCATTTTGTTTACCGTGCCATATGTTCTCTTTCCCTTCTTTGCATCCAAATTCAATATGACAGCTGAGTAAAGTTAGCAAGTTGAGAAGGTTGTGATTGTAAACAAAGCAGACAATCTTAATTAAAATTATGTTTCTCTAATAAAAATTGGCAGGCAATAAGCAACACAAATTATATGCTGACTGGAAATAGAATTTATAATACTGTATAAAAGTGGCAGAAATAGTTATTTGTGCAACTAGTGAGCAAAGTGAGCAATTGCCTCACTCGAGAGAAATCCTTACTCACGAGCCGTAGGCGAGTGAGGAATGGTTTCTCGAGTGAGGCGATTGCACTTTGCACTCGAGTTGCACATTATATTTTTCCTACAGTTACCATAAAACAAATAAATTGGTGAAGAAACGTAACCTATTTTCCGTTGGGCTTTTTACATTCTTACTTTCACACCAGTAAGTAAACAATTCATACCTTTTTTCATATTTATGTTTTGATTTCTCTGGAAGAAGATTTAGAGACACATTCCTCACCACATTTTTTAATTCTTCTGGAGTACAAGATTCTTCTGGTGAACTATTATTACTAAAATCGTCATTAACGTCCATTTTGCGACAGCAAAACCACCTTTAATGTTTACAAATGGAAAATCAATGAAATGGTGGCTTCTGCCGTGACTGGAAGTGTTGTGACAAATACAACAGTACAACAGCTGACCAGCTGATTTACAGCCAGTGCTGCCAACGTATTTCGCGCGCATACGACCTTGTCTGCATGTTACGCGCTCACTATTTCGTGCCTTCACGTTGCAAATCTGGAGTGAGACAAAGTAATTAGAGTGAGACAATGTTAACATTGTCTCACTGATGAGCGAATTGGCCGCTTTGCTTTCTCAAATCAGTGAGAGAACATGTACATTGTTAGGTAACTGTAGGAAAAACTAATTGTAATTCAAATGCAGATTTAAGTATTCTATATTCTCGATTTAAATTTGCAATTTGTTTCCTTTAATTTTGTAGTAATACTTATGTTTTATTACTGATAATATAACTAAAGATAGATGTTTTCCTTTGTTTAATCCTGGGTCACGAAAATTATTATGTCAAAGCAGCAGATTAGGCAGTTTCCATAGATTTGTGTAAATATGAACAGTCAAAAGATTTTTGTAAACTACGATTTTGTAAACTATTATTCTTTCTAAAGTGTAATTTGAATATGAGTATAAAAAAAACATGATTAAATACACAAATACACGATTCAACAAAATGAAAATAGGAGGGGTTATGCTGATGATAAAATGCGAAGGTAAAAGTTAAGGCGATTTGTATAGTGCAATAAACTATTTTCAAGTCAAAATTCAGTTTGATTTTCATAGTGTCGTTCTCTGCTATATAATGTACCTTCTTTGCTATATTGGATGAAATTGGGTGAAGCTAGATGAAACTCTGGTAAGAAATAATTGTGATAAAAGGATAAGAAAACGAAGGACTATGGACCTATCCCACTATCAGAATTGAATAAATACATATTTATTCAGTTTATTTAATTATTTATTTTTGTTTGTCTGTCTTTAGATAGTTTGCATGTTAGCAGACTAAATAAAATGAAGTGTTGGTAAATATGTAGACTGTGTTTATCTTTTGGTTATAAAAACAAGGAAAGCAGTTAGGAATTTGCATTGCATATTTGATCCCAAAGAAAAAACATGTAAACATTTAATACAGTTTTACTCCAGTTAAAAAAGAAAAATTGGCTTGAAGTAAGTTACATAATCTGCATCTGATTCAATATCCAAAACTAATCTAACATTAAAGTTAAACTAAGCAATCGAATTCTTCTTTTGGCCTATTTTTTGTGCAGGCGAAAGTCTTTCGTAAAAAGAATTTTGACACATTCTAATGAATATTATTATATGTAATATTAAGCTACATTACAATAGCATCTTACAATTTCTCACCGTGATTTCCCATTTGATTACATGCATTTCAAAATTAGCGTTTTAAATAACTAACAGATATTTAGTTATAGATTTGAAAAGAACAATTTTGAAGCCACTACATTTATTTGATTACAAATGAAAACTATTTGATTGTAGTTTTAAGCCCGTATTTTTTGACGGGCTAATAACAGCTAGTATTACATAATATTTCGTCTCCATTTGAGACTTCTTAAGATATAGAGCGAGACTGTCAGCTAAAATACTGTTTGAATTTGAACATATTCAGTTTTGCCAAAACTAAAATCACTAACACTAACTTATTAGAACTATATACATGTAATATACACTATTGCATGGACATTTTCAGTTAGCTGTGAAAGGAAGGGCATGGACAGGTGTGGACTGGGATCTAATATCTAATATTCAGGTTTGGTGAGGCCCTTGAATTTGTTACAAATTGGTAAGCTAGTTCCCATCTCCTGAGCATTGAGCTATTACAATGTTTTTTGGGGGAAGGATTTTAAGGCTTTTGCTGTGAAGCAGTCATCAATCTGGAGGCTGTCTATCTGGGCTTGTTGTGCTATTGGTTTTATTTATTAGTTTTTACATCATGTCGGTGTCCATTCATGCACTTCCTAAGCGTTTCGATGGTTAGGCACACATATTTAGCGGGGCATTGTGTACATTCTAATTGATAAATGAGGTATATAGAGCAGCAGGTATGGTGGCCTTGGATTTTGTATTGCTTTTGATGGTATAAACTAGTCAAAGATGATGACGGTTGGTTGGTTTTTCAAGGTTTGCATCTATTTTAGCTGTATGGGTACGAGCCTGGAGATGGTCTTTCAAAACATGAGGTTGATGGGTCAGGTAGTTTTGGATGTACTAGAAGGTTTTTTAGGTTCAGAGGTTGTCTGCAGACCAAGGTGGGGGGTTTCTGTAGAAGGTTGTTTGTTTGGGTGGAAGATTCTAGAATTTTAAATCCTGTTTTAAGAAGACTGGTTATCAAGTCCGTTTACTGTCATTTTATTTTGTACGTTGCTTCTTGGCAGCAGCTATATGAGATTTCACTATGTTTCTAAGATCCTCTATTTTCTAGGGCCTTTTATAGTTGGTTATTATATTGCTCTCTATTTTCATTGTTGAAGACGAAACTACTCCAAAGAATCCTTTTAAAAGACATTCATAAGGTGAACTCTTGAATATACCCCTTTGTTTATTGTTTCTATTTGATACGCTTATTGAAATAGCTACATAGGTTTTTCATAGTAATGCAATTATTTTCATGAGTTAGCAAACGGAAACGCCTCAATAATTTACAGGATATTTAAGATGTCACATTTTTATAGAACCATATGCAAAATACATTCTAATTGGACGTGATATGTGAAGTTATGTATCAATTATTGTGAATTATGCACTTGATGATAGTTATTACTACGCACCACCATATATGTAACATATTTTAATGTTGAGGAAGGCATCGCGCGGTCTGGCCATTTCCAGTGATAAGTTTTCATTGGCTGATTCCAGTTTTCCATTGACTGACTATGGACCTAATCATATAGTTAAATAAAAAATTACAGACACACATTGCAGGACTTGTCAATCATATAAGACTAGATACTCGCCGAATGCGCATGTTTGCTGCGTAGGCGATATCTCTTGCATACGGCATTGCCATAAATACAACACAGCCGTTTGTCTCACCGGGTATCGCATGCCAATATGATTGGTTGCCACGATATCTCGAAACTACGCCATACGTTGCGAATACTGCAAGATATTTTAAGTTACCTCCAAGCGTATATTTTGGTTTTGTTTCAAACTAACGTATGTGCAGTAATAATGATTTGTTACGCTAGTTTATAGTGGAATGTTAATTTTATGTCTATTATGTATTTAGTTTATATAAGACGTTCTATTTATTGTTTTGATAGCAATATGTCACACAAAGTTGACATTGCTGTTGTGTCTGCATATACAAGTTATATGAATTCACACAGATACTATAGCAATCATTTTATATTTGTTTAGACTATTGTAACTTTTACATTAGTTCAATAGTCTTTAAGTTTTATTTAACTGACATATACTATACTGACTGAAAATAATAATAGACTGTGAACCACCTCCTAGACTGCGAATTATTATAATGTTTAGGAGTCTACAATAAGTAGAGACAAGCCCTTAAAAATCAATTAGGTAATTGGGGTAATTAATGATACGTAACATATTTTTGTTTAACTTAGTTTAAACAACGCGACATCTTCAATGTGTTCGTTAGTTGCTTTGAAATCGCTTTTATTCAGAAAGGGCTCAATTTTTATAACATTACGCATCTGCGAGTTTCCAGCGAGTGTAAGCAGTTTCAGAACGTTTACTTAACCATAAACCACTGGGACTCAGAACCATTTGTTTTGTTTGGAAATAAACTTAGGCTCGATTCTGTGGAATTCACGAAGAATGTTTCTCAGATCTTCTCAAATTTTTGACGGGAAGTGTATATCTTTCAGTTCATAATTAACATCTTCAGTAATTAATTTAATTGTAATGACGAACTATTTGTTAATTTTTTCAATAAGCTCATGAACTATGAGAACTATTGAGGCCAGTAAGCCAGCGTGGGTTTTTAAATTAAAATTGATATACATTAGTTTGAATTTTAACCATGCGATTTTATATTATTTTTATGTAGAAGATCATTTTGATCACTACAAACATTTTCGATTAAATTTTATAAAATAATCCAAATTAACTGAGTTCTCAGGATTTCTGTGACGGGGTGTGACTTGATAATTATACCTCTTAATACTCAATTATTACTTACTACTATATCATCTAAAAAATCTTGGAAAAGTCCCTATTTAAATTTTAAATGCATGTAGACTGGATAAAACCAGGTTTTTGCTCCTCTATATTATTAGTATTTGTATCAAAATAATGCAAATCAACGTGTCTATGGAAATTCAGTTGTTGTAATAATTTACTTTTCATAACTATAACAAAATGTATTCAGCTGAATCATTTTTAAGCGTGTCTTTCACTCCGTAACTGATGATACCCATACATTAAGTTTTTCGTTGTTGATAATTAACCACCTCTGACAAATAAGAAAACATAAAAACAGCACTATTGCCGATTCTAAATGTACGATGCAAGCCGTAATCTAGCTTCAATCACACATTTTTTACAAAGCTAAATACAGTTATCAATTATCAATTATATATATAAAACTTGTGAGAGTGGCCACTGAAAGCATTTGGGAGTTTTACTATATTAGATTATTCACTGAAACCAAATCCTGATTTGATTTTTGTCTATATCTGACATGTTTAGCTGTTGTGTTGTTTCACCAACAAGTGCTAAAAAAATAATTTATGATGGCTTATATTTGAATCTATTTATTTTAAGCTATTAGTGAAATAAATACAACTACACCATTTAAATTTGAAGGCTAATAATAATAAAGGCTACACGTTAAATACTGTTACAGGTGTTGATTTGAAAGACAATTGATGGTAATACAAAGAAACTTCATTAAAATTGATGCAACAGAATAATTACAAATATAGTTAAACTTAATGAACATAAATACTTAATTAACAGGGGAGTTATGTTAACATAATGAATGTGTTAATTTTAAAGCATATTTTATGCAATAAACAAGGATTGTGTGAATTTAAAAATGTATTATTTTAATAATTAATTATAAATCGATATTTATATTTCAACACCAGTGTGACACATGTTTACCAAGTTAATATACGATAAACTATTTTGTTTAAGTTATAATTTCTACCATTCCCCTTTTTACGGGATATATTTGTTATCAACGCCCATTCACTGAACAAGGACCCCCAATTAGGGTTGGGCGTTGGAGTTAAAAAAAGTCTATTGAGAAGCCGTAAAACTAACAAGCGTTGATTAATTATATTGAAAACGTATTACAAAAATAATTATCACGAAGAAAAAGCAAATAAATAGCAAAGAAACTATTACATCGAAAGTCAATATTTTCGTTGTTTCTACATATGGGAAAAATATTATGTTCCCCTTTGAATTATTTAATTTATTTTCACAATCTTATTTAATTAACACATATTACGAACAGCGCAAATTTGAGGTTTTAAGTTGAAACTTTGTGAAAGGAACTTGTTATCTTGATGCAACTTCACTTTTTTCCCCACAACCCTTTTGTAATTATCAATGTAATGGTACTTTGTCGTATACGTACTTCGTCAATTAGTTTTATTATTTCTGCACATTAGTTTCTTAAATTGAATAACAATCTCAATATTGCTTAGAGTGTACATATTTAAGATCAGCACAAATATATATAAAAATAATATAATAAAAAAATAAAATTATATAAATAAATATTTTGTACACCTCCTAAATAATTATATACAGGGTAATCTTCAGGGTAAAAGACAAATTAAAATCCTTAGCATCGTTTACACGTTCTTTTTATATTACAATTTATTAAGTTACAAACTAAAGAAAATAAGCAAAAATGCCTAAAAGAATTTTATTCTAATAATAATAGTAGTTTATTTAAGATTATAAGATTAAGACTATAACTGTTATGTTAATTTTGAATTTTTTGTAGTTTCGATGAAAGAGGCCTACTAGAAAGGAATTTAAAATTAATTTCAGAGATAATTATAATAGGTAAAAATAATCTTAAACCCTGGAAAGTATTGTCACGCCCTCCTTGAAAGTGGGTTTATATGCTTATACGTATGCTTACTACACTAATAAGTTTAATTTGTTTCATTTAAAATTACTGGAAATTAAAAATTAGGATTAAATAATATAAAAGTCTGTTTCGTTGTCACCAAAAAAGGGAGAAATTCTCCGTCGTCAATCACCGCGATGATTTTTTATCGCTGCTTTGACGAGGTATCCCTGCTGATTTATTTCCCATGGTTATATTGTTCTGATAACAGCTTTGCTCTTTGAAAAACATGTTAAATAAAAATTCACCGCCTCTGTTTTCACATAAAAAAGAAAAAACCGTTTGTAATCATGATTTTTCAAATAAACCTCCCTTTTAGCGAATTTCCCCTATAGGGAAGAAGCTATTACCGTAGGTCTCATGGTAAGACTTAAGCCCGAGACCATGATAACTTTTTGTTTTGAGGTCCCCAGATGTCCAAAACACTATTCGTTCAAATTTATATATATGTATATATATATCTATATATATATATGTATATATATATATATATATATATATATATATATCTATATATGTGTCCGTGAATGCGATAACTTGAGTAAAAAACGTCCGATTTCGATGAAATTTGGCTCAAATGTGTAAACTGACATTTATGACTTTAAGTTCGAAAACCAGAAAAATCGGACTATGGGAAGGGGGGTTTATGGGGGTTTTAAATTTTCCAAAAATCAGTTTTTTGCATTTTTTACCCTACAATTTTTAAAACACTTAATTTAGGTTTAGACCATGTTATAGAGCTTAAAAAAACAAATAATATGGTATTTTGAATTATTAACCTAGGTTAAGTGGTTGCGGAAAAAATCCAAAAAACATGCTCATAAAATCTCCCATGTTAATCTTATGGGAAAAAGGTTTTTGGCTTTTCCTCAGTTAATTTTACTTTAAACTTCACATTTTCTTTTACCAATCACTTCAGCTCCACAAAACAATCATTTTGGTGTTTAAATTGTGATTCTACGTCAAACCGTTGCAGAGATATTCAAAGTGCTAACACAGTCTCCAATGTTATCCTTATGGAGAATAAATAAAATTTGATATCTTGATTATTTATGAATGTATATTGATGAAATTTGGTATGTGGCTTCATGTTGTACTGGTATATTGATAATTGCACAAAAAATAAATGTTTTGTTGATTGTCCCCGTAGCAGCTAACCTGCATACTCAGCCCTAATGTTATTCTTATGGAGAATAAGTAACGTTTTATATCTCCCTTAATTATGAACATAAATTAATAAAACATGGTAAGTAGCTTCACCTGGTTCAGTTATATTAATAATTGCATAAAAACTCATTTCTTATCTTCCTCGTTGCAGCAAACCTGCGTACTCAGTCCTAATGTTATTCTTATGGGGAATAAATAAAATGTAATAAATCACTTATTTATGAATGTATTTTTGTCAAACTTGGTGAGTGGCTTTATGTACTAGTGAGAAACATATCAATGCATTGGAAATTCGCTGAGTACGCAGGTTTGCTGCGACGGGGGGTATTTTAAAATCCAACACCTTGAAATGATCATCCCTAAGACGAGATTTAATATATGTATGTTCATTAGCAAAAGAAAATAATTAGAAAATATAATCGAAAATGAGAAGTCGAATAATATACTATAATTTTAAAAGATGTTGTCTTTTAAAGAAACAACCTTTATTTTGCTTAATTTACTGTCGAATATACAATATTATCTTTATTTCAGCATCATAAATATATTATGTTTCATAATTCATGTATTGATTATTTACCGTAAAAATGCCTGATTTTGGTTTTGTATAAAAAAACGAATAATTTAAGGACGGAAACATACTATTTATATATCAACAAACAATCAGAGGCGTCATAAATAGTAACTAAAATTTGGTTACATGTGTCTGAAAGGAACCAATTTTTGTCAAGGTTTGTTGCTTTTTTGATCCATCTATTTTAATCATATTCTTAGAACATATTATATTATGATAACATATTATCTTATGATATTATTGAACTTTTGAAGAGATAAGAGCTTTATAAACTGCCAATTTTGTTATATTTTGCCGAAAATGTTAATAAAGTATGAAATACCACATTGGTGGAAGTATTGACCTGGCATTTCTTGCAGAGGCTAAGAATGCAATAAATATCACAGGGAGAATTCATGTATCCAGAGCGAGCCTCAGCACAGGCGTTTATAACCTACTTTATACATTTAACAGAAGCTATGACTTACTCAATGTTAACTTTTAACTGTAAAATTGAGTGTAACAGACACGAGAAAGTTTAATAAGCTTTGCATTATTACATTGTGTGCAGTTCACACTGTTTACAGTATTAATTTAATATCGTTAACCAAAACTATGAACATACTATCTATTATGTTTAAAGAATATATATATATATATATAAGTAATGTTAGTAGGTAACGATTTTGGTGGTTAAAACATGAGAACAGAAATCGTTTCTTGTTCTTTGTTTAAAGCTACTGATTTATTTAACTAAACCATTAAATGCGTTCTAGCAAATTCTCCATTATAGATTGATAATTGAATTACTGTATCGAAGTAATACAAATTATGGTCAGGTATTCGCACAGGGCTAATTGTATTGTGGACGTTATTTATTATTATCTACAATATTAAAATTAATTAAAACAAATGGCTTGAGAAAGATAGTCAATCATCTCCAAATTATGAAATGATTTTGTTGAGTTAAGAATTTTGTTAATAATTTAAAAGAGTATTTAGTTTAGTAAATTCTACTTTTGTTAATTATTATATGACGCTATGATTATGATTCCTACAAAATAAACTGGTGAAGCTTGATTTAGTAGTTTCTGTGCACCTCATATGTTATAATCACAATACTGTAGTAACGGCGATATTGGCAGTATTAAACACGGTACGTTGCTGAATGTTATTGTTGTTGGGAATAAATCAAATTTACATTAGCTTATTAATACCATGATCAACTTGGGATGCAACTGATAGTTCATGTTGTAAAAGGTCAAATAAAAAAACAGATTTTTTAAATTGAAGCATGGCCAAATGATATAATATGTGTATATATATATGATCATTAATCATGTCCCTCTCTTGGTTACCAACCAAATTCTGTTGGTAGGCAGGTTTGCGGTGACAGGTGCGTTAGAAATAAGTATTTATTTAGACATTTACGAATCTTATGGAAGTTCGTTAAATGTAGAATGATCTAATTACAATCAATACTATTACTATAATCAATTATACTAATATTACTCAATTTAAATAACATAAACTACCGTTATATTTAAACAAGTAAGTGCGCTTGTTTTACTATGTTCAACAATTGTATTATAACATTTTACGAGTTTATATTATGATCCAATAACTGACAATTATTAATGTTCAGAAAAATATTAAACTTTGTTGTATGAATAGTATTGCTGGCCCCAAAAAAATAGTGCTGATAATGTTGTTAATTAGTGTACGAATTATTGTTTCAAAGCTAAGTTAAACTCAAAGGAGATGTTATACACTTTTTAACAATAGGCATTGTGCAGATCTGAATAGTCTTTAATCAAGCAGTAATACCACCAGTGCGAGTGTTGAAATGATTACTATATGTTACTGTGCGTCGCATGAGTGAAAACCCAGCCCGCGCATGGGTTGGGGAGGGAGTGATGAAGAGGGGGGAGAGATTGGGAGTGGGAGTGGAAGGCTGCGCGCTACCAGCATGGCTGCATACATTTGACAGCTTGTATTGTTACCCGCGCGCCACGCCACCGCGCCGGGCGGTATATCTATATCTACTTCATAATAATATACAAACGTCCTAAACTATTCTATTCTATACTGCACTGAACTAAGATTGAAAATGAATTGATGGTGATTTAATGTTTTTGGGACGGCACGTATAGACTTGTATCTACTGAGAACTGTCAGTTGACTGAGTCCGGTCGCCGTGGTTCCGTCTGGTGGCGCATGCGCACTAGACTCCTTTGCTACCGCGCATCTGTCCCGTTGGTTTTTCACTCGTGCAACGTACAGTACGTCCATGTTTAATCACCTAATGTTCCTTGGCCACGAACGCCCCGATTCATCTGCTCTCCTCTGGCGCTGTTCATTGTTACCAACACACGACATTGTTAGAGAATACAGGACTTTGACTTGTATTTTGTAGATATACAGGGGGTTCAGAAAGGGTCATTACAAACTTCGGGGGCTGGTAGTACTGATCAATTTGAACAAAAAGATTGATATAAACATAGGTCGAAACATTTTCCGTTTAGCCGCTAGCCGCCATTTTGTACTTTTAACAACAAAATTAATATCTCGAGAACTATTCAAGCAACAGAAATTAAACTTTGTACGTACGTTAGATAACCAAAGAAGCAAATAAATCAAAATTATTATTAGTTTGTCTTAAATATTTTTAAAATGGCGCCTGTTTTAATATTTTAAAGCCGAATAACAAACAAACCATTAATTTTATAAAATGTTTACAAGATACAAACAAGATAAAAATTGTTATAACAAATCTAATGACACTTTAGTCAACGCAATCCAAGAAAATGCACTTTTAAGGTTTTCTGGCACAAGTCGGGGACAACAATGAGCGTCCAAATGCACTGCTTCTTATAATGCACTGCGTCATTATAGCTGCTGAGAACGCAGGTTTGCTGCCATGGGGACCACAAAAAGTGGTGTTTGTATGCAAATATTAGTAAACCCCCATCATATGAAGCCACAAGTACATACCAAGTTTCATTAATATATGTTCATTAATAACCGAGATATACAATTTTACTTATTCTCCACATTGCACTTGGTACTGTGTTTGGTACTTTCAATATCCCGGTAACCAATCGACGTAGAGCGATGATCAAAATACCAAATTGTTTGTTTTTTAAGTTTAATTTATTGGTGCAAACTAAAGTTTGACTTATAAGAGAATTACATGTAAAAAGTTCAAAGGACCAATTTTTGAGGTACAAAACCCCCCAAACCCCCCCCTTTAGAACAGTGCGACCTATCTGGTTTTCGAACTCATGAAACTAGATGCTGCCTTCCATGTTTATACCAAATTTCATCAAGATCGGACCATTTACGAAAGTTATCGTGCCTAAGAACATACATATATAAAAACATATATAGCTTATATATATTTAAAAAGAATAAAAACAAAACTGTGTACCCCTTGTTGTAAGAGTTATTATTTTTCTTTAAATGAAACAATCTTATATTTATATAAACAAAATTGAACGAATGGTGTTTTTAGCATCCGGGGGCCTCAAAACGAAAAGTTATTTTGGTCCTGGGCATAAGTCTTACCATGCCGACTACGGTAATAGCTTCTTCCCTATAGGGGAAATTCGCTAGAAGCTTTCTCTTATCTTGTTGAATGGTATTACACCAACATAATCTTAAAATCAAACTTTTCTCAGTTATTTATGCTGCACAGCAGCTTAACTGGGGTTTCCTAATCTAGCAATAACAATAATATCAACTTCCTCCTAACCAAGGAGAGGCTGGTCTACACTGGACACAAGTTTCACTGTCTCACCAACAGTCATTGACCACCTTCAACTCAGCGAGTTAGTAACGTGTAATCAACAAATTTGTGAAAGTGAAATCAAAAAGCAATATAGTGCGTTAAGTGAGTTTAAAAAACATTTAAATAACGTGCAGTCAACCACAGAGATGACACCAACAACACGGCTGATGCCCAACAATTAATAGACCCCAGGGTCACAGGATTCAAGCCAATCTTCCTCAACATCAAACATTCGTGGTAGTAGTTTAAACATATTGATAAGTATTTTTATAGATAAACTTTATACTAAGCTTTTTCAATGAAATATCCATCATTTAAAATTCTGAATATAATCTTTACTTATTGTACTTGACTGTCTCAAACCCCAAATCATGGTCTTAACAGAACACTGCATGAAAGAAGGTGTTCTGCAACAATGTGAGTTAGATACAGTACATTACATACGCAATAAGTTGGATAATGAGTATGTAAATCAGCTTGTAAAATTGCTCAGAATCGTATTGAAACAAAACTAAATTAGGATTAACAGTAGATTTTATACACAAACTGATGGTTTAGCCATGGGTAGCCCCCTTTCATCAATATTATCAGAAGTATTTTTGCAACATAACGAGGAGATAATTTTGGAAAAGTTGAAGAAAGAACATGAAATAATAAAGTATGTCAGATATGTAGTCGATATACTTGTTATTTTCAAGGAAACCGAAGAAAAGGAAGCGGAACGATTGATGAGATTATTTAACGGTCATCATAAAAACTTAAACTTTACTAACGAGTACAAAGATAACGGAAAGATAAATTTCCTAGATCTCAAGATATCATATACAGGAAGCCTACGCAGACAATCAACTACAATCAACAACAAGTCTATTCATCCCAAATCAAATCAAATCAAATATATTTATTGCCACAAAACAAAATAAATTGCATTAGCATACGTCATTACAAACATTTTTCTAAAACTAAACATATTTCTTGTCAAAATAATCCTTAACACTATAAAAACTACTTTTAAGTAAAAACCTTTTTACATTTCTTTTGAAGGTCACTAGATTACATTCTTGTTTAAGAGTGGTCGGAAGGCTATTGAACATTTGTATACAATTATAAACTGCGTGGCTTTTGAAAAATGTTGATTTGTGTGGTGGTATATTATAATTGTGCTTGTTTCTGGTTTTACTATTTGACGATGGCAAAAATTCTTGAAAAATGTGCTGGTTATTTTTAAAAAAAATAAGTGATTCAAAGATATAAATAGATGGAAAGGTGAGCAGATCAAAATCCTTGAAGTAGGAAGCACATGATACTGCTTCATCGATTCCTGCAATTATTCTCACAGCTTTTTTTTGAAGAATGAAAAGAGCTCTCAGACCCCCAAATCACAACTGCGTATGAAAGAAATGGATAAATGAGGGCATAATTTGCTGAGAGAAGAACTTCAGTACTAGAGAAGGTAGATAGACGTCTTAACACAAAAACACCTGAAGACAAACGGCTAGCGACATGCTCTATGTGAGAAAAAAATTTTAAATTTGAGTCTAGGTGAAGCCCCAAAAATGTTACGTCATCTGCTGCATTAACGACACTTTCACCTATGGACAATTTTAGAAGAGATGTTTCTTTATGGCCAATGGAGAAATCAAGCAGTTTGGTCTTATCAGAATTGGCACACAACATATTTTCATGGAACCATTGCACAATACTATTTGATTTAACATAAGAGTCAATTTCCAAATCTGTTCTTGCCTGATGCGATGTGGCAAGTGAGGTGTCATCTGCGAAAAGACACAGATTAACATTAATAACGCATGATTTTAAGCCATTGATGTATAAAATGAACAACAACGGGCCCAGGATTGAACCCTGAGGAACTCCGGAGATGACAAGCTTCTCATCTGAATATGAGTATGTCATACAATCTTTATCTATAGAAGGTATCTTTACTATTTGTCTACGTCCAGTAAGGAAGGAGGAAAACCATTTTAGAGCAGTGCCCCGTATTCCAATGCTCTCAAGTTTCTCAAGAAGCAGACCATGATTTACCATGTCAAATGCCTTTTGGAGATCAAAGAAGACACCCGCTACGGATTTATTTAGATCTAGCTCTTTTACAATAAAGTTTATGAGGGAAAACATGGCATCAACAGTAGACTTGCCCTTTAAAAAGCCAAATTGACCAGAAAATAAAATACTATGTTTGTCAATAAAAGAAATCAACCTATTTAAAACTGCTTTCTCAAAAATCTTGGAGAATGAAGATGTTATCGCAATAGCTCTATAATTGTCCAGCATTTCTTTTTTTCCTTTTTTAAAAATTGGGCTTACAACTGAAAGTTTCAGAAAGTCAGGGAATACTCCAGTTTCAAAAGAGCTATTGATTAGATGTACGAGAGGATTTGCTAGGGAATTAGAGCAGTATTTTAGGAGTTTGGATGACACATTATCAATTCCAGATGCAGTTTTGGGCTGTAATGAATGTATCAAATCGATAACTTCTGCTGCGTTTACTGGTTTTAAAAAGAAGGACTTTAAAGTAGAGCTTTCATTTGAAGAGGAACTCACATTCTTGCTATTAAAAGTGTTACACTGTGATATATTTATGAAGAAATCATTGAAAATGTTGGAAACCTCCTTTGGATGAGTAACTAATTCTCCTTTGCTATTTTTTACAGCAAAAATAAAATCATGATGAGACTTTGAAGTGACCCTATTTTCATTTATGATGTTCCACATAGTCTTTGACTTGTTTGAAGAGTTATTTATTTGATTGGATACCTTGAGAGACTTAGAATATTTAATACTCTGGCGATATTGAGCTTTCAATCTTAAGAAGTGTTGCCTCAGTGGATTGGATCTCTCTAAATCCTTGGTAATAGAGTACCACGATCTGACTAAATCCCGAAGATCAGCCTGTTCTTTGCTTAAAGAAATATTGCTATGAAACCTTTTTTTCTTGCACCTTACTTTCTTCTCTGGGAAAGCCTGGTCTATATTAAATGAAATAGTAGAAGTGAAGTTCTTCATTTTTGATTCAACAGAATCTGCACTAAAAACCTCTGCCCACTGCTCATGAGCAAGGCAATTGTTGAATATCCACATGTTTTCATCTCTAAATGATCGGCACAAACGAAATTTTGGGGAAGCCTCTCTTTGTGGAAGCAGCTTGACTGTAGTCATTTGAGCGTGGTGATCTGCTAAGGCAGTCACAAGAACAGAAGCAGCAACATAATCCTTAGGAAGATCAGTGTATGCATGATCAATAAGTGACCTAGAGTTTTTAAACTCTCTTGTAAATGACCAAACTATGTTCCTCAATCCATGACATTCCATGGTATTCATTAGCACATCAACCTTCAGGTCCGAAACAGATAGGTCTACATTGAAATCACCTACCACAAGTGTACTATCATTCGGTGACATCACTTTATCAAGGAAGAATGATAAATGATTGTAGAAAAACATGTGTTCCTCAAGAGAGGCAGAAAATGGAGTCGGCTTATAAACGACAACAATAAGAAAAACTCTACCACAAAAGCTAACTTTTACAGCCGCCAGTTCACACTTACCCTCCAAACAAAACCCCAAAACATCAAGCTTTTCAATATTCAACCCTTCCTTTGCAAAGATACAAACTCCACCCTTACTTAGGTTATTACGGCAAAAAGATGAAACTCCAACGTACCCAAGCAATCTTAAAACATCAAATTCAAACTGTTTCAGGTGGTGCTCAGATATACAAATCACGTCAGGAGCCTCAATATCAATAACAGATTGAAAAACATCAAGCTTATTTTCAAGTCCTTGGGCATTTTGGTGGAATATTTTTAGAGAAGTACGCTCTATGTTGGTAATGAAGGATTGGGGGATAGGTTTAAAAAACTATCCAAGTTTATCGTTGACCGAAGAGGAAACACACTCTGGGAGTTATCAAGAGAGGGTTCCTTGGGTAGTTGATCTATGGAAGGTGATTCAGATTTCCCACAGTAAGCCCTCCTCAATGTTCGAAGCATAAGATAGCCTAGGCAACGATTCCCATACCTGCTGAGATGGCGACCATCTCTTGCCAAGTGACGTCTAGAAATTATGTGCCAGGTCTTTACAAAAGATACACCAAAGTTCCATCACATTAACTGAAGTTGGTCATTTAAATTTATCAGTGCTACATCACTGATGTCAGCCCGGTACAAAATACTATTTACAAATATCTTTGACCCTGGAAAGGTTTGTCCCACCAGCCATAAGACCACTGCATTCAGATCGATGTTACATAGAGCCTTCAAGATTCCTCTAATTGAAGATGACAGAAGAAGAGAAATAACAACAATAAAGGCGATTTCTCGAGCCAACGGATTCAACCCGACAATAATAGACGAAATTAAAGCAAAAATCCAAAGGGAAATAAAGAACCAAGAAAAACTGCATAGAATAACAACGTTAGACGGAAGAAAATAAACATCAAGTAATTTTGCAACGTTCAGCTTCACAGGAACTAAGATACAAAAGGTCGCAAATCGATTCAAGAAATATGGAGTTAATATAGCCTACAGATCGCAACATGAAAAAAATACTAAAGCCCAAGATAGAAGATTGTAACAAATTCGACATGCCCGGCGTTTACAAAATTAATTGTGACAACTGTGATCACTTTTATACTGGTCAAACTGTTAATTTTGTTAAAAGATTTAAGAAACATGTATCAGCTTGGAAGAACAGGGAACCGGAAAGACCAAACGTAGCGAAACATCTTTTAGAAAATGGCCACACCATAGGGAAAATAGAAGAAAACCTGAGCATCCTCAAAAATTGTAAAAAAGGAATTGAATGCATGGAAATTAAATGAATTGTTTATATTTAAAGAAAAGTGTAAGGATAGAGATAAATTGATAAATGAACAAGTGGTGGCACTTTTAGGCACCTGTATCCGGAACTTCCGGTAACCAATAGGATATAATCAGGGACACCATTTTTATTCCATCAGTTCTCTCATTGGCTTGATGATACAGGTGTGACTGGTCGAAATCGATAGCCTTGTACCATCTTTTATATATGTTTACCGTCTGCATGTGAATCAGTATAAGTGTAAATATATTCTTAAGTGTTGTAAGACGTCTTTTTTACATCCCGTTCAAATAGTATCGAATAAAAGGATAATTTGGTGGCTTTAAATATGACGTGGGTTTTAATCGGGAAAATGTTTAACAGTAACTTTGTCAGTAGGCCTACCAAAATATGATTGTAAAATAGGTTAAGAATTTGCAAGTAGGACGAAACATAGGCCTACACTGAACGCAGAGTAACTATGATATTTCACGTATTTTTCGTATGATATTTCACTGTAACCTAAAGCTCTTAAATTACTGATGATTAATAAAATCATAGTTATGTGTGATATATCATATATCGGTAACAGAAATGTAATGAGCAATGTTGGGTAGGACAAACTATTTGTAGTTAGGTACCGAGTGTTTTATGAAGTAATCCACACTGTTTTCTCGATTAAAACCAAGGCTAAACTTTTGTTGAAACCCACCAATCCCACTTACACACAGTTTTATGACATAAGAGAATTAATGAGGACACTTAAACCTCACTTAATTTAGGTTATTATTACTAAATCGTTATTTTGTTAAACTCTGGTACAATATATATGTAAGTGTTAGATCTGAATACGAAAAAAAAAATTGGAGTGTGAAGTATTGAGAAGGAAATGGTTTTATTGTAAATCCAAGTTAACAATTTAACCATAACTAATTTCTCGGTATCCAGAAGGAAGGGAATTTGACGCGGATTGTAAAATATATAAAGGTTAAGAGGTTTTCATGTTATTATATAAGCATTTACTCCAAAGTAACATAGTAGTCAGAATAGGTAGACAAATACACTACAGAAAATTAAAGAGGTACAGGCCTGTCGTAGATCCTCTAGATCAGTTGCTTGCTGAGTCAGCTGAGTGCCTAGCTGTCATACTAGCAGCCCGAGATCGAAACTCATGCTCAACCAAATACTTTTTGCTAAACATTTTTCATTGATTGTACTTTTTTACCCAACATATAGTTTGATTACCATCACATGATCAGTTTCAAGAAGTTTAATCACAATTTGGATGATTAATAACAAAACTTAATTTGGTGTTACGGAAGGCTTGTTTGCTTTAGGCCTACGTTTATTGTAGAAGTATAATTCAACATACTCCCGTGGTTTTAAAACAACATAGAAATAGGATTTCTTACTGCTTAATAGCCTACGTTGATTTAGGAATACACATTTCCGAAATTTAGTTTCACACTATCAGACCTATTAACAAATGAATTAGGTAAACTAAGATTAAAGCCAAGTGAAATTAAGTTTAAATCTGGTGAAAAAACCTATGCAACACGTTTCTGCGATCATAGATGATTCAGGGCATTTTAGGTAAGGGCTAACGTAATCAGCGTTTTACGTTACATTTTGGTTAATAAACATATTGCATGCAAAAGACTAATTATTGAACGTCAGGGCCACAATTGCGAACATAAAACTAAACTTTCTGGCTAGATTTATCCATATTACATCGCAGAAACAAGATAAAAATAATTAAACCTGTTACATATTAGCTTAGTTTTGTTAATTTTTCTTATAAATAACATACTTAACTATGAATATAATGCCTGGTACATGATATGACGTAAAATGTATTATAAAACAACAAATTTGAGTTAGCCACTTTACTACACTAACTATGGTTAAAAAGTTATCAGGTAAAATATGTTATAACTTTATATAAATACTCAAATCAATCGATGTATGGATTACGTTATATTTGCTACTAGCTGATGTACCCGTTCTTCGCACAGGCGTTTTCTTTACCCGTTCTGTAGTCAATACAATTTGCATTTTAGTTAGCTTGAAACAGCTGTTCTTGCTTCTGCTCTTTAAGCTGTCAAATGAAAGTATCCACAGCTGTTCGCATTACAGTTCCTGAATGTTTACTTTCTTCTGAAATGTAAACATTGAAACTTAGGACGTTAACGGGGCGTAGCCCGAGGGGATTTTAAGGAAGTAAATAGGCCTATGTGTTGCATGGGTTCAAGATCTACCTTTGTATTGTAGAATAAGCAAGTGTTTCGTTGTCAAAAGAAGGCGCTTGGTTTGATTTTTGAAATGAAAATGTCTGAATCATTCAGGGCAGTTTTTTCTTATAACAATATGCTGACATTCCCTTGCTTGTATATCTTGGAATGTTTAACATTTTTGGTAAAAAACAAGGAGTTATTTCAGTCTTGTAATCAAAATACACGTTATAGCTTCAGAAACAATCTTTCCCTTTCCATTCCACGGCCATAACACAGCTCATTTTGAAAACAAAAATTCTTCTCATCTATAAAAATGTTCAACTCTTTGCCCATTCACCTAAAACAAGAATCAGATGTTACTAAATTTAGACGTCAGACAAATATTTTCTCAGAAATAAGGAATATTACAGTGTCCATGATTTTTTCAATGACAATTTTGTAATTTAATTTCAAATGTTTTTAGCCATTATTTCTGTTTGGTTATTGATTTTATTTTAAACTTTTACGCAATGTAAAAAATTGTGACTTGTCTAATTTACCTAATGGCAATAAAATGATTTTGATTTGATTTGATTTGTGTAAAGTTTCAGCCCAGTCGGTTCAGTAGGTTTTGCGTTCATCCGGAACATCAGACAGACAGACAGACAGACAGAAACCACCTCTTATTTTTAATATTACAGATGACAATCATATGTTTTCTATTATTTTAACTTTTTCATTATCTTAATGTTTGTTCTACTTTTAACGCTCAATCGATTTAAAATAATAAAAATAAATATTCGCTTGCCTAACTAAATATATATATATTTGTTTCTCCAGTACTTGTTTTGGTAATCATACAACAGGGTATAAAAAATATCAATTAAAATATAGAAAGCCTCGACTGACAGGTGCTTCGGCGAGCTATCAGCTGATTGGCTCTGATCGTTGCGGCGAGCTCGCGTTTGATTGGCTCCGCTAAACGGAACCCGGCGAGAGACTACCGTTGCCCCAACGCCGATTTGCCTCAATGGCTTGTCCCCTAATATTGTTCACTTGATTAATTTTTTTAGATAAAAAGTACAAAAAAGGGCGGCGTGTTGATTTTAAGCAATAATAAAATAATTTGCAAGCCAATTACATTACCTCATCCTCTTAATCCTCAGCTGTAAGAGGAAACGTATTTTAAATTTTGCTCAGTACGTTTGTATTATAACATTTTTAATGTGTTGTAATTGGTCTATATAAATGGTCTCCGCATGCACAGAAATATTCTGTGACACACTGGGCATTTTGGTTAATTACTTAAGCAAACAATGGGACAAAGTTATTTGTGCAGGTGACATAAATACAGATGTATTGGTAAATGACAACAATTGTAATACTTTAAAAATACCTTTAGAGAGTTCCATATTAAATACTTGGTTAAGTTTCTACCAGAGAAACTAATGAATCAGAGACTGCTATATACACTATTTTCGTTAAGAATATTCCTAAGAAACATTTGAATATCAATGGTATAATTACACTGTTGTCTGACCGTGATAATAAAACTTTAGATATTAGTTTAGTTAGAAAAGTGCCTCATAATAAAAACAATTTAACTATAGAGAGCAGAATTTTCTCCAATGATTGATTTCTTCCTCTGTCAAAACCTTTAGAAAGAAAAACTGATATGGAAGTACACAATATTTTCTTTAATAAGTTAATTTATTACTTTGATTAACTTTTTTCTATGAAAGTTATTGAAAGAAGCATTAAACATAATAGATGGATATAAAAGGAACTTAAAGGAGCTAGAAGTAATTTAATAAGTTAAAAAAATAAATGTAGATAAATAAACATTCTATTCAAAAGAACACAATATTTTTATTGGTATTGTTATAAGAACACAATAGATAGATCATCAAATATCCCCAAAACTGTTTGGAAAATTATTAATTCAGAGGTAGAAAAAGACAAATAAAAATATCAGATCACGTCAATATTGAAGGGGGGAGGGGATAAAAAAATGACGGACTTAAAATAACAAAAAAAATATTTTTCATTAGGTACGAAAAAAATGTATTGCCTTAAAATCGCTATTTAACATTTTTGATTTAAAACGCTAATTTGTAATTGCATGTAATAAAATAAGAATCCGCCATGCGAAGTTTAGAGGTGTTATCGTAATAAAAGCTCCAACATATCGCATATTAAAATATTCATTAGAACGAATACGCACGCATAAATGAAAAATATCCCAAAAAGGATTTTAAATGGTTTAGTTTAAACTTTGCTCCTGCAGCAGTTTAGTTTTGGATTGAATCAGATCCATTTTGGTGTCACTTCAAGCCAAATTTTGTTTCTTAAAAACTGTAGTATGCTGTAGTACACTCACTGTTTATATAACTGAAAGATAAATACAGTCTACATATTTACCAACAGTTAATTGAATTTCGTCTGCTAACATACAAACAAACTATCAAAAGACAGGCCAGTAAAAATTCATAATAGCCTAAAATGTAAGGATACACATTTAGGCCTTTGTATTACATTTTATTATCAGAGTTTCATCCAGATTCATACAATTTCATCCAATATAGCATAACTTCTGTGAAATCGAACTAAATTTTCAGATAAAAAAACTGAATTTGATTTGATGAGTTATGTAACCAAAATATAGTTTACTGGATTATATCAATCGCCTTAACCTTTACAAACCTTGTGTGGTTAATTTTATCTTCGCATTTTTATTATCAACGTAACTTAACACCTCCCATTTTTAATTGTAATTGTGTCTTTTTTATGTACTCATATACAAATCGCACTTTAGGGAATGTTATGGCTATCATCGTTGTTTATGTAAAACGCTTTTGATTCATCTTTACACAAAGAAAAATACAATAATTATATAATAATATTTAAGTTTGTTTTAGAAAGGAACTTTCTAATCATGTCGTTTAACAAACAACAACTTGAACATTTTTGTGGTTGTATTACCAAAACTCCAAGCAACGTTTACTTATTTGGTTGATTTGAAATTTAGGTTATGACGGGAATAATATAAGAATATTGAAGAATTATATATTTTATGGGGGTTTGGTTCGTTTACAAATAAAGGTTGTTACGTAAAAGTAAAATGTATTGTAAAATTTGGCATTAAAGAAACATTCAGCATTTTGGTATTAACTTCAAAGTTTCTAACCTTCAAACTATTTAACGTTTAAAATTGACGGCCATTTAATTCACAGGTGATATCTCAAAACCCGTAAATTTGGATGAAATCATGTAAAAGTTTAACAAGAAAAAGTAAAAGTTTAGCTTTTTGACACACAAATATCTGTATGAATAAGTTTAATGTTGGTTTACATTTAACTAAAAAGGTGCATACAAAAGGTTTTTGTTGGTTTTACACCAAGCAGAGCAGATTCAATAAGCGAAAAAGCCTAGCTAATCAGCTAACCACGAGGGCGATAGAATACATTAAGAGATTGCTGGGTAAGTAGGTTTTATGCGACGAAGACTAATCATGGATTCAGGTTTTTTATATCGCAAAGATTTGTAACAATATCACAAAATTACGAGATCATGGATAATATCATACACTATTAATCACGTTCACAACGTAAAACTGGCATCTATTTACACACAAGATACTTTCATAGTAATTAGTTTCTTAGCTTTAGTAATTCTTAAAGACCAAAACTCTCGCTGGCAAGTATTTATATATCTAGTTCAACATTCGACTGTGATATGTTAAGTATCAAGCACCAAGGTCTACTTTTTACACGTATTATTAAGTAGTGTTTTATATGGGGTATATGGGTAAATATTATATGGGTAAATATTATAGGGATATATGGTTAATACCCCTTAACGAACTTAACTCATTAGGGCCTGTAAAATACATATACCGTTGGCTGAGCTGTTCGCCAGAGCTGCATGAGTTTTACTTACAATCAAAGTCAAATGGTTATGGAAATTGTAGTAAAGGTTTACGATAAAAAATTTGTTGAAATTAATTCAACATTGCGTTAATGGATTCTTGCTGGGGAAACGTTTCCGCGATATATTCAATTACTTTAATTCGGAAAAACTTCTTTGGTCATGCAATCAACTCTCTCTCCACGGAACAAATTGCGAAACATTCCCCTTTGTTTCAGCCGAGTAACAGCTGCGTCCTCAATTATATTGTAATTGGTCACCCTATATCTTGTGCCTATTTCCTTTCACAGGGAAAAATTTAATTAAATTTTACTGAGTCCATAATACAATAATAAATAAGCTATATTTACAGAAATATGTACTAGTTCAAAATAAAGTTAAAACAGACGTACTGCTTACTTTTTACTTACTCTCGCTCTGTTTAGTTTTGAACGAATAACAACGATTATTTTCATCGTATTAAATAAGAATAATTTTAAACAATTTTATAAAATAGAAACATTTTTAACATCTAAATACACTATGTTAGATAATAATATGTTATGAATTCTGTTTTGGATAGTCCGTGATAAATACAAATAGATGACCGAGTAACCTAACGATAATGAACACATTTAGTTACCTGCTCCTGTTATGCTTCTTATAACTGCTAAGTGCTCAAACTAATCTATCTTTCAATTGTAAAGCAATATAAAAGGAGAAAATTTTCATAGGGAAATTTTATAAAAGATATTTTAATCATATACAGGGTGTTCAGAAAGGGTCATTACAAACTTCGTGGGCTGGTAGTACAGATCAATTTGAAAAAAAAATTGATATAAACATAGGTCGAAAAGTTTTCTGTTTAGCCATTAGTCGCCATTTTGTAACAACAAAATTAATAACTCTAGAACTATTTAAGCAACAGAAACTAAACTTTGCACGTACGTTAAATAACCAACGAATTTTTTTTAGGTAGTTTTATAGTTTTTTTTGTGTTCCAAGGGCAACCTTAATACTGGTCTATACCAGTTTTGAGGCTTACATTGGGTACATCAAATGAAGTTGTCATTACATATGGTAAGTCTTTTAGCTGTCCATTATGACGAGCTACACTTCCACCTTTGGTTCCTCCATTAGTAGCAGCTGGGGACGGAAACTCCAGGTTTGGTCCCCAACCTGAGAATGTGGTCCCTGGCTGTTGCCTATGTCAGTTGTTTACCCTGTCAGTTGAGTTGGCCAGTTGGAGGGCAGAGCGGGGTCCGCCTGTTTGAGCCTGATCACAGCTGTCACAGGAGCACGGGAGTTGGCCCTCTGAAAGGTCAATTAATTTATTCGCCTGTCCCATCTCACCCTTTCCTTTGCTTTTTTATCCTTTCATTCCGGTAACCTGCGCGAAATTCCCGCTTGTAGAGGACGTGCCTAGCAGCTAATGCTAGAATTCCCTAGTCCAGCAACAACAAAGTTTTGTGTAAAGATGAATCTAAAGCGTATTACATAAACAACGATTATAGCCATAACATTCCCTAAAGTGCGATTTGTAAATGAGTACATAAAAAAGCACAATTACAATTGGAACATTGGCTGGAATCCTGCGCCCCTGTAATCCTGGGGTCTATTAATTGTTGGGTATCAGCCGTGTTGTTGGTGTCATCTCTGTGGTAGATTGCACGTTATTTAAATGTTTATTCAACTCACTTAACACATACTACATTGCTTTTTTATTTCACTTTCACAAATTTGTTGATTCTACATTACTAACTCGCTGAGCTGAAGGTGGTCAATGGTGACTCCTGGTGAAACAGTGAAACTTTTGTCCAGTGTAGACCAGCCTCTCCTTGGTGAGGAGAAGTTGGTATTGTTGTTATTGCTAGATTAGGAAATCCCAGCTAAGCTGCTATGCAGCATAAATGACTGAGAAAAGTTTGAATTTAAGATTAGGTTGCTATAATACCATTCAACAAGTACGTCAATCAAGTAATGGTGGTGGGAAATAAATGAAATGTCAAAGTGATCTTGTGACCGATCATTTTATGTCAATGGCTGCGGACTGCGGAATTTTATCGTTGATCCGCAGTCTGCTTTGAAAAATATATTTGAATTTCCTAGATATTGGTGTGATAACACTGGTACTGTAAACACTGGAGAGAATAGCTTCATTAGCTTTGTTATCTTGTACTTACGTTGAGAGTGTGTTGTGAGCTTAATAATTGTAGCCTTGAACGATAATTATCCTGATTTCCGCCACACCCTTCCGCCCTTAACCAGAAGAGTGCCTTTGAACGGAATTCTTTATATTTTACAATACAAAATATACATTTCATACATTTATGTATATATTTTAATTTATTTCTTTGATTTTTGAAACAAGGATTTTTTGAAAACTTGTATTTGCACCCAATAATTTTGCTTTTTGTCTTATCTCCTCATGGAGCTTACTCAAATGTAAATAACTAATTATTACACAAAACATAAGTATAACATTTCGGAAAAGTCTGTTATTAAATATAACTCATTTGATTACTGACTTCAAATACTACTCACATTACTAAATTGAATAAAACTCGGTAATGTTAATCAACAGTTTTCAAAAATTGTAATTATTTTTAGTATAATTGCAAACTATACTAAAAACTGGACCAACAACTGTACAAATGCACCTTCTCGTATATCTATACCTTCATTTAAATTAGGTTGCTCGTTTAAACAAAAGTTTTTTAAATCATGGGCTACGGTACTATCTATCTTCTTATCATACAAATGCATAAAAGATTGTTTTTATGGCCGTAGACGAAAGAATCTCAAGTTCTATGAAGGCCGTAGTAAGTAATTCATTATTACTCATCAAGTGGAGTACTTGTGGAAAAACAATTGTTGTGCCTGGCTGAAATCTTTAAATACATCTTTAACAGATAAAAAACAGTTTTTTTAACTTTCAACGTCACTGCTACATAATAATATTCTCTTAGCCCTAGCGTTAGGGGGATAGTAGTATTTTTACAGTTAATTTCTGATGTAAAAGTGCCAGTTGTAATGCTTATTTAACATACCTTACCTTAGTAGTGGCAAACCCACAAAGAGACATACTATCCGGCACTTTTCCCCATGATATTCTTATGGGGTTCAGTTTTTGCACCGACACTCGAACCCGGCCTACACAAATTTTCTTGTTGGCCTATACTAGTACCCGACCCTTGCCTATATTAAATACATTTTCACCATCCCCATCCGTCCCCTATATCTTTTAAAATTAATTTTCAAAATCATGCTAAAAAACTAACTTTGGTGTTTATCTGGGGTAAATATACCTAAATTGTGCAAATTTTATAATACCCATTGTCTGTTGGATTTAGATTGCTTACATGCTGCACTTGTTTGTCTTACTATTTGGTTTACACTACACTTCCAACGCAATTCCTGACTATCTAATATCTGGCCATCTCTTTATTTTGTGCCATTTAAAAATTATGTAAACAGCTGTATCCAGTCTTAGCACAATTTACATTTATGTTTTACTTTACAGAACACATTTAACAGACAATGGGTATTATAAAATTTGGACAATTTAGGTATGCGGGATGGCACCGTTAGTTTATAAAATGTTAATTATATTGAGACTATAGCAGTAGTCTTATTTAGTCGAATTTGGAATTATATTAATAGTTTATATGGGTATTCCATCATTGTATAACATATTTGCGCACATATGGGACGAACTGTCTAGGTGTCCACTTACATGTTATACTTAGCACTCGCCTATGTCTTTGTTTATATACAATATCCATATGTTTACTCTACAACTCCTATACATCGAGTATGTTGGAAACCTCTATATGCCTATATTATAGTGTAAGTATATCTGTCCTGTTTACATGTTTGTTTCCGCTACTTTTTTCTATACAATAGAAATGTACTCTGTTAGCCATTTATTAGGAAATAGAATTAAACCTACTAACGAAAGATTTGGTATATGGTTTTTATTAGAAAATCTCCGTAATAATAACCTTCTTACAGACATAGGTAATATAAACTATGGGCGAACCAAAATTAAATAACTTAACATCCATAACAGATGCATTTTGTGGTAACATAATGTTAGTTAAGATAACCAATATTACGGGTTGTGATGGGAACGTTCGGAATAAATTTAAAGTTAAGAAGGAAATATGTGGCTCGTTTAGTAGCTACTTACGAGGAATATTTAAAAAGTTCTCTTTAGCTCGACATGGTGTTGTGGCCAAACTACCATTCTCCTTGGAGAGGTCCTCTGGGGTCCAAAGCGAGGGTGTGTTACAAATAATAAAGAAAGATATTGGCCAAATTAATCAGAAGTACGATGATCCTATAGCAATTCCCTATAAAATGGAGATGGCAAATGTTAAAATTAAGGATTTGTTGGAAGACCTTTCAAAAATACTGCAAGATCCCGAAAAAGAAATGTACTACCTTATGGATTTCGATATAACACTAGATTTGGCTGGAATATTTAATAAAGAGGAAATGTGCCAATATCTTACGGAAAACTTTGACTTTTGCTACCAAGGGGAGTACAAGAATGGATATAATGTTACTGTAGATAATTTCCATGTTAGTAAAGAGTGTTTAACATGGATTAATGTAAATAGCAGGGTAAAAATATATAATAAATTTATATACCAGATTACAAGCCCTCGAGTAGTTAAAAGTATTGGAAACCATATAATAAACTTTGTAAACTGTCCAGATGCAAGACTAAAAGAAACGTTCTCGTCTAAACTAGCTAGAGAGAATGGAATAACAAGGTTAGAGGCAACAATCTATAACTATTGTAGAGGTTTTGGTAAAGGGTTTGAACCTTTAAGAGATTGTTTAAGCCTAATAGAAGACACCAAAAGATACTTCCAAAATGCTCCATTCTATGCTGTACCTCTACATAAGATGTGGGTGAAAGTTGCCAATCAATTACAAAACAGTTGTTGTTTAGTGTTTAACGGTTTCTTACAATACGCATATTGGGGTAGTAGTAATACGAAGAAGGTAACTGGAGTACAACTAAAACTGCCAAAAGATAGTACACAAAGGGAAAAGTTAATAAGGTATTCTCTATCTGCATTTAGCTTTAACTGATTACCAACTAACTATGTGGAGGTAAGAGAGGAATTTCCTGATGCCATAAGTGTAAAGCATAAGTGTGGAAAATTATTAACTAAAATAACTTTCAGACAGACAGTACAATCATACATCACATGTTTTAAAGTCAAATTGTAAATAACCAAAAGGAAATACAAGTCATATGTCACAGGTTAAATAACAGTAACATCTTCTCCCCTTCCAGATAAAATGGCTACTTTGGTCATAGGTCTTTTTAATGTTCCATAAGAGGTAGTGACATCAACGATTCGGACTTGTCCGTCTTTGCTCGGGTATGTTGCTGATATCCGCCCAAGAGGCCAAGTGTTTCTCGGATTATTACCATCCACGATGATGGCCAGGTCCCCAATTTTCGGTGGTTCAGCTTTTGCATGCCATTTGCACCGCTTGGTCAGGCAGGGGAGATATTCTTTCACCCATCGTTTCCAAAAGTTATTAAGGAGGGATTTCACACGTGCAAGTTGTTTCTTGCAGAGTTTGTCTTCAACAATAGGCATTTCAAATGCTTCCCTGAGGAAATGGTTTGGTGTTAATGGTTCAAGATCTTGAGGATCCATAGACACATGGGTAAGAGGTCGGGAATTTATAATAAATTCAATTCTGACTAGAAGTGTTTGGAACTCTTCATCACGAGAATACTGTGATTGCATTACGGACCTCAAGGCAGTTTCACCGATCGAATGAGACGCTCCCAGCAACCTCCCATGTGTTTAACCTCGGGGTGGGTTAAAGTTCCATTTGATCCCATTTCTTACGACTGTACGTTGGATATGAACATGGTCAAGTGTCTTCATTGCATTCCGGAGCTCCTTTTCCGCTGCTACAAAGTTAGTTCCGTTGTCCGAGAACATCTCGGAAGGACATGGCCTACGACTGATAAATCGCAAGATAGCCATTATACAACTTTCTGTATTCAATGTGTGTGCCACTTCTAGACGTATGGCTCGTGTAGACAAGCATGTGAAGATGACACCATAACGTTTTTCGTGACGACGTCCAACGGTCACTTCTATTGGGCCAAAGTAGTCGACACCGGTGAAGAAGAAAGGATGTTCAACTCTCAGGACTCTGGTTTCTGGTAGGGATGCCATCTGAGGAGGTATGGGTTTGGCATTATTGATCCTGCACTTCATGCATCGATTTTTGACCTTTTTCACTGCGCATCGTAGGTTGATAATCCAGAATCTTTTTCTTACTTCATTTACGACAGTTTCAGTCCCTTGATGGAAACAGGCTTCGTGATACACTTTAATAATCAGTTTTGAAACATGACTTTTCCCATCTAACAGAATGGGATGTTTTTGTTCTGGGCTGAAATCCTTGGCATTGTTTGTTCTTGCTGAAATTCTAATAAGACCTGTTGAGTCTTCAAGAAATGGGGATAATGCATAGATACGGCTTGACTTTAACAAAGATCTTTTACGACCCAGCATATATTTTTCTTCTTTGAAGCTTTCGTCTTGGGCTGCTTTTAGAAGAACTCTTTCGGTTGTCTTTATCTCTTCGGGATGAAGTTCAGGTATTTTATCATACTCAACAACTGGTCCTAATTTGAGTCTTTCTTTGTTTGATTTTTTTCGTCGTCGTAAGGTTTCTACATATTTCAAAACCCACGCTAGAGTTCTTGTTAGTTTTTCCCAGGAGAAGAACTTGCTAACATCAATCAGTTGTGACGACTGCATGTCTTCATGAACACCAACAAACTGTTTCTTAATTTCCAGGTCTTCTTTCGATTCCAAAGTGAATGGTTGTTTTGGCCAGTAGTGTACTCCGCAGGTCAGGAAACTAGGTCCATAAATCCACTCGTGATGTAAAGCTGAATTAAATTTTCTATTAGACCTTGTAGCTATGTCTGCTGGATTTTGTTTGGAAGGAACCCATTTCCATTCTTCAGATTTAGACAGTTTTTGGATCTCTCCTATTCTATTTGACACAAATTGTTTGTAGGTCTTTGGTTCTGATTTAACCCAGTGTAGGACGGTAACTGAATCAGACCAAAACGTTCGTTGAACAATATGAATACCTATGTCATTTTGAATTCTGTTAGCTAGTCTGCATCCTAAAACGGCTGCTCTTAGCTCCAGACCAGAGATGGTAGTTGATTTAAGAGGGGCGACCTTTGCACGTGCTGCAACTAACATTGTCTTATAGGAGTCGTCTATCTGTTGGACAAGATATACGACCGTTGCAAAGGCCTCCTGGCTTGCATCAACAAAGGTATGTAGACTTATTTTCTCGAGTGTCGGTGTGTCGAAGTAACACCGTGGGATTTTGAAAGTTTTAAGGTTTTTTACTTCTTCTAGCCAACCCTCCCATTTTTTGCAGAGGTCATGAGGGAGTACTTCGTCCCAAGTTGTCTTGATTTGCCAAACATCTTGAACAATCATCCTTCCCTTTATAGTCGTTGGGCATACTAAGCCTAAAGGGTCGAAAATGGACATAGCTGCTTTCAGGATCTCCCTTTTTGTGGGATACAAAACCTCAGAGAAATGTACCTTCTCAGTGCTGCGGTGAAAATCAAAACTGTTAGATTCCGAATTCCACCATATGTCAAGTACTCGTTCAGTAGGTAAATTTGTGTCGGGTTTTAATTGTTTTGCAGAGTTGGCTTTAAAGCTTTCAGGTACGTCTTGTAAGACTTCTTTGGAGTTTGATAACCAATTACATATTTGAAATCCACCAGCCTTGTGCATTTCTGTAGTTTCATGAATTCGACGACGGGCTTCTTCTTCAGAGTTTGTGGAGTCTAAGAGGTCATCCATGTACTCTTTTGTCAAGATGAACTTGCTTGCTTCAGGGTAAGTAGACTCAAACTGCTTTGCATTGTGGTTTACCACGTAGAGTGCGGCACTTGGAGAACAGGTAGAACCAAATGTCATAGCTTTCATGAGGTAAATATCTGGTTCTTGTTTTTTGTTTTCACTTCGCCATAAAAATCGTTGTGCATTGACGTCTTCACCCCTGATCCATACTTGGTGGAAAATTTCTTTAATATCACCGACGATTGCATATTTTCCCAGGCGAAACTTTAGAAGAACAGACGGTAGTGAACTTAAGTAGTCGGGTCCACTAATTAAGGCATCATTAAATGATACGCCAGTCGACTTAGCTGCTGCATCAAATACAAGTCTTAACTTTCCAGGTTTGTTTGGGTTTGTAACACCAAAATGAGGTAGATAGAACGTACGGTCAGTAACAATGTTTGCCTCTTCTTTCGTTAGTTTTTGTACATACCCCTTTTCAATATAATCTTCAATTTTCTCAGTATACTTTTGTCTGAAATGTTTGTCTTTTTCCATTTTCTTTTCAATTGTCTTGAGTCTTTTCAAGGCGTTATCATAACTTGGCGGGTACTTAAAATCATCTGACTTCCATAATAATCCTGTTTCATAGTGATCTCCAACTTTCTTTGTAGTTTGTTCTAGAATATTAATTGCACGTTTTTCTTTTATTGAACTGACGTCGGTTTCACTGAAAGGTGTTTCCCCATAGTTATCAGTCTGAAACGATTCTTTCACCATGTTGTGTAGTTTGTCATACTCAAAGGCTGTCAAAGAAAAGTTCTCGTCAACTCGATCATTGAATTTAGCACACCTTCCATGCATGGACCAACCCAGATAACTCCATGAGAGAACAGGAGAATTTGTAGGTCCTTCAATCACTTTTCTTGTTAAAATAAGGTTGATATTATCTTGACCGATCAAGATGGTGGGCTTGGAATGCGCTGTAGGAAGCGGTTGACTAATTAAATTCAAATGAGACCATTTTTCTCTGAGTTTCACGGTGTCGACATTTTGGATTGGTAAGTCTAGTGGTGACTGGGTACAGACATTATCTAGGGTAAATACTTCATCTTCATATAGCCCCTTTATTTTCAAACTAACTTTGCGTGACGATGAGTCGAAGTGACAGGTTGAGTTTGACCAACAAGTAGTAAGGGGTTCCATGTCTCCCTCGACACCTAACTTGTCAGCTGTTGAAGAGTTGATTAAGGATATGGTTGAACCGTCATCCAAAAGGGCATATGTATCGATCTGACATTTTGGTCCATAAAGAGTGACAGGACATACTCTAAGCAGGACCTTTTTAGTGACATTTTCTTCAGTATGCTTACTGTTAATTTCCTTATTTTTGTCTACAGGAATGTCAATTTCTTTCTTTGCATCAGAGAGCTTCCCTGATTTTTCAATGTGTAACAAACGACTATGAAATAACCTACAGTTATTGATACCACACACTTTTTTGATTTTGCAAAATTTTATCGGATGCTGACGAAAACAGAAGAAACACAGTTTCTTCTCTGCGACCATCCTCCATCTCTCCGTGACGTCAGCTTTCCTGAAAATTTTACATTGAGTACTTTCGTGCTTTTCACTACAGAACATACAACGACACGACTTAATGTCATTTGCAGAGTTATTCAATACCATTTTTGTATCATTGCGTGTTAAAGTGTCAGGTTGAGGACGAAAGTATATGCTCATTATTGAGCACTGGTTTTCTAACCAACTAGAAAGGTCTTTTAGATCAGGCTTACTTAGGGACGAACATCTTACATGTTGAGCCCAGTTGTACTTAAGGCTATAAGGTAACTTTTCTAATAACTCCATTAAGAGTTGAGGATTTGTCATATAGTTTTCCATTTGTAGGGGTTCAGCTGTTGAAGTAAAATTAAGGACATTAGTAGAAAATTCTATAAGGCCGTTGATGTCTTCCTCTTTGACTAGAGGTAACAGTCTGGTCTTCTTTTGCATTGACTCTAAAATTAATTCCGGTCGACCAAATCGCATTTGTAAAGTTTTTATGACTGCATTTAAATTTTTACCCGAAATGAACAAAGGTTTTACCACATTGAAAGCATCTCCTTCAAGAGAGTTTCGTACTCTAACGAGGTTGTCCTCCTCATTAAAGTAACTCATTGTCTTCTCATAAGCTGAATAGAAAATAGGCCAATCTTCAGGCTTCCCACTAAAGGAAGGAAGGTGTTGGCGCAAGGAATTAGAATTAGGTTTGTCTAAACGAATAGCTTGTCTGAATGAATCCGCTAACTTCTCCACAGCTGAAGATACAATGGCTGACGATGACATTTGAATGTCATTAGACGATTGTTCTTTGTCATTTAACCATTTTCAACTTTGTTTTATGATTCTTCTTCTAATTTATCATTTAAACCTATAATAGAACCTACCTCCAAAATGGAGCCATGTCCGCTACTGACTGATGCAGACCTAAGCTCAGCTCTAATTTCCAACAACCTTTTTTGGCGTTGCAACTCGCTCAGCTCCATTTTTCTTTGCCGTTCTAGTTCTTGACGCTGACGTTCCATCTCATCAAGTTTCTTCTGACGTTCCATCTCCATCAGTTCAATTTCCTTTTCCAGTCTATTCATTTCTTTTAATTTCTCCACCTCAATTAGTAGTTTACTGCGGCGACATTCTTTTGAAGATGTAGTTTTAGTAGATGTTCCTGTCATAGTGTCATTGTGATGTTCATTATTCTTTGAAGAGTCCATATTTTCTTCTGTATTTAAGTCATTTGTTGGTGTATACCTGTCAGGTAGTTTTTTAATTCTTGAAGATTTCCTGGTTGACATAATCTAAAGGTTTCGGCACCAAAATGTGGAAAATTATTAACTAAAATAACTTTCAGACAGACAGTACAATCATACATCACATGTTTTAAAGTCAAATTGTAAATAACCAAAAGGAAATACAAGTCATATGTCACAGGTTAAATATCAGTAACAATAAGTGTTACTTAATATCTGGTGGCACATATTTTACAAAATGAAACACACCTTACTCCACTATACCTAAACACATCAATTTAGAAGAATTAGGCCTAGTGGAAAGTCCTAACCTTACGCCCTACATTTTGAGAAGCCGGACCAATAAACTATACCCATACACTATTAAAGAAATAGAGCCACTTTCCAAGACTTTCTTAGAGAGGTGTTCCAAAAAGAGGAAATTGGAATTAGAAGACATCGACAGTAATAAGCGTAAATTGGAATATGTGGAAAATACTGTTGCAGTTAAAGATGAATAAAAAGCACTGTTGGCTAAAGAACAAGGAATAACGGAAAGAGAGGATAAATTAAAAGATTAATCCTGCGACGTTGGGAGGATCTAGAGCATTATGGAAATTATATAGTGTATGCGTTTGTAGTAAACAATAAAAACAAGTTTGTGGGGATGTTGGCAGAAAAGGATGGACAGAGGGGTGTAAACTATGTTAAAGGTGTTTGTAAAACTGTGTTTATAGAGATAAATAAGAATAGGGAAGTTTATAGCCTTTTGCCATACACTGGTGATTTGGACATTATTTACCTACCTACCAACGAGCTACTTGCAAGCTTTAACACTAACGGAACCGCAACATTTTATGGTAATTCCTTTCCAAAAATAGAAAACCTAAGTTTCCATAACAATGTGTGGGATGATATTGTTGGACAAGAAGACATAGAGATGTTAATGCAAGATATTAAAGGTAATATTAAATTTAAAGAATGTAGTAGACTGGAGGATTTGAAAGATGGTGTGGAGTTATTAATAAGCGCTATTAAACAATTCCAACATAGGGGTAGAAAAAGGTATATTGTACAATTCGAAAATATTCGTAACCTTTATGTCTCCAACAATTGGCTGGAAAGGGAGCTAGCATGTGGGAATTTTGATTTTAACTACAAAATTCAAATTAAGTTGGATAAAATAAAGACTACTCCAAACAAGCACAAAGAAAGGTTGGTGTTTTGTGTGTAGTTGTTTTGGGTTTTAAAAATCGTTTGCTATCGCAAAGATATTTAGTGCTATAATTTAAGAATTGGAAATACGCAACAACATATCCAGTCTAATTTGCAAAATATTGGAAATACAGGTGTTTACTTATGCATTAGCTTAAAACATATCCAAAATTTAGACAGTTATGACTATACACATTTTGTGGATATATATTACTTATTATATTGTTACAATGAGAGGTAGTTGAGAGGGCCCCAATTTGAGGCCTACAACAATACAAAGTATTGGAAATATGGCAATTATAACAGCGGGATGGTAAATAAGCTTGCATTTATTAATTTTTTACTCCAACCGTAATGGTGAATTTGGAAATGGGATATTTACTTATACAATGGCTTAGGAAAGTAACATATTGCAGACAAATCCAAAGTTTGATTACAAAAAAACTGCATTAAAGGGAAATAATATACGGTAATGTTAGATATAAGGGCTGTAACAAGTCGAAAAGTAAATAAAAGAGTTGGCAATTGGTAGTAATTTACAAAATACAGTTTAATTTAAATTTCGAAATTATAGGTTGTATTTACTTATGTACTAAGCTAGTAATATATTTAAGTTGCAAACAAATCGAACCACAAATACCAAAGTTAGTTTTTAGGTTGATTGTGGCAAAACAAACAACATATCGACTGTATTATAGGGTTGATGGAAATAATATATGTTTTTTTAGATATAATAGTTGGGGGCTATAACATATCAGAAAGTAAATCAAATCGGACAATAAATAAAGAAGTTGGCGATTGGTAGTATATGTTTCAAAATATCTTTTAAATTTGATTGTAGTATTGAATTTGGGAAATGTAGGGGGAATTTTTTTATATTAGCTTAGGATAATAACATATCCAAAAATCAGTCAAATCGGACCATAAACATAAAATTGAATTTTTTATGCATTATATATATATATATATATAAACTATACAAAGTATAAAATTTTGAACTTAGGTATGGTAATTATACTTATAATAGTTTCAGGCTATAACATATCCAAAAATCAGTCAAATCGGACAGTAAATAAAGAAATTGGCAATTGGCACTATAGTATTTTTACAAAATATTTTTTTTTAATTTGACCGTAATAGTTAATTTGGGAAATGTAGGTGTAATTCATTAATGCATTAGCTTAGGACAATAACATATCCAAATTGCAGACAAATCGTACCATGAACACCAAAGTTAGTTTTTTAGCATGATTTTGAAAATTAATTTTAAAAGATATAGGGGACCGATGGGGATGGGGAAAATGTATTTATAGGCAAGGGTCGGGTACTAGTATAGGCCAACAAGGAAATTTGTGTAAGCCGGATTCGAGTGTCGGTGCAAAAACTGAACCCCATAAGAATAACATGGGCAAACCGAATAGTATGTCTCTTTGTGGGTTTGCGACTACTTACCTTTTAGCAGAGAATGTTCACTTCGTTGGTTCTTGAGTAATTATGCACACATTGAGGTTGATTTGGACATAAGTCCGGTTTGCTTTAATCTATTGTTAACTTAAATGCCCCTTTGCAATTACATACAAATGTCCTTAAGTATTTATGTCAAAATTAAATATTAGTAGGCTAAAGATTATCAATAAATAAAACAATTGCGTTGCAGTAGCCTTTCGCATGTAAGGATTGTATTCGATAGCACAAACTCTCTATTATTTTGGATTAATTTAATTACATATTTTTCAATAGTATATAGTAGTCATACGTGTCATTCATGTTTTATTATCTTTTTAGACGTATTAGCATAGTGAAATTGATGACCAGTTTCACTGTAATTTGGTTATTAGGATGAAGTACGTACCCCACAAGTCGTGTGGTATTGATGCCGATCACCAATTGAGTTAATGGACTATGATATTGCTGATACTCTATGCAAGGTTTTACTGTATGTAGTTATTCCCTTAACCTGCCTTGATTAAATAGCTACGTCAATGAAAATGTTTCGTCCAACCTAGGCTGAGTATGGTTTTTAAAGGGATGAAAACCTATCGAAATTACTAATAGTCATAGGCAGACTTTTTGTTTTATTGAAAAATGAAAACATTTCCTGTTTATCAGCTACGATCACTAGCACAACTGTCAGAGGACTATGAGCAGATTATCGAAAAACGGAATGAGTTTATCACGAATAAGGTTTTATGGTGCAACATTTATTGCCAATTTAACAAGTCTCTACATTTAAAATATCCATCAAGTTCGCATATTAGGGCGAGGGAATAGATTTATTAATTTATAACTAGCTACATTTACCGTCCACCACAGTTACTGTTTATGGACTGTTTATTGGCTTTACGTTTTGTCTCCGGTTCAATGATGAAAGCACATTTCATATCCAACCTTTAATAAGAGTCTTCATCACCGGAAGTTGCCGGACGCTATTTTGGTGTTTTGCTCCATAAAGCCAATGTTAACTTTGTGCCTCCGTTACTCCTCACCTGATCGTCACAAACAATTAATTTTGGTGTCAAATTAAAGATTTCGTCGTCCTCTAGGGAAATACAATAGTCGAATTTGAATTTTGTTACTAATTAATGATAACATGTACAATGTTTCAGTTCAAAATTAAACTATTTATTATGAAATTATGATAACCAAATTAAGGAATTCGACATTGTATTTCCCTAGAGGACGACTAAACCTTTAATTTGACACCAAATTTAATTGTATGTGACGATCAGGTGAGGAGTAATGGAGGCACAAAGTTAACATTGGCCTTATGGAACAAAACTCCAAGATGGCGTCTGGCAACTTCCGGTGATGAAGACTCTTAAGTAAGCTATACACTTGAAATTTCGCATACACGTAGTTGTATCTTGAAAGCTGATAGTCTCCGTTTTTCGATGGGACCATCCGTTTGGCTACTATGGATCAAATAAAAAACACGGGTTTTTAGATCGACATTTTAAATGTTTTGACTTTGGGGGTTCAACTTTGAAAATTGATTCTTGGAAATTTTTCACGTTTATCACTCTCCTTCCAGCTTTCAATACATGAAGCCAAATCAGATGTCCAAGGTGTCAATGATATTTGCATCTGCTTACTCGTAGAACCCTGCATAGTGAGAAAATAATTGTGTTCTTGAAAAGGAAGTTGGTAGTGTGCTCTTAGCGTCACTAATAACTAACAACAATGGACACTTGGACATCAAGATTCAATGACTCTTTTCTGTGCCTTACTTTTCATTTGTTCTTGGAAACAGAAACATAAAATAATCCCTTACAGCCAATATTTTGTTAGGGGAATTGGAAGAAATTATAAAAATCTGGGAGCTACAAACAATTCAAGTTAGTGATCATGCCCATCATCAAGGCTCTCCTGGACAGATCATCCTAGTATAATGTTTCGCACAATCGCCCCAGCTTGCAATTCATGACACGGAATCAGATGATCCAAGTGTCAATGAAACGTGTAAAAAAGCCAGAAGCGTTATATGCCTATAAAATAATAGTTCTAGAGCCAGGAAAATGTTATAGGACAACCAGACACAAATGTCATAACCAGATTACGAATGATTACAGGGTGTAGCCACCAGATAGAACATACGTTATGATACTAAGGTTGGACTAGTATAACTAAAGGAACCAGTAGTATTAGCTGATATTGCTGCTTTGGCTGATTGATAATTTGATCACAGTGCAGTAGAAACTAACTAGTGGTGTGGAAATATTAAAACCCTTCATACAGATGACGACTGAACTATAAAAAAATACTCTAATAATTCAATGATTGTTCCAGCTTTACATGTGATTGAAAAATATTCGATGCGTTTCATAAAAAAGTGAGTTTGGTTCTGGTTTAACAAAGGCAAATACACTATTGAAAGCTCCAAAGTCGAGATTTCTCCTCTAAAAGCAAGACATCATGTATAATGTTTCAATTAGTCTTAATCCCAGATATAAATTGAAAATTCCAAAACGAGCGTTTTAAAATGACAATGACTATGACCAAGATCGGATTACAAAATATCAAAAAGAGAAAACGAATTTTATAAGAACAGCCAATATGTCAAGGCCGGAGATATCTGGAAGATATAAAAGCTTGTAGGCTAAACAGATGTAAGTGATAAGGAGTCCAAAAAATAGGTGATCCAGTCACCAAAGAACTTTACTTTTAACGCCAAAAAGAAAACAATCTCCACAGCATACAATCCACTACAGTGGTGGAAATACGATGCTACTTTAATCTCAAAACTAATCAACTCTCACGCCGGCAATTCGACAGGGAAGATTCGAGGCACTTCTGGAAATGTTGGAATCAAAAGGGTTTACGCGATCGTCAACTGCGGCAGAACCTATTCTTCCAAAAGATTAATCTGAAGGTTGGTGACTTAGTTCTTGTAAAAGACAGGAATCTGCTTCCAGCGTCTTGGTTATATCTGGAAGAATAGTTGAGATTCATCTTGATAAAGGTAAAGTTGTTCGAGTTTTAGACTACGCACCCAGTATGGACTTTTGAAGAGGTCTGTTGTACAACTGTATCCTCTTCCCCCTGCCTAAATATTTAAAACCACAACTAAAAGAGATATTTCCTGTTGTTTTTTAAAGATTTGTTTTTGTTTCTGTTTTAAATGTTCATATTTTATATAATTATAATACTCAATATATCATTTAATTTATTTTCGAAGCTATATATTTTTAATAATCTCAATTCTTTATACGGCAGCTTAAAAATATTTTGTTGTTTTATTATTATTTGGAACAGTTTTCCTACAAGATTTTATTTATTTATTTATTTATTTCCCAACGGCTTACCATTATACAATAGATGTTGTCATAAGGTTTGAGCTTTTCACAAAGTAATTAAAAGGATATAATACAATAAGGTAACTTAAGTTAATATTTTCCTCGCATTCATATGAATTATATCCATAAATTCATCTGTGTAATTACAGTAATTAATCAAATACCAAATAAAAAATAAATAAATACTAAACATTTCTTAACAATTCACAATCAAGACAACAAATAGGTAATAATTAAATCATATAATTAGTTAAAATCATTCAAACATCGTGGCTTTAATTTTAACTTTATCACGATTCCCATATTTTAAGTGTAATTTGTAACTGATTCATGTATAGAGGCATTTATTTTCAATTTCGTTGAGTAAAGTTCATTCAATCAAAATCAGATTTCGCACAGTTTTTAAAACGATTAATCGATATGCCTTTCAGCTTAGAATCTAGGATTAAAAGTGAATCAAGGTTTTCAGTTAGCCAGTCTAAAGTTTACATAAAATACAGGAAATTATTTTCTTTTGAAGTGGCAAAGTTATCTAAAAAAATAATAACTCTCATAAAACCCCCAAAACTCCTGCCATTTGTTTCAAATAGATTTAATTAAGAAAATTAAATTTATTTAATTTTTAGTAGATTAAATAGATACAATTTGTAAGAGATGAAACTTATTTAATTTTTAAATAAATTAAATTGATTTTATTAATTAAACTTATCAGTTAAACAAATTATTAATCAGTTCAAGTTTTATAGTGAATTGAATCTGTTTACTAAGTACATACTTAAGATCCAAAATTTCTTTTAGTGATTTTGCAAATATTTCAACATCCAGTTTATAAACCAGTCATTAGCTGTATGATAATTAGTTATTTCTTGATGCAAATTATAATAATTAGGCAGTATATTATAATAATAAACTAAATTACTAAATAAATATTTAAATTATTCAATACAGATTAAGTAAAATTATTAATTATTTACGATAAAATACTATTTGTGATAACAGAGATTAAATTGTGTATAGAAATGCTTAACATAATAATATCTGTAGTAACGAAACATTCTATTTTATTTTTAATTTTTAAATGATACATATATGATACTGATATTAGCAGTATTAAGCCTTTTTAAAATAAAGAATATAGCTTTTTACCGTTTTTATTTTCTGGAACTCAAGATGGTGCCATAAAATTTCCCACGACTAATTACGCATTCCAAAACGTTTGGAATAATATGTGTGGAGTAAAAGCAAACCAAATGTGGGACATATGTAAAGGACCGTGCTCTACCGTGGACTGGGAGGTATTTCTACCAAACAAATTATACAAGTACACAATTTTTTATTTTGTCAGCATGTTACTCCTTTTTTACATAGCATGAGTAAAAAAAGGGGATTTCCCAAAAATTATTTATTAAACATAATATCAAATTTTCAGTGTATTTTAACTGCAATATGTAGCGGCCTACATAGAGGTAAAATTAATTCTTAAAATGAAAACAAAGGTTAATCTGAAACAAACTCAACCGCAAATATAATTGCCAATTGAACTTTGCATTTTACAAACTAATAGTCCGTCCTTTAGGAGACTTAACATTACAATTCCATATATTTAGGAAGTTAACATTTTAATGTAGGAAACACATTTAAGGAAGTAATCCACACAAATAAATCAATGTTGAAAATTGGAAATCTGACGGGCAGAACGCTAAAGGCGTACGATGGCATTTTGTCTTCCCTTTCTTTCTCTGGTACGCCGTCGCAACTAAAGCTTTTCACACATAACTTAGAGACTTTTCAACTCCACATGGCAACAAAAAAGGCTTTATTAAATTCAGTAACAGGGTTATTCCCGTGAGAAGCCGACCAAATCAGATCTATGAGAGTACCAGGCAGACATCATTATCTGACATCAAGTTCCGACTATCATGTCAATAAAACCTTATAATAATTTTATATTACAGGATTTAAACTATGCACAGACAAAAATATATTTTAGTAATACAGATTGGCAATAGCAAAACGTTAAATACAACGAACTACTTGCATTTAACGTTAACTTTATATATCACTGTCTTGATATTTTACTGTGATATATGAGTAAGTGTAACATATACGATATCAAACCAATTGATAAACTTAAAGACACTTTTTACTTATAAATGGTTACTTCCTACTTGCATTATATTTCTATCTAATCAGTTATTTTATTTTGTTTATGAAATATTGTACAGCATACAGCCTGTTCCATAACGATTATGTAAGTCTGGAGTTTATCTGAGATAAACATTTTGTTTTATTCAAATGTTATATTTAAGAACTGTTAAACAAAATTGTAACGTTGCTCACCAAAATATTAAGTTGCTTATTGTTCAATGCATTCTTCGCATTTATATCTTAATTCCACTTACATGTGTGTACAAAATATGATAAAACCCATGGTAGAATGAATCGTACTTCAAGTGACATAAATAAAAATATTTTGTTTTATTAATTGCTACACAATTTACTAAAACGATTCAGCTGAAAAAAATATTCAGTCGATTTTAAATTGCACTTAAAGTAAAATAAATATTTTATAAAATGAAGAATAATTAATTAATGCACTAATCAAAATGAAATCAATAGGAAAGTGTAAATTTGTGTTTTGTTTAAAAAGTGAAGAGTAGGGGGCATTAGTTCCTTCAAAACCAGCAAAGGCGCGGTGAGGATGCGAGGATGCAAGGTCACCCCCCCCCCGGATGACCTTGACCTTGACCACCCCGGATGACCTTGACCTTGACCCCCCCTGATGACCTTGACCTTGACGACCCCCCCGATGACCTTGACCTTGAAGACCCCCCCCGTGACGTCATCCCCCCGACCGAAATCAGCATGCAAGTGAGGAAGCCCCCCCCGTCGTCTGCGGAACTTTTCGTGATGACCTTGAACATGAGGAAAAAACTTTCGAAAATTAATAACTAGCCTATTTACCCACCGATTCCCACGGGACTTTTTCCAGAGTGTAGGCCTATCCCAGAGGAAGCGAATGACGTAAGAACCCCATAGATCCGCCATTAAACAAGGCCGCTATTAATTTATAACCGCGTTTTCCTTATGGGATCTCAGCTGTTTACCTACCGATTTTGACGAAACCTCACCACATGTCGGGCGGCGACCTAAGTAAACCATCCTTTAAAGAAAATTGAAAATCAACCGTTAAACGGGCCCGCTATTAATTTTTAAACGCGTTTTTCTTATGGGATCTCAGCTGTTTACCGACCGATTTTGATGAAACTTCACCACATGTCGGGCGGCAGCCTAAGTAAACCATCCCTTAAAGAAAATTGAGAATCCACCGTTAAACCGGGCCCACTATTAATTTTTAAACGCGTTTTCCTCAAGGGATCTCGGCTGTTTGCCGACTGAATTTGATGTGACTTCGTTACACGTATACCGTATATTAGGATATTATTAAAATACACAAATGTATATCAAAGTATTAATGTATATATAAGTTGTCTTTACCTGTAATTACGTCGAGTATATCATGTAGGCACTGCAGACGCCAAGATTCATATTTTAAGTTCTGTAAGCCGTTCGGAGTCTAAATACTGCCTTCCGACCATCATGTCGCATCCCCGTAGTAATTGTAAGTAAAAACTTTAATTAACTTTGAATTGTATAACTGTCTTAAACTATTTGATTATTAAAATGTAACTGTTTAATTCCTTGTCATGTTTATATAATTTGTTTTGTTGAGAAATAATATGTAATTGTAAAATCACTTATTTAAATGTTTGGTTGTGCTTGTTATATTTTGTTCAGTCGAAAAGCACATGTAAAGTTGTAAAGTAATTTGATTTTTAAAATGAATTGTAGTAAATACTAATTATTAATGCGTCTGGATTTTCTGTTTTATTTCCAGACGGGGTTCATGTTTCGAGCTCATGCTTTGTATCGGAAATCGGAATGGCAGGCGGGGTAGCAATAAAGTAAGACTGATCCATATATGTAGTTGCTAAGATAATGTAAATTCAGTTATAATTTTATGAGCAAGAAATGTTTAATTTGAATTTGAAGAGTATCCGAGGAGGAGTAAATTAAATGCTACATAATGGTATATCAAAGTGTATCATTTCACTGCCTGTTGGTCAAGGTTATTGTTATCTGGGCTGGTCAAAATAGTTTTCCAAATTAATATTGTGTTACCCACAATTGGCAAAATAAAAAAGGGTACATAATTATTGCGCGACTCTGCTTTTTGAAATGCTGAAATAACTAGCATAATTATTGCGCAACTCTGCTTAATTTAATTTGACTATGCTTATCAAAATGCTGAAATAGCATAACATAATTTACCGATAACAACATAACCTCAAAACCACAGGTACAACAAAAATTACAGCAAGATATCACTATTTACCTCAAGATAAATAAAAATATGTTATTGGACAAATAAACTGCAAGAAATCATTATTAAAGTGCTGAAATAGCATGAAATTAATTTACTTGTAGTATTTATTTAAATCCATGATTTACTGAACAAATATTTCATTGATATAAAGTATGTGATAAAAAGGACAAGTGTTTTATCTAAATCAAATTTCAAAATTTCAGTGTATGAAAGGTGCATTTATCTACAAAAACTGTGTTATATTATTTTATTTGTGGTACAATAAATAAACAATATGTCATCAAAATATAATCTAAACTACTTAAGCAAGGATGAATTACACTATGAACTAACTATAAGGGCACAGGAAATAACTAATGATAGTGTTGATTTCATGAGGAAACTATTAAGGGATTGTTTGTATATAAAACCTGAAGTCAATAATTTAACAGGAAAGTATACTTTGCATAATGAAATAGATTGTGTGAGTCAAAAATTTGAAATATTAGTAGCATTAATTGAACAATGTAGTGAAAATCAAAGTAAACTGAAAATAGCTAAAATTAAGGCTAAATCAAATCACTTGCAAGATAGGGTAAACAACTTACTAAAATGTAAAATAGATCCTCAAGAAAAATTAAAACTAGAAGAAATAAAAAGCAAATTAACATCTACCTTAGAAAGCTTTAAATCCATTGAAAACACAGTAGACTCTAATGAAATGGCTGCATTTGAAAAGGATTTTAACACATCACTCGTCGAAGAAGAAGAACTTTTAGGTAAAGCAGAAGAACATCAAATAGTAAAAACAAATCCTATTACTTCTACGCCTACTCAACCACTACTGGAACCTAACCTAACCGCTGCCACTACAAGACCACAATTACACAACCCTACCACAGTAACACATGAAAATATACCATCAACCTCCACTGCTACACCATTAGTAACTGCCCATAACACTCAACCTACCAGTATTTTTGGAAAGTTGACCAATCCATTAGAGATTTATTTACAAAAATTCACTCCCTGTAATGGACTCGAGATAAGTCCCCTGTTACAATTTTTGAGGAATATTGTAGATATCCGAAATGAAACTGCATTAACCGAAAAATAACTATTTGAAATTTTGCCCATATACTCTACAGCGCCCTTGATAAATAAAATACTCGAGCACAAACGCACCTCAAAACCATTGGACTCTTTACATAATGATGTATTACAAACTTTCATTCCCATAACTAAAAGAGAGAAACTTAAGCAAGAACTTATATTCAGACCTCAAAAACACAATGAACCTTTATCTATATACATCAATGAAGTAAAAATTAATCATCAGATTTTAAAAAGTAATTTAACTGAAGAACAACTTGTGACATTTATTAAACATGGAATACACCCGGAGATAAGAAACAAATTAATATTTGAGAAAAACCCACTAACATTTTCAGATTTGGACCAGTTGTGTATAAATGTCAATAACATTGGTTATAATGATTTAGTAAGAAATCAAGATTGCATAAACGTACCTAAAGATAACTATCTGCCCCCAACAACACAGCCCAGTCGTTATAAGATTAACGAAAATTATAGGCCTAGACCTGCAATAAATTTGAGAAATTCAAATGTAACACAGCCTAAGCCAAAACTTTGTTATTATTGTAATCGACCTGGACACTTCGCGGAACAATGTTATAGAAAACGTGAACAAGACTTTAGAAGATAATCGCAAAGCTATAAATTCAAGAAAGAAAAATAATGTATTGAAAACCTGAAGCAAAATGTAGTAAAATGAATCAATGATGTAGCAAAATCAAGCAAGAAGATGTACTCGGATTATCTTTACATTTTCAAGCCTTAGCAACGAAGAATTTGTTGTATTATTTTAATTTTAAGTAAATGAATTTATTTTTGATTTGAAGGGTAATAATTTGAGTAATGTATTTAACATAAATGAGGAATATTGAGGTATTTAACGATTTGATAATGAGTTAAAATGTAAAGTAATGATTTCAAGTAGTTAAAAAAAAATGGTGATTTAATAATAAATAAATTTCTCTGTTAGTTGTTAGTAGAGTAAAAATTGACTGTTGTATGTAAGTATGTAAAATTGAGTGTAAGTATGGGATCCCGCGTATAAATGAGTATGAATTAAGCTGAATGTTGTACGAGTGATTAGAGTTAGGTAGTTTTAAGCGCACATTTTTGTTTGAGTTGACACATTTTATCACTACACACACACACATAAACACACACTGTAAAAATCACTATAACACACGAAAACGAAAAACTATTAACACACACGACACACGACACACATTACAGTAACACGGATTATTATAGACTAACAGCGAACAGGAAATATGTTGAAAAGAGAAAGTTATTTGTGGAAGTGTACCGTTATGCGTCAATATATCTCATTGATAATATGTTTTGTTTAGGTTATAAGGGGAATTAAAATGTGAGAATAGTTTGAAAAATAGTAAAATGTTAATAAAAGAATTTAGATGATGTCAATTTTGAATTAAATGTATTAGAATGATTTTTTATTGTCAATAAAGTTAATAATTTGACAGGAAAATGAGTAATTTGCAGACGGAAGTAGTTGTGAGCGTATTCTAGCGGAATAGTTGCAAACTAGATGAAGCGAGTTCTTAATTTCGCCGTCAGAGCTCAGTAGTCGTATGAAATGTCAAACATTATGGTCGAACTGTCAAAATGATTTGTTTATGTTTTGATTATATTAAGAGTAAATATTTTGAATGAAAATTGTCGCTGAAATTTTAAGGGAATATAATTGTATAAAGATGTTTAGGTATTGCGATTTATATGATATCCATTTGCATATTTTAAATGTGTAGGGGGAAATTTTATACCGTATATTAGGATATTATTAAAATACACAAATGTATATCAAAGTATTAATGTATATATAAGTTGTCTTTACCTGTAATTACGTCGAGTATATCATGTAGGCACTGCAGACGCCAAGATTCATATTTTAAGTTCTGTAAGCCGTTCGGAGTCTAAATACTGCCTTCCGACCATCATGTCGCATCCCCGTAGTAATTGTAAGTAAAAACTTTAATTAACTTTGAATTGTATAACTGTCTTAAACTATTTGATTATTAAAATGTAACTGTTTAATTCCTTGTCATGTTTATATAATTTGTTTTGTTGAGAAATAATATGTAATTGTAAAATCACTTATTTAAATGTTTGGTTGTGCTTGTTATATTTTGTTCAGTCGAAAAGCACATGTAAAGTTGTAAAGTAATTTGATTTTTAAAATGAATTGTAGTAAATACTAATTATTAATGCGTCTGGATTTTCTGTTTTATTTCCAGACGGGGTTCATGTTTCGAGCTCATGCTTTGTATCGGAAATCGGAATGGCAGGCGGGGTAGCAATAAAGTAAGACTGATCCATATATGTAGTTGCTAAGATAATGTAAATTCAGTTATAATTTTATGAGCAAGAAATGTTTAATTTGAATTTGAAGAGTATCCGAGGAGGAGTAAATTAAATGCTACATAATGGTATATCAAAGTGTATCATTTCACTGCCTGTTGGTCAAGGTTATTGTTATCTGGGCTGGTCAAAATAGTTTTCCAAATTAATATTGTGTTACCCACAATTGGCAAAATAAAAAAGGGTACACACGTTGTATGCCGGCTTGACTAATTGACCTCCCCCCCCCGTGAGCGGCTCCGCGGAGTCACGTGTCGAGGCGCGTGCTAGGGCCTACGTGACCGCCCGGGGCTGTTTACTCATCAGCGGCCTTCCAGACCTCTCACTCCTCCGCCAAGTGCGACGCATGAGACCTCCTCCCGACTGGAGTGCTATTTATGAGCGCATCCTCAAGGGTTTCGTCAGTTTGTCTTTGGAGCTCTTGCTGTGCGGACGAATTATTGCTGTTTCTGAGTTAGTCTTGACCAGAGCCTCTTTCACGATGGATATCGCTACGGTTGAGGTGTTTGTCGATGAACCCAACTTCCACCGCTACCTTCTGCTAGGACCAGAGTTCCTTACCCCCACGAGGATTAGGGTCAAGGAGGCGATGAGGAGAGGTGCACATATCTTCCTCAGGCCGGGGTGGTGGGGCCCAGCTGGACCCTTAATGTCCTTTCGTCGTTTCGACCCGGGCGACCCGGTGCAGTGCGACGAGGTTTTACAAGGGTTGCAGTTCACCCTTAGCCATGGTAGAATGGCAGTGCTGGATTCCAGGAGAATGTCAGAGGACCTGGACAATAACCGATTACCTTTAACCCACTACATGGTTTTTTCCGGTAATAAAGACTTGTTTTACCCTTAACCTCATTCCTTAAAAAGAAATAAAAATAAAAAGTTTACTAAATTTGAACATGGGGATCCACCTGGCATGAGGACACCCCCCCCCCGTCAGCGATAGACCACCTCTCACGTTTCTGGAAGCTTCTAGAAGGTTCGCTGAAGCGTGCAACCTGGGTATAAAACCGAGGCAGAGTCGCGCGCGCGACCTCAGTGTTGTTTGAGACGTCACCATGAACGGAAACGGTGTCAGTGCAGCTGAAGTGGACCAAACGATCCACTCCTTCCTAGAGGAGCTGAACGCAGTGAACGATGAGAACGCCAACGCACCGCCAGTACAGCAGGGATGTGCGTCAAAGAAGAAAAAGCTCGATGGGTGGACTGTAAAGAGGAAGGAAGTGCCTATCGATTCCCCAACACTGTGCTGGTCCGCTGGCGGATATCAGTACACAGTGAAGAACCCTACCAACAGCGGTAATGTACTGTTGAAGATGAATGTGTTCAAAGGAGGTCGCCCCACGTTCATTTGCGGCTTGTACTTGGACGAGGAGCGAAACGATGAAATCTGCATATGTCTAGAGGACCTGCTATCCAGATTGCAAAACCTATGGCTGGCAAATAGCGAGACGGGAGAGTCAAGATACGATGGGATCACTAGGACCGCTACTCCTCTACCCACCTGGCGAAAGACCGATTGCGTCATCTCAGGGAAAACCAAGAGGCGCGCACACTCCAGGCGCGCTACCCAGTAAACGAGAGAGCGTGGAAACTTCCACTAAGCAGTTGATAACCGAGATGCTTCTAGAACAATCCACTTGTTTACGCAGTAAAGCTTTCCATTACGTCACCCTTCCTGGAATTAAGCGTGGAAACTTCCACTAAGCAGTTGATAACCGAGACGCTTCTAGAACAATCCACTTGTTTACGCAGTAAAGCTTTCCATTACATCACCCTTCCTGGAATTGAGCGAGTAACTATGTCATCATGTTGTTGATACGCGCGAGTCGGCACGTAGACACCGCCAATAAAAGGCGACTCGGCGGCGAGAGCCAGTCATTCTGCATCCAGCCGCTGTGCCATGCTCAACACGGACCAGAAGATGGACCTCAGGACAGCCCTCAACAGCTGCAAGGCCGCGAGTTACACCCGCATCGTAGACCTACAGGAGAACGTGGTGTATCCCATTCGCTCGTTTGAGCGAGTGGACAAACCGTACGGTGAGGCGGTGATGGCCACCTTGGAGGGTCTTGTCGGCGATGATCCGATTCGCATTTACATGCCTCGGCGGTACCTTGCAGTCCTGGACGATAACACCATCACGCAGTATAACGTTGGCGTGAGGCCGAGGATGAGCCTTGTGAAGAGGAGCAGCTCTCCAGGCAGTAAAAGTCCTCTCCTCGAATTTGTATAAATAAATGGTATTCCTTATTCCCTTCAATATTAAAAAAAATTAAAAAGAAATCAAATAAAAAAAGCAAGAAAAGAATTTAGTTTTAAGAGCCGAGGTAGCGGTGCATGGCAGTCAGTAGACGCCATGGACTTGAGGTGGAAACACCCGTTCACCGCCATCGTGGCCGGGCCCTCAGGCAGTGGCAAGTCGCACTTCGTGGCTCGCTTCATAGAGCACGCCGACCACATGTGCAATACGCGGTTCGCCCGTATCACTTGGCACTATGGCAGTGGTGGCGGCGGTGGTAAGAGCCGTGCGGACTCTGCCGTGCGCTACGTAGCCGGCCTGCCAGACCTGGACGACTACGACGGTAGCGAGCGCGCCCTGGTCATCGTCGATGACATGATGCGCGAGGCTGGTCCCGGCGTGGCGGACCTGTTCACCAAGGGCTCACACCACCGCAACATGAGCGTGTTATTCATCACGCAAAACCTGTTTCACCACCAGGGCAGGGGCCAGCGCGACATATCGCTGAACGCTCATTACATAGTGTGTTTTAAGAATCCCAGGGACCGCGCTCAGATCAAACACCTGGCCCGTCAAGTATATCCGGAAAACACCAAATTCGTGGAGGAGGCTTACGCGGACGCCACGCATGATCCGCAGGCCTACCTGCTCATAGACTTGAAACAATCCACACCCGAAGAGATGCGCGTACGTTCGGCCATTTTCCCAAACGACCCGGTGAACTACGTGTATCTGCCTAAGAAGAAGTGATAAATAGGTCGAGCGCACGCCAGTGTCAGTCATCATGTCACACCGCGTGAAGAAAGACGCAGCGCTGCTGAGGGCTCTAATACACGCTACGCCCAAAGAACGCAAGGCCCTGTTAAAAGCGTGCGACAAGAGTCGCATCAAGTCATTGTGCGAGTGCGCATATAACGTGCTACGCGGAAACGTACCGCTTTCTCCCTGCCTCAAACGCAAATTGAGCAAACACAAACAGGCGCTCAGACGGCTGGTGAAACGCGGCGAGGGTTGGGCCAAGAAGCGACACTACCTCGTCCAACGGGGCGGAGGGATCCTCCTACCTCTGCTGTTGAACGCTGTTCTGCCCGTTCTAGTGCAGAAGCTAATCGGACATGGAGTACGCTAGGAAAATGGTGGTTGTACCGCAGGAGCTCATCGAGAGATTGCGTGAAGGACCGGGACCAGGACCGGGACCAGGACCGGGACCAGGACCAAGAGGAGGAGCAGGTAGCGCCAATAAGCCAGCCAGCCTGGACGCTGAGATGCATCGCATATTGAGCGACAAGCGGCTGGACGATACGGAGAAATGGAAACAATATCAGCAGGTGTTACAGCGGTTCCTGCACTTTTGCGCGGCTAAACGTCAACCCATAGGTCTGTCAATCATCGAGGGCGAGGAGAGGGAGGAGGAAGCGGCGGGGGGTCCGAGTCAGATGAAGCGCGAGTCTAGCGCCTCAGCGGAGGAGGACATTGTGGAATCGTTCTCAAAAATCTACAGGTCGGTGGCGCGCAACTTGTTGCGATTCATGACCCGGCAAGGCAGCCCCATCGCCTGGGACGCCAGTGGGACGGTGTACGTGGACAAGGTGAAGATCCCCGATTCCAATATAGTGGACATCGCGCACAGCATAGTGAGAGCACGAAGGGCGGATCGATTGCCTACCGGCTGGCATCAAGTGATGGTCGCCTTGAAGGACATGAACGTGCCCAAAGAATACGTGAGCAATCCCACGGCGTTGCGTTACTTAGGCGTTGGGCTGGACTCGGCATCGAGCCCCTGGGGAGACACGACGGCCTCGTCGTCACCCCTCTCACCGAGGTTGACACCGATACTGGACCGCCTGAGACCGCGACCTCCAGCGGCCCGAAGAAGGATAATAACCGAGGAACCCGACCGGGAATTGTCATTGGACAACTGGGAGCCGTTCTCACCGTAATGGAGAAGTTGTACTACGACCCGAGCCAGCCCGGTTCCCTCGGCGGGGTGGCCGCCCTGGCCAGAGCCGCGCGCCTACTGAAACGTCGGGTAGCCGACTGGCTGCGCGCCCAGGACACCTACACGTTGCACAAGCCGGCGTGCAAGCGTTTTCCTCGCAACCGCTACGTCGTGTTTGGGCCCCGGGAGCTGTGGCAGGCGGACCTGAACGACATGCGCGGCCTGAGCCGGTACAACGACGGAGTCAACTACCTGCTGACTGTGATAGATGTGTTCAGCAAGCGGCTGTTCGCGGTACCACTGAAGAGGAAAAGTGGGCCTGAGGTGGCTGCTGCGTTCGAGGGAATATTCGCTGAGGCGACTCCTCGCTGCCTACAGACCTACAAGGGGACGGAGTTCACCGGGACCGCGACCAAGCGAGTGTTCAAGAGTCACGGTGTCACATACGTCACCACGCAGAACCCCGACGTGAAGGTGGCGGTGGTGGAGCGAGTCAACCGCACGCTCAAGACCCGAATGTGGCGCTACCTGACCTACAAAAACACGTATCGCTACATTGACGTGTTGGACAGGCTTGTGGACGCCTACAACCGCAGTCCGCACAGGAGCCTGGGTGGTGGCCTGCGACCCGTGGACGCGGACAGCGGCGATGGTCAAACGGTGTACAAGGTGTGGCGTCACATGTATGGAAAGGCGATCCGGCGACGCAAGCCCAGGTTTGAGCCGGGCGACACGGTGCGCATAGGCAAGGAGAAGGGCACGTTCGCCAAAGGTTATGAGACTAACTGGAGTAAGGAGCTGTTTGTGGTGGACCACGTATACGGGTCGCATCCTCTGCCATTGTACGTGCTTCACGACCTGAACGGGACGCCGCTGGAAGGGCGCTTCTACGAGCATGAGATGCAAAAGGTAACGGTCGCCCCGGACCGCCTGTACCAAATAGATAAAATACTGGACACCAAAGGGCGAGGCCGCAGTAAGCGCCACTTGGTCAAGTGGGTCGGTTACGGAGAGGACTTCAACTCGTGGGTACCCGCATCTGAAGTGCAACAGCTACTATGACGACAAAGCGCAGACAGCTGTACCTGACGTTGCCCAGCAACAGCTCAATGGACTATTATCCAAACAACACCGTGGCTAACTACATCACCTATCTACCGTCAGTCGTGCGATTGGGTGGCAATGGTGAATGGGAAGTCGCTTTAGTCGAGGTCCATTACCCGTGCTCGTTTGTCTCAGTGGGGGAGGACGCTCGCGTATATCTCTACACTAAGGATGACACCGACAAGCCTGAACTGACCGCTGTAAAGGTGGAAGCCGGAAACTATAAAGACATCGATGAACTGGTCAACGCCATCAACGCCATTCCAAAATTGGACTTATACCAATGCCAGTTTGAGTACGACAAAGAGATTGGGATGGTGGAATTGATCTCGATAGACCAGACTGTGGTGCAACTGGAATTTAGCCCCACCCTAGCGTTACAGTTGGGATACGATGTGCACAATGTGGATTTGATCAAACATAGAAAAGCTATAAGACCGCCCAACTTACTGGCCGGGATCCCTTCGCACATGTACGTGTATTGTGACCTGGTGGAACCTCAGCTAGTAGGTGACACTGTAGCGCCCTTGTTAAAGATTGTGAACATCGACGCAAAAAACTACATCTACGGCGCGAGGATCACCGTGCACTTCACCGACCCTCACTACGTGCCGTTGATGAAGAGCTCCTTCGATAGTGTGGAAATCGATTTAAGGGACAGCGTTGGGCGCCACCTGCCATTCCACTTCGGGACTACGTGCATGAAGCTTCACCTGCGCAGAGAGCAGCAGCAGCAGCAATGAACCCGAACGACCCCTATCTGGCGTACTACCGCCAACAGCAGTCTGGGCACGGAGTGTCCACGGTATTCAGAGGAGCCGCTTTCCAACGCGGTCACGGCATCGGCAGTTTCCTAGGCGGGCTGATGCGTACAGTGGCCCCGTTGATCAGATCTGGCGCATCGGCGCTGGGCAAGGAGGCGCTGAGGTCCGGTGTGGGTTTCTTGGGCGACGTGGCGGCGGGCACAGCCGACCCCCGAGTCGCGGCCAACACCCGGCTCAGAGAGTTTACCGGGTCACTGAAACGCAGGGCTGATGAAAAACTGGATCGCGTGCTGAGCGGTGGTGTCACCTATAAGAGGAGGCGTGTACAGCAGGTCACTCCTCAGTCTCTGACGAAACTCCTCGGAGCGAGGAAGAAGAGCGCTCTGCCCAAGAGGAAAAGGAAGCCCGCAAAACGTGTCGATAAGAAGAGGAGAAGCAAGACCGTTGTACGACGTAAGAAGAGCAAGAGTACCGTGAAGGACATTTTTGGATAATGTCGTTCATACATCAAAAGTCGTGCGAGTGTGTCAAGACCGAGTTGGACCTGTTCTCGCTGCCGCCCACGCAGACCAGTATAGAAAGTGGTAAATGGGTGCAGTACAGGCCCATCTCCTCCCTGACAGACGACTCGCCCGTGGAGTTCATAGTTCCGGGTCATGGGGACGAGTACACGGATCTGTCACAGACGCTACTGCATGTGAAGGCTACCATTAGATCGGCTAACGGAGACGCTGTAACGGGCGATCAAGCGATAAAAGAGGTGGGTCCGATTAAAAACTGGCTGCACTCGCTGTTCAGTCAAGTGGACCTGTACCTGAACAACAAACTGGTGTCTCCTCAGAACAACACGTACGCCTATCGTGCCTACCTGGAGAACCTGTTGTCCTATGGAGGTGATGCCAAGACATCACACCTCACCGCGGAGTTGTTCTACGAGGACTATGCCGGGTACATGGACAATACTGAGGAGGATAATGCTGGGCTCAAGAGTAGGAGGGAGTTTATCAAAGGCAGTCGGTACGCGGACATGGTCGGACATCTGCATGTCGACCTGTGCAACCAGGAGAAGTTCATGTTAAACGGCGTGGAGATGCGCTTTCGTCTGATCAGGTCAAAGAACTCATTCTCCATCATGTCCAAAACCGTGACAAACTACAAAGTGGACATCGCCGAAGTCAACCTATTTATGCGCCACTGTAAGATCAACCCGAACGTGCTGTTGGCTCACAGCAGGACGCTGGAGTCGGGCACAGCCAAATAGTACGCGCGTGGAAGTCAAATCCTTCACGCTACCCGCCGGTATCAGCAGCAAGACTCTGGACAGTGTGTTTCTGGGTCAACTGCCGAAACGCGTTATAGTTGGCCTGGTCAGCAATCAGGCGTTCAACGGGGACTACAAGAAGAACCCGTTCAACTTCACCCACAGCCACGTGCACTTCTTCGCGCTGTACATAGATGGTGAGCAAGTGCCATGTAAGCCGCTTCAACCGGATTACATGTTCGGTCGGGAGTTGTGCGTGCTCGCCTACCACACGCTGTACACCGGCACCGGCATCAATTTCTCAGACTGTGGTAACGAAGTCAGTCGCAACGAATACGCCTACGGATACTGCCTGATGGCGTTTGATCTGACACCCGATATGGCGGCCTCTCAATCCAGCCACTGGAACCTGGTGCGCAACGGTAACCTGCGCATAGAGATTGGATTCTCCGAAACCTTGTCGGAGGCGTTCAACTGCATAGTGTACGCCGAGTCGGACAACGTCGTGGAGGTGGACCGTCATCACAACGTCACAGTCGACTTTGGCGGTTGACTCCGCTCCGCCACCACTAGGTGGCGTGCGCCCCAAGGTTATCCCGCTAGGCGCGCTCCCGCCAGCACTCAGTCGAGTTCTGTCAGCCGTACGGGATGGACGTGCCGCCACCAATCTACAACGAGCCACCGCCAGCGCGCTGTCATCACGGAAGCGTGGTGATGGATATGCAGTGTTTTAAAGACAGTGATAATGACTTTCTACTGAAAGAGGTTTGCGTGGTGGACGTGACTACCGGCACGCTGCTCCTACATCACATCGCCCTCCCACCCTTCAGTAAGAACCTCCTGACTCCCGAGAAACAGCGCGAGAGCGTCTGGGTCACTCGTCACTGCCACGGCTTGGAGTGGGACCAGGGGGACATCGCGTACGTCGCCCTGCTGGACAAGCTGCGCTCCTGCCTCATTCACCGCCCCTTGGTCTACGTCAAAGGATCGCAGAAGAGGGACTTTGTACAACTCCACCTCATAACCGAGCCCGCCGCGCCACCACCGCTCAGGACATGGAGGATCTGGGCTGCGGGTCGCTCAACGGTCCGCCCACCTACAAGACCCTACGCTGTCGCCACCATAAGAGCTCCCACAACCGTTGCGCCCTTCATAACTGCATAGTATTGCGGGACTGGCTCGTGTCTAACGACAGGTCGGACCCATCCGCCTCAAGCTGCCTGTGCTGCTTCCGTCCACGATGAATACCGTTCAGATCAGAGAATGCCTGGTGAGGATCCCCGGACTGAGGAACGTCGCGGTCTACGTCTCTGACCAACTACCGGACGTGCCGGTCAAGCCTCTCACCGCCATCGTGTCCAACACGGTAGCACACACCGAGGGAGGCGAACATTGGGTGGCGTTTTACTGCTCGGAAGAAGACAGACTCGAGTACCTGGACAGCTACGGAAGGCCGCCATACCAGGCCGACTTTCAAAGGTTCCTGAGGCGCAATCCTCATCACCACCACTACGTCTACAACAGGTATCGACTCCAGGGCTACTATACTTCTGTTTGCGGTTACTACTGCCTCACTTACCTGTACTGCCGAGCTGTTCTCCGCACGTCACTCAACGACTACGTCCAGCTCTTCGACCCTGCCGCTCCCGCCGCCAACGACGCTCTGGTCCGCAGGCTCTTCCACTACATATTCGCTTAAAACTAGTTTGTAAGGTTTTTTTTGTAGTATGTGTATGTAACCTTATTACTGTACAATACATGACTCATAATGATAAAGCTTGTGTTTTCATTTCTCCTTACTAAATTAAAAAAATAAATTAGCAAAACTGAGGCAGCGGGGCTGGACCTCAGGTTTATATACCAGCGGCGCGTGTCACTGGCTGAGCCCCCGCCAAGCGGCAGTGAAGGCCGCCAAAGAGGGCGCACCACGAGACCCCTCGGACATCAGCAAGCCGCTGAGCAATTCGAGGATGACCCCTCGGACATCAGCAAACCACTAAGCAACTCCTTCCTGGGCAACTCCTTCAGGGTCGTCCCCGACACGCGCCGCCAACCGCTCCCGGTTGGCGGGGGCTTTTTAAGCTGCACGGCTCGGGCCAAACGGCCCATAACGCCTTTCACACACACACACACACTTGAGTTTTTTCTGAGCCTAACGGCTTGTAACTTTTGAGTGAGTAAAGGGAGGAAATAAACAACTCGGGTTCATGCTGTACATAAAACTATTATCGTATAATTACTTACAAATACTATTTACAATTTTTTCTCTTATAACTAATATATACAACTAGACGGGGAATTCCTCTTCTTCCTCGTCTTCGTCGTCGGGCTGGCGCTGTCCCTCCTCCTCACCATCCACCTCCATCCACTGCGGATGTTCTCCTCTCCTCCTCCTGGCCAGCTGTAGCGGCGGGATGTCTTTATGTCCCCACGGTAGAGTGTGGATTTTTCGGGGAGGACGAGCCGCTTGTCATCAGCTGAGTTGAGACTCAGCTTGTTCACCTGCACGGTGTGAACTCGGTGCAGGTGGGACTGGAACCGGACGTTGGTGGTGTGTTTCTGGACCCCGTTAAATAAGCACTCTCGGTAGTCGTCGGGGGTGAGGACGTTCTTGACAACGCCCTTCGCAACCCCCTTGGCTCGCTTGAGAGCCTTACTGCCGCGTGGGCTCGTCCGGGCGGTAGTTCGGGCACCTGTCGTGGTTGGCCTTGGCGTAGCGGGTGATGGCCTGTGAGATCCCTCCCCGGATCCCCTGCTCCACGAACAGGTACATGTCGAAGACCTGCAGCGTGTCCAGCTCCACGTCGCAGGTCTTGAGCATCACGTCCCAGGCGTAAGAGGGCAGGGTGTAGTAGTGAGCAGGGTCCAGTCCATACTCAGCCAAAGAGGTGTCGCGGAACTGCTCGAACACGTCGGTGAGGAGGGCGATGTCACAGCGCAGGTACTTGTCGGCATAGTCCTTGAGGTGGGTGCAGTCAAAGGCTCGCCACACGTTGAGGGCGTGCTCGTACTCCTCATCCTTGATATCCTCTAGGGTCATGGAGTTCCTGAACGCCTCCTTGGGTGGCAGCTCCCTGGTGGAGTACAACGTGTCGTACGACGTGACAAAGTCGTAGGGGAACACGCCCTTTCGGCGCACCAGGTCGAACAGCCGGTCGTCGGGGAACCGCTTCCTCGTCTCACGCATCCTGTCCGTGGGCAGTCCCGCTGCCAGGCTGGCCAGGCTCATGGACAAGAACCTGTAGGTGTCTAGGAACCGCACCGCGAAAGATGACTGTCGTTGGTTGTCCCCGGGCTGGCCAAAGTGGAATCGCTTGGTAAAAGCGATGTACCGCTCCTCCGTGTGTGCCAACACGTCCACATCGCCGGGGTCGATGGCCAGCTCGCGCACTACGAAGTGGGCGTCGTAGTTGGACAGGTTGTGGACGTAGCAGTTGATGTGTCGCTGCTCCCGGTACCTGAGGTTGCACGAGTGGTGTGCCGCTCCTCGGAACTCGTAGGGCGGGCCGTGATTGTGGTCCCGCACCTTGACGTCCTGGCCCGTGAACTCCTTCCCGCAGAGGTAGCAGTGAGTCGCCACCAGGTACTCGTCCATCTCCTGCCGGGTCAGAGAAGGGTGCAGAGCTCTCGTGCTGAACAGGAACTCCCACAGCATCAACACGTCCATCTTGAGCCTCTCCATAAACACCTTGGACGCGTCGGCCCCGAAGTAGACCCGGGGTTCAAACTCCTCCAGCCCCAGCGAGTCCACGATCTGGTAGGCAAAGGCGTACGGGACGTGCATTTGCAGGGGCCTCGTGCCAGGCGGCGCTTCCACTGGGTCAACAGCGACGGGCTGCAGAGCACACTCGAAGTCCGCGTAAACGCAAAAGTGCTCGCGCCGAGTGTACTCGGGTTGGGTGAAGCGGATCTGCTGCTTCTGAGACATGTCCAAGCGGAGGGGGGCCTTGGCGGTGCAGTATCGCATGTGCTTCTCCAGACGCTCGGCACCGGACAGTTCCAGTTTGTTGGGCTGGTTGTCGAAGTAAGCGAAGCATCGCTTACACACGTGGATAGTGCCATGGTGGGACGTCAGCTGAGGACGCACTAGTCTGCTGACGTTTGAGATGTAGGCGTAGTGACTGTCCCCGCCGATGGTCACGTACAACAGGTCCCGGTGATCCTCCAACTCCCGCTTGCATATCTTCAGCGGGAACACGCGGTCCTGGAACTTTGGGGATCCGTCGGGGTGTCTCCCCACCATGGCGCGCTCGATGCCGTATACGTTGACGCTGATGGCGTTCTTCCTCTCAAAAACCTTGATGTCCTTCACAGCCACGGGGAAGCGTAGGCCGGTCCAATCGTAGCGAGCCATGATGTTCGGTGTATACGCTGCAGGCCTCTCCGGGTGTTGCGCGACGAACTTGGCCAGGATAGCGTACGCAAAGCACATGTCATCGAGGTTGTGCACGTTGATGACAGCGCGCGTCTCGCAGATGGTCCTGGGAAGCTGGATGAACCGGGCTCCGCGATCACCCAACGGGGTGTAGAGGTTGACGCGGATCTCCAAGTCGCGTATACGGAGATAGCTCCACCCGCTGCCCACTAGCAGGCACTGCTCCTTCTCTTCCGCCAGCTTGTGGAAGAAAGCCGACAGGAAATCCTCCAGGTTGGACGCGGCAGTGAGAGGCACGTTCTTCGTCTTGAAAGCCCGCAGGCAAGTGGCTCCGTGGACGTTGGCGAATTCGCACTCCAGGAACATGTTGACCTTGATGTTCGGGTGTCGGGTCCTGACGTCAGCCAGCAGTTCCAGGACGCTGTCGAACAGCAACACCAGCGCGTCGTCCACGGTCAGGAAGTCCTCCATGGGCCGAGACAGACCAAAGGTCATGAGCCGTCCGCGGAACGCCCGTTGGATGGGGCGGAACGTGGGCAGTCCCCCACCCACCATCCCGTTGGGTGCCGTGCTGGGTCCGGGCTGAGGCTCGGAGCTGGGTCCTGGGCGCGGCTCGGGTGAGAGGGCGGGCAGTTGCGGCATCTCGTCCAAAACGAGGTTCCTCACGACGTGACAGTTGTGAGCCTCGTGTTGGTCCCGGTTGTAGCGCCGGGTGAAGCCTCGGTTGCAGTAGGCGCACTCGAACCTCCTGCCTCGGTGAGCGCTCGCCACGTGTCACTGGAGGTACGCGGCCTTGTGGAGCAGAGCGCCGCACTCGAGACAGCAGACCTCGTTGGCGTGCACCAGCTGCACGTGGCGTCGGAGCAGATCCTCGCGGGCAAACCGCCGCCCGCACGCGTCGCACTCGGGCCTTAGGTCTCTGGCGGCTGGCGTTGCAGCGAAGGAGGAGGAAGAGGAGGAGGTCTAAGCTGACGGGCTCGCACCGTGGACCACTTCCATGTGATGGCGCAGATCCTCAGGACTCGCCAGGGCGACAGCGCACAACGGACATGGACAGCCTGCGAACAGGAAAACAAGTCCTATTAGTTACCCTATAAACACGAGGATGAGGAACTATACAGAAGGCTGGCAACCTCTTGTTTTTCCCCTAGAGTCTGTTTCCTCATCTCGATCGCCAGTTACCCAAGCCTGTTAAATACAAGGGTGAGGAGGTGGTGGTGAGGAACTATACAGAGGGCTGGCAACCTCTTGTTTACCTCTCGAGTCTGTTTCTTGTCTTAATTGTCAGTTTACCCAATCAGGACCGTTTACTCTCTCATAAAAACAAGTCATTAGTTATCAAAGTCCACGGGCGCACCGTGACGTCATGCGTGAGGATACTGGAGAAGAAAGCATACTTAATAAATCTACTGGCGGTTTCTTATTTAACCTAAAACTGTACCTGGTGCTTGGTCGTGAGGAGTAGGAGGATGAACTGTGGAGAGGTGGCGTTGCAGGTTGTCACTTCGCCCGAAGTGTCTACCGCAAACATGGCAGTCGTAATGGCGGTCGTTGTGGGCGGATGCAGCGTGACGAGCCAGGTTTCCAGCGTTCGCGAAGACGCGACCGCAGACCTCACACATAGGAGGAACAGCCATCTGATTGAAAAGCAAACCCTAATTTCATTTCGCTTAAACATTTTAAAAAAAAAGAGTGGTAGTGAGTCTATTTTGCTTTTTAAGTTTGATTCATTAATTTTAATCGTTATAAAACACAACTGTTTCAAGGTCATTACAATTCCACTCATCTCCATCGGAAAAGAAACAACGACAAGGCTCAGTGTACTGGGATATGTAAAAGATTAATTATTAATGTTAGGTAATAAGATTTTAGAGCATTGGTAAACTTGCTGATGAAAAAGTAAATTAAATGTTACTTACATTTTAAGATATTCAAAGAGAAAGTCGTAACAGTCGCACAAGTAATCACCGCGATAGTAACGAAAATTAAAAATAACGAATAATTAAAATAGAAACGCTAACTAATAAATATGTTGTTACTTACATTAACTTTTACGGGAATCCAAAGGCAATGAACAGCAGGTTGTGTAGGTGTATCGCAGAGACAGCAATACTTCGTCCGCACAGCAAGAGCTCCAAAGACAAACTGACGAAACCCTTGAGGATGCGCTCATAAATAGCACTCCAGTCGGGAGGAGGCCTCATGTGCCGCACTTGTCGAAAGAGTGAGAGGTCTGGAAGGCCGCTGATGAGTAAACAGCCCCGGGCGGTCACGTAGGCCCTAGCACGCGCCTCGACACGTGACTCCGTGGAGCCGCTCACGGGGGGGGGGGTAGGTCAATTAGTCAAGCCGGCATACAACGTGTAACGAAGTCACATCAAATTCGGTCGGCAAACAGCCGAGATCCCATGAGTAAAACGCGTTTAAAAATTAATAGCGGGCCCGTTTAACGGTGGATTCTCAATTTTCTTTAAGGGATGGTTTACTTAGGCCGCCGCCCGACATGTGGTGAAGTTTCATCAAAATCGGTCGGTAAACAGCTGAGATCCCATAAGGAAAACGCGTTTAAAAATTAATAGCGGGCCCGTTTAACGGTTGATTTTCAATTTTCTTTAAAGGATGGTTTACTTAGGTCGCCGCCCGACATGTGGTGAGGTTTTGTCAAAATCGGTAGGTAAACAGCTGAGATCCCATAAGGAAAACGCGGTTATAAATTAATAGCGGCCTTGTTTAATGGCGGATCTATGGGGTTCTTACGTCATTCGCTTTCTCTGGGATAGGCCTACACTCTGGAAAAAGTCCCGTGGGAATCGGTGGGTAAATAGGCTAGTTATTAATTTTCGAAAGTTTTTTCCTCATGTTCAAAGTCATCACGAAAAGTGCCGCAGACGACGGGGGGGGGCTTCCTCACTTGCATGCTGATTTCGGTCGGGGGGGATGACGTCACGGGGGGGGAGTTCAAGGTCAAGGTCATCCGGGGGGGGTCGTCAAGGTCAAGGTCATCGGGGGGGGCTTCCTCACTTGCATGCTGATTTCGGTTGGGGGGGAATGACGTCACGGGGGGGATGACGTCACGGGGGGGAGGTCAAGGTCAAGGTCATCCGGGGGGGGGTCGTCAAGGTCAAGGTCATCGGGGGGGGCTTCCTCACTTGCATGCTGATTTCGGTCGGGGGGGATGACGTCACGGGGGGGATGACGTCACGGGGGGGGGTCAAGGTCAAGGTCATCCGGGGGGGGGTGACCTTGCATCCTCGCATCCTCACCGCGCCTTTGCTGGTTTTGAAGGAACTAATGCCCCCTACTGTGAAGGTCGAGCACGTTGTAAGCTAATGCATTCCTCGCTATGAAAAGGCAACGAAGTGTTTATTGCGGCTTATGCTGAAATTAAATTTAAAAAGTTTGTTTTTTATCCGCTGGGGGGAATCATTTGTTTACAGAAGTAAACATAGTCACAAGTTTTAACCAGAGAATATATTTTATTTACCTTAGATATTATAGCAAAATCTACTTTATGCTGTACTTTTGAGGAACAAGCCAATACAAGAAAAGTGGCAAGAGTAGGAGCAATTTATACCGTTGTAATTGTTTAATGATTTATTTCCCTATAATTAAGATTCGCGTTATTATATTATTATTATATTCGCGTATTGATTGATGTTTCTGAATTTTTAAAATTATGGAAATAAAAACAATCCAAACATTGTTTTAAAGAATAAATTCTGGTGCGATTTAAAAAAAATTGTATAATCCAAGAAAGATATATTTTATTTTATACAAATTTCTAGATAACCCCTATCAGCTGTTATGTCACACCACTTTGACTTTTGTTAGTTTACGTTTACCATTTATGTGCTTTTGGTTCAAATGTATATATACAGCGAAAAACAATATACGATATAAGTATGATCAAAGTAATTCTTTATTTATATTACTTCTGATTGTTGTCTCGTAATTTAAATACGTTGTCTATTCACTTGTATTATTTACAGACATTTTGTCTATGCATGTATATATGAATTTTTAGCCTGAAATTATGGATTTAAATTATTTTGTATTAAAATAATGTTGTCAAAATGTAAAATGGCGTTTGCCGTATGAAATGTGATGGTGGTGGGTCTTTGTGGGAACTAACTGTAACAGTTTATGATACCCAACAACGTAATACCATTATACCATCCCACGATATGCAGGTGATGGAGCTTACTCGGGCTGAGTACCAAGCGAATGGACATAACGCCTTGCACTGAAGCCTTTACCAATATTGTTGGTAAGATTAACAGCCCCAGCTACTTAGAGGTAGGTGGTTCACTATTGTCCAGTAGTGGCACCTGCACCAATCCTACATAACAATACCGAATCACAAATGTTAATTTCCTTATGAAAGTTAAGTTTAAAAGAATTTAGATTTGTTGTGTAAAGGAGTTAAGGATTAAAATCCTCATTACAGCTACGGCTGTCCTCATTAAAAAAGTCTACCTCATTAATACAATATGAATTTCAACACTAGATTTTATCTTTTATTTTTATCTCATGTAAAATATTCAAAACGTTCAATTAATTCTGCACAATTTCGATGCAATAATTTAGTTAGTTTTTTAATGTAATCTAAAAATATGTTTACTCTTTTGCCAAATAAATAATAATGATATGGATTGATAAATAATGAATGTCAATATTATAAGAAAATTACTAAAGCCTAGCTCTCATTGAGCGTTATAGCTACAGAGCTATTAGTAAATACCATTATGTATACAAAATACTTACAGAATATGCTTAAATAAATAAATGTTAGATCTGAACCCAAACAACGAGGTAAGTTTAAAATATAGAATTTGAAATTGTCATGATTATCTATAATTATGATGATCATATGGATAATAATCATCTGCGGGCAGAGAACGGATTACTGATTTAGTCTTATACACATAGTTATAAATAAATGCAGAAGAGACTGATAGATGTAACCAAATTCAACAGAAGGAGTGTATCTGGTCAGTTAATGGTTTTGAAACTGAGAAAAAGTAGTTAACTCACACTGAACTCCTCACTTAAAAATTATCTAGTAAATTTATATTGTTGCATGTTTACTAAACATGCATTTCACATTAATCCTTTTGGTATCGATTCAAGGAAAAATAAGAGATATATAAGTTGAATGATTACAATATAATACAATATTAAAATGTAAATAATTCAATGTGAAAATGTAGAAAATGTAACTGTGTTAGGAAGCAAGCTACTGAAATTACACCTTACGTTTACATTTGGGAGGTGTCGGCTTTCATCTCAGGCCAGCCATTCTGAATTGAGTTTGAGATTTAAATACGGTTACTCATCTCACTTAGGCAATTGCCGGAATTGTTCATAAAAAGGGCCGGATCCCACAGGGAAGATAAGACCCAGGCCTACCTCATCTGGTTAAAATATGTCTCCATAATTTGTTTAGTTAATTCCGATACTTTGTCATTAGTTATATTAGAATAAATATTTAAATATTATCAGAATTTATTTGTATTTTAAACCTTAAATAACTGATTAATATTTATTACAGTGAAAACGATTTGCTATCAGTATTGTTAAACGGAACCAATATTATTTGGTGTGTCAAAATAAGCCAATGAACCACCTAGAAACCGAGTTTGGTGATAAGGGCAATTCACATCGCAGCTGATGCTTCAAATGAACCAAACCCGAGCGCCTTCTATTGGTCTGTTAGACAGGTTCTTTACCTTCGAGTACTAAAAGTATAATGAACACTATCAATACACCGAATAAAATAATAAGTAATACTTTGGCACATCGAATATTATCATACATAAATTGTGGAATCATAAAATGTTGTTTTATCGCTTTGCAAAGGTGTTTTAAATTTAAACAAGTGTATGGAAAGGGATGATAAATATCAATTAGGCTCTGTTTGACATGTTTTCAAAGCTCCAATATTAATCCCATAGAGTTACGCTCTTCAATCAGATTAATACTTAAAACGCGTTAACATCTGTACATATACAATGTATAAGCTAAGTTATATTTTATTGTAATTTTAAAGTTTTTCTATGAGTAATTTCTTTTTCGAAATGTAGTTACCGTAAAGGTTTCGGGTTCCATTCTATAATATTCCAAGAATCGTACTCTGTAATTTCTTAGCTGAGGGAAAAGAGTATGGTATTCACCAAATTTACCCCTACACTTATTTATATCATGAACAACTTTTTCCACTGGCTGCTACTTCACAACACTTTTCCGACGCTATCCCTGCTTCCCGAGTCGGCGACGTATTTCCTGCCTCCACTATGGCCACCACCAAGATATCTGACTCAGATGAAACACGCGACGGGAAACTGAATCAGAATTGGCGTGCACTTTGGACTACCGTAAGTGTCGTGCGCTTTAGAGGAATTTCACGTAATGGTACTGTATATTTTAATCAAGCAATTAATTATTACTGTAAGCATGTAATTGTCATGCAAATTTTACGAGAGTTGAGAGTAACAGGGTTGTGTTTAAGTAATTTATTTAGCACTCTTTTGTTGTTTTTAAAACAACTCTTGGGAGACTCTTGGCCAAACATCTCCATTGCAGGTTACTAGAATATGGTCTATGAGTAAATATAGATAGTAACATAATAACCGCTAAGCTTCCAGAGATCCTAAAACTTTTTGCATTCCTGGTGATTTATGTAAAGCAACAAGTATGTAATTCATTAAAACATACAAGCAGTTTTCTTGCAGCATTAAAACTTGATTACGACGTTTTTTTCAGTAATCCAATATTTTTTAAGAAAATAAACCTTTATATTTACTTAAGATTTGTTTATTACGATAAACGTGACGAGATAAATAAACGAATTTACATTCCCGCTGAAGTGAGGGAAGTGAATTTCCACATTAACAATTTTAAAAATCAAATACTTTTTTGAAACAAGATGTACGCACATTTCTTTGGATATCGGATAGAAATTAACTTTGTAAATGTTATGATGCACCTGGTTATATTTGTTTACTAAGATGGGATGTAATGGTTGCATTACAAGGTTAGGGGGAGGTCCAGTTAGAATTAAAAGTAGAAATTGGAGTACCAGAGACAATGAAACTATGCCAAATTATGAAAAATAGTCACTGTCAATCTTTAATTCCCACAAAAGACAGCGTACCGTGTTAGGACAGTTTACATTTTATATAATAACTCGGTAAATGTTTGTACTAAAAGCGGTGATAGAGGGCTACCATAATTTGCTGATAATGTTCCATCGTTGTATTTGCTTAGTGAGGTAAAATTGTGTGGAGGAAATATTCGCTTGCAATAAAATCTTATTTAATATGTTAAAAAATATACACAATGAAACGATTTCTTTGGTTAATCGTTATACTTATGTATATATATATAATATATATATATATATATATATATACCGCATACTATATTGTAATCAAATCTATTTCCATACATAATTCCTATCATATAATAGTTTGAGTAATAACTATATAAATCTTATTATAATCAAAATTATATCTTACAGTAATAACCAAAAACAAGTTCTAACCTTAAATTCAATTAATCGTACTAATATAATAAATTATAAATATAATTTAATAACCTAGCAAGAAAGGGCGGCATTCTCAGCAGGGAGTGCTATAAACAGTTTACTGCTGGAGATAACGGAGCGAGATCACTATTCTGTACAGTATTTCAACTGAGTATTCGTTGTTTATTGTGTTTTCATAGCTCATAATGTAGCATTATCTGGCTACAGGGGACACTGTTAGAGCGTAGTATAAATCAAAATACTATACCAAAACATATACATGACCAAACTTAACATTTGTATAATTTATAGTTTATGTTTCGGTCACAGATTAGGCAGTAGAACCATTGTCAACCATTGTCATTGAATTTGTTAGCTAACATCTTTAAAGCATGTATTATACATTAAATACATGAATTCCTTATGCCGCAATCTTTAATTCTGGATGTGTTTTCGTTGTTATATTTTGGATAACCGTTCACGGTGTGTCAATCGATGCCTCGGATACAACCTGTCACACTTGCGACGTGTGTTTTACGGATGTTTTGCAATGTTTCCTTCGAACGCCTCCGGTGGTTACTTTTAAAGACAGTTAAAACCTAAAGTATATGAATACTTGGAAGAGTGAGAAGATTCAGTTTTTGAACGTCGGTTTACAATGAGCTCGGTTGCCACCCGCACACATAAGGCAATCTTTCTTTTTTGAAACTTAAACACGATTAAAGTTTCACTAGATAATCTCCAAAATACACGTTTAATATTTCATAGTACTGTAGACATAAGCATAATAGATTTTATAGATAGTTAGTTTTAATAACCACATGAATCAACATTCGAAAACCAAAAGTAAGTGATGGCAGTTTTGTACATACCCTTTAAAACATGGACATGGTCCGTTAAAACACCATCACGCTTCTAGCAAAGCTGGGAAGTTGAATAGTGTTCCGTTTTCTGTATAATACTATAAATAATACTCAATATGAATTAATTTATAGAGACTATAAAGGAGTTTTTATACCCTAATATATCAGACTAGTTTCAACCAAGTATCAAGTTATGTAGCTAAATTAGTCTGTCTCAGCCGATAGGCTCAGACAAATTTTCATGACCATTATTCGTAAATTATGATTCAACCAATAATTAGTTCCATATTTTCAATAACTAATCCGTCTAATTTGGCAGAATTTTATATTTAAAGGTGTGGTTTATTTCTCAATAATGTATCCAGTAAAATGTTTTGTCTAATGAAGATTTTGAGGTTGGGTAATTGTTCATCTAACAGCTCATTAAAGCTAGCTTGAGGTGTAACAAAGCTCTGGGTTAAGAACGCCTCCGACCTTTGGGTAACTCCCTCACATTTCACTTAGTTATTTTACCAACACCAATCCCCCAGTAAGTTACTCAAAGTTAAATTAAGGGAGATATGGTGTACCGACGAAGAACACCCTTGAGAAATAATATCTAAATTTTACATTTATTCACATATAAAAACAACTCGTTCAAGCGCTAAATGTTTACCCCGAACATGGGACCTTTCTATAGGTCTCAATGTGTATTTTGTTTGGACTATTACTTAGTTTATAATATACGTTAACTTGGTTAGATTCAACTAAAAAGTTAACGCTTGCTTGGTACAATATTACAGAACTACTTGCAAACAACAAAGGCTGGTTAGTTTCACCGTCAAAGTTACTAAACAATTTTATTTGTATCTTTACTGTTGATAAAAATAAAATACCCCCCGTCGCATCAAACCTGCGTACTCAGCGAATTTCCAATGCATTTATATGTTTCTCACTACTACATAAGGCCACTTACCAAGTTTGACAAAAATACATTAATAAATAAGTGATTTATAACATTTTATTTATTCCCCATAAGAATAACATTAGGACTGAGTACGCAGGTTTGCTGCAACGAGGAAGATAAAAATGAGTTTTTATGCAATTATCAATATAACTGAACCAGGTGGAGCTAGTTACCATGTTTTATTAATTTATGTTCATAATTAAGGGAGATATAAAGCTTTACTTATTCTCCATAAGAATAAGGGCTGAGTATGCAGGTTAGCTGCTACGGGGACAACCAACAAAACATTTATTTTTTGTGCAAATATCAATATACCAGTACAACGTGAATCCACATACCAAGTTTCATCAATATACATTCATAAATAATCAAGATATCAAATTTTATTTATTCCCCATAAAGATAACATTGGACAACGTACTGTGTTTAGCACTTTGAATATCTCTGCAACGGTTGGACGTAGAATCACAATTTAAACACCAAAATTATTGTTTTGTGGAGCTGAAGTGATTGGTGAAGTTTAAAGTAAAATTAACCGAGGAAAATCTAAAAACCGTATTCCCATAAGATTAACATGGGAGATTTTATGAGCATGTTTTTTGGATTTTTCTGCAACCACTTAACCTAGGTTAATAATTCAAAATACCAAATTATTTGTTTTTTTTAAGCTCTATAACATGGTCAAAACAAAAATTAAGTGTTTTAAAAATGTAAGGGTGAAAAATGCAAAAAACTGATTTTTGGAAAATTTAAAACCCCCATAAAGCCCCCTTCCCATGATCCGATTTTTCTGGTTTTCGAACTTAAAGTCATAGTTTACACATTTGTGCCAAATTTCATCGAAATCGGAAGTTTTTTACTCAAGTTATCGCATTCACGGACATATATATATATATATATATATATATATATATATATTTATGAATATATATATATATATATATATACATATATATAAATTTGAACGAATAGTGTTTTGGACATCTGGGAACTTTAAAACAAAAAGTTATCATGGTCTCGGGCTTAAGTCTTACCATGAGACCTACGGTAATAGCTTCTTCCCTATAGGGGAAATTTGCTAAAAGTAATGGGAGGAATGACATACACTAGATTTAAATATTTCATAATATATATTGGCAAACAAATTTCAATAATATATAAGGGAATGAGGATGAATTATTCAATACATGAGGAAGGGTGGTTTCGGTCACTTTCCCCGCCTTAGATATTTTACAACGTTCAAACCAAGAATACTAAAACAATACGACATTGAGTTGTTAAAAGTTACAGTAAAAAAAGCAAACAAAAACTGATCAATTTATGCTACACTAATATGCAGTTGGTTTGTAAAGACTCATAATGTGTGTGTAACATAAATTTTCTTATGCATAGGTTTATACATTAGAAACTTGTATTCTCTTCCATTCTTGGTTCATATTACACATTTCAATAAAACGTATTACTTTAATTACATTATTATTAAGGGTCTAAAGCTGTAAGTATCTCGGGGAAGCACTTTTAACGGTAAGGTATGTGAAAGTTTTTTCTTTTAAAGATCTGTTGTGTGACAGTTTTTGAATTACTATGTAATTATGTTACCGAAAATGTTTTTAAGAAGTTAAGAATCTTTGTTGGCAGCCTATCAATTTGAATCAAATGTATAGTTTGTTATTCGTTTCTGTAAATTGTATAAAATAATTACCTGGGTTGTATATTTTAGCTTAGCTTACGTCATTCAACTCAAGTTATTAAGACGTATTCCTGGCGTAAACGTAAAAACAACGTGTAGACGGAACACCAGTAATAAGCACTTTAATTCATTGTATTTTTAGACCAGTCTAGACGCGTGCTCTAATTTCCAGAAGGTGATTAGCGGCCGTTAATGTTACTAGAGTTAATATTATCCGTCAAGAAAAGCTACTATTGCCTAAATGTAGGGGTAATTAGGTCAAGACATTTCACAACCTGTGGGAGCTCTACTGGGCCATATAACTCGCCCATTTACTGGAAGAGTATAAATCAGACCTTTTAACCGTTCTTCTAATATTGATCAGTTGATGACTAAGGTACAACAGAGGTCAGTTTGGAACTACTAAATGGTGGAACAGAAACGTAATTATTTTATAAATTAATACTATATAAAACACTTCTCAAATTAAAAAAAGTTTTTAATATTGTTACATATTTGTACGAATAGGAATTATGAAATAGTCAGAGGCCGATTACATAAAACATATTTTTAATAGTGAACTATACAAATAATATTTTTAAGGCAGAAACAAAAATATGTCATCTGAGGGTTATGGGAGTCTGAACACGAAAGTAATAAACGGTATCAAGAAACTGACACATACTTTCTCCCTTTCAGCCCAACATTAATGAATAAATTACTTTTTATTTACTAAATATTGAATACAAAGCACGGTCGAATGTACAGAAAATCTTGTAAACAAGTTGTTTAAATAAAAAATCAACCCAAATCCCTGTTTTGGAGGCACTACAGAATCCATTGACACACTCGTGGTTTTAAGAGGGGAAATGCCCCCTATTCCCCCGCAGATTATTAGGGGGCAACATATTTCAAATTTCCTCTTTTCGCCAATGCTAGCTTGACAAGCATATCAGGTTTGAACGAAGATGATCAGTAAATAAGAGAGAAATAGTAATGTTTGTTTTCCCCATAAGAATAACATTGGACAACGTACTGCGTTTACTGCAAAATGAAAATTTAAATTTTCTCCGCAACTAGCAATCGTAGAATAGTAAATCAAAATACTAAATTATTTAGTTTTTTGAGCTATTTCAATGGTGAATAGTAATATTTTTTGATATTTATGTTTTTTATGAAAAAAAACAGAATTTTTCATGTTTTAAGCCCTATAATTTCTGAACCCGAATTTTTACAGAAATACGGGTGGTGTCGTTTTGTTAGAAAACTAAATTTTTACAATCGACTTAAGTTTAATTAAAATCGTTAGAGCCGTTTTTGAGATATTTAGATTTTTCATGTTTTTGGGGGGATAATTACCCTCCAAAATCAAAAATTCCAAAAAATGAAAAAACACCTGGAGATATTGTGGATTACTACCTACGTACCAAATTTCATAAAAATCGGTCCATTGGTTTGGGATCTAGCTCTGTCCACATCCATAAAGATAGACAGACAGACAGACATACAGGCATCACGTAAAAATCACTTTTTTGGGTTCAGGGAGCACCAAAACGAATATTGCCACTAACAACTCAAATTCGAAAATTTTGTCGAAAACAATACTTTCTCCATATACTATGTATAAGGGGAGAAAGTAAAAATTGTTTATTTCTGTTGTATACTAAGAAAATGTAATACATTCATTTTAATATAACTCACTAGCAATATCACAGGTGCAGACATGTTTTAGCATTCTGTGATATATAACGTTACATGTTAAACTAAAGCTTATAACTAATAACAATAACAGTACAAGAAGAATAATGCATGAAGACGGTAAAAATGTAATCAACGTTGTGGCTTGGGTAAAAATACCTTTTTTTATATTTCAAGAACTTTAATCGGTTCCGTCTGAAAGGTCAAATAAAATTGTATTTGCTACAACATGTAAATATACGAATATGTGCAGACACAGGAAGAGCCACACCCTGCTGGGGCTGCTACGTTGCTACATCCTGCTGCAGCTGCTACGTTGCCACACCCTGCTGGAGCTACTTTGTTGCCACACCCTGCTGGGGCTACTAGGTTGAAACACTCTGCTGGGGTTGCTACGTTGCTACATCCTGCTGGGACTGCTACGATGCTACATCCTGCTGGGACTTCTACGATGCTATATCCTGCTGGGGCTGCTAGGTTGAAACACTCTGCTGGGGTTGCTACGTTGCTACATCCTGCTGGGACTGCTACGATGCTACATCCTGCTGGGACTTCTACGATGCTATATCCTGCTGGGGCTGCTAGGTTGAAACACTCTGCTGGGGTTGCTACGTTGCTACATCCTGCTGGGACTGCTACGATGCTACATCCTGCTGGGACTTCTACGATGCTATATCCTGCTGGGGCTGCTAGGTTGAAACACTCTGCTGGGGTTGCTACGTTGCTACATCCTGCTGGGGATACTACGTTGCCACACCCTGCTGGGGCTGCTACGCTGCTACACCCTGCTGGGGCTGCTACGCTGCTACATCCTGCTGGGACTGCTACGATGCTACATCCTGCTGGGGCTTCTACGTTGCTACACCCTGCTGGGCCTGCTACATTGCTATATCCTGCTGGGGCTGCTACGTTTCTACATCCTGCTGGGGCTGCTACGTTGCTACATCCTGCTGGGGCTGCTACGTTGCTATACCCTGCTGGGGCTACTATATTGCTACATCCTGCTGGGGCTGCTGCATTGCTGCATCCTGCTGGGGCTACTATGTTGCTATACCCTGCTGGGGTTGCTACGTTGCTACACCCTTCTGGGGTTGTTTTCTTGTATAAGCTAGTTTCGTTGTTATTCGTTCGGTATGCAACTTTGAATAAATATGTTGATTAATAAAAGTACAGAATAACTTAGCTTAAATTAAAACAGGGAATAGAGTTTTATAGAGATAGTTTGAATTGTTCATGGCAATTTACTAACAGTATCATCAATGCCATTAAATTATATTGCTTCAAGGAATAAAAAGGTATCTGCTTATTTCTGTAAGCACGAATTTAAATTTGGCATCAGCTTTTTTCACAGGCACACGGTTTAGGTAGTCGGGACATCTTAATCTGTAATTCTGAAAAAATGATAACCTTTTTTGGTAGTTTTGACAACTTAATGTCCTTATACTCAGAGGAAACTATAGATTAACTTGGCGAGTTACTTGGATTTTGTTGTTATGTACCATAAAATCTGAAACTGAGCATAGCGTATTCATTAATACAAATATATACAAATCCAATAATAAACACCAATTAAAAATTTACTTGATGATAACGGTACATTTTATAGAATAATAGGACACCTGCACACACCTCTGTGAACGCCCTGGATTTGATCCTGCCTAGTCGAACACACCCTGACAGAATACGTCTATAGGGTACTGAACTTCATAATAATTCGTATTGCTTATCAAATTTCCTTTTGATGAAAATATATGAGTACCCCTTTAGGAGATTAGCCTTGTGAAACTATTTTCTTTAACATTACAATCTACAGTGCAATATCCCCCGCAAACAAACGTGAAGTAAAAATGAATAGGCCTATCCACAGCTATAACAAAACAAGTTATCAGGTCAGCGAGCTTCGGATCGACTTTGAAGCAGGATACTTCGGTCACTGCGTTCACTTTGAACCGAGGGTTGGTCGTAGAGTACACAATGAAGGTGCTTCTACTTCACTCGGGATATAACTTTACCCCTTGTGTGTTAATCAGCTATAAAACTGAAACGATGAATTAGTCATCGAAATTTTTATAAATATTCTGTAATCTACTTCTTTAGCAATGAACAATTATTTTTGGTTCTTTGTTTTTTAGCTAGCAATAATATTTTGTATTGTAAGCCATTCTTCAAAGATGGGACTTAGAAATTACATTTATGAACTCCACTTTTTATTGTGTAATTAAATGGAAGTACTCTTTGTGTTTATTTAAAAGTAGGTACTTTTGATTTATTTTCCTTTTTTATTAATTTTTCCCAAACTTAGAAAGTAAAGAGATAAGTGTATCATAAGCTTGAACTATTTTTATTTCGGAATTCATAAGTAAACTTTCACATCATTGATCTTAAAAATATGATATGTTAAATTTACAATTTATGTTTTAACAAATGTCGGCTTGGATATGTAAATGGTCACTATTTCCTAATGGTTAAAGCAGGAAACGTTAAGTGCAATACCGAGTAAGTTTCCTTTCTGTACCTATTTCTTTCAACATTCCTTCAGTTTTTCAAAAGTGAGGTTATTAATTTTAATATTTGTATTTGATGTTGGAGGGGTTCATCAAAATTAATATTTCAGTGTGGTTCTGTTGTTACTTCTTATGTGCTCTCTGGATTTTGACTGAAAGATGATTAAAACAAAACAGAGGTACACTATGTGCAGTAAATAATTCTCATCGTTAACTTATAATTGGGCTTAAAAAGACCAGATATTGGAGCTCTAATAAAGTATCATCGGTTTAAATAGCAAAACTTATCCTCACATATTCACACAGCAGTAGAGCAAGGTGAGACTAACCACATTCAATACATCTGGCTACGGAAGACAAATTGACAAGGTTTCTTGGACCAATTTCAATATATCTGATTTACAAAACTTAGAACTAACAACAAATTATAATATCCTTATTGATGTGCATCCTTATTGATTAAAAATATGATATAACCTAACTATAATATTTTTGTTTTATTCAAATGTTTTCGAGATTTCTGTTTCTATGATTGAATTTAAAGAAAATTAAAATACCCAACAATATTCAATTTAATATAAAAATGCACGATTACAGTAAAGGTAAGGCCAAGTGAATCAAGGTTAGCATGCAATTAAAATCAGCTTAATTATTGGTTTATCATGGGCCGACCAAATCGGTAAAAAAAAGCTTACCTCAGGGCTTTTTGTGTTGAGAAGAGTTTGTAAATTCTGAATTTTAAATGTTTCTAAAATTTTATACTTCAGTCTTTTGAAATCTCACATCATGTACTCCATCGCCTTGTGGGGAGGGTACAAGACTCACATAGGGGAAATCTTTACCTGGCAAAAAAGACCATTAGGGTCATTTTGGGCTCGCTCCTTGGGACCACTTTGAGAGTTACTTCATAAGATTAGATATTTTGACTGTTCCTGCCCTATATTTTTATGAGTTAGTAATATACATTAGGAATCAAAAATTAATGAACCTATGTCAACGAATTTATATTCACAACACTCGGTTCAAATCAAAATTCTCCACCTTTCACAGACTGTCGGTCTTAGAACAAAAACCTCTTTACGCCGGTTTAAAATTGTATCAAATGTTGCCTAACTTTATTTCAAGCATTGTTGACGACCAAAAAATTAAAGCAACACTTAAGAATTATCTGACTGTGCATTGTTTTTATTCTGTGGAAAGTATTGATGAACACCTCAGGCAATGTAACCCCCTGTGTAACTCTCTGACCCCTCCCCCCCAACCAATCATATTCCATAGTGGCTGAAACTATTTCAGCAACCTGTTCAACGCTCATCAAGCCTATGAACGGAAACAACAAGTAACAAGTAAGCTCATCCTGAAATATTTCAGTAGTTATAAAAGAATACAGCGATAAGAACTGCACTTCATAATATATTCTAACAAAGAGCATCACTTGGAGGTAATTTAAAAAGAAAGACCAAAAATCTGGGTAGTACTGAACGCAGATAAATGATGTCCCACATGCAGAGGTAAACTTTATGCTTTGGATTATCAGTGATAGCCCTTCCAAGCATCATGAAGCTCAAACGTTACGTTATCACTTACACAAACAATTGCGTTCGCGCCTCATTTGATGACACGCTCATAACTACTTAAATTGCATATTTATACTCCTCGAATCACGTTACTTAAAACAAATTTGGATGATTTAAATTCGCTTCTATTTTTAGGTCATGTTTTTTTTATCTATTACTGAACTTGTTAACAATTAACTACATTTTTGTAGAGATTGGTGATGGTGAGTTTATGTTATTGACCTGTTATTTAAAACAACGTTATTTATTCTTCAAAAACAACAATCAGTTGCGATAAAGAAACCCATCCAGACGTTCTGACGTGGTCTGAAAATGAATTCCTCGTAAGTATAGTTAAGTTTTTGTGATTGCCCTGTTTAAACGTTTACAGTGAAACTTGACTCAGTCAAACCAGTGTCATGTGGTTGGTCGTTGGACACAGTTAGTTTTGTCTTCACTACATACGGGCCCTTGGAAGTCAATCCTAATGGATTCTAACTCTACAATACGATACCTGTACGGTTCAACCTTTAGATTTTCGTGTTGAACGATTATCAGTCGCTCAGAAAATTAATTTTAAGATAAATAAGAAAATTAAATGTTACATTTGTCTTTACTTTGACCGCGTTACACGAGTCGGTATAAACTATTTGAAATTTGTTTGGTGTGTTTCAACATTTGTGTTGAACCCTCTATCATCCTCTGTTGCGACCGGCCTTTTAACGCTGCGTATTATGCAAAGCTTCTATTTCAGAGGAGTTATTACAGTTTTGTGATTTTTTTATACAATTTAATAATTTATTTGTATGAAATGTATTACGAAATACAAACTTCAGTCAGTGAGTGGCATATGGATAAATTGAAATATTCGGTACAGGGAATTGTATTGTCTGTGGTTTCACACTATTCTATTCTCATAAGGCAATATTTAATCGACAGGATTATGTTTCAAGTGCCATGATTAGTAGGGGGGTGGCTTTTGGGTTTAGAGCCTCTTGGGTGTGCTACAACTTGGTCAATTGACTTGCTAATAGACTACATTCTTTATTCATATTTTATTTTAAAACAAATTATATAAAAACATTGTTTTCCATTAGTGATATCTAGGGCACTAAAAGTTATTTAAGTTGTTCTGTTCTAACTAAGCTGAATGTGACAGGTTTTCTGTATTTTCAATAACAATGTTTTTATTAGCATCGTCAAACCATCACCAAGTTTATTTTTATTTTTTATAAACTCCATCTGGCTTAGTTCTCTATTTGTTTGCATTGTCAAACAAATACTATTAAGTATGCAGAGATCTAGAATATGGTCTTATATTATTTTATATGCTAAAACTTTTGACACAAAAGAGCTGCGTATGGTTTGTCTGATATTTCTAATTAAAAGCAACTAACTTACAGACTAGCTTTTGTGGGTTCAATTTTATTAATACAGGTTTTTATAGTTGATGTTTTATTGTAGGATATTGGGAACTTATTAGCACTTACTGAAACAGTGGTATTGTGGTTGGCTATATTTTTAATTATTCATAATGTTTAAATAAGGGTGTCTCACGTTGTTTGTAATTAACAACAAAATAAAATAGCTGTAGCGTTTGGAAACAGTTTTTTATGTAAAGGTTAGAGTTATTCAGAAAAGCGTATGCGATTCCAAACTTTTTCATAAATAACATTACAAAGATTTTTATAACTGATGTTAGAACATAAGTGTTTCAGTATTGGTACAGTGGTGGAGAAGGGTGGTCAACTCTGCTTGTGAAGGGTGGACACTCAATACACAATGACACAGACTGATTTCACTACACTGAGCAATAGACCTACTTAGCACAGAATGCATAAACGGTTCTTCAGCTCATACTATTAATGTAATAAAATTACCAAATCCGCTGTAAAATTTGTATCTCCAACACAACCTAATTCGTGTTTAGTGTCATGTTGCCAACTTAGAAGTTTAGTTTACCAACCAACAGCTAATGGTGTAAAACAAAAAGTTGTAACGTCGTCGAATGTAAAGATTTTCATGACTATCGTTTGCCAGATACGTCACCTGTTGGGAACATAAACTGACAATAAACCCTCAGGCAAGGGCTTTGAATCTGTAACCATCAGTCGCGCGTCAATAAGCTGACTTGTGTCGCATTCATCCGCCATGGAATGATGTTTAACAACCAAAGTAATCGGTGATAATGACGTTCAGGAACTTTAAAAAGTTATTAATCTTAATTGATCGAATTTAAATCATTTTGATTTATAACATACTACATCACAAGGTCAATGGATCTTACTTTATGTAATAATTTTAAATGAAAAATATATTATGAATATTTAAAGATTTATTCGTTGAATATTCTCTCATTAAGCCTGATAATGTCCGTGACTAACCAATATACATTGTCTTCGGACATCTGTGAACTTGCCTTCTTGTACGTATGTACAGCATAGGCCAAGTATAATATACTTGACCATTTCGTACATTTCGGGTCACGAGGCGAGAAACTACTGATATTTTTCATAATTAAAAGTAGACATTAACAAAAATAACCAAACCAAATTTGTAAAATTAAATAAGTGAGTTTTGCTTTCTGTTTTCAAAAGTAGACTGAAACACTAACGGTAGTAAGCCAAATAGAGGCTAAAGTCATTCCAGATTATACGCTAACCAGATGCCAATCATTGTGACTCGAGCTGTACGTCCCAATTTATTTCATACTGTGTGACTGTAATTACAAAGACCGCACTGACAAGATACTGTCAATTATATTAGGTTAAAGGAAAACCACTACTAGAATTGACATTTTTCGGAAAATTATTTTGGCTACTCCTCATGATATTGATATAGGACACTCTTTGTTGCACGAAGTTCAAGTTCATTTACACTTTAATACAATATCATTTGTCAAGGGATGCCGACCTCATGACTAAGCAATGAAGACACTGTCGCCTTTGCTATTAAACACCGAGATCGTCAAGAACTACATGACTCAGGATTATCTCGTTGGATGTGTTCAAGGTATTTTATAATAAAAGTATCAATTTAGGGAAATTTTACACAGGACTCAGACATTTCTTTATTTAAATAATGAGCGCCTGAAATAACGAAAATAATACAAATACATTTCCATTAATCGAAAGAATTTTATAATTTGGATTGTTAATTTCGTAACAAAAAAACGTGTGGTCAGTGTGAAGTAACCTAAACACAATCTTTTTAGCGAATTTCCCCTTTAGGGAAGAAGCGATTACCGTAGCTTCCGTGGCATGGTAAGAGTTAAGCCCGAGACCATGACAAATTTTTGTTTTGAGGTCCCCAGATGCCAAAAAAACTATTCGTTCAAATGTATGTATGTATATATATATATATACACAGTATGTATCGTCATATTTTAAAAGAGTACCCTTTTTTATGAAAACGTTTTTATTTCATACTGACATGTTTCGAGCGCTTAGGCCATTATCAAAGCCTATTAAAATATGACCTCAAATTTAAAACAAAATAAATATTACTCATATGCTAAAATTAAGTATTTTAAAGCTGCGTGTGAATTTTTTTTCATAATCCATAATATATTTTATTTTCTTCTGTTTTTTTAATACTATATTAAATGATTTTAACACGTCCTTGTTCTTATTTTTTCAATTTTATCAAACATCGGGTTTGATTGTTTAGTTAATACTGTATTTAGTATGTTTTTAGTAGGGTCTTTTTTAAAATTAAAGTAAATATTTATATTATATTTTAACGAATTCCCCCTATTAGACCAAGCACGTCACAAAAAAAAAACAATGCAAGAAGCATTTCATGTAGCAATTGGGGAAACAACGTTTTTAGGATATTTTATTTATTTAATGAGTATAAACGGCATTCACCAGTGTACAAAGCAAGCATACAAAAACAGTACGTATATAATTCAATATTCCAAATAATACCAATAAATACATTTTCAGGCTTCAAGATCAAGATAATATGCTTCAAATTTCATACAACAATAACATAGAGAAATACTGTGAAGAAATAATGCAAAACATGCCAAACTTAATAATCAAACACGTGCAAACTCTAACAACATTCATGCTCAAAAAAGATAACGAGTGACAGAATGCAACAGTAAATATTTACAAGCAGAAAATTTACACAAAAACTAAAATTACAGTGAAAGAAAAATATACTTTAGGCGATGATCACAATCATTAATACAATAAAATATTTTATTAATATTTTTTATTATTATACCAAATTTTATTTTGTATAAATTCAAATAATTTTGTATAATTTTTTATATTTTGTATTATTTTTGTTGTATGTTATTATTTATAAAATTTTATTATATGTTTTGATATTTTAGAATTTTTATTTTTACCCCGCTGAATACGAATATGCCTGTTTCCAAAGTGAATTTAGGACCAGAAGTGCGGTATTCCAGATGGCGGCCAAAACTATTTTTCCCCCATATCTCCCTTGTTTGTTGGCTTAAAATAATGATTTGAACATAGCGGTTTTCTCGGATGTCAAACACATTGAAACGCTAAAAATTTACTTATTATAAGTTTGGAGGGCATAGGTTACAAGATGGTCGCAAACAATTTGTTATGTATACGTGAATTCCGTGCGTCTTCTTGTATTTTGAGTTTAAAACCGGTCAGATTGGTTTTAGTAGTTGAATGTATACTACCTTTGATTATTAAAATAGTATTAGGTATTTTAAGCAATATTTAAGTTTGAAGCCGAATTTTGAAATGCATGCACTCTGGCGGCACAACTGATAAAACTTAGAACTCCCCAACCAAACTATTAAGAATGATGTTAGAGTATTCCTGCAAACGACAAGTGGTAAAGATTGTAAATTAAATTAGGCAACTGTACATTGACATCTATTTAACAATTGCTGTAAACTATTTAACATCGATAGTGTACTGTGCAGCAATCTAGTGAGAAAATCTGTCATAGATTGAAGATTCTTGTGAGCCCTCACCCCTTTCCCATAAGTCTTGCCATCGATAACTTTTAAAATACCGCCGTCCGCTTTCTAGCTACATTTTGCTAAGGCTGCTCCCTATCATCTGCTTTCCGACAATCTTGAGGAAGTTCATAGCTATGTGAAGGCCGTTCATCCTTAAAATAACTCAACATTACCTCTTCCAACCACCATCTGAGTTCCAACCGCTTGCAGTACCAGGCCTGGTCTGTTGTCAGTATTAAATACAGCTTCCCAAGTTTGTGAACAGCCGCAATGTATCCTTGGGCGACAGTTGTCAGCGTATATCAAGGGCATATATCATATGCCCGAACGTCGTAAGTACAGATAGTTGATTTTTTATTAAATTCGGTCAACCCTACCTTGATCGTGCCTTGTAGTACACGAGACATCCCGAAGGCAACACCTTGTAATTTAGACTCCTCGACACACAGAAGCAGGTTTTCGATATTTCATGGCAGATTTTCACACAAGATCGCTACACAGTACATGATCGATATTAAATATTATAAACTCTTAAATAGTTTATAATTATTGTTAAATCATTTGATTGTACTGTTTATTTATTTATCCCAACGGCAATAAGCCTATTCATATTTTAATACATGATAATGGCTACAATTAATAATTTACAAAACAATAAAACCAGTGACAAATGTAACAGAATGTATAACAGTAAAAACAGCAACACAAATAACATAAGTAAGCAAACTGAATTTAATATCTGTTAATTAAAACGGTTATCTAATTTAATTTACAATCATTACCTCTTGCCGTTTGCTAACATAATTTCTAAGAGCTTGGTTGGGGAGCTCTAAGCTTCATCAGCGGTGCCGCCAGAGTGCATGCATTTCAAAATTTGGCTACAAAATTAAACATTGCTTTAAATAACTACTGATATTTTAATCATGATCATTAAATCATTGTCTAAGACGCTACTAGAGCGTATTTTGAGGGGAATATAAATGAATGATGAGTGTAGAATGGGTGAGATGCCTTGTGTAGCCTTGTTTGTCTCTTTAGCCAGGATCATTAATTAATAGACCAATGACCAATGGATCCACCTGGATCCAATATCGAACCTAAACCACTTTTTCTCAGGATTTTGCTCAGGATCGATCTGGTGAACTTCAGATTATGAATAATCAAAGGTAGTATACATTCAAAAACCAAAAACGATCTGACCGAATTTAAACTCAAAATACAAGAAGATGCACGGAATTCACGTATAGACAACAAATTGTTGGCGGCCATCTTGTAAACTATGACCTCCAAACTAATAGTAAGTAAATTTTGAAAGTTGAAATTTGTTTGGAATCCAAGAAAACCCCTATGCAGACTTTTAAATCATTATTTTAAGCCATCGAACATGGGAGATGGACGGCAACAGAGTTTTGGCGGCCATCTTGGAACTTACGCCCTCAAAACTTATAGTAAGTAAATTTTTAACGTTGCAATGTGTTTGACATCCGAGAAAACCCATATGCAAACGTTCAAATCATTATTTTAAGTCAGCAAACAAGGGATATATGGGGCTAACAGAGTTTAGGACACCATCTTGGATACCGCACTTCCGGTCCAAAATTCGCTTTGGGAACAGGCAAATTCGTAATCAGCGGGGTTAAAATACCCTAAAATCGTTGTTTCCCCAATTGTTACATGAAATGACTCTTGCACTTTATAGATATGGATTTCCTAATTATGGGCCTGTTCTAGATAGGGCAGAAGCTATTACCGTAGTCGGCATGGTAAGACCTAAGCCCGGGACCATGATAACTATTCGTTTTGAGGTCCCCAGATCCCAAAAACACCATCACCATTCGTTCGAAAGACACACACACACACACACACACACACACACACACACACACACGTGTGTGTGTGTGTCCGTGGGTGTGGTAACTCTCGTAACAAAAGTCCGATTTTGATTAAATTTGGTAAAAACAAACAAAGCACCATTTATGACTTTAAGTTCGAAAACCAGACGGATCGACCCAGCCGAAGTGGTATTTTGGGGGGGTTGTACCCCAAAAATGTTTTTTTTTGAAGTTTTTACATGTAATGTTTTAAAAAGTCAAGTTTTAGTTTGCACAATGGGATTCAGCTTTAAAAAACACACAATTTCGTGTTTTGATAATTTCTCTACGTCGATTGGTTATCGAGATATCGAGAGTGCTAAACACAGTACGTTGTTTAATGTTATTCTTATGGAGGATAATACAAATTGTATATCTCGCTTATTTATGAACGTGTACTAACGCTACTTAGCATATAGCTTCATCTGATTGTGGTCTATTGTTATTTGCATAAATAAAGCAATTTTTACTAAAGATTTCCGTAACAGCAAACCTGCGTACTCAGCTCCCATGTTATTCTTATGGAGAATAAGTCAAATGTAATGTCGCCCTTAATTATGAACATAAATTGATAAAACCTGGTATGAGGCTTCACCTTGTTGAGTTATATTGATATTTGCATAAAAACAAATTTGTTGTTTTCCTTGTTGCAGCAAACCTGTGTACTCATTCCCCATATTATTCTTATGGAGGATAATTAAAATGGTATATATCGCTTATAAATGAATGTATATTGATGGAACTTGTTATGTGGCTTCATCTAGCTGAGTTATATTGATATTTGCATTAAAACCCACATTTTGTGTTCCTTGATGCAGCAAAACTGCTTACTCAGCCCCCATGTTATTCTTATGGAGGATAATTAATACCCCCGTAGCAGCAAACATGCGTACTCAGTGAATTTCCAATGCATAAATATGTATCTTAATACCACATAAAGCCACATACCAAATTTCATCAATAAACGATTTATGAACGATTTATGAAACGTTTATTTGATAAATAAACGATTTATGAAATTTTAATTATTCTTCATAAGAATAACATGGCGGCTGAGTAAGCAGGGTTGATGAAGCAAGGAACACTAAAATGGGTTTTTATACAAATATCAATATAACGCAAGAAGGTAAAGCCACATACCAAATGTTATTAATTTATGTTCATAATTAAGGGAGATAACACGTTACTTATTCTCCATAAGAATAACATGGGAGCTGAGTACGCAGGTTTGCTGCTACAGGAACTATCGGCCAAACAATTTGTTTAGTAAAAATATAGATAGACCACAACGATATGAAGAAATATACCAAGTTTCATCAGGATAAGTTGATAAATAAGCGAGATATACATTTTTTCTTATTCTCCATAAGAATAACATTGGACAACGTACTGTGTTAAGCACATTCAATATCTCGGTAACCATTTGACGTAGAGCAATGATCAAAACGCCAAATTTTGCGTCTTTTAAGCTGATTCCAATGGAAAAACTAAAATTTTAATTTTTCGAAAATTATATGTAAAAACTCAAAAAACCCATTTTTGGGGTTCAAAACCCCCCCAAAATACCCCTTCGGATAGGTTGATGTGTCTGGTTTTTGAACTTAAGGCATAAATGTTACTTTACACGTTTATACCAAATTTCGTCAAAATCGGACTATTTTTACGAGAGTTATCGTGCTCACGGACACATGTATATATGTATATATATAAATATATATATATTTATATATACACAGTTTTGAATCAATGGTGTTTTTGGAATCTGGGGACCCCAAAACGAAAAGTTATCATGGTCCCGGGCCTAGGTCTTACCATGCCGACTACAGTAATAGCTTCTTCCCTATAGCGGAAATTCGCCTAAAAAATTGTATATGTTGCTTATTTGTAAATATATTTTTATGAAACTCAGTATGCGGCTTTATGTGGTATTAAGACATACCTTATGCAATGGAAATGATGAGTACGCAGGTTTGCTGCGGTGGGGGTATTTTCAATTTTATCAAACATCGGGTTTGATTGTTTAGGTAATACTGTATTTAGTATGTTTGTAGGGTCTTTTTTAAAAGTAAAGTAAATATTCATTTATTCTTTGACAACAAAATAGAAAATCATCAAGATAATAAAGACAACACATATAACAGATCTGGAATATATAAAATAAACTGCAACGATTGTAATAGCTATTATATCGGACGAAACTTCAAAGTTAGATTCAATGAACATATACAAGCTTTTAAATAGAATAACAAAACGACGATGAAATCTAACTTTGCAGAACACTTGATAAAGTCGAAACACAAATGCACAGATCTAATTTGTCAAAGAAGAAATTAATATTTACTTTAATTTTTAAAAAGCCCTACAAACATACTAAATACAGTATTAACTAAACAATCAAACCCGATGTTTGATAAAATTGGAAAAAATAAGAAGAAGGAAGTGTTAAAATCATTTAATATAATATTCATAGAAAATAACACAAGAAAATAAAGTATATTATGGATTGTGACAAAAAATTCATACGCAGCTTTAAAGTACTGTACTTAATTTTAACATATGATTAATATTTATTTTATTTTAAATGTGATGTTATATTTTAATTATACTTTGATAATGGCCTAAGCGCACGAAACATGTAAGTCTGAAATAAAAATTTGTTTAAGGGTACTTTGCTAAAATATGAAGATACATCTAATGATATTAGCAGCCCTAATCAATCATTAAAACATAATATATATATATATATATATATATATATATATATATATATATATGTGTGTGTGTGTGTGTGTGTGTGTGTGTGTGTGTGTCCGTTAACACGATAACTTGAGTATAAAACGTCTGATTTCGATGAAATTTGGCTCAAATGTGTAAAGTGATTCATGACTTAAAGTTCAAAAACCAGAAAAATCAGACCATGGGAAGGGGGTTTCGTGGGGGTTTACAATTTTACAAAGATAAGTTTTTTGCATTTTTTACCCTACAATTTTTTAAACACTTAATTTTGGTTTCGAATATTTTATAGAGCTTAAAAAACAAATAAAATGGTAGTTTGAATCATTAACCAATACCAATACCAATATCATTATTGGTTAAGTGGTTATGGAGAAAATCCAAAAATCGTGTTCATAAAATCTCCCATGTTAATCTTAAGGGGAAAACTTGTTTAGCTTTTCCTTAGTTAATTTTAATGTAAACATCACATTTGCTTTTACCAATCAGTTCAGCTCTACAAAACAATCTTGTTTAAATTGTGATTCTACGTCCAACCGTTGCAGAGATATTCAAAGTGCTAAACACAGGACGTTGTCCAATGTTATCCTTATGGAGAATAATTCAAATTTGATATCTTGATTATTTATGAATGAATGTTGATGAAACTTGGCAAGTGGCTTCACCTAGTACTCGTATGTTGATATTTGCACGAACAAATAATTTTTTGCCGATTTTCCCCGCAGCAGGTAAACCTGCATACTCAGCGCAATGTTATTCTTATGGAGAATAAATAAAATGCTATATATCTCTTATTTATTCGTGTATTTTTATGAAACCTGGTGAGTGGCTTTATGTGGTAGTGAGAAACATGTCCATGCATTGGAAATTCACTGAGTACGCAGGTTTGCTGCTACGGGGGTATTAACTTTTAGATTCATAATTAATTTGAAAACATTCAGTGAAAGAAAGCCAGTTTCACCAACCCAGTTCTAAATAAAATTTCGAGGCATAATTGCTTGAATTATTAAGTATCGCAACGTATAATAAAATGTTTGCTAAATAAAATGCATTATTTTAACAACATATGCATAATTTTAACCCGTGCTTAGTTGCCACTTATATTCCTTTATTCATAATTCTGGGAATAATGTTATAGTGCACTGGAATGTTTTACTAACCACTCTGTTGTGCTAGCCATACACCGTGAACACTAGCAGTAATTAGAGAGGGGACCGATTATTCTCGATACTCTGGTACACATCAAGTGATGACCGACACATTTATGTCGTAGCAAACAGATTAGTGATGCATTGTTGGAGTGGCATTGGTCAACACGTGAGACAAATGTGTATTCATCGCGTGTGGACATGTTTCCTACATCACGCAGGACTGTATCATGTCTTAGTTTTAACTTTGAACTATAGGGAGCCGCTAACATAATTACAACCTATATGGAGCGCGTGAAATATAGGTGTATTGGTTAAAGCACGTGATCCCCAAACCCCGTAAATCATTTACAGGTTGTATCTGTGCGATAATTACGCGGCCCGGTGGTTCGGAATCCATCTCAACTCGAAATAAAATATTGATAGATCACTCATGCAAAGTATCAGTGATTACTACAGTATCAGAATATTACAGATCTTCTTACATTAAAACCTAAACGAAAAAGAACTATTACTTACCCAATTTATTCCATTATCAATATTATACCGTGAAAAAAGGGAACATAAATGGTTTGAAAATGTAAAGTAAATTAACTTTTGACTACTAAAAATGTCTGGTTGGAAATTCTTATTCTATTTTGAGGACTATTTTTAGAAAAAACAAAGGATCAGAACTGTAAATACACTGGCAAATGGCACTAATTATTCAATACGTTTTAGGGATATCACCGAGAAATGTAACTAAACTATTATGAACAGCTTACAGTACTAATAACAACAGTTATATACGATGTCTAATGATATTTTACAAATCATAAAACGTTGTGATAATTTTTAAGACGGCTTAGTGGAGGATTCTTTACCTTTTTGGCGTCTGATTTTACTAAACTTGAGACTAAAAGTTTTGTTTTTACTTTACGTTTAGTGAGCTGTTCCCAGAATAATTTTAAATGTTGTCTTGACGTGTATGATTAGACAACGATGGTTAGACAACAAATTGAAATTTAAGTACATAAGAGAAAACTCTACATCAACCAACAAAGTTTATAAACAATGTTTATCCCAAGGTTCGTAGAGCTTTCAGACCAGGTATGCTGAGTCGATCTATTTAAGGTTTTCTACTTGTCTGGAAGAGACCTTGTAAAAACAGCTGGAAGGTCACATGATCACCAATCCAATCTGCAGTGTTGCTGGAAACACGATATTTATCGTACGAGTACCATATTTTCCTCATCAGTGTAATTATAATTAACGTTGTTTAATTGCTTAAATCCTATGATAAGCTTTTATTTTATCAAAATAATATATTGTTTTGATTTATTTGTATTATTAGATTAATCGATTGAGGGTTTTAATGTTCTTTCTGCATGTAGAGTGACAATTTAAAAATAGCTGTACCATTATTATACCCATAAGGTTGGCAACACTTTATGGTATGTTGTTGATTTATGAATCAGCTGGACGCCCTCGTAAGACATCTTTCCTGCGAACATTACACTTATGTAAGTAAGCACACCTTGTTATCCGTCTACAAAAAATGGTGTTACTGTAGCATTATGTATTTTGTCACAGGCATCCCAAGATATTTTGTGATTCATACATTAAATATACATTCTTTCACTTCATCAAGTACAACTAGCATAAAGTTAAAGTAACAGCATATAATTAAAATGTATGTAATTCAGTATATGTAAACTTTTTTAATGGAACAAAAATATGTGTTTTAATTATTTCAAACAATCACAAAATATGAAGTTGAATAATAACCCCTGATGACATGCAAATAATTCAGTTCAGCCTTGTATGGTCAAACATGTTGTTGAGGATTTTACAAAAAGTCAATATATTGTACGCTGTTCGCAATCTGTGACTATCCAAGTAATTCCAAGCGATTACAGCCAGTGTTTCCGGAACAACTGTGTGTAAAGCTGATACATTGCATTGACGATGGTTTGTTGATCAGAGATAACAAACAGCAGCAGTGGAAACGACCGTGGTCAATAGCCATGAACATTCTCCATTACCCGATTGTATGCAAGTTGTTCTGTATAGTTTACATCATAACTGTTTCCAAAGAAATCTATAATTTTAATATCTACGGATTCAGCCAACTTGGCATTAATGCTTTTAAAAATTTACAACTCACCTCGGCATGGAAATGTATTGATTGGGATGTTTTAGTTATTTACATGAGATAGTTTCGAAGAAGGATTTTCGTTTAGCCCAAGTAATATTACCTATAAAGTTAAACTGACCAGGAAATCATTTACTCACATTGGTAGTAGTGATTTAATAATTGATTTAATTTTGCTTCATACTAAAATCCTACAACTGTGTATAAGACTATGCATTTAGAATACAATACATTTTAATCTTTATTTCACTTAAAATGAATCCAACGACTCTTAGCTCTAATTTGTTTGACTATTTCGTCCTAGAAATATGTGGATGTTGTCCAAAATAATATATTATTAACTAACGAATTCAAATATGTAAACACAAAATACATTTCTTATAATGCACTATTCACTATCTTCGATTATATATTGTTATTCAAAACGTTATATAGATAAAATTGTATCAAGTTCACATTGGAGAGTTATGGTGGACAGCATCTGTGTCAGACAGAAGCCATTCCCTGCAATGGCTTCTGACAACATATGACCACCACTGCATGTGGATGACGTGAAGCCTCGGCAACTCGTGTTGGTCTCCTGCTGATAGTACACTGAAGAGTCTCTTACTCTAGAGTTATGGTGGACAGCATCTGTGTCAGACAGAAGCCATTCCCTGCAATGGCTTCTGACAACATATGACCACCACTGCATGTGGATGACGTGAAGCCTCGGCAACTCGTGTTGGTCTCCTGCTGATAGTACACTGAAGAGTCTCTTACTCTAGAGTTATGGTGGACAGCATCTGTGTCAGACAGAAGCCATTCCCTGCAATGGCTTCTGACAACATATGACCACCACTGCATGTGGATGACGTGAAGCCTCGGCAACTCGTGTTGGTCTCCTGCTGATAGTACACTGAAGAGTCTCTTACTCTAGAGTTACGGTGGACAGCATCTGTGTCAGACAGAAGCCATTCCCTGCAATGGCTTCTGACAACATATGACCACCACTGCATGTGGATGACGTGAAGCCTCGGCAACTCGTGTTGGTCTCCTGCTGATAGTACACTGAAGAGTCTCTTACTCTAGAGTTACGGTGGACAGCATCTGTGTCAGACAGAAGCCATTCCCTGCAATGGCTTCTGACAACATATGACCACCACTGCATGTGGATGACGTGAAGCCTCGGCAACTCGTGTTGGTCTCCTGCTGATAGTACACTGAAGAGTCTCTTACTCTAGAGTTACGGTGGACAGCATCTGTGTCAGACAGAAGCCATTCCCTGCAATGGCTTCTGACAACATATGACCACCACTGCATGTGGATGACGTGAAGCCTCGGCAACTCGTGTTGGTCTCCTGCTGATAGTACACTGAAGAGTCTCTTACTCTAGAGTTACGGTGGACAGCATCTGTGTCAGACAGAAGCCATTCCCTGCAATGGCTTCTGTCAACATATGACCACCACTGCATGTGGATGACGTGAAGCCTCGGCAACTCGTGTTGGTCTCCTGCTGATAGTACACTGAAGAGTCTCTTACTCTAGAGTTATGGTGGACAGCATCTGTGTCAGACAGAAGCCATTCCCTGCAATGGCTTCTGTCAACATATGACCACCACTGCATGTGGATGACGTGAAGCCTCGGCAACTCGTGTTGGTCTCCTGCTGATAGTACACTGAAGAGTCTCTTACTCTAGAGTTATGGTGGACAGCATCTGTGTCAGACAGAAGCCATTCCCTGCAATGGCTTCTGACAACATATGACCACCACTGCATGTGGATGACGTGAAGCCTCGGCAACTCGTGTTGGTCTCCTGCTGATAGTACACTGAAGAGTCTCTTACTCTAGAGTTACGGTGTCACGATGACTGTGTGCAACAACCAATGTAACAAATAAATGCTATGCACTAGGCAATCTTTCCGCACCTTGTAATTTAGTGTTGATAAACAATGACGTCTGTGTAAGTAATTCTAATTACGAATTCAACTGTTACATTTTCTTCATTCTTAAGTTACTGAGAAAAGAAAGTTGTAACATAGTTAAAATAATGATCGACTGAGGTACGGGCTTCATATTTCAACAAACGTAGAAAAAGGTATGGGGATGTGTGTACTCACATTTAAAACTCACCCTCTATATTTCCTGCTACGTATAAAAGTACATTTTTATAACTTTCTAATGTGTAACATAGCAATTGCTATATAACAGTTAGCAATTAAGTTAATACTAGGAATAAATATAACAATAAGAAGATATTCTCAATTTCATTACTCAAACAAAACTCTTCAAAGTAACACGCCATTCGTTATAAGTATGAAATTAACTATTTCATAGAATATATAACCATTTAATAATAAATAATAAGAAAAAGCTATGTATATATGATAGCCCCGGTATTAATTTTAAAGAAAATACAATAGCCCACCATAATACGTATTGGTTCATCCCACAATAGTAATCTTGTCAGATTGTCAGACTGACCTCAAGGCTCTTGACTCCAACGAAATCAAGTAAAAATTAGTGTGGGAATGTTACAACACACTCAGCAAACTCGCAACACGCAACTCGGTGCATCTTGGTTGGGTACCTGGCTATGTAGGCATAGGTGGCAATGAGTGTGCAGATAAGCTTGCTAAAAGAGGTTCCGGTATGTCTTTATTTGGTCCAGAGGCAAGCTGTGGCATAAGCAAAACAACTGCTTTTCACACAATAAACAAATGGTCCAGGGACTTACATCGCCAGCAATGGCAAGGTTACACTGGTCAAGCACTTGGCAAAAGGCTGCTAGCAGACACTAGCTCTTATTTCACTAACTGGTTGGTGAGGTTGGGCAGAGGTCGGGTTAAGCAGTTGATTACTTTGATAACTGGACACGGCCACTTCAGGAAACATCTCCACACTCTCGGACTCAGAAATGAAAGTCAGGTGTGTAGGCTTTGCATTCAGTCTGAAGAGACTGCCAAGGACATCATACTGAATTGCGAGAGACTCGGGGCAAGGAGAAGGGCTCTGTTGGGTTGTAAGCAACCAGGTGATGAAAGGGGCGTTAGTATTGGTAAAAAACTCCTGGATATCGTAAAGGGTACGGTAATTGGTTTGCCGAACTAACGTATTAGGGACACACAATAAGCTTCGGTTGATGTGGGAGGATCTTTGAATCTTTGGATCTCTGAATCCGTCCCTTCAACAACACATAAACACATAAACATAAACATCCCACAATATGAAGGGGTTAAAACTTCCTCAGGCTGTGTATCGATTGTATGGATACAACGCCTTGCACTCAAGCCTCTGTCAATATTATTGATTAGATTATCAGCATCAGCTACTTTGATGTAAGCGGCTTATAAATGTCATTTAGTGACGTCAACTCCCACCTTACATAACAATATCAACAAGGACATTTTGATAATTGGTATGAAAATTTAAATCCTAACTGTAAATTAACGGAGGTAAAGGATAAGGATGAATATCCTAGTCTCCTTACTAAAAATCTGTTATTTTGTATTACTAGATGTATTGTGTCATTATATCGCTTACAAAATTGTAAATACTGTTGTAAACTTACTACCCAAAATTTTGTTATAAGTAATAATTCCGGAAATAAACAATATAGACAATAAACAATTTTTGCTAAAACTACGCACACATTAACTAAAGTTTGTTTTGTGCTTGTCGACTTAATTGTAATTTCTAGCATTACTTTTATATGCCATCTGGCAGCATCTAGAGCTTTGCAAAAGTCATACAAAAAGCTAGGTCAGTTTTAAAATTTAGGAATATCAGTTCCTGGAAGATTCTTTCGAAAAGTTGCCTGTTTTTAAACAACAATAAGCAGTAACATAAAATCTACCAGGATGTTTGTATCATTCACGAATTGGAGCATTCAGGGTAAATGTCTAATAAGTGTCTAAGTCTTTTTGGGGATCTTACAAGAAAAGATAGATAGTGCAATGATATCTTTCAAAAATATGATGTATTTCTTGGCGGGTTTTTCATTAATGAGGAAAACCAGTTGTTCTCAAACTAAACTGTAGTTTTCAGCAGTAATTGGAAGGTTGTGCTATTCTTTAAATGACAAAAACATTGCATTTATAATAGGAGATATTGTGTTATTATCGTGAACAAAAGAGAACAATACATTTTTAAAGTTGTGCCAGCCCTTTAAGTTTCCATTAAAAATGAGAGATTGAATTATAGGCAGTTTTACTGGAAGATTATTATCTGTGCACTCACTAGATCTTGTAGAGTTGCGGTTGTAGTTGAGAACTTGTCACGCGCTGAAATAATAGAGTAGTATGAATTGTGGACTTCATCAATTACAGGCTGATATTTGTAAGGGTCCGTTGTGTTCCCCAATGTTACCGATACCTGGCTATTTCATACTAAAACCAGAAAATGCCTAATGTGTAGGTTTAAAATCCTTAAATCGCACATTTAGTTATTATAAACATTAGAATCAGTTACTAAATCGGCTCTAAGTCTGTTAAGAGTGTAACTTGTTACGATAAAACTATTACGCTTGAATGTTAGGACTGATACCTACTGCAAAACCTAAACATTTTTGTCACTACTCGTAACATGAACTGTTTGTTATTGGTTGTAACGAAATATGATTCCCTGTAATGAACTTTCACGAATGAAAATCGAGTCATTTTGTTTCACTGCTAATAATCATTTTACCAAACAAATTCTGTATTATAACGTTTTTGATAAAAATAAGATAACTTAAAGTTCACTCAGATTTAAAATTAGACATTTTAAACACTTCAATTCCATGTATTGATTCCTCACGTCACTAAAGATTTACTTGAAATATCTGCTTGTGGAACGTGCTTAACTTGGAATCTCAACGAAAGTGGAGTAATCGTCCAAACCAGGGTTTTGTAGTGAGATCAATTATACTGCAATTCCGATCGCAGCTGATGCTTCGAATGGAACAAACCCGAGCGCCCTTCAATCTGTCCAACTGAAAGACAGGATTCATCACCTTCGAATACTAAAAATACAATGAACCATATGAATACTCCGAATAAATCGAATATCAATTGTATTTTACAACTATGGGGATCTATACTACCGAGTTTGCAATTCTTTCTTTTCTTCATATTTTCCTTGCAAATATAAATAATATATTTAATAAAATATAGTTAACCATCTATTTCATTACTTTAAAATGTATTTATACAGTGTTTATTTAAAACGAGACAGTAAATATTCATTAAATAACTGCAGGGTATGCATAAAAGGTAACCTAGGTTTTACTTGTAGTATAGGTTTTGGATATATGATGTCAAAAATGAATCAATAAATGTCTGATTTTGTATTGATATAACTAATGTATATATATTATTATTATATTCATAGCATTTAAACATACAGACACCACTGCGAAAACGACTTTTTTGGTTCAGGAGCATGGAAACGAATATATCCACCAACAATGCAAATTTGAAAACCTTGACAAAAACAGTATACTTCCTCGATAACAGACTATGTGCAGTGGGGGAATTTAAAATGTGGCTTACCCACTGGAAATATTTAAAATATGCATAATTTTGTTTGGCGATGTTGGTGATCTCTGAAGTTGAACAAGCTTGCGTTCTTTTCGATATAAAATTAGGATTCTTACTCCACTATAATTTAATCACGATGTTGCATATCAGTTTCTAATTAATTTGTATTGCACTGGTAGAATATCACATTATGTTTTAGTATTTTAAGAAAACAGATTTAATAAATGAATAAATTATTATTTTGCGAATTCCTTGGACACAGTTTTGTTTAAGTTTAGAGACGCGGATGTAAACATTTTTTTTTCTTAGAAGTGTAATTATTATAATAGCCCGTCCGCCAAATTGCACCAAGCAAACTTTAATAATGAGAAATTATACATTTTATCACGGTCAGACAGAAATGTGTATTGGGGCTGCTTTTCTAAGCAGCTACCAGTAAATATTAGTTTAATTAAAAATCAACCATAAATTCATCCCAAGACCTATATGAAAAAGTTTAAATTAAAGGATATTGAATAAAAAACAGCACAATATATATGAGTGCTACAGTAAAACAAACATTTTAGCTTTAACTTTATGACTTTATGTACAACTAGCCGCTACCGGCAACTTCGCTCGCGACAAATTAAAATACATTAAAAATACTAACCTGACCAGCACTATCGAATCTTTGTTTAGTTTTACCATCTGATTTCCTTTTTCGTAACTGGCAAACAACTAGCTGGTAATTTTATAAATGATATCCTTCCAAAGATTTGCATTTTAACTTACCGGACCGTTTTTTTTTGGGGGGGGGGGTGTAGAGCCCTAAGCTTGGATGTGGACATTATCAGGTCTATATGTGATATGTAAGCTCTATTCATGCAAAATTTTAGCTTAATCGGTCCAATAGATTATGCGTGATGTAACTCCAAATATCCATACATACATCCAAACTTTCACATTTATAATATTAGTAGGAATTACAAGCAGCATATATAACGAGTATAATTATTGATATATCAAACATATAATCACATGGTTATAATGGATATATAGCTAATTCCCTTGTGAGCAAAATAGATTAAATTACAGATTATAAAAATAACTTTTTCGACCAGACCGATGGTGACGCTGACGGGTAAACAGTTTATATGTGAGAGCGGAATAGAATTACTCACCCCTTCCACCTGGCTGCAGCAAACTGCTCCATCTAGGCAGACGTCATTGAATCATTGATTTTCACAAACCTAAATTCAAAATCGTTATGGGTCTGATAGGGCTTGAACAATCCTAAAATATGGTAACTTCGCTTTTTTAAGGATATTCTTTTGAATGAAATACAAGAAAAAAGCTAACGATTTTACACCAGTTTCGATTTGTTTTATGAAAAATATTGTTAATTGAAAGCCATTCGGTTGAAATAAAATATTATATCAAGCTAAAAAATATTATCAAAATAATTTTATAAAAATGTAAATATAAAATATTATTTAATAACCTAGCAAGAAAGGGCGGCATTCTCAGCAGGGAGTGCTATAAACAGTTTACTGCTGGAGATACCGGAGCGAGATCACTATTCTGTACAGTATTTCAACTGAGTATTCGTTGTTTATTGTGTTTTCATAGCTCATAATGTAGCATTATCTGGCTACAGGGGACACTGTTAGAGCGTAGTATAAATCAAAATACTATACCAAAACATATATATGACCAAACTTAACATTTGTATAATTTAATAACCTAGCAAGAAAGGGCGGCATTCTCAGCAGGGAGTGCTATAAACAGTTTACTGCTGGAGATACCGGAGCGAGATCACTATTCTGTACAGTATTTCAACTGAGTATTCGTTGTTTATTGTGTTTTCATAGCTCATAATGTAGCATTATCTGGCTACAGGGGACACTGTTAGAGCGTAGTATAAATCAAAATACTATACCAAAACATATATATGACCAAACTTAACATTTGTATAATTTAATAACCTAGCAAGAAAGGGCGGCATTCTCAGCAGGGAGTGCTATAAACAGTTTACTGCTGGAGATACCGGAGCGAGATCACTATTCTGTACAGTATTTCAACTGAGTATTCGTTGTTTATTGTGTTTTCATAGCTCATAATGTAGCATTATCTGGCTACAGGGGACACTGTTAGAGCGTAGTATAACAAATAAAATGCATTCTTACAATTTATCTAAGAAAAAAAAGTGGTACAAATAAAATACTTCATTCAAGTAATGCAATGAAGTACGTATAATTTAAAGATTTTAAGTTCAAGGTTAAAATAATAACTTATTTATCTTTTACTGGCCTTGATAAACGTAACATTAGTAGTTTTTGAAAAGAAATATTTTGGGAGAAGTAAAATTATTTTCTCTATTGTATCATACCATTTTAATTAATAGTATTTTGTCAGTTGTTCTATCTAGATAGGGATTTTTTAGAATAAGAAATAGAAAAAATTTGACCTTATAGTCATCATATCAACCCGAGGATCCGATATGTACATTGGTTTATTAAATCGAACATACCCGACCTAATTATTATGATTCACTGAGTCCGTCATTGTAGTCCTACAGAGTTCTACGTCATTATCATTAACGTAATTACGTGATCTGAACTCAAATTTTTCAAGTTTCAAAACACTTATTCTCAAGAAAATCCTGGCCACACTGCTAGAAACAGTTACCAGTGGTATTAGTCCATCAAAACCAACTGTAAATGTTTATACACCGCATTGTGGTATTATTACTTAATTATTTAGTTTAACTGAGAGAAAATAGTATTCATTTGCATAAGTGAACCCATTTAAAATGCAAAGCTAGTTAGTTAAACTATTTATTTATAGAATTTAAAACATTTCAGAGAAATGTATCAACTACGTAAATTAAAAGTGCAATAATAATGCTTAATGTACAAGGTGCACTGATGAAGTTATTGTGATTTGGTTGAAGCTTTTAGTATTAGACTTAAATATTCCATACGCAGCACACTGACAACAAAAGCTCAATAAAAGTGTAAGAATGAGGATGAATTATTCAATACACGTTGAAAAGCGATTCTGCTACTTCACCACCTTGGACATTTTATAACGAGGATTCTCGAACTATAGGCTATCGTATAACATGAAATGTAAGTGAAATAAAGTGACAATAAGTATTATGTAAGTTTTACTAATCTGTTAAAACAAGGAAAAAGTTTTCCAGTCTCCTACAGACTACTGGACATTTATTTTTTTAAGAAATTTTAGTATGTTTTAAATCGACTGAGTAACAAGGTTAATTTATTTAAATATACGGGTTGTTTCGAGATGATTGTAACTAACTTTGCCAAATGATTCCTTACATCAAGGAAAGTAAACTATATCCCATCAACATTCGTCCGGAAACCGTTCGTTTTAGACTTACAGCCAAAATTTGGGTTTTTACGATTTTCAGTGTACTTTATTTTTGTTTTGGACAAAATAAACTGATCCTATAGCATTATATTCATTATTAGTACATGAAAAGATAGGTAATTAGCAGTATAACATATAACAGTAGTTATACCTTCCACAAAAGTAATAGGTGCAAGTTAGTCTCACTTTAAATGTAATTTGTATTTTAAAAAAAAGTCAATTTTAAAGTTAAATTTAATTTTTTAAACGTTGTCAATCGACAATTATGATGACCAATCACGCTGAAACTTCATCAAAAGTTTTCTTTTTCTATGGAGAACAAAACGTCATCATTGGTTTATAAGAAATAATAAAATTTAAACTTGGGAAAAACACGATAACTTGCAACGGTACAGAATTTTCTTTTAAAATTGCATAAGCGCTTAGCTTTTGCTTAGGGGTTTACACAATTGTTCTGATGCACAGAATGAGACTGTTGATATGTATTTTTGATTTGTTTGATACTTTATAGTGTGTGTTTCAAATTAAGTAAATTATAATTACAAAATAAGTGTACACAGTGTTTCTTTTACTTAATTCTGAAAATAAATATCAGAAATTAATATTTTTGCAAAAGTTTGGCAGTCAAAAATATGTAACGGAAAAGATTACAACTCATGTAGTATACAGAATGAGACTGTTGGCAAGTATTTTTTATTTTGTATTAATTTTATTAGTTTTAATTTTTTTATTAATGGTAATGTCTTATGAATAATAAAGTTTGTTCTTGGAAAATAAGCCCATGAACACCATTGAAGTGTATGAGAACTGGCAGTATTTGGGTTTTGTTTGTAAATTATTGTAGAGTTACGAACAATTAATTTTTTTTAACATCTATTTTACGAAAAAGTATGCAATTTATTTGTTATTCCCACAATTAGGTAAATAATAGTATATTATTCATTTGAAATCTTTTCGTTACAAATTGTTGACTAACTTTTACAAAACTATCAACTACTGATATTTATATTCAGAATTAAGAAAAAGAAGCGTTTTGTTCAAACTTACTTTTTAATTATAATTAATTTAATTTGAAACACACTCTAATAAGTTTCAAACAAATAAAAAAAAATCATAACAGCAGTCTCGTTCTGCCTATCGGAACAATGGTGTAAACCCCTAAGCAAAAGCTCAGCGCTTATGCAATTTTAAAAGAAAATTCTGTACCGTTGCAAGTTATCGTGTTTTTTCCAAGTTTAAGTTTGATTATTTCTTATAAACCAATGATGAAGTTTTGTTCTCTATGAAAAAATGAAACTTTTCGTCAAGATGCAGCGTGATTGGTCATCATAATTGTCGATTGACAACGTTTAAAAAATTAAAATTAACTTTTTTTGGAATACAAATTACAGTTAAAGTGAGACTAACTTGCACCTATTAATTTTGTGGGAGGTATAACTACTGTCATCTGTTCTACTGCTAATTACCTATCTTTTCATGTACTAATAATGTATATAATGCTATAGGATCAGAGTATTTTGTCCAAAACAAAAATAAAGTACACTGAAAATCGTAAAAATCCGAATTTTGGCTGTAAGTCCAAAACGAACGGTTTCCGGACCCATGTTGACAGGACATATTTTTCTTGCCTTGATGTAAGGAATCATTTAGCAAAGCTAGTTAGGCTTATCCCAAAACACCCTGTATTTGTTTCCTTGCTGAATATACATACTCTTTTAAGTGAGTATAATAATTCATAATGACCCAACTAATAGTAATCCTGTCCGTAAATGATACAACTTAAAAATTATGAGAAAAATAAACTAATTAATATATTTGGTAGAACTCGTTTGAAATATAACGAGTTCGCACGCAGTACGCTGACGTGAGGGAAGTGAATTTCCACATAAAAAACTTTTAAAACTCAAAATCAGTGTAAAACATACATTTATTTCAATTTGTATTGAATTCTGAAAACATTGATTTTTTGGCTGTTCTGATGCTCCTGGTTCCATTTACCTGCAATGCTGAGAATACAATTTTGCGCATTATAAGGTTAGAAAAAGGTCCAGTGAGGCTTGAAAATAGGTGTGAGGTTGCTGGGGATGATAAAAGTACACCAACAAATGAATAACAGGCTTTTCTAATGTAAAACCCCCATAAGACAACGTACTGTGTTTGGTCAATACACATTTTCTTTTATAACTTGGTAAATAGTTATGCTAAAATGACGGGAGAGGGCTTAAACGTTTTGGCTCACTAATTCCCATGTTTTTACATAGATTAATTTTACATCTGGGGCTTTTCTGACCCTCTTTGGGCCCAAAAACTCAAATTTTGAAAGATTAATCCCCAAAAAAAGGGTTTTAGAGTTTTCCAATTGTTTTGCCCAACGAACCTGTCAAACTGATTATAGAAAGGAATGTCTCTACCAAATTTGAAGTAAATCGGACAAAAAATGCGACCACTAGAGTGCATACACACACACACATATATATATAATTTTGAACGTCCCCCCAAAACGTGTTCAGGGGGTCACGTTAGGAACTTCTATGGTGGTCCCGGACTTAAGTTTCACCGTGCGGGTCATGCTAATAGTTCACTTTCACTAATAACGAGTATTATTGAGCTTGCGGATATGTGTGAACTATAAAAAACTATTTTAACTATGTAAATGATATACTTATTAGCGATGAACTAATTCTTGATAGGACGCGGTCTAAAGGTCACGGTTATACGGTATCAGAGGTCAGTGTCAAAGTCGTTTTAAGTTCAAATCCCCACCGGTGAAATCCTCACAATCAAACAAGTTAAGAATTATCAGTTGATTTCCCATGGGCACCCGCAAGGGGAGGAAGGGCCCCAGTTGTTACTCTATTTTACTGGAGTTTTCTACGTTTTGCAGAACAAGAGGTTAATTTTAATGGAAGACAGTATTGTTTACATTACTGCGTAAACGTTCTGAATAAACGTATAAAGGTATGTCCAATGGGAACAGACAGGACATACAAGAGAATCTAATTTTCTTGGACTCCTTGAGTAATGATACAATTTGTCTTTCTTTTATTTATCTTTGTAGTGCAGCTCTTAGTTCAGTGATCACTATAGGAGTATCCCAGCTATTATTTATGTTTTATAAAGAAAGGACTTGGACTCAGCCTCCTCGCTGAGACATTTACTATAATTTTCTTAAATTTTTAATGAGTCTCTTGTATTTATTTGGAAATACAATTATTTAGAAAATTTTGGTTTGAAACTAAATTGAATTCATGAAAGATAACTTTACGTTTGAAATTTTAAAGGAAATATCACAACATTTAAAGATATAACTTTTAACCTAGAGTCAAACTTTGAAATATGAATTGGATATACCGTACAACAAAGAATTACTTAAACGAAAACAAACGGTTTACATGTAATTTAAAATGAGTTAAATACAATAAAAAAAACATATAATTTAGGAAATTGTATCAACTTGGATTGTTGAAGTACGTTTTCCGATTGTATAACTAACTGGTAGATATGTTCATAATAAATAACGTTTAGGGAATTTGACTACTCTAACACACATTAGAGACATTCATATGCTTGAAATAGTGAGTGTAACATTTATATGTGAAGTGTAACACTTAAACATTGAATAGTTTTTAAATCAGCGGTTTATTATCACGGTCGTTGTAATTTTTACTCGCTCCCCACCACCGAGTTTCGCGGGTTGTCACAAAGCTTTATTGTAACTTTGTAAATCGTCCAGTGTTTCTTAATTCTGTGATAATCAACGTTATATCTATTACACATATTTATAAATTTTACAAACATTTGATGTAACATACTATATTTAAATTGTACGTGAAAAACGATTTGCGAATAAAATTAAATCAATAACATTGTAGAGTGAGCAAATTAGACCAGCAGGAATGTAAACAGTTTACTTTTTATGTAAACGAAATGTGATTACTTGCTCTTCATTTCAACTTGTGTTGGCGACATCAACATCTCTACAAATAATGACAATTGAGCTACAATTATTATTAAATTTGAATATGTTTTAAACAATATATGTCCTGTATTAGTAGATAATAGGTAATGTGGAACACGTATTACATATTGTACATATGTACATATGTGGTGTACATATTACATATTACATATTGATCGGATACATTAGATTAACATTAACCGGACAATTTTGATGCAAATTTAATGATAAATGTGTTTTTAATTAAATAACACTAAATGTACTGTAACGTTAAAATATTTAATATTAAATTTGTTAATAAAACCAAATTTCTGGTAATCGAAAGCTTGAATGTGAAAGATTTTTTGTTTACGATATGTCTATGAAACAGAAGAACAAATAAATCGGAGAGATATAGAGAATTAATAAATATTAAATTGAAATAGAATGGTAAAATTAAGATAAATAATTAATAAATCATTTATTGTATCTTTGAGGGAATTAGTTATAATGACAATGATTTACAATTATGGTCAGCACTCTAATGGTAATACAAATTTGTACTTTATACTAGTTTAGTTTAACCTATTCATGGGGCACAAGGAAGAAAAGACAACGATTAAATCGAAACGGAACAGGCACAAATTGAATTAGGCATGCATACTGTAGGCTTTGTATGATCAACAATTGCACTCAATGCATCATGAATTTCACACATTTCGTTATCACTTGCACAGACACTTCCGTTTGCGCCTCGTTTGTTCCTTAATTATTAATTCCCGTTCATTCACTAGTTACATTTAACATATCTATGCTCCCCCAGCCACATTAATAAAAACATATATTGATAATACAGACACGAAATCATGTATGACTTAACCACGAAAATGTGCTTTAAACATTAGGTAAAAGTATAATGTTAGTGTTTAATAAGTATAGCCATCAATGAAACGTTTGAACCACTGACCTCTCCTTAATGTAACCAACCTTTTTATAACGGCTCGTGCGTGGCGGCGTCAGTGATGATACCAGCGATACCTGACGGAATTACTTCATTCTTTTGGTTTGCTTTTGATTTGATTTTTCAATAATATGGACGGTATTCCAAGATAAATAGTTTCATTTGCCACTTAAAAGTTTTGTTCCGGCTATGTAAGTAGTCAACAGACCCATGCCAGAGGCACAAGTGTGTCCTGAAAACTCTGAGAAGAAGGTACTATGATTACTATGTGCTACTCTTACAAAAGGTCATCTGTGTAACAATTTTTCTTCCGTCTTTGGAAATCCAACCTAATCAATAATATCGCTCTGATATTGACTGATTAGATAACTGTCCATTGCCAAACTGCGTCAATCACAAAAAGTTATTTCAGACTGGTAGGGATCGCCGACTTACAATACGAACTGTGGTCAATGGTCACAGCTCAAATAGATGATATTCTTTTTTTACGTTTGGCAGATCCCTTAGAATACCTTTAGAAATAAACTCATCTTAATGTGCAATGTTTAAAGAAATCAATTTTATATTAAAATTATTTTGAAACTGGTTTAGTACTTGATAATACCTACTACTTTTATTTTGTTCACATGTAGGAAAATTATTGGTTTTAACCTTTGTCATATTTTGATCGTAATTGCTCATAGCAAATACTAGTGGGTGAAAACTCTGCAAACTATTTAACATAAAGTACTTTTAAGTCAAGTATATAAAGCAATATACTTTTCTGTGCTATATATAGGCCTTACCAATAACACAGTTTTTAAGAAATAAATGAGTCCCGAATTTACTTTGTATAATTACATGTGTTGCATCGTCATCAGTTTACTGCCAATCACCACTTTATCACGTCATCACTTTACATATTTCAACTCGGACTACATTGTTCATTCAGTTTGTATAGCTAATAATGAAGTATCATCGTGCCCTGAGCATTACAAACTTAAAGCGACATACAAACTTGATTCCATCCATGATATATAAATAATATGTTTATAATTATATTTAAACGTTGTATAGAGATTAAATTATTGGTTGTTTTTAAAATTTAAAAGTGACTAATAATTCAACGTAAATAAAATATTTATTTGACAGTTTCGGATTTTAGTTTACAAATCAAAAGAAATATATTTAAACACAAACATATCAATTTGGGATATAAATATTGTTATGAGAATCTTAAGATGGAAACTGACAAGATACCACTAGTTTAGGCTTTTGAAACTGTAATCATTAGACTATGTCAACATGAGGTCAAGCTGACTGGTGTCACACAATCCGTGGAAGAATTTAGGACATCACGGGTTAGGAATTTAGTAGGGGTTTAGGAGTTTAGTAGTTGGACTCTTTGTCGATCAGAAGAATCGGTGATTACGACGAACTTATAAACTGTACCTTTAGCGGGTTCAAACACGGCTGAAGACCCATGGATTTAGTCTCTTGCCAAACATATCCCGACGTGTATTTAAGTACAAGCATAGCTTACGTAAATGCCGGCTGACATTTCCTTGCTCCATTTAACATCACAAGTTTTAAGTAACGACCTGGTCATGACATTTTAATCAAGGAATTGTCGATTACAGGACAATTTGTATGTCAATCAAAATAAAAACTTTTCCTTCGAGTAATTTACCCATTCACTTCAACGATAACAAGGAATTTGTCCTTATTAACACACTAATATTGTTAATTTTATGGCAAAATCAAAGTATTTGTTCTATTAGTGATTTCGGTTGTTAATAAAGCTTGAATGATGGTATTTACACAAAGGGATCAGTTATTGATCAAGTAATAAAGGCCTTAACTGAAATACTATGAAAAAGCTATAAAATTGAATGGCAACCTTTCTATATAGTTTTTTCTTTATAAGATGCTGTTTTTTTAATTAGTAAAACGCACTACTACTCTTACAGAAATTTGTCGTGTGTTTTTAATCCTATTCCATATTAATTACAATATTATTTAAGTACAGTGTCAAGGGTTCGTAAACCAAACCACTCTGTTGTGCAAGCCATGCATCGTAAACACTAGTAGTAATTAGAGAGGGGACCGAATATTGGCGATACTTTGGTACACATGAGGTGATGACCGACACATGTATGTCGTAGCAAACAGATTATTGGCGCAATGTTTGAGTGGCACAGGTCAACAAACGTCGTAACTGCTATCATGAGGGACACATCTCGATTGTTTGTGGACATGCGAGCTACCCAGCTACCTAAACATTACTTAGTCATAAAATGCTCATTGATATATGGAAACATTATTTTACTATGAACGGCAATCAAAGATGTCAAAATGTAGGGTTATAATTATCTTTCAAAAGGTAGCAAAGGTAAATTATGTCTTTTACTTTGTTCTGAGCGATATTTTATTCAATTTTGTACAGGGTGTAAGCATACAAATTTAAGTTTGACTTTGTTTATTTTTATTCTCGGAGAAAAACGCCATTTGGTTATGTATTTTCTCAAAAGTGTATTTTTAATTTTTATTTAGAAGTGAATTAGATATTTTAAAAACAATTCTTAATAGGCTTTTACATTTGTTTTCCTTTTAAATTTAATGATAAATTAATAACAAAGGTAAAAATAAAAACTCTTACATACAAAACTGTCTGTGTATTAATTGATTTCTTCAATTTTATATCGGTGAGAAAAGCCCTGTGAGTTTTATTTTTTTAATGCTACAAATGAAAAATTTGGTCAATAAATTAATGATATTAACTAATCTTTTATTAACCGTTATACGAATATTATAAAACTAATATTACCATTATTTTTACTATTCTCCTACTTATATTTATTTAATATTAATTATTTATTTATTTTTGAAACATATTTTTTATTATTATTACTAATACTTTGTTTATCTTAAATAATACCTGGTTATACAATGTCAAAACTCAAAGATAAACCTATCCCTTTCAACGTCCGGGTTCTCATTAGAGTTGGTGTGAACAGCATCTGTGTCCGACAGAAGTCATTTCCTGCAATGGACCTCAACATATAACCACCACTGTATGTGGATGACATGAAGCCCCCACATATATCCAGCTAATAGTTAAGTAGAAGAGTCTCTTACTCGTGAGTTATGGCGTTACGATGACTGAATGCAACAAACGACGTAATTCACAACTACTATTTTACCTGGGAAAACTTGTAAATCTGTTCGTCCCACTGTTGTCAAAAAGGGGACTGATGGTGTTTTAAGTATAATATCAGTTAACAGCATTTCCGCGTTGTAACATCAAGCAACGTAATTATTTCGTAAACTATTTGTCAAAATAAATTTATAAAATAAACACTCTGTTGCTTAAGTTTATAATAACGGATCTTTTAAAATCCAATAACATATAGAGCAATATTAAATTAATATCAGTCTGGTATCATTGTATTGAATTTAATTTAATTATAACTTGTCAACCACCCTAGTTGATCACTCTGCAACATCGCATTGGTGAACACCGGGCATTTATACAAGACTAGAAAATCTTCCATGGAAAAGTACAATGGCATAATTTAACGTTAAATCGTCCAAAAGATGTTTACAACTATTAGAAGCCCATTTTATTGAACTGTACTAAGCCCATTTACTGGTATAGTTTACAAAGTCTCTACCTGGCTGCTAAAGTCGATCGCTTGAATTTTGAATTATGACGACATCTTCCAGGTGGTGAGATAATATCTAATGGCATATATTTTGATAACATTAGCTCAATTTAAAATGAAATGGTTAATTTAGTTTCAAAACACACTTCGGAGTTTTAAAATGCAAATATAATTGAAAATAGTTTCAATTCTCGCAAGTACGTTTCCTCTATAGTTGCACGGTGAAGGAGGAAGAACATTGTAAGACCAGTTACCCTTTTAAAAGAGAAATCAGGATCGTGGTATAGCTGTTTTCCATAATAATTTAATATTATTTCACAAACAAAATCTAAATTAAATCCGAATCTAATATTTGTAGCAGGAACGAAACAAATAAGTTCCGGTCAGCAAGCTTCGGCGGGACTTGAGGCGGGATTCTTCGGTCATTGCGTTCCCTTTGAGCCGCTGACTAATAATGAAGTACACAGTTTAGGTACTTACTTTGCGAACTGAATATAACTTTACCCATTGATCATAAAAAGCTAGAAGCCCATTTGATCGTACTTAAACTGGGTTTTTGTCAGCTTAATCAATGAAACCGTAAATCGTAGAGTTTCATAGAGTTTATTCAAGTATAATTAACCATCAACTGGATTCAAATTCATATCTCGGCTACATTTCCGTAATAAAATTTATAAGTCAACGTTTAGTTTTTTATTTTAGAATGTCATAGGCGTAATTACTGGCCATTAGCCCCTATCATTATTTATACACTCACTCCACCAAAATATGTCTGGCCTCTAATAATATCGCGATTAAGAGTTGCCTGTATATAATAACGTTGAATTGTACCAGGTAAACAATGACAAAACCGTAATTCTGCCACTTATGAGAATCATAATCATTAAAATATTAGTTTGTTTAGTAAACCTCTATGAAGGGGATATCGCTTCAATAAGTTGCTGTAGGATGATCAGCTGCTAAAATACGTAATAATAATGAGTTTTGGATAATGTGTGGGATTGTGAAAAGATATTTCTGACAGCAGTCCTTCGTGCATTGATGTTACTACCGCAGAACATGTTTACTTAAGGAATCATTAGTTATTGATATATGTTTATAAGGCCAGCTCCTTTTAAATAGAAAATGACACTGTACATTAGTTATAACAACAATAATAGCTGCTAGTGATTCCACTTTACATGTTTTAAACTGTATGAATTAAAAACGAAAAGACAAGCGAGTTAATAGCATTAATTTTGATTCAACTGATTGATTGTGTTTTTATATACGCACTTACGTATATTTTCAGTGACTCGTGCCGGTTAAAGGCAATTAAAAATCCAGGGCACGTGTATTATGACCAACGAAAAACAAGAAAAATAAATAAACTATTACAAATTAACACGATTCGTAAAACTTATTACAAATATAAAAGCAACAATGATAACGTTTACGGATGTAATTATAGCCACGTGTGTAGAAATTAATGACGTCCGCAAGATACAGCTAATCCTCATAACAAAAACCAATATCAGCCAGTATCAGGTTTCAAACCGCCGATGAAATCCTCACAAACAAACAATGCTAGAATTATCTATTGATTTCCCATGGGATTGCCTGGATGTTGAGAAGGACCTCACAGATCTTATTTACTATGTATTTCAGTTTGTTTACGTTTTGTGAGATGACAGTTTATTACAACGTAAGATTGTGTGTTAAGAACCAGTTCTGTTTAAACATGCGATCTAGCGTCGAAAATCACATTTTGCTTAATGCAATATTTTAAATGGATAACAATCTGAACACAAGCTCAATCCTTTACTTCTGTAATGGTATTGCAAATGGGGAAAACTCTTTACCTGTCACCGTCCTTTAATATCACAATATACTTTAGTGTATGAATCATATGTATTTTACAATACCGCCGTTGCAGCAAACCTGCATACACAGCGAATTTCAAATGGTACTTCACTAAGTCATGGAGCCACTTACCAACTTTAATGAAAGCATAATAAATAAGCGAGATATGCCATTTTATTTATTCCCCACTAGCTGTGTACCCGTCCTTCGTCCGGGTTGTATATAAATGTTAGATTAACTAAAGCAAAATCCACATGATTTTACAATATTAAAATTAAATTTTACACGATTAATGTACAATTAAATTAAAGTTAACGAAATGTACTGGAAGATAGTTCGGGTACTGTTGCTAAGTCGAGGAACTCTGTCGAGTAGTAAACGACGTGTGATTTTAGACTCCAAATCGGTACATGTTACACTTTGGATTCGCTTTTAGAAATAAAAGAACTCGAGTAAAAAAAAATATAAAAATATCGAGGAGGGGGGGAGGGGGGCATAAATATAAAATCGGGGGGGAGCAAAATATAAAATCGGGGGGCCAAAATAAAAATCGGGGAGAGAGGAGCAAAAATATAAAATCGGGGAGGGAGCAATATATACAATTGGGGGGGTAAAAATAAAAACGGGGGGCAAAAATATAAAATCGGGGGGGTCATTAAGATCGTGGGGGGTGCGCGCAGAGTTCCCCAATACCCCCTACTCTCGCCTATTGAAAAAAGAGTTTGAGTTGCCATTCGATTGGTTTTTTATTTCCATTATGAGAGTTGCTATTCAAGTAGGTTTAATTTCCATAATGATAAACACCTGTTTACAATATTTTAAGTTATAGATATAACTATCAAGTCATCATCTGGTTCAATATAAATAAATACTTTGTCCATAAGAATAACATAGGATCTTTAAAACCCCGTAGGGTAGTCCTAAGGTGATATCCAAAAATCCAATTAACCTAAAACCTTCTAACGCACATATAAAACATAGAAAAAAAGTTGCACCTAAATCAGTGCACCTGTTTCCCTGAGAAAAGCGAACAAAACGTGTCCAAAATCACACGAAATCACGTTTTTGAGCGGCCGCCATTATTTTTCCAAAAGCGGTATGCCGGTTTAAAGTACCCTAAAACCTTCTCACGCATGTATAGAACAAAGAAACAAAGTTTCATCAATGTCAGTGCACCCGTTTTCCGTGAAAAGCGAATAAAAACCCGTCCTTGAGCGTCACCGACAGACAGACAGTCAGACAGACAGAAATTAGATAAAACGCGTTTCTGGTTTTCTATGGTTTGAAACGGAAAAATATGCAAACATTTCATCATTCCAAGCAATGTACAGACGAAACTCAAATTTTATCTATATAGATAAGAAAAACATTAGGACTGAGTATGCAGGTTTGCTGCATCAAGGACCACAATATCTGGTTTTTATGCAAATAACAATGGATCACCTCCAGATGAAGCTACATACCAAGTTTTATCAATTTATGTTCATAAACAAGCAAGTTATCGCATATTTATTATTCTCCATTAGAATAAAATTATAGCTGCTGAGTACGCAGGTTTGCTGCCATTGGGACCACAAAAAATTAGTTTTGTATGCAAATACGGAATTGTGTAGCATTAAATCCCAAACATATAAAGACACATACCAAGTTTGATTAATATATGTTTATTAATAAGCGAGATATACAATTTTATTTATTCTCCACAAGATTAACACTGGACAACGTACTGTGTTTAGCACTATCAATATGTCGGTAACCAATTGACGTAGAGCAAGATCAAAATACCAAATTGTTTGTTTTTTAATCTGAATTTAATGGTGTAAACCGAAATTTGGGTTTAAAAATAATTAATGTAAAAAGTTCAAAAAACCCATTTTTGGGGTACAAAACCCCCCCAAAACCCCTCTTAAAGTAGAGCGACCTGTGTGGTTCTCGAACTCATGAAAATAGATGGGTTTCATGCCTTACATGTTTATACCAAATTTCATCAAGATCGGACCATTTTTACGAATGTTACCTTGCCTACGGACACACACAAACACACACACACACACACACACACACACACACACACACACACACACACACACACACACACACACACACACACACACACACACACACACACACATATACATACCTATAAATATATATACATACATATATATGAATTTGAACGAATGATGTTTTTGGCATCTGGGGGCTTCAAAACGAAAAGTTATCGTGGTCCCGGGCTTAGGTCTTCCCATGGTAACAGCTTCCTACGGTAACAGCTTCTTCCGTAAAGGAGAAATTCGCTAAAAGAGTGTTATTAAGGAAATTACCTTTACTCCATGAGAATTAGGAAATGAGTAAACCACCTTATATCCACTTTCACCTTATATTGCAATATTATAATTTGACGATGGTAAAATGTTCTATCAAGAACATATTTACTGAATGACTTCTATAACATTACTTATTACATTTTACATGTTACACATATTAATGAACACGGTCGACGTCGAATTGATTTTTAAAATAGCAAAAAAGGATCTTTATAGATCCCTTACCTCTTTTTGTCATAATATTTGTATTGTACATTGCACAGTGTTTATAAAATCAACCATGGTACAATGTGATACGTTTTTGTAATTAGTTAGTCATATTATTTTCTGTATTACTAAGTCTACTATATTGACTGAATCTTCTTTATTGAGTCTACTAAATCAATAACAAATTGAACTAAATAATTCGGTCATATTCAAATGTTTTTCACTCAAATGGAAAATATAGTACATCGATTGTTTTACTTGGTTCTCTCAACAATAAGTTATTTCGAGTGAACAGTTACGGACAGTGTAGTTCAGTTAAGTAGCTTAATCTCATTTAGGGACTAAGTTAGTGGTTACAAAACCGTTGAACTCTTGGATTGTAACTGTTTCGCCATAACAGTTAAATGGTATTAGATATAATATAAAGTATCGTAATTTATTACTCTCAAGCACCTATTCTCATGCCGCTTGTTTATTTATCACACAAACCTGTGCCACTGCCTGGTTTTATATTTTGTGATTATAACACTGTGATAGTATTGTAAAGTTGATTTTTTCTGTCGAGTATATAGGTCAGGTCAAGGACTAAGAATTTAAAGTAAAGTTTAATCACCCGCTGTTTGTGGCTGCAACTCATAGACGACTTGATCCCCCGTCCCACGTGACTTGCGTTCATAGCAAATCATTAGCACATTTCCTTTGAAAAAAATTGAGCAATTGGCATGACCCGAACGGTGAAAATTAAGCCCAGGACCACCATAGATAGAAGTTTCTAACGTTACCTCCTGAGCTCGATTTGGGGGCCGCAAAAAATTATATATATCAAAACATTAAATTCACATATTAGGTCCATTGATAAATATAATAAAGTAGAAGTATGTTTGCTCTATAGCGGGCGCATTTAGTATCCGATTTACAACACATTTGGTAGAGACATTCTTTTCTAATATCAGTTGGACCAGTACGTTGTGAAAAACTATAGAAAAACCTTAATCCCCTTTGTGAGGGGGCTTAAAAATTCAAATTGGCGTGTTTGGGCCCAAAAAGGGGAAAACAGTCCCAAATGTAAAATTAATCTTTATATTAATAGGCAAGCACAAAACTGTACCTCCTTTTTTCCCAGCAAGTGTGCATCGCATGATAAATTAACGCATACCGTTACAAAGAAGAATATATATTATAAATGATATGACGGTCAGAGGAACCAATTTGATGTCATTGAACTACTCACACATTCACTCACAGCTTCCAATCTGTTCCATACTAAGTAGTAGTATAATCAATCAAACATCTTCCAATGGATGAAAAATAATGCAAACAAAAAATTTACTAAGGATAGTTCAAGGATTTAATAATCGTGTAACATTTTATGTTTAAATTATATGTCAAGCATTTTTCAAATTAATGAAAAGCAATGTCATTTTAAAGTAAGCAAATCAGAGCCCGGCGGCGGCATAAACAGTTTACCGTCTGTGAAAACGAAATGAGATTACTTGCCCGTTTGACTGGTAATGACGATGTCAACAACTATCAAGAGAAATTGTGATTAACCTAAAATCAAGCAAAGCTATATAATTTAGTATATGTAACATTTATTCCAAAAACTATTAGGTTTGATAAACTAATTATATTACCTGTTTTGCAACGGATTGGTGTTTATAAAGGAGACCAATAATAATGTAATGCAACATAAAAATGTTAATATGAGATAACGATTGCTAAAGAGAAAAAACAGCCTGTTTGACTAAAATGGAACTGAAATAGCTTTGCGATCTATCTATGAAACAGAAGAAATTAGTAGCAGAAAGAGATTATTCTGAATAGTTTAGTTAAATTAAGGCAAGGAACCAATTATTAGTATGTAATGGAGTTCATCAATAGAATAATAAAGTAGTTTTGTCTGTGAAAAAAAATAGTTATGCACCATATAAACAATAGTTTCTAATAATCTGTTCACGAGAGAGGTAATGCAAAAATGAAGAGCAAATACCTTATTCGTTTGATTTTAAATGAAATTGGGGAAGAATCATAGACAATTTGTCCTTAATCCTTCTACGTAAGCATTTTATTCTCTCCAAGACTCTCAAACCAATTAAGAGGTGCTCCAGTTACGAAACATTTCGCGTTTTACCTGCTAACCTCACTGTTTCAAAAATAACTTTGAAATCTCTTTTCTCTAAGCGGGTTGTCCAAAATCTTTTATTTATGTCTTAATTTAAAAAGCAAATATACATAATAATACCAGTGAGAAGGGTTTATAAGTCACAAATACAGTCATTCAATAGGGTTAAGCAAATTTATATATTTAGTAGTTTAACTAATATTTTTATAGGTTTATTAATTTTTACCAAAATTCAGCTCACTAAAACGGCTAGGTACTTTTTTTTGCTCTGAGGGCGTACAGGATTTTTGTAATGTCCGAAGAATTTAGCAAGGATATGATTAGCTGATAAGATTATTCATAATAGTAACAGGTTGCACATATGTTTCAAGTTGTTTTACAAATAGTCATGTCAATATACAGTTTGTTTTCAGTAAAAAATGCTGGCATTATTGGATAATTGAACGAAGTGAAAGTATCCTTATACACAACTTCACTGCTTAGACTGGTAAGAGAATCAACTCAACTGGCGTGTCTGTGACCACTATAACTCGAGAATGCCTCCACAGTTAAACTTAAAATTTTCCAGAAAAACTTAACAGGTCAAAATCTCGGTCAAGTTCGTTATTCAGATAATTTCGTTCAGTATTAATCAAATTATCTTAAAACCAAATTTATTTTTTTCCCCATAAGAATAACATTGGAAGCCATTTTAGTGGTACTTGAATCGTTAAAATTTAGCCGACGTCTATGTTTCAACAACAGAGTAACAATAGTTAGTTTACTAGAGTATACTTTGTTATACTGGATAACAACAGTTTTTTTACCAACAAAAAACACACAAGAGAGATAAATCGAAGTATATTTGTAAGTTGTGAGCATATTTATTATTTTATAAATTATTAAGTGTACGTTTAAAAAAAAATATCCATACAGTTAATATTCCCTTAGTACGCCTACTCTGTGTAAATATCGTCAGTCGGACAGAAAATACCTTTGTGATTACTGTAGATGCTAAGATTTTAACTTAACTTATAAAATAGTTTGTTTTATTACATTTTCTTAGACAATTGGTAATATTGTGATAAAAAGTAATATTGTGTATTGGTAATATTGTGTGTGTAAAAAGTATACAAAGCCTCAATTTGTCTAGAAAGCGTTGATGAAGTTAGTCACAGTAAACAAACAACCTTCAAATTTATTTTTGTAGGACAATTATTTGCTAGGTTATATTTTCACTAAATTAATAATACAAATTGTCTACAATACCTAAAATACATTACCAGTAATGTAGTAGGTAACCACAATAAAAGCTGTAGATTATTCTAACCAAACAGCTTTTTTCGGGAGGTTATCTTGGAATGATTTGACATAGCCTAGGGTTGGATTACAGTAAGAGTAAGCCGACATTAAACTGGCAATACAATGTTGTAAAATACTTGAAACACATTACCAGGAATGTTGTAGTGAACAAAAATAAAAGCTTTAAACTATTCTAACCAAACTAAGCCTTTTATACAGGTTATCTGAAATGATTTGACAAATCCTAGGTTTATATTATAGTGAGCTGTTTTCATCATAAACTTGGACCTATGACTATAAAATGTAGGCCTATACACTTAGGCTACTTGTCATTTTAGAAGTTTCATGTACGGACTTGGGCCAACCCATGTTTATAGCATTTAATTTCATGATAGCCTAGGCTATTGAAACAATATATTGAAATCTCATTTTTTCATCTAAATAACTGGGCCTGACGATTTATTGTTAATCCTTAAGGATATTTTGACTTGGCGTATAGAAATTGTTTACATTAGTTCATATAGGAAACTCGCTGTTCTCTTAAAAGTTAAATTAACCACACTGCTAAAGTCACTGCTTAGCCCAAAATGCTCTGTTTGTTCTAAGATAACGCACCCATGCCAATCCTAACAACAAAAAGTGCCTGAAATCTTCAATTTATTTTAAAAATAAATAAATTTACGTATTCATACAACATTTACTTTGATAAAAACAAGTGATAAATGTATGTATGTTTTTCTACGGATAAAATGTTAAGACGGCGGCGGGATCTGAACCTGCGATCTTAAGCTCCAAGAGCCAGTGCGATACCTTTCAGCTACCGCGATAATTGATTCTTAGAGAAGTGACTATAACTATAGCTATATAGACATAAAATCCGGATTCTGGAGGCAGTTAAATGATAACGGAATGTATTCTGATGATGTTACTCAAATCAGATATTGAGTTTTTTATGAGACTCAATTTAAGTTTGATCATGTGTTTCAATTATCCTTATACGCGAGGAATGAGCGTACACCTAGTTTATCTTTTATTTAGGTATGTAAAAACATTTTAGCTGACGACGAGCATGAAAATCAATTATTTGTTATTTAATTCTTGCACGTCAAGACTATACCAATTTGTTTTGGTTGGTAAAAAAATAAAGTTTTATTTGTCACGTGGAATTACTTGTATATGAGTGATCGATAGTTAGTTATTTAGTTTTGTTTGGTTGGCACGCCGCCTAATTTAAAGTTGAGACGGAACGGTTAAAATAATTTTGGGTCGAGACCTTTAACCAGACACGCTCTTAGATAAAGTAAGTTGATTGAAAATTGTATTAAGCAATAATTTCTTGCACAATGTATTATCTCAAATGTATTCAGTACTAGTGATTTAAAACTATAATATTGTAAAGAAGAGGTGGTTTCTGTCTGTCTGTCTGTCTGTCTGATGTTCCGGGTGAACGCAAAAACTACTTAACCGACAGGGCTGTAACTTTACACAAAGGTAGATCTTGAACCCATGCAACACATAGGCCTATTCACTTCCTTAAAATCCCTTCGGGCTACACCCTGTGAACGTTCTAAGTTTCAATGTTTACATTTTATGAGAAAGTAAACATTCAGAAACTGTAATGCGAACAGTTGAGGGCACTTCCATTTGACAGCTTAAAGAGCAGAAGCAAGAACAACAGCTGTTTCAAGCTAACTAGAATGCAATTTTGTATTGACTATAGAAGGGTAAGGATACCCCTTGTGCGAAGAACGTGTACATCAAGTATATATATATATATATATATATATATATATATATATATATATATATATATATTTATTTATATTTATTTCAATATACCGTATAATTAATCTATATAAATAAAATTAGAGTTTTGTCTGTACATTGCTTGGAATTATGAAATTTTAGCATATTTTCACGTTTTACACCCTAGGGAAACCAAAACAAATCTTATCTCAATTTATGTCTGTCTGTCTGTCTGCCGGTAACGCTCAAGGACGGGTTTTTGTTCGCTTTTCACTGGAAAACGGGTGTACTGACATTAATGAAACTTTGTTTCTTTGTTCTATATATGCATGAGAAGGTTTTAGGGTACTATAAACTGGCATACGCCTTTTAAAAAAAATTATGGCGGCCAATCAAAAACGTGATTTGGTGCGGTTTTGGTAATGTTTTGTTCGCTTGTCACAGGAAAACGGGTGCACCGATTTTTATGCAACTTTTTTTTCTGTTCTATATGTGTGTTAGAAGGTTTTAGGCTAATTGGATTGTTTTAAATTACCTTAGGACACTGCCCCACAGGGTTTTAAAGATCCTATGCTATTCTTATGGACAAAGCATTTATTTATACTGAACCAGATGATGGCATAGTTATTCTATAAATAGGTGTTCCAGTTTTTTTTTTTAACGTTAGTAATAAATAACATAAGTGGATATATGATCTAAATCTATATTTGTCAGACTTATGCACTCACTGACATAGTGATCACTTTATTTAAGAAACGACAATGTCTAATGAGGATAAAATTTTGGATGGTGGTTCCCCTTATGCTGCAGATTTACAATAAGAATACGTTTAAAAAAGTCCTATAGGTCTCTTCGCTAATTTACTTTTATGGCAATTTTATGAGTATTACTGGACCTTTGTAAGTTACATTTCGGTAGGAACATAACTAATTCATCAGAACAAAACGCAAGCCTATTCCTGTTACGAAAATGTTTAAGGGCTTCGCCCCCCGGAATTTCAAAATACAATATTTTAACAATCTTGCATATACTCTTGGACTGATGGATCTGAAATTCGGTAGGAATGTAGCTGATAGCTCAGTGCAGACACTTACCTACTCCAGACACAAATATACTCAAGGACTCTGGCCCAATGACCTTTAATCTAAGCGTGTTAGTCATAACACACCAACTACTCAACCAGTAGAGCTGAAATTTTATGCCTTAAAGGAAATAAGAAACAACATCATGGGGAGTCACGGTGTTGTTCTCTGGAGATTTAACACAGACCCTTTGTCGTAAGTGAGACATGAGTGGACGAGTCTACGCCTCTCTAAAAATATATTTTATGTAGCCGACCACTGAGCGTCTGAACTTAACAGTAAATATGAAAATGTATTTTTGAGAAGATTAAGGGGTTGAACAGTTTTCTTATGCGCTTTTAAAAGTTGAGATTGGGACATTGAAAAACAAATTAAGTCTCAGAAACATCTATCCTTCACTCGGCACTATCGATGAATCACAGGATTTATTGATTGACAGTTTGTTACACCGAGGTTCATAAACAGTTTAATCTGGAAAGTGCCTGGCACTGTAATTGTGCCATCCTCACGTCCACCAATGAACAAGCAACGGAGATCAACACAAATGTAGGTCTATTCCAAAAGGAGGAACGAACATATACAATATTAAATACCGTTCATTTAACCATGACCAATTTTAGAACAGTTTGTATATAATGATTTAAATTTATTTAAATAAAATCAAGTAGTCAAATGTTTTTAAAACATATGATTTTTCCAAGTTTAAATTGTTTATTTACAATCATAATGAAAACAGAACCTGGCAAGAATGGTGATTTTAAAAGAGGTTTGTCAATGTTTTTAAAGTTTAATGTTTCGTTACATTACTATTAATTTATTGGAATGTAAAGATTAATGTATCAAAGTATTTAAAATGTTAAATTAAACAGGGTTAGTATTTTGTTGTACTTGAGTTCTTTTATTTCTAAAATCGAATCCAAAGTGTTACGTGCACCGATTTGGAGTCGCAAAAACCACACCGTTCACTACCCGACAGAGTTCCTCGACTTGGCAACAGTACCTGAACTATCTGCCATAGTATATTTCGTTAACTTTAATTTAATTCCACTTTAAAAGTGTAAAATGTAATTTTAATATTGTAAAATTATGTGGGTTGATAATTTTTTTAGTTAATCTACCATTTATATACAACCCGTACGAAGGACGGGTACACAGCTAGTTATATATATTCCTGTTATACCAATGTACGTAAAATCATTAGTTTTCACATGTGGTCGTAAAGTAATTATCGCAATCTTATTTTCATATCTCACTTCCATTTATTATATATATATATTTCGCTGTTAAACATTAAAACTAATTTAAACTGAATTATAAATTAATTAATCTTAAGTTTTGTACAATTTCCACAGAGAGTTCGTGTGTCAGGGCGGATCCAAGCCCCAAGGTGTCATCCGTCCAATCAGTAAGATTGTTCTTATTACTTTGGGTTCATAATTAGTATGGTTATGGAATTTTGGATTTAAACTGAAATTGTTAACGTTGTCCACTGTTTATTACAATATTTAATTGCCTAAAAAGGTGTCTTATCATATGGAAATGTTATGCTAATTTACTAAAGAATGTGTAAAGTTATTTTTATTATCTTGGTGATTTACAATATATAATATTCTGCTAATGTGCTGGTTTTATTTAAAGTACCCAAGGGTCTACAGTTCTGCTAAGGCTAGCCTTATGTTTGATAACAAGGTCTTGCCCACAAGGTTAAACCTAAATTAAACCAAATGTTACCCTAATTAGGTTTACTGTATTGGGTACAAGTCTCGGCTCAAGACGCAGCTTCTTCATTTGAATTATCATCAATGTAAGAAGTAGTTACTCCTGATTTTGACATAACAACTTTGATCTCGTCTGATAACAATGGAAGCTCAACAGTTTGCCGCAATTTTAGCCATTTTCAAAGAGCTACAAAAAGATCTCAGCAAATGTTTTCCCCGGCACAAGCTCAAGTCCAAGCGATTGTTTAATCAGCTGCAGGTACCAAAGAAACAGGTACCTTACCTTCAAACATATCAAATGTAGCTCCTTTTGAGATTTTCGATGCTAGACGGGAAAAATTCACAAGATACCTAGATAATTTCGAAAATTCCTATACAATGAATGGTTTAAGAGACGATAAAAACATTGCTAAACTTCTATGCGCTTCTGTGGGTAGTGAACATTTCAATAGTCTTTCTGCTTTTTTGAGTCCTAATAAACCACTTAGATCATTCAATTACAAATCTCTCTTAATTTCAAGAAACTATTAATTCCAAAGAAGAGTATTGTTGATTTCTGATTGTTTAGCTTTGTAGTCAGGCGCGATCTTTCAAATTGTGAATTTTCAGTTGATTGTTCGAACCTCGCATGTAAACAGTTGGTACCGATCGCCGATGTTTTCTTATGAGGACAATTTATCAGAGGGTTAAGGTACGATTGGCTTCGGGAAAACATTTTACCGTCAGACAAAACAACGTTTGATGGCATTCTCGAGAAAGCTATTGCTCTCGAAGCATCAACAATCGAGAGCAAAGGGTTTCATCAACATGCCAGTTCCAGTCAATCACACTTCAATTACACTGACTTTAACAAAATTACAATGTCCTCCAGACATTTCAGATTCTGCCAGAGTTCTGCCAGTCGTTCCCCCAGTCCATACCCCAATAAATTGCGATCCCGGCAGTTTAAGCCTAACTTCAAGGCCCTCGGAATTGAAAGTCTTTGTGTTAGGTGTGGTAGGGACGACAATAATACCTCCGATAGCAGAGTAAACAAATTAAAACTTCACTGCGGCAAGTGAAACATAGACATTTTTCTAGAATATGCATAACCACGCTGATGTCAAATTCACAAAAATGTAGCAAATCCGTTCATCTAATACTTTAGAATCGATCTCCGATGAAAACTGTTCCAGCAGCGAATCCTTTGATTATGGATTGCAAAAAACCAAAACAATCAACCAGAACTTCAATGTCATCGACTTGATCGATATAGACCATGATTCAGACATGATAGACTATGTCGACTTGAATGGGAAATCTCAACGTTTTGAAGTGGACAGCGGAGCGAAATTTTTCTTCTTGCAAAGAACGACTTCGACAGCTTGAATTTGAACATCCCTGTTGTACCATAAAATTTGGCTTTTCGATATTATTCTGGTGACATCATCACACCAGAGTGGAACGTCTTAATCACTGTCACATACATTGATTAAGAAAGACAAACAGTTATGTCAATACACAATTTTTTCTGTCCACAATGCGTGCATTTATTTAAGTATTTAAAGACTTTTTAATTTTAAATGAAACACTGATAGAAACGCAAAATCTTTAATGACTGAAACCCTCTCTTTAATAATATTTTGAAATCTAATTTTTGTGTTCCGCACATATAGCGATCAGTGAAATGTTTGAATCATCAATCAATCCAACCTTTTCATATCGGAGCGTGACGGCGCGGCGCGGCGTCAGGCATGACACCGGTGGTTCCCAAAGCAATTATTTCACTCTTTTGTTTTTCTCATGATTGATTTTCTTTTATATTTGTTGTCATTGGTATGAATCATATTATAAGGTAAAGCGTTATATAAAAGTAGCGTCCAGATGAGGCTTTACCTTCAGCATTAGTCCGATAATATTAGAACAATCGCCTTAAAAAGCTCTTAAGACTCTTGAAGTTCATAAGACTTGGTGTGTTGAATTTTGTAAAAAAGTATGGGAAAAAGCATACAATTGTAAATGTTTTGAAAATACTAGCAAATTTTGTATTTAAAAGGTTTATGGAAATCATAACAAACCAAAATAAATTATTATTATTATTTAGGTTTTTTTTGTGTCAAGTTTGCCTTTTCCACGTTTTGACCTTGAAAGAATTAAACTATGTATACAGTTTTATATGTTTTAAATAGTTATTTTGTTCTAAAACAACTGTCATGTATAATATCAGAGTAAAGCTAAGTTTATTACACTAAACAATTTCAATCGGAAACAAGATACATTTATTGGTTTAGAAAATACATAATGTTCCATAAATGGCTTACCTAGGTTTTACAAAAAAAATTTTAAATGTAGGCTAAATCTTATATTTTTGGAACCGACATATTACAAGCTCAGTTTTAGACAATTCTGTAATAAACTGTTAAAGTACAACAGTTTTTCTTGGTAATATCCATGAACGCTTTTAAATGTAATGCTTAGTAGTCATATTGAAATTATAATTCTTCATATGTTAAGGATTACCGCAGGGGAGATGAAACGCACTATAAAATGCAATTTTCACAAGAAAGTCATATATGTCTTAAGTGGTTTCATTACTGAAGCATTTTATATTAATAGGCCCGAGGTGATACTGCGTGTATAACTGTTTTATGCAATATCTTGTAGTATATTGAGCAGCACTCACCACTGTTGTGACTAAGTGAAGTTCTTGTCTGGACGCAAACAAAAGAATGAAAAAACAACACAAAATACGAAAAAAGTTGCACGAACACAACCGCAAACTTAACATTTTAACACGACTACGTTTCACGACAATCAAAAGTCCCGCTTTTAAGCACGTTTACCGCAACGAGATGGCTGATAGCGGATTCGGTTCGAACGTCTAACTAATCCATCTATTTCGTGCAGCTGGTAAAGTTTGTTACTTTACTAGTTTTCGATTTAAAATCATATTGTATGGTAAATTGTCCTAGAACGATTTATATAATACCTTTATTATTGATTTATTAGGACTTTATCGCTTCTAGTGGTTAGGACACATCCAGCGATAGGTAAAGTCCATATAAATTAACGATAAGTTCAAATCCATCCCTATTATGAGTTTTGAAAATACAGAATTCAGTAGCAAGTTGTTTTTTGTTTATGAATCAAGCAAAATAGTCCCTAACCGGACATGCTACGGAAAATAGTTCACCATCAGGATCTTTTTGTGCATCATCCTCAAAAACATTGGTTGTTGTTGATACTCTTCAAATAAAGTCATGTGTCCATTTTGATTGTCATGTGCCCTGACACCTTGATTGTATTTGGCAGAAATGTTGAGTATGATGTGTATGATACTTTTAAAGTTTGTATGCTTAATATAATTAATGAATATAAATAATGCTCAACATAAAGCAATCTAGGTAAAGTAAAATCAACATAACAGAATTGTTTAAACATTTGTAAATGTTCCTATATTATGTGCGTACTTCTTGATCTATCAAAATAATCAATAGGAATATTTATTAGTTTTTTTTTTCAAGCGAAGACAGCCGCACAATCCTCAATAGGGTGGCTCGTCAACAGTTTACTGCCAGAGATAAAAGAGTAAGATCAGGTGTCTGTGCAATATTCCAACTCGGGCTACGTTGTTCATTAAGTTTTCAAAGCTCATTGTGCAATATTATCTTGCCTCGTGCATAACATAGTGGCACATACGTTTTTCCATTCATTAAATAATATAGAAAATACTTTGCATTTATTGTTATTTAATTAAACATTTTGGTTTGATATGTAAAGTTTAAAGTGTCTGCCGATTTCTAACCAATGTGATACTTTGTCATTTTAGATTTTAGTTTAGGAATTAAAAGCTAGTGGTTTAAGACAAAATGTGTTTAATTCCTATCCAACAATTTGTTTGAGTATCGTTTTCCAGATGCATTGGAAATACAAAACCGGCAGGACACCCTCATGTGTCGAGGGCTTTGGAACTGTAAGAGCCATGTGAATGTCACAATGCCGGGATACAAACTTTAGTCACACCTATGGTGGAACTGTGTTAAAGCCACTCAACAGTTTCACACTTTGAAAATCGAAAGCGGCGATTATGATGTCCAGGAAAGTGGTGATTACAATTCATCTTTACGAAAATATATTATTAAAATTAAACAATAATACATTAATTCTATAACAATTAAACCTATTGAGCTGGATTCAAACATGACCTAACACTAACGAAATTTGTCGTATTTCCAAAGTAACCATTATATCCACATATTTGTAAAAGGGGCTTTAGTACACCTTAAGTTTAGCTCTCATTGTGCTTTATATGTCATCTCAACTTAAAACATTAAAAAAGGAAAGACGCTAGCGCCAAAGCAAAACCAAGTACTCAATTCTTCAGTATTTTAACATTGTAAGATAATTCACTATGTACAGTACATAAGGCATTTAAATATATTTTTAAAGCTAGATAAATGGGGCATTAATTCCCTTTTTTGAACGACGAGAGAATTCATACACAACTTTCCTCTCAAAATAGCATGAAAATATAAAAATAAAATAAATGTCCTTGAGTTATTAATCAAACAATAATCTAATTTTATGATTTCAGGAATATAAATATGACTAAATTAAATATGATTATATTTCAGGATTATAATTGTATAATTAATTGCTGTATAATTGTAAAAACTAAACCAAGCGGATGGTTTAAGGTGAAGCCATAAGTTTCTTTATTTGTAACCTTCTTTATATGTTCATTAATTCTATCTGTAACGGGCCTTGAAGTTTGGCCTACATAATTCCTGCCTCATGAACAAGGGATCTGATAAACAACATTCTTTACATTTTGAATTTTATTAACTGGTTTTTTTTAGTAAAGTGGCTGCGTATTGTTTCTTTACATCTAAAAACTGTTCTAATGTTGTGCTTTATATTGACCCTTCTTATTTTTTCCGGTAAATTTGTTATTTATGGAATGCATACTGTCGTTATAGGCTTTTCCTTAGTGGTGATATCTGAATTCGGGACGATTGTTTGTGTTTTGTGTGTGTACGTCGTGTGTTTTGTAACTTCTGACAAGTCCCGGAGAGAGAAAAAATAAGGTGAGTGCAAAAAGAATAATAAATAAGGTGAGTCCATAAAGAATAATTAAACAAATAACTATTTCTTGAAATTCAAAGGTAACCTATAAGCATTTTTATGATTGTTCAGTGGATCGACTAATTATAAATAATAATAATAAAAAACAATAAGACATTTATAGCTTTTTATACTTTTAATTTTAGATCGTAGATTTAAATAATTATTATAATATAAACAAAAACTTTTTTAGTTAAATTCAATACCAAGACACAATTGCTTGCACAATAACCACTCCAGGAGGATAATAAAACGATTGTAAAATAAAATCCATAATCTCAACAATGGTATCACAGGCTTATTTGCCACATAAATCACACAATTCATAATCAGATTATTAATATTAACATCACTTTCTCATTTATTAAAGATACTTCACCAATGGAAGATATGTTAAAAACTCGATAATATAATCGATTTTAATAAAACAAACCTAACTAATATTCTTTCTACTATTAAACTCAAACATACACAAACTCTCATGGTCATGATTCTCAATATACTAATGTCAGTTCTTTATAATATTCTCTCTGTTTTATGTTTTCCTGAATAAGCTTTAAGGATAAATAAATATAAATATATATATATATATATATATATTTATATTTATAAAACTCCCGTGAGTTTAGTGAAGTTGGGACTGCAATAAATATCTCTTTTTGGGAATCAAAAATCCTTTTTAATAACGGTATCTTCACCAAACCACTCTGCTGTGCCAGCCACACGTCATGAACTCTTCCAGAAATTAGAGAGTGGCCCGATTCCTAGGAATACTACGGTACACACCAGGTATCCATAACGAATGCATGTCGTAGCAAACCAATTATTGTTCCACTGTTTGAGTTTATACAAGACACAAGTCAACAAGTGTAAGACCTTGGAGGCACATTTGACACATGCTGTAGCAAACCGATTATTGTTGCATTGTTTGGGTGTACGCAAGGCGCAGATCAACCAAGACGTGCATCACCTTGGGGGAATATTTGACACATTGATGTAGCAAACCGATTATTGTTGCATTGTTTGGGTGTACACAAGGCGCAGATCAACCAAGACGTGCATCACCTTGGGGGCACATTTGACACATTGATGTAGCAAACCGATTATTGTTGCATTGTTTGGGTGTACACAAGGTGCAGACCAACCAAGACGTGCATCACCTTAGGGGCACATTTGACACATTGATATAGCAAACTTATTATTGTTGCATTGTTTGGGTGTACACAAGGCACAGATCAACCAAGACGTGCATCACCTTGGGGGCACATCTGAAACATGTTGTAGCAAGAAAATTATTGCTGCATTGTTTGAGTACATTCATGACATGGGTCAAAGCGAGCCAGACCTAGGGGACAAAAAATATGGTGACCAACGTACGTTTTATCAAACAGATTGTTTTTGTATTGCTTGAGTGTACACCTGATACAGGTTAGACTAATCAAACCTTGGGGGCACATCAGGTGATGGACTATTATCAGAAGCAGGAAAGATGAAAGTTGGGATCCACCAATAATAGTGCTCTACGCTGTCACTGTTGCCATATTGAAATTGAAAAATTTACTGTGGGTATAATGTCATTTACCTGGTGTTTAGTTTGGCAATGTAGCACGTCTAAGATTGGTTGATAGCCCTGCAAACCACGCTCTCAACTGTCTTCTCTCCTTTCCGCGAGAATACATACGTCATAGCGAACAAATTGTTTTTGCGTTGTTTGGGTGTACACCTGACATAGGTCAACACGAGTCAGAACTTGGGGACACATCAGGTGGTGATCAACGTACGTCATAGCAAACAGATAATTGATGCATTGATTGAGTGTACACCTGACATACGTCAACACGAGACAGAACTTGGGGACACAGCAGGTGGTGTCCGACATACGTCATAGCAAACAGATAATTGATGCATTGATTGAGTGTACACCTGACATACGTCAACAAGAGACAGAACATGGGGACACAGCAGGTGGTGTCCGACATACATAGTAGCAAACAGCTTATTGACGCATTGTTTCAGTGTACACCTAACATAGTTCAACACGAGTCAGAACTTGGGGACACATCAGGTGGTGATCAACGTACGTCGTAACAAACAGATAATTGATGCATTGTTTGAGAGTACACTTGACATAGGTCAACTCGGGTCAGAACTTGGGGACATATCAGGTGGTGTTCGAGATACGTCATGGCAAACAGATTATTGATTCATTGTTTGAGTTAACACTTAACATAGGTCAACACGAGGCAGAACTTGGGGACACATCAGATGGTGTCCGACATACGTCGTAGGAAACAGATTATTGATGCACTGTTTGAGTGTACACCTGACATTGTTCAACACGAGTCAGAACTTGGGGACACATTAGGTGGTGATCAACGTACGTCGTCACAAACAGATTATTGATGCATTGTTTGGGTGTTCACTTGACATAGGTCAACACGAGTCAGAACTTGGGGACACAACAGGTGGTGTTAGACATACGTCACAGCAAACATATTATTGATGCATTGTTTGAGTGTACACTTGGCGTTGGTTAACACGAGTCAGAACTTGGGGACACATCAGGTGGTGATCAACGTACGTCGTAGCAAACAGATAATTGTTGCATTGTTTGAGTGTACACTTGACATAGGGCAACACGAGTCAGAACTTGGGTACACATCAGGTGGTGTTCGACATTCGTCACAGCAAACAGCTTATTGATGCATTGTTTGAGTGTACACCTGATATAATTCAACACGAGTCAGAACTTGGGGACACATCAGGTGGTGATCAACGTACGTCGTCGCAAACAGATTATTGATGCATTGTTTGAGAGTACACTTGACATAGGTCAACTCGGGTCAGAACTTGGGGACACATCAGATGGTGTTCAACATACGTCGTGGCAAACAGATTATTGATGCATTGTTTGAGTGAACACTTGACATAGGTCAACACGAGGCAGAACTTGGGGATACATCAGATGGTGTCCGACATACGTCGTAGGAAACAGATTATTGATGCACTGTTTGAGTGTACACCTGACATTGTTCAACACGAGTCAGAACTTGGGTACACATCAGGTGGTGTTCGACATTCGTCACAGCAAACAGCTTATTGATGCATTGTTTGAGTGTACACCTGAAATAAGTCAACACGAGTCAGAACTTGGGAACACATCAGGTGGTGATCAACGTACGTCGTCGCAAACAGATTATTGATGCATTGTTTGAGAGTACACTTGACATAGGTCAACTCGGGTCAGAACTTGGGGAAACATCAGATGGTGTTCAACATACGTCGTGGCAAACAGATTATTGATGCATTGTTTGAGTGAACACTTGACATAGGTCAACACGAGGCAGAACTTGGGGATACATCAGATGGTGTCCGACATACGTCGTAGGAAACAGATTATTGATGCACTGTTTGAGTGTACACCTGACATTGTTCAACACGAGTCAGAACTTGGGGACACATCAGGTGGTGATCAACGTATGTCGTCGCAAACAGATTATTGATGCACTGTTTGAGTGTACACCTGACATAGTTAAACACGAGTCAGAACTTGGGGACACATCAGGTGGTGTCCGACATACGTCGTAGAAAACAGATTATTGATGCACTGTTTGAGTGTACACCTGACATAGTTCAAAACGAGTCAGAACTTGGGGACACATCAGGTGGTGATCAACGTATGTCGTCGCAAACAGATTATTGATGCACTGTTTGAGTGTACACCTGACATAGTTAAACACGAGTCAGAACTTGGGGACACATCAGGTGGTGTCCGACATACGTCGTAGAAAACAGATTATTGATGCACTGTTTGAGTGTACACCTGACATAGTTCAACACGAGTCAGAACTTGGGGACACATCAGGTGATGATCAACGTACGTCGTCGCAAACAGATAATTGTTTGTGTGTACACTTGACATTGGTTAACACGAGTCAGAACTTGGGGACACATAGGTGGTGTCCGACATACTTAGTAGTAAACAAATTATTAATTATTTATAGTAGTTTTATATCTTTTATAGATTATCAAGCTTCAAATTGCTTTTAAAATCTTATTGACCCTATCAATATAATTGAAATTAATGGCAAATGAAGTTGTAATGTACCGTGTTAATAGGCTGAGGAATGCCGAAGTGGATTCCCCAGAAATAGAGACAAACTGAATTTAAAAACTATTTTGACTACAACAACAGTTTTTGATTCAGCTGCATTATCTAATATGTTAGGTAATATACTTTATATCAATTTTTCTAATTCAAACCGTTTTAAAAGAGTTAACTCAAGGTGTGGAACTGGTAAACTTTTTAATTAAAACCAATCATTATCAAAAACAAAATTTGTTAGCAGATGAGAAAAAGATGATAATGATAATGAACTAGTAAAACTCAACTAAAGCTAAGTATTTAAGCAAAGGTGTGTTTAAAATACGTAGGCTCATTCGCCTTCCGAGATATATCCATCAGTTCACGCATCAAAAAACTATACATTTGGTCTGCTTTTTAAATCTGAAAATAAAATTTGGGGTTGGAAACTTAGGTTGGAAACATTATTGCTTTGAATGGAAAACAGGACATTATGCTTTGAAGTAAATTCTAACATTTACGGGGTATGAGGTTCCAGATAAGCTTAATGCATAACCGTAATGACCCAGAAATTACACTAGTGTCTTATAATTGAATGTCTGATTATTTATCGCAGATATTGTGAAAACCTTTTAACTATCTATATTATTCGCTAATGTGTTTAAGTTTTGGAATATGTGATTACACTCAGTGTTTCCAGCACCATATTTGTTTTAAATCTGGTCCAGTGATTTGATAAACGATGTTGATTCAGTGGTATCAAACAGCAAAAGGAAACACGCATAATTAACACCTCCATTAGACAAGCAGTATGCGAGTTGTACAGCTATGTTACACGGATTCGAATGACATTTCTGTATTTTATTTGCATGTTTGTAACTGATTTGAAATATATTCAAGTTGTACAGAAATAAATATATTTTCAAAATCAATTCGAATTTTAAAAAATTCTATTGAATACTATCCCGACGCAATAATGAAATTCCTAACTTACGTGACAGTGCGGTGGGTTTTAACCTTGATTAAAAAATTAAATTGTCTGTGTGGACAGCGATAAATTATTTATAATTTATAAAATAATTTCATCCATTAGCTCTGCAGTTTAGCAAACTTTTCTTTGCAGTTGTATATGTCTCAAAGGAGATCCTACAGTTCAGCCCAGTAATTTAACCCTGATTCACCACTCTAATGGATGGAGTATTGAATTCGAGGTAAAAGATTTTCTTTTTTTGTACACGGCAGACATTCATTATATTATTCTGCTTCGAATTATGAAGCTCTGATGCTGCATTCTTTAAAACTCTTAAATTCTTTTCTGGATTATTATTTTTGAAACAATGTTTTATGTTTTATTTATAATAGACTTTAAAAATTGCCATTTATTAGTTCAAAACTGAAGACGTACTTTTATACAGATTTTAATGAAAAAATAAGGGTTTAAGTATCGTTACAATTAAACCTTATTATGTTGGTAATGTATACACTGACATTCGTCGAAGCTACTTTGTATAGGGACTTGGGCTTAACCATAAAAATGAATCTTTAAAAGGTTAATATTTAAGGGATTTATATGCTGTATAAAAGTAGTTGGATGAACAAGTACAACAATGAACATGATGTACAGAATTTTCTCCGAGTACGACAGATCATTTATCCCCAGCTGCAGTTCCATGGTATATCGTCGCAGTAATGCACCGCAAGCCTCCCTTTAATGACAGATAGTCTGTTATAGAGGTTGAAAGAACAAGTGAACTCTTGCTTTTGGTTCATCTTTTCCCCGAAATAAATATATATTAAATCAATCTACATTCCTAAACTATATAATCTGGATATGTTCCTGTAATTACTTTTATTGTGACCATTGTTAGTGGATTATTTGAAAAAGGGAGTGTCCATCGTATCCCCATCATGCAAATGATTGTAGAGATCCGATGCTATTGGTCATTGGGCTACAAAACAATGATCCTTGATAAGAAGCATTTGATCCTATACTTACATGACTACATATACATCCCAGTCATCGTCCAAAATTTTTTAATTTCGCACAAGTTCGTGCGTGTGTTTATGGTGGTGATCTAGATAAATAATTGTTAGCATTCATTCAACGAATGTCGGCGTTGTTTAAAGTAAAAATTAAAAATAATTACTTACAACATAAAAAATAAATTCAAAATTTAGTATAAAAACAGATGTTTTCAGAATCAAACACTTGACTTGTTTACACTAATGTTCCCAAATTAACATTTTATTTATAACTAGCTGATCCCATTCTTTGTAATGGGATACAAAGCTGGCATAAGTTGGATGTTTGTTAAATCTTACAACCTTACATTTCTCATTATAATCTTGTAAACAAATTATGTTAACATAGGAGTTTTAAAAGCTAATTTAGGGAGTTCCTAAGGAGTCATCAAATCGGGTATAGGGATATGTGTTATTTTGGGTATTAGTTATCTGCCTACATTCCAAACTGAACCAATCCAGTAACTGGTGCACGACAAAGTAAGAGACACCAAGCTTTATTATATTAGTAGGATATAATCAAAAGTACAATTATAATCAAAGGTGAATACGAGAAACAGACAAACCTTCTACTACATTACTAGGTGTACGCTCATTCCTCGTGTATAAGGATAATTGAAACACATGATCAAACTTAAATCAAGGCTCATAAAAAATTCAATATCTGATTTGAGTAACATCATCAGAATGCATTCCGTTATCATTTAACTGCCGCCAGAATCCGGATTTTATGTCTATATAGCTATAGTTTTAGTCACTTTCCTAAGAATCAATTATCGCAGTAGCTGAGAGGTATCGCACTGGCTCTTGGAGCGAAAGGTCGCAGGTTCGGATCCCGCCGCCGACCTAACATTTTATCCGTAGAAAAACATACATACATTTATCACTTGTTTTTATCAAAGTAAATGTTGTATAAATACGTAAATTTATTTATTTTTAAAATAAATTGAAGATTTCAGGCATGGTTTGTTGTTAGGATTGGCATGGGTGCGTTATCTTAGGAGAGCATTTTGGGCTAAGCAGTGACTTTAGCAGTGTGGTTAATTTAACTTTTAAGAGAACAGCGAGTTTCCTATATGAACTAATGTTAAAAATGTCTATAGGCCAAGTCAAAATATCCTTAAGGATTAACAATAAATCGTCAGACCCAGTTATTTAGATGAAAAAATGAGATTTCAATATATTGTTTCAATAGTCTAGGCTATCATGAAATTAAATTCTATAAACATGGGTTGGTCCAAGACCGTACATGAAACTTCTAAAATGGCAAGTAGCCTAATTGTACAGGCCTACATGTTATAGCCATAGGTCCAAGTTTATGATGAAAACAGCTCAGTATAATCCAAACCTAGGATATGTCAAATCATTTCAGATAACCTGTATAAAAGGCTTAGTTTGGTTAGAATAGTTTAAAGCTTTTGTTCTGGTTTGCTACAACATTCCTGGTAATGTTTAAAGTATTTTACAACAGTTGTATTTTACAAAATGATATTTCAATTTATTGTTTCAATAGCCTAGGCTATCATGAAATTAAATTCTATAAACATGGGTTGGTCCAAGACCGTAGATGAAACTTCTAAAATGGCAAGTAGCCTAAGTGTATAGACCTACATTTTATAACCATAGGTCCAAGTTTATGATGAAAACAGCTCAGTAAAATTCAAACCTAGGATTTGTCAAATCATTTCAGATAACCTGTATAAAAGGCTTAGTTTGGTTGGAATAGTTTAAAGCTTTTATTTTGGTTCACTACAACATTCCTGGTAATGTGTTTAAAGTATTTTACAAAAGTTGTTGTATTACCAGTTTAATGTCGGCTTACTCTTACTGTAATCCAACCCTAGGCTATGTCAAATCATTCAAGATAACCTTCCGAAAAAGGCGGTTTGGTTCGAATAATCTATAGCTTTTATTGTGGTTACCTACTACATTACTGGTAATGTATTTTAGGTAATGTAGATAATTTTTATTATTAATTTAGTGAAAATATAACCTAGCAAATAATTGTCCTCCAAAAATAAATTATAAGGTTGTTCGCTTACGGTGACTAACTTCATCAACGCTTTCTAGACAAATTGAGGCTTTGTATACTTTTTACACATGGCAATCACAATATTACCAATTGTCTAAGAAAATGTAATAAAACAAACTATTTTATAAGTTAAGTTAATATCTTAGTATCTAAAGTAATAAAAAAGTTATTTTGAGTTTTTCGACCTGCCACACGCGTCGACTGTCGTCTGCCACTGATAAAATCGTCGCCTTCGACGACGACGACGACAACGACGACTGACGATATTTACACAGAGTAGGCGTACTAAGAGAATATTAATTGTATAAATATTAATTTTTTAAAACGTACACTTAATAATTTATAAAATAATAAATATGCTCACAACTTAAAAATATACTTCGATTTATCTCTCTTGTGTGTTTTTTGTTGGTAAAAAAACTGTTGTTATCCAGTATAACAAAGTATACTCTAGTAAACTAACTATTGTTACTCTGTTGTTGAAACATAGACGTCGGATAAATTTTAACGATCCAAGTACCACTAAAATGGCTTCCAATGTTAATCTTATGGAGAACAAAATAAATTTGGTTTTAAGATAATTTGATTAATACTGAACGAAATTATCTGAATAACGAACTTGACCGAGATTTTGACCTGTTAAGTTTTTCTGGAAAATTTTAAGTTTAACTGTGGAGGCATTCTTGAGTTATTGTGGTCACAGACACGCCAGTTGAGTTGATTCTCTTACCAGTCTAAGCATTAAAGTTGTGTATAAGGATACTTTCACTTCGTTCAATTATCCAATTATATTGACATTGACTTAGCGATCAAGTTAGCATCAAACCTTATTACAAAAATTACAACCATAAATTCCAGTTCCTGCATAGAATAAAATATTTGTATGTTTTGTTTTGGGATACGATTATTAGTGAATTTTCTTTGGAAAGTGAACTATATTAGCTGACCCGCACGGTGAAACTTAAGCCCGGGACCACCATAGAAGTTCCTAACGTGACCCCCTGAACACGTTTTGGGGGGTCGTTCAAAATTGTATATATATATATATATATATACTGTATATATAAACATATATACACACATTATTATATTAATGATCATATATATATATATATATATATATATATATATGTGTGTGTGTGTGTGTGTGTGTGTTTGCACTCTAGCGATCTTATTTGTTGTCCGATTAACTTCAAATTTGGTAGGGACGTTACTTCTTGTAATCAGTTGGACAAGGTCGTTGTGCAAAACAATCGGAAAACTCTAAACCCCTTTTTTGGGGATTAATCTTTCAAATTTAGAGTTTGTGGGCCCAAAAAGGGTCAGAAAAGCCACAGATGTCAAATTAATGCATGTCAAAAGATAGGAATTATTGAGGCGAAAGTTTTAACCCCTCTCTCGTCTTTCTAGCATAAATATTTACCGAGTTATTAAAGAAAATGTGTTTCGACTAAACACAGTACGTTGTCTTATGGGGGTTTTGCATTAGAAAAGCTTGTTATTCCTTTGTTATAGTACTTATCATCCCCAGCAACTCACGCCTACTTTCAAGCCTGCCTGGACCTTCTCCTAACATTATAATGCGCAAAATTGTATTCCCAGCTTTGCAGGTAAATGAAACCAGGAGCATCAGAACAGCCAAAAAATCAATGTTTTTAGATTTCAATAAAAATTGGAATACATGTATGATTTTACACAGATTTTGAGTTTTATAAGTTTTATTTGAAAATTCACTTCCCTCACGTCAGTGTGCTGCGTGCAAACTCGTTTTTATTATAATAGAATTTTTATGTTTTTCTGTTATAACTTTATTGTTTTAAAATATTATTTTTGTATTTAATTGCATTATAGGTTTATTCTTCATTTTGTATGCGTCTTTCTCGAGCCACATTACAGCCACTTGACCAACCAAACAGGTTTGGTTTTAAGGTGAGCTTGATCGCCTGACATTACGCCCCCAAGGTATTTTTTGTTGACCTAAAGTTGTGCATTAACAATCTATTGTTTGTACATTAGCATGAACATAAGTCGATCCCTGAAATGTGACAGCTTGTAGATTTACAAATAAATGTGTCAAGAAGATTTTGGGACTCATTATAAGTTAATACTGATATCAGCATTTGACACTAGACTTAAATTAAAATAGAACCTGACAGTATCACCTGACACGATGGAAATCTCCAATCACGGAGCTTTAATTAATCGCCTCTGCCATTGGTGATTACCTCGAGTGTCTATTTAAATTGTTGCTGACATTCATTTCATTTGATGCTTCCGTCACAGGCAGCTAAATCACAGGTTAAAAAGTGATTACTTGTTAATTACCCAGTTTCATATAAATCAGTTCGTGATGCAGCCACATATGTCCAAGTGTCATGAGCGATTAGTCTGTCCTTACTTTATGGTTGAATGAACAGAGTAAACAAATAATCCGTTAGGTATATCGTTCCGTGAAATATGAGAAGTGGATTAAGTTATGAGCCAGTTTTATTTATTTTATTTGTACAATAATAGTATTGCAACGTGAAATTCATTAAAAAGTTAAATGAGCGACTTGTAAAAAAATAATACATTTCCCAAAGGTACTCTTTAGATTGATTTTCACGAGAGCTTAGTTTAAAAAAATATGTTTGATGCCAATACAATTAATTAAAGAGAGGGGATTTAAGATAACCTAATACAATAGTAACTGAGTTCTTAATAAGGCTTGAAAAGTTCTTAATATATTGAACAACCTCGTTGAACAAGCTCCACAGATTTAAAAACAGTTCCTAGAATAATATCTTTCCTCTACTGTAAGCAAAACGATGGAAGTTAATTTTATGAGAAATATCGTATTTCTTTCAGTTAAATCTGGTTTTAGAACTGTATTGCTATCATGCTATTGTAAGTAGGGATAAATGGACATTCCTACCAGTGACTGCGAATTTTGATGAGAATATAATTTCAATTCTTTGGGTTAGAGCACTTGAAGGGGGGGTGTATCGATACACCCCCCTTCAAGTACTCTACACCAAGGCAGCTGTTCACACAACCGACCGACGCGGTCGGTCCTGTCTGGGATGCAGCTGCTGTAACTGGGTCCCCAGCAGGAGGAGCGCGCGACCCCAGCAGGAGCTGCGCCCGACCCCAGCAGGAGCTGCGCCCGACCCCAGCAGGAGGAGCAGGAGCTGCGCCCGACCCCAGCAGGAGGAGCAGGAGCTGCGCCCGACCCCAGCAGGAGGAGCAGGAGCTGCACCCGACCCCAGCAGGAGGAGCAGGAGCTGCGCCCTACCCCAGCGGGTAATGCAGCAGCGGGCAATGGATCCACATGCCGTTGATTCCCCGTTGTTTGGAGTACAGAACGTCGTCAAGATCTTGGGTAGTTGAAAACATTTTTGGTTCATGAACGTACTTGAACCTTTTGACAATACGCCATAGCCTCTTCTTATGGAAATGCTTCAAGGTGCAATCATCGTCGTCTTTTCGGTTGTAGAATTCACCACCTTCAAAGTAATCATCTTCATCGTCAAACGGTCTCTTCTTATTATTGCTATTCATTGTCGTTTCCGCTGCAACACATACATCCTCCAACTCGACGACTGTGATGTCACAATCCCACCTGGGAATGCGGATGCTCTAATTGACTGATGGCGCCAGACCCTTGCAGGAACCCATAATTATAGACCACCCGCGTCGAATTCCGAGCAATAGAACAATAGAACAAAACATCAGCAAAGGGGGTTGTATCGATACACCCCCCTTCAAGTACTCTAATCTAAGGCAGGTGTTCACACAAAAAAACCAACGCGTTGAGACCTGTCTGGGAATGCGGATGCTGTAATTGGATACCCGACAGGAGGGCGACCGACCCTTGCAGGAACCCATAATTATAGACCACCCGCGTCGAATTCCGAGCAATAAATCACCAGTTGTCAAACACCCACGGTCTCATTCTTGTTCTAGTCTCCAACAATTCCTGACGCATGGGGGAGCGAAAATCTCCCCCCTAACCCATTATGTGTTAGGGGGAGCAAAAATCTCCCCCTAGTAATTAAATCAACAGAACACCAGTTGTCAAACACCCACGGTCTCATTCTTGTTCGGGAGTTTGAAGTGTGTAGTTGTGTAATAGTGTTGCTGTGTGACGTTCTGTCAGAGTGATCACCCGACGTTTTGACCTAACCTATAAAATGAACCACTTAACCGCCTATGTGTTTAATGATCAGCCTTTGTCTGTACTGTTTGACAGCAGCGATAATCCATGGTTCAAAGCTAAGGATGTAGCCACAATATTGGGCTACGCTAACCCTAAAGAAGCAATCAGAGTACATGTTAGAGAAAAATATCGCAAAACAATTCCTGAAGTATGGGGGAGCGAAAATCTCCCCCTAACCTATAACGAGAAACATTCAATCTTTCTTAACGAGCCGGGATTATATTCGTTACTTATGAAATCTAAAATGCCCATTGCCGAGAAGTTTCAAGATTGGATCTTTGATGAAGTTTTGCCATCCATTAGAAAAAATGGACAGCACAGACTTATAAACGAGAACCAACGGCTGCTACAATCACTTACAAAGTCGCTAACAAATAACCGAAAGCTAGATCAAACAAATTCCGAGTTTAAAACTACAAATGATATATTGTGTATGAAAAACCAATCCATGAATCAAACGCTGATCGAACAGACACCTAAAGTGGCAGTGTTGCCTGAAGATGTAAATCTGAAGCATATATTTTGTGTGATGATTAGGGAAACCCTTCTAAAGCAGTACGGAGTTTGTGAATACAAGTGCATTCGAACACAGAAGAGGAATTTCAAACAAGCCTTGAAAAAAGCAAAGGAAGAAGGATTTACAATGTGCTATTGTAGAGAAAATGTCCCCAACGGCATAAACATAGTGAATAAGGCTAAGGAAGTGATGAAGAGTTACGGCATGCACATTGACTGCAGATACAACAACATCCTAACCTCGCACAATTTCATTAATATAGTTGAACATATCTTTGACAATGCATAGGTCTGCGCTTGTGGACTCGTTCCAGAACCTTCGACGCTAGTCAGGTAGTAACAGTCGATACGTGCTCCAAAGATGACCAGTGCGGATGACGCAAGAAAAGTAATCACCATATCAATGGCCAAAATACGTTATAAACGTAACAACATCCGAGAAAGGCTCGCAATCAAGTTAGTGTTGGATAGAGCGAGAGATGTGTTTGAGAGAAAATATCATATGAAACAGCATACTTATGAAGAAAACAAAAATATTGAATATCATGTGAAAGAATATAACTATGAAGAAAACAAAACAGACTGTTAAATTTAACGAGGAGCTAAATACACAGTACACTTATGAGCCCTGTGAGGATGTACAACAATTAACGTGGACTCAAATCGCAATAGATGAAATGAGATTCCGCAGACCGTTGGAACTAATGTTGGGTGAACAAATCAAACATCTAACCTATTGCAACAAGATGTGTCACAGCGAGTGCATACAGTTTACTTCAAGGGTGAGCAGACGCACCACCAGTCCGTAGTACGGTTGAAGTCACACGGTAAGGACGTGAACATGGACGCTTACGCTTCTGCGGACGACTATATCAAATCGTTTATTCAGGAGATTGAGGTTATGAACAATAATGCTAGTGATCAGACATTGACATCACCTCAGGCGTCATCTGTAAAACCGATCACTGCCTGCAAGAGACGAAGGAGGCCAACTCCCATCGAAGTGGAAACGAAGAAACCAGGATGGGTACCAAAACCAACAGATGATTGTCCCATAGCGTCATGGATGGAGGATGGGAATACTTTTGCTGTTCAAAACCCGGGAAACAAAGGACAAATTTTATTGAAAATGGAAATGTACGATGGTACAGATATGGTGTTCATGTGCGGTTTATTTTTGGACAAAGATGGTGAAATGCACCAAAGTGTTAAACAAGTAGTTGATAAAGTGGAAAACATGTAGATCGATAAATCAACAGGAGTATCGAAAATTACAGGCTTAACTCAAACTGTTACACAACGCAGTGCAGTTTCGCAACCAACGTCGAAGAAACGAGCTGTGAGGAAGAAACAACGAGTGTCGCCAGCAGTCAATTAGAGCATCCGCATTCCCAGACAGGAGGGCGACGCGTCGGGTTTTTGTGTGTGTGTGTGTGAACACCTGCGCCCGGCCAACTACTACTAGAGATGTCGAGCAGAAGCACTTTCATGTCAGAGTTTCCGAGCGTGAACGGCACTGCAGCAACCGTGGACCTGAGAGCTATCCTCAACAACTGCAAGTCTGACTCCCGCTCCTGGTGTAGACCAGGATAGCCGATCTCCGAGAGGAATGCGGCTATCTCATCACTGCGATGGAGCGAGCCACCACACCCTTTGGCGAGACGATCATCGTGATCCTGGAGGGGCAGGTCGGGGACAACTTCTTTCTACGAGTCTACCTGCCTAGGCGCTTCAACGAGGTCCTGAGCAACACCGACATCGAGCGCTACAACGGCGGGTTTGGAGAACGCCATCGCTTGGTGAAGCGCAGCCCGAGGGGTGCCAATAGCAGATTCACACCTTTGGAGTTTATGTAAAGCAAAACTTGAAGATTATGTAAACACATTTGTAAATTAGTGTTCGTAGTCAATACTTATAGCCACGTTCAGAACATAACCACTGTGTTATTTATTTCACTTAACCCCAAAAATGTCCTTTAGTAGTAAGTTTAAGAGCGTGAGTATGGTAACTGTGAGGTGGTTAGCTCATCAGCGTCATCATCAGAATCATCGATATTTGTACATAGATGTAACCAACCGCGTAATGCTATACAATTGGTTAGAGCGCATCGTGTGTGAGCTGTCTTGTGATGGTGACATCGCACTGCGTTTGTTGATAGTAGACTGTTGATTGACGATAGTGATCCGCAACCAATATTGCTGATATCAATGACATTAGTAGTACAGTGATCCGTGATGAAATTGCATCGTACAAACTCTATTTTCTCAGTACCTTTGACATAGACAATCGGTCGTTTGACGATACATGCACGTAACTTTTCCTCTAGCTCATGATACCAGATATCACCTTGAGCCCATTCCAATCCGTGACAGTGTTTTGTGAGCCAATAGCGTTCACGTAGTTTCTCTTGTGATAGGAAATCTCGACTGAATGGTGATTTGGCGATATGATGCATTAGCAGTGTTCCACTGGCCAATTCCAAGTCACACACTTCCTTCAGAATATAATCGCTATTGCTGTCCTTGAAACATTGAAAATCCAAAATAATGGGAGATGCTACATTTTTACGAGGTACTCTGCGTAAACAATCCATCTTGTATGAGTGTTGGTTGCCGACTGATTATGATTTAACCGACAAAGTCCACATTTAGATCGCGATGTTGATTAATTTAGATGACGTTGGTAAATCCGCATATACCAAACAGTTGCCAATCTCTGTGAGTGCAGGCATGCATTATACCACATCGATATCGATAGTAGCAACAGTATACTAGTAGTAGTAGTGGTCATCGACACATCGATCACTCTTCTTTATTCTTCCGCAATGTGCATTATCTTGTACGTGACAACTGGTACTAACAGCGATCTTCATCGCCTATGTATTTAATAACCAGATAGGAGCTGCTCTGTATGACAGTAGTAACAACCCTAGGTTCATAGTTACAGAGGTTGCTCAAATCTTGAGCTGCGTTAATCATAAAAAAGCACTTCTAGCACAAGTTAGTGAACATTACAAGTCAACAAACTTAGAAACGAGAAACTTCAGTCTTTGCAATCCTTTACAAAGCCACTAACAAATAACAGAAACTAGATCAAATTACCTCGGAGTTTAAAACTAGAAAATTATATGTATATATATATATATATATATATATATATATATATATATATATATATTGTGTAAGGAGATCCAGACCATGATTCAAATTTTGTCTGAACAGACCTCTAAAGAAGCAGTGTTGCCTGAATAACTTGACTTCGAGCCTTTATCGTATGTTAGTTCGTTAACAAAATAACTTGTACATTAACACGACGATCACTTTTCTTGCTTAAGTCACGATGTGCATTATGGCGTACGGGACGATTGGTAATAACAGCGTTTAAAGTAAACTGTGCACATTCGTTGTGATACGTCTTGTCACAGCAGGTTAGATTTCACATTCTCACATTCAACATCAATTACAATTGTAGACGTAATCTCATTTCATCTGTTGTGATTTAAGTCCACGCTAACCGTTGTACATCCTCACGCGGCTCGTAAGTGTAATGAGTATTTAGTATGACAATAAACTTCTCGAATGTTAGTACGTTAAATCGTAGCTTGTTCATTGACGCATCGATCCCTATTCTTGTTTCAGTCTCAATATGCATTATGGCGTACGTGCCAGATGGTACTAACAACGCTTGAAATAAACTGCACACATGTGTTGCGATACATCCAAACACAACAAGTTAGATGCATCATTCTAACATTCAGCATCAATTGAAATGTTATGCGTGGTATCATTTCATCTGGTGTAATTTGAGGGAATAACTCGACTACGAACCTTTATCGTATGTTAGTTCATTAACAACGTAACTTGTACATTGACGCATCGATCACTTTTCATGCTTAAGTCACAATGTGCATTATGTTGTATGTGACGACTGGAAATAGCAATGCTTGAAGTAAACTGAGCACATGTGTTGCGATACGTCTTGTCACAGCAGGTTATATTGCTCATTTCCCCATTCAACATCAATTACAATTGTATGCGTAATCTCATTTCATCGGTTGTAATTCAAGTCCGCGTTAACTGTTGTACATCCTCACGCGGTTCGTAAGTGTAACGAGTATTTAGTTTTACATTAAACTTCTCGTATGTCAATCCCAAGTATTCGGTGTTTCAAGAAGTTTGCCTTTCCCTCAAGAATTGTCACTAGCATTATAACATACGCGTTTAATAACCAGATCGCACTTGTAATATTTTTGTATATCGATAAAAATTCCAAGTAATCGAGGTTTGAAGAAGTTCGCACATTGATAAAAAAAAAAAATCCAAGTAAACGATGTTTGAAGACGTTTGAGTTTTCACCATCACACAAGTTCCAATCTTGAGTAATGTCAACCCAAGAAAATGAAAGCTAACAGCATCACGTAGTTGTGTTAAGTTGCGATAGGTATAGTTAGGTTTATTAAGACTGTGTCCAGTTAGAAAGGGGAAACATGGAGAGACTTATCTCATCGTTAGGTTACGATATCCAGTGTAAAGTTAGGTCCCTGCATAGAAATAGGAAACGTAGGCAGTTGTATCTCATCCTTAGGTTATGTTGTGCTCTGTTAAGTTAGGTTTGTGCTTATAGATAGGAAATATTGTCAGGAGTATCTCGTCGTTAGGTTAAGTCATGCTCTGTTAAGTTAGGTTTGTTGTTGATTATAAAAAAAAATCTGTGCCTCAATGTCGGCGCGCGCAATTTAAATGGGTATAATCATAATGCGCGCGCCGACATTAAGGCACAGATTTTTTTTTATAATCAACAACAAACCTAACTTAACAGAGCATGACTTAACCTAACGACGAGATACTCCTGACAATATTTCCTATCTATAAGCACAAACCTAACTTAACAGAGCACAACATAACCTAAGGATGAGATACAACTGCCTACGTTTCCTATTTCTATGCAGGGACCTAACTTTACACTGGATATCGTAACCTAACGATGAGATAAGTCTCTCCATGTTTCCCCTTTCTAACTGGACACAGTCTTAATAAACCTAACTATACCTATCGCAACTTAACACAACTACGTGATGCTGTTAGCTTTCATTTTCTTGGGTTGACATTACTCAAGATTGGAACTTGTGTGATGGTGAAAACTCAAACGTCTTCAAACATCGTTTACTTGGATTTTTTTTTTTATCAATGTGCGAACTTCTTCAAACCTCGATTACTTGGAATTTTTATCGATATACAAAAATATTACAAGTGCGATCTGGCTATTAAACGCGTATGTTATAATGCTAGTGACAATTCTTGAGGGAAAGGCAAACTTCTTGAAACACCGAATACTTGGGATTGACATACGAGAAGTTTAATGTAAAACTAAATACTCGTTACACTTACGAAGCGCGTGAGGATGTACAACAGTTAACGCGGACTTGAATTACAACCGATGAAATGAGATTACGCATACAATTGTAATTGATGTTGAATGGGGAAATGAGCAATATAACCTGCTGTGACAAGACGTATCGCAACACATGTGCTCAGTTTACTTCAAGCATTGCTATTTCCAGTCGTCACATACAACATAATGCACATTGTGACTTAAGCATGAAAAGTGATCGATGCGTCAATGTACAAGTTACGTTGTTAATGAACTAACATACGATAAAGGTTCGTAGTCGAGTTATTCCCTCAAATTACACCAGATGAAATGATACCACGCATAACATTTCAATTGATGCTGAATGTTAGAATGATGCATCTAACTTGTTGTGTTTGGATGTATCGCAACACATGTGTGCAGTTTATTTCAAGCGTTGTTAGTACCATCTGGCACGTACGCCATAATGCATATTGAGACTGAAACAAGAATAGGGATCGATGCGTCAATGAACAAGCTACGATTTAACGTACTAACATTCGAGAAGTTTATTGTCATACTAAATACTCATTACACTTACGAGCCGCGTGAGGATGTACAACGGTTAGCGTGGACTTAAATCACAACAGATGAAATGAGATTACGTCTACAATTGTAATTGATGTTGAATGTGAGAATGTGAAATCTAACCTGCTGTGACAAGACGTATCACAACGAATGTGCACAGTTTACTTTAAACGCTGTTATTACCAATCGTCCCGTACGCCATAATGCACATCGTGACTTAAGCAAGAAAAGTGATCGTCGTGTTAATGTACAAGTTATTTTGTTAACGAACTAACATACGATAAAGGCTCGAAGTCAAGTTATTCAGGCAACACTGCTTCTTTAGAGGTCTGTTCAGACAAAATTTGAATCATGGTCTGGATCTCCTTACACAATATATATATATATATATATATATATATATATATATATATATATACATATAATTTTCTAGTTTTAAACTCCGAGGTAATTTGATCTAGTTTCTGTTATTTGTTAGTGGCTTTGTAAAGGATTGCAAAGACTGAAGTTTCTCGTTTCTAAGTTTGTTGACTTGTATTGTTCACTAACTTGTGCTAGAAGTGCTTTTTTTATGATTAACGCAGCTCAAGATTTGAGCAACCTCTGTAACTATGAACCTAGGGTTGTTACTACTGTCATACAGAGCAGCTCCTATCTGGTTATTAAATACATAGGCGATGAAGATCGCTGTTAGTACCAGTTGTCACGTACAAGATAATGCACATTGCGGAAGAATAAAGAAGAGTGATCGATGTGTCGATGACCACTACTACTACTAGTACTACTGTTGCTACTATCGATATCGATGTGGTATAATGCATGCCTGCACTCACAGAGATTGGCAACTGTTTGGTATATGCGGATTTACCAACGTCATCTAAATTAATCAACATCGCGATCTAAATGTGGACTTTGTCGGTTAAATCATAATCAGTCGGCAACCAACACTCATACAAGATGGATTGTTTACGCAGAGTACCTCGTAAAAATGTAGCATCTCCCATTATTTTGGATTTTCAATGTTTCAAGGACAGCAATAGCGATTATATTCTGAAGGAAGTGTGTGACTTGGAATTGGCCAGTGGAACACTGCTAATGCATCATATCGCCAAATCACCATTCAGTCGAGATTTCCTATCACAAGAGAAACTACGTGAACGCTATTGGCTCACAAAACACTGTCACGGATTGGAATGGGCTCAAGGTGATATCTGGTATCATGAGCTAGAGGAAAAGTTACGTGCATGTATCGTCAAACGACCGATTGTCTATGTCAAAGGTACTGAGAAAATAGAGTTTGTACGATGCAATTTCATCACGGATCACTGTACTACTAATGTCATTGATATCAGCAATATTGGTTGCGGATCACTATCGTCAATCAACAGTCTACTATCAACAAACGCAGTGCGATGTCACCATCACAAGACAGCTCACACACGATGCGCTCTAACCAATTGTATAGCATTACGCGGTTGGTTACATCTATGTACAAATATCGATGATTCTGATGATGACGCTGATGAGCTAACCACCTCACAGTTACCATACTCACGCTCTTAAACTTACTACTAAAGGACATTTTTGGGGTTAAGTGAAATAAATAACACAGTGGTTATGTTCTGAACGTGGCTATAAGTATTGACTACGAACACTAATTTACAAATGTGTTTACATAATCTTCAAGTTTTGCTTTACATAAACTCCAAAGGTGTGAATCTGCTATTGGCACCCCTCGGGCTGCGCTTCACCAAGCGATTTCGTTCTCCAAACCCGCCGTTGTAGCGCTCGATGTCGGTGTTGCTCAGGACCTCGTTGAAGCGCCTAGGCAGGTAGACTCGTAGAAAGAAGTTGTCCCCGACCTGCCCCTCCAGGATCACGATGATCGTCTCGCCAAAGGGTGTGGTGGCTCGCTCCATCGCAGTGATGAGATAGCCGCATTCCTCTCGGAGATCGGCTATCCTGGTCTACACCAGGAGCGGGAGTCAGACTTGCAGTTGTTGAGGATAGCTCTCAGGTCCACGGTTGCTGCAGTGCCGTTCACGCTCGGAAACTCTGACATGAAAGTGCTTCTGCTCGACATCTCTAGTAGTAGTTGGCCGGGCGCAGGTGTTCACACACACACACACAAAAACCCGACGCGTCGCCCTCCTGTCTGGGAATGCGGATGCTCTAATTGACTGCTGGCGACACTCGTTGTTTCTTCCTCACAGCTCGCTTCTTCGACGTTGGTTGCGAAACTGCACTGCGTTGTGTAACAGTTTGAGTTAAGCCTGTAATTTTCGATACTCCTGTTGATTTATCGATCTACATGTTTTACACTTTATCAACTACTTGTTTAACACTTTGGTGCATTTCACCATCTTTGTCCAAAAATAAACCGCACATGAACACCATATCTGTACCATCGTACATTTCCATTTTCAATAAAATTTGTCCTTTGTTTCCCGGGTTTTGAACAGCAAAAGTATTCCCATCCTCCATCCATGACGCTATGGGACAATCATCTGTTGGTTTTGGTACCCATCCTGGTTTCTTCGTTTCCACTTCGATGGGAGTTGGCCTCCTTCGTCTCTTGCAGGCAGTGATCGGTTTTACAGATGACGCCTGAGGTGATGTCAATGTCTGATCACTAGCATTATTGTTCATAACCTCAATCTCCTGAATAAACGATTTGATATAGTCGTCCGCAGAAGCGTAAGCGTCCATGTTCACGTCCTTACCGTGTGACTTCAACCGTACTACGGACTGGTGGTGCGTCTGCTCACCCTTGAAGTAAACTGTATGCACTCGCTGTGACACATCTTGTTGCAATAGGTTAGATGTTTGATTTTTTCACCCAACATTAGTTCCAACGGTCTGCGGAATCTCATTTCATCTATTGCGATTTGAGTCCACGTTAATTGTTGTACATCCTCACAGGGCTCATAAGTGTACTGTGTATTTAGCTCCTCGTTAAATTTAACAGTCTGTTTTGTTTTCTTCATAGTTATATTCTTTCACATGATATTCAATATTTTTGTTTTCTTCATAAGTATGCTGTTTCATATGATATTTTCTCTCAAACACATCTCTCGCTCTATCCAACACTAACTTGATTGCGAGCCTTTCTCGGATGTTGTTACGTTTATAACGTATTTTGGCCATTGATATGGTGATTACTTTTCTTGCGTCATCCGCACTGGTCATCTTTGGAGCACGTATCGACTGTTACTACCTGACTAGCGTCGAAGGTTCTGGAACGAGTCCACAAGCGCAGACCTATGCATTGTCAAAGATATGTTCAACTATATTAATGAAATTGTGCGAGGTTAGGATGTTGTTGTATCTGCAGTCAATGTGCATGCCGTAACTCTTCATCACTTCCTTAGCCTTATTCACTATGTTTATGCCGTTGGGGACATTTTCTCTACAATAGCACATTGTAAATCCTTCTTCCTTTGCTTTTTTCAAGGCTTGTTTGAAATTCCTCTTCTGTGTTCGAATGCACTTGTATTCACAAACTCCGTACTGCTTTAGAAGGGTTTCCCTAATCATCACACAAAATATATGCTTCAGATTTACATCTTCAGGCAACACTGCCACTTTAGGTGTCTGTTCGATCAGCGTTTGATTCATGGATTGGTTTTTCATACACAATATATCATTTGTAGTTTTAAACTCGGAATTTGTTTGATCTAGCTTTCGGTTATTTGTTAGCGACTTTGTAAGTGATTGTAGCAGCCGTTGGTTCTCGTTTATAAGTCTGTGCTGTCCATTTTTTCTAATGGATGGCAAAACTTCTTCAAAGATCCAATCTTGAAACTTCTCGGCAATGGGCATTTTAGATTTCATAAGTAACGAATATAATCCCGGCTCGTTAAGAAAGATTGAATGTTTCTCGTTATAGGTTAGGGGGAGATTTTCGCTCCCCCATACTTCAGGAATTGTTTTGCGATATTTTTCTCTAACATGTACTCTGATTGCTTCTTTAGGGTTAGCGTAGCCCAATATTGTAGCTACATCCTTAGCTTTGAACCATGGATTATCGCTGCTGTCAAACAGTACAGACAAAGGCTGATCATTAAACACATAGGCGGTTAAGTGGTTCATTTTATAGGTTAGGTCAAAACGTCGGGTGATCACTCTGACAGAACGTCACACAGCAACACTATTACACAACTACACACTTCAAACTCCCGAACAAGAATGAGACCGTGGGTGTTTGACAACTGGTGTTCTGTTGATTTAATTACTAGGGGGAGATTTTCGCTCCCCCTAACACATAATGGGTTAGGGGGGAGATTTTCGCTCCCCCATGCGTCAGGAATTGTTGGAGACTAGAACAAGAATGAGACCGTGGGTGTTTGACAACTGGTGATTTATTGCTCGGAATTCGACGCGGGTGGTCTATAATTATGGGTTCCTGCAAGGGTCGGTCGCCCTCCTGTCGGGTATCCAATTACAGCATCCGCATTCCCAGACAGGTCTCAACGCGTTGGTTTTTTTGTGTGAACACCTGCCTTAGATTAGAGTACTTGAAGGGGGGTGTATCGATACAACCCCCTTTGCTGATGTTTTGTTCTATTGTTCTATTGCTCGGAATTCGACGCGGGTGGTCTATAATTATGGGTTCCTGCAAGGGTCTGGCGCCATCAGTCAATTAGAGCATCCGCATTCCCAGGTGGGATTGTGACATCACAGTCGTCGAGTTGGAGGATGTATGTGTTGCAGCGGAAACGACAATGAATAGCAATAATAAGAAGAGACCGTTTGACGATGAAGATGATTACTTTGAAGGTGGTGAATTCTACAACCGAAAAGACGACGATGATTGCACCTTGAAGCATTTCCATAAGAAGAGGCTATGGCGTATTGTCAAAAGGTTCAAGTACGTTCATGAACCAAAAATGTTTTCAACTACCCAAGATCTTGACGACGTTCTGTACTCCAAACAACGGGGAATCAACGGCATGTGGATCCATTGCCCGCTGCTGCATTACCCGCTGGGGTAGGGTGCAGCTCCTGCTCCTCCTGCTGGGGTCGGGTGCAGCTCCTGCTCCTCCTGCTGGGGTAGGGCGCAGCTCCTGCTGGGGTCGGGTGCAGCTCCTGCTCCTCCTGCTGGGGTCGGGCGCAGCTCCTGCTCCTCCTGCTGGGGTCGGGCGCAGCTCCTGCTCCTCCTGCTGGGGTCGGGCGCAGCTCCTGCTGGGGTCGGGCGCAGCTCCTGCTGGGGTCGCGCGCTCCTCCTGCTGGGGACCCAGTTACAGCAGCTGCATCCCAGACAGGACCGACCGCGTCGGTCGGTTGTGTGAACAGCTGCCTTGGTGTAGAGTACTTGAAGGGGGGTGTATCGATACACCCCCCCTTCAAGTGCTCTAACCCAAAGAATTGCAATTATATTCTCATCAAAATTCGCATTCACTGGTAGTTTTATTGTCCGCAGGCGTTGATGGGCTAGCTCTGTTGGTTGTAGCGTTACCCTGCTCAACTCTTGTATTAATTATCAAAAGTACGTCATGTGGGTACTCAAAATACTCGGCTTGAAGAGGGGATTCCGAAAATGCATTAAAAAAAAGAGGGTCAGGTTCAAGGTCATCATCAGGTTAGCCCAAAGTGGTCGATGTGGGTACTCAAATGACTCGTCTTGACAAGGAGATTCCAAAAATGCAAAGAAAAAAAAAAGGTCAAAAGTGCGGTGCGGGACCTTTTTTTGTAAACATCATCCAAAGTGTACGATGTGGGTACTCAAATGACTCGGCTTGACTAGACGAACAAGAATCTGCAATCAGAATTCAGATCCGACCTATGGTAACCGATATCCCCCCCCCCTAAAGTGTCACAGACGAGACCTCGGGGGGGGGCTCCTCCTGAAATGAAAAAAAAATTTGCATATTAATTAGGGTAATTAAAAAAAATTTGCATATTAATTAGGGTAATTAAAAATTTGCATATTAATTAGGGTAATTAAAAAAAAATTTGCATATTAATTAGGGGGGGGGCTCCACGGGGGGGGGCGCTCCTCCTGGCTCCTCCTGAGCCAGGAATGTCCATTTATCCCTACTATTGTACTTTTAATACAGAAAATGAGTTTACATCTGAAAGAGATAAGCGTGATACCATATAAGTTTGTATTTAGAATATGAAAAGTCACATAGAATATTTTATGAATAATAGAAGAATAAATCCTAAGAAATAAACGTCTGGTGTTCCCCTTTGAAATGAGAAAACCCTAGCTTTTCCTATAGTAAACATTGTAGACAACAATGATAAATCTACATTTTTATACGAGGTAAAGGTCACAACTAGTTGCCCAAAAAACTGTATAAACAATATAAACCCGTTTCCGTGCACACAAGGAAAATTTGGATTTCATGGAATAATAACTGTCTCAATAGATATCAAGATGCTACGTTTACCTTTCGGTTTTAGTGAATTTCACCTATAGGGAAGAAGCTATTACCGTATTCGGCATGGTTGGACCTAGACCCGGGACCATGATAACTTTTCGTTTTGAGGCCCCCAGATGCCAAAAACACCATTCGTTCAATTTCATATATATATGTATTTAACTAAGAAAATGCCAATTTTGTTAAGTGTTAGGTTATAACAAGTTTTTTGTATTATTTTTGAAAAAGCTTAAAGCGAAATATAACAAGGTAGTAAGTTTTTCTCCTTTTAATATATATATATATATATATATATATATATATATATATGTGTGTGTGTGTGTGTGTGTGTGTGTGTGTGTGTGTGTGTGTGTGTGTGTGTGTGTGTCCGTAGGCACGATAACTTTCGTAAAATAAGTCCGATCTTGATTAAATTTCGTATAAACGTGTAAGGTATGATCTATTTTCATGAGTTCGAAAACCAGTCAGATCGCTCTAATATAAGGAGGGTTTTGGGGGGATTTTGTTCCTCAAATATGGGTTTTTTTAAATTTTGTGTATGTATTAATTATTTGTAAAACCAAAATTTTAATTTTCACTATTAAATTCTGCTTAAAAGACAAACAATTTGGTATTTTAATCATTGCTCTACGTTAATTGGTTACCAAGCTATTGAAAGTGCTAAACACAGTATGTTGTCCAATGTTAATCTTATGGAGGATAAGTACAATTTATATCTCAATCATTAATTAACATATATTAATGAGCTTGGTATGTGGCTTCATGTGGTTGGGGTTTACTTATATTTGCATAACAATCCCATATTTAGGTCCCCATGGCAGCAAACCTGCGTACTCAGCAGCTATAATGTTATTCTTATGGAGGATAAGAAACGTACGATATCTCGCTTGTTTATGAACATATATTGATCAAACTTGCTTCATCTGGTGGTTATCCATTTTTATTTGCATAAAAACCCGATTTTTGTGGTTCTTGATGCAGCGAACCTGCATACTTAGTCCTAATAGATTTCTTATAGAGAATAAATAAAAAGTCATATCTCGCTTATTTATAAATCTGCTTTGATGAAAGTTGGGAAGTGGCTTCATGAGGTAGTGAAGTACCATTTGAAATTCGCTGAGTATGCAGGTTAGCTGCAACTGTATTTATAAGCACATTAGTTAATTTTGTATTATACAGTACTTAAAGACAAGCAGTCACATAGTAGAGAGTAATAAGTCAGTTACCATAATGGCAATTAATATATAAGGATACAACATTTAAATCCGAATTAATAGTCAAGTTAAAATTATAAACTGTTATTGTAGAACATCGTTTAATGTATTGTACAAATAAAAACAATCGATGAGTTTAAATAAATACTTAAATTTAAGGGCATGTTGATTGACGGTGAAAACCCAGATATTTGAGAACAGCTCTTTATTGAGAAAACTGATTATTATAACACACCGCTCTATTAAATGTGAAAAGTTATAAATATTTTGAAAAATCCACGAGTATCCTAATTGAAATAATTAAATGTTTGGAAAATTGTGATAGACAATTCTTTGTTGATAAAAAACATTGCCCGCCTAAAACGATGTATTCAGTGACAAATGACAGCAGATTTACTCAGCAAGTAATTTTCAGTTTCTAATGAATATACGTTATTAATTATATTTGCAGTATTTTCAATTACTAGTTCATTGCATTTAAACTTGATATTGCCTACTCTCGGCTAATTATTTTACAGTCTCTACTGAGAGATAATTCTTATCTGCACATCACACACATGATGTAAAATGTCTTAGGAAGTATTACTTATTGCTCCAAACCCGACATTCAAAGCAAATTTGTTTTGGAATTTAAAAACTCTCTCTTCATTTAAATGCAAATGTTGAACGTTTTCCATTTCCTATTCAAACTTCTGTTTGAGGTAAGGTTTGCTGTGTTGTATAAAATGCCCTCGCTTACATTTTGGATTTTCAAGACTTCAGATCTCCAGGACGTGTTTAGAGTAGTATTTTATTTACTGTTTGTTTTTCAGTCCAGTTAAGTTAGACAATTTCACGTTGAATAATGTTATTCTCACCAAAACCACTCCAATCCCAATCGCTAGTAACGATGCCACCCACACATAGTAAATTGTATTATAGTCTGATTATCGAAGGAAAGTAACTGGCGGAGCGGCTGCGCTGCAACCAAACATTCTATTTCATAACCTCGTGGAAACGTAAAACACATAGTTGGAAATGTCCCATAAATGTTATTTAAATAATCAGTTAAATACGTTCATAGCACATTTTTCAAATATTTGTTGTATTATTCTAATGAGTTTATATTGACAGTTATGTTAAAAAAAAAAACAGTAATTGAGAGATTTTAAATTGTAATTCGTGTTTTTATTTTTTTTTTTTTTGGATTATTTAAAATTTGTGAATCTTAGGGTAAAGCATTCGTATACGTTTATATTTTGGAATATTTATGGGAAAAATCAAGACAGGCATTAATGTGATCTAGTTGCTGTTCAAATATCTTTAATACGCTTTCCTAGGATAGCTGGGATGGAGATTTTGTTATGGACTATAAATATTTCAAATATATATATATATATATATATATATATATATATATATATTAGTTGTAAGCATAATTTTAAAAACAGAGTACCCTTCTTGGTTTTAACATAATATGTTTTATTAGACGACTAGTTTCAAACCTTTAGGTCATAGTCATGTCTTACATTATTTTTGTAACCTCACATAGTTCAAATTGTTCAAATTATTAAATGGTAAACAAATTAAGAATCATACGTTAAAATTAAACTTAGAATATGGGGGATTTTCTTGAATATAATATTTTGTTATTGTCTTGAGGTATATAATATGAAATAATTTCTTTTATCCTTTTTTTATATGACAAATTTTAAGATAAGCTACAAGAAGAACATTTTATAATTCAAATATTAAGACCAGCTATAGAACAAAAAATAATGCTTATAAAATCATGAACAACAGAATACTAAATAAAAGAAACAACCAAGTACGAGATTTAAACAGATCAGGTGTCTATCAGATTAAATGCAGCGACTGTGAAAGCTACTACATCGGGCAAACCAGTCGAAGTTTTAATACGAGATTTAAAGAACACATCCAAGCCCTAAAATCCGGAAACAGAACGACAATGAAATCAAACTTCGCTGAACATTTAATTGAAACAAGACACAGCTACAAAAGTATCAATGACAACTTAACAGTATTAGAATACGAGAAAGAAAGAGATAAATTATATGTAAAAGAAGACTTTCATATATATATTAATTACGAAAATAACCCGAATAATTTGCTGAACACCATGAACATACATCAAAGAAATCCGATCTTCGACAAAATTTGTCATATAAAAAAAGGATAAAAGAAATCATTTCATATTATATACCTCAAGACAATAACAAAATATGATATTTAAGAAAATCCCCCATATTCTAAGTTTAATTTTAACATATGATTCTTAATTTGTTTACCATTTAATAATTTGAACAATTTGAACTGTGTGAGGTTACAAAAATAATGTAAGACATGACTATGACCTAAAGGTTTGAAACTAGTCGTCTAATAAAACATATTATGTTAAAACCAAAAAGGGTACTCTGTTTTTAAAATTATGCTTACAACTAATATATATATATATATATATATATATATATATATATATATATATATTTATATTAATATATTTATTAAATTCCAGTACACTTTAACAAACATTAAAGGGATGTCCTGGCAGAATAGATTGGCGTAAAAACTAAACCGTATTTGCATCATGAGGGAATATGGATAAGGAATAGGACAATAAAAGGAAAAAGCTGTATGACCCCAACGAAATTGTGGAATATCTTAATTTAAACCCAAACATATTTAAGGCTCTGATAATTCGTTAGTTATCGTCGTGTTTTGTTTTGAGTCAGCGTTTAATTAAATGTCTGAATATTCTATCAACTTACAAAATTGTGTTTCCAAGTGGAAGACAGCATTTTTGTTTGCTTTTAGCCATTTTATTTGCAAATGAGTTGTTTTATTTTATTCCACCCTTTGTTTCTGTTGATTATTTATCAGTGGCGGGTGCCCGGTGGGGGCGTTGCGCCTGCGGGTGGCGTTGGCGGCTGTGGTGGCGGCGGCGGTGGTGCGGCTCAGTCCCGCGACGCCAGCCCTCTCACCGTGACGTCACTGTGCCGCGTGTGGCAGTGTCTGTGTGTCTGTGTGCCAATATGATCTAACCTGCTGCCATGGACCTGCCTGTGGTATATGAGGTGTGTAGCCTCGCCCAGTTATAACAGTCTGAAGTTGTAAATTCACTTTATCAAATTACTTTAAAGTAAGATAAGAACAAGCACATCTTAGTGACTTTCTCTAAGAAAACGTATCGTTAAATTGTTAACAAAAATATTTTCTGCAAAATTAGATAAATATATATTCTATTTGTGTACTTTATTGGTACTTTGTGCACTCGTAAATGTAACTGAAACGTATACTAAAATCAAAACAACAGAAGTAAATTTTTTCAAAATAATTCATATCATAAATGTAGTTTATTAGGTTATAGTATTACATTTATCATAAAGTAACATAAATTAGAGTAGAGTAGATCGATACACGTTTCTTTTGGGTCACTAATTTCTAAAGATAATCACCTTTGAAAAATGTATTAACTGTGTGAACCTAAACTATCAGCTTTTCAGACTAAATTAGATAACGCCACATGCATATTTTTTATGACATGTAAACTGTGAAGATACCTAAGACTAAATACCAATCAAGCATAAAATATTTACAAAATGATAATAATAACAACTGGCATGTTATATACTTTATCTGCTATACTTAATCCTACGATACACTATAATTTACTTATGTCAGTATTGTATTTAAAAATAATACTTTTACGATCACCTTATTTTGTTTAACATGTTACTTTGCTTAAATTAATACTCTTAAATAGCCATATAGTGGTATCTAAATAATAAAAAAAAACATACAATTTAAGTTGATTAATTTAAATTGTAATAATTTTAAGTAATATAAATTATATTTTATGTAAAATATAACAGATTTTTAAACATTGCAGGATACCACGTTTCGCACTATAATATTACTAATATATTTATATCGTAAGACTAATTACCACCCCCGCAAAGTCTCAGTTGATCAGTACTAGTTCTGTTTAAAAGTAATAACACACAAAACAATTTATACCGATAGCATTATTATTGAAATGTGTTTGTATTACAACAGCGGGAATAACTACCCTAATGGAAAATTACATATTGTGATGTACTCATTTTTTCTCTATATTATCATTTTTAGTAGAAACTGCTCAAATTCATTAAAATTGAACATACACATATATGTTTATGCTTTTAGTTTCCAAAGAAATAGATAATTAAAATTTCTTTATGGTTATCCTGATAAGACTATTTTATAATCCCAACTAAAAGTGCAATTATAAAAATCATATTTTCACGTGAAGCACGTTTTTTACGATAATAATGACGCCTTAAAGTACAAAATTTATAAAAACCGAATTGATGAATAATAAATTACATATATTACATGGCATTATCTGCGGTTGGCATCCGCACAATTATGATGCGAATTAGTTTGGTTTACGTTAAACCTCTCTTATGAGATAAATGATTGCATTTATATGCTGGCTATGTTTTATTTTTGATAAGAAATAAAATAAAGTGTTAATTTTTTTTAGTTTTAATAGCTTTTATGAAAACCATCCTCTTTAGTTATAACTTATTAATTACTTTTTAACTACAGTTAATTCTAATACCTTTAATTTATAAATACAAAACATATTATAAATAATGATAATGAAATACATGAAACATACTATAATTTCTATGATAGATGCATTATATCGAAATAAGTTAAATAATATGACAGCTGATTGTGGCTCGATCATATTATTTGACTGCTTGAGCGAGCTTTTGACACCCACAGATACATTTTTCTTGTGTTTCCCAGGGCTCTTCACAATTTAGGCAGATTAAGTGAATTTTACACACTTAACACACAGTATACACTGGGTATTTGATAGCAGTCAGTATTATTTTCTTGATTAAAAATCTTTTTCAATAGCTAAAGACGTTCAATTGTATCATCTAGATAGGTTTCAATCCAATTTTTTATACAATTTATTTTTTTATTGATGTAATAAATAAATAAATAATTAAAATCAATAAACACAAAATCAGGTACAATTAATGCTAGCAACTCTAAAATTAGACATACACAATTTCCTAATTCATAAGGTAAGCCAAACAGTATGTCATTAAATAAAACAGGAGCATAGTTGTTTGCAAAATGTTTTATTGCTACAACATATTATACTCCTAAGGATAACAAGAACCCCTTTTCCAGTGGGTACTCCATTGCGACAATATCGCGGCACGCTCTACTCCTATCTCTGCTTGGTTACTCCTCTTAAACATCTTGCTTAAAATAGGAATGTCTGAATGATTGAAGGATTATGAACTATTGAATATTAAAATCTGAACATCGCCCATGATAATTGACAAATAATAATACCTTCTTCATGATATATAACCATTTTAAGATGTTGTAAAATATATAAATGCAGCGTTTGGAGACTTATCAACTGTCTGTATTTTAAATTCTAAAGCGAGAATATGACCCAATACGGGTGGAGATTTCTTCAATATGGGTATAGATGTTAATATGTTAAGCTTAGCCGCTTCTTGTACTAAGTGTAATCAATATGACAGTAAAAACACAACCCAGATAAATATACACTAGGTGCGTTGAAAATATCAGCAGAGTCATAGCCAGTTTATACAATCCTTACTAAAAATAATTACAAAATCATGTTTACAATAATTATGCTACTGTACCTTGGATATTGTGATTAGTAAGGTGAATTAAAGTGCACAACGGAACACTGTAAACTGCTAACATAATAGAAATAACAGCGACTGCAATAATTATTAAATTATGATTTCTATATTATTGCCAGGAGTTTTAAATAAATAAACATGATTGTCATCACGTATAAAACATACGGACCAACACAAACATCCTCCTTCCTCCTTCATTCTTCCTTTAGTGCATTTTGTTATGTTGATGGATTGATTGATATGTTATGTTTTAATGTATCGAGCATATTTACAAAAGTAAAAAATAACATTGCCCAGCATTTGTAGGCTTGACCAGCTAACAAAATAACCAGTTAACTAGAAGGTGCTCGTCGAAATTCGACGGATACAATACATTAAGTTTGAGTAATCCGACGGGACTCTGTAGGAAGAATAAACAACAACAAAATACCTGACTGAAATGTGACAAATTATGAAGTGCACTTTTTGTAATATGTGGCACTATACGGCTAAAAATTCACAAATTCCCAAAACTAAAACGAACATTTAAAAATTAAGTTACTTTAAGGGTGTCATGTTATGTTTACGTTGATGTTTACTGCAGTCGAAAATAAATCAAAATCTTAATTACCTGATCAGCTGTCTAATGAAAATTAGAGGGTCAGGATTATAATTAGCTGTTTGTTGTAAACTCAATAGAATGTAGATCCCACCAAAACAGTTTGTAGGCATTTACATTTTGTATCATTTAACAAAATTAAAAGGCGAAAATTATAAATACGACAATTTTGGGGAGTATCGCAATGTTCCAGTTTAAATTTAGTACAAATTCCATGAACACACGTTACCTGGTTTTCTCAAACTAAGGCCGAGTACCTGGACAAAAATTCTCCCATATAAATAACATGGGGAAATTTGAAGTCTTTATACTTTATATCTCTTAACAATCTTAAATGGAGAAAATTATGAATCTGACAATTTTGGGGATAGTTGGAATGTTTAAGCTTCAAATTGATACAATTTCCATGACCACAAGTTACCTGGTTTTCTCAAACTAAGGCCAAGTTCCTTAAAAAATGCTTCCATATGAATAACATGGGGAAATTTTAGGACTTTATACTTTATCTTTATCATTTAACAAACTCAAAGGGAGAATATCATAAATCTGACAGTTTTGGGGAGCATTGGAATGTTCAAGGTTCAAATTGGTACAAATTCCTTAAACACACATTTCGTGGTTTTCTCAAACTATGGCCGAGTTCCTTCAATAATGTTCTCCAATTTAAATAACATTGAGAATTTGTTTAAATGTCAATATTTTAAAAAGTAAATTGTTATTTTTTGTTTTACATTTTTCTGTTAATTTGTAGCATAAAAACTTTAAAATTACACACGATTCGGTTGAGGAATACCGATGTAGCGGGCCGAAAACTAAATTCCTTAGCGAATTAATTATACAATTTTGTTTTCAAAATGTAAAAAATTTGTTCTTTCCGAGGCGATCCTTGCCTGACAAGTGCTTAATATTCTTTAATATGCTTATACAAATCTCCAGATGCATTCTGTTAAATCACATTATTTCAATTTCAGTGTCGTCAAACCTATAAGTAAAGTAAAACATTTAAAAAATTACTTAGTGGATTTGGTCATATTTCCTTCATTTTTAAATAAATAAATTTACATAAAAAAACTTATACAAAGTTATTAATTTGTACAAATCGTAATTTATACAAACTGTAAAACATAAATGTAAATTATTTAACATCTTACTAATCGAGTTGATAAGTTTATTGAGAATTCAAAAATATATTACACATTTCAGAACGGGTTCTTACAAGGTGACACAGTTAATTTTTATTGTTAAAAGTACAACACAAAAAAATAGGATAGCATATTTATACTAAATGTGTTTTTTTAATAAGTAACTACAAAGTTTTATTACATTTAGCCTATACTCTATCCACGGTTTTTTTAGGAATGACTTCATGCAACTCTTTATATTCATTTATTAAATATTCTGGAAAAGAGTATATAAAAATAACAAGCAATTATTTACTTCGCTCTCATTAGCTCGTTTGAGTAATTATTGGACCACCACGAAAACAGTATCTATAAAACAATACCGAAATAATTAAAATCCGTTAAATACTTTAGTGGGCAATCGAAAATACATGCCACCGGGTTGAATCAGTAACCTCTTCCATTTTAAATATCGGTTAAAATAATGAAGCTTAAGTGCATAATATAGATTAAAACACTATTGGTCCGAGGAAACACTCTAAGAAACGCCCTTAGTTTTAAAGTAGGCCTGCTCCTCCTCAATCTTTGTCAATCGACGTCTTTCGAAGAAGGTAGCGCGGAATCAATCAATGTTTGTCTCAGAGAACATGACAAATTCCAGCTTTAGTAAATCTACAAAATCTAAAGATTCGGAACAATTCTACAGTGTTACTTATGTTCCTGTTCCTGTTAATGTAAAGCTGGTCGACATTATCGAGCTAAGCTCATACTGTTGGATGTGAAGCTACCCCTCTCCCAAAGGCAGATTGATGTTGATGAACGTGTACTTTAAAATAATAAATCTGACTAGCTTTGGCTTATATATTTTAAAGATATAATTAAGACTATTTCAACTTAACTGGGATGTGTTGTTTATGAAAGAGGAAGACAAAAATATTTACTAGTTTATTGTAAAGCGTTCTATGGCCGGATTTATTGACTTAAGTGGGGACAATCCTCAAATAATAGAAGTAACAACCCTAATAATCATTATTCTCCACACCATAAATTGTGGCTTATACTTCATACAAGAAGGTTTTAATGACATACTTAATTGCTCAACTAACCATGAAATTTTGCTTCATGACATAGCTAACTTACCCTCACGAAACGTCAACTTATTACGATATAATGTGTGATTAACAAAATCGTGTTAGTAAAATGAGCAATTGATTCATTTATAGAAAATGACTAATGTATGTTACTGTACATTCTCTTTACACTCCTCCACTAGATTGCAGCAGTTCAGAGAAGGATTTCAACTCCATTAAATTTACTTTACATTCAATACCAAATCAATAATAAAAGCTGAAAATAAAAATCACGTGTTCCAGAATGTGCAGGTATTTATATTTTGCATAGATTTAGCAATTTCTTTCCTTCAGTCAGCCTTTTCTTTGTGACTCGTTTTTTTCCCGCATTGGATCCTTTATTTCGGAAATGCTATTCATTTTCAAGCCATTATACTTTCTGGATTTTCACCAGCAGTAAGTTCAAGTAAGTCCTACTCCCGTCTAAATGATGTATGAGATTCGAACGTAAATTAACGAGACATAGAAAATTAGCCAACAAATGTAAATGACACAAAATCTCTCAACTGCATAAACTAAAAAAAACAACACGTATTTTAATAACAGGCTTTACTTCAAAAAGGCGCGGTAGAGGATAAAAGTATTACACCATCAATTCCTCTCTCAATTGTCATTTATTAGTCTCTCCATTATTTTAATCAATTTTTATCTTTCGTTATTTTATTACACTTGTAGTGATCTAATATTTTACCAATTAATAATTGCAAATTCACTTTGAGCAACTGTGAAGCTACTGTTAAAGTAGTTTTCTTACACATTGTAAGCCTGCATTAAAGCGAAACATATATATTCGTTTGTTTTAAAATTCTTTTTTTAGGGAGCTCAAGCTTTCCATTGTTTTAAGTGTTATATGTTTATTAATTTTGTTGTCATATTTTAGTGAGTTGATCTATCTCATTCTCGCCCGAGCTATCTCGCTTTGCAATCCTGTGCTCTACTCTCTCGTTTGACTGTATTGACGTTTGTATTTCTTTATATTGTATTTTTTGTACTGCTTTTACAGTTCTCTGTTTTAGGATTTTTGTGATTTTTCGAGCTTTGCCTTGGTTGTGTCACTATTTGTGTCTGTGTATATTCTAGGTATTCCTCTGACCTGAAGTCGGGTTCAGATTCCAGATCACGAAAAGTCTTGATAGTTGTTTTTCTAATCAGTGATGATAAATGTCCGCAAAGATTTCTTAAATATCAAAAACTCTCCATCACTAGCAATGAATATTAAACAGAGCATATCTGCATAGATTATTATTAAAATCAACATAAAACATAACATGTATTGCGTCGCTAGAAGCATACTGAAGATATTGAAGTGCCTCAGGATAAAAATATCTCAGGAGAATGTTTGGTTTTCAAAAATGCAGGACATATGAAACAATTTTATATACCCTTCTTTCATGAAGGTAAATAAAGATGTTTATTTGCCTTACTAACTGTTTGTTCTAGAGTTTTTCCCATTGAACTAAAATTTGTTCATTAGCAATTAAATTATTTTTGTATTAAAACCAACTTTATTCTATGACGCATAATTTATTTATTGCTATTAATTTTAAAAGAGATTGGAAGAAATAGATTAAATTACATTGTTATTTCCCTTTATACCTATATTCTAATTACTCACAGTGACCACTTACTATTTTAAGTATATATATATTTTTTTTTATTTTTGTTTAAGTAAAATTACCAGAGTACCCTTCGAAATTCTTTTTTTTCACTGACACGTGTTTCATAGTAGCCCTATGCAGTGAACTAAAGAATATAATATATACATAAATATATATATATATATATATATATATATAAGTGTGTGTGTGTGTGTGTGTGTGTGTGTGTGTATGTCCATAAATGTGATAACTTAATTGAAAAATGTCTGATTTCGACGAAATTGGGTTCAAATGTGTAAAGTGACATTCATGACTTAAGTTCGAAAACCAGAAAAATTGGACCAGTGGAAGGGGGGTTTATGGGTTTAAAATTCGTCCACTAATCAGATTTTTGCATTTTTCACTACAAAGTTTAAAAATACTCAACTTTGGTTTTTACCATGTTATAGAGCTTAAAAAACAAATAATTTAGTATTTTGAATCATTAAACTAGGTTAAGTGGATGAGGAGGAAATCCTAAAAAGGAGTTTATAACATTTCCCAGTTAATCTTATAGGAGAAAGGTTTTTTAGCTTTTCCTCAGTTAATTTTAATGAAAAATTCACATTTGTTTTACCAATCAGTTCAGCTCTACAAAGCAATCATTTTGGTGTTTAAATTTTGATTCTACATCCAACCGTTGCATAGATATTCAAAGTAATAAACACAGTACGTTTGATGTGTTTATATATAATGTATATTGATGAAACTTGGCATGTGCTTCACCTAGTACTGGTATATTGATATTTGTAAAAAAAAGGTTTTTTATTGTCCCCGTAGCATACTCAGCCCTACTGCATACAACATATAACCTAAATATAACATACAACATATACACACAAAATATAACCTACAACTACATATAACCTGCATACTCAGCCCTAATGTTATTCTTATGGAGAATAAGTAAAGTTTTATATCTCCCTTAATTATGAACATAAATTAATAAAACTTGGTATGTCGCTTCACCTGGTTAAGTTATATTGATAATTGCACAAAATATGTTTTTTATCTTTCTTGTTGCAGCAAACCTGCGTACTCAGCCTTTAATGTTATTCTTATGGAGACTTCATCAAATGTTATAGATCACTTATTTATGATTGTATTTTTATGAAACTTGGTAAGTGGCTTTATGTGGTAGTGAAATGCATATAAATGCATTGGAAATTCGCTGAGTTCGCAGGTTTGCTAAGTCAGTGGGTATTTAATGTTTTAAAATCATATATTGATTTTCAACGTATTTAAAATCACACACTCCTCTTATCATGGAAAGTATTCTGCAGATAACTACATAGTTGTAGCCTTTTCAACCTGTTGTCAGTGATCTTAACACAACTTAAGTCTCTTACATTACGTTGTTTTTAACGAATGAATTATACATGTTAATGAAATATTTACCTAAATAAAACAGATGGTTCAGCTAAAAATCTGTAGAGAAGTTTAAAAAAAACATTTTGAAGAGGTTCACTGTTTAAACATCGCCCACTCAAAGTCATCGACGTGGTGAATTATTTATGTATCCTCAACAACATTGTCTTATAAAGTAAATGAGGACAAATAATTTAATACCGTCTCTTCCGAATTCACTTCACATAAATTCTCATTTTTGTAATATTAAATTTTGTTTAAACTTTGCTTAAGCCCTAACAATTTTATATTTTTCGTTTTATTATAACACCTGAGATTATTAAGCACACGGTTCTTTGCGGGGGAAAAAGGAAGACCATTTTTGCTGTAATGTGTATTTCTTATGATATATATATATATATATATATATATTTATTCATTTCTCCTACAAAATTGATGAAATTGCAAGAAAGCTTTTTAGTCGTGTTTGTGGGTATACTTAATTAAATGTTAACTTTTTACCATAGCACAATATATGTTCGAAAGTCATCATTGGTAGTTTATGTTACTGAATAAATTATCGTCATCACTAATTAGAGAAAAACAAGTGTCACGACTTATTGGTATCTGAAATCTGACCCCAGCTTCAGGGACCAAGAAAAGTATTTTACGCTTTGGACTGCTTTACCAATTCTATCAAGTAATAGGTATTCTTCGCGCCTGAAGGGATGTGAGATCAGATGTCAGGATGTGAGCTCCTGAAATTTTGCGTCATGAAACTTGTTTTTCTGACCTTTGGTGGCAGTTGTCTGCAAAAACTTTTAGATAAATTGTCATAGTCTTTTTTGTAAATAAATAAAATAGTTATTTTTTATGCTTTAATGATTTTCAAAATTTACATCTATTAAATTTCGATATTATAATCACAAAAATATTTAGAAAAATATATATTTAATTGAGTATGTACTACATATAACACCATTCTCGTATTTATTTTAAACATAAGGAAGGTAATCTGAATAATATAGTTTTTTATTTACTAGTCAATAGCTGTACCTAGTAGTATAAGTGATTTGTTATTGAATTATTAATAATGAATTTTTAAAACGCTTTAGGACATATGTCCTGGAAAATTCTTCGAAATCCTTTTAGTTTTAATATTTTTAAATTATTTTACTTTAAAAGCTATATTTAAATTACTTTACATTTTCCTTAGCATAACTTTTATTTTATGTAAGTCATTGTTTTCAACGTATTGCTTACGTTGTGTGAACGTAAACACAACGTATAATGTAATATCTATATATTTCATAACATTAAGTAAACTTTTGATATTTAGTTTGCACTGTCTAGTAGATGATAGTAGGTGGCACTAAGCCGTCTGTACCACTGTGGTCTCCATTATCTTGCCACCCTGAGGCGCTACCTTGATGTATGCGGGTCGTGATACGTTCGTTGTTAGGCTTATTCTCAGAAGCGATCAATAGTCTGTACGTCATAAAATCACGCTGCTCAAGAGTGTAGTTTTCAATTTTCTTTCAAACAGTTTTTCAACTATTATAGGCCTAATATTTGTAGTGTGCCCTTTAATAATATTACTATATGTTATACAGGACAACTGGATAAACCTTTATAAACATACTTAAACACACAAGTACACGTTGGACGTTCGCACAGCAAACGTCCGTACACAGTAAATTATTTTATTAAATACCTCTTACAAAACCATACCTTCTATCATTATAGGTAAACGTTTCCAAAGACTGCCGAGCAGAAAGAATGGAAAACAACCCCACTTTTGGAAAACAGAAATAATAAGTAATTTTTAACTGATTCCTTTGGTGACGGTTAAAGGTTGAGCATAATATACTTGGAAGATATTTTTTATTCATTCTTAGATTAGTATTTTTTAAGGCAAATTTTGCTAATTGAATTGCTACAAAGTTTGTTCATGGCAAATAGCAACCGCCTATAAGAACTGCGAGTCAACTTAGGTATGAATATTGACTGGGTAATGACAGTACCAACAAAGGTTCCTACTGGTAAAAAGAGACAATTATAAATCAAACAATTTTACACTAAAACTATAGGAAATGACTTGACAGGGTGACATTCAGATAATTCAGTTTACGTTGACCTAGATTCATGAGTATAATCAAGCTGCCGACCTTACCTGGAAGCCCTGAGGAACTAGGAAAGTTGTTGATATTTTATTTGTATAAACCAATCAATCATAACGAATACTTTAAAAGAGGTCTTTATCATACTAAATTGTCTTAGCGATTAGTTTGAGTATATTATGATACATCACTAAGAGGAAGAGGGTAATAGTTTTGCTTGTGCCAGATAATACATGTATTTATTTTTTAGTTTACTTAATTTTCACGGATCATACTGTAATATTTGTAGCCAATTATCACAACGGGTAGCTTAGTGGTTCTAAGATAATCTTTCAATCCAATTTCCTAGCGGTAAGCGGTCACTACCGACTCGAGTACTCAAATAATTCGTCGGCTTTGCAGTGCTATCTTAATATAACATACACTGGCCGTGGTGAGAGCAGCAAACGCTATATGGATATTGATACTTATATCACATGTTGAATTTAATAATGCTAAATATATGTGTTGTCGGAGAGCAGTTTATTGTATTGCTTCAAAACTGTAACGATGCTTATTAATAAATATCAAACTCTAAATAAGGTCAATCTTAGTTTGAAATCCATAGTTGGTGATGACGAGTTCATACTGAAATTTCCGCAAGAGTTTATGCAATAACAGTATCATATAATATTATTGGCAATTCTGTTGTACCTCGCGTTTTTCACTAATGGTGTCGCAATGATGTGCACAGAATGTTTGCTAAAGTTGCACATATTTGGGAATTCAAGACCAACAGAATAACTTAAGTTATCCAACATAAGCTTAATGTTTTATACCGTTAACAAGACACCCCCATATTTTAATTATCTTCTTTTCTGTCGAATAATCAACCTTCTGCCAGAACTTGTGCGCTACATATGCATATACTGTGTGAGCCAAGAGGGGCAGTTACTGGTCCCACTACCTACTTGGTGTTGGCAGCTACAAGTGATATATTACACGGTTCGCTGAATATATATTGCACGAGTAATGAAGGAAGGTCACTTACTCAGTGGCTCAACTGGTTGTATTTCTATTTTAATCACGATAAGTTTAAATTTACCTTCTCGTGACCAAAGAAAATATTAGTTAGCCCTCGATTAGTTAAAAGTTACAAAAATTATTTTCTTTCTGCTATCCAAGACTGTTTTCAAATGCAAAAATCTCAGAAAAAATATTTTGCTGGCATCCAAATGACCAGCATAAGAGGCGAGAAAGTTTTGACCAGCATAAGAGGCGAGGAAGTTTTGACGTTGACTGATCCCCTCTAATGTAAATGCAGCTCTCTCGGGAATCTCCGTCATAAAATAACGAATATTCCCCAATTTTCCTTAACAGCAATAAAACAAATTAATTGAACGTTCTTATCATTATATTAACTTGATCGTTTGCATATTTAATAGCCAATTTTTAAATATAAATATTTCATATTTTTCTACAAAACATTTATTACTTTCAAAAACAAAATAATGGAAACATCCAATAAAATATAGGTAATATAAATTATTATTTTTAGCTTTTCTGGTTTCAACAGTTGCTTTTAGTTCCATAGGAGTAATCAGTTAAGACATTTAATGTGTCATAATAACAATACAAAACATGTCACCTTATTTTATTGTATCGATGAAACTATTTTTAAACAACGAGTAGAGACTTATAATTTATACTGCGGGACAGCTGGGAAGAAGCCAGACAAATATCTTAAATGTAAGCATATGTGAAAATGTACATCACATGAGAGGGTTGAATAACTGAAGAACAATGCCGCTCACTGCACTTAAAAAGATTGGTTCGTTCATAAGTTATGACCATTTGCATTTTAATGAGTTTTACCAGTGTTTAACAGAACACAACTTTTAATTGAATAAACCTTTTGAAGTAAATTTTTTTACATTGTTTTAAACTTGGTAAACACGTTAGTTTGATGTTTACATCTTTAAATTTGCTTAAATTTATTTAAGATGTTGTTTGACTCTTTTCAGGCCGGCCCTCAGAGGAAAAGATGAGTCGTAATATGTTGTAAAGTGTAGTTTCATACATGCAGGATCGATTCCATGAGGTTTTTGTCATTATTGTCATTATTCATAAAAAAATAACAAAAAAAACACTTACTTGATTAAAGGACTTAAAAATTGAAAAATTACCAACTTTAAACCACCGCCACTCTGTTTTTGGGAAATTGTTGTTGCCCGATTTATGGTATTAAATTAAAATAAACAATCTTTAATTTGGTATAAAACTTGCCTCATACCGTCAATTAAGAACGTTTCCTATCTCCTTGCCGACCAATTCCGTGAATTGATAAATACATGCTTTTTAAATTTATTAAATGATTTCAGAATACTGTACATAACGTATCACTTTTTTAATTATACATTTATTTATAAACAACTTTTTGATTAGAATATTACGTGTTGTTATTACATCCCGTATTTATTTATATTTATACTATTTGTACATAATAAACACTACAGCCTAGATAAAATATTTCTTGTAAATTATTTTTTCAGAAAGGTTCGCCCAAATCCTTTTTTTGAGGAACTACAGCATCATTTCGTACATACAGATGTTTAAAGCTGGTTATCCCACCTCCACCCTCTCTACGCAGGGCTTGGTGGCAACATTTTCCGAATATCCTCTACTGAGCAATATCAGTTTAACATGTATAGCAAGATATATTTGAATTGATATAAGAGAGATAATGTATAGATTCTCCATACAAAATAACATTAGACAACGTTCTGCGTTTACCACTACTTACAATAATTCTTTATTTTTTCCTCAACCGTTACCGTAGCATAATAATTTAAGGTACTAAACTATTTAGTTTTCTAATCTATTTTTAAAGGTTATAAGTGTATTTAATTACAAATAGTATATTTTGCAAAATAAATAAAACTAAATATTGAATTTCTATAATTTCCGATCTTAAATTCGTCAGAAATTCGGGTAGTGTAAATTTTAAGTGCCTGAAGCTCTATAAATCACCAAAAATGTAATAAAAATCGTTAAAGCTGTTTTTATAAAACGTGTATTAATCATGTTTTGGGGATAGTTACCGAACAAAATAAAAAAAGAATAATTCACCCGGAGCCACCGTGAATTAGTACATACAAACATAATATTATTAAAATAGGTATGATTTCTAGCTAACGCTATAATAATTGGTGTTATTATAACTGTTTGTTCAAATAACTGTACACATCCAATCAGACAGACAAACATCACCTAAAAACCAATGTTTTGGGTTCAGACAGCACCAAGATTTTCACCAATAAAAAGTACTTGAAAATGATGACGAAAACAAAAAGTTCTCAATTTACTACATACATAGGCAGTGAAATTGAAAGTAGAATTTTATCCATAGATTTTGGGGTTTCGTTGCTTTATCTGTAACGGGAAAAGAAATATTAAGGGGCCTATAATTTACTGTCATCATGTATTTTTTCGTTTGAAATCAACCGAATATAAAAAATAGATACAATATTGGGAATTTAGTTACCTTTATATATAATGCTGTAAGCAAAATTTCTAAGTAAAAATTTTGGTCAAATCAGATAAAGATGAGTATTCGAGCAAGGGTAGGGGCTATGGCCCTTTCAACCACTACTATTTATATACAGGGTTGGTAAAAGTCTGGAATATAGTTAATAACTCCTGAACTACTGGCCAGAATTTAATGCAACTAATTTTTGTATGAGGAAGTCATAGCATAAATAGAAGCCTATGTCGAGTTATAGCCAACTTGAAAGACCTTCTAAAATTGTTTTATTTATTTTAAATCAACTGTCTGATTTAATTTCAAACACGTGTTTTATTGATTGTTGTTCACCTATTTAAATTTAAATTTGTATTAGTCAAAATTGGGGGAGTTATGAAAATTTCATAACGAAGGGGGAGGGCTCAAAGTAAAGGTCTTGAACCCAGGGCCTCGGAAAAAATAGCAGCATTTTAAAAATTTTACCAGAAAACAAGCAGTGACGTAAAAAACCCCTACTAAAAGGCGTGGTGATTTTAAAACCTCTGCTTTGTCTACATTAAAACATGTAATTAAGAGTCAACTTTGTTTACCCTACTTGTATTGTTTTATTTTCCTCAGCATGTAAAGAGGCCTTCAGATACCCGAAGGCAAATCGCAAACATGCACATCGAAATGTTGATGTTTTTTACTATGCATTTTAATTTTCCTCTGGTTTTTTTAAACAGATGAGGCAGATTATTGGAGCAAGGTTAGGAGCTTATGCCCCTTCAAGCCACTAGTATAATTTATTTACTCTAACAGATAACATAACCATTTGAAAAATATCGTCCACATCCATAACAAAAATATCCTTATTATTTTGTTTAAGGAATTATCGCGGGAATTTTCATCACTTAGCACAAAAAAACACAGTTTTGGGATCTGGTATCTGATCCCGTCTTCAGGTGGAAAGAATACCTAGAACATAACAAAATTAGTGGCACAATCCAGGCAAGCTGGAAAAAACACTGAAAATCTAAAACAGAGAACTGGAATAGCCTTAACTAATAAATAAAATTACAATACATGCAAGTAAAATATGATCAAATGCACAAACGAGATACCACTTTTTTGAAACTTTGTTTACTAATAAGTGATTGAAAATTTCCCGATAATTTTTTAAACAACATAAACTCACCATCACTAACATGCATTTTAAACAAAGAATCCTTATTATTGGTTTGAATTTGTAGTATTCTTACAGCCAATACTATACAGCCCTTAAATTATATTTAGATTAGCTTAATTAATAAGAACAGTATTCATTATAAGAAGCTGTTTAAATTAAAAACTGCAAATAATCCATAAATTAAATTATAATCATGGTGAGGCGTTTCAAACACAATGTGTTCTTTATACTGACAACTACGTGTTGTTATAAAAGAAATTAATTTTTGATCTCGGTGTGTTTTTTTTTACTTCTAAAACTATAAATTCTTAAAGGTTCGGGACCATACGTTTTTAAATTTTAAACTCGATTTCATAGAGTTATTTCTTTAACGTATAAATACTTTAATACTTATAGAAAATATTAATATACAAAATTTACTGCCTGTATGCTTCTCCACCAGATACACTATAATAGACCGAATAAGCTTACATTAGGTGGAGAGATAGCTATTACACGTTAAGCACTAAAAGGTGTACTACCGTCAAAGAAATCCTTAAGTTCTTCATTCCATCGAATTTCAAAATTCATAAGTTAATCTTTTGGGTATTTACTTATATTGAATCAGATAATATGTATCAATATAGTTCTAAATTTACCACAGAATGCAGCACATATGTTTGATTCCTGCTAGCTTTGCCAGCATGTTATATTTAATATGTACATTATTCAGCACGTGGATAGTAAACTAAGATGTCTATAGTGACATCAGTTAGATAATTCTATTGAACTTAATAAGCAAAATGGTTACCCTTACATATTTTGATGAGATTATAATTAAATATTATATTTTAAAATGTATTACTATATGAGATCATGCAAATATATTTAAAAAGTTATCAGTTGAGGTAACACCTTTAAAATTTTATTTAGGATTGTTTTTTGTTTTTGTTTGTTATTTATGTAATACATTTTGTAAATGAGTGTGTTAGATATGTCGTCCTCTAAAAACAACGAAGGGACAATGCCCCAGTATGTTTGGTTTAACACTAGTCTTTTTCCAAGATTTTGCCACACATCTTTGAATATGTTTTTGTTTTATAGTGGTTAACTAAAAGGCTTTATTGTTCAGGATCACATAATATCTATGTGGACACATACATTGGATTTTAGAAGTTGATGTAACCTGGCAGATTTAATTGTCTTCTAGAACAACTATTTGACAGGTAACGCTAGACAACTACGTAGTAACTTCGAAACTTCCTGGCAGTATTAGTTCCACGCTAACTCAGAAAATCTAATCCCAAATATTCTTTTTGCAAGAAATAAATGTAATATAATATGTTAAAATTTAGCTTTGTTTAATATTCACTGCTTTTTAGAAGCTAAAAGCTATTGTATTGGTACAGATACAATTGACAATACTTTTACAACCATATTACTTCACTTTTAATTTCAATTATATTGAAATTCTTAAAAATACTTAAATGTACTATTTGTTTAGATGGATTGTAAAACTTTTGATATTTTTATTAAACTCTAAGTTATAGTTTAAAGATCGAGTAGTGTCTACTGTTATCGCCATTATGTCCCTTCTCTTGGTGGCATCAATCCCATTTGTATTGAATCAAACCGCTCTTAAAATATAAAGTTTATCAATGCCCCCGCCATAGCAAACCTGCGTACTCAGCGAATTACCAATGCATAATATATGTCTTAATACCACATAAAGCCGCATATCAAGTTTCATAAAAATATGTTCACAAATAAGCGATGTATACAATTTGAATTATTCTCCATCAGAATAACATTGGGGATGAGTACGCAGGTTTGCTGCAACAAGGAACACAAAAATGGGTTTTTATGCAAATACCAATGTAACTCAACAAGGTGAAGCCACATACCAAGTTTTATTAATTGATGTTCATAATTAAGGGAGACTTTACATTTGTCTTATTCTCCATAAGAATAACATAGGGGCTGAGTGCGCAGGTTTGCTGCTACGAGACTTCTCAGTCAAAATTGCTTTTTGTGTGCAAATAACAATAGACCACAACCAGATGAAGCCGTATACCAAGTTTCGTTAGTGTACGTTCATAAATAAGCAAGATATACATTTTTTCTTATTCTCCATAAGAATAGCGTTGGACAACGTAATGTGTTTAGCACTTTCAATATCTCTGTAACCAATTGACGTAGAGAAATTATCAAAACACCAAATTGTGTGTTTTTAAAAGCTGAATCCAATGGTGAAAACTAAAATTTGACTTTTTAAAATATTACATGTAAAAACTTCAAAAACCCCATATTTGGGGTGAAACCCCCCCCCCCAAAAAAAAATACCACTTCGGATGGGGCTATCTGTCTGGTTTTCGAACTTATAGTCATAAAGTCATAAATGTTGCTTTACACGTTTGTACGTTTGTTTTATCAAAATCGGACTTTTTTACGAGAGTTATCACACCCACGGACACACTCTCTCTCTCTCACACACACACACACACACACACACACACACACACACACACACACACACACACACACACACACACACACACACACACACACACACACACACACACACACACACACACACACACACGCACACACACACACCACACACACACACATATATATATATATATATATATATATATATATATATATATATATATATATATATATATATATCAAACGAATGGTGTTTTTGGGGTCTGAGGACCTCAAAACGAAAAGTTATAATGGTCCCGGGGCTAGGTCTTACCATGCCGACTACGGTAATAGCTTCTTCCCTATAGGGGAAATTCGCTAAAAAGAGTTTTCCGAATACGAGCATCCGAACGAACGGCCACTGAACTTTGTAATTAATTCCAGGGATTTACTTCACTCACCTAATAACATGCTCACACGTGAATTTATAATTTGGTAAAACCGGCAGCATTCTACAGACATCTTGTTCGATTAATTTGCATAAGCTTTAATAAATTCACATGCAAAACAAAACTCTTTACATACTACATTGTATTTATAGTACTACAAACCTAGGGTTAATTTAGTAAATATCATAACAATGAATGATTTTATAAGCACGATGATAACCCACAGACACCTCTGGGGGGCAACGACAGCGACACCGAAGTGCAATCTAACGAAACCGTCTCTGTTTGACATCTCATGATTACCCTTACACTAAACGTTTGGAACCATGAATGTATATATATATATATATATATATATATATATATATATATATAAATATGTAGAAAAGTGCAAAATAAATAGTAAACCTATTTTGTCATAATTTTAAAAAGGGAGTTTAGTTTACAGCCTTTATATCTATCTGTTACACTTGACACCTCAACTTGAGAGTTCACAGAGCTCAAATAAGTTAGGTGATCTTGCTAAGGTGATCTTTAATTACCAATGGTAACTAATTGAAAATATTTTTTCACTTGGATGGAACTCCGTAAATACTATCCCTATGAACTTTTTAAATTTGAATAGCCTTGTCTTCATTATTAACGGCAACAGCGAACTTGATAAAAAATTATTTCATTAGCCTTTAAGATACAGCTTTCAATTAAAGAGTCTGATATTAGTTAGGATGTGGATAAAGTAATTCGTTAACATGTGGACAAACTATAGTCAACAAAACAAATAACTTAAGATGGGAAACGTTTGTCATTACTTATTAGAAAACTTACTTTTGTTTCTGAAAAAATACGCTTTTAAAATATTGTCTAACCACATACCACTGATTCAAGTTAAAAAAGCCCGCTTATATAGCTCATAAATTCTCCTGAAATTACACCCATTGATTTCTTAAAGAGTATTCTAAGTAGAAAGAACGTCACAAACTGTAAAACAATGTTGCCATTTAGTTCGATCGACACATTTAAAATTAACCGCACCGACCGTAAACACTGTGAAGTGGCTAGTAGGCCTACAATATTTGTCGACCACTGGCCACTGGAGGAGTTGTAGCGTGTGGACACTGCCAGCCAGAATCTCACTTGCCCTCCACACCTGAATAACCATTGATCAATATCTCCCGGCCCTCGATCACTCACATTGTCACCGCCGCATCATATCGTCTTTATGGTTGGAATGGTACGATTTTACAAAACCAAAGAAAACAATTTTTCATATTATTTTGGGAAATGTTTTCTGCGTTGATCCTCATCTTGTTAGTAGGAATAAAGCTTGATCACGTGTATTCTTGGTCAAATAATGAAATATGATATTATAGACTAAGTAAAATTACACTAATATAAATTAATGGAATTATTATGTCACAGTTTTAAACAAATTTTCTTGGAACAGTTTTTGTTTTGGAAAAAGTGACTTTAGTATTGTGACTAGGACCATTTGCTACTAACAAAACCACTAATTTCTAATATGCAAACAATTCCTTGTCTCAGTGGGTCGAAATTAATAAATACTTATTAATTATAATAACGAAACACTGTAATTATTAGTGAGTTATTATTAGTCTCTATTATTAATTAGAGAAAACAACTTTTGGTATTTAAAACGGTTAGGTTAATTTTAAATAAACGAGTCATGATAAAATGCAATTTGCAGGTCTTCTACTGGATACAGTCGAGAGAATCAAGAAAAGTTTTGACGTTGACTGATTCCCGTTAATGTACATGGAGCGCCCTGGAGATACTATGTTTGTAATTGTAACAAAGTTTAGTTATATTTCATCAAAAAAAATCTCTTGTTCTATTTTATAATTATGTTAATGTGATTACTTTTAAATTAATTTGTAATTAATGCAATCGCGAGAAATCCTGCAGAAAAAAATTGTGTGCAAATATGTTATTTAAATAATACAAACTAACTATACTATATATGTTAGGTCCTCTCTGTCATAATATATTATAAATCCGTCGTTTGGTTTCAGATTAGTAAGTTATAAAAATCTTTATTCAGTTGCATTACTCATACGAAGTAACATCAATAGTAAAATCATACCTAATTTGCCAAGTAGATTTATGAGGCTGACCCTCAACTGATGGATTTATAATGTAGACACCAGATATTTTGATAAATTGTCTTGGCATTTTATTGTGTGCTTTGCGAGGAAAGCGATACCGTTGCGATACTGACCCATAGCAATGTAGACAACCGTGGCCCCTTGAACCGGCGCTCAGAACCATTGTTGTACAATAGTTGCTTGAGACTTTTGGAATATCTCATAGTCAATATTCGTTCGTATAAATTAAGCTAGCTGCTAAATATTTAACGTACGAATACTATTATGTCAGCTAACGTAGCAATAAAAATGTTGTTTGTTTATTCCATTTAAAGCTTACTATCTTTTAACAAACAACTTAGTAGAATAGGTATTTCACAAATTACTTACAAAACATACATCGTCCAAAAAACAGCCTGCTATTGGTAAACATATATAGAAATAACAATAAATTTTTGGATGCAATTTGTTTCGGAGAAAGAAAACTGCATTAACATACTTAAGCCTACACTTTTTATTTAAAATTAATTTGCTTTTAACTATCCACCAAAGACAATAAATCTTTTCCTAACTATTAAAAACGAGCCTTAACTCTTTTGCGTTTGTTGATGTCTTAAATAACCGTTTCTACGTTTTATAATTGTTGCTTCGAATTGAAGATTGTAAGTATGCCACGTTTATCGCATTATGTTTCACTGTAATTAAAATTTATACTATTCAAGTTGACTAGTCTAGAATGAAGTGTTGAGTTTTGGTATCGTTAAATTTTATTTGTTACCTTAAGAAATCAAATGTTTTTCAGGATTAGTACAAAATTTAACTTTGAACAATTTAGCCTGATTTAATTTGGAAAATATCATTTAAAAAGTTAATAGTTAGTTATAAAATACTTCATGTAAAAACTATTAAATTATTACTATAATCACACATTTAGTAAAGGCTGTATTGTGAACTGAACAAAGGAGATGTTTACAAAACTTAAGGTAAAAAATACAAACACAAGTGTTAAATCGTTATTGTAAAAAATTTACTTTATAATTGAAAATAAACTAAAATGGCTTAAGTGTAGGCGATTTTTCTTATTTATTTTTTGTAAAAAATCTACTAAAACAGGAAACGTCTCTTTGAAACATAGTAGAATAATTGATTGGTGTATTCAGAAAACCCAGTCAGCCATTATAAAATTCTTTTGAAGGTAACTAAGGGTTATTTTGGATAATTTTAATTGAAAATGTTAAATAGGCTATAAGGTAAAATTGAAAAATGTTTAATTAAGTCATTATTCATTAAAAACCAAATTGAATTAATGGCATTGGTTTTTTAAACTTTTCTAATTAAAAACAGTAAAGCCTAAGGGGAAGTAATTGGAATAAATTTATTTTCACTTTTAAAGGCTGATTATTTTGAAACAGTTTCAGATTATTTTGGCAGATTGTTTGATAATTTAATTTATTTTAAATATGTTATTTCATAAAGTTTTCGTTCGTCCGATTTTATTAAGTTTTTAAATTGACGGTCATATTACAGCAACAATGCGTACTAACCCAGAAAATATGTTTTTCCCATAATTCATATGCTTGGTTGCAAATAAAGATTTAATATGCAAGGTTGACTTTAAACAACGGGATAATCATGACTTCACCTTGTAATACTAATAGGAAATTAACATTAATATTATTTAAATTTATATTACTAAGCCATTGAGAATAGCTTAAGTTAGTGTAGTTTATTTTCTATAGATAAAGTACATCTAAGCACACCTAGATATCATTTAGTTTAATTTTTGTAATTAGACATTTTTGTATCTGTCTCTTTACCAAATAATAATTAATTACCCTGAGTTAAGTCATAAAAACAAATGTTATTACAGCAGTAGTTGCAGGCCACTTTAAATTTGCTTAGTTACAAAATTTCATTTGGTAAATCAACTGCGGTGATATCTTAGTTTATAAACAAAACCAAGTTGAGAGCTAGTTATCGAACTATAACGACAGGTACATTTAGAATATGATACATGTATAAGGAAAGTGTTTATCATAAATAAATACCGACATTATTGTTAAGGAACCTCATACATTAATTTTGGTTATTTATGATCAACCATTATCATGATTTAGTTAATTTTCAGAGAAAAACTTCACTAAGGACGTAGGCTTTGCACCAAAAGTGCGAGGTCTTTTCAACATTATTTACAGTTTTCTTAGAAAATTTATATATAGTAATAAAATTATCACTTAATCAAAAAAGCTCATTTGACTGGTTTTATTGCAGTAATGAAATAATTAAATACATTAAATTATTGTTTCTGTTATTATACATGTATTAAGTGTGTAAAAGTGTGTACGGTGCTTTTTATAACAACTAAGGAATGTTAAACATAAAATTAAAAATTACGGTAGTGAAAATCTTTCTTTTGTTTAAATACATTTGTAATATTGGAGTTTTTATCAAAATCACGATGTAAACACATGAACGTTGTGAGTCAATAAATTTTAATGTTTTTATTACTAAACGCATCACTTTCAGCGAACTTACCACAGACCAGAATAAGTTCTTACAGAAATTTTCTATGGAAGAAATGATTGTGTGCAGTGAAATTAATGTTTTTTAGAGAATTTCCCCTATAGGTAAGAAAATATTACCGTAGGTGGCCGGGACTTAAGCCCGGGACCATGATAATATTTCGTTTTGAGGCCTCCAGATGACCAAAACACCATTCGTTCAAATTTATATACATGTGTGTCCGTTACTTCAATAGCTTTTGAAAAAACCTCCCGATTTGGATGAAATTTAGCACAAACTTGGAGAGTAAAATTTATGACTTTAAGTTCGAAAACCAGAAAAATCGGACTATGGAAAGAGAGTTTTACGGGGCTTTAAAAATTTCCAAAAATAAGTAGTTTGCATTTTTATCCAAACATTTTAAAACACTGAATTTTGGTTATAGCCATTTTATAGAGCTTAACAAAATTCATTATTTTGAATCGTTACCCTAGGTTAAGTGTTTGCGGGGAAAATCCAAAAAACTTATTCATAAAATGTCCCATGTTAAACTTATGAGAAAAATGTTTTTAGCTTTTCCTCAGTTTATTTTACTGAAAACTGCGCATTTGTTTTTGCCAATAACTTCAGCTCTAAAAAACAATAATTTTGGTGATGAATTGTGATTCTACGTCCAACCGTCGTGGAGAAATTCAAAGTGCTTAACATAGTACGTTGTCCAATGTTATCCTTACGAGGAATACATAACATTTGATATATTGATTATTTTTCTTTTTTTTATGAAACTTGGTATCACTACTACATCACCTAGTCTTGGTATATTGATATTTGCACAAACATTTTTTTTGTATTGTCCCTGCAGTTGCGAACTTGCATACTCAGCCCTAACGTTATTCATATGGAGAATAAGTAAAGTTGTGTATCTTCCTTATTAATGAACCTAAATTAATAAAACGTTGTATGTAGCTTCCCTGGTTGAGTTATATTGATAATTTCATGAAAACATGTTTCTTATCATCTGCAGCAAACCTACGTACCCACCCCGAATTTTATTCTTATGGAGAATAAATAAAAAGCTATGTATCACTTATTTATTTATGTATTTGTAATAAACTTGGTAATTGGCTTTATGTGGTAGTGGCAAACACATACATCATTGGAAATTTTCGGAGTAAGCAGATTTGCTGCGACGGGGTATTTTATAAAATACAAAATTCTGGTTTACCACTTGTATAATAAATGTAAGAAATGATATCTTATATGACTATATAACTTAAGAATATATAAAAGAACATAGTTAAATTTATATATATATATATAAAGACCAAGACTCACCAGGCACTCATGTGGCTCTCCTTAATGAGATTATCTTCAGTGCTAAAGCCTTACTTTCACTAAATTTTGTATCAATATTTTCTCCATTATTATTGCCATTATTCATGTCAAATTATAAGTGATATTTATATCTGTCTTAAGGTCGTCTAACTTTTCATCCCTTATAGCTATTTAAAATTATATTATATTATATTAATATTATATTATTATAATATTATATTATTATTATATTATTAATTATATTATATTATATTTGTATATATTTCAGTGGATATTTCTCAAGCGCTGCCATTTTGCCGCAAAAAACTGTAAGAAAGTAATATTTAGAAGCTTAATATTACTGACTTACAATTCTGAAATGTAAAGTTTTCGTTAAAATCTCATGTAGGCAGGCATACAGAAACGGAAGAAGGTGGAGCATAAATTGCATTGCATTTTTTAACCCATCTAACAACTCAGTAGTGGTTGTAGAATCTGACTTGATAGTATAAAGTACAGGAGAAGGCGTTCCCCTGATTTCGGACGTTGTATCAACCCTATTAACACTTTTGACTCTTGCCTACTTTTAAACGACTACTGCCAACATTTCATACTTTATTTCCTATAACAAGAACGAAATGTACTAACAGTAAACATAAGTAATGCGTTCTTGTGTTATTGCATGAAACATAACATTTCCACTGAGATTTATGGAATTGCAGAAGCAATGTCATGCATTTTATAACTACCTGGTACGTGGAGAACCAAACTGTGATCACAGAAGACAAGTCAGTTTGTTTTTAAGCCTAGGGTCACTCTCATATTCATTACGGCACTCTCATATGAATGTTCCATGTCACTCTAATTGTTATTATAGATCGATGTCTCTTTAATATTTAAAATAGTATTTTTTTACTTATACACATTTAATCTATTTTACGGCCACCACTCTATTAATTAATTCAATGTTTGCAATCAGGAAACCATACGTTGACATTCAAACATGAGTACTTTTTACACTTCACCGATTGATTATAGTATCAGCTGTTATGAATAAAACTTGTTTTACAATACTTGCTTTGTATTTCAAACTCCATAACTTTTCACTTTTTATTTTAATTTTGTTCTAATTACTCGTCTTAAGTTTGTCTGATTATTAGTCTCTCAGTGTCTAAGTTTAGCTGAATATTATGCGGATTATAATACAATCTATTAATTAAGCCTTTTTATTTATAGACAAACTGTTTAATATTTGTGGCGTTACACTTGTCATTTGTTGAAAATAAAGAACTAATGAACAACAAACTTTATAGGAACGTTACTTTTGAAATGCATGTATTTGCGTTAAAGTATTCAACGAAGTAAAATACTGAGTGACCTAAAAGTCACTGTTGAGCGTTAAAAGTTAATTTTAAATCATAACTAAAGGATGCATCCATAATGCATACAACAACAGCTCTATGACGCGACATGTTTGTGTTTATGTTGAATTTTACAGTTAAAATTAATTTTATTGACATACTCCTAACTTCAACCTCCACTTTAGATCAACTTTGACTTAACTATTACTGCATATGCGGTGAAAAACTAACACTACAGCGATAGCTACTGATCCTTCGTGTTCTGATTCTTGTACACGAATATTCATTTACATTAATGCAATGCTCGCGTGATGTTACACCAGGGAGCCTATTTTTGAAACGGGTGAGTAGTGTTTCACCAGTCAACTTTTCTAGTAGTTTTGCATTGTTTGAATCCATCACGTGAGGTGTGATTTGACAGATTATAGCCAAATGTAAACTTTGACGAATACGAAAATTTATAAAACTGTAAATTCACCATGGTTTTAGACAAACCAATTGGTGAATTTGAATACATTTACTTATTTAAGAACATTTTAATAACAAATAGTAGGTTATTCAAGCGGATAGCTTGTATTAAGGTGGTCCCACACTTCTCGCGAACACGCCTGAACATTCGACCGAACTGCAAATGTTCGGAGCATTCGCGGGAAGTGTGGGAGCAACACGATCTTTTGAATACATGCAGGAAAATACGGGACGGAATGTACAGTGAACATTCGGGAAAATGAACCTCCTTTAACCATTAAACATAACCTAGTTTGGCGGTTTATTTTGCAATACTTCTGTTATTTCCTACTAGTGAGTAGAGGAAGACATGAAATCTCTTAGCTTTAATAGATTTAAAATGGAATTAGATAATCTGTTGCTTGGTGTTTAGAACTAAGAAATAATGATGTATATACGTTTGACAATAGTTGTTATGAAAAGCTGTGTACCAGAGAAACGCTAGAAAATAAAAACTTGTTTAATTTGTTAAGAAGGTTATTTATTGTCAACACACCCGTTTTCACTCCTCAACGGTTTGCCGGGTGAGTACAAATGGGTGATTCGATGAGTGATACAGTACAAATATCTACCTATAGTAAATCCATCAATGTTAAATATAAACTTGAGTTGAAAATACCAATATAAATATTCTATAGTTGGATGTAATTAACTGTATGGATACTTAAAAATATCTGTACATTAATCTCTTGATCTGAAAATAAAGAAATAGTGATTTGAGTGACTCACTCACCACTCACCCGTTTGAAAAGTAGACCCCCTCAGATTTGGACACATTCTAAATGGGTTAAATCTGATATCGTAAAAGCTCAAATTTGGCTATAAGTATCAAGATAGACTAATGAATACAACAAATTAGAGAGAACTCACCTTAATTACTAATTAACAAATAGACGTATGAATGCATTGATTACTTGACGGAAATATACTGATTACTGCCTGAGCCTCTATACAATACTGTCTTAAATACTGTCATAAATTGGTGACATGTGCATGTAAAGTTTTATTTACTAGATGGGTACACTCTTTTAAGTATAAACACTGTATCATACAACTAGACGAGAGGATACTGTCAAGTTCAGCTATTAATGGAGAGTCGTCCTCTCTCTCGGGATTATACAAATTACCTTGATACATTTTGAACTTAACTCTGCCCCAGTGATAATTCACAAATTATATGATGAACATAAACCAAGTACGCAACCAGCTCCTTCAGACATCAATCAGAACATTCTAAGTTAGTATAAGCGTAATGAACAGTATTGTTGTACCAACTCAACGAAACATGTCAAAATTAATAACGAGATAAATTAACTTTGTAAGATCAAACAAGTGGGTCAAAAGTCTCTAGAGTCCAGTTAAGGGTGGGCTCAAGTCACGCACCATTTCCTGTTTCTACCTTCTTCCCCCACAAGACCAATGTTTCAAAGCCCGTCCTTCCTCAACGGATTATCCGATGTTGTTTATCTATGGCTGGTTTCTTAAGAGCCAATAATACCTCGCGATTTCAGGGAGAAAAATTACGACATCACAAATATTAATCGTTCTAAAAACTTCCAAATATGCAATACTTAAGATTTTTCTGTGCTTGAACTATTAGGGATATCAGAATTCTATCCACTGAAATTGCTAAGTCATTCAATTATTTGGTTAATTTATGTTTTTTTTTATTAACCATACATTAACGATTTAGGATATTTTGTTGAGGAGGTACAGACTTTAAAACTAAACATAGCCTTATGGGAGAATTAGGTAGACGCCACGCTGGGGACCAAAGTCCCCTCTTAAATGTGAGGACAAAAGATAAATTTCGCTAGAATGTCGGTTATTGTGATGAACTTTGATTTGTCGGTTCAAAAGGTAAAGGACTCGATTTTTGGGGTTCCATACACTTTTTTTGGGATTTGGTCCACTTAAAAGCGTGTTTGTACTCTCTCATAACAACGTCGTTAGAGTTTATAAGTCAATATGATGCAGTAGAAATATTTAATCCGTCAGCGATTTAGAAGCGAAAGCTCAGCTCTGCATAATAAACTTTGCAATTATCATTCAATTTAATCAATCCGTTGCCAAGAGGTAATTTGGCCAGTTAAAATTAAAACATTACCCTTACCCCCTCCGTCATATAGACCATATGCTACACATATTTGAACTCGTATTTGCTCAACTATACTTTGATTACTTAAACTAATTTATAACCGAGAAGTTGCGTAGTTAGTTTAAAGTAAGTGTGTCTTAAAACCTTAAAAACACAACCATTAAATATGATATAACAAGTGTATAAAGTAGAGCATACCAAAGTTAAGATTGAATGAATATTTGTTACGTTAGGAGCCTTGAAGGTGAAAGTAAAGACTCTTACTACCACAGTCGGAATCATCACCTCTGGCAAAACACTCTCATTACTATATACGAACTCCCTTTGTTGTCCCTCGAATTATCCTTTTGCTCTAACATTTGTGTTAAATTTCTCAATTTAGGTTTCAGATTAAATGAAGAATGTTGAATACTTACGTTATGTGTCTGTCAATTAAATGCCAATTAGCGATCACAGTAGTTACTGTATTGTGGGCATATATTACATTAAAGTTAAAAACTACTTTACGGTATTAAAGTTTACGCTAAGCTTTTATTTAACAAGTTATTCAATTAACAGGATACTAATATTGATTATTAATGTCTGTAACGAATTAACAGCAACATTTGACAGGTGGTTGTATAATCGACAGTTTACTACCTGACCTAATTGATGTACACTGCATTTTGAGTGCCCTGATATTAGGATCAGGGTTAAGAATTAGTCATTCTCGAGGATATGATTAATGAAACAAAAACCATTAACGTTTAAGAGAGAAAGGTAACAAATCATTCAAGCTGTAACACCCCACCCTCCTACACAGTTTCCTTAGACTGTTGAGCAAAACCGTATGTGTTCGTGATACCTTCTAAATAATGTTTGTAAAGACTGTTTTAAGCATTTACTTTTAAAATAATCATAACTGGTCCGCTAAATCGCTAAAAGGATTCGTTTTACTTTATATTGTTAATTTACTCCACAAAGGTCACTTTCACAAAATCTGTCGACAATGAAGCTAAATTTGATTCAACAAGTTCATTTTTGTAATAGAACAGTTTGAAAATATGTTTATACTCTTTTAAACTGTATAGCATAAATACACTTTTTTACGGTATGTATTAATGATAAAATTATTTACAAACATTTTAAAATCCTTAAAACTGAACCAAAAAAATATTTCTGTGAGTGTATAGTTAAAAAATAACGGGTTGGCATGAAAAGCCGATGAAAAAATAATTGCATCGAACAATCAACCAGGAGCCAATTATAGAATGTAAACTATCATGGGCCAAAGTTGTTCACGTTGTTGCTTTTAGGTCAGTAAGTGTGATCATTACATTCCAGTAGAAGCTAAAGATTTTTCATTTTGCTTGAAGCAGGTACAGTAGTATATACTATCTATTTCAGTCTCATAATTTAATTCCTTAACTATCTGTACCAGTGGTTCCCGACCGGAGGAACATGGAATAAACTTAGGTATTCTGCGACTAAAGTTAACAGTCATACGAAACGTTATAATAATATACAATTTTCTGCCTGACACGATGTCCATAAACAGCTTACAATAAGTGCACAATCTAACAACAGCATGTTCCCTTGTGTTTCAAGGTCCTCACGGAAATCCTTTTCTTTTTTTCTAGTATATGTATTGGGTGCTAGCTCATTTGATTACATCCTTTATATTGCTTTGATTTGTTTTCGTTACTAATGAAAACGGTGACATCTATTAATGTAACAGTTTTAGTAGCTTATTAATTGATTCTAAATTACTTTATAGTGATATTCAAAATATAAAATTACATTTATATTTTGAATCCTGATTTTAATGGCTGAGAGTAACATGGCATCAGTAAAATGTACAAAACCAAATCAAAACCAACGTAGGAATGGAACCCAAAATAAATATTATTAAAAAGATTATCAGTTAATGACCGATTATTTTCCTGTCCTCTGTTAAACCAAATAAGCAAAAATCTAATGACAACAACAAACTACATTTAAAAATCTTCCCATACAACAGAAAATGTATTATGTAAACGTCGTCTATTTAAAGCAAGCGCATTTTGAAGCAATAAGTTGGTGAAACATGTCACGGATGTAAACTTTGCCATAAGCCTCGGTTTCACATTTCTAAAAATATGTGTTTTTTATTTGCATTCAAAAGCAGTGTTTTAAACGTATATATATATATATACGCATTTTCCCCAGTAGTTAGTAAATCAACATGCGATGTCAACCATGTGATTGATCACAATGGTAACCATTATAATTTTAATGTTAATGTTGGCCAAACATCGTTCGAGGATGTAAGTTGTGAGATAAAAAGACGAGAGAAACCGGATCTATTGCCATCATCTCAAAAGAACGATCGTTTTTACGGTTGCTCTGAACTTAAATTCTCTAAAGAAGAAAAACATAACAACTGCAAAATGCAAAAAACTTAATAATTTAATACTTGGAAATTCTGGTTTATTAAAACAGTTCATAATAAATACCAAGCTACCTTCCTGGTTAAACCCTGCAATTTTCTTGTTGTCAAAAGTTATTAAAATACTAATGTAAACGCATGTTTTTACTAGTAAAAATTCGCATTCATGTGGAATTCATTATGAAATAAGTTGTGTTTAAAAAGGATATGGTTTGTCTAATTTTGAGAAGTGTTTGGGTTTGGGCAATTTACAGTACAGGTAGGACACCGAAAATATATGTTCACAACTGGTGTCGGGTCTCCAGCCCAAAACGTGTGGGAGCCACTGGTCTAAATCGGACTTATTTGTCCTCCTATTGCTATTGACGGATTCCAGGGATTGAGGATTTTGAAAAATAGAAAGTTCAACACTACACATTGAATTCCTTTAAATTTAATTTATATGTGAGTTACATGAGAGCCATACACTGTGGATGTAGGCGTTAATTATAATTATTAAATTGGTAATATGCAAAAATGATGGAATAAATTAAAAATTTATGTTTCTTATTATAATAATGCTCCGGAAATTACATTCTAAAAAACCTTTTACACAGCGTCTCCGACCTTTTCGAATAAGTTAATAAGTGACATTGACAGATTGTCTCATTTATGCAAGTGCAAACGAAGCGAATATCTGCTGCCATAAATACTCTCCCTACCTTTAGAATTTAAATACGTTCCACTCTATTGATTGAAATACAACGGTTTCCACTGAATTAACGTTTTGATTGAAAGTATTGCATTAATTTAGACGAAACATTTAACATTGTTGTATATTACATAAATACCCCCGTAGCAGCAAACCTGCATACTCAGCGAATTTTCAATGCATATTAATTTATCTTAATACCACATAAAGCCACATACCAAGTTTTATCAATATACATTCATAAATAAACGATTTATGACATTTTAATTATTCTCCATAAGAATAACATGGCGGCTGAGTATGCAGGTTTGCTGAAATAAGGAACACTAAAAATGGGTTTTTATACAAATATCAATATAACTAAACTAGGTAAAGCCACATACCAAGTTCTATTAATTTATGTTCATAATTAAAGGAGATAACACGTTAATTATTCTCCATAAGAATAACATGGGGTTGAGTATGCAGGTTTGTTGCTACGGGAACTATCGGGAAAAAAATGGATTTTTGTGCAAATATCAATAGACCACAATCAAATGAAGCAATATACCAAGTTTCGTCAGGATAAGTTGATAAATAAGCGAGATATACAATTTTTCTTATCCTCCATAAGAATAACATTGGACAACGTACTGTGTTTAGTACTTTCAATATCTCAGTAACAAATTGACGTAGAGCAATGATTAAAACATAAAATTGTGCGTCTTTTTAAGCTGATTCCAATTGAAAAAAATAAAATTTAACTTTTTCAAAATTTGTATGTAAAAAACCCAAAAAACCCATTTTTGGGGTACAAAACCCCCCCAAAATACCCCTTCGGATAGGTCGATCCGTCTGGTTTTCGAACTCAAAGTCATAAATGCTGCTTTACACGTTTGTACCAAATTTCATCAAAATCGGACCTTTTTTACGAGAGTTATCGCACCCACGGACATATATATATATATATATATATATATATATATATATATATATATATATATATATGTGTGTATATATATACATATATATATATACAGTTTCGAACGAATGGTGTTTTTGGGGTCTGGCGACCTCAAAACGAAAAGTTATCATGGTCCCGGGCCTAGGTCTTACCATGCCGACTACGGTAATAGCTTCTTCCCTATAGGGGAAATTCGCTAAAAACATAAACATGTTTCTTGGAAAATCCGGGAAATATTATTTTCTCATTAGATCTTTATGACGTAAGTTTTAAATACTGATGTCGAGGCTGTTGGTTGGCTAGATGCATTATAATGCTACATTCACAGCGGCTTGATATTACGGTAGCGACTGACACTGCACATGGTTTATAACGAGGAGTGCTAACCTCATCTCATTACCTTATTTTATGTATTTGTTCTTTGCACTGAATTGTGCAATGCAAATAATATTTCGTCCCCTTGTCAAGAACGGAAGTTAATTTGAATTATTTAATATTAAACACAATTTAAACCCCTTTGAAAAGTATAGTAATCGGAAAACATTGCATTCTAGAATAGTTGTTTGTTGTTCAGATTGTTCTTCCGTTTGTTACAGTCACAATTACATGAGGAAGGGTCTTGTGTAAATATATATTGAACTTGTTCAAAACTAGCCCGTTTAGTCTATGGGATCTTAAATTAATCCATCAGGTTTTTAGAGTATTTATTTTTGGTCAATTTTCATTCTTTTTCAAAGAAAACAACTCTAACAGTCTGAAAGGTGCGTTCATGTACTAATTTAAGTTATTAAATAGCGTGATAATAAATAAGTAAATTATAAAACATTTAATGAATTAAAATTTACGCTTCATAGAAAAAGGTTGGATTGTAAATTTCTTAAGAACTGTTGTCTATAAAAAAATCACGATTATCACATAGTAATGTTAAGTCTTATCCCAATGAGGTCTGGTTATTTTACTAAATAGATTTTCATTTGTATAAAAGAAAATCTTCTCATATAACCTGTTACATGACGTGAAAATGAAAGCACTCTTTGAGTCTAATTATGCATTTGGGTTATTAAATAAAGTGTTTTCCTTTAAGGTACATGTTCAATATATATCCTAGGTACAAATGCAACCGTACTATATCACGGTAACCAAGAACTGTAGCCGCGTGTTTACTTTGGCAAGACAAACCACTCGAGTAGCAGCTGAGTACGTGGCAGGCTGAGCCTCTCGCCTCTTACTCTACCTCTTTACAATAAACGCTTGAAACTACTAAAGCTACTTAGTTACTTGTAAACGATTTCACTACTTTGTGCTCCAAACTCAATCAAGAAAAGTTAGTTTGTACTGAATATAATATTTAGAGTTGCCTGTATCGTAGGAAATATGGATTACCAATCTGGCACGAAGATTGTATTTGACGCTTATTTAATTTGTTTCCAATAACACATTAAGTTTAAAACTTTTTACGATTTTACATATATAAGATTTCCTCGAATCGAAGTCATATCATGTTTACCAGCATATACTTGTAACATACACTGATAACAGATATACGTAAACATTACATTTTGGTATTATAATATTCTATGTTCTTACTTAGTACCATATTTTTTTTAAATTTAAACGAGATCGCACGCAGCACGCTGACGTGAGGAGAGTGAATGTCCGCATTAAAACCTTAAAAATATCAAATAATGGGTTTAAACCAACACTGGTTACATTTTTTGAAAATTGAAAGATTTTATTTTTTGGCTGTTTTGATGCTCCTGGTTATATTTAAATTCACTAATAGGATGCCAATATTGTACATTATAAAATTATAAGGAGGTATTGTTGGTATAACAAGTTGGAATAGCGGGGGGGGGGGGTTGAAAAAGATATTAAGATATGAAAAACAGCCTTTTCCAGTGCAAAATCCCCATTAGACAACGTACTGTATTTTGACAGTTAACATTTTCTTTAATAACTCGGTAAGTACTTATTGCTAGAATAATGAGAGTATGCTTAAAATCTTTGGCTTTTTACATACAATAAGTTAATGTGCAATAAGTGTACATTTGGGGCTTTTCTGACGCTTTTTAGGCCCAAAAACTATACACTTTAAAAATTAAAATCCCAAAAAAGGGGGTTAGAGTATTCCGATTGTTTTGCCCAAGGAACTTGTCCAACCGATTACAAAAAGGAATGTCTCTGCCAAATTTGAAGTAAATCGGACAAAAATTGCGACCGCTAGTGTGCGAATACATACAGGGAGGTCCAAAAAGAACTGACACATTTTAACAACAATTTTTATTTACAATATTTTAACTATATGCCAAAATTTATATATGTACAGATAGAAAGCTCAAAAAGCTTTTGGTGGTACTCAATAAATCTCAATATGGCCACCGTTTAAGGCTCTGCAGGCGTTAAATCAAAATTTAGCACATCGCACACCTTTGCTGCATTTACTGGGGATGGAATTAACATTGCATGAGTAATTTTGTTATTGTCAGCTGTTATTTTCAGTTCTTAAATTTAATTTTTCAATCAGCTGTTTTTAAATTAGTGGTCAAATAGTTGTTTGATGATAATTCATTGTTGTTTACATTGATTAATAAAAATTCATCAGAGCTATGGCTGCTCCTCAGCAAAAAGCTCAGTGTGTCTTGTGGTTTACAGAATTTAGATCAATAGTCTCAGTTCAAAGACGTTTTAGACTTGAGTATGGTGTTAATTACTCTCCTTCACAAAACTCAATTAAGCAATGGGTAAAGAATAACCACCTGCGAGAGCGGATAAGAGATGCTATTGCACACGTTACTCCAGAAATGATGAGAAATGTTTGGCGGGAGGTTGAATTTCGATTTGACACCTGCAGAACCTTAAACGGTGGCCATATTGAGGTTTATTGAGCACCACCAAAAACTTTTTGCGTTTTTCTATCTGTACATATGTAAATGTTACCATGTAGTTAAAATTGTGTGAATAAAAATTTATGTTAAAATGTGTCAGTTATTTTTGGACCTCCCTGTATATATATATATATATATATATACAGGGAGGTATATATATATATATATATATATATATATATATATATATACATATAATGTTTTTAGAGACCCCTCAAACCGTGTTCAGGGGGTTACGTTAGGAATTTGTATGGTGGTCCTGGCCTTAAGTCTCACCGTCCGGGTCATGCTAATGGTTCACTTTTCCATAGTAAATTCACTAATAATACCAAGGATAATATTGATTTAGGCAGTAAACAAATCTAGAAACGAACGAGTTCGAATGACATTTCCAAATGTGGAGACGTGGAGACATTTCCAAAGGTGGGAAAGAACACGTTGAATTGTAATCCCTATAACAGTTCTTGGCAAGGAAAGGCAAGAGAATGAACGCAACAGTTAAGTTTTTATTTCGTTTGTCTAATATTTATAAATAATAACAGTAGTGGTGAACTAGCGGGGAGGGGGCGTAATCGGCGCTTTTTTCCCATGTTATTCTTATGGGGAGCCGTTTTTGAACATTTGCCAGCTCCCGCCTTACACAAGTTTCCTTGTTAGCCTGTACTAATGTCCAACCCTTGCCTATATTAAATATATTTTCCCAATCCCCATCCCTCCTCTATATTTTTTAAAATTAATTTTCAAATTCAGGCTAAAAAACTATCTTTAGTGTTTATGGTCCGATTTGTCTGCAATTTGGATATGTTATTGTCCTAGGCAAGTGTTTTAATAAATTCCACTTACATTTCCCAAATTCACTATAACGGTCAAATTAAAAAATATTTTTGAAAAATACTATAGTGCCAATTGCAACCTTCTTTATTAACTGTCCGATTTGTCTTCAATTTGGATATGTTATTGTCCTAGGCAAGTGGTTTAATAAATTACACTTACATTTCCCAAATTCACTATTACGGTCAAATTAAAAATTTTTTTTGAAAAATACTGCCAATTGCCAACTTCTTTATTAAATGTCCGATTTGTCTGCAATTTGGATATGTTATTGTCCAAGGCAAGTGTTTTAATAAATTTCACTTACATATCCCAAATTCACTATTACGGTCAAATTAAAAAATATTTTTGAAAATACTGCCAATTGCCAACTTCTTTATTTACTGTCTGATTTGTTTAAAATTTAGATATGTTATTGTCCTAGGCAAGTGTTTTAATAAATTCCACTTACATTTCCCAAATTCACTATTACGGTCAAATAAAAAAATATTTTTGAAAAATACTGCCAATTGCCAACTTCTTTATTTACTGTCCGATTTGTTTAAAACTTGGATATGTTATTGTCGTAGGCAAGTGTTTTAATAAATTACACATACATTTCCCTAATTCACTATTACAGTCAAATTAAAAATTATTTTTGAAAAATACTGCCAATTGCCAACTTCTTTATTTACTGTCCGATTTGTTTAAAATTTGGATATGTTATTGTTGTAGGCTAGTGTATATGCACCATCCACATTTTACAAATATTGCGGTTAAATTAAAAAAAAATTGGAAAAATACTGCCAATTGCCAACTTCTTTATTTACTGTCCGATTTGTTTAAAATTTGGATATGTTATTGTTGTAGGCTAGTGTATATGCACCATCCACATTTTACAAATATTGCGGTTAAATTTTAAAAAAATTTGGAAAAATACTGCCAATTGGCAACTTCTTTATTTATGGTCTGATTTGTTTAAAATTTATATATGTCATTATTCTAGGCTAGTGTATATGTACACACCATCCACATTTGACAAATTAACTATAATGGTCAAATTAAAAAAATATTTTGAAAAATATACAATTTCAAACTTCTTTATTTACTGTCTGATTTATTTTCGGATATGTTATAGCTCTTATATAGGTAACAAGACCACACTACCACACGTTCCACTACCCCCTATAATACAGTATTTTGTCTTTTTTGTTTGTTTATTTTGCTGTAATCCCAAAACTGACTTTGCTGTTTATTGTCCGATTTGCCTACACTTTGGATATTGTCCTAAGCATTTATTGTCTGATTTATTTTTGGATATGTTATAGCCCCCAACCATTATATCTAAAATTACAATATTATTTCCACCTATAATACAGTTGATGTGTTGTTTGTTTTGCCGCAACCTAAAAACTAACATTGGTATTTGTGTTTTTACAAAACTATATTTTGCGGTTGGATAAAAAAAAAATAAATGCAAGCTTATTATATTTGCCACAAGCTTATTATATACATCCAGCTGTTATATTTGCCACATTTCCAATATTGTTGTGACCCTCTCAACTACCTCTCATTGTAATATAATAAGTAATCCACAAAATATTTATGGTCAGAACTGCCTAAATTTTGGATATGTTTTAAGCCAATGCGGTAGCAAAAAATAAATTTTTAAAACCCAAAACAACTAAACACAAAACACTAATCTTTCTTTGTGCTTGTTTGGAGTAGTCTTTATTTTATCCAACTTAATTTTAATTTTGTAGTTAAAATCAAACTTCCCACATTCTAGCTCCCTTTCCAGCCAGTGGTTGGAGACATAAAGGTTACGAATATTTTCAAACTGTACAATATATCTTTTTCTACCCCTATGTTGGACTTGTTTAATAGCGCTTATTAATAATTCCGCACCATCTTCCAAATCCTCCAGTCTACTACATTCTTTAAATTGAATATTGCCTTTAATATCTTGCATCTCTATGTCTTCTTGTCCAACATCATCCCACACATTGTTATGGAAACTTAGGTTTTCTATTTTTGGAAAGGAATTACCATAAAATGTTGCGGTTCCGTTAGTGTTAAAGCTTGCAAGTGGCTCGTTGGTAGGTAGGTAAATAATGTCCAAATCACCAGTATATGGTAACACGCTATAACCTTGCCTATTCTTATTTATCTCTATAAACACAGTTTTACAGACACCTTTAACATAGTATACACCCCTCCGTCCATCCTTTTCTGCCAACACTCCCACAAACTTGTTGTTTACTACAAACGCATACACTATATAATGTCCATAATGCTCTAGATCCTCCCAACGTCGCAGGAAGTAATCTTTTAATTTATCCTCTCTTTCCCTTCTTTCTTGTTCTTTAGCCAACTGTGCTTTGTATTCCTCTGCAACAGTATTTTCCACATATTCCAATTTACGCTTATTACTGTCAATGTCTTCTAATTCCAATTTCCTCTTTTTGGAACAACTCTCTAAGAAAGGCTTGGAAAGTGGCTCTATTTCTTTAATGGTGTATGGGTACAGTTTATTGGTCCGGCTTCTTACAACGTAGGGAGTAAGGTTAGGACTTTCCACTAAGCCTAATTCTTCTAAATTGATGTGTTTAGGTATAGTGGAGAAAGGTGTATTTGATTTTGTAAAACATGTGCCCCCAGATTTGATGTAACACTTATGCTTTACACTTATGGCATCAGGAAACTCCTCTATTACCTCTACATAGTTAGTTGGTAAACAGTTAAAGCTAAATGCAGATAGAGCATACTTTATTAACTTTTCCCTTTGTGTACTATCTTTTGGCAGTTTTAGTTGTACTCCAGTTATCTTCTTCGTATTACTATTACCCCAATATGCGTATTGTAATAAATCATTAAACACTAAACAACAACTGTTTTGTAATTGATTGGCAACTTTCACCCACATCTTATGCAGAGGTACAGCATAGAATGGAGCATTTTGAAAGTACCGTTTGTTGTCTTCTATTAGACTTAAACAATCTCTTAAAGGTTCAAACCCTTTACCAAAACCTCTACAATAGTTATAGATTGTTGCCTCTAACCTTGTTATTCCATTCTCTCTAGCTAGTTTAGACGAGAACGTTTCTTTTAGTCTCGCATCTGGACAGTTTACAAAGTTTATTATATGGTTTCCTATACTTTTAATTACTCCAGGGCTTGTAATCTGGCATATAAATTTATTATATATTTTTACCCTGCTATTTACATTAAACCATGTTAAACAATCTTTACTAACATTATCTACAATAACATTATATCCATTCTTGTACGCCCCTTGGTAGCAAAAGTTAAAGTTTTCTGTAAGATATTGGCACATTTCCTCTTTATTAAATATTCCAGCCAAATCTAGTGTTATATCGAAATCCATAAGATAGTACATTTCTTTTTCCAGATCTTGCAGTATCTTTGGCAGATCTTCCAACAAATCCTTAATTTTAACATTTGCAAGCTCTATTTTATAGGGAATTGCTATAGGATCATCATACTTTTGTTTAATTTGGTCAATATCCTTCTTTATTATTTGTAACACACCCTCGCTTTGGACCCCAGAGGACCTCTCCAAGGAGAATGGTAGTTTGGCCACAACACCATGTCGAGCTAAAGAGAACTTTTTAAATATTCCTCGTAAGTAGCTATTAAACGAGCCACATATTTCCTTCTTAACTTTAAATATATTCCGAACGTCCCCATCACAATCCGTAACATTGGTTATCTTAACTAACATTAAGTTACCACAAAACGCATCCATTATAGATGTTAAGTTATTTAATTTTGGTTCGCCCTCGCAATAGTTTATATTACCTATGTCTGTAAGAAGGTTATTATTACGTAGATTTTCTAATAAAAACCATATACCGAATCTTTCGTTAGTAGGTTTAATACAATTTCCCAATAAATGGCTAACAGAGTACATTTCTTTTATACAAAAAAAGTAGCGGAAACATGTAAACAGGACAGATATAATTACACTATAGGCATATATGTGTTGTAAATATATGGATATTGTATATAAACATAGGCGAGCGGTAAGTGTAACATGTAAGTGGACACCCACACGCAAATATGGAATACCCACTATTAATATAATTCCAAATTCGACTAAATAAGTTTATAGTCTCAATATAATTAACATATTAACTAACGGTGCCATCCCGCATTAGTACCCAAATTGTCGAAATTCTATAATTCTATTCTTAGTCCTTGTATAGTATTAGGTTTTGTACTATTAAACCCTACATTCTTATCCTGTGCAGTAGAGTAATATATGTATTTAATACAGATACGCACATTCTACAAGACCTATACATCTGTTGTATAAGCAGCAGAATAGACATCTCATTGTGTTGTTGTAAAGTAAAACATAAATGTAAATTGTGCTGGATACAACCGGCCAGATATTAGACAGGAAATGTGTTGGAAGTGTATTGCCAAATAGTAAGACAAACACCACATAGCGCAGCATGTAATCAATCCATTACTATTTAGACAAATGTATAAGGTCAGTATTGGTACAACATCCGATATATTAGCCAAACCCACAATCAAATTTGGAAAACAAACAGTAAAAAAATAATATTATAGTAACAGAAACAGTAAGAGTATAAGGACATAGTAATATTTAAAGTTTATAAAACAACACAAATGCAGAGACACAATAAATGACACACTCCAACACATTACGACACAGGCACATATACTGGTTTACAGCCATTTTACACAACTTTACAGGTTCTGTCAACTGACACAAAAATAGTTTGTAAATTGTGTAAGAAATATATGTAATATAAACAAATTTAACACAATCATAACATTTTGAGGACACAATGTTTGGACTGGGTTTGGCTAATATATCGGATGTTGTACCAATACTGACCTTATACATTTGTCTAAATAGTAATGGATTGATTACATGCTGCGCTATGTGGTGTTTGTCTTACTATTTGGCAATACACTTCCAACACATTTCCTGTCTAATATCTGGCCGGTTGTATCCAGCACAATTTACATTTATGTTTTACTTTACAACAACACAATGAGATGTCTATTCTGCTGCTTATACAACAGATGTATAGGTCTTGTAGAATGTGCGTATCTGTATTAAATACATATATTACTCTACTGCACAGGATAAGAATGTAGGGTTTAATAGTACAAAACCTAATACTATACAAGGACTAAGAATAGAATTATAGAATTTCGACAATTTGGGTACTAATGCGGGATGGCACCGTTAGTTAATATGTTAATTATATTGAGACTATAAACTTATTTAGTCGAATTTGGAATTATATTAATAGTGGGTATTCCATATTTGCGTGTGGGTGTCCACTTACATGTTACACTTACCGCTCGCCTATGTTTATATACAATATCCATATATTTACAACACATATATGCCTATAGTGTAATTATATCTGTCCTGTTTACATGTTTCCGCTACTTTTTTTGTATAAAAGAAATGTACTCTGTTAGCCATTTATTGGGAAATTGTATTAAACCTACTAACGAAAGATTCGGTATATGGTTTTTATTAGAAAATCTACGTAATAATAACCTTCTTACAGACATAGGTAATATAAACTATTGCGAGGGCGAACCAAAATTAAATAACTTAACATCTATAATGGATGCGTTTTGTGGTAACTTAATGTTAGTTAAGATAACCAATGTTACGGATTGTGATGGGGACGTTCGGAATATATTTAAAGTTAAGAAGGAAATATGTGGCTCGTTTAATAGCTACTTACGAGGAATATTTAAAAAGCTCTCTTTAGCTCGACATGGTGTTGTGGCCAAACTACCATTCTCCTTGGAGAGGTCCTCTGGGGTCCAAAGCGAGGGTGTGTTACAAATAATAAAGAAGGATATTGACCAAATTAAACAAAAGTATGATGATCCTATAGCAATTCCCTATAAAATAGAGCTTGCAAATGTTAAAATTAAGGATTTGTTGGAAGATCTGCCAAAGATACTGCAAGATCTGGAAAAAGAAATGTACTATCTTATGGATTTCGATATAACACTAGATTTGGCTGGAATATTTAATAAAGAGGAAATGTGCCAATATCTTACAGAAAACTTTAACTTTTGCTACCAAGGGGCGTACAAGAATGGATATAATGTTATTGTAGATAATGTTAGTAAAGATTGTTTAACATGGTTTAATGTAAATAGCAGGGTAAAAATATATAATAAATTTATATGCCAGATTACAAGCCCTGGAGTAATTAAAAGTATAGGAAACCATATAATAAACTTTGTAAACTGTCCAGATGCGAGACTAAAAGAAACGTTCTCGTCTAAACTAGCTAGAGAGAATGGAATAACAAGGTTAGAGGCAACAATCTATAACTATTGTAGAGGTTTTGGTAAAGGGTTTGAACCTTTAAGAGATTGTTTAAGTCTAATAGAAGACAACAAACGGTACTTTCAAAATGCTCCATTCTATGCTGTACCTCTGCATAAGATGTGGGTGAAAGTTGCCAATCAATTACAAAACAGTTGTTGTTTAGTGTTTAATGATTTATTACAATACGCATATTGGGGTAATAGTAATACGAAGAAGATAACTGGAGTACAACTAAAACTGCCAAAAGATAGTACACAAAGGAAAAAGTTAATAAAGTATGCTCTATCTGCATTTAGCTTTAACTGTTTACCAACTAACTATGTAGAGGTAATAGAGGAGTTTCCTGATGCCATAAGTGTAAAGCATAAGTGTTACATCAAATCTGGGGGCACATGTTTTACAAAATCAAATACACCTTTCTCCACTATACCTAAACACATCAATTTAGAAGAATTAGGCTTAGTGGAAAGTCCTAACCTTACTCCCTACGTTGTAAGAAGCCGGACCAATAAACTGTACCCATACACCATTAAAGAAATAGAGCCACTTTCCAAGCCTTTCTTAGAGAGTTGTTCCAAAAAGAGGAAATTGGAATTAGAAGACATTGACAGTAATAAGCGTAAATTGGAATATGTGGAAAATACTGTTGCAGAGGAATACAAAGCACAGTTGGCTAAAGAACAAGAAAGAAGGGAAAGAGAGGATAAATTAAAAGATTACTTCCTGCGACGTTGGGAGGATCTAGAGCATTATGGACATTATATAGTGTATGCGTTTGTAGTAAACAACAAGTTTGTGGGAGTGTTGGCAGAAAAGGATGGACGGAGGGGTGTATACTATGTTAAAGGTGTCTGTAAAACTGTGTTTATAGAGATAAATAAGAATAGGCAAGGTTATAGCGTGTTACCATATACTGGTGATTTGGACATTATTTACCTACCTACCAACGAGCCACTTGCAAGCTTTAACACTAACGGAACCGCAACATTTTATGGTAATTCCTTTCCAAAAATAGAAAACCTAAGTTTCCATAACAATGTGTGGGATGATGTTGGACAAGAAGACATAGAGATGCAAGATATTAAAGGCAATATTCAATTTAAAGAATGTAGTAGACTGGAGGATTTGGAAGATGGTGCGGAATTATTAATAAGCGCTATTAAACAAGTCCAACATAGGGGTAGAAAAAGATATATTGTACAGTTTGAAAATATTCGTAACCTTTATGTCTCCAACCACTGGCTGGAAAGGGAGCTAGAATGTGGGAAGTTTGATTTTAACTACAAAATTAAAATTAAGTTGGATAAAATAAAGACTACTCCAAACAAGCACAAAGAAAGATTAGTGTTTTGTGTTTAGTTGTTTTGGGTTTTAAAAATTTATTTTTTGCTACCGCATTGGCTTAAAACATATCCAAAATTTAGGCAGTTCTGACCATAAATATTTTGTGGATTACTTATTATATTACAATGAGAGGTAGTTGAGAGGGTCACAACAATATTGGAAATGTGGCAAATATAACAGCTGGATGTATATAATAAGCTTGTGGCAAATATAATAAGCTTGCATTTATTTTTTTTTTATCCAACCGCAAAATATAGTTTTGTAAAAACACAAATACCAATGTTAGTTTTTAGGTTGCGGCAAAACAAACAACACATCAACTGTATTATAGGTGGAAATAATATTGTAATTTTAGATATAATGGTTGGGGGCTATAACATATCCAAAAATAAATCAGACAATAAATGCTTAGGACAATATCCAAAGTGTAGGCAAATCGGACAATAAACAGCAAAGTCAGTTTTGGGATTACAGCAAAATAAACAAACAAAAAAGACAAAATACTGTATTATAGGGGGTAGTGGAACGTGTGGTAGTGTGGTCTTGTTACCTATATAAGAGCTATAACATATCCGAAAATAAATCAGACAGTAAATAAAGAAGTTTGAAATTGTATATTTTTCAAAATATTTTTTTAATTTGACCATTATAGTTAATTTGTCAAATGTGGATGGTGTGTACATATACACTAGCCTAGAATAATGACATATATAAATTTTAAACAAATCAGACCATAAATAAAGAAGTTGCCAATTGGCAGTATTTTTCCAAATTTTTTTTAAAATTTAACCGCAATATTTGTAAAATGTGGATGGTGCATATACACTAGCCTACAACAATAACATATCCAAATTTTAAACAAATCGGACAGTAAATAAAGAAGTTGGCAATTGGCAGTATTTTTCCAATTTTTTTTTTTATTTAACCGCAATATTTGTAAAATGTGGATGGTGCATATACACTAGCCTACAACAATAACATATCCAAATTTTAAACAAATCGGACAGTAAATAAAGAAGTTGGCAATTGGCAGTATTTTTCAAAAATAATTTTTAATTTGACTGTAATAGTGAATTAGGGAAATGTATGTGTAATTTATTAAAACACTTGCCTACGACAATAACATATCCAAGTTTTAAACAAATCGGACAGTAAATAAAGAAGTTGGCAATTGGCAGTATTTTTCAAAAATATTTTTTTATTTGACCGTAATAGTGAATTTGGGAAATGTAAGTGGAATTTATTAAAACACTTGCCTAGGACAATAACATATCTAAATTTTAAACAAATCAGACAGTAAATAAAGAAGTTGGCAATTGGCAGTATTTTTCAAAAATATTTTTTAATTTGACCGTAATAGTGAATTTGGGATATGTAAGTGAAATTTATTAAAACACTTGCCTAGGACAATAACATATCCAAATTGCAGACAAATCGGACATTTAATAAAGAAGTTGGCAATTGGCAGTATTTTTCAAAAAAATTTTTTAATTTGACCGTAATAGTGAATTTGGGAAATGTAAGTGTAATTTATTAAACCACTTGCCTAGGACAATAACATATCCAAATTGAAGACAAATCGGACAGTTAATAAAGAAGGTTGCAATTGGCACTATAGTATTTTTCAAAAATATTTTTTAATTTGACCGTTATAGTGAATTTGGGAAATGTAAGTGGAATTTATTAAAACACTTGCCTAGGACAATAACATATCCAAATTGCAGACAAATCGGACCATAAACACTAAAGATAGTTTTTTAGCCTGAATTTGAAAATTAATTTTAAAAAATATAGAGGAGGGATGGGGATTGGGAAAATATATTTAATATAGGCAAGGGTTGGACATTAGTACAGGCTAACAAGGAAACTTGTGTAAGGCGGGAGCTGGCAAATGTTCAAAAACGGCTCCCCATAAGAATAACATGGGAAAAAAGCGCCGATTACGGCCCCTCCCCGCTAGTTCACCACTACTAATAACTAAAAAACAATTGTTTGTATTTTTGATTTTTTCAAATATTTGGATAGTTTGTGTGTTTAACAGCATGGCCTGGATCTAATAACACTTACTATGACTTTATGCCGTTTAATTTGTTTGTGGGGGGAACCCCAAAGGTGGGTCTGGTGGCAGAGCCCCCAGCGAGCGAAGCGAGTTGAAATTATATAATTATAACAGCAATAAGATCCAACAGTTTCTGTGATATGACTTACATTTTGCAGTAGCAATGAATTAATATTTTTGTTATAAAATTAACTTTATAAAAAAGGGTTTTCAAGATGTATTTCCGTACCTTTAAGACAAGGAAGGTAGCTGACACCAAACAAATTTATGTCAGAAACTTCGAAACAGTTTTTGTGGATAAAGAGTTAAGAAATTGGTAGTTACGTTGAAACAAACTTATGCCACCTTGTAATAATTTACATAAAAATAATGACATTCCTGTAAAGGAGGTCTTAAAGTTGTTTTGGACAATTATAAGAAAATGCACAATATTTGTGTGTAATCCCTTATTTAATAACAGAGCTCCTGCTTTCATTTGGCTACACGACAGCCTGCTCTTCTTGGCACTATCCTGGGAAGCTTCCAATTGTGTTCAGCTCTCATTTAGCTTATTTACGCTTTTCCAATGTATATTTGACTAAAGTATAAGAAAATATGAACTTTGAAAGCCAGATTCAGAAACACAAAATATGCATCGCACTCGGAATATCTGCAATAAGTTAAGAAAAAAAAAAAAAAAAAAAAATGAAAAGAACTTTGTTATTTTCAAAATATTTAACGCATGTTTTAATGGGAAGTAATCTGCTTAAAATGTTGTATGTTAATAGAAGTAGTAAACATTATTCCCAGTGTCACATTTTAAACTTTAAAGACCATAGGGGACCATAAGATGTTTTTTATTATTTGATGTATTTATCTGAATATTCAAATCAAAATGTATAAATTTATAGGGCCCTACTCCATGATAAAAGAACACCTCTTAATTTGGATCAAATTAGCGATTTAATTTGTATATATAATATACTTAATGTATAGGAAAACAAATTATGTTTGTCCTCTATAATTTGAAGGAGTCTATACCCCTCTTCTTCAGGAAGAAAATACGCAAAATTCATAATATTAAAATATTTATACTATGACAAATTGCAAAACTACGAAAGCAAATGTTACCTTTTTGTAAGTTTCCTTGCACAAAATGTATATGATAAAGTTAAATAAAGTACTGAACAATAAACTTGTACAACCCCATCAAGGCTGTGTAAGGGTGCACGTGCTAAGGCTCGTTGTGTCAGGGCAGAAGTGGCAAATAAAACCACCTGAAGCCCGAGAGGCCACCGGGATACACGGTCGTGTCATTGCAGTAAAGTAACATCTTAGTCTGCTGCTTCTCTCCCCTCCTTCTGTTATTAACATTGTATCGGGTGAAATCAAAGTATGTTTTCAGATCAAAAATATGGATTTTATAGTTTTTCTATATCTAAGAAAACTAGGCAATTATGTTTTAAGAACATTTTTACAAAATCATGTAATTTAATCAGAGGCGATAGATTAAAGCTTTCTGCGTTAATTCTTTACGAATATTATTTTGTATACGACTTATCTGGTATAGGACTAATTACAAAAAACAATATTTATATTATTATTTGATCTGATGGTTATTCAAAACGTGTTTATTGTTAAGTATATGTTAATTATTGTATTATAAATTTAGAATCATCTAAGAAAGTATATTATATGAAAATACTAAGCAATTGGCCAGGAATTATTCCTATGAAGCCAGGATCGTTAGGTCTAACCTGATTAAATATAATTCACATTGATATGGTTTCAATAGTGTATGGATAAAGTTGATAACATAAGTTGGAACTATCAGGATATCCAAGTTGTTGCAGATATTGCGCTCAGGTGGTGTTCAAATTGGCTTGTCAAGTATGTAAATTGTTATTACAAAGTAGAACTTTCAACAAAGCTCCAACCTGCTAGAAATGCCTGCCCTGTAGATCTTTAAGTGATTTTTATTATATATTAAAGCATATTTTTGGCAGTTTTAGTGTCATATTTAACTACTATCCAATATGCTTGATAATTGCTCAGATTCACGTTTAATTCGGTAAAAAGTTAATTTACAGATATAACTACGGTAATATTGTTAAGTTATTGCTATGGTTATTGTTAATTATTGCTGTCTAATGTGAAAGACAACTACGAGGGCAGTTTGATTTCAACCTCCGATAGGCCATAAACAAAAACCAAGTGTAGGCCTATATAAAACAATGATTTTATTACTAGACGATATTGTGCTTACTTTTCGACATAGTCACAACACATCAGTACGGCATCTTTACATCTTCGAAACCATTCACGCACAACACCATTACTCATACAGTTTTCTCCGTAAACTAGGCTCATTTTGCGATTAATTTCTGCTGCACTATTCCCGTCTCCTTGCAGGAAACGAATAACGCTTCGCAACTCACATTTAGCGGGAGAATCAATTGAGGTGGTCATGTTTATGAGCCCGCAACTCAACAATAAGTGACAATCTGAGCCCGAAAGCGACAGAGCGTATGGTGTGGAGATACGCTGTTTCCCTCTCGTAAACATTACCCACCTACTGCTTGTCCATAATTTATGCTTTGCAATCATGCATACGGCGTCATGACACACTTCAATTCATTGGCGGCAACATTCTCTGAGGAGGGTATTGAAAAGTTGGTACACAGGTACGAAAAATGCCTCAACAATAACGGTGATTATGCCGAAAAGTAAGCATAAGTGTACTTATCTTTTGGTGATAACATATTTTTTCTATATACAGTTGTTTTTTTTTATTTATGGCCTATCGGAGGTTTAAATAAAACTACCATCGTATTTTAGTATTTGTCCCTATATCAATCTCAGTTCCTGTATGTGTTATGTTGCAGGAGGTCAACCGGACGCTGCCCACCGGTGCGACCGAGCCGCCCGCCGACACGCTCACGACGCTGTCTCTCATATTTGTGGGTGAGACATACACACTGACTTGCTAACTTGAAATTTAACTAAATTAATAAAAATACACATACGTAAAATACAAATAATTAAATAAGTGAATAGTTAAAATCAAAGGAGTGTATGAACAAATAAATATTACCAAGCTCTGGTAGTTTATATTTTGGTTTAATGATACAATTTTATGTTCAAGCTGTGCAAAACTTAAATCTGCATGAGCTTAAAGTTTAGTATATTTTATAAGATGAAATTATTATTAAACCATACGGATAGCTACGTGAGGGTACAGTACGATAAGCGTCTACCTAAACAATCACATATAAAATATTGGATTACCATGATTGATCCACCAATAACCATATTCCCATTTGATTGTTTTCACCATCAACAAATGTTTACAGTTTGCTCGTTGGTACTAGGTTAGCTTAAAAATTAACCTAACATAACCCACCTCCTTAGAGCATTGATTGTGCCAGGGTTTGATTGTTTTGATTTTATTTTTTGTATTCTCATCTGCAATTTTGATGTATCATAATGGTTCGTTTTTTTGCATTAAATCTTTTTGGTGTACGCTTATCGTACAGCATCCCTACGTGACTGTAAAACATAAAGTTGTCCTTATAGCAAAAATGTTGGCGATCCTCAATTCTTGCTCAAAATAAAATAAAAATATAAAAAGGCAGACGATATGAATGGACAAAAAAGGGTGGATTACTTGTATTTTATTTTGTGGCACATGTTCAATATTTTTAAGGTCCACGGAGCTTATTCACAGGACCTTACATACAATCGACCTCGATTGAAAATGGTGTTCAAATAATACCTTAAAACCTTAAAATGACTTTCTGGGGCATCTTCTAATTGATAGTCAAACCATGCTTTTAGTATTAACAATATTGTATGATTATTAATTTTTTGTTACAATGTTGATATCTAAAATAAACTACTCAGTAAACTTTCTTTCAATATACATTTACCGTGCCTGTTTATGAAAGGTTTTAAACAGTCGTGGCTATGCTATGTACATACGTTTTTCATAGAAAGTATTAAACTTTATTGAACTCTAAAGCCTTAAAACAGTGTTTGACGTAATGTTTTTTGATTGGTCTTAGTGCACCACTTTATAATAACACAATGGGCGCATTCAACCTTAAAACTGATTCAAAAGGGTTTTTCTTAAATATGATTCAATATGACTCAATCCTTCCTTCAGAATGTCACCATTTGTTATCAAATTTGAATAGTCAATGTGGCACAGAACAAAATAACAAGTGTATTTTTTGTCAATTGTGGATTAAAAAGTAAGAATCAGTTTGGGAAAGCTGTAATGCGGTTGTATGGTAATTACCTAATGAGGAATAGAAAATATTTCATAACTTTTAATTATGTTCCGTTCAGATTCTATTTACGCAAAATAGTCATTTATATGCGCATATTAATCAAAAATAATTCTGATAATTATACAGAAATGCTAATAGTAAGCTTAAGAGCTAACGAGCAAAATGAAGTGATTGGTTAAATTATGCAATAGGTTGACCATGAAAAATATACCACAGCTAATTACAGTTTAAACAGGAAATAAATGTAGTTTTAAATTTAAATTATTTTACTATACACATTACTTACTCAAAATGAATACTTATCGAAGGCATTAAACACTTTCTTGAAATTTGAATTCCCTGGAACGATTACAGATCAACGATGACGCCGGTCGATATTCCAAAAATATCCACGTTACATGAACGGTTTGTTTATGCATCAAGAGATTTATTTATATTTTTTATATAAAATAATAAGGATAAATAAGTATAGTGAAAATTATTACTACATAAATTAAAAAGATATAATGAACAGGACGTTGTAAAACTTTAGTTGGGAGAGTACCTCAATTTATAAATTGGCACTCGCAAAGAGCTTGATTGTATCCGAGGTTGATTGTACTCAACGGGACCTCATTGGGCTGCCGCGCAGCTTATAACCAAAACCCATCCAATATTACAATGCCGGTTTGTTTACATCCAAATAAAGTTTTAATCGGTTTACATATTGATGATTAAAATCCAATTAGTAATGATGTACGGATTAATTTGCGTCAAGGATCACTTATAATCATACAGTAATGTAGTACACAGTGTAGTTATCATATTATAAGGATGAGTTTACCAGCTTTGAATGCCAAACGTTTTATCGTCCCTATTCTCTTTTAGCTTTAGTTATAGTCTAAATGTGTTGGTGTAGTATAACAACCTACTTTACACTACAAATTTTCGTTTGTAAACATTTAATTCGAAATTAATGAAAATTGTGAGGTTAGTTTTAGTAACTTCATAAATCATACCAGACCGTAAATTAATATATTACTAATATGGGAGTTTAAATTGAGTACTAAACCCAAAATTATTAACAATGCATATTCATTTATAAGTTATTAGCACTATTGTTACCTTAGAACTGGCGGTGTCTAAACATTCGTTGTTATTTGCTGAAAAGAGCAGACTGCTACATAAATGCTAATCGTGACCCGTTTGCTCACCTAGCCTGAGAGTATAATATTGTTAGGTATAAAGTTGCTAGAAATTACCCATCGTAGTTTCGTCCTCGGTTATAATGTAATATTCGACTGGAAAACGTTGGATATTATTATAAACTATTTAAAGTGTTATATTAAACTATTATTTACAATATTTAAATCTACTGTATCATTCCTATCAAACTCCAGCACAAGTTAAGGTGGTATCTGATGTCACACCATTTACATCGATTACATGACAATTTCGAGGTCTGTCGGGTGGAGCCCCAAATGATTCTCGAAACGGGAACAGGGCTGTGTTTGATTTTGATATACGGTAATACATATTTTTCCTCCAGATTTAAGCTCAGTTGGACCTCAAAATTTCAAACGATCCTTTAATGAATGTTTTTCAGGATGAATATTCGACTACATTTGAGGATGCAGTAATAACTACTGTTTCAGTGTTCCATAGTAAAATATCAACTTAATTAGTAAGAGATGTCTCGGTATAGTTGGCCAGAAAGTATATAAATGTAATACAAATTATATTTATTTGCATTGCAATTAAAGAAAAATATGATCAAATTAAAAAAATGATCCTGTATTATAATAAATAGCAAAAACAGTTTTAAAGGTTAACATGTCTTAAATAAACAGCGACCTCGGTGGGGACTGGCGAAATGCTCCCGCTGTAGTTTCAATATATACAACCCCGACGTAAATGAGGTTGGTTGTCTCGGTTGGTGTCGGTTAGTCTTCATCCGGGCTTGGAAAACACTTCTCAAGGCAGTTTTCACCGATCCTATTAAACACTCCCAGCAGGGTTGACATTCCACTTTATTCCGTGCTTCACAAAAGATCGTTATATCTTAGTTCGTTATTTAATGACTTTATAACATTGCGAAGTTTTTATAGCTAGCTATAAAATTGTATCTATTTTCAGAAATTACCGCTGATGGGAATGGTGCGCCACTTAAGAAGCGTTATCTTGTCGCAACACATCTCTCGGTATTTAAACAGTGAGCCACTTTACGGTGAACTGCACGGATAGAACTGACATGTAAAATAAAACGCCGTACCTTTGTTCATGCCTGCGACGAACAGTCACTTCCATTGGGATAAAGTAAATAACTCTTGATAATGGAAACGGTGCATTCTGAGGAGTATTTGGTTTGGCATTATCAATCCTACTCGTCACACATCTCTTTGGACCTACTTTACCACCCACCGTATATTCAAGTTGCAAATATTTTCTCTTATCTGATTAATTACTGTCTCAATACAACTCATTCAAATACAACTAATTTACTACTTAATAAGGTAAAACAACTCATTAATACTTTTACACTCGAGTGTTCTATATGTTTGTCCATCTAAAATAATTGTTTTCCTTTTCTTTAAGAAATCCTGGTCATTTGTAGCTTATTGTAGCGGATATTATTTTTGTTAATAAGAGACGACAATTAGATTATTGACCTTCGCGAGTCTACTCTACCCATTAAAATCTGTTATCATAACACCTTGTTATATTTACTTGTTCGGCAGTTTTAATTTGATCCTTTTTGCGTTTTCAGATGTTAATATAAATGATATTTTTATATATTTAGATTACATCCAGAGCAAATACGCAATTAAACCATGATCCAGAAGTGCAAATGTGTCAAGCTGGCAAATTTCATCACACAAAATGACGGGAAAGAATCTAAGTAAAACTTGGCTATTGACTTATTCATCACCATGATTACTGATGAATACTTTATTTTAATGAAGAATCTACTTTGTCTAGACTGAAAATCCTCTCCACCTTGTTGAACTGGGAAAGGCGATCATGAAATGACTTACGCCCATTAGTGATAGTGAATATCATTGATTCAGGGAGAATAATTGAGAATATTAATGAAAAGACATTTTCTAGAAACAAAAAACAGTACAACTCACTTTATTTGTGTACAAACCTTCTACGTTATAAAACAGCTGTTTCATTATTTGCAACTATAATATATCTACAGACAAAGGTTGGAGGCATAACTAAATGTTAGTTTACACTTTTAATATTGCTTTGGCATAAAGAAATTATATTTCTAACACTCCTCCTTGCCAAAGCATACTACAACAAAAATGTACATAATTCAAAAACTAATTATAAATTTAAATGCTGATATACTTTTTCAGTTTACTTGCAAAAACCCGAATGCTTCCTCAAATCAATCAATACTTTCTTTGAAGTATTTTTGGTCAATAGATCGGCCAAGTTCATTTTTGAGTTTATATACTCTAAATGACTGACATTTTGTTCAACACAATCACGAATAAAGTGGTATCTTATATCCATGTACTTACTACGTTCAGATGTCGTCTGACTCTTTGCTATAAAGATAGCAGCTTGGTTATCCACTTTCACAACTGTAGGCGTGGGCTGAAGTTGTCTACCCCTAGCTCATTTATTTTATTTTAGCTCTTATCCACAATACCTCTTTCGCAGCGTTGGCAACAGCAACGTACTCGGCTTCAGCAGACGATAGAGCAACGCAGCTGTGTTTCTTTCTACACTAACATATTATGGCAACACTTAAGAGAAGCAAATATCCACTAAAAGACTTCCTGACCACCTAGTCCGCTCCCCGGTCAGCGTCCGAGAATAATTCAAGTGCTTTCCCTGCCTTTCTGAATGCAAGGGATAATTGCAAGGGATATCTATTGTATCTATTTCAGATAACGGAAGATATGTTTAATACTTCTCCAATGCTCCTCGGATGGTATCTCGTTGAACTGATTCATATAGGTAGCACTGAAGGCAATATCAGGGCGTGTCCCACAAACAAGATATAGTAGACTTCCAATGGCTTGACGGAATTTTATCACTCTTCTCCATTATATCTTTCCACTCTGTATCGTTTACCTTTTGGTGTTTGATACAGATCTATTGGTGTTAACACTCCCTTGAGTGAACCTGATTTAAAAATCTCCAAGAGTTTCTTCAATGTAGGCTGTTTGATCCAACGTCAAGATACCGTCAGCATGCTTCTGGATTCTCATGGAGAGTATTTCAGTAGCTTCACCAAGATCTCTAGCTTGGAATTGATGCACGACTTTAAGCTTAAAGGCACCTATTTTCTCTGGAATTCCAACAATTAGCATATCATCAACGTAAATGCCAAGATACAATGTTTTTTTGGATGATAATAGATACATGGGTCACTTTTTGAACGTGACAATCCACATTGCTTCAAGAAAGTATTAAAACACTTTCCACTGTTTTCCTGATTGTCTTAAGCCATACAGACTCCATTTGAAAAGACAGATCAAATGTTCTTTGCCTAGCTCCTGGGATCTTTCAGACTGTAGCATGTAGATATCTTCTTTGAGTGTATCATTGAGATAAGCTGCAGTGATATCCATCTGGTGAACTTCCATGTCAAACTCTACAGCAAGAGCTAATAGGATTCTTATGGATTTTATTTTCACAACAGGTGAAAATGTCTCTGAGAAATCTTTGCCTGGAACCTGTAAATATTCTTTTGCTACTAGACGAGCCTTATACTTTACAACTTCACCTTCTGCATTAATTTTCTTCTTCAACACCCACTTGCAACCTATAGGCTTCATGTTAGCTGGTCTTGGAACCAACTCCCATGTCTGGTTTTGGTGTAGATTATTTAGTTCTTCCCTTGTGGCTTTCTTCCACATTTCTGCATCTAATGAATTCATTGCTTCTTTTAGATTGGTTGGATCTTTAATTTTCGAGACAGACTGCTCTTCACATTTAGCTTTATATAATATGGGATCTCCATAGTAAGTCAGAGATATCCTTTTCCTTTTGCTTCTTCTAACTTCGGGAGGTCCATCTATGCTAGCAGTTAATTGTGTAGAATCATTCAAGATTGTTGGTTCAGTGTTCTCAGTTTCTGCTGCTTCATCTACTGGAACGTTTGTCATCTCAGTTTCTGTTTTTACATGATCACTGAGATTGTCTGCCAGATCTAAATTTGCATTGCTGTTGGATTCGAATTCATCATTCACATCAAGGATCAATTCATCTTCCCGCTTTGCTTTACTGGTCATCTCATTTCTCCTCCTCAATGGAAATACGGTTTCATCAAATATGACATTTCTACTCACTAGGAACTTGTATTCGTTTACATTCCACAATTTGTAACCCTTGACACCTTCTGGGTATCCTATGAAGACACATTCTTGAGAGTGTTTCCCTAATTTTCCTTTTAATTGTGCCTTATCGATGTGAGCAAATGCCTTACAGCCAAAAATCTTAAGGTGGTCAGTTTGAAAAGGTTTGTTATCCCACAGTTCCTCAGGTATGCTTCCTTGAATAGTTTTGATGGACATTTATTGCGCAAATAACAAGCAGTGGTCACGGTACCTGCCCACGATTCATTTGTAATGTTAGAGTCAAGGAGAAGGCACCTAGTCATGTCAAATAAGGTGTCGTTCATTTTTTCTGTCACTCCATTTTGCTCTGGTGTTCTAGGGACAGTCATCTGCCTCGATATTCCATTTTGAGTCAGAAAATCGTCAAATTCTTTGCTGATGTACTCCCCACCGTTGTCGCTTCGCAGAGCAGTGATCTTCAGTCCATGAACATTTTCAGCATTCTCCTTATACTCAACAAACTTTTTATGAACTTCGGATTTGGTCTTCATGGGTTTAAGTACAACATACATTGAATAATCATCGACAAATGTGGCAAGATATTTTGATGCGCCTCTTGATGTAAGGGCTGTCGGTCCAGTTACATCACTATGAATCAGCTGGAGTGGTCTTGATGCACGTTCAGTTTTCTGTTTAGGAAGTGGGATTTTCTTCATCTTTCCTAGGACACATGTTGAAGAAATAGTTCCTTCTTCTGAGGTTTCTTCGCATTTCACATTATTTGGATTATATTTCTTTATAAGCTTCTTAACTGCAATATGGTGAAAATGTCCCAAGCGTCTATGCATAAGTTCTTCATGTTTGGTAAGATATATTTTATGCATTTTCTCCTCTTCAACCAAATAATTGTTATTGGTATTACTAGATATAATTGTTTAGTGAATTGACTTATTAAAAGCCAATATTTTAAACATAGGTTATAATCAGACGTTGAAGCCACCTCCTAATTGTCATCAAACTAAGAGAGGTATAAAACTGTAAAGTTGTATTTTTGTTAACAAAGCAATATGTTTATTCCTTACAAGCAAACTCGAAAACGTACGTTGCGTTTTAGGTCAACCTTTAATATCCCTGACGACAATTATAATAATATGTAAAACTAATACATTTTGTTTTAAGGTAAACAAAATATAATAAAAACCATTCCATTATATATAAAATGAAGACATTATTTGTTTATTGTATGTAAAACGATAAAAAAATTTCATAAGTAAACCACTCGCCCTACCCTAAAAATATATGAAGGGATTTAGAAGATAGTAGATTTTGGAGTTTGTAACATTATACTACCAACTGCAATTTACCTCTAAAAATATCATGACAGATTTGGCAACAATTTAAACAAATTTATTTTTAGTTTGCTTCAGGATTACTAATTGATTATTTGTATTAATTAAAATGTGTCTCTATTATTTTCTTTAAAGTATTTAGATCTATTCATTAAACCAAAAGCAAGAGTTGCAAAATGTTTTTCGATGTTTTATGATGCTTTACAGCAAGTATTACAAATGTTTATAAGATTTAGAGAGTATTACGGATTAAATGTAAATATAAACTATTGCAAATTAATATTAAGTAATAATGTAGGCCAAATAGTCGCGTATATTTGATTCTATATTCCTTGCTTATTAGAGTTATATAATTTAAACAGAAATAACTGTAAGTGACCGAGATGAGCTAATCATATTTGCATATAATTAACTCTAATGTATTTCATATCAATCAATTTTCAATGTACTCTCGATTGGGTTCACAGCATTTTGGAAACAGTAATTTCAATATTATAACGTTAATATATGAAATATTTAATTTATAGATAATGTTCTTATTTTACTGGTTAACGTGATTAACAAAATATTTATAAAACTCAGCTGATAAATGTTTTGAAATGTCTTTTTAGCGAATTTCCCCTATAGGGAAGAAGCTATTACCGTAGTCGGCATGGTAAGACCTAGGCCCGGGACCATGATAACTTTTCGTTTTGAGGTCCCCAGACCCCAAAAACACCATTCGTTCGAAACTGTATATATATATATATATATATATATATATATATATATATATATATATATATGTGTGTGTGTCCGTGAGCACGATAACTCTCGTAAAAATTATCCGATTTTGATGAAATTTGGTATAAACTTGTAAAGCAACATTTATGACTTTAAGTTCGAAAACCAGCCAGATTGCTCTATCCGAAGGGGTATTTTGGGGGGGTTTTGTACCCCAAAAATGGGTTTTTCGAATTTTTTACATATAATTATGGAAATAGCCAAATTTTATTTTTTCCCTTTCGATTCAGCTTAACAAAACACACAATTTGGTATTTTGATCATTTCTCTACGTCAATTGGTTACCGAGATATTGAAAGTGCTAAACACAGTACGTTGTCTAATGTTATTCTTATGGAGGAAAATACAAATTTTATATCTCGCTTATTTATGAACGTATACTGACGAAACTTGGTATACGACTTCATCTGGTTGTGGACCATTGATATTTGCTCAAAAAACAATTTTTTACCGATGAATCCCGTAGCAGCAAACCTGCGTACTCAGCCCCATGTTATTCTTATGGAGAATAAGTAACGTGTTATCTCCCTTCATTATGAAAATAAATTAATGAAATTTGGTATGTGGCTTTACCTACATGAGTTATATTGATATTTGTATAAAACCCCATTTTTTGTGCTCCTTGCTTCAGCAAACCTGCATACTCAGCCGCCATGTTATTCTTATGGAGAATAATTAAAATGTCATAAATCGTTTATTTATGAATGTATATTGATGAAACTTGGTATGTGGCTTTATGTGGTATTAAGATACATATATATGCATTGGAAATTCGCTGAGTACGCAGGTTTGCTGCTACGGGGGTATTTTCATACATAAAGACTTTTAATGTTGAGAGGAAATAAAACATAGTATTTTTAGTAAAAATATTTAGAGTCTCCGGTTACTTTACTTATTTTAAAGTTAATGAATTTATATAACTGTAAAGCCATATAAAAAAATAACATCAACAAAATAAATCTTACGAGGTAATTGCTAAACAAAATAATTTATTTTCTTAATTTAGGAATTAATTAAATCGGTACGTTATTTAATTTCATTAATAAAATAAATAAAATATCATAATAAATATAAATAAATAAGGTAAAATACGGTAATAATGAAACTAATAGAATGTTTTAAACGATCTTCGTAGCTTTTTTTATGGCTTGTATATTTTAATTAAGAATCGATAAAATATTATAGATGCGCGTACTTCGGGGACTGAGCTCTGATTGGAGAAGGTCAGTCAGTAGGCTCAAGGTGTTTAGAGGACTTTGCACTGACTCTACGCTCAGTCATGGAGAGCAGATGGGGAGGTTTCAGTTCAGTCGTACCTCAACCTCGTTAAACCTCTCGTTCTATTAAGTTCTCCTTTTATAGGCCCTTCCTTTCTGTCAAAGTTCATTACATAATGGTCAGCTCTTTTGATAGAAGTTTGAAGACTCTTACTGGTAGGACTTTCTTCATGCTGTGCTCAACCCCTTTTTAGAAAAATACGTAACTTCAATGCCCTAGCTCGTGAGCTGTTATTTATAGAAATTCGACACTCTTTTTCAACTCTCCTTTCAACAAAATCCTTCTAATTAGTTTCACATACAAATCCACCCCTTGGTTGAGCCCCTCTTAGAGCAAAGTCTAATCTTTTCATATTAACCCTTGTTTAGCAAATGTTAACTGTCTTTTAATTATTCAATTTTCTTCTGACAAAGCTTAATCTCTTTGAAGTTTAATTTTTTCATAATGATTTTTGTAGGTTATTAGCTTATTCCAATCACACAATCCATTAAATACCCCTCATAACATTCCACAATTTAAGTTGCCTTTTCAGTAGATGTTTTTCGCTTTAACATGTTATGTTTTCACAGTATAATTGTGAGTCATTGTGTCAATGCTTGGTGTGTAATGCAGTGTTTACTTTCTGGATAAATTACAAACTTTGAGAATGTCTTAGATAAGTTTTGAAATTCTAGTGTAAACACTAACTAAACTTTATCCGATGATACTACAAACGTCAAGCCTGTGAGAGGAATCCAGTTCACAAAAAGTCCCTCGTGTATTAATTGGGAGGTGTTCTGTTTGTAGAAAAGTTATACCTATCGACGTTTCATTTGTTTATTTTTTGTGTGTAGGCATTATTCATTCCTGTATTTAGCCTAAGGACCCGAGATATTTTCTCAGTCGCAAAAATAAGCATGCATCGTTCAACTTCCATCTCGGGATATTGTTTATGTAATTAAATTATTTTTATAATAGGTATCATTGCTTGTACTTTTTATTACTGAAACAGCATAAATACAACTAAATGTACTTACCATGTTAATCACATGAACGGAAAATTAACTTTTAGGGTTTTATGTGACCTTTCCAAATCGAGATATCAAAAAACCTTTATGCACAACTACGAAATAGGAGTTATTTGTTTACCTAATCATCAAGCCAGGTTATATTTGCATAATTGTTTGAAGAGCTTCAAGAAGCATGTTTCTATGCATTAAGTTCCAAGCGATAAAATTAAGGAATAAAAAGAGAATTTCCCTACAATGACGTGGGGTGGGGGTGTTGACTTCACAAGAGATATCGCTTAAAGGAAGCTGTGTTAATTGGACGAAGTATCTAATATAAGACAAGCTCGTGCTCAGAATAACAGTTTTAAAATAATTAGATCGATTATATCGAGTACCGTCTTACAATTAACAAAGGACCACATTTTAACGTTATACTCTAGATATTTATAATTCAATATACTATCATTAATTATTAAATATGAACTATAACGGTTTTATATACGATTATGTTTTTCACTCTAGTAATATGCCCCGACAAGTTTATTATTTATATCCTCTATCCATATAATTATCATTACAAACAAATATATTTAAGTTGCCTGCCCTTAGAAAGAAAGCATCAACAAATAATAACCCAATAGAAAATCGCAGCTAGATTTAGTATTGAATCTCAAAAACGTTCTGATTTTGCTCAGAATTAAACTTGTACAACTTATAATTATTGTTATAATGCTGTAAGCGAAAAATTGATTGTAAAAAATATTTACTGTTTAAAATTAAAATGTATAGCAAATCAACAAACAAATCATAAGTTTTCGTTGTTACTGTTTTTGTAATAGATTGTTCACTTTTAACACCATAACACCATAACTAAGGACACTACTTGATGGCTGCTTTAGACCCACTATTAATGACAAAAGTGTCTGCCTTTACAGTAGCCTTCTGATGACAGTCTATAAAATGGTATAATTTGCACTTCAAATACAACTGCACCCATGTGGAATACAATTATTTGACGTCACAAAATCTTATATGTTTGTTTATTTTAAGTTTAGATATAAAAATAAAGAATACATAGGTAAGAGAATAAAAAACATAAACACATCCAATGTAAATTAAATAGTTTTTGCAAAAGATGTCTGCAACAACGTGTTTCTTAAAAGCCTGATTATGCATTGAATCTCCAAGAAAAAGTTAAACCAACCGGATAGCCGCTATTTTCCTCTCTATTTATAAAATAAACCAATCTCTTTATTACTAACCAGTCACAGATTATAAAATGGTATATTAAAAACTTGTTTTTACTTCAAAACGTTACAAACATTAAATCAAAAAACCTGAAAAATAAATAATCCCCGGATTCGGCAGAGGCCTTTGGGCGGGGGTTGAGTCTTTAGCCGACTATACAGTAAACAATAATAACATAGGCACACAATCTTCGATTTTTAGAAAAAAACAATCAGGAAAACAAGAAATATTTGTCATAAACATAGCACCAAATCTTTAAAGTGTTAAAAATTTGATTTATAAATTATTGCTTAAATGGTATGAATTATGTTATCCCGCTGGAGGTCTTAAAACTCGTCCTGTATACAGACGACCGGTTTTGAAGTTATTTATAACCTCCATTTTAGGCTTCTATCCGGTTCTATTTTCACTCCATGAGGTCATCAGATAATTAAAAACACTCACTAGGCTTTAAACAAATTCATAGACAATACTTACAAAAAAAAAACTGCAAAAGGGACATTATAACCGTTTGGCCAAAATAAATCACGGCATCGAGGCGCGGACGGTTGTGTGGTCGTGACTGGGGGCAGTTTGTGATCTTGTGTGGTAGTGACTGGGGCAGTTTGTGATCTATTGGTCATGAATGGGGACAGTTTGTGATCTTGTGTGGGCATGACTGGGGGCAGTAGCTGATTTTGTGTGATCATGACTGGTGGCAGGACGTGATCATGTGTAGTCATGGCTGGGGACTGGAAGTGTTTTGTGAGGTCATATATGTAGATAGTACGTGATATTGTGCGATCATGACTGGTGGCAGGACGTGATCATGTGTAGTCATGGCTGGGGACTGGAAGTGTTTTGTGAGGTCATATCTGTGGACAGTACGTGATCTTGTGTGGTAATGACTAGGGGCAGTCATGATCTTGTGTGGTAATGAGTGGGGCAGTCATGATCTTGTGTGGTAATGATTGGGGGCAGTCATGATCTTGTGTGGTAATGACTGGGGGCAGTCATGATCTTGTGTGGTAATGAGTGGGGGCAGTCATGATCTTGTGTGGTAATGAGTGGGGCAGTCATGATCTTGTGTGGTAATGAGTGGGGGCAGTCATGATCTTGTGTGGTAATGAGTGGGGGCAGTCATGATCTTGTGTGGTAATGAGTGGGGCAGTCATGATATTGTGTGGTAATGAGTGGGGGCAGTCATGATCTTGTGTGGTAATGAGTGGGGGCAGTCATGAGCTTGTGTGGTAACGAGTGGGGGCAGTCATGATATTGTGTGGTAATGAGTGGGGGCAGTCATAATATTGTGTGGTAATGAGTGGGGGCAGTCATAATATTGTGTGGTAATGAGTGGGGGCAGTCATAATATTGTGTGGTAATGAGTGGGGGCAGTCATGATCTTGTGTGGTAATGAGTGGGGGCAGTCATAATCTTGTGTGGTAATGAGTGGGGGCAGTCATGATCTTGTGTGGTAATGAGTGGGGGCAGTCATGATCTTGTGTGGTAATGAGTGGGGGCAGTCATGATCTTGTGTGGTCATGACTGGGGGCAGTCATGATCTTGTGTGGTAATCAGTGGGGGGCAGTCATGATCTTGTGTGGTAATGAGTGGGGGCAGTCATGATCTTGTGTGGTAATGAGTGGGGGCAGTCATTATCTTGTGTGGTCATGACTGGGGGCAGTCATGATCTTGTGTGGTAATCAGTGGGGGGCAGTCATGATCTTGTGTGGTAATGAGTTGGGGCAGTCATGATCTTGTGTGGTAATGAGTGGGGGCAGTCATGATCTTGTGTGGTAATGACTGGGGGCAGTCATGATCTTGTGTGGTAATGAGTGGGGGTAGTCATGATCTTGTGTGGTCATGACTGGGGGCAGTCATGATCTTGTGGGGTCATGACTGGGGGCTGTAGGTGTCGTTCCGCTATTAGTGGAGTGCCGGAAGTATTATTGTCACTTCTTTTGTATGATAATACCGTATTAATGTGTTGTGTGTCGTATTTTCGTAGATAGTGTTATTTTAGGTAGTTCAAAAACCTAACTTTTGTGTGTTGATGTATGATTTTGTAATTTTATCTTCAAAGCAAATATATTTATGGTTTTCGTTTAATAAATTATTAATAAATGCCGTCATAAAATATGTTCATTAAAAACAATATGTAGAGAACACATTCCGACTAGTTCCGCAACCTACACAAAATTTGCTTTAGTTCGTTATTTATGGAACGAGCAACACGTGAATGACAGATTAGTTCATGATTCAACAATTTATAATTGGCTCGTAGGAGTAATTAATTTGACTCATTGAAAAAAGTTGGGAAATGGAAAACCCGACAGTAATCTTTCATAGTGAAAAATTATTTCTTTTAATGAAATGATAAACAAATTATCTTTATTTGTTTCACAACTTTATACAACAAATTGTTACATAAATAAATACATTTCTTGGTAAGTACATAAAATTATAAAACCATATTTTTCAAATATTACAAGAAACTGTAGAAACAAATATTTTCTCACAGGCTAGAAAGCCTGGTTTAGGGCACAAGATATATAGGGACAAATAAATATAATCTCGCAGACTAACATTAAGTGAAGGGGTACACTAAATAAATAAAACATTCATTGCTCTTTTTACTAACCAAATTACACAGACATATAAACTATTATTAGTTGTAAACATTTAAGTGAACATGTATAAAGCGCATGAGTTTTTACAAAAAACATATTTTTAAAGTAATATAAAATATCAAACTAAAGAAAAATATTTCCTTAACAGTAAATTACTAAAACTTTACATTTCATTCATACACCAACATATTTTCTGCACTTTCAACAGTAAAACGCCAGTCAAAGGTCCGTTTTTTAATTACCTTTTTGTTTTGGCTCCCCTTTTTATTAATGGCAAAAGCTTAAACAATTTTGTTCCTAAAAATCATTAGTTTTTTTAAGTATGTTAAATTAGGTTTTGGAACAAAAACATTTAATTTAGATCTAAGTTTAATTCTACAACCATCCTCGTCTGGAATATTGTTCCCACTTCTCACATACAAATTATTTAGTACCTTGTAGATGTATAGATAACAGAGTGGCAATATTTGCATATCTTTAAAATTTGGCCAAGATGGTTCAATTTATGATTTATTCATTATAATTATGACGATTCATTCATTATAATTCTGAAGATTCTTTTCTGTTTGACTATTGTTTCGTTTAAATTACTAACGTAGATTCCTCCCCAACATAATATTCTATACGAAATTCTACTTTGTTCCAATGAAAAGTAAATAATTTTTAAAAGATGAAGTGGAGCCAATCACTTTAACAAAAAGAAAAGCTTAAGCAGAGTTTAGCTTATTATTCAAAGAAGTTAAGTGTTTTCCCAGTTTAATTTACTATCCAGATAAACCTCTAAGTATTTGACAGCCTCTGCTTTATTGGTAGTCACACATTTTGTGATGCATTGGGTCTGTTTACAAAGACATTCTATGCATTTATATACTACAGGCTCTCTATAATACTCATCTTCTCTAAGTGAAACATTAATATATGAAGTCTTATCAGGACTTATAAACATGTAATTTTTTGAAAACCACCATCTTAATGCTAGTAGATCCTGATTTATACTTTCTTTAACCATATCCCATGTTTCACCAACATAGCATAAATCAGTGTCATCTGCGAAGTGTTAGTTTTCCCTTTAACCACCCATTACATAACACGTTGATATAAATTAAAAATAAAAGTGATCCCAACACCGACCCCTGAGGCACCCCATATTTAATAAAAACTTTTTCGCTCACCAAATTTTTTACTTTTACCAATTGCGTTCTATTTTAGAAATAGCTTTGAAACCATTTAAGTGCTGTATTTCGTGTTCCACTCATAAAATGTGTATTTAACAGTATTTCGTGGGTGACTGGATCAAAAGCCTTTTTGATGTCCAAAAAAATACCGGTGACTTTTTATTATGATTTATCCCTTCCAAGACCGCTTTCATAAAGTTACTTATGCCTATTCTGTATTCAAGCCCATTCTGAAACCGTACTGATTGTTGATAAAGAATGTTGATCGATCTAAATATTCGATGAGTTTTTGTTTCATATTTTTTTCTAACATTTTGGAGAAGCATGAAAGTAAAGATATTGGCCTGTAATTATTGCAAACACTCTTTAAACTATCTTTGTAAATTGGTATTACTAAAGCTTCTTTCATTCTTCCTGGGAAAACCCCTGCACTTAAAATTAAGTTAATAACGAAAGTCAAAACATCTGCAACCACCGGGAAAATAACCATAACTCGTGAACTGTTTATGCTAACAATACCTGCAGCCTTTACCTTATTCAAAAACTGTACTATTCTCCTCACGTCTTCTTTCCTTACATAATCAATACGAATTGAAGAGACTGTAAATTAATTAATTGTGTCGTGTATAGAACATCCATTTTATTAGGTCGATAAAAATAGTAACTAAATTGCTCATTATATTCAGAGAACAACACTGATTATAGAAGTAATGTTACCAAAACAAGTAGTTAATATTTAAACGCGAAATAACATTTTATTTGTTTGTTTGTTCAGTTATCCTTGTTGCACGGTAAGAATCAATAAACTACTTAACCAACTATTTGAAATAATTCACCAAAAATGAATCGATTTCCCTGGAATAACGCATGACCTGCAAAAGAACCGTCATCGTTACACCAACCTTCACAAATGAATGGCTCAACTTTTGAAAGCAACATTTTGATTAGTAATGCCTACATTGTTAAACACAGTGGTTAAAATTATTTTTCATTATTAAACACATATACAACATATGTTCTATGATATTAGTTGTGTAGTCGATATTTGTAGTCGTCTAAGTTATGATTGTGGTTAATATGTGTTGGACTTATGATTTTCTCTAGTAGTCTAGTGTCTAGTGTTTACCATTGTATTCAAGGTTTCTCACGTCATGTGATTCAAACAAATGCAGACAAACAGATTGATCTAGAAGGAAGACATTTATTTTTCACCAAATCAACCCCAAGGAAAAAAATGACAACATTTTTAGCGAGAGAGTCACTTATGCGAATTTCAAAGCCCTTCGATACACATCACACGTATACTCATTTATTTTTAACCGTTTTATAAATGTTCTGAGTTCCGAGGTTAGTTATTTCACATTACGCAACCAAAATGGACAGCGATTGTGAATAATTATCAACGCCCCCAGATATTGCAAATGAAGCAATCCAAGAGTAAATCGTCAAAATAAGGCAATGATTACTCTATATTCAACTTTTGTTTGTTACAATTGTGTGTTTCATGTCAATAAAACAGTTTGTTTATACATTAAATATATATTTATTAGTAATAGGAGGGGGGTTTGGGGTGGGGAAAATGTGTGTATTACGGGAGTAAAGTAAATTGTCCCCCCTCTTGCCTACGGCGTTGGGAGCCATCAATTACCCTCAGGGAGACAAAGTTGCACTTTATTCCCTTAGTACACAAATAATTATTGTTATATGCAATTTAAAAATAAAGCTCGTACGAGTAAGATATTCGAATCGGATAAAATATATGTTAAGCTGGTAAGTTTCTACGGGTGGGTACTCAATAAATGCAGATTGTTTTCATAATATTGTTTGCCTAAATTTACATTATGCACTCATAACGCTCAGCTTTTGGAACTTTCTATATGTACAAAATGTCAAGCTTATGTTTTTTTTAGCAGTTCCATGGGGTTTGTGTTTTCAGGGCCAAGCTGTTCGTCAGTAATCTGTTTGAGACGTCTTGCGTAGGTTTCCTTGCTATAAACGAATTTTACCAACCGTACGCACAATATAAGGCTGTAACCAATATTTAAAAAAATCCACTTATAAGGCCTTCAAACTAAATTTTTACTTTATCCTTTTGATGATAATCCGCACTTTTCCAGGGGTGTTCCTGTCACTGCTCATCTTCATTTCCATATTCGGCAACATCCTAGTATGTGTGGCGATCTACACAGACCGCGGGCTGAGGCGGATAGGCAATCTGTTCCTGGCGTCGCTCGCCATCGCCGACCTCTTCGTCGCCGCCCTCGTCATGACGTTTGCCGTCGTCAACGACCTGCTGGGCTACTGGGTCTTCGGCGCGCAGTTCTGCGACACGTGGATCGCGTTCGACGTCATGTGCTCCACCGCCTCCATCCTCAACCTGTGTGCCATCAGCCTGGACAGATACATCCACATCAAGGATCCCCTCAGGTAAAATAAGAAACAAACCTACTTCATCCTCGATAGGTCTTCCATAGGTTGTTAGGTACAACAACAAATGGCGTAATGTATATGGTATAAAATGTAATTTATTTTTACGACCTGAATCATCAAAATGAATGCCAATAATTTAACCAGATATAATTATACCATGGGTAATCTTAAGATATCTTAGATCGCCTCTTTCTGTCAAAGTAGGAGTGCTGCAAGTTATGTTAACTCTGCCACATTTTTTTCTAATTTGCACTCGTGTTTTGTTAGTGGATCCGTCAGTGTATTTTCTGATGACATATTTCTTTTTCATAAGCATATAAATATTCAAGTAGTTTGGAAGCAAATTTAAAATTACCTGGTCAAAATTAGAAATTAGTGTTTTGAAAACAAAATACAAATACATGTTGATTTGGCTAAATATTAAAATGTTGTTTTTTTAGGTTTGATTTTAATTCACAGTTAAAGTATCATAAAGTATACTGTACCGATATCATGGCAAGAAATTTTAAATACTTGGGTGTCACTCTTGATAAAATATTAACTTTATAAAATCATATAAATATTCTACACGATAGATTAAAGTCATCCATCAGGAAGTTTTATTTTTGTAACACATTTTGTAACGAATATTTCCGGGGACATTATATGTTTCTCTATTTAGTGGTTCCAATAGAAAATAGCCTATTGGGGTGGTAGTTTTATGTATTTAATATATAGTCTGAGAATAGTCCAGGACCATTTCGTGCGAATAATGTTAGATACAAATCTAAGAAAACGTTTTTTTCCATTATTTATTTCAAATAAACATATGACACTTGCAACAATTGTACGTTTGTAATTTTAAGGCTTATTTTTGTAAGGAGTGGCAACTTAGGTACTAAAGATTTGGCTTACAGTACTAGAAGTATTCATCGGAGTATATATAGAACTACTACAGTCAATAGGTCAGCTTTTAAACATCGTTTCACGTACAGTAGTCCTAAGTTTTGTTAACAAGTTGCAACATGAAATTAAGGAAGCTTGCAATATAAATTCCTTGGTTAAACAAATTAAAGCTTGGTTCGGCCTTTATTAGCGAGCAAATTAAATACTCAATCAAGAAAAAATAATCTGAAACAAGTTATTCACTCCATTATTAATAGTAGTGTTATTATATTTTAGTCTAATAGTTTTAGTAATTATATAGCAGGCAAATCATATCGTGATGTGCTTAATAACTTAAACATTTGTAAAATTGATTTTGAATTAAACTAAGCAGAATAGACGTTATGTTGGCTATATAAGGTAAATCTTGCAGAAGCCAAGAGAATTAATACTGTGAATATGCTTTTGTATTTTATCCATGTTTATATTAAGTGATAAGTTATCTGACTCTTGTAAAAGCCACGGGTAGCGGCAGCGGCTCACAGTGAGTGATTTGTAATTGTTATTCTGTGTTTACTTGATGGAGTACCTTTATTTATTCATATATATTACAGTAATTTATTCCTACACCAGCGAAAGCCACGCCAACTCCATACCCAACCTGTGTTCGATCACTCTGAACTGATGCTTCGGTGTTAAGTGTAACCACTTAGATATTTAATCTTTGTATAGCCAATGCATTAATCATATTAACCATACCGGACGTGGTAGCTCAGAGGTAAAGTGCCTGTGGTAAGACGTGGCCGGTTTGATCCCGGTCCCTGGCGACACCTGTAAGATCATGAGCGGTCACCTCTGGCTTGCCCATATGAATAATGTCGTTAAAGTAGCTCGCTGTCTTTAGATCACCGCACAGGTCAATCAATAGCCTATGGTGACGGGCAATCGAGGTTTTTTTTTAGAAAAGCCAAATACTGGAGTATTGATCATACTGAAACCGCAAGTACAACCAACGTTTAATACCATCACTCTGGACCGATACATAAACAATAGGATCCATTTGGGTATTGCTAATTTCTTCTGTTAATCATACTGTTTCTATCCTCACACCAAAATCCAGGCTAAGAATGTACACAGCAATGATTATCTCAAGTATTAATCATAATCACACTGCGTAAGCCTCCATCCCTAGCTATTAATTTAATACCATTAGTGTTTACAGATACATGCATACAGATACATACATAATTAAACAGATAATTTTTCATTTTTGAAAAAAATATTATCGTGATTGCGTTTTTTTACGAATTAAATTAAATAACTATCTGAGTTTGACTACTATATTACACCTATTGACACAAATAGTGATACAAATCGTGATTAAAACAATTAACATTTTAAGCCATTATAAAAATTATGAAAAATGTTCTCTCCTATTCGTAAACCCTAAAGTGTAAATATGATTTCAGTCAAATTAAATATTAACGAGAATCACTTAATTTTGGCTTGAATTGATATTCTCTACCCACAATACACTTAATCAGTACCTCATTTAAATGCAGTTAGTGTACGTTTATATTGGAATTGATTCATATATATTAGTATTCACAAAGCAAGTTTCTCTTGCTCAAAGCCTGAGAGAGAACTCTGTCAACTAAAGGTAAACGTACATAGCTTAACAATTCACCTAATTGAAATTTTATGAAATGTTTAGATTAAGTTTAATAGCCATTCTTAAACTTTATTTTTGAGTATTTTGTGCTGCTCAGCTTATAGAGAAATTATTCAGAGTATATACTACCATGTTAACCATGGCAGAAATAAAACATGGGTATAATCAAATTTAAATTTACTAATTATAATAAGTAACCCTGCAAACAAAACAAAAAAACACTTATATTTTGGTAAAATCCGTTGAAAAGCTGGAAATTTACCTAAAATGAGACCCAATCGAGAATTGCTAACATCTCTTAGTAACAATTTAAAGCGTTGTAACTGAAAACTCACCTAATATTTAAAATTATTCTTAGCAACAACTTCATTAATTTCCTGGAATTTTATTAACATCACGTTTAGCTTAACAACTCATTAAAGAATTATATGAAAAGTTTATTTATGAAATCCGAAACTGTATCACTAATGATATCTCTGTTAAATGTGATAACAAATGTTTTTACCACTATATTCATTCTCGCTTATATCGAGTAATGTTTTAATTCTGGGACAACAATTATTTATAATTATAATTAAAAAAATATCCGAACTCCGCAAACGTATTGTAAACCTCTATTCCATCTTTAATATATTTACGATTGTTAAGAACGTTAAAATGGAATTTTTTTAATGTAAGAAATAACTAGAGTAAAGAATACAAACATTATGATCGGTAGATCAGTAAATATAATAGGATTAAGTATTTTTATTTTTCAAAGCATACAAAACCATTTATTTGTAAATAATAGATTTTATCTCACGAACTGAGAATACCATAAACAAAAATATATTTATATTTATTACGTATCACGTAGCAACTTTACGTTTTGAATGTAAATTGTAGCTTATAATAATATGTAAATAAACAAAAAATACCACCCAGAGAAGACGGTAGCAAGGAGATATTGTTGTGGTGATCTGCGTTCGGCAATTCAGTGTTTGCAGACGGCTTGAGAGAGCGCGCTTGCGTTTATTCTGAAAACAAAGTAAAAAGTAAACACAATATTGTTTTGTTAAATTTCACGGTCAAAACGTAATAAGTTCAAAGTTATTTCAATTTTTTTTTCAGTCTCATCGTTAAGCTTCATACAATAATAAATTTGTAATTAAGAATCGGCATCCTCTTGTAAGCTCATGAATACTACAGCTCATGGTAACATTTAAACTAATTCCTAAGTTATAAAAAAAACAATATTATTCAATATTTTGTAATGGTTTTCCATTTAGTTATTGAAATTAAATGATTTGCTATATATATATATATATATATATATATATATATAAATCTCGTACGGCATTCGGCTGCCTTACATGGTGGAAACCGCATTGAATTTGGCGGCCGGTGCACTTGACTGCCGTATCCGGCCGCCATTTGCACATCACGTGTTATATCAACTGAGGAAGCTGGCAGAAACATATTTTGAGCATTTGAAGTGGCAGCCAAATAACGTATTTTTGATAGGTGTATGACAAAATGTAGTTTGCCTTTCTACCACATGGAACGCTGCTGTTTTTAAAAGATACACCAGAAGTATGTTCCTATAAATAAATGCCGTGGACTCGGCAGCCCATAAGTGGCAACACTGTCAAGTTGAATGTGTATTCCGATTATAAATTTTTGCCGTGGATGTGGGAGCCAAAACACATCTGGCCTGACTCACCTTCAGATGTTCAAAGATTGTTATCTTCCATCATCATTTCCTGTACTCACTCGAGGCCCACGATATTTCCGAGCCAGCATACTTTTCTGCCCACTTCACTGTGACATAACACTGAGAGGTCGGTTAAACTAGGCCTACTCGACGCTTACGGAATAAATCATACATTTGCATGTTCTTATTTCTCACATAGTTGGACTTACAACAAGCAGTTCGAGCAGTTTGATTATTTTCCTTGACTATGGCCTGTTGCAGTATGTAAACGTCTACGTTATAAGTTTAACGTATTGCGCCCGCTTCACTGAAATTTCACACCTAGAGGTTAGACCACTCGATGATTTGGGATTAAATCATACATCTGCATGTTCTTATTGCTCACATAGTTGGACTTAAAACAACTCGAGCAGTTTGATTATTTTCCTTGACTATGGTCTGTTGAAATATGTTAACGTCTAAGTTATAAGTTTAGTAGTACAGGATCTAGGGGGGTTTGAGCATGCATAAAAGGATAACGCAATATTTTTGCTGATTACTGTTATATGTTATATGGATCTAGGTAATAGCGAAAAAGCATGTCGTCAGTTTCCTATGTGGTCGACAACATGGTGGAGGGGGGTAGAGATGGCAGCGGCTGCTACTCGTAAATATGACGATATCTTGGGAACAGTATGAGATATAACATTGGTTTAAGCATTGTTATACTCAAAACAATATGTACAACAATAACCGTTATTAGGTCTGAACCCGTATCTCGATTAATAAAAGAGCTACATAATAAAACTCATAAAAACATCTTTAAGGTACACATCTTTATGGAAAATGTAATCAGTATGTGAGTTTTTCCCGTTTGAATGAAAATAACTTAGAACACGAGTTAGTTGGTACATTTTAGAGTGTTAATGTATGAATAGTTTATCAACCATATGTCAACCAAGTCTTTGAACAGCCGTCCGCTCAAGTTAACCGCAGCGTCAGGGTCGGACGGTGCCGTGTAGGAAAACCCTCACTATCTTGGTAACTGTATGAGATATACCACCGGATAGAACGTTGTTGTAATTTTAATAATATGGTAAACAATAATGGTTTTAACGTCTAAATCCGTATCTTCAATTTTTGTAGCGTTATTTATCAAAACATACCAATAAAATAGGACCCAAGACCCAAGAGTAAACAGTTATTGAACAATCTGTTAAATGACTTAATTTTAAAAATAAATTTATAGTGCATACATATTTAGTATAGTTGTACTCATGACTCTAAAATAATATGTTTTAGTTTTTATTATTTTCCCTATAATTTTCCCTATAGGGCTTACGAAGTTGTATAATAATGGGGACTGATACTTTCAATATTTTCTGCAACCGCTATTCATGTTAGGCTTGAGCATCAAGTACTGCTAATACGATGTATTTAATTTTATTTTCTCCTAATGTTTGTTTACATTCCACTAACTAAACAACGATTGTGATAGTTTTCATTCGAGTTAATGATATACTAATCAGTACGTTTTGTATTTACATATCACTGCTGCAAATTGTTAGCCAGTGCAGTGCAGTGAGAAAAGGCGAATTCCCGGACAAGTCAAATGGCAGATATTTAGTCGCCATCATCACCACCATAAACCACCCGCAAGTATAAACGATGAGAGAGAAGTTTATGGTCTTAAAAGAAACCACTGAAGTGTGACAAACGCGGCCGACCCGACTCAAGTAGGTGCCCTTTGTAAACGGAGGGGGCATGTGCCACTGAGGTTGCATGTGCTACTGAGACCTGGGACCTGACAGACGTCTTCGCCTACATTCCACCATAGATTAAATATACTCCTTAGAAGATTAAGTATTAAGGTCTTAGATTTAAGAAGGAAAGGATAGATTAAGAAAACTATAACCGTATGGTCTCATTTGATTAACATTGGAATTTTGGATGTCCCACGGGGAGTAGCCCTAGAGGATTTAGAGGAATCTGAGAGTCAGGTACAATAGCTGTAACCTAAAGGAACCTACCCTGAAAATGTCATGCCTTAACTTCTTATAGTTTAGCCGTACGGCGATCCACACACAGACAAGAACTCTGCTTTATTTATATAGATTGTCGATAAGACTGTTTAGCTTAGGTTCTACAAACTTTACCAGATAATGCCTAGTTTGAAAACTTTGAAGTAACTTGATTGCTCATCGGTTCAAGAGGAACAATCCCAAAGTTTGTTCACGATTTTTATAAATAATTAGAACTAGATCAATCAAAATTATAAACGATTGCAATAACGGCTATGAAACACTCCCTAATAATACTAATAAGTCACCTTTACAGCAACAGTTAAAATAATTTGTTTGGTATTCTTTGTGCCAGCGCAACCTACATTGGTAAGAAGATTGTAAATTTATTTATATTATGAATAAACTATCTTTATTTATATATACTGGTAAATAAGTTTAAAAACCAGATTTTCTTATGAGGACTGATTAATTGCGAGGTGTGGAGGTGTCTTTAGAAAGTGTCCGCGCAGTGTTCCAGCAAAAAAAAACACGGGGTACATATGCGACACTCGAGACACAGTGTCTTTGCACAGTGTTCCGCATAATATAAACCAGTTTAGACCAGTTTAAACCAGTATAGACTGGTTTAAGGAAATCGCAATGTGTTGGCTCCTTACTGATAATACCACCTATGTCTGTCTATGTTTACTCTTTACCGTGGGAAACGGGATGAAGAATTTCTACTTCCCCTCGTTCAACAATCCATGACAATAGCACAACTATCAGCATTTAACTGCACTTGGCACAACACAGTCGAATTTATGTGCAAAAAATAAAACGTTATAACGAAACACAAAATGCCAACGATCTGCTCAATGCCAACTGAACACTAAATTGACAAGGCCCACGATTAACGATGAATACAAACCTTATAAGATGATACATATTATTAATGAACATAGACAGTATTAAACAAGCAACGTAGAGAGACATTAAACAAACAAGTAGAAATGTGCAGTCCGACTCATGCAGTCATGAAGACAAACAAGCGCCTGAGTCACCACCATAGAACTCTATTAATACACATACAGCTACTCTATGGTCACCACGCAATACGCGGCGATGCTAGGTGGTGCGGTGTCCACTCTCTAAGAAGCCATCATGTTAACGAATATCCTTACTACACCTATAATTTTAAAGCTCATTAAATTATCTATAAGTTTTGTTGAAAACATTTCATCCCATGACTCAAAGATAAAAATGTAAAATTAGTTGAAGTTATTACATTTTGTTTTAGCTGTGGCAGTTTTTTGTATATATTGAGAACTAGTAGAATATACCCGTTCTTCGCACGGGTTGGAAAGGTAAGTTAGCTTGAAACAGCTGTGCTTGCTTCTGCTCTCTAAGCCGTCAAATGTAAGTGACCTCCGCTGTTCGCATTACAGTTTCTGAATGTTTACTTTATTCTCAAATGTAAACATTGAAACTTAGGACGTTCACTGGGCGTAGTCCAAGGGGAGTTTAAGGATGTGAATAGGCCTATGTGTTACATGGGTTCAAGATCTACCTTTGTGTAAAATTTCAGCCCAGTCGATTCAGTAATTTTTGCGTTTACCCGGAACATCAGACAGACAGTCAGACAGAAACCACCTCTTCTTTGTAATATTATAGATAAATTACGGTGAAATTAAGCTGTCTACATAAAAAGTGTATGTAACATAATTTGCTTAGAATATTGTTAAGCGTAAAATAATTAGAAAAAAAACACGCCCATAACTTCATTAGTTTTTGAGCTGTAAGAATTTAACCGCAGAGTACTGCTCTAGTAAGGTTGTGGTGGGGGGGGGGGGGGTTGAGCAAGAAGGGTGGGGGTCGGAACTTTGTGTATTTTTATGTTATACTTTGTTTACTAACATCCTGAAAAAATTCAGCTTTACGCTAATTTTGCGACAAAGCATATTTGTTTACCTTTATTGACTGGGCTACAACGGCGGAGGAGGGAAAAGAGTGTTTGATGTTGAATGGTAGTAGTGATGGGGAGGGGGCAGGGGTCGAGCAGTGAGTCGTCATGGAGGGAGTGACCGCAGCAACAGTGATGGAGCAAACGAGTGGGGGTGTGGCAGAGGGTAGGTGAGCTGAGGGAACCAAGGTCCAGGCCTAGCCTAACCGTTAATTTTTTCAAAATTGTTTTATGCAAAAAAATGTACAAATGGCAATGAAAAAACTCCCGAGGAAATTTAATGAATAAATAATGGGAGAACATACGTGCAATGATTCACTTTTACTAAATCTAAGATATTGATTATAATTTTCAGATATTAGATGTCTGAACTGTAATTTGTTACTACAATTAGATAATTAACTGGCGGATTCGGTAATTAGGTAACGTTCGGTAAATATTCGTAAAATATGGTAGATATGTATTTGGATTTCTTATTAAATTATTGTTATACATACAAGAACATTACAGATTTTTAAAACACCGGGTGATTTAAATTAAAACGTTAGAGGAAAAACTACATCCGAATAAAAAATGAAATAACTGCATTTATCCTATATTACCCTGCTTGTGATAAATTAACTAGACCAGTAGATGGATCACGGATAAATTTTAGAACGAGTAAGTTACATTTACATTCAAGTACATACATTATTAAACATGATTACAATTTGTGTTCTATATTAAATTTCAATCGTTAAAACTACAACTTTTCAATTTTTCAATTTTTCAATAACAAGTTTATAAAAATGTGAATCCCTGGGCGAATCAGACCATGATAAACCAAGGTGAAAAATTGGCATAAATTAAGTTATTTCTGAATACTTTTCCCAACATTACAAATATGCACGAGCTAATTAGTACCACTCTCACTAGTCTCACTATTCTGCCTTAATTGAGGCGAGATCATATATTTGACTTATCTGTTGAAAATATACGTGTCAGAAAAAAACTTTCATCTGAAGATACCAAATTCAAACTTGGTATACATTTATTACATCTAATACGACCCATTTTTGAATGCAATATCAAGTTCCTGGCCATTTTTGTTTTTTTCAAAGCTATATCTTTAAAACGGCAATATATAGGAAACAACTGTAAGGATAAAAAAGCTGAGTCATGTTGTCCTAAAAACAATGATATGAATATATTAACTCTAGAATTATAAATAACTGGGAACTTGTGATTTTGATAAGTTAAAAACATGACTTTTTACCTTTATACATTATTTGTAACTAGTTTATTTATAACTAGATTATTTATAACCAACTAGATTGGTTTTATAAGAATAAAATATAATTATAGTAGAACTACACGAATCCAACTTTGGATGGTCCGACTTCTCGCTTACCGACCGTGCCGTTATCGGTGTTTGACGTAAACAAGCCACTCACGCAACTCACTTTGTTGTTATGATGTATTTAATTCAAAATTTTAAACACGTCAGTATAAAATTTTTTATATTATCATTGGACCTGTGATTGTTCATGATGCAATGAAATGTGTCAGTGCCTTACTACTTCGATAACGACAGACGTATTGTGCTGCAATTCCAGAGCTTTTGACAAAGCTAACAGTTTGGAGATTTAAGAAATGAAATAATACATTAACATTAATTGGTGAATACTACGTGTAAATTAATCCACAAGTGTGAATTAAAAGGACAATATCAAATGATATATTTATTACAGATGTTTTTCATTTTATACCGTGTCAATAATCAAATAAAATTGTGTGTTGGTCATACCATTCATGATTTAAATTATGCCTGATTTTGTATTTCTTTATAATTACATATTTTAACATCATTTTACGCATCATCCATGATTAATACATTAATCTATAATATTATAAAGAAGAGGTGGTTTCTGTCTGTCTGTCTGTCTGTCTGTCTGACTGTCTGTCTGTCTGACTGTCTGTCTGTCTGTCTGTCTGTCTGTCTGTCTGATGTTCCGGGTGAACGCAAAAACTACTTAACCGACTGGGCTGAAACTTTACACAAAGGTAAATCTTGAACCCATGCAAAATATAGGCCTATTCACTTCCTTAAAATCCCCTCGGGCTACGCCCCGTGAACGTTCTAAGTTTCAATGTTTACATTTCATAAGAAAGTAAACATTCAGAAACTGCAATGCGAACAGCTGAGGGCACTTACATTTGACAGCTTAAAGAGCAGAAGCAAGAACAACAGCTGTTTCAAGCTAATTAAAATGCAATTTGCATTGACTATAGAACGGGTAAGGAAAACCCCTGTGTGAAAAACGTTTACATCAAGTATATATATATTTATTTCAATATACCGTACAATTAATCTATATGAATAAAATTAGACTTTTGTCTGTACATTGTTGGAATTATGAAATTTTTGCATATTTTCACAAACAAATCTTATCTCAATTTATGTCTGTCTGTCTGTCTGCCGGTAACGCTCAAGGACGGGTTTTTGTTCGATTTTACTGGAAAACGGGTGCACTGACATTAATGAAACTTTGTTTCTTTGTTCTATATATGCGTGAAAAGGTTTTAGGGCACTATAAACTGGCATACGCCTTTTAAAAAAATGATGGCGGCCGCTCAAAACCGTGATTTTGTGCGGTTTTGGTCATGTTTTGTTCGCTTTTCACAGGAAAACGGGTGCACCGATTTTTATGCAACTTTTTTTCTATGTTCTATATGTGCGTTAGAAAGGTTTTAGGCTAATTGGATTGTTTTAAATTATCTTAGGACACTGCCCCATAGGGGTTTAAAGATCCTATGCCATTCTTATGGACAAAGCGTTTATTTATATTGAACCAGATGATGGCATAGTTATTCTATAAATAGGTTTTTTAGTTCTTTTTTAAAACGTTGAGTGAAGATTGGTAATATATAACATAAGTGGATATATGATCTAAATCTATATTTGTCAGACTCATGCACTCACTGAAATAGTGATCACTTTATCTAAGAAACGACAGAGTCTATTGAAGATAAAATTTTGGATGGTGGTTCCCCTTATGCTGCAGATTCACAATAAGAATACGTTTAAAAAACTCCTATAGGGTTCTTCGCTAATTTACTTTTATGACAATTTTATGAGTATTAGTATTTACTGGACCTTTGTAAGTTACATTTCGGTAGTTATCTAAGAAACGACAATGTCTATTGAAGATAACATTTTGGATGGTGGTTCCCCTTATGCTGCAGATTCACAATAAGAATACGTTTAAAAAAGTCCTATAGGGTTCTTCGCTAATTTACTTTTATGACAATTTTATGAGTATAAGTATTTCCTGGACCTTTGTAAGTTACATTTCGGTAGGAACATAACTAATTCATCCGAAAAAAACGCAAGCCTATTCCTGTTACGAAAATGTTTAAGGGCTTCGCCCCCCAGAATTTCAAAATACAATATTTTTAACAATCTTGCACATACTCTTGGACTGATGGATCTGAAATTCGGTAGGAATGTAGCTGATAGCTCAGTGGAGACATTTACCTACTCCAGACACAAATATACTCAAGGACTCTGGCCCAATGACCTTTAATAATGTCATAACACACCAACTACTCAACCAGTAGAGCTGAAATTTGTTGTCTTAAAGGAAATAGGAAACAACATCATGGGGAGTCACGGTGTTGTTCTCTGGAGATTTCACACAGACCCTTTGTCGCAAGTGAGACATGAGTAGACGAGTCTACGCTTCTCTAAAAATATATTTTATGTAGCCGACCACTGAGCGCCTGAACTTAACAGTAAATATGAAAATGTATTTTTGAGAAGATTAAGGGGTTGAGCAGTTTTCTTATGCACTTTTAAAAGTTGAGATTGGGACATTGAAAAACAAATTAAGTCTCAGAAACATCTATCCTTCACTCGGCACTATCGATGAATCACAGGATTTGTTGATTGACAGTTTGTTACACGGAGGTTCATAAACAGTTTAATCTGGAAAGTGCCTGGCTCTCTGATTGTGCCATCCTCACGTCCACCAATGAACAAGCAACGGAGATCAACACAAATGTAGGTCTATTCCAAAGGGAGGAACGAACATATATACAATATTTAATCCCGTTCATTTAACCATGACCACTGTTAGAACAGTTCGTATATTTTGATTTACATTTATTTAAATAAAATCAAGTAGTCATATGTTTTTAAAACACATGATTTTTCCAAGTTTAAATTGTTTATTTACTATTATAATGAAAACAGGACCTGGCAAGAATGGTGATTTTAAAAGTGGTTTGTCAATGTTTTTAAAGTTTAATGTTTCGTTACATTACTATTAATTTATTGGAATGTAAAGATTAATGTATCAAAGTATTTAAAATGTTGAATTAACAGGGTTAATATTTTGTTGTACTTGAGTTCTTTTATTCCTAAAATCGAATCCAAAGTGTTACGTGTACCGATTTGGAGTCGCAAAAACCACACCGTTCACTACCCGACAGAGTTCTCAACTTGGCAACAGTACCCGAACTATCTGCCATAGTATATTTCGTTAACTTTAATTTAATTCTACTTTAAAAGTGTTAAATTTAATTTTAATATTGTAAATTTATGTGGGTTGTTAATTTGTTTAGTTAATCTACCATTTATATACAACCCGTACGAAGGACGGGTACACAGCTAGTACACGTTAAACCAGTGAGAGGAGAGCTAATTATGACCACTATCTTAATAACTGCTCAAGGAAGATCGTCAAAGCGAATTGGCAACAGTGGCGGCAGCCAAATAACGCGAAATATTTATGAAGTATTATTGCCAGCAGTCACTTAGCTGCTACACATACATGGTGCGCCGAATCAAATGTAAACTTAGGGCAGTCAAATTACATGAGTTTTAATACACATAGTTATAATAAAAAAATTATGAAAATAAGTTAATAGTTATATTAATAACGTAATTTTGAGTAGAGATACACGTTAAAACTTAAATATACTCTAACCTTTGAGGTGGCAGCTACTTAACCTAAATTCGTACGGCAGCTGAATAGATAGTGAGATTTATATATATATATATATATATATATATATAGCTTAACACTAAATCTTTTATGTGCTAGTGTAATTGATGTGTCTTTTTTTAAATCCCTAAGTAGTTCTTGGGTAGTTTAAGTATTAATGGAAATTAATTTTAAAATTGACAAGAACTTTACATTAGATACAACTTTTTTTATTACTTGGCTACTGATAATGTCAAAGCAAAAAGCATCAGTGACCAGATCTATGTATCAAGACGGTGGTTCAACGTGTCCTTTAATACCTTGGGATTGGTGTCAAAATAAACGAAAACTACAATCATATCCAGATTACTTTTAGTCTAGGCGCTAGGCCATGTCCCGTGTGCACTTATATGTCCCCTAAGTTTTGTTGCGGGGCTTTGTTTTTAACACCTATGGGAGCTAAAAAATTGGTCACGTGGTCCAGATCATGGTCGTTTGGCTGCCATATTAGAAAATGACCGCCAAATTTCTAGATTATTTGCTAATACGTATCTCCGCACCCAGTGGTCCAATTTTAATTTTGTAAGCTCATTTTACTCCTTGTCTAAACGCAAATGAATTTGGCACTGCACATTTTTCGTTAAACCCATTATTTATTGAGAGACATTAATAATTTGAATATTTCCAGTAAAGTTGTGGACTTATTGGTTGGTTAATCCGTCCATTCGTTCCAGAAGGTTAAAACAATGGATTCAAAATCGATTAAAATACTTAAAGATATGTTTAAAATAATATATTTAATGTTGATATACTGATAAGATATACTTAGAGACATAGTCTCCCAAACAACTTAATGTTTCAAATCTTAACGAGAAGAAGAATAACAAAATTATGTATGAGGATTCTTGCATTGGTCCAAAACACTACTTTTATGTTTACAAAAGTCACAGTACATTACTTTCAATCTCCTACAGGTACATGCAGTTTCTCTGAAACACGTCTGGCAATTACATGGCTTAGGGGAATCTTCAGGGAACGTTCGATCATCTGTCACTTGTCGAATTAGAGTATCACCTTCCTCTATATAACCATAGTCCAATGGATTGAGTTTCTCGGACGGTTCCAAAGCATGGATCCATTTGTAACATTGCAAGTAGCTTATTTTTATAAGAAGACGGGTAGATCTTGAGGTGGGTGCCAAATCTTGAAAGTTTCGTAATTTTTTGTGATGGAACTGAGAAAACGCAATTTATCCATTGTTGGTGAACTTGAAGCTTTTTTCCATTTTTCTGTTTTTTCCATTTCCTCATTCAATGGTCCTTTGTCAAACTCTAGCAAGAAGTCTTCTGCACACGATTCATCTGCTTTTAAAGCTGCTAACTTCATACTGACCTTGCTTGTAGTGTCACAGCCGGTTAGAGAATTAATGGCTGGTAAAGCTGTTAAAACAGTAAGTGGTACTCTGTCTTCAAAGGAGTGAAGTGGAATGTACCACGATGTTTTGCCTACTCCAAAAGCAATCCACAGCTCTTTAAGTCCTAACCTTTTCCACTTCTGTAGGAAATGATAGAGTGCACTAACAAAAACATCGATATCAGTAGAACAAATAACCACGTTGCTTACTTTTGAAGACAGTGTTATGTGAGAATATGGGTTAAGGTCCTGTCATCTGATTCTTCATGATCAGGTTCCAAAGCAAGTTCTTCTGCAACTATCCTGTTTTTAATAGTAAAACATCTTGGCTGACCATTTTTTACTACACTACCGAGATAAATTATAGAAGATGCAGTGAATGAATCCTTTTTCTGGGATATCCATTCAAAAAAGTACGATTGCAACAATTCTTTGTTTTTATATGAGGCCCAGTAAGCGTCAGTATCCACAGTAAGTGGTGTGTTTTCATTCGTGGATCCATATTCTACAGGTTGTTTCCGTGATCGCTTGGACCTCTCAAAACCCTTTTTTCCTTATAAACGTCGAAAAAAATGTCGATGCGTTCACTTTTGTGAGATGCTTGACATATTGCTATCCAAAAGCTTCCTACCAGTTCTTCATATGTCTTCAGTTTTAAATATTTAGTTGGCACCTTCCTTGCAAATGCCAAAACGTCTATAACTGTTGCTTTGCCAGGTGATTGAGAGGTTTCGGAATTTGGTGGTGTTTGTAACTTGTTTTCAAGTTCATGAATCAGCTGCGATTTATCTGGTCTTGTCAGAAATCCATTTCTGGTCAAAAACAAAGATGTAGAAGTTAATTCGTAAGACAAAAGATAATTTATGTAATATCCTCGACACCGTGAAATTTCAATTAAATGCAGAGAGTGTACAGTTTCATTCTTTATGTCCACTTCTAACGGATTAGTTGTTTTAGTTGTTTTTTTCAGTCTCTTAATGGGTTGCATTAGACTGAGTGACTTATTTCCTCTCCGAAACTGAGTGTGGGCCGTTTCTCCTATTTGTATGCAATTTAAAAGATCAGTACTCATTCCACGATCTATCTTTTCTTTAGTAATAATATTTTGTAATTCTTTTCCACGGCTAGAGCTCGTATGCAAGAACGGATCTCCTTGTTTCTCAATGAAAGTCACAATTCTTCTAACGCATAGCTCATCAGCAATTGTATTATTGTTTGAAAACTCGTGGTGCAAAGAGTTCAAATAAATAAAGATTGAAATAAACTTATTATAGGGCAAATAATATAAATTATTCATATTCATAGACAAGGCCACATAAATCATGCAAAACTTGTACTATTTGGACTTTCTCGTGTTTGATCAGATCATGAAGCAACTACTACTTGTGATCATGAAGCATAACTACTTCCTTTCTTCTTGCTACTCCGATGATTCCTCATTGAACTTTAGCTGGTTTGTTGTAATTTCGTTCCAGTGCTTGATCCATAGCCACACAACTGAACTTTCGCTGACTATTTTTCACAACAAAATGTCCAGCTTTGAATTCCGCATAAACCTCAGCAAAATCCAGTGGAAGATGTAAACAGTCCTCTAAAAAAAACACTTGCCCACCGAGAATAGTTTGTCTTGTCAAATGCAAAGAAGAGTGGTATTGACCGCATTAAGGCACTAATATTTAGATCCCAATTCCCTTCTCTCTGTGCGCGTGTAAGTTCTCGTAATATAGGAAAAAGATTTATCAGGAACTGGAACCAATACCGAAATGTCTCATTTTCTCCACCTTGTCTATCGCCATCTTTAGCACATTTGTCTATTTCCCACAATTTTGGAATTTATTGCTTGAGAGTCTCTACTTCAGTGATTGTAGTCTCAAATCTTTAATCTTAATGCACTCTATTAAAGCTGTAAGTTCTTTGACTGTGGTTTCTGGAAAATTGTTACTTTCCATGAATGCTTCAATTAATAAACGTTGCAAAGCTTCAGCTAGCATGGAAAATCCTCTTATAGCACGAAAAATGCTTCCCAGCATGTACATTCTCGATAATGTTTGGTCCAAACGTTTCAGTTTCAATGAAAATATTTTGTATTCCACTTTCTGCTACATATTTCCCAAAACAAGCCATAACTTCTTTAGCAAGATGAAAAGCTCCTAAGCCAAGAAATATATTAGAAAAATCTTCTGGTCGCAGCAGTTGTATTTCTTTGGTTATTCTGTACACTCCCTCATCAGCCCAAAGGGATCCTGACTTTTGATTTACTGTTGTCAGACAGTCTTGAAACTTTTGTATGCACGTATATATTGAACTGAATTCGGTCGAAGGGTGTGGAAATATAGGGGTGAAAGCAGTTTTGGTCTGTGGGATATATTCAATCAATATCATACTGTTGAATGCACTCCAGGTATCTTGCATTCATCAGGATTACTTTCTCTACTTGCGAAATATCTGCACAAATTCCAGATCATATCCTGTTCTTTTGCTGATAAAGCAGGCAGGTTAAGGTTGGGTTTAGGTGCTGCTGTAAACGTTTTACTGATTTCTCCCCTTTGCATTGGTTTCTACAAAGTAGAATCGATTACGGCATAGTCTTTTGGGGTAATACCTATGAGTCATATACTAAACCATTATATTTGCAGCAGAAACATATTTTAAGATTGATTTCATACAAAAACAGATATGAACCATCAAAACCTCTTTTCATAACTCAGAGAATTCTTCCGTTTAAATATATTTATGTTTATAAAGTTCTGAAACTTTTCTACAATAAAAGTGGAAATATGCCTCAAAATGAGAATGAGTATAGAAAAAAATTAAGAAAAGCTAACCAGTTTTTTATTCCCAAGCCAACCAATACATTTTTTACAAAAACTTTCAATTTTATAGCTCCGAAACTGTTTAACAAACTTCCTGAAAATGTAAAGATTGCATTTAATATTCAATTTTTTTTAAGTAGATTAAGAAAATGGTTATTTCAACTAGAGGATATTGATTTTTTATTTCAAATTCAGCAATAGTTTTATTTTTGATATTATAGCTAAGTAAATTTATAAGGGCGCACTTTGGAGGACTATGCCACACAGGGACTATGCATTGCATGCAATGAGCTTTGACGGCACCTGGGGAGTTCCAACTCCGGAGGCAAGCCTCCGGGGAGGGCCACGAGCCGCCTGGTGGCACAAGTGCGGTGCGCGGTTTGAAAGAGTAAACCTTAGAATATTATAATACATGTATAATTTATATGATAGACTATATGAATCTACAAATACAGTTTTATTTATTTTCTGTAATTAGTTTTTATGCATTGAGCCCATGCTTAATTTCAGTGTTTATGTGAGAAAATAAGGCACGTAAAATATTTAATTTTGTATTTATTTTTTATTTTTTGTATACACATAGGTTGTCTGAGACAATTGTGTTTATTATATTTCGATCATTTCTGTTCGCTTACTTTACTTTATGTTATTTTAATTTAAGTGATGGAACCTCAAAACAGGCATTGCCTTAAGAGTCCCTATTGTTTTCTCATTATTTTATTTTTATTTTTATGTCAGCCTGACAAGTAAAATGGACATTATTATTTATTTAAGTTACAAACAAGCTGCGTAATTAAAAATAAAGTTACAACTATGTATTTTCGTTATGTATTATGAGAAAATAAAAATATTCTATTCTATTCTATTCTATTCTATTCTTAAAATATTTGAGCTCTTGACATGGCAGGAGACTGTGAAAAGATCGCATTCCTTTGTTGGCTACGCTTTGCTTTACGTCGGTGTTGCTATGTTCAACATTGTTACTTTCATTTTGAAATATTACTAGTACTGTGTCATGACTGCCTCCAATACCAGAAGGGGTTTGCTCTAGTTAATCAAAATTATCCATTACTGCTCGTATTGGTACGTTTGGCTTAATTTATTTGGGAAAGGGCACACCTGTGCCCTCAGAGCTACTTAAAATTTTTGTAGCGAGTACCACGTTATGTCTCTCTAAGGCATCATAACTAACTGTCATTCCAAGACGGGTTCGTAATCTGTAGTAACAATTTAGAGCGAGTCATTTCATGAATAGTTTGTGCCAATACAACGTGCAGAGGGGTACTCTGTGCGCAACTGTGTAATAGATAATGTAGTATCTGGAAAACTGTTAGACATTTTAACTGTAATTGGGAAGAAATCTGGTAGCAGGGAAATATTACTGAGCACAACTTCAACCAGAATTTCTGTAATTTGTTCTTTGCTTCTGTAAATGATTGAAATAGATCTTTTTCGTCACAGTCACTATTATCCAGGTCAAAATCATAGATTTTAATGTCACTGCACAATTTTTCAGCTCATTCATTAATACAATCGAAGTTACGAATTTCTTCTGCAAGTTGTGCCACAGTTATTTGATTTGAAAATACCATTTGTGATACAGAGCGATCCTTTGAGTAAGTAAAGTGAATAGTATCACCAAAGTGCTCTATAAGTAAATTTGTCATCCTTTTGTTTGAAATTTGGATGTCACTGGATAAATATTTCTCGTAAAACTCATTACGTAGGTATCCGATCGGGTATCCTTTGTTTTCAAATTGAAGTGCAGCCACAAACTTGGTAAATGATTCTCTCAGGCTTTCAGAACCAGCATTTTCTTCGACTATATATTTTTCAATATCTCTTTGATCATTTAAAATGTATTTTCTTATAGAGTTCTTGTGACAGTGGACGCCTGCAGCAAGTACACTATTTACATCTTCCAACAAAGCTGTTCGTTGAAAAACTGCATCAAGGTAAAACCGCGACGCTTTAGTAGTTGCTCTGCTCTAAACTTCTCACAAATACGGTACAGTTTCGAGTCTCCTTGTACTTTTAATTGATTGCACACTATACATTTTGTAAACTGTCCACTAAGTCCAGGTATACTTTTCCGTCTCTGTCGATAGGCAGTATTATCCTCCTCTTCCGATCTTGATTCTTCAGCATCTTTTTCTTTTCTTTCTTTAAATCTTTCTCCTTTCAACATGTAAGATCTGTAGCAGGCTATATGATATTTTATGCTATTTTCATATTTAATGCTTTTCAACACAGCGTCGTCAATGAGTTCAGTATCACTTTTAATGATTTTTATACCTTTTTCGCTTGACCGTAATTGCAAAGAACGTTTGACCTTTTTTACAGAAAATGCACAAGTCAATGTCTTTGTCAACGTCTTTACGTCTCTTCCAATGGTTGTCCAGCTTCACTGTGTCACTCATCTTATTTACCTTGAAGATTATCTACTCTTTATAAACGTGAGAAATAACCTCGCACTAAAACCAACCACATATTAAAAACTAAAACAAACAAAAAAGAGTGGAAATATTGCCCAGCGAAACGACGAACAATGAAACAGACACATAAACAGCTTATCACAGTTATAACAGTTTATCACTAGCGACAGTAATGGAGCGATATGCCCGGGCTATCGATAGTTTTAAGCTTTTGGAACGAATGGACGCATTAACGAGCCAGTAAGTCCACAACGTTACTATAAATATTCAAAATCTTAATGTATCTCAATAAATAATGGGTTTAACAAAAAATGTGTAATGGCAAAATTAGTTTTCCTTTAGACAAGGAGTAAAATGAGTTTTACAAAATTGAAATCGTACCACTGAGTGCGGAGATACGTATTAGCAAATAATCTAGCAATTTGGCGGCCAATTCCCAATATGGTGGCCAAACGACCATGATCTGGACCACGTGACCAATTTTTAGCGAATTTCCCCTATAGGGAAGAACCTATTACCGTAGGTCTCATGGTAAGACTTAAGCCCGAGACCATGATAACTTTTCATTTTGAGGTCCCCAGATGCCAAAAACACCATTCGTTCAAATTTGTATATATGTATATATATATATATATATATATATATTAGATATATACATATATATGTATATGTATATATATATATATATATATGTGTGTCCGTAAGCACGATAATTCTCGTAAATAAACGGTATCAGGAAACTGACACATACTTTCTCCCTTTTAGCCAAACTTGAATGACAACAATATTTGTTATTTACTAAATATAGAATATGAAGTATAGATAAATGTACAGAAAATTGTCTAAAATAGTTGGTTTCAGAAATATCCACCCAAATCCCTTTTTGGGATGCACTACAGAGTCCGTTGCTACACACAGAGGTTTTGAGAGGGGAAATGCCCCCTTGCCCCCCAGGGTTAAATAGCAACACATTTCGAACATCCTCTGTTGGTCAATGCTAACTTGACCTGCATATCAAATTTTAATGAAATTGATCAGTGAATAAGAGAGAAATAGTTATTTTTGTATTCCCCATAAGAATAACATTGGACAACGTACTGCGTTAACCGCTAAATGAAAATTTCAATTTTCTCCACAACTAGCAATCGTGGAATAGTAATTTAAAATACTAATTTATTTAGTTTTTTGAGCTCTTTTTAATGGTGAATAGTAATCTTTTTTAACATTTATGATTTTTCATGAAATAGCAAAAAAACTGAATTTTGGATGTTTTAAGTCCTGTAATTTCTGAACCCAAATTTTTTCAGAAATGCGGGTGCTGTCATTTTGTTGGAAACCTAAAGTTCTACAAACCACTAAAGTTTAATCAAAATCGTTAGAGCCGTTTTTAAGAAATTTGGATTTTTCATATTTTTTGGCGGTTTTGGGGGACAATTACCCTTAAAAATCAAAAATTCAAAAAAATGAAAAAAACGCCTGGAGATATCGTGGATATCGTACATACCAAATTTCATAAAAATCGGCCCATAGGTTAGGGCTCTAGCTCTGTACACATCCACACAGACACACACACACACACACACACGGACACACACACACAAACACACACAGACAGACATCACGTAAAAACCACTTTTTTGGGTTCAGGGAGCACCAAAATGAATATTTCCACTAACAACTCAAATTCGAAAATTTTTACGAAAACAATACTTTCTCCATATACTATGTATAGGGTGAGAAAGTAAAAAGGTCCGATCTTAATGAAATTTGGTACAAATTTGTAAAGTACCATTTATTTGAACGAGTTCGAAAACCAGATAAATCGCACCATCCGAAGGGGGGTTTTTGGGGGTTTTGTACCCCAAAAATGTGTTTTTTTTTATTTTCACATGTAATTTTAATTTAAATCAAATTTTAATTCATACCATTTAATTCAGCTTAAAAAAGTGGTATTTTGATCATTGCTCTATGCCAATTGGTTACCAAGATATTGAAAGTTCTAAACACAGTACGTTGTCTGATGTTATTCTTATGGAGAAAAAGAAAAATTGTTTATCTCGCTTATTTATGAACATAAACTGGAGAAATTTGGTATATGGCTTGATCTGGTTGTGGTTTATTGTTATTTGCACAAAAAAAACAATTTTTTGCCTATGGTTCCTGTAGCAGCAAACCTAGGTACTTGGTCCCCATGTTATTCTTATGGAAAATACTTAAAATGTTATATATCGCTTATTTATGAATGTATATGGATGAAACTTGGTATTTGACTTCACTAAGATGAATTCTATTGACATTTGCATAAAAACCCATTATTTTGTGTGCCTAGTTGTAGAAAACCTGCGTACTCATCCCCAATGTTATTCTTATGGAGAATAATTAATATTTTAAATATCCCTTGTTTGTAAATATATTTCTTATGAATCCTGTTAAGTTGTTTAATGTGTTATGTTATATATTCATTGGAAATTCGCTGAGTATGTAGGTTTGCTGCGACGGCGGTATTTTTAGCTCCCATGGTGTTAAAAAAAGCCCGCAACAAAACTTCGGGGAGTCATAAGTGCACATGGGACATGGCCTAGCGCCTAGACTACTTAGGAAAACCCCAAAAGTGATTACCACCCAGAGAGTAACAGGTGAAATATAAATTGTTATTAATTAGTATGTGAGGTAATTACTACAATGTGTTCCGGCTAAAGAACCAAACTACAGCTATTACCAAACATATTTTTGCAAAGGACGGAAACAATTATGACAAGAGCGCATAAATATTAGAGTGTATATAAAAAATATACCCCTATCTTAGCAATCCTGCGTACTCAGCAAATTTCCAATGCTAAATATATATGTACTTAATATATATGTACATATATTTATTAATACCGCATAAAGCCGTTTACCAAATTCCTTTAGTATGCATTCACAAACAAGCAATGTATATCATTTTAATTATTCTCCATAAGAATAACATAGGAGCTGAGTACGCAGGTTTGCTAACAAGGAACACTAGAAAACAGATTTTCATGAATTTTTTTATAACTCAACTAGATTTAGCCACACATAAAGTTGTATTAATTTACGTTCATAATTAAGGGAGGAATAATATTTTACGTATCCTCCATAAGAATAACATGGGGGCTGAGTACGCAGGTTTGCTGCTACAGGATATATTGATAAAAATTGTTTGTGCAAATAACAATATACCACAACCAGATGAAGCCATATACAAAGATTGGTCGGTATACGTTCATAAATAAGCGAGATATAAAATTATTCTTTTTCTCCATAAGAATAACATTGGACAACATACTGTGTTTAGCACTTTCAATATTTCTGTAACCAATTGAGGTAGAGCAGTGATCAAAACACCAAATTGTGCGTATGTTTAAGCTGAATCCAATGATGAAAACGAAAGTTTGACTTTTTCAAACATTATATGTAAAAAAATTCATAAAACCCATTTTTCGGGTACAAAACCCCCCTAAAATGCCCCTTCCGTTAAGACAATCTATCTGGATTTCGAAGTTAAAGTCATAAATGCTGCTTTACACGTTTTTATGAAATGTCATAAAAATCTGACCATTTTTACGAGAGTTATCGTGCTCACGGACACAAATATATATACAGTTTTGAACGAATGGTGTTTCTGGCATCTGGGGACCTCAAAACGAAAAGTTATCATGTCGCGGGCCTAGGTATTGCCATGCCGACTACGGTAACAGTTTTATCCCTATAGGGGAAATTCGCTAAAATCTGGTCCAAGAAAGGGAAATGTAATGCTGACTGCTAGCCCAATAAGCCGTTTTGTTTACACTGATAGTACAATAAAAAAATAATTATACTTGTGTAGTACAACAACCAACTACTTAAAAATTGTTTAAACAAAAACTTACACACAAACTTCTTTGCCCGCTGCACCCCTTGTACCCTCTTAATGAGCCAAATGTTGTGACATGTAAAGCAGGAGGTTGGCCGTGGGGACTATAGTGTGGCTGCTGGCTGGTTTTATCTCCTCTGCCTCATCTTCCAGGGCCTCTTCAAACCGCCGCCACTTTCTTAACTAGATCCTCAATGTATCCCAATGATCCCTTTGTTATTGCAGGTACAGCAGATGGGTGACTCGTAGGGTGGCCGTGGGGACTATAGTGTGTGCCTGGCTGCTGGCTGGTTTTATCTCCTCTGCCTCGTCTTCCTGGGCCTCTTCAAACCGCCGCCACTTTCTTAACTAGATCCTCAATGTATCCCAATGATCCCTTTGTTATTGCAGGTACAGCAGATGGGTGACTCGTAGGGTGGCCGTGGGGACTATAGTGTGTGCCTGGCTGCTGGCTGGTTTTATCTCCTCTGCCTCGTCTTCCTGGGCCTCTTCAAACCGCCGCCACTTTCTTAACTAGATCCTCAATTTATCCCAATGATCCCTTTGTTATTGCAGGTACAGCAGATGGGTGACTCGTAGGGTGGCCGTGGGGACTATAGTGTGTGTCTGGCTGCTGGCCGGACTAATCTCGTTCGTCCCCATCTCCCTGGGTCTTCACAGACCACCGCAGCCTCTGGTGTTCACTGCGGGTGACACCGAGTACCCGACCTGCGCGCTCGACCTCACACCCACCTACGCTGTCGTCAGCTCCTGCGTCTCTTTCTACTTCCCCTGCGTGGTCATGCTGGGAATCTACTGCCGACTTTACTGTTACGCACAGAAACATGTCAAGGTAAAAATTCACTTTAGCTATAACATTTTATTTTCTCCACTCTATTCCCTATATTTTGGATTTTATATCCAGTATCCGTAAATAATTTAGATTTGAAATTAACCTTGTTCATGGTTAATTTCACTTTAGATTTCCTCCTGACGTGTGTTCCAGAACATCCGAGCGGTCACGCGGCCTCTGACGGCGTCGCAGATGGCGCCAGTCACGCACCACGCGTCCTCGCCCTACCACGTCAGTGACCACAAGGCCGCTATCACGGTGGGCATCATCATGGGCACATTCCTGCTCTGCTGGGTCCCTTTCTTCTGCGTCAATATAATTGCCGCTTTCTGCAAGACTTGCATTCCTGGAATGGCTTTTAAGGTTAGAAAGTGCACCTTCTAATACTAATATTAAGTGAACTCTATTTACATATAAATATAAAAAATTACTTATTTAGCAGACAGTTTATTTTTACACCAAACATAAAACAAACGCTAATAAATAACTGAACAAAATGTCTTTTCAATTTACACAGGAAAAAAAGGATCAAGTCCATTTTTACCAACCCCTGGACGATGTTCAAGACTATTAAGCCTGGCGCGCACTAGGGTGGCACGGCTCGGAGGGCATTTTTAAGGAGGGGGGTGCGCGCGCACTAGCCACGGACGGACGGGACAACCGAACATCAGCAATTTAAGCACAGTCTGCGAGCTATACTCTGACACACATTATGGATTCAGATCAGGAAGTGGTGATAGTTACTTTAATTTTGGCAGAAGAAGATGAAAATACTATAAGGAGAAAGCAAAGATTTTAAAAGTAGCACCGATCTCTTCCCTTATATTTTCACGCCTGGCGTTATGAAAATATTCTGGATGTCGCATGAAGTATAGTTCAGGGTATTTGTCCACAAGCACAATCAACTTAGATACATCCATCTGCAACTTATTGACAACTACTCTGCGATTAGTGAAGAATGGCGAAAGTCCCGTACCGCCCGCCCGGTCGGTGCGCGGATCATCGGTACGGCAGCTCGGAAATGTCCTGCAGTTCGATCTCCCGGACTTTTTAACAAACGGCGGAAGGTGCCGGACCTCCGTTGCCAGCCGTCCCGCCGTAGTGGGCGCGCTCACATTACATTCAATGTTATTTACTTACAAAAATTGCCGTGACTGCCGTCCGTCCGTGCCGTGCCGCCATAGTCCGCACTAGGCTTATATAGGTTTCTTACCTCCGTCAATAGTCCTTTGTCAAACATTTTGGACTATTGGTGGAGGTAAGAAACCTATTCAGTAACAAAGGATAAACTGAAAATACATGTCCGGTTTTCCATTGCTGCCTCCAAGATAACAGTGGAACTGGTTAGCGCCAAAAACTGGACTAACGGCTAGCCGCGGGGGAGGGGGAAGGCACAGTTACCCCCTTTCATCCCTAGGGACACATGTGTCGCCAAGAACATGACACAAGCCATTTTGGTGATAAAACTTTATAGTTTACAATAGTTGAAGAAACCTTGGCATTAGGAGCCTGAAACTTATAAAGCCCCTAATTTAATTACTAAGGGAATGAGGTATTGCCTTCTGGGAATATTTTAATATACAGCACCTCATTTGGGGTCATTACACCTAACATTATTCCTCAAATTAATCAAATTTTTACTTCTGAATTTGTTGAACAAGGATATATAAATGGCCACTGTGATTAAGTAATAAATACTAATACTAATGCGCACCCTGGCATTATATTCATTATATCTATTGTGTGCGCTTCCCACATTGTTTTTTTTATTTATGGCCAACACATGCAGTATATGTTTGGGCACATACAATTTACAAGTAATGTGTATATAGGCTTTCATCGTTATATAAAATATTAATAAAATGTAAATGTTAGTATAATGAGAAAGGATAACCACTGAGAAATTATTGCGGACATTTTCCATCACTGATTAGTAAAAACAAGGTTCACGACGTTTCGGGATCAGATTCCAAAACAAGAAACGTCGTGAAAAGTGTTTTTACTAATCAGTTTGGAAAATATCCGCAATAATTTCTGAAATAACATAAACTACCACCAAAGAATCACTGAGACATGTATATAAGCCACATTAATTAGGTGTAATTCGACCGGTATTCAAGAATACATACTTATGTAATGCATCAGTGTTTGATTGGTTCAACACGTTTTCAAAGTACTAATTGCATATAGTTCAAACATGTTACGTCAAGAGATGTAATTATATTAGTAATCATGGCCCGTCTCACAAGTCACTTGGGAAGTTTAAACCAAAGCCTTTGACTGATCTTAGAAGCTTACTGAATCAGAAAATATTCGGAACAAACTTTAAGTTAATTTGCCGTTTTCAGGAGCGGAATAATTTTACTGATTCGGTTGTTATGAGAATATTAAATATAAACCACGCGTATCAATAATTTCACTAAACGAAAATACAACTTTAAAGGATTGAAATTTAAAGAGTAATTATTTTAATTATTGTCTCTGGAGCCACTGGAGCGTGTTACAAGCATTTGTTTTAACACATGATTTGACATTTTCTTTAAATATATTATTTACTACACGTTGTATAGTATATGACTCAATGAGTTCTATGTTGTTCTAAACAAAGATACAACTTTTAAAACGTTTGAATATCCGTCTCTTTGAATGTTCTCCTATAAAATTAGATTCTGCTTTAAGATTATTGTTCCATGTTTAATACGTACTAGAGTAACATACAACGGATTACTAAAAAAAGGGTGGAGACATGTTTTTGACATTTAAATTAAGGGACTGTAAAATCCACTAAGAAATCGATAGAAGTATATATTATTTTACCCTTAACAAAATACACTTCAGAAAACTAACTTATATGTTATTTGTAGTCAGAACAAACGAAAAAAAAACAGAAAACTATTTGTATAAGTAAATATTGAAAAGGCGGTAAAAATCGTAGCTTATGACAAATGCTTTATTTTGTCACAGGTGCTTACGTGGTTGGGCTACTCCAACTCGGCCTTCAATCCTATAATTTACTCAATATTCAACACGGAGTTCAGGGAAGCATTCCGAAAGATCCTGACAGCGCACTCGCCACCGTGCTGTTGTAAGCGATACGACAACGTCACCGTGGCTCTCGGGGCTAACAGTCATCCAGCTAAGGTAGACGTCATGAGAAAAAATTACATTCATGTCTTTTCAACTTCTTCTTAGATCATGTAGATATCAATCTATGGTAGTATAAGAGAGCAAATTCGTAGGAATGTTGTCAGAAATAAGTCTCCTATAGAACTATAATCACCTAACCCCCACAAGACCTCATACCTCTCCAATATCTTTGCACAAATCTCGTTCAATACAGATCAACAATCAGATCAAACGACACTGTTGTGTTTTTAGAGTCCACTGTTGACAATCCCTCAATCGGGATTAGTCATTTGATTTTATAACTGACGATTATGGTTATTCAGTTTTAGGTTTGATATGAAACTGTTTAAATATGAGAATACAAAAGGTTATTGAAAACTATGATAACGGGTTTAGATTAACTAAAAAAATATACCCCCGTCGCAACAAACCTGCGTACTCAGTGAATTTCCAATGCATAATATATGTATTAATACCACATAAAGCCGCATACCTAGTTTCGTAAAATATATTCACATATAAGCGATTTTAATTATTCTCCATAAGAATAACATTGGTAATGAGTATATAGGTTTGCTGAAACAAGGAAGACAACCAATTGTTTTTATGCAAGTATAAATAGAATTTAACTAGGCGAAGCCACATACCAGGTTTCATCAATATTCAATCATAAATAAGCGCTATGTAACAATCTAGTTATTCTCCATAAGAATAACATTCTGCCAGAGGAAGCAGGTTTGCTGCAACAAGGAACAAAAAATGGGTTTTTATATAATTATAAATATAACTCAACCAAGTGAAGCTACATACCAAGTTTTATTAATTTATGTTCATAACTAAGGGAGTTATTACATTTTACTTATTCTCCATAATAATAACATTTGGGCTGAGTACGCAGGTTTGCTGCTACGAGAATAATCAACAAAAAATCAATTTGTTGTGCAAATATCAATATACCGTACTACGTGAAGCCACATACCAAGTTTCATCAACATACATCCATAAATAATCGAGATATCAAATTTGATTTATTCTTCATAAGGATAACATTGGACAACGTACTGTGTTTAGCACTTTAAATATCTCTGCAATGGTTGGGCCTAGAACCACAATTTTAACACCAAAATGATTGTTTTGTAGAACTGAAAAGATTGGTAAAAGCAAATGTGAAGATTACATTAAGTTTACATTAAAATAAAATGAGAAAAAGTCCAAAACCTTCTTCCCATAAGATTAACATGGGAGATTTTATGAGTAGGTTTTTTTGGATTTTCTCCGCAACCACTTAACCTAGGTTAGTAATTCAAAATACTATATTTTTTTTAATCTATATAACATGGTCAAAACCAAAACTAAGTTTTTTTTTTATTTTTAGGGTGAAAAATGCGAAAAACTGATTTTTGGAAAATTTAAAACCCCATAAACCCCCCTTCCCATGGCCCGATTTTTCTAGTTTTCAACTTAAAATCATGAATGTCATTTTACACATTTGAGCCAAATTTTATCAAAATCGGACGTTTTTTACTCAAGTTATCGTGTTAACGGACACATATATAGATATGTAATTTTGAACGAATAGTGTTTTTGGCATCTGGGGACCTCAAAACAAAAATTAATCATGGTCTCGGGCTTAAGTCTTACCATGCCACCAACGGTAATAGCTTCTTCCCTATAGGGGAAATTCGCTAAAATTTTGAAGCAAAGTTTAATTACGCTATTTTACCTTTTCCCTTCACATTTAACACTATAGTTGTTTTAAACTATTTTCAGGGCCATCTGAGTTCGTGACATAGTTTATTTTAAATATGCCAAACCTAATGACACTGGAATGATATTCAAAATATATGTTTCAATAAATGCCACCAGGCAAGTAAAACCATCGTCTTCAACATATAAACATTGACACTTTAAAGGCAAAAGAGCTGAAGCCAGAAGGGGTTTAAAATATTTTGCGAATTTTGTCACTTGTCGGAATCATATAGAATGTTCTAATATGCTTAATGATGGGTTTTTGTTACGATAAAACCTTCACATTTGGCAAGGCGGATTTACCATTTGATAAATGCATTTAAATGTATCATCTATCTACAATCATTAATTATTTCATTCTTTAATGTTTCACCACTTTTTGATTTTAGTTCATTGAGGCTGTAAGAATGAAAATACATGGAACTACTATAACTACTGTTAATAGTCGTAAGACTTTGTCGTTAGAAAGTTGATATATATCAACGTGATAAAACTCTAATAAACGTTCTTTTATCGGTTAAATCCATTTGCTAGAACAATCAACTGCGCTGGCACTTATTGTTATGTTCCCTTTGTTTACAATTGAACAAATGACGATTGCTCTTTTCAATGTTGCAGTTAGAAAAGATAACAGTAACAGTCACAGTTCATTGTGTTAAAATATTAATGGTTTCCCTACCTCAAACTTACTCATTGTATGAGTAATGTGTCACACAACATTGTCTGCTTCTGTGGGTTTTGAGGTAGACATTGCGTCAAAATTATTCTCCTCAGTTACTGGTACAAAAACATTCGTATGGTAGTAAAAACAATTAATATTGTATAATCTACGAATATTACTGAATATGGACGAATAACTATGACTGACTAGCGAGCTTTAGTGGTAAAAGTTGTAGCCCTATTTATTTAAATAATTGTCTCTTATAAACAAAAATATTCAATAAACAACTTTCTGCTAATTTATTAAATAACTAGCCAATATAAATAGTATTTATCAGTGAATTAATTGAAACATTACCTTTCATCAAAATTGTAATTGTGTTAATTGGGATTGAGATTGGATAGTCATTACGGCCAGGGTAAACCAAGGTAGGAAGGAGATGTGATATACGATTCTATGAACCAATGAAGTAAGAACTTAGATAAGATTTTCTACATCTATTTCATGCTAATGCGAATTCCCATTCGTTGTGTTTAAACCAATTTCGATGATTCCAGTATCATAACAAATGGCCTGGATTCGTAGGTTTGTGCAATTTTATATATTTTAATTTTAAAAGGCACACATCGCCCTCAATGTTCGTTTTTAACCAATATTATATCATTGTGATAAATTGTAATTAAATTTCATACAACAAAAGGTGTTTAGGCGTCTAAACACTTCTGTACTGTGTACTACATACACAGGTTTTCATCATTAACGTATGGTATGAGCTGAATTATAAGACACAAATAGAGGCATAAATACACGTCATACCAATACAATTAGCTTGGAGCTCTTTCAACTTATTAAATGAAACAATGTTGCTCGGTTTCGATAAAATCATACTGGATTACAAAGTTTACTAAGTTAATGTCAAATTTTCATATAATAATAAATATGGATTTTTTTAACAGTGTCCTCATGAAAGTGTTGTTTCGTGAGACTTTAAAAATCTCAAAACTACAATTAGTTATATGACATGACCTTTTCCAGTGTATTGACTACGTTTATAAAAGTTTGTAAAAAAAATAAAACATTAAATCCCAGTAATTAATGACTCCAATGCCGAATATAAAAGGTAAATATATCACACTACGAGTCTTAATAGATAACATCAAGATTAAAATTTACCTTTCACGGACATCCTCCAACGTTTAAATAAATCTGTACTACTGTCGGTTTGACCATTCTATCTTTGAAATATACCTAATTATTTATAAAAATTATAGTTTTAAATGTCTGGGATATTTCATCAGCCTTTATGTTGTAATATACATTCTATGTTTTCACCCCATTGGCATTCAATATTTAAATGATTATTTTAGGTAGAACATTTTATATAATGAGATGATTATTATGGCTATTTTAATTTTTTAACGCAAAGAGTACATTATCCAGCACCACAAAACACTGAACACGCAGCTGTTTTATTTGTTAGCTACTTTATACAACTACGAAACATTTCAGGTGTTATACATAAAAGCTAACACAAATTGTATGTAGGTTCCCCGAAAAACTTAATAAATATCTTAGTTTTGGTTTGTTAAGGAACTATGCACTAATATGTATAAGCTTTTATGTATATACATATCCAAGTTTCTAAGATTATGCTTGTTTTTTCAGATAAAACAGAACGGACGCAAGGAGATGAACAGCTCGAGTCCGCGCAGTAGTATCGGCTCCCTTAGACAGACCAGAGTAAACTCTACGGACAAAGTTATCCTGGAGGAGGAAACTTGCGCGATCTGACCTCCCACGTTCGTTCGCGAGGAACTTGTCTAGTAGGAAGGCAATGGGACATTGTTGGTGGAACAAAGAGTGACAGAGGTGTCATGCCTGGGTCGGCATGGTACGTTGTAGGTGGAACAAAGAGTGACAGAGGTGTCATGCCTGGGTCGGCATGGTACGTTGTAGGTGGAACAAATAGTGACAGAGGTGTCATGCCTGGGTCGGCATGGTACGTTGTAGGTGGAACAAAGAGTGACAGAGGTGTCATGCCTGGGTCGGCATGGTACGTTGTAGGTGGAACAAAGAGTGACAGAGGTGTCATGCCTGGTTCAACAGGGGACGTTGAAGGTAGAACACAGTGTGAGAGGTGTCTGTCTGGGTCGACAGGGGGACGTTGTAGGCGGAACACAGAGTGATATAAGTGTATGCCTGGGCCGACAGGGGACGTTGTAGGTGGAACACGGAGTGACAAAAGTTTCATGCCTGGGTCGACAGGGGACGTTGTAGGTGGAACACGAAGTGACAGAGGTTTCGTGCCTGGTTTGACAGGGGACGTTGAAGGTATAACACAGTGTTAGAGGTGTCTGCCTGGGTCGACAGGGGGACGTTGTAGGTGGAACATAGAGTGATAGAGATGTCATGCCTGTGTCGACAGGAGACGTTGTAGGTAGAACACGGAGTCACGGAGTGGCAGAGGTTTCATGCCTGGTTCAACAGGGGACGTTGAAGGTAGAACACAGTGTGAGAGGTGTCTGCCTGGGTCGACAGGGGGACGTTTTAGGTGGAACACAGAGTGACATAGGTTTCATGCCTGGTTTGACAGGGGACGTTGAAGGTAGAACACAGAGTGATATAAGTGTATGCCTGGGCCGACAGGGGACGTTGTAGGTGGAACACGGAGTGACAGAGGTTTCGTGTCTGGGTCGACAGGGGACGTTGTAGGTGGAACACGGAGTGACAGAGGTTTCATGCCTGGGTGAACCGGAGACGTTGTAGGTGGACATGGAATGACAAAGGTTTCATGCCTGGGTCGACAGGGGACGTTGTAGGTGGAACACGGAGTGACAGAGGTTTCATGCCTGGGTGAACCGGAGACGTTGTAGGTGGACATGGAATGACAAAGGTTTCATGCCTGGGTCGACAGGGGACGTTGTAGGTGGAACACGGAGTGACAGAGGTTTCATGCATGGGACAATAGGGAGGAAACTCTGGAAGGAGCAAATTTGTGCAAAAAAGTCAATTGAAAGTCAGTTGTCTTTGTGTTGTAAAGACAACTTAGAGGAAAGGCCTTACGATCTATAATATTTATCTTTACTTGTGAGGCGAGTTCAGTCGGAAAGATTAACGATGGACCGTGTAGGTTCTTTGCAACAGCAATTTGGTTGACTTTTATTAAGGCTACCCTGAACAGGGTGTTGAACGTTATTTACAGGACTTTAGTTTAACAATTTAGGATTTGATTGCAATAAAACAAGTATAAATCATTTCAAAACAAATATTAATGTGTTAAATGTGAAGTTTAAACAGAGAATAAATTCACAAGTGAAATAATTGTAGGTATGGGAAATGTTCAGAATGAATCGCTTAGATGTCTGTCAAGCCATAAAATATGCGATACTTTCGATAAGGAACTAGCGTCACGCCAAGCTACAGCTGTTAGCTGTTCGATTACTGCGTCATGCCAAAAGTTTATGATATCTCCTCCACTTTAAGAACACTGTATTTCCCGTAACGTTATGATGTAATTAAGTGTGCACTAAGCAGCTTCTAAATTCAAAACCGGCCCTAATGTATATTTAGATTAGCATCAACATGCCACTAGGAAACGAAATATTGGGGAAAGAGTAAAATAACTCAACGCTTACGCTTTTTTCTCAATATCACTTGGGATAGTAAAACACAAAATACAAAACTTCAATGGTGAAACTAATTGAATAATTCAAGTGGTTAAATGACTAACTGTTGTGATATTTCCTTGGAATAGTGGGAGTCTAGCAAGTTATGTTGTAGATAGATTGTGCAAGATGTTTGTTTAAGCATAACAAAAGGGCGTGGTTTCCGCAATTCAAAGAACATTTTTGATTTACCAAAATATTTGCATTTAGCTTTGATAGAAGCCAAAATAAAGTTGTATAGTTATTACTAGCTTAATTACGTGTACAAAGTAGTGTTGCCTTTTCTCAAAAGACAGTTACAAAACCATTAATCTGTTTTACACTGCTCTTCAAACTACTGCTTAAGAACTACTGCAGAATTTATATTTATTTTTTAGGATTTTCAATTCGTATCTCAAGCAGAAAAACACAAAGCGAACTTAGATTTTATATAAATCGTTTTTAGAGTTTAAACAGTTTTTTATACCCTAACCGACTGTTCAGAAATTACCGATTATTTATTTTGAGTGACTTTATATGTATATCGACTTATCGGAGAACACCATTTCTGTTCTTTTCGTAATATTTAGAGAAGAAAGTGAAGAAATAAATGTTATCCTGAATGAAACAATAATAAGATTCATAACTGAATATTATTAGAAAACAGAATGAAGATATACTAACTTGAAGAAAAAAATATATATATATTTATTTCAACATTTAATACTTTACTTCAAATGTAATAACTTTTCGATTAGTCATTGGAGGATTTTTTATAATATAAATAAGCTGCAACTTAAATAATCGTTTTATGTAGGGCTTTTAATATCTGCCCAACTGTGTCAGTTCTCGAAGCAACGTATTTGCATTGCGATAACTACCACCCTTTTTCCTCTGCACAATATTTGTGATCCGTTTTGAAAAATCAACAGGGGTTGTTTTTCATCATAATTGTTTATATTTTTATATACTGTAATATACGCATCATGACCAAAAGGGTCAACTTAACTGTAATAATATACATATATAATTTTATCTTGTATATAAATATGGGAGATGGAAATGAAAGTTTCTTTGCCAAATGTATTAATATGTTGTAAACTACACCATGTTAAACACAATCTCCGTGTACTGTGATAATGATAATAATTGTAATTACATTACAGTATTCCGAACATTCCATGTTTTGTGTAAAAACTAATCGATTTCTAACAAGTGGTGTATTTTTCACAATACTTTAAAACGTTTAAAGTGTTTTATTCTTGAATCCTTTTTTCAAAGAGGAGTAAAATGATACACTTAACTGTTTGCAAATTTACTTAGCTGTTTCAAGCAATCATCCCTTCAAACTAAATTTAATATATTATTAATACATAAATAATATTTGTACTTATACTGTGGTAATATATAAATTACATATCAAAATAGCTTTGTTTCCAAAAGAACATAGTACTTTTCAAGTTCAAAAGTTTACATGACTTAAATTGCTACCAGTTCATTTGTTAGTTCAGCGAAATTGAGAAGACACATTTTAATACCGTATTAAAAATTAAATAAAACATTAATAAGAGTAAGTGAGACTAGTATTAATATTGTTTCACTGATGTTAATACTTTAAAATATCTCTCACCTTCACAAAAAAAGGTTGGAATTTTATGTATCTTTTTGATTTGTTAAGTATTCATATTTCTTCAATAATATTTAGTTCTTGTTTGCATATATAACAGAATATTGTACCTTTATAGTTTTTAAATTATTAAATGTAAACGGTATAAACGATAGTCATTGTAATGAGTCATAAATGTGTTTTTATAGAACTATTTCTACTGAACCATAAGCCTGCTGTTAACACTTACCCGTAAGTATAATTACAGTTTCAGTTTCCTAATCCGACTCATGGAACAACATAGCTACACAGCTTACTCTGGGGTTTACTTTTATTTTTCTGGAAAAACTATAATGTAGCACTACAGATACGTCAGAACGTGGTAAAGTACATGGTGCTCTACTTTTTAATTTAACTGAGAAGTGATTTAATATGTAATAGATTACAGAATGTAACAGCCTGTGTTAATATTTAATTACTAAAGATGAGCAATACTGAAGTTTAATTGATTAATTTTATTGAAAGGCTGTGATTAGAAACGGAGTTTGTTTAATTAAGTAATAATACCTATTAACTATTTAAGTAATGTTTTAAGATAGTAAATGTATTCTGACTGAGAGTACATTTTGTTTTTGAAAAATTGCAATATTAAATATTCCAGAGAATTTTGGAACAGAGATTAATTAAATATAATAGTAGTGTAATAGTATTTAGCACAATAGGACTCATATCATTGGATTTATTTAAATCAAGTAACATTGTGATGTGAAAATCGATTAGATAATTATAAGCTAATTGTATATTTGTTAATACATTTATGAAATATTCTATATATGGATCTATTTAAGTTGCAGTTGAAAACATTATATTTTGTAGACCCTGTTTAAAACGAGAACAATAATAACAAATGAAGTTGTGAAAATACATTGTTTTAAGGAATGGGCTGTGTAAGTGGTTCTCCTTTCATTTACTTCCTCCGATTTATGGTAAATATAACAAATGATATATATAATGCCTTTTAAATAGTATTTTTTACTTTTGAATTTTTCTTAAAGAAAACATGCTGGAACATCCACCAGGCTGGAAGTGACTGATTGTGTGAATGCTTGGATAGATCGATCTCTTCATTAGTTAAACAGACAATCAATGCAATGTTCATTTTAATAGACAGGGAGAACAATAAGCACTCTGACTAATTGGATATAAAAGGCGGTAAAAGAGCCAACAAGATAATGTGGTAAACTGGAAAGTGAATATGGCTTTAGCAAATCCTTCTGCTCATCCTCTCTTCGAAGCAGGACTTAAAGACACTTAATGGGGGGCTCTATTTTACAGGGGAAAATTATTTGCAAGGAATTTTGAACTGAAATGTAGGAATATTAGAGAAAATATTCATCATATGTCATGGCACTGATAATTCCCTGGCAATCGTTATAACTTAGATACAAAATTCAAATTTAAAATATGGAGTATGCTGGAATAATATAAGTAGAGGATCAAGCATAGAGCAGTGTTTGAAATAAATAGTAAAAATGAACATGCATTTTGTGAAGGGAATTAAAATATTGTTATCAAAACAATGAACGTAATTAAAAACATACCGGGTGTCCCACGAAGCTTTTTTTAATTAATATACCAGACGTTTCGAACACGCTACAAACTGGAAACTCTACAGTTATAATAAATAGATATGTAAAAAATGCTCTCAAGTTTAATTTTCTTACGATTAATGAAATCAAAATGGCGGATTAACAAAATAATAACAAAAATGAACAACAATCTTGTGGATAAAACCAAGGATGGTGTTTTATTGTATGACATATCCCATCAGACAATGACTGGAGACAGATACGTATCAATTTTAACTAATCACATAGTTCCTCATCTTACTCAGCAGATGAGGGACGTTTTTTTTTTTCCAGCAGGATAGACCTACTCCACATTAAGCTAGTGTGGCCAAAGCAGTTTTAGAACAAAATCATCCTGACTGTTGGATAGGTCGTGGCAGCGAATTCATGGACTGGCCTCCAAGATCGCCAAACTTGACTATTTGCGATTTTTTCCTATGGGGCTTTTTGAGGGAACAAGTTTATTCTCACAACATTGCGACAGACGATTAATTGATGAGGTTTATTGAAGAAGAACTGTTGTTGATACCTCGGCAATTTTTCCAAAACGCTTATAACTCCTTTTTGTTTCGTTGTCATCAAGTGCATAGCTATTGATGGACGTCAGTTTGAATAAAGGTTAATTAAACAAATCGTATTAATTTATAATTTATCATTTTTATGTCTCTTTAATTTATTTAATGTTATTACTTAATTAACATTGTAACTGATCACCAATTGGAAATGGTTATACAAATAAACTTAATTTAACGAAAACGCACCATTATTTTATTATTCCGCCATTTTGATGTCATTAATCATTAACAAATGAAACTCGAGGGTACTTTTTTACATATCCATAACTGTAGAGTTTCCGGTTTGTAGCGTGTTCGGAACCACTGGAATATTAATTTTACAACAGCAAAAAAACCGGAATATTTAAACAAACCACAAATAATGATAATTTTAAAATTTGTAATCATTATTTTAAATACAGATAATATGACAGTTTACATTCCAAACCAAGCATGCAAGTTTACTACACACTGAGATTTCATTTTTAACGAAACAATCAAACTTGGCAGATACAATTGCTCCTATTGCTGGAATTTCTCAAATGTTTAAAGTATCAGTAAAAGGTAGAGGCCGGAAAGTGTACGTCATGAGTTTTTACAATAAAAGCCTTATTGGTAGTATTTATAAGATACGGTACAGGTTAATTCAAAACGAGTTCGCACGCAGCACGCTGACGTGAGGGAAGTGAATTTCCACGTAAAAACTTTTAAAACTCAAAATCAGTGTAAGAACATACATTTGTCCAATTTTTATTGAAATCTGAAAACGTTGATTTTTTGGCTGATCTGATGCTCCTGGTTTCATTTACTTGCAAAGCTGGGAATACAATTTTGCTCATAATAAGGTTAGTAGAAGGTCCAGACAGGCTTGAAAGAAGGCGTGAGGTTGCTGGGGATGGTAAAATTACTCTAAAGGAATAAAAGGCTTTTCTAGTGTAAAACCCCCATAAGACAACGTACTGTGTTTAGTCGATACACATTTTCTTTAATAACTCGGTAAATATTCATGATAGAATGTCGAGAGACGGCTTAAAACTTTTGCCTCTCTAATTACCATCTTTTTACATGCATTGATTTTACATCTGGGGCTTTTCCGACCCTTGTTGGGCCCAAAAACCCGAAATTTGAAAGATTAATCCCCCAAAAAAGGGGTTTAGAGTTTTCCGATTGTTTTGCCCAACGAACTTGTCCAACTGATTACAGAAAGGAACGTCTCTACCAAATTTGAAGTAAATCGGACAAATGAAGTAAATCGGACAAATTGAATATATATATATATATATATATATAATTTTGAACGACCCCCCAAAACGTGTTCAGGGGGTCACGTTAGGAACTTCTATGGTGGTCCCGGGCTTAAGTTTCACCGAGCGGGTCATGCTAATAGTTCACTTTCCAAAGGAAATTCACTAACAAAACATGCTCCTTAACAGAATATTACTAAATGCCAAAACATACCTAGTGTTAATATCCAAACCGGTTCCATTTAGTGCTGTCTTACCTCGCAATAGACAAACACAACGGTGAGTGTCAAGTAAATGTTGAAGTGTTTGTCAAAGATGTAGACAAACAGCGCTGAGTTAAAGGCGCGTCTTTCGCCAGGCGTGGCTCATACTATCCACAGTAATACAACCATTTCTTCTAGAGTAGCGACCGATAGTTTGTACTTTTAGGCAGACGCTAATTAGTGGACATTTAACATTTCCACTTCCTTGAATAAAATTACACTATTTATTTGGATAGAGAATAGTTAATTATGTAGAATGCTGTAAAGACACTTGATTATGGTGCTAAATTCAATACACGTTTTTCGTTATTAGTCCAGTCAATTAATGCTCAAAAGGGGGTGTAGAGGACATAAGGGGGGGGGGGGGTTATGTGGGAATGTTTTGGGGGTAGTTAAAAGATGAAAATACTAAAAGTCCCCGCGTCCCCGCCCCTACCCATGCTGCTTCAGTGGGGGGAAATACCCTTTTTTTAGTTTTAGCGAATATCTTATCCCTGTGGGGAAGAAGGTATTACCGTAGGTGGCTTGGTAAGACTTAAGCCCAAGACCATAATAACTTTTCATTTTGAGGTCCCCCAAAAACACCATTCGTTCAAATTTATATATATATATATTACTATCATTGTGGCTGCCACAAGAATTTCCAGGCTCATGGCTGCCACCAGAAATCGTAGAGTATAAAACGGGTTTAACTGCTAAAATTGATTGTATTAGTTTGATTTCAGTACCCCAGTGTTTGGGTTTCATGTCATTGCACTGGAACACTGCTAATTAGAAATGATGTATTATAGCTGCCACAAGTTTTGGTGCTTTATGGCGCAGCTCAGTATATGGCTGCCACAAGACACTAACTATTTATACTCCATTAGTTTTTGTGTATTGCAACTGCCGACAGTGTTGCCAGTTCTTTCAGCGAACACAATACTACCACTGTGGCTGCCTTAAGACTACTACTGTGGTGGTTATGACTACTATACAAATATAACACTACTAGCCGTTACCCGTCGCGGCTTCACCCGCACTCACTACATAGCGTTAGTAAGATATATGTTAACTGACAGAGCAGAGTCGCGTCAAGGCATTAATTTCAAAGACGCCTTACGTAATCCTGTTGAACGTTTTCTGCCACTGCGCATATCCCTTACAGCAGTAGCTCGTCTGCGAGCTTCAGCTTCCACAACATTTTCTGTAGATCGCTGTTCTTCCATAGTGCAATTTCAGTTACTCTCAAACTGGCCTGCCACTGAGCTTGCTCTTTGCGTCAAAGTTGTTGTTGTTCTGGTATCTTCTGCTCTGTGTGCTGCCTGTCGTAAAGCTTTCTATTTGTGCTGAAGTTTCCTGACTTCTATTCACTTGAATAAATCGGGTTTTTCGAACTTTGAGCAAAATTTTATTTACGTTTTCCCGGCATTATACAGGTAATTTCATGGTTAAACGTGCAATAAAAGTGTAAACCAAAATATAAAAAATAAACTAAAAATCTTGTTGAAAATATCAGATGCAAAACACCTGTTTTGACCTTCTAATTACCATTTGTGCAGAACTTTCCTGAATTCTATCCACTTTATTAAATCGGGCTTTTTTAAATTTCGAGACAAATTTTACTAACGTATCCCAAGGCAACAGTGTTGCCTTGACGTTTCCCCGGTATTATTGTAATACAGGTACTTTTGTGGTTAAACCGGACACCAAAAGTTTAAACCAAAATATAAACAAACAAATAAATTCATATCTAAAATGCAGAACATCTGTTTTAGTTAGGCATATTATGCAAGTACATTCGTGGTTAAACGTGCACCAAAAGTGTTATCAATAATAAAAACAAATAATTAAACTCAAAATCTGTTTAGTTGATCACCTGTTTTAGTTATCATCTGATCCAGTTAATGTTCATGCCCGTAATATTAGCATGGGAAGATTAGTGGTCATTGGGGTAAACCCCTAAAGGAATTTGAAAAAGTGTATAGGCCTAAAAGTTATTTTAGGAAATTAGCAATCTTCCCACCAAATTTCAGCTCAATCTGTTCAGTAGTTGGAGCGTGATTGAGCAACAAACTAATAAACGAACAAACTCACAAACTTTCAACTTTAAAATATTAGTGTGATGAATTGTTGTTGAACCAAATGAGGTTATTGGTACACTCATTACAGTGTTTGAGTTCATTATAATTGTAAATTTAGCAAATATTTCCAAATGTTTTATGAGTTTTTAATTACAAATAATGAGATAAGAATGTTTTTTTAATTTTACACCTCTAGTTAAATAATTAAACTAAAATGAACAATTAGTTTCCGCCCCGAACCGAGCGCGGCTACCGTGAATTTCAATTTGGTCAGGTAGAGTCGAGCAGCATAAACCACGAATAATGTATTAAATACTGTTGATCTGTAAATAGAAATGTATAACAGAAGAGTAAAATTACTAACACTGTACGAGTAAAATTAGTGCTAATACCAGAAATGAATAAACAATTATCAGGGAGAGATTTGGGAACTTTATGACTGTAATAGAATATAATAGATTCAAGGGTTTTTACTAGTATTACCGTGAGATTCAGCGGAAAGTACCCTACTAAATGAATAATACTGTTAATATCTGCAAAAACCCTGGTAAATGTTATCAAAACTTTTATAAATAATACACATATTAAATCCCAATTGGTATATTTCTAGAGATTAGTCAATATTTTAGCTTGAAATATACCTATTGGAATATAATTTGTTTATTATTTTTACATTAGTGATGAGTAACCGTACAAGTTTCGATAATATGCGAATAACATATACTGAAATCAACCAGTTACATGTTGTGTTCACCTGGTCTGCCCACTCCAAGCGTTTGAATACTATTAAGTAATTTCTAAGTTTTAATAATAATTACAACAATAGATTACAGCCATTAGGCTGACTTTTATTTTTGCTTAGCAATAATTTATTTCGTTACAAATCAAAATACCGGATATACCCACTCGCATTTTGATAGTTGATTACAATTGCGCAAGTCCTATAAGATCCACCACTGTGGTATTTTCTTAATCGTCGTTGGCACAAAATTCACTTGTTACATTTGTAAATATATCAAAACATAAACTGGACGAGGCTATTATTATGAGTTATGTAAACTGAAATTAAAAATTGTAATACAAGTAAATGAAAATCGTATTTGTTCTTTATATGCAAAGGTTCAGTGGAATCTCAATAGCTCGAATCTCTGGGGTAATGGATAAATTTGAGTTATTAAATATTTTGGAAAACGGAGGTTTGACTTGACAAGATAATCTTTAATAGACTTCAACTTATTGACGGTCATTTAAACTCAGTCGATATGCTATGAAAGTATATCCACCCTGACTTTGATATCATTACTAGCAATACGTGTGTTACACACTCTCTACCTTAATTATTTACTAGCTGCTTTTTGTGGCCTTGCCCCCATAAACTTAAAAATAGGATTATTATCACTTGATGTTTACTCTGTACCCTTAAGCTTACAAAACATCCTCACTCTACATCTTCTATTACAATAGATCGATTGTTCGCAGTTGATGGTTTTACACCAAATGATTTTCCGAACTTAAAATGTTTGCGTCAGCTGCTAGACATTGTCAAACTAAAATCAAATTTGTACAAAAATTAAAACTGTACCGGTAAATGGAAATTATGGCTTTGATATTCCTTTTTAACCAAAATTGCATTTTTATATAATGATCATGACAATCCGTCCAGTTGTTACCTCAGAATCTTTGGATAGACAAACACCATTTTCTGTTAATGTAGGATGTAATTAATAGCAATAATAATAATAATAACAATAGACGTTTAAACAACTACAAATGTCTGAAAAAAGCTTGGTGATAACTTTAAACAGCTCTTTGGTGAACATAGCATATAGGATGTAATTAATAATAACAATGATAATAACAATAACTGTTTAAAAGGTACTAATGTCTAAAGAAAGCTTGGCAATATCTTTAAACCAGTTTTGAATTAGGCATATAAAATAAAGTGAATGTGTTATGGTTATACTTATTCTTGATTAGAACTTTATAACCATTGTTTAAATGCATTAGAAAGTTATTTAGTGATTTTTTACGTACAAGTAACACAGACTTATCTACAATTGTTTTGTACTTCACTCAATACAACCATTGATAACTAGCGGTTCGTATACAGTCGTAATTTAAGTATTTTTTACGGGGGTGGACCCCGGACCCCCTCACATCCCCCGTTTCATGCGTCCCGTTTTCATAGCCTCCAAATCTGGGCACGTTAAACTAGCGGCATGTATACAGTCGTAATCATGCATTTAAGTAAGTGTAGCAGGAGGCTGCTGCGCGTGACGTCACAGAAATAGCATACAAGCCCACTTTTGCTACCGTAGGCCCTACACGTGGATATGTAAAACACAGGGTAGAAATTTCTAATAAATATAGGACGCCTGTGTCTTATTTAGGACACTGTTGTCTAAAAAAGGTCCCCAACTTGGATCTGGATGGCAACAGACCCACACCACCAGGCCTGTCCAGGGGCCCGTGAAAGCTGAGCATGGCCCTGAAAGCATATATTGCCTCTATTTTGTGGTAAAATATAAATTAGCTGATTAATGCTCATTAGAACAAATATGATGTCTTCAACAGTGAAAGGTTGGGTAACCTGTACCCATAATATCTTCTTTGGAGCAGTGATCGACCAATGAGCATTACCCTATTGACGTAATCATTTGCAGAAGCCTAAAAGTTTCCTGCCGCACACGAAAATAAGCAAAATGTTTTACTTCATTCGGTTCAGTATTTTTTTGACAACGCGGAACAAACCTGGTTCATAAACAAACAGACAGATAAACAAAATTTAAATATCTCATCTACATACAACATTTCACTGCTCAAAGAAAGCATAAGTTTTGTGTAGACACAAAACTTATTTTGTTTGTATAGATAAATATTTTCCTTACTTGTAACATCTGGTATTGCTAATAACCTGTCCATAATGTGTTAACAGCTGCAATTGAAATAAAATTATTCCCCATGTTAATCTTATGGGCAAATAACGAACTTTGAGCTCGTGCCCTTGAGAATAAAAATATCGAAAATTAAAAATCTTATTGCAAAATTACGAACTGAGACGAATTGTTTGACACTTCAAACATTAAAATTGGTCAAGAAATAAGGGAGGAGTTGCGTTTACAAAAAACTGCTTCACGTATTATATATAAGGATATTAAATACTATTTGTTTATAAACATTCACACAAATTGTTGATGAGAATCGGCAACTCAATATTTTGGAAAAAATACCGAGAAAATAACAAACGCTTTCCCCTCCCTCCATGGGCGCAAATGCCATAACGCTTGTTTGCGAAAAGTTCCAAACCTGCATTATGAGGTAGGGAGGTAGGGTACTGTAAACGTTGGCCCCGGAACAGTTCAGAAGGAGATGCACAGAGTAGTGAGTGGAGATAAGCAAGTGCTCGCTCAAGGCAGATGGCGACATCCGGCCCAACTTGAGATTACAATGTTGCCATATTACGACAGCCTTAATACATATATTTTATGAAGTGTATATGAAGGAGGTGTATACAGCTGCCACACTAGCGCTCCAAACGAAAAACAGTGGAACTAAAAATATTCTGGATTTCAGATATATCCAAGCTTGTGGCTGCCGAAAATGTAATTTACAAAATTTATATTTAAAGGATCGTCTTGACGTCATAAAGGTGAATAACATGGGATGTGCTTATGGCTGCCACATTAGGCAGCCCCAAACACCGGCAGCCTTAGTGCATACACTTTTCCCCATGTTCGGCAGCCACTGTTCATCAAACATTTATATATATATCCGTAAGCACGATAACTCTCGTAAAAAAGGTCCGATCCTAATGAAATTTGGCAAAAATGTGTAAAGTACTATTTATTTTAACTAGTTCAAAAACCAGATGAATTACACCATCCGAAGGGGGGGGTTTGGGGGGGTTTGTACCCCAAAAATGGGATTTTAGGGGTTTTCACATGTTATTTTTATTTTAATTTAATTTTAATCTTTACCATTGAATTCGGCTTAAAAAAAACAAACAATTTGGTATTTTTATCATTGCTCTACGTCAATTGGTTACTAAGATATTGAAAGCGCTAAACACAGTACGTTGTCCAGTGTTATTCTTATGGCAAAAAATAAAATGTTATATCTCGCTTTTTTAGAACATAAAATGACAAAACTTGGTATGTGGCTTCATCTGGTTGTGGTTTATTGTTGTTTGCACAAACAAAAAACAGTTGTTCGCCTATGATTCACGTAGCAGCAAACCTAGGTACCCGGTCCCCATGCTGTTCTTATGGAGAGTAATTAAAATGTTATATTTCCCTTATTTATGAATGTACGTGAATGGAACTTGGTATGTGACTTCATTTAGATGAGTTCTATTGATATTTTCATAAAAACCCATTATTTTTTTGTTCCTTATGGCAGCAAACCTCCGTACTCATCCCAATGTTATTCTTATGGAGAATAATTCATATTTTAATTATTGCTTATTTGTGAACATAGTATTTCTTATGAATCCTGGTAAGTGGTTTAATGTGTTATTAAGACATATATTTTCATCGTTATCGTTATCTGTATATAAAAAATGTGAAATTGTTAGCCAAGAACAATGGTATAACGATTATAAAGATCACTCAACCCATAGCTGAGAAATTACAATTTGTATGAGCAAAATTGTGCAATTTTTTTGGAAACTACCAAAGTTACCACAGCAAAAATCATTAAAATTGACGCCATGTTTAAACGGTTAAACATAGAAATGCCAAATCGTCTACCAAACATTCGCTTATCTAGTATAATACACATGCCAGGTTTCAATTCTGTACCTCAAGTGGTTCCTAATATATGTTGTTGACTAACAATCATATATAGACAGACAGACGGAAAACGAAGCAAAAAAACTAAAAAAAAGGTATTATCCCCTTCTTCCAACTGAAGCAGCAGGGCTAGGCGTGGAACCTTTTAGTATTTTTATCTTCTAACTATCCTCAACACATTGCCGCATAAAAAACTCCCCCCCTCTATGTCCTGTACACCCCCTTTATTGACTGGACTAAATCAATATTTTTATTTGAGGCATTAGTTTTATTTTTTTAACATGAGTTAAAACTAACAGATCTCTATGAGCTTTAAAAACGACAATTTAATACTAGCTGATGTCGTGGTCACACCTTCAGGTACCTGTCAGGTACCATGGTCCTATACTTAACGGTAAATTGTAAACCAATATACAGTAAATTGCTGAAACGTTCAACTCTCTCACTCGCTCTTTTACAACAGGTGACCTAATGGTAGGAGAACTTACTGCGTACCTAACGGTTAACAAACTCTTACGCGGAATTACGTGTATTCAAAAAAATTTAACTAGTAATATTTGAGACCTTGTTGGTAAAATACGAATATATTTTATAGGACCCCTTTTATTAGCAGCCTGGAAAACCTATATTTAAGACTTTGTACGGTTGTTATTTAACTGATCAGCTTATTTGTCTGTATATTTCTCAAGTTATTCGTGGTTACGTATAAAACTAAAAAGCTATAAATATCTAACACTGTTCTTTTAACGGGATATATAACCTTATTATGTAGTTTGGTATGTAAACATGCATTGCACCACGTAAATAAAGGCACATTCATGATTTGTAATTCTTGCTAGGATTCGATTTCATGCCCTTCATCCAACATTGAATCAGATTATTACATATACATTTTCTCACTGAGAATATAGTTTAACTAAATCTTTATACAAGAAGGGCAAATACTCCGGGATAACAATGACAAATACGTGATGCAATTGGCAAATACTTAAAATTGCAATTACGTGGAATTTCGTGCATGATAATTCATTGTTTATGTAGCTTTCATAAAATGTTAATGACATTTATGTGTTAAACGAAGGTGAAATGCATAATTCACGTAACATTACAAAACCTGTGTAACATTTTGTTTACAATGTTTAACGTTTAAGTTAGGTATTGCCTGAGTCTTCTTCTAGAGCCTTTTTTAATGTCTATAGATAGGCCTACTAAAGACAAATGTTTGTAGGCAACAATTTTAATACTTTGCCAGGGAACAGATTTAGTTACGGGTTTTATTATAAGCAAACAAATATAATTTGCCATAAATTGTCAGTATTAGCAGCTAAAAAACTATGCATATTTAAAATCATTATATTGAAACTACTATGAAGATTAATAAAGTAACACAAAATATATTTAAATAATGTTTTGAGAAAACTGCTTTTATTTTAAACAGCAGAAACTCTACATTTGGTCGATAATACTAAAATTACGTGACTAAAACAACCAATATCATAACTTTATACTGGAACGCCAATTTTATTTAATTCATAAATTTTGGGTCCAAAGTAAAAAGAAAAATTGATCTATTATAGTAAGTATAATGCCTACTCGAGGATGCTGCCAGGATGAATTATTAATGAAACTTCCAACAACATTGTCTTATGAAAGGCAACAAATCATTCGCCCCACTCTCCTACCCTAAGGCTGTTGAGTAAAAACATATGTGTTTTCACACTCTCCCTGAATAGTTTGGAATTGTTATTTAGGTTTTTTTTACATTTATTTATTTAGTCATGACCGACATTTTAACAGAAATCCTATTTATAATCCTTTTCACTTGAGTCACTAGACGATCAACATAGACAATCAACTTGTGTCACACATATACAATTAACTATAACAAACCAATCATTTTTTGCCAACGTGGTAGGTGTGCCAAGATAGGAACCTCTTCGAAGACGGTCGGTAAGACAGTATAATTGACGAGTTTGCAGTTTACCTATTAATTTGTTGCGAGAAAGTTTGGCAATAATAGTATCACGGCTTGACTGTTGCGTGCAATGCTATAAGATTAAGTGTCCTGTATAAATTCTTTACTGATAAAAAGATTACAAAAAATCCGAGATTTGAATTAATGGTTGTGTGGAACATGATCAGGTTTTTTGGAACCATCGTAATGATTTTTCTACACAATATAAAAATCAATTATTAAACTAGGTCAACTGCCCCTCGCCGCGGAACACGCTGACGTTGACTGATTGTCTTATTTGTGAAAATGTGAGCTGGAGAATGTGATGTAATGGAGCCAGCCCCTTAAACATTACTCCTAAATTCATGTTTAAAACAGTTTTGTTCTTTATCTTAGCCTTTCGTTCTTGTTCTTACTTATATTAAAAATGTTCTGGATTTATAAATTTAAGATTTATTAATTTGTTATTATTGAATCAATAAAATGATAACGTAAGTTATTTTTATGTTTAATACGAATATGATGTTATTTTAAAGTATTACAAGCTAGTCTATTAGTTTATTTTGCCAGAACTTTAAATATTGTTAAAATTTGTTAATTTCACGAAACTTTAGAACCGAAAGATTAATAATTCACCATGAACCATTGGCTTTCTGTAAATTGTCTCTCATTAAACGTTTTAAAGAATAATTACTTGCAATTTCTAACAAAAAATAAGTCTTCAGTCTCTATTGTTTTATGTTAGTAGTATTCACGAATGTGAAACGGAAAAATGTATGAGAATTACGGTGGATAAATCGTTGTCCTGGATCTCTCATATAACAGAATTGTGCAATAAACTCAGTCTTGTTTGTTTTTCATTGAGGCTGTTGAAACCTTGGCTGAATAGGTATTCTTTGGTTTCTGTATATCGTGGCTGTTTCGCATCTGTTATGACAAAAGCAACTGAAGGTTGAAGGGTTTTAATTCTGATGGCAATGACGTGTTTAAGGTGCAGAAGAGGGTCATTAGAATGATTAAGGGTCTTCCAGTCTTTCATGCTTGTAAAGGAACATTTCGTAAGCTAAATGTTCTAACTTTATATGGTCTCCTTATATACTGAGCTGCTGTGTTTAGTAGACAGAAAATCGACTGTTTTATACTCGACTGTTGGTGAGGGGCGAAAATACTCAACAAGACTTGACATCAAATTGTTACTTTCTCACAACCACCGGCCCGCTTTGTCCGAGGGAAATATCTATAGCTCCGGTGTTAAAATATATAATAAGCTGCCTAATAGAATTAAAATAATTAAAAGCTTGCACAGATTCAAGGTGAGGCTAAAGGTGATCCTCCTAAATAAAGACGCTTTTTCTTTAAATAGGTTTTTGCCTGGCTGTTAATTTTAGTTTTTTTTTTTTTGCTTTGAGAGGGTTTTAGTTTTTATTTTTATTTGATTAATATGACTATTGATGACCATGAAATATATGGATGTATATATGTATTGTGTCCATGCAGAATTAAGACTTGAATTTGAAATTTTTAACAACAAATACGAAATTATACATTCTTAAAGATACTATTTATATTTGTATATTTGGTTACATTTATATCCAATCTAGATTTTATAACGTCAGTGCCCAAACAACAAAATAAGACAGCATTCAAAATTTATCTCTCGACATTTAAATTCAGGCAAGTGGCGTTCAGTCGCGCCCTATCATATTCTTGCATTGTTACAAGATATTTTTAAAGTTGTTGGCAATCTATAACTCCGGTGTTAAAATATATAATAAGCTGCCTAATAGAATTAAAATAATTAAAAGCTTGCACAGATTCAAGGTGAGGCTTAAGGTGATCCTCCTAAATAAAGACGCTTTTTCTTTAAATAGGTTTTGCCTGGCTGTTAATTTTAGTTTTTTTTTGCTTTGAAAGGGTTTTAGTTTTTATTTTTATTTGATTAATATGACTATTGATGACCGTGAAATATATGAATGTACATATGTATTGTGTCCATGCAGAATTAAGACTTGAATTTGAAACTTTTTAACAACAAATACGAAATTATACATTCTTAAAGATACTATTTATATATGTATATTTGGTTACATTTATATCCATTCTAGATTTTATAACGTCAGTGCCCAAACAAAAAAATAAGACAGCATTCAAAATTTATCTCTCGAAATTTCAATTCAGGCAAGTGGCGTTCAGTCGCGCCCTATCATATTCTTGCATTGTTACAAGGTATTTTTAAAGTTGTTGGCAAGCTACTTACCGCTGTGAGGTCAACAAATATGAAGGGCAATGTGTGCGTGATATTCTGGCGTTGTAATCTAGAAGCCCCCAAATCTTCACAGTATTATAAATAATTGTTATTTGAAAAACTTATGAACCATCATAGCCTGTCAGTACTAACTAACATATTTAGGATGATTCCGTTACGAGTAAATCCGCGTAACAAGAATATATACTGTAAATAATATTAAATTGTATTATACACTAGTCTGAACACAGCGAACTGAAGATGCTTGAAACCAATGTTTAGACAGGAAAAGCAAACTCAGTTGAGTAGGAGGTGTTGCACGGGGCTGTGAGCTATCGGCGCCTTGCCGCTCTCATGTACCCTCCGAGCTCAAATGTACTAAACTTCCTGCTTATACAGCACCCAGTGTTGAGGTTCCACAATATATTAACTACATGGTAGACTTACTTACTAATAATTAAATCACCAAATGATTCATGTAATACATGAATTATGAAATATTAATAGTTTGTTTTTACAGTCTTCGATTGGGTATAAAGGGTTTTAACCCAAAGCCGTTTAAAGAAGTTAAATATAATCATATAAAATACTATAATACTATATTACTATGATATTAAAATCTTCGTATATTGTAGTAACAGTATATAAACTGCACAGCCCTTGATACTTTTAAATAATCGTAAAAGTGATTTAAGTGAATTACATTATTTGCTTTAAAAAGGAAAACCTTCGAAAATCGTGCTGGTTATCTTGATCATAAACTAGTCTTTGCTTCAAAGGTCGCCTGCTTGTGTCGTGCAGGGCCCCCATCAAGGTCTTAACTTAACGGTTTGACCTCAATCGATGTATTCTAATGTGTTAAATCATGTCAGTATATAAGTAAATGAATTTAAGTGTAGAACAATAGTATTCTTACATATATATTCAACTTTCCCGCAGGCTTCGCCCCGTAAATGACTTATAAAAACTATGCCAGTTGTGTGTGCTGCATTCTGTGGTTAGCCCGTGGAACTACTCGAATCGAGATCAGCTGTTGGTATTTTCATCAGTTCAAACAAAAATTAATGTCCATAAGGAATACATGGTAACTTTGTCGGGGTCTCGGGCGGAGCCCTAAGGTTACATCAGGATGAAAACCATTTAGTTTTCCTATTTTATGCCTAAAGAATCAGTAAACAAAATGTCCAACTCCCTAGGTAAATGGGAAGTAGGAAAATTTGGGATGATTGAGTCAGTGAGGGCTTAGCCTTTTATAGGTACATTGAAATATTATATCGAAATTATTTATGTTATAAGGGATAACATCTCACCCTCAAACCCCGTAAATTCTTCCACTAGCAGTGTTAGGACCAGACCAGTGCAGAATAAACTGATTAAGAATCGTCAGAACTTACAAAGCCTTATAAACCGTGAGTTTTAAGAAAAAGGGAAAGCTTTCCTTTACTTGTGTTAAAGCCATTATTATGCTATTGTAAAATGTAGTAGTTACTCTTCATGATGGTTCTGCCGGTTATAGCATCAGAGACCTTAATGACTTACACGACTTACCTTAAAGGTAAAACTTTAGCAAAGATAGCAGCTTAGTTCGTCATAGTACTGCTATAGATATAACGAAGAAGGGCGATCAGTCGGTGTTAAAGGCTTTTAGGGTGTACAGCTCTTTCATGACAATCAGAACCTCTCCTGTGCTAATGCAGGGGATGTCCGTAGCTTAGTGGCAGTTGATGTCACAAGACTCGAGTCTATAAAGACACCTTCTGATCGATCTATTCTTTATTATAAAACTCTAAAAACATTAAGCTTTTTTCTGCATCGGTCTACCTCACATGCTTCCCTCTCTTCGTACCAAAGACCAAGTTATCCGCATAATATTTTAGCGTATAATAACAGAGCTTGTGCAAATTGTGTGATCCTAGATTTTGCTTTAAGGTTGGTAAAATTAGATTAGAACCATCAAGGATATTCAAGTTAACGTTTAATTCTGTTTACCGGAATGTTTTTTTTCACAGGATGTAACTTTTTCGTTAAAGAAGAAAATAAAATTTCGAATTGGATCTTCAAAGCCAGGGAGTGAGGAAAAATTTGAACAGACCATTGTCTTCATTTAGCTTACTATATAAATGACAGGTAGTAGGATAGGGAAGAACTCTGTGGTAAATTAAAAAACTTTTTGTCAAAAATGTCATCAACCCAGCTTGTAGTAACAAAGAATGAAAGTAGCCTACCCTGCCTTATCTTAACTATTTTAGTTAGTAATAAATTTATTATGTATTAAATGTTGTGTTTTGCCTATAAGGTATGCATGCACTCAATTACTCAATTAAATCATAAAACAACCGTTTATTCAATTAATTAGTTTCACAGTAATATTGGAATATGCAACAGTAATTATACATGCAACAAAATACTGAAATTGCATCACATGATATCCAACCTTTTTAACAAGTTTAAAAATTATCCATTAGAATTTTAAATTTTCTTGAACTATTGATCCAATTTCAATAACCATATGACATGTGAAACAGTGGCTAATAAACACCAATCAGTCAACTATGTTTCACCCTGTAGGTTAGTACTAACAAGTTCTGTGTGATGGGATGGCAGTTGCTACGTCGAACACCAAACGTTGCGTTGTTTGTGTACTTCTCATTTGCATACGTTAACTAGCTTGCTATCGGCAGTCTAAACTAATTCACCGTTTCCATCCTTCAAATAAAAGCATTTTCCCAAATCTTGCTAATTTCGCCCGATATTGAAACGGATTTGACCGACGCGTCGTGTCTCATCACGGATACACGTTTGACATGTGCTGATAATAAAATGCAAGATTTATTTTGGTGAGCTACTAGGTCATGTATCGCAAAATACAAAGCAATGAAGGTATGAAGACAAGCAATTAGTTGCTGAGTGATTAGTCTGAACGAGACTACACCATTGGTATAAAGTCCCTCAATTACTTCTCAGGGACATGTTTCTATATAATAAAAATCAGATTTCATATAAATTTTAAAACAGAGCGTACTCAGAGTATTAGGTTTCATTACTGGTTAGCTGTAAATGATTTTCCACGTGAACGTTCATATAAACAGCTCATAAAATGCTACATATTAACTGCCTGACGCCGGGAAATAACCGGGTTGTCTTGGCTGTAAAATAGTAGTAAAGGGATATTTTCATTGTCTCGCTGTTTATTCTCTCACTTCGAAAGTATTACTCTTGCTGCGCTTTCCCTATTATTATAATAATAGTATTGCAACCGAAAAAAAATATAAAATTAATATATATATATATATATATATATATATATATATAATATATATCTATATCTATTCAAATTGTGACATTTATGCTAATTTGTAAGAGGGTTCAATATAACGAATTTGCTCAATTCCTATTTCTTATAGGTATTTATCAAATGCATGCCTTGATTTGCCATCGAGCCTTAAAACTACCCTTTTTTTAGCGCTTCGTCAAAATGACCTTTAAACTTCACATATTAATCTCAATAAGAAAGTTTTAATTGAATAAATCTTGATTTTACAAAATACATACCAACCATAAAATCTCATTAGGTTCACTATATAGTATTCAGCACATACATGCAACAGCTTTATCTACAGGCCTGCCTAGTATCATACAAGACGGTATGAGACAGTCTATTTTGACTGCACACTAATGATCATGAGGCCTAATGTGTTGAATGACATATTCTCTAATTGGACCTGATGATGATCGGTGTGACCGGTCGAAATCGATCGCCTTGTACCGTCTTGTTAGTCAGTAAAGTGTAAAAGTAAGATATTTTGAAGTGTTAGGAATTTTTTAAATTACATCCCATTATTATTACAATACGTACCATGCAAGTAAAACAAAATGAGTAGTGATTTGAATTGCCTAATCTAACACAACAGTTTTAATAAAGGAAATGTACTCCTTAAAAGTACGGTATAAAGCGTTGTTTAGCAATGAATTGTGTAACCAAAGTCAACTATTGAAACCCGGCTTAAATAACATACACATAGTTATACATAAATATGCATTGTACATATGCAACATATACTTATTAACTTAGTAACACAAATTCTGTTATGTCTTTAAAATATGTGAATTGATTGATAAATTTAAGGGCCTCCTACGCATTGCCAGTTTTTGAGGCGTTCAGCTCTTGACAAAAGTGGTTGCATAATGTCTTACTTTGCACAAACAAGAAGAACAACTGTTGACTGCACTAAAGCTAACCTCACACATATCTTTAAGTAGTTTTATTATTACTTTACATAAAAAGAGAACAATCATAAAATGTTGCATACTATTACTGCTGTGGCAAAGGGTTTTAATATACTTGCGTTTATTTTTGTCCAATATTGCATACACTGAGTAACTCAAAATCGTGTTACGATGGGATCGAGGAGACGTGCAAACATATCGTAAAATGTGGATAAGTTAGGCATTCAAGGCGGGAATAAGAATTTTCTTGTTTATGTTTTTGTCTTTTGTTACCTAACATAAACTTTCCTTTAGAAAAAACCAAGTAATGTATTAAAATTATCGTATAAAATGTATTTAATAGTATTTTAAATCATTCCTTTACTAAAACCCTACTTTCTGCATGCTGTAAGAGCGATTGACTCAGTTATGCTATGGGTTAGTAATTTAAATACAAACCATAACCACGTTTAGTTTGGTTTGTCCTGAAATAAAACAAACTAAAACTTATACGCATGAGAAAAGGTTTATATGAAATAGTTTCTCTTCCACTATCGTCATTTGAGGGGGCCCAGAAACAAGTAAAGATGTAACAAGTATATTACTTCTGACTAACTTGTTTAAACCGTCTATATTTTAAAACGTAAAATCTTTGGAATAAATGGGAAGTATGCGAAACCAAATGTGATGGGGGTGTCATAATAAATCCCTATAGTTTAGCATATGTAATGTTCGTTATATTTCCTATTTATATTGCCATTTAAAAATATAATAGGTATTCGCCTCATTGAACTCTGGTGCTGTGAATATTATTAAATGGAAATAATTTTTGTATGATAACAATAAGTCTTACTATCCATAAAGATGATCTGTGGCTTTTCACTGTATCTTGAATTGTTTTTCCTCAGTTAGTAAATGGAACTTAACAAAAACCGAGATCACCAAGCCCAGTTACTCATACATTATTATCTGTTCATATTTATTCCTCGTTTTAAAATCAGTCAATGCCTATTTAATGAATCATACAAATAGTCATACAATATTATTAATATATAAACCGGCTATGAGTTTAATGTATTCCTTAATGTTTCTCCCGGCATAATAGTTCCTTACAAATACTGCCTGTGCAAAAATGCTCAGTGGAAGCAATGTCCATAATTCAAAAACTTATTTTAATACCAGTCAAAATTAATAACTGAGATATTTTTGACTCTGCTCTGATATTGTTTAATGCGTTATTATGTTATTAGACAATAAAGATTTCCCTGAAGCGTCGTCCCCGCTGGATACTAAAGTCAATCTGATTTCGCGTTACTTTATTGGTTGCCGGCCGATGTTGGTTTAACCGCACACCATAGCCAGGATCTAACTTTGTTTCATGTTTTATAACTCCAGCAGTATACACTGAATACTTGGTATTTTTGAACTTTTCGCATCAAGTAGAAACAGGGATATATCTGTATGAAAAAATTATACTACCCATTTGGTTAACCAATTTTGTTCTATAATAAAACAAACCTTAATTTGTATAAACATATTTCTCTAAGGAATAATAAAACTAGTAGATGCACAATACAGTTACTTATTCGCATAAACTAAACTAAGCACACATATTGGAAAATATTTAAACTAACGTAAAATGAAGTACCGTGTTCCTGAAAGAGTTTTTCCCTCTCAATCTGATTGCATAAGTTTTTTTTATGTTTGCTGCTTTGACGAAGTGGATGATTTTACTTTTAGACTATGTCAGTTATTTTCATCGTTCTGATATTATACAGTTTTTTTAGCTTGCTTTCTTGTCTGTTCGGTACACATTTTGCAATCGATTTTAAACTAACTTCCCAATTAGCTAGAGACTTGAAACTTGAAATAGCTCAGAAATGGTTGAAAATGCAATAATAAATAATTTTCTTGCAATAAAATTAATTTTATTTAAGTTTTAACTCACAATAATTGGTTAAATTTAATTCACTGTTAATCTTGTATCACCACCTGTTTTGCATTATGTAAGTTGTCCAAACAAAATAAAATACTATACAACAAATATAGCATAAAAATGCTGATATTTTGAAATAAATAAAAAGCTATTAACGTACTATTTTGTAAAATAATTCACTAAAGATAATTAACAAGCCCAAATTGTGCAATTTGCGAAGAGACTAATAATGCAACTTGAGAAGATAAATATACATACATATCAATAAACAAATGTGTGGTTGATATAGATATAGTCCTACTGTAGGGTGAACTATATACACCTTTTATAACAAGATTTTTTAAAGAAGCACATAATTGGATATAAATGATTCACTGCATCAAATAATACATTAACTTTAAATTCGTGGTTATAAAACGTTTACTAAACCTTAAAATCTTATTTTGAAAGAATATACTGTCTAAGATATTTACTTAAGCCAGTTTAGGCAACTTTAAGAATGAACATAACAATACTTTGAACTTGCAGTGTCTTATTAATATTGCTATGGTAAAGTTAGTTCTGAGATTAATGTGTTGTGAGACAATTGACAACTTGCATAGAAATCGTACCCAATATGTCCATAGATATTCTGTGATACATTATAGTATAGTTTAATACATGTGTTAAACTATAGTTTTAATTTTTTTATCTTTATTCCTAAAAAAAATATCATATAGTAATTATCTTAATACATAAAAATGAATGCCTGTTTTCCTTTGTGATTCCATAACTTGAGAATGAGTACAACAAATTGAATAATTATCTTTTTGTTGTCTCCCTAATGTCATGCATGACAAGGTTCTTATAAAAGAACATTTTTATTCCGACCAAAGAGCACTGTCCCACTGGCCTTCAAAGATCCCATTGATTTGATCAAAGTTCAGTTAGTTACATCAATCATCGGTAACAAAAGGATAACGTCTAAACATACTTGAAAGGCATAAACATATGTTCATTACGGATATAAAAAACGACTTGATTTGGCAAGTCAAACTCCTTTTTAGATAGGCGAGTGAGCAAAGCGAACGAGCTCATCTTGAAAATGAAACAAATTCAATAACGTTAGGACAGGACAACGTCTGTCGGGCCAGCTAGTTAATAATATATATCTCTGTATGAGTTGCTGGCATGAGAATGGAATCATTGAGTTTGAGAGGTCTCTAAGATATTAAAACATTAATCATTGTATCATTTTAGCTTCTAATTTAAAACTAATTATATCAATATATAATAAGAAGAGCTTCTGATTGTAAATTTACATGCATAATATTCAGAACTCGGGAACTTCCCGTGGTACTTTAATATTAAATGCATAACATACAATATGATTAATTTGACCTTTAATTTCTATCATATTTGGGAAACAGATATTATAGATATTAATTCGCTTGAATTTAAATTAAGTGATGAGAAACGTGTTTGGCTATGACACCAACCTTACCTCTTGTGGTTTCCTAAATGAATTTGGTAAAATAGCTGTCAAGGTAAACTTGACGTACACTTCAAATTTCAATCCTTGACATAAATGTTTAGGTTTAGCTAAAGTGAGTTTAAATTTTATCCCAGTATTGGTGAAAAATATAACGAAATGGGTTGGATTATTTATCGCTGAGAGTCAACAGATTACTTCTAAAAAACTTGATGTAATAAAAACTGGGGTTTCAATTCCTTATATTATTTAAAACCAGATAACTGGATACAAATTAGTATTACAATTTAAGGCAGATAACTGCATATGAAAAAGTATGCAGTAAAGATTACAACTTTTACCTAATATTTTGTGTTGTTTGCAAATTTTCTTGGTCTTTAAATTTGCAACATGAAAACATAATCATCTTTGAGTTACCAACTACAATTTGTTATTTATTTGAATCTGAAGTTTTATAATTAGTAAAACGAATAGCGTTCGTTACGTCAAAAGGTCTACCAAAATTTTTTTAAATAGTAACAATCCCGGGTCTTAGACCATGCCACTTTATCGGGTATTATGTATCTCCCTTCGGAGTGTTCGATAAAAACAATGTTTTCCAATAATAGTTCCATTTGAACAGTTTTCCTGTTATCCGATTGAATTCCTGTCACGTGCGCTCAGTTTGCAAATCGAACATTTTCAGTATTTTATGCTAAGAAAATTAAGTACTCATTGTTTCATGATAAACCCAGTGCGTGTGTTGGATTTTTTGAACTTGTAAATGGAAAATTTCAGTATTGTAATCCTCAGTTATTGCTAAATAGCACCACCGGTGCTTAACGGCATTAAACTATTTTTTGTTATTTTACTTTATAGTAATAATTTGTAAATTTTGTTTCAAGGCAATGCAAATATCTTTTTTTATCAATGTAGTATTGCTTTTGGTTTTGCTTTTTGCAGGTTTTAAGTTCGATGTAGCTCCTAACCACTATTATTAATTTGTCTCCATTAAATAAGTCTTAAATAGCAAAACATGTGTTTAATGTAGATTCGATTATTCATTTAAAACTTAACTTTTATAATTAGTACAACTAACAGCGTTCCTAACGTCAACTGGTTTACAAAAATTTTTAAAAACGCATTAAATTAAATCTAGTTTTGTTCAAATGTATCTGCAGGAACGTCCAAAGCTCTGTCACTATATTAATTTGTCATTAAATTCAATGGATATGCATCGTTGTCTTAGGAAATGGCTGCTTGCTTATGTAATGAGTTAATATAAAATCTTTAATTAACGACTTCGATCACTTTAAGAATTTCCCTAAAAATAAATATGCATGTAAGTATTTATTTGTGGCGGGGTAAACTGTCGGAATTCTAAACAAGTGGAATAATTAAACCGATAATTTTATATTTGCCCAAAAAGTTATAATCGTTTCCATGAATCTTGTATGTATCGTTAGAAATATGTATATGTTTGTGATTTTCATTGATTTCATCGAACAGCGGCTGTATCATTAATTTAACGACCCGACGCCAAGGAAGGCGAACAAACGACCACATTGGCGAGACCTCACAGTGCTGCCACCTGGTGGCGATGGCGGACAATGCCACTGGTCCTTAATAACTCCTCCAATATTGGTATTGATTGCAGCTGTCAGAAAATGTGCCACTGTGATGAACTATTGATATGAAGTGTAAAGTATTACATGATTCAATAATAATACTCTTGGCTACATTGAAAATTGTATTGCAATTAAAAAAAAACACACACAAAAAGGAAATTAGTCATTCAGAGAACTGAACACGATTTAAATAAATTAAATTACTACGTCCCTGATGTATAAGTTTCCAAGCCAACTCATCATGTTGGCTGGGATATTGAAACCAAATGGAATGCAAGACAAATAATGCCGAGTTATAGTTATTACTCTGTTAATTTGAGATCTAATAACATACAGCAATACAGATTATGAAACCATAGATTATAGGTCGTGATTTGAACTGATTCCAACGCTTAATGTTTACACTTATATAATTAATGATTTTTAATAAAGGCTTGAATTTGTATGATGTTTAAAATGTGTATTATCACGATGTTGACGTCGTTTCTAATAGTTATGTTTTTAATTGTGAGTAGTTTATTCCGTAATATGAGAAATGACGTCGCATTCCGTCCAAGCCATAGTCTGTAAATATTGCTCTGTTAATACATTTTTCTGTTACGCTTGTACGCAATATGTGGTATTATAAATTCTGCATTTGTTTTATTTATTGATTTATTTCAAATAAATGGTCTTAAAAACAGCATGTTCCAGAATTATAAAAGGAATAACAAAATAAAAATATCAAAAATGATAACTATTAACTGTGCTTTGCTTGTACAGGACCGTACATTTACCAACTAATGGAAATAATCCAAAAATAAGTCAGTAACGTGGCATATAAAACACGCGTATGAACAAAATACATAGTGGGCTTGATAAAGAAGGCAATTGTTGAAAATCAAGAGTATCCATAACTTGAAATCACTCAGTTTTTATATGAAGGTCAGACTGGCAGAAATATTAGTAAAATATATACGAAACGTATTTTTAAGTTCTCTTTTGCAAAACGAACTTTGAAAATCACAGAAAAGCTCATCAATACAATAACCAGTAGCAGCATACTCAGCGAATTTCCAAATCATATATATGTATCTCAATACCACATACCAAGCTTCATCAATATACATTCATAAATAAACGATTTATGACATTTTAATTATTCTCCATAAGAATAACATGGCGGCTGAGTATGCAGGTTTACTGAAGCAAGGAAAAATGGGGTTTTATACGAATATCAATTTAACTCAAGTAGGTAAAGCCACATACCAAATTTTATTAATTTATGTTCATAATTAGGGGAGATAACACGTTACTTATTCTACATGGGGGTTGAGTACGCAGGTTTGCTGCTATGGGAACTATAGGCAAAAAAATGTTTTTTAGTGAAAATATCAATAGACCACAACGATATGAAGTAATATACCAAGTTTCGTCAGGATAAGTTGATAAATAAGAGAGATATACAATTTTCCATATTCTCCAAAAGGATTAACATTGGTCAACGTACTGTGTTTAACACTTTCAACATCTCTGTAACCAGAGTTCCAGAGCACTTTCTGTAATCCCTGTAAGTAGGGGCGGCACCCTGTTGCCGCTAACATGGAGTTATATGGAGCACAGCTGATGTGGTGGCTTCACTCAGAGGGTCAACCACGTGACCAAAAAAAGGGGGCCATGACCTCAAAAAATTACCAGTGGTACCAACTTAGTTGCTAACTTAGAACAAAAATTCCCAGAGTGTTATACATAGTAATAATATATACATAGTAATAATATATACATGGTAATAATATATACATAGTAATTATATATACATAATTATATATATATATATATATATTATACTACGGGAGAGTGAGTGAGTGACTGCGCAGACCTGCGCGTCACGCCTCAGCGCCCACCCCAGGTAATCAAGACACAGAGTGTGGTGACTAATTAATTTATTGAATAGTAAAACACTTCACACAGTTCAAGACTTTAAAACTTTATACAGCAAAACTAACACTTTTAAATAATTTACATGAAAACTAACAGTTCAATAAAGACTTTAAAATATCTGACAATACAAGTCAAGACTTTATACAGTAAAACTAACACTCTTAAATAATTTACATGAAAACTAACAGTTCAATAAAGACTTTAAAATATCTGAAAACACTAACAGTTCAATACTTTAAACATTTGTAATACAGTTCAATAAAGACTTTAAAATATCTGACAATACAAGTCAAGACTTTATACAGTAAAACTAACACTTTTAAATAATTTACATGAAAACTAACAGTTCAATAAAGACTTTAAAATATCTGACACACCAAATTAACAAGTAGAAAAATGCAATTTACATTAATAAGAAAACACAAACATCACTGATCAAAAAATAGTCTTGTGCGGCCGCTCACGACACTTCGACAGAAGGGGCAACACGTCACCCGATGACTGCAGGCCGGGCATAATGTATGCCCACAAGATTGAAGCGCCACCGTCGGTAACGCATCTAGACAAATGTGACACACGACGTACATCGGCTGTTCTGTGGGTGGTGGCATGCCTCGTGTGATTAGGTTGTCCATCCGCCGGTCGTTGTAAGCGAGGATCCTCTCCATAGTGGAGCGGATATCCTCCCAGACGGCTGGAGCAACCTCTGGCACTTGGTGGTCCGCGGTGTCTTCGAGGACATTCCTCGCCAAAGCCAGCGCCTCGCCCAGCTCTGTTCTCACCGTAGCCAGACGAGCCACCATCACATGAACCTCCGAGGTAGTGTTTGATCCTCTCTGCTGTAAAACCACACCAGGTAAGTATTAATAATACAGTAAGATAAGCCTGTAAAAACACACAGTGTAAGCTAAGCCTGTAAAAACACACATATAAGCTAAACCCGTTATCTTACCATCTCAAACATTCGCCTCCTCAGCCGCATAATGCCTTCCTCTCTATGGCAGACACTGCAAGCTGGGGGATCGGCCGCGGGCATCCGCTCCTCACACCGTAAATTCTGAAACATTACAAATTAAATATAATACAAGTTCACAAAACAAAATTAAACCCCGCTCCTCACACCGTAAATTCTGAAACATTACAAATTAAATATAATACAAGTTCACAAAACAAAATTAAACCCCTATCCCCGATAGAGATACTTACAACAGGTTCAACTCGTCTAGATGGTGGTCGTGTGGGCGCAGAACTTTCGGCGCGGTTCATACGCTCTTCCAAGGCGGCAATGCGGACCTCTGGTATTGACTGTAAAAACAAACAATCAATTACACAGTAAGATATTACACAGTCAAAAAAAAACAACATACAACAAAATATATCAAAATTAAAATTACCGAAAGTCTGGAGGCTCTTGAAGCTCTAATCCGTGCCTCAACGGTCGGGTGAAACGCAAACACGTCTTCCTCCTCCTCCTCTCGCTCCTGAAAACAACATTAAGGTGTAACCAACAGTAGTTTACATACGACATAAAAATGAAAGATAGAAAAAAAGACATAAACTTTTACCTGTAGACGGAAACCACGCCCGATGCGAGGGTCTCCATCCGGGTATATTCCGCATTCATCCACACCCGCATCTCTAGCATTGGTTAAAACCCGCCTCTGAAAAAAACAAGATAGAATTAACATCACTACTAAAAGCACGACTAAACAAAAACTATCATTACGGCTAATCGTACTAACCGTTTGATCGGCAAACGGTAAGACAGGAGCTGGCGTATCGGGCCGTATAGTAGCACTTGAACTACAAGCTGCTGCTGCCTCCCTCACCTGTAAATAATTAAAATATTATTAAAACCTAAAAATCAATGAAATATACAAGTCAACTCAACCAAAAGTACGTGGGACCCAAGATGGGTCCCACCTATCTAATAACGATTCTAAAGTAGTTACTTACAATATTATTCTGTGGAGGTTCACTACTCCTCAGTCATCCAGCAGGGGAGTACTCTCGTATTGTTTGGTAGAGATTGTGTCTCCCTGGTACGTCTCAGAATGTTAGGCATGGTCCGCCTGATTGGAGACGCAGGCCTCTCCCACTGAAAAAATATTAGAGTTTGAGAAAACAATACTGGAAGTACGAGGGGGCGAAACGCCCCCCCTAACCCATAGCTAAGTATCAGACTAGTAAACTAAGCTACACAAAAAAATAAAAACTTACAGTTCCCAATGCTCGCATGCTAGCCTCTACTGCTATGTCATACTGCAACAGACAAATAAAAATAAAATTTAGACTTACATTTTCTAGCCCGTGAGAGATGGACTCCCTGGCTTCAGGACTCAGACCGGCAATATCGTCCTGTAACAAAATTATTAAAATTACGACAAATAGAAAAAAATCACAAGTGAGCAAAATACAGATAATAACCCAATACTAACCGTAAACCTATTTCTGGTCAATAAACTGCCGTCATCAAGGAAGGTCCGCGAGGTCTCGATATAAATCCCAGACTCGCCAGACAATCTTAACATCTGTGTTATTCTTCCGTTATATTCTTCCTAGAATATAGAGAAAAACATGTATAAACAACACTCTTAAAAGATAGATATAATAATAATAAAGCATAAATAAAAAACACACCTGAGTGATAGAGCACAGTGTGGGGGCGGGAGTACATAGTTTGTGGGCGGAGAGCACAGAATATGCGGGCGCTGATTGGTTGGTTAATTAAAGCAGTGCTGGAAGGGATTTTGCGTATAAATACGGGTCTCTGACCTGGTATCATTGTACTATGCACATTACAGTGTTTATAACAGTAGTGATGTTGTTACAAGTTTTAGCTCTCGTGTGCCTTCGCTTGGTGATTGGTTTCGACCAGGATGAGAACATCCCGCCCAATAATCAGGTAATCAAAGTCTCTTGCAATTTCACTATAGATTTATCCACTATAGATTTAGTAGTTTACTTAGTTATTAATTGTTTTCAGGATCTACCGGCTACTACTACCTCACGAGATGAACAAACACTGCCTCTTAGTCAAGATATGTTTTTTGCGGATGATCTCGACGTGCTATCTATTCGTGCAGTGAGTTTTTTATTTTTATTTATAGGTAGTCTCATATATAGTGATAGTTCAAAGGGGAGCGATCGCAACCCAGATGACCCGCTCGAACCGCTCTGTAAAGAAGACAATAATTGTTAATCCCGTATCAAATTATAAAAAATTACTAAAAAACATTTAAAAGAATTACTCGATAATTCCTACCTGTTGTGACACACGCTGAGATATGTCGCTCAAGGATACGTGAGACCCGCTCTGAAAACAAAAAACAAACGCGTTAAATATACTCTCTGAAGGGGAGTGTATCGATACACTCCCCTTTGAACTATCGCTATATATGAGACTACCTATAAATAAAAATAAAAAACTCACTGCACGAATAGATAGCACGTCGAGATCATCCGCAAAAAACATATCTTGACTAAGAGGCAGTGTTTGTTCATCTCGTGAGATAGTAGTAGCCGGTAGATCCTGAAAACAATTAATAACTAAGTAAACTACTAAATCTATAGTGGGTAAATCTATATTGAAATTGCAAGAGACTTTGATTACCTGATTATTGGGCGGGATGTTCTCATCCTGGTCGAAACCAATCACCAAGCGAAGGCACACGAGAGCTAAAACTTGTAACAACATCACTACTGTTATAAACACTGTAATGTGCATAGTACAATGATACCAGGTCAGAGACCCGTATTTATACGCAAAATCCCTTCCAGCACTGCTTTAATTAACCAACCAATCAGCGCCCGCATATTCTGTGCTCTCTGCCCACAAACTATGTACTCCCGCCCCCACACTGTGCTCCTCTCTCAGTTAGTCTTGATGAACCCTCCGAGCTTAACCCAACTTTGCTGTCAGCAAATCTGTTCAGATAACCCTAGACTTTTCCAAATTCAAAATTTAGACGTTCCATTTTTAATCAAACAATTACTAATATCAGAACATCACAATCATTGCTGGATTTTAAAACAATATTTTCATTATTTTGAATATGACTTATTAGAGACTTGTTCAAACTGCTACTGGGTAAGTTTAAAGTAATGAAAGGTAAGCAAATCCTTTATTAGTTATTATTGTTGTTTTATTCTTGTTTTAGCGAATTTCCCCTATAGGGAAGAAGCTATTACCGTAGGTCTCATGGTAAGACTTAAGCCCGAGACCATGATAACTTTTCATTTTGAGGTCCCCAGATGCCAAAAACACCATTCGTTCAAATTTTTATATATGTATATATATATATATATATATATATGTCCGTAAGCACGATAACTCCCGTAAAAAAGGTCCGATCTTAATGAAATTTGGTAAAAATGTGTAAAGTACCATTTATTTGAACGAGTTCGAAAACAAGATGAATCGCACCATCCAAAGGGGGGTTTTTGGGGGGTTTTGTACCCCAAAAATGTGTTTTTTGGGGTTTTCACATGTGTTTAAATCAAATTTTAATTTATACCATTAAATTCAACTTAAAAAAACAAACAATTTGGTATTTTGATCATTGCTCTACGTCAATTGGTGACCGAGATATTGAAAGTGCTAAACACAGTACGTTGTCTAATGTTATTCTTATGGAGAAAAAGTAAAATTGTATATCTCGCTTATTTATGAACGTAAACTGGAAAAATTTGGTATATGGCTTTATTTGGTTGTGGTCTATTGATATTTGCACAAAAATCCATTTTTTGCCCGATAGTTCCCGTAGCAGCAAACCTGCATACTCAGCCCCATGTTATTCTTATGGAGAATAAGTAACGTGTTATCTCCCTTAATTATGAACATAAATTAATAGAACTTGGTATGTGGCTTTACCTAGTTGAGTTATAATGATATTTGTATAAAAGCCCATTTTTAGTGTTCCTTATTTCAGCAAACCTGCATACTCAGCCGCCATGTTATTCTTATGGAGAATAAGTAACGTGTTATCTCCCTTAATTATGAACATAAATTAATAGAACTTGGTATGTGGCTTTACCTAGTTGAGTTATAATGATATTTGTATAAAAGCCCATTTTTAGTGTTCCTTATTTCAGCAAACCTGCATACTCAGCCGCCATGTTATTCTTATGGAGAATAATTAAAATGTCATAAATCGTTTATTTATGAATGTATATTGATGAAACTTGGTATGTGGCTTTATTTGGTATTAAGATAAATTAATATGCATTGGAAATTCGCTGAGTATGCAGGTTTGCTGCTACGGGGGTATTATGTTACAGCATGACGAGATGCTATATGCGAAGAAGTACATGAAGGTGGAGTCGATAGGTTATTCTCTCGCTGAGCCTCGACCTCCGCTCCAAAGGTGTCTTGCCTGCTGGAAGCGGAAACGGATAAATCCGATTCTCATCCGCTGCTACTGCCTCAACTTCGAGGCAAACGTGACGGAAGAGGCTTGGACTGCGAAGGTCCTCAGTTTCTTTGATGATGACTAGGTGAGTACAATTACATCAAAAGCGTTTCACTGTAAAACCCCGTTTTTTAATCCACCTGTCGTTATGCGGGCTAGCTCCGGGTTCCTAGAGTCGGTTAGTTAGTCTCCACTTAGTCGCGATGGTTGAAGTTTATAGTTTGTGCGAGTCGTGTGAGAAATTGTGCTCGTGCACAATGCTAGTAATTTTTGAGGGTCGGGGGTGGGACCTGTGTTGCCGCTGCATCTATCTGGACCCGGAGGACTACAACACCAAACCGCCTCCGGAACCGTGCGAGCACGAGGATTACTGTAAGTTGAAAACCGTCACGGTAAAATGGCTAATGTAGTTTTTACGTAACCCGCATGAGCTATGCTTGACTTAGCACCCCGGGTAGTTTTACTGGCAAAACGGCCAGTCTTCACCATGTCCTCACACTGCTCAGACTTCACACTATTGAGCTCCTCTTTTGAGCCATTTTGGAGGTATGGGTGGTGTGATGACGACCACTGCGTGGAAGTGACGCCACATTTAAAAGTGTGGTATCACTATCCACGCAACTCCATTCTGCAAATCCAGCTCCGCTATTCGTGGAAGCTGGACTACTGCTGTTTGGATTGTGATTGTGTTTTCTCCACCGGTTGGATGGATTTCTCTTTATGAGGTATGTAACACTATGTTTTTTTTTAATCACTGCCCCAACCAACGCAGTGATTCGTGACAGCCAATCCATTAAAAATGCTGCCTCCGATTTTTTATATTTTTTTTGTTCTCTGTTTATCCCGGTAGGCTATTTACTAAGACCATGTCCGTTCATTTTAGCCTAGAAAATAGACAGAGAATTTTTACTTTTTATATTTTTTTGTTGCGCTTTTCATCCGTTTTTCCCTGACAGTCGGAGGATTACAACAAACGGTTTCACGGGTTTTGAGGCCAACCTCCCCACACCCCTGGACTTATAAAGGGTTAGCTCTGCCTTGGGTGAGCGACTGCCGGGCCTTATTTTTATTAGGCCCCACTCGAAAATATTTCTCGAGCGTAGTACTTTGCGGACTTCAAAGCGCCGTTTTCATTTTTATTTCCATGTACAATACAATCTACAAGTTCATAACTATCACTACTATTTACAATATTTATTTCTTTAACATTAGGGTGAAATTCCCGAAGGAATTGAGCCTTTTCCAAACCTTTTGTATAAAGAGTTTCAAAAGGTTTACAGAGTGAGCTTAAAAGCTCTTCGCTGTAATGTACCTCACCTTCATCCCATTTTATGTGGTGATAATGACGAGTCAGCCAGCGAACTGTTCTTTGCATTTTACTATTCAACAAATTAAAACAGTATGGAGGTCGGAACACAATCTGTGTTTTATACGACCTCACAACTATAGCAAGTTCTTTAGTGATAAATCTATTAGAATTGTCTTTAAACCCGTGAAACTCCACTATTGCTTCCATAATAAAATTTCCTGATAAAGTCGCTCGGCTATGTGAGGTGGCAATTGATCTGTACAGGTTTCAGCACCGGCTGAAACCTGATTAATATAAACTTGTATAATATCCTCAATATAAAATAATTGCAAAACCTCGCGACCGATTAAAGGAATATTTTTTACAAGTTGATCCCATTCATTAAAGTTTAGAGCTAAGGAGTGTTCTCCATCAGAGACACAGACGTACTGATGTCCAAAAATATGTGTCAGTTTAATATTAGCTCCAGACTCTATAGATATTAAACACTGATTTTTACTCAAGAGAGCTAACGTCACTTCGTTAAACCGGTCAATTAGCTGACAAAACGAGTCGTAACTCCAAAATACAATACCTTTTCTCCCTTTAATCAATACACCCAGACTATTTTCTCGACTTTTAAAAATACCAGACACAATACATTTAGTTAATTCGGGGTCCAAGAAATGGACTGACTTTAAAAATACACCAGTCATTAAATCTATAGGTTCTTTACCTTTGGGAATGACTATAAATTCTTCCATAGTTTCAGTCAGATTCCTCTAAATCTTCATAATCGCTGTAGTTTAATTCTGTACGCCATTTAACTACAATGCTATCAGCCCCCGTGGGCAATTGAAATTTTTCCTCGACGCTATTAAATTTATAACTGTCTAAAATATCATTTTTAATTAAAACTCCTTCTTTGTAATATTCAATTTTAATTCAACCAAAATAATTCATGTTTACTTGCTGAACGCTAACTACAGACTGATTAGATATCTCTTTTATTTATATAAATGTACTTTTTTTACCCCTTCCCCACCCCACCCCAAGGGGGGCGAAACGCCCCCCTTGTATTCATTCCAAGTGTCTGACCCGGAGGGTCCACTGTTTAAAAATTACATTGGAGATTTTCTCTTGTGTCAGTTTAATACGTCTTGAAAATCTGGTTCTGTCCCTTGCTAACTGTTCCCAATCTGATTTTCTGTCTTCTTCTGTGGGTAGAATGTATATTTTTGTAACTACCGGGTCGGAGAAACTAACTCGAGATTTTTCTGACATCTCCCGTGATTGGTGTGTATGTATAGTGACAGTCGTGGATTATAAGGCACGAGTATGCCCAAGTATTAGGTGGGATTACTGTTTTAGCTTGAATCTCAAGTCTTACAACTACGGGGCCGGTCTTAATAGTATCGTCCTGCTTTGAACAATAAATTACGTATAGAGGGCATTTTGTTTTAAAATCATCAAAGTTTAATATCGGTGACCCGATTCGTCCGTAATACGAATTTTGGAATGTAGCATACATGTCATAGAACAAGGCTGTGTTCCCACGAATATTATCATAAGGATAAAAGTTTCAATTTAAATAAAGCTTTACATCAGTTATGTCGCAGGCATCAAATAGTGACATATCTTTTGTTAAATCATTCTTTCTGTCTGTCTGAAAGGCGAGAACAACATACCGGGGTTTTTCTGTTTGGTTAGATGTTTTTAGTGTCCAAGATAATGTGTCTGTTCTTGGTAGGTTCGGGTATTCAATAATTTCCCACTGACGGAAGGGAACATGTATTGCGGGGTCTTTCTCAATAAACTTGTACAATTTTAGTTTACAGGCGTCGTTGACTGTAATATGAGGTATACGCCAGTAGATTTTTTCAATTTTTAATTCTAAAGTACCAGCCTCTGTAGTTTTTACAGCGTTAATATCCGAAGCCGAGCGTAAAAATATTAATTATTTTTTGACGTTTACTAAAACCTTTCTATAATCTTCTGCAAACCCTAACCAGAGTTTTAGCGGGATCGAATATATAAAATCTGTCACCTGTTCAAAGTTACCAGGATTTTTCCAGCACGCGTTTTTCAATATATTTGTTTCTTCCGAGCGAATGGATAAAATATTTTTTAAAGTAGTACTAATGCCGACATTTCTCGTCCTATCAATTTCCTTGCCACAAATCTCGTAGCGGATTTCTTCAAACATAAAAGCCACTGCGTTATTTACAAAGGATACATTCAGAGCAGTATCGTTCGCTTTTTTAGCGCTAACTTTACCGTGAATCACAATAAAGCTTTCAAAAGGGGCAGTTATAATGTCCTGCTGTAATATTGGTTTCCTAATCTCATCATTATTATTATAAGTTGTATTAGCGTATGGTAGATGAGCATGGAATTCCATTCCTGTTATCAAATCATCGTAAATAGCGTGATTGTCAATTTCTAAAAGAGCCATTTTTTACAACTTTAAAACCGAGGGAACGGAGAAACTTTATATTCTTACAAATTAACACCTTTGCTTTCTGAAGACTACTGGCTTGCTGCCCTGTTGGCCTAGAATTAAATAGTAGCCCCATGGCTTTGCCTTAGATGTAATCTAACCGAGATTCTTTCTCCGCGAAAATTAACAAGATTTCCGTCTTGATCTTTGGAGATATTGTTAAGGTATTGATCCTTTGACTTATTACCGGTAAATAAATCACGTTTCTCGGGAGCTCAACTATTTTATAGCCCGGTGGTTCGGCCGGGTAAAACTCGTGTATCACATGACCCTCGACTCCGTTTAGGTACGACCCGCGTGTGATATTACATTCCACCCGTATAGAATTAACTTTAATTATATCTACAGGCAGTTCGGAAACATGTTGTTTATTAGCCTCATATATTTGTTTTTTAAATCCCAAGAGTGTTCCCAATGAATGTTCTTTAGTAAAATCATTTTTTTGAGAACAACATATCGTAGCCTTTAAAGTGTTGTTATTTGGTTTTAATGTAAACTTGGTTTCTTTTGGCAGTTGAGATTGTATATATGTCTGTATATCTTCAATCTCGTAAGATCCTTCAGGGATTGTAATGCTGTTATTTTCACCGTAGTAAAACTTATCATTATTGTCTTTTTCAATGTTTGGAATAGAATTATAAGTTGTCAGTTCGATTAAACCTAGCTCCCATTCACCCTTGCTAACATCTATGGGAAATGCTAGCTCATGGGATAGTATACTAGTCGTTCCCGTGAGACAGAACATTACTGCAGAGAAAATGTAAGCACAAATGCCAACACACTACTGTATTAAAATTCTGTTGTCTCTCGTAGTTATAGTAGAGTTCGCAACCCGCCAAATATCGTGTTATTTCTGGTGGCGGTCTTAAATTGTCAAAACTGTCATAATAATAGGCTTTTTTATTAATCTTTTTGTAACAAACCCAGTGAGTACCCTGCCCAGTTGTACTGTCCAAGTTAACTATAGCAGATTCACACTTTCTCGAGCGTTTTGGTAAACTATCCCTCATGTAAACTCCTCTAAAGTTTGGAATTTTTAATAATCTCGCGTATTTGATTATATCGTAATTTGTCAGCGGTTTTATTGGTATCGAGATGCTTTTTTTCGTCCACCTTTTCTTTCTCCTGCCGGCCCCTTGCTTTTTATAGGGTCTAAGATATAAACCTCTGCCTTTAGGACGTTTAACGGGTCGTTTCTTTTTACGACCTCCACCAAATTTAGTCTTTAGCCTTCATTGCTGTGGTGACTAACCAAGACGCTGCTTTTTTCCCCAAAGATACGTCTGATGCTTTGAACCTCTGCCAAGCGCGCTCCGCTAACTCCTTATCAGCCTGCCTTCGCCTCTCGTTGTCGGAGTACCGCGAGTATGCTATATCGTGCTGTTTACAAGCTTCGTCTAGCCCGTTTATTCCTTTATATCCTCTAGCTAATCTCTCTTTTAATTTCGTTCCGGGGCCGCAAAATCTATAACCTCCAGGCAAATTTAATTCGATAGGTAGGAGGTCTATGGCCTTACTAATAACAGATGAAACAATACCTCCGCCTCGCACAACCGCTAGCTTACGTCTGAGAGGTTTCCTTCTTGTGTTAGCCATTTTATTGTAAATATTTAATCACTTCGTAAAGTTTAGTTAATAGAGTCTCGCGTATACACGGTATTTTTAAAGCTTCAAACACGTCAGGCAACGTGCGAGATACCGAGTTAGTAAAATCGCTGTACTCCAAGACCCCACTGTCAGTTATAAAGTAAATCATCCCGTTTATATACCTAAAAGCACCGTAACTGTGGGCAGGGATACCGTAAAGCGTAGACGAGACCATTCCCATAAATGTACCAGTAAAGTCGCACTCGTTAATTTCAATCAGATACCAATCGTCAATAATCATGTAGCTCTTTCCCGTGTTAGTTGCAAAGGCCGCGTTAACTTTATGTGCCATTCTACCGGTTATATTATTGACATTATACACTGTAATCAAGGACAGTGAAGGGTATCTGAATAAAAATACATCATTGCCAAAAAAAAGAGCAATTTCCCCGTTAGGCCTTTGGTAAATGGCAGATATTTCAGTAAAGTTTTGCGGTAAAAATTTAAGCCAGTGTGATATTCTTCTTGGCCGTGTTAAGTCCTCAGGAATTCTCTCTGTAGGATTTAAACTAATAATCCATACATAGTATCTAAAGAAAGCAAATATCCTTTTGTTTACAATAACGAACATATCAATTTGATCTTTTAATTCGCAAATATCGCGTTTTTCTCCAAATACCCGTAATAAGTTAGAAAATCTATCGACTTGTTGCATGAGGCAAGAGGTAGAATAATCAATAAAACAACCCGCATGTTGAGTGGATCGGCGTAGACTAATTAGTGTTTGCCAGTTAATGTGTTTTAAACCGGATCCCGTCCTCAGGAAACTGGGGAAAGGGTCTGTGTCTTCAATTAATTCCTCTTCATAGGGATCATCTTTATTACGGAATTGTCGTGTATTTTCGTCTAAAAAGTATTTATTAATAACGTTTAATCTTACCCAATCGTCCTTGTCTGTCTGTATTGGAGCTCCTAAGGTATTGTAAATGTCAAATAAAACTTTACTCAATAGTCTTACAATATAATTTAAGTTTAATACGTCTTGAAAATCTGTAGGATCCGCGCAATTTTTTATTTGCTTTGACTGAAAATCATAAAAAGTGTTATCTACAAGCATTAAGGCTGATTTTGACGATTCTTTTAACATCCGCAAGTTTACAGCATCATATTCTTGTTCGCCATTGTAATCCAATCCCGACCAGTTCAGTGAAGAAGGGCGTGGAATACTGCTAACTCCGGCTACTGTTGATGTCACTTGGCTGTACTCAGTAGTATTGCTGGGTTGTTTTATTTTTAAGGGCGCCACCCCATTATAAACTATAATGTCACCAGGAAGACAATGGGGAATCAATCCTGTAGGGCCAGATGAATAGCGACTCGACAGTAAGACAGATCAGATTTCCTTTTTTTTAAGTCTAAAAAAAAATATTGACTTTTCATGAAATTTTTAGCAAAATAAATCCCTACTTACTATCTACTAAACAAATAACTCTGTTGGTTTTATTGTGCTCAAACAGGTTAACCCAGATAAAAGTAACTCATTGTTTTCCTTCCATTCACATTTCAACAACAATGGAATGTCTGAAAAGTATCATAAATTCATTAAGTCTTAATCTATTGACATTTTTTTTTTTTTTTTAACCACAGAATACTTATTAAATTTGCTCAAAATTATTTGTACCTTTGTTTATTTATTTCTTTGTTTTAAATTACTATAAAAACAAACAATAGGTAAGTAACGAACAGACCACTTGAGCAACTAAAACAAATTTATTTAAGCTGGATTCAAAATATTCACCTTCATTTATAGGAAAACACAATGAGCCTCAATGCTCAACACTTTCAAGGTATATCCAAGAATCAATGATACGGCACTAAGATAACAAGTTACTAGCGTACTTCAGATATATATCCGAATAATTCTTAAAATTTGCAAGTTAGATCAAAATGACACACAACATTATAGATTACCATGATACAAAAATATGTCGTATTAAACCTGCCGGTGGCCACCGTGCTGAAAATGGAATGAGACAGTACACATATAAATTTTACTCAAAATTATAAACTATAAACAAGGAAACACAACCTAAGTCTAAGTATCAAACAAGTTAACTAATGGTTTTTTCCGACAAACCGCAGGTCTGAGCAGGATCCAAGTCCCAAGCGATGTGGCTCTATATGTAACCAAATAGTTCTCCAGTAGCACTTTATCCCTTCACTGACATTTAAAATCAAAAGCGCACTTATTTGTCCAAGTCCAGGCTAGCCATAACAAAGAATCGATTCTGAGAAAAGGAATGCGACTAAATTCCTCAAAATAAATTAATAAAGTGGTATGACTTATCAGTCGTGGAGAGCTCCACTGATCCGTTTCCAATCCAGGGCAATCCACGAAGGGGAGACCGCAGAGGCCCAAGTGTCCAGTCAAACAGCCAGTCAGGGTGTCCAGGGACAGGGTAACCGACAGGCGGCAACTGGGTGTCCAGGCGGGTGACCGTCAGGCGTCAACCGAGTAGGTCCGTAAGCAGGCGCAGCCGAGACCCTACACAATTCCTATCTAAATAGTATCACATAATATTTGGTTGAAACTCTTAAATTTAAATATATATATATTTATAATAAGACAAAATACATTTCTCATGAATTTGACCAGATAACAAAAAAAATAATTAAATTCAATGTTTTGGTAAACGATTGTGAAATTGCATACTTAAAGATAGATTAAACAAGATACTAAGATTTTATTAAAGATATTCCTGCATATATCAATCTAGAATTTAAATTTACATATTTAGCTTCAATTAAATTATGCAATTATATGTACTACACAATATCTCAAAAATTGTATACTTAAACCACTGACCACAAATCATAAACCTTGGTAACCTTGGTTACATCAATTAAAACTTAATACATGAAAACAATCATAAGTATTTGTAATACTTCCCACAGCAATAACTTCATTAATACATGAAAACAATCATAACCCACAGCAATAACTTCATTTTTAAAACCAAAATTAATAATCCATAAACCTACTATTTCCAATCGATAATTTATCCTCCGTGAGCAATTAACTAATATAATTCATGAAGGCAGTTTAAGACAATTGAAACATCCCTTCTTACAGCTTATTAATCCGTGAATATATTATAATATGCATTAACAGGAGAATATTATACTTGATACATGATAAAGAAATGAATAGTTGTGACAGACTTAGAAATTAACAATTATTATACAAAATATAAACATTCATTGAAAGTTATCCTAACAGCTGATAAATGGTTTTCTCTAAGTAATTATTGACATGACATTTTCAAAAACAAAATTAAAAAAATTTAACTAACAAGAATTTAAATGATAATTTATTTGTCTGTTCATGAAAAGTCAATTGTATCAACTAATTAAGGTTTCAAAATTATTATTATTTTAAACTGAATTTTTGGTTCTAAAAAGTCTCCAATTTAATATTAGCAAGAGATCTGCCTTACCTCTTAAAATATCCTCAGGAATAAATTATCCACGGCAAGAAGAGGGTAGATGAAGAACCTCGCAACAGCGTGCTCACAATATCCAACTCCAACCACCTTTTCCCAAGAAACCTTGTCCACCGGCCTCGTTATCGCCCACTCGTGAACGAACCTGAGCGGTTCATAGTCCATTTGGGGTCGGCACGTGTTGCACAGTAAATCGCGAACGGGGTTTCCTAGCGCCTGCAATGGATGGGCGGCAAATTCTCATCCCGGGCGTCACTCAATATTGGGGCAGTTGAAGGCGTCCCTCCAATAGCAAATAAATATGATCGGTTGATCAGGCCGATTTCCCCGAAGGTTAATTGAAGCAACGGGAACGTTACACCATCTCGCACGTCTCTTAGTATTTTGTTCCCTAAGATATAATGTTCTCCTGTAAAAGGAATACAATTGTAGTCTACGTAAAATTTTGTGGCAGCATCATCAGAATTTTGTGGTGATTTTACATGTCGAATAAAACATTTATTAGCGTCAAAATACTCTTTTTTTATCTAAACTTAAGGTATTATCACACATAAATCTTTTTGTCACCGCGTCGTTATCGTCTGCAGGTCTTTTTAAATTACATAATCGCTTATTTTGTATATCGTAATCACCGTCGGGCGTTAAATTAAAGCCATCACCCTTGGGACCTTTGGCGGCCTCACCTCGGGATTTTCGGCTACTACGTCCAAACTTGTCAATAGTCATTATAATAATGATTTAAATCTACTGTTTCCAGATCCTTTTATGTAACCAGCCTCTCTCAGTTCCTCCACGATACTTAGTATTTCATTGCTATGGACTCTGTTTCCAGTCTCTGTTGACATAGCAATGTGTCGTAATCTGTCCACCAATTCATTGGCATTGTCCCAGTGTATAATATCACGGAATCTTGCATTCTTCCACGCTAAACCTTTGCCCGCTTTAAACGGGAATAGGTCTTTAATAATTCTTCTGTACTTTAGATTTTTGTCCCTTCTAATTACATTGTGGAATTTGTATCCTTTCTTGTGAGCGTTGGTGGCAATAATAATACTCTTATAGGTCTTAAGGTCGTCTTCGTCGTATATTTCCTCGTCAGGGGTCCTCTTAAATATGAGCTCATACAAACCTTCAGTAGGACTATATCTTGTTTTGTTTATTAGTATAGTTCCATCGTTGTCAAAGTCTCACACCTTATCTCCCATCATTAAAGTACTGCCTTCGTATCTAGGGCCGTAGTCATGATCAATTACTCGGACCTTACCGCTAGCATCTTTTAAAAGTAGTGTCATATACCTCACTGTCATGGTATTACTAAACTGACTTTGCTTTAACCCGCTGCTTTCAGGTGTTGAAACACTCTGCGGAATAAATTCAGCTTCTCCTTCATCATCATCTGTCGTACTATAGTCCATTGGTTCACCTTTAATTGTTGCAGGTTCTGTTTTAATCTCAACTGTGTTTGTTTTTCTGAGTTCTTGAATTATAGGTTTAAACTGCTTTTCAAGCATAATATCACTTTCTACAGATCCTTCCTTAAAAATTTTATACTTTCTCTTAATAGCATTACGCAGCTGTATCAGTCGATTAGTCAGTTGCTTACCGCTCCGCTTCATAGTCGCAAATGATATATTTAAACCAACACGTTTAGATTTAAGGCATTTCGACTTGCCTGAAAAACAAGGCACGCATTTTGCATCTTTTCATGTAACGCGTAACATCTAGAAGCGAAATACCGGCGCTCAAGTCTAATCCTTTATAATACCTACTTTCCTCCCTTACAAGACTGTGTCTCGGTATTATATAACGATTTGTGTAACTTTTAAAAACAAAGGCTTGCTTTACATTGTCCCTCCATTGTGAGACATGTGTTACTATGTACTTGTCGTTCTCAATGGTTTTTTGCATATATTTGCTCAACATTCTTAATGGTTTGTCGTAATGTCTGTTGTACATTAAATACGAGTTGAGAAGCCAAAATTCACACGGGTTGGTCCCAGTAAATTTTTTCCACTGGTCAAATAGCACTCTGTTTGTCACTCTATATACACCGTTTTTTAGACTTATTCCAAATCTTTCACACTGTGAAGCCACTGTCGGTAAAGCTTCTTGTAAAAACTCTTTAGTATATAATCCTTGGCAGTAGTTATTTACAGCAGCAAAAGGTTTACCCCTCGGCCCTTTGGGAGTATCGTCAGGAATTGGCCCCCAGGCTGTATTATAACTAATGTCAATATAACATTTGAGGGATAAAGCCATTTTATAAATTTTGACAGGGGACCTGATGGGTATAGTTCTCTCTGTCAAAACTATACAGCTGGCCGCGTGAGGTATTTTGCAACCGTACTCCAACATTTTTAAAACTATCTGAGCAAAATTAATACTACCATGCAGGTTTCTTAAAGGCAATACTTTACCAAATATATCCGGAAAGGGTCTAAATCTAGATATTAAATTTTGAGGGTCTCTGACGGTAGCATTTCTCATATCTTCATGATAAATCACTAGTTCTAAGGGTACACTCTGTTCTTCACACTTTTGTAAAAAGTTTAACCAAGTATCTCTATTATAAGTTCTCTCACTCGCAGATATCATTAATAAAACTACAGGTGGTAGCCTCGCAGTGCTTGGAGTTTTTTTATGTCTCCAGCATCTGTTATTGAACGAATGGCCGTGTTTACCCTTTCTACTGCAATAATTACCACAGAATTTCTTTTTGTCCTTGTAATAAAAAGAACACGGGTTAGACCTTACGTTAAGAAGTTTCTTATCAAATCCCCTTAAATCATTATACACGTAGATGCGTACCATTATACCTCTGCTATAAAAGTGTCCATTCCCACTCTGTACCTTCCCTTAAATGGATCAAAAGTCTTGTCAATAACTAGAAATCCAAAATTGTCACGCCACGCCTGAGCGCATATTTCTCTAAATTTTTCAAATGTCATGTCTGTGGTGATATGATCGTTGTATACATGTCTTAGGTTCATTTCGTCTTGTTTGAATAAAATAACAAAGTTACAATTGTCCCTCACCAGCTGCTTGGGAATAGCGCTATATGTCTGTCCCAGATAGAATGAATCTAAATTGTTGTGTCTCCCCATAGTAAAAAAGTTGCGTATATTGTTATGTTTTTCGGCCGATATATCATCAAAAATCATTATAGAGTTTGGTTTAGCTTGATTTGGGTGTATAACTAAACTATTATCGTCAAATTCATGATACCCAACCTCCTTAGGCATAACCTGTTTAAGTAATTTGTATTTAGGTTGATAGAGGGACTTTGAAAATATATAAATATTCTCAAATCTTAGACCGTTTGGGTCAAATAATAAATTAAATAAAACATTGGTCTTCCCACAGGAACTCGGCCCCGCGATTATACAACGTATTGAATCTGGCAGTAAAGCGCCATGTTTGTTCTGTTTAACCATTTAGGCCCCAAGAAATAATTGTCAAAGTTTTTTACAGAGAACTTGACTTTCTGCTTAATAACCCGCATTGTGACTGGTTACATACTACTAATTGCTCTGTTTTTTAAGTAATCACTTCACGGTAGAGTGACATGCGGGCTTTTATGCGGGTTTCACATGAGACTTTTCCCCATTTAGTGGCACACGTGCAGGATTTAAGCTTTGTTGGACATTAGTGCGATGACCCAGGAGTTAGTGCATTCACCTTTATCCAAGAATTATGAGAAGAAGGAAAACCAGACCAATGAACAAGTGCTAAATTCCGCTTTAAGATTTTGTCAATCAAGTAAACATTACCTGTTTTTGACTTGCTAAGTTCTTCTGCATAAAACCCACCTTTTAATATTTCCCCTCTGTTGTCTTGTAATATGTATGTTACTGGTCTTGTTGGTTTAATCGCGTATACTGTAAACGTCTCATTTGACCAATTTGGTAAATAGCCTTTTTTGAACACTCACTTGGTTTTACTGATTCTAACACTGTCGCCTACCTTAAATTTGTGTTTAAAATTTTTTGCGTTGCTAACTCTATTTATTCTATTTAAGATATCTTGAAAGTTTTTTTTTAACATCTCGTGGTTTCATACCTATAGTCCTGTGCTTTGTATTGTTGTAGGTTTTTAAAATTTTTGGCAAAATACTTTACCATTCGTAACTTCCACGGGCAGTAAATAACTTGTACATTTTTGTCTTGAGAGTTCTGTTTAATCTTTCCACTATACTAGCTTTAAGTTCGGAAAATGTATGATAATGGTTAATTTTGTATTTTTTCATTAAAGCATTTACATGTTTATTGAAAAAGTCTGTTCCCTGATCTGTTTGGAAATGCGTCATTTGATATTTAGCTAAGATAGGAGTGAGTGCCTTTGCCACTTCTGGCCCTGACTTGTTTTTTAACGGAACGGCAAAAGCTACTTTGGACAAACAGTTAATCATTGTCAATATGTACTTGAACCCTTTATTGACTCTGGAATAAGGCTTCATTTCAACCAGGTCAGCCTGGTATAGTCCGGGAAGAGTAACTTTACGCCTGGGATAATTTCTCCTGGCAGGCCGGTGTAGTTCGTTAGCTATAGCGTCTATTGTCGAAATAACTTATTTATTCGGTAAACATTAGTTTTATACCAGTGTCTGTTTGAATGGGGTTTGAGACCATTCGTGCAGTGAGCACCCAGGTTAAACCTTTATTTCGTGCGTGAGCCAATCCAGATTACCTGGTTGACGCCCAGTACAAAATAAAAGTCCTCTCCCTTTGAACAGACAAGTGGGAAGAGTTTTTTATTTGCTTTATATTTATTTGCTTTTTTTTGCCCACCGGACAAGTCCTTCTTTCACCCGAGGTCGGTTCGATTAAGTAGTCTGGGTGTTGGCCAAACGCCTCTAATCTACTGGACCCCTCATTCACACATGAGCTATTCGAAGGAACAGCCAAGCGATTAACTTGACTGTTCAATCTACAAGGCTCCCTTTCAGGTTTACGGGGTTTTTAGTCGCCCGCGCCAGTGACCTTAATTCACACACACATTCATACAGTGGGACTTAGGCATTATCTAACACATGTTCAACAATATTTACAAAGTTATGTGAGGTGAGGATGTTGTTATGAGCAGAATCAAAGTGCATGCCATAACTCCTCATCAACTTTTTAGCTTTATTTACAACATTTATCCCGTAAGGGACAGATGATTTTACAAAGCATGGTACAAAACCTTCCTCCTTTGCTTTATTTAAAGCCTTGTGAAAACTTACTTTTTGAGTACGGATACATTTGTATTCGCAGACTCCGTACAATTGCAACATTGTGTCTTTAATAATAATACACAATACGTGGCTAAGGTCTTCTTCTTTAGGAAAAACTGCCAGTCTTGATGCTTGGTCAGTTAACATTTTATTTATAGATTCTTTTTCTTTTTCCAGTTGTTTGTTAATTTCAAGTGATTTTGTAAGTGATTTTAACAACTGATTATTCTCCTGTTTAATTTTATACATTCCATATTTTCTTAAGGAAGGCAAGACATCTTCAAAAACCCAGTATTTAAATGCTTTAGCAACTGGTAGTTTGGAGGAAAAAATCAACTCGTATAAACTCGGTTCTGATATAAACACTACTTTAGAATCGTGATAATTGAGTTGGGACCCATCTTGGGTCCCAACTACTTCCGGTTGAGTTGAGTTGTATATTTCACTGATATGTGCTAGAAGAGCTTTTTTAGGGTTAGAGTAGCCCAAGATTTTAGCAACATCCTTTCCTTTGAACCAATGATTGTTTTCTCTGTCAAACAGTACAGCAACGGGTTGATCATTAAATATATAAGAGGTTAAGTGAGACATTTTTATTTGTATCGCTGGAAGCTCTTACCTGTGCAGGCGCAAGGGGCAGAGTGAAGTTAACTCTTGAGAATAAAAAGCGCTAAAAGTATCGACCAATCAGGGCACAGAACGCTAATTACAACCAATAGAATGCATTTTTATTATAACCAATTACAGAGCAGTATTTTAACAGGTTACAACTAGTTGTCAGGTTTTTTAAATTTAATTAACACATGGTGCACGTGTTCTTTATTAAATTCATCATAAATTGTAAGGTCGATGCATGGGCGATCTTCCGGTTCGCCCCACTCGTCATCTAACACAAACGAGTCAGTCAGACATCCTAGTTTTTTTGCACCGCTGTCAAAATAAATGTTATATTCTAATTCATCGTACTTGGAGAATTTAGCTACTTTTTTATAACCCTTTCTTTAGAGAATCCGCTATTTAGCATCGCCTTACCACTCAAAAATTCAACTTCTATCCTGTCAAAGTCTGCATTTAATGGTAATTTTAATGGTTTTCCTTCAAATTTTATTTTTCGTACAGGTCTTCCGTCACAAAATATATTTATAAAGATCCAACCAATATTTTGTTCCCAATCCTCCTCCTCACACATTGTACAGCAAACTGACACACGTCTGATCGCAACGAAAGCTGGATATTATATGTACAAAGGGGGGGGCAGTTGACTGCTCCCCCTTGGGGCGGGGTGGGGGTTACTCCAATCTTTGACTCTTTTGATATCCGTAAGGTAAAGTTTCATACTCGCTCTCGAGCCTCCTTTTTGGTCCTGTAATTTTAAACTTTTTAATTTCACTCACTGTTACAATATTTTTGTCTTTAGTTCTCCTGATTCTATTCTCTTCAATTTCTAGTATCTCTTTTGTTTCACTGAGGACCATATTTTTTAGAGCTTCAAAGTTTAATGTTTCGGAGGTTTTCATGTTTAATGTCAGGCCCTTGATTTTACAAACTGATTCTAACTTTTGTTTTTTGGTTGACCAGACAAGGTAAGCGTAAGTCTTTGGTCCCCCAGAAACAAACTCTACAATATAAGAGCCGGGCCCGTACTCGCTTGCCAATTCGTCCGTCATTTCCCCGAGCTAATCTCCCGTAGGGACTCTGTACAAACCACCACGGTATACGTACAAGGTCGAGTCAGTATCATAGTAAATTACTTGGCCTCCTAAAGCATCTAGATGTTCATACAACTTTAATCTAGCCTGGGCTGTAGTGTAGGCCGCAATCACAACATTTACATTTCTTAAAGGTTCCCCAACCTCTTCGAGATACTCCCAACTAACAACCACTACCGTCTCATTAACTATCTGAATCCTGTTGACTTTTACTTCTGGGTTCGTCATCATTTCAAAGAGTGTTTTGGGATCTCTTACAATCATTGCCTTAGTTTGGTTCTCCCTCTGTCCGAATTTTCCCCAAAATGAGTTTAACATTAATTTAGCCAATTGCCTCAAACCCCCGTTTTTAGCAATTTTGTCTTTGTCTAATTTAACTCCCTCGTGTTGGAAATAGTCTGAAATGTACTTTTCTTTATCATGTTCAGTCTTACACCAAGCGGGATAGCCTGAGGCTTCCTGCTTCATTTTTAAAAATTAATTTATAAAATTTGTAAACAAACCTCCGTTTTCATAAGTGGCTACCTCGTACTCCCACAACTCGTACATGTCCAGCACAACGTAACCTTTCTCTATAGCTTTTCTAATTTCATCCATGGTCCATGTTTCTACCATTGCCCTTTCCTCACTCTCATGTTCACAATCTTCTTGGTTTAATGTTTCCCCACAAGTTTTACACAAAACAAACATTAATTTATTATTCATTTTAGCGGGGAGTACGAGATGGTAGAGATCTCGAGGTGGCAGAATCTTACATTTTAACAATCCCTCTACCTGCATACCTCTCTGCCTGCACTCCCTATCTCCCACATAGATTGTAGGGTGGCCTAAAGGATATTTTCCATATTTATTTACAAACGGATAAAGGGAGCAAACATCTACATACTGTATCGTTTCTCCCTCTTTACATTTATGATGTGTTTTTGTATTGCCCGTTCTGCCTCCAAAGAACGCTTGCCTAGGGTCGAGGGGCAGATTGTTGAGAATCGGAAGGTTATTTAAATGTTTAAGTTTGTTATCTTTCTTTAATGCTCTAAATTCACACTCCCACATTTCTATAGTTTCGTAGTCACTCATTTTTGCCATTTTTTCAAAGTTCTTTCATACCTTAAGTCGAGTGAATCTGAGGGATCCTCCTTCAGAGGAGCCTTTCTGTTATAAGGAAAACATTTCGGGCACCCGTGCCAGTAACACCCGTGAAACTCGTAAATTCTCTCGCCGTCAAACCCATCTACTTTCATTCCATTTATTTTTACTTCTTTACCCCGGCCCGCGTGTTGAATCCTCAACCCTCGTTTCTCCTCTTCCCATGTTAACCATTGTAAAGCAACGGCTGACTGATTGTCAGTCAGTCTGTACCCGTTTTTAGGAATCAAACCTATTGTGTTTGGTTTTAGAAAGTTACGCCGAAAAGCTAAGTTACAGGCGCTAGCAATAGTTACGGCCTCGAGAAATGGGTCTACGTTACATTGTTCAAGAAGCAAGGCTCTAAATTTTATACACGCTTGAGCTAAAATCTCCACGTCTGAGATACAGTACTCCAAGATTTCTTTTTTAAAATCAAACACGTAGTTACTCGCCACTTGCTCGTCGTACCAAATCTCGAAAGCTTCGTGAGGTTTCTCAAACATTGATTCCGGGCAGTAAGACTTTTTGTCAGGTATCGGGCCTACATAATTTTGATTTGCCACAGTGTTAAAAAGATGCGGGAAATAACCTTTCTTTTTCTCGGGAGGCAGATCAAAAGCTTTAGGGAGTGCAGAGAGGGACATGGGGAAATACCTAAGTGAGTCAACAAATCTCAAATTGTCCAGTTCCATAAGAATGATTTTAGTTCCCCTCATTACCAGCTCCGGCGTGAATTTTGTTTCTTCCATGATGTACTTTAACAAAAACTGAAAATCAAATCCTTGCCCGTTGTGAGCAATCACACAAACATTTTTAAACTGTTTTCTAACACTCATTACATAGTCTATAAAATCTTTAACCGGGTCAGAGTTGAAGACTCTTGTACGGTTGTTACACGTCGTACAAATTTTACCTTCTATACACTGATTGCAATATTGTTGCGAGACGCACAGGTTAACTTTGTGAACTTTTTTATCTGGATCTGAGGGGAGTGACTCGTCCTGCCTTGTTTCAAAGTCAAAGAAAATAAACAGGAAGTCTTTAGATTTAGGTTTTCCTTTACTGGGTTGCATGTAGCATTTATGATTGGGATCTTTGAACGCTTCACAAGGTTTACAATAAACTTCCCCGCATTTGTGAGGTCCTGATCTCTCTTTTAAATTAATCAATTTTCCACAGTCAAGACACTTTTTAACAGCTTTACATCTATCGACTTGGTGAGCAATAAAACAGTGCTGGTTTCTCAAAGTCATGTTACATTCCGGGCAAATTATTCCCCCATGTTCAAGTTTACAGGGTGGAGAGATAGTTTGGCATTGAGGACAAATATTAGTACATCTGTGTTTAGCTTTGTGGTCGTAGGGAACATGACATGCTTCGCAAAAGTATTTACAGGCGAAAGCAGCGGTCAAACTGTTGATTACGTTATAGTGCCGATTGTGAAAGAGCAGATTTATTTTAAATTTAGGATTTTCAACACGGCCTTCAAAGTAGACATCTCGGCCTTTTCTATCATAATTATAAACTGTGATTTTGTAATCTTTTAACAAGTCCTGAATTTTTTCCAATTCGGGGATTCCTGCACCTTCCTCAGAGATCTCTACCCTAGCCCGCCGAATAAGTTCCTTGGCCCTGAAAGTTTGTCTTTTCCCCTTGTCGTCTCGGATTGCTTTATACTGAGGATCATTAGTGATTTTAGCCATAGCTACTACGAAAGCCCGAGGGAGACATAAATTGTCTTTATTATTAATTACTACAGTACCCTTCCTAGCTTTACATTCCTCGTCAAAAGTGTTGTAAAAGCCAGGTCTTTTGTGAGACCCGGAACCTACAGGGAGATTAACACGGGCACATTCCACTTTAAATGTATCGGTAGATTTAATAGATTCAGAATTTGATTGAACAATTCCCCCGAAAATTTGCCAAAGGATATCTTCATTAATTTCACCTGCGGGCCGAAAAGCAATATACCCGGGCTCTGTACTTTTTAAGTTTAGAGATTGTAGTGTAAAGCCGAGCTGATCATTTTCATAGGCTTGGCCCTTCATCTCATTTACAATTTTGGCAAAACCTTGTCTGAGCCAATCAATTTCGTTTGTTTTTGCAGGAGGTTTGGTGAATTTAAAAATAGTTTTTGTTCCGTAAAGTCTAAAGTGTCTAATATATGTATCATCGGTACTTATAATTTCAACAGGGTTTCCTGCCATTTTTCAATGGCGAAGGTAATCTCAACACATACAAAATAAGCCAACAGTTACGCCGATAGCAACAAACAGTAATGGCTCTTACCTGCACGAAGGCCGGAGGCAGAGTGATGGAGTAACGATGTTAATTTTTGTTCTCTGTAGTTGTGTAAACCAATCAGAGCGCAGAACGCTAATTATAACCATTAGCATATATCCTTATTCCGACCAATCACATAGAGATTGCTGATCACATTATTTGTTATGTTACAGGACCCCACCGCCCCCCGGCCCCCGCTCACCGACTCCACGCGCCCACGGCTCCACCTGCACCCCACCACCCCCCCGGCCGCCGCTCACCGACTTCACGCGCCCACGGCTCGACCAGCACCGCACCAGCGATGGCGGAGCCCAGCACCACCTGCCACCTGCACCACCTGCACCACACACCGACATGTACAGCACTTTCAATAAATTAATTAGTCACCACACTCTGTGTCTTGATTACCTGGGGTGGGCGCTGAGGCGTGACGCGCAGGTCTGCGCAGTCACTCACTCACTCTCCCGTAGTATAATATATATATATATATATAATTACTATGTATATATAATTACCATGTATATATTATTACCATGTATATATTATTACTATGTATATATTATTACTATGTATAACACTCTGGGAATTTTGTTCTAAGTTAGCAACTAAGTTGGTACCGCTGGTAATTTTTTGAGGTCATGGCCCCCTTTTTTTGGTCACGTGGTTGACCCTCTGAGTGAAGCCCCCACCTCAGCTGTGCTCCATATAACTCCATGTTAGCGGCAACAGGGTGCCGCCCCTACTCCTGTATCGTAGAGCAATGATAAAAACACCAAATTGTGCGTCTTTTTAAGCTTATTCCAATGAATAAAAAACAAAAATTTGACTTTTTCAAAAATTATATGTAAAAAAATCAAAAAAATTTGGGTACAAAACACCCCCAAAATACTCCTTAGGTTAGGGCGATCTGTCTGGTTTTCGAACTTAAATTAATAAATGCTGCTTTACACTTTTATACAAAATTTCGTCAAAATCGAACCATTTTTACGAGAGTTGTCGTGCTCACAAAGTAATCATGGTCCCGGGCCTAGGTCTTACCATGCCGACTACGGTAATAGCTTCTTCCCTATAGGGGAAATTCGCTAAAACAAAACTCTATAAGTACTATTAGTTTAAGATGGTAGACCGACGAAGCCATGGTCACACTGAAAAGGTGATATCGCCACCAACGGCTTACTACATTTAAAATAAATGTATGCGTTTCAAATTCATACAAGTTATATTAGTGGTTCATTTAGTATGTTTCTCTTTAAGTTACTGAGTGATGGATAAAAAAAGTGGTTGGGTATAATTATTCTTAGTTAAATATATAAAATGTTTTGTTATTTTTAGGATGAGATCCAAGCACATGAGCCAGCGTGACACCGACACCGAGACTGGCGTGTACGTGGCAGCGGTACTAATGTCTTGCCATTACTGTCCCAGGCCATCAGCTTAGCCTGGCTATGGTCACAGTAACCACTGCTGCCATTCTCCTTAAGACCACGTGCATTCTCATGTTTCTCTGCCATTGGGTAAGAGAAGGTCTCATTATACTAGTGGGTTTCAAGGAAAAATCCAGGAAAACGTTCTTTTACATCGTGTTTGTTTTATAAGAGAAAACTAAATTGAATACCTGAATACAATTTCTCGTTACGTTTGTATGTTTATGTAGATTTCAAGTAATTCGTAAATTTTGTTCATATTTGCATAGTGAGCAATTAAATAAGTTTATCGATCTCTGAACTTTTTTTAGAACGGTGGACGGATCCGCACGCTTCAACACTCCCATATGTAACCAAATAGTCGGCCCTAGCCAAAATGTGTTGACGTGGTGGCCTCTTGGTATAAAATTGAAATTGCCAAATCACTGTACTCTTACATATTATGATTTGCAATATTTCAGTTCAGAAAAATAAAGATACAAATAATTGTTAAAACTTGGTTTTGAGGAAAACCACTCCCTTTTGTTAAATTTTATTTATTGGTTTATCCCTTTATGTGATATCTAACAAAGTATAAAACATATAAAACACACAATAAATATTTAAAGCATTGTTAGCTAATACCCTTTTTAAGATTTTTAATTGTAAATGTTTTTTACAATTTTAATATTAGTAACCCTACTAAATAATTCATGTTTATGAAAATATTCACGGTCCCACTGTAAAATATCACTTTATTGACTGAAAGTAAAACAACATCAAAGTTCGCTATATTTTTTAAATGTAAAAATACTTTTTAATTAGGTTGTTTGTAAACTTTAATTTATAGAGTTTTCACAACTCCTAAATACATACAGAAGATTAAGCTTGAGAAGGCGATAAAATAAAAAGTGGTGAATATGTTATTTGCAGTCCATTGGGAGCGATACAAAACTCAGCTAAATGTTTAATTCGTCTATGATAATATCAGAATTACGAGGGGCACGAGGAGTGGTAAAGTAAATATCTAGTTTAGTTAATTGGTCACGAACCTGGCCGAGTGGAAAACACACTCGTCCTTAAATTTTTATGTCCGTTCCTCTTCGAGGTTTATTTATTTACTCTTTTCTTAGTTTAGCGGAGACCTTCGTTTAATAGCAAAACTGTTTATTTTTGTAAGTTTATTTCGTTGCTTGTCATTCTAACTGCTTGTTCGGGAGAAAACTTTAATGTGATATATGTTCCTTCATCATAGTTCCCTCATATTACTGGTTGCACTGTGGATGTATCTTAAGCAGGTGAGTCTGTAACCCTTCACTCTCTCATGAGAACAACCAGAACTCAGTCCTTCGCGAGTTCACGAAATTAAACTTCAACCTGGTATGCCTGTGTTCGTAGATCTGCAATTAGATCAACTTTGGCCGGGCCTTATTTGGATAGTTTAGGGTGCTTTACAAAGCACAACTGCAGTACAAGGCTAATTCTGGCTTAATGTTGTAAAAGAATAATCTATTAGGTTTATTTATTTTTCATAAAACCCAATGTCGTGCTTAACAAAATTTCACTATTCTTGTGCTATAACATAAAACATAGGTACAGTTCAGGGCACTGTGCTTGGCGTCTGGGAAAGGCGAGAAATTACTCAAATTTCTCGTAAATAAAAGCACAAACTAATGAAAATAACCAAAACACATTTTTTAAATTTAATGAATTAATTTTGCTTTATGTTGTCATAAGTATACTGCAATAATAACAGTACTAAGCCAAATAGAGGCGAAAAGTCGTTCTAGAGCATACGCTAACCAGACGCCAAGCACTGTGCCCCGAACGTAACATAGGTGACCTTTAATCAAAATAGTGAAATATTAATTACAGTAAAAACCTTTAGTGTTAGTTAATCGGATGAATACAGATTATTACGCTTGACTTTGCAGAACAACGCAAACAAGTAATTTAGTTTGAACTAAATAGTCCAGAAACTTTAACACCAAGAGTAAACAGTAATAAACAGAGCAACAGCTTTTACTAACTCAATATTCCTTAGCGAGACAGTTTATGCTGTAAAACTAAAATGAGTGGTGGACGTTAGTTTATTTACCAGCTTCGAAGGCCTTTCCTGTAACGATGTTTGGACAAGAGGGTTACTTGAAGAGAGTAACTTGACTTGTGTTTGTAGGTCTTTTACGATGATGGAATGTGTCTTCCATTGCAACAAAATGTAAACCAAAATAAAAATTGTACATAAACAAAAGTTCTTGTGATTTAATTGCGTTGAAATAAGGTGCTATGTTAAAAGTTAGGAAACTCATCTCAAACAAAAATGTTCTATGTCGGCGGTACTAATTGGTTCGTACAGGCTTACAGTTATTAGTGGATTCTCTTTGGAAAGTGAACTATTAGCATGACCCGCTCGGTGAAACTTAAGCCCGGGACCACCATAGAAGTTCCTAACGTGACCCCCTGAACACGTTTTTAGGGGTCGTTCCAAATTTTATATTTATATATAGAGAGACATATATATATATTTATATGAGTTTGCACTCTAGTGGTCACATTTTTTGTCAGATTAACTTCAAATTTCGTAGAGATGTTCCTTTCTGTAATCAGTTGGACAAGTTCGTTGGGCAAAACAATCGGAAAACTTTAAACCCCTTTTTTGGGGATTAATCTTTCAAATTTTGAGTTTTTGGGCCCATTAAGGGTTATAAAAGCCCCGGATGTAAAATTAATGCATGTAAAAAGATAGGAATTAGTGAGGTGAAAGTTTTACGCCCTCTATCGTCTTTCTAGCATAAATATTCACCGAGTTATTAAAGAAAATGTGTTTCGACTAAACACAGTACGTTGTCTTATGGGGGTCTTACAATAGAAAAGCCTGTTATTCCTTTGCTAGAGTACTTTTATCATCCCCAGCAACTCACGCCTACTTTCAAGCCAGCCTGGATCTTCTCTTAACATTATAATGCGCAAAATTTTATTCCCAGCTTTGCAGGTATATGAAACCAGGAGCATCAGAACAGCCAAAAAATCAATGTTTTCAGATTTCAATAAAAATTGGAATACATGTATGTTTTTACACAGATTTTGAGTTTTAAACGTTTTTATGTGGAAATTCACTTCCCTCACGTCAGCGTGCTGCGTGCAAACTCGTTTTATCAGAATATCAACATGTACAGTTATTTTATAGTCAACACATAATTTATCCAATTTCTCATGTTATTCTATGTGATATGGTAATTAAAGATCAAGGGTGAATAGATATTTCGATGTGTATGGTGTGAATGGAAAAACACAGCAATGTTCTTATTATGATATATTATGGATGCTTCCTCTCTTGCATTTTACTTTTGGGGCAGCTTAAGGCATTTCTTATAGAGAAAGAATTGGACAATGTAAAAGGATTTTTATTCTTTGAGTCTTTTAGTTCTATTTTATAATATTTTAGATAATTTATGTTGGATTATTTTTGCATTCGACGTTTCTAAATGCATGAGTTTGTGTTTTATAACAATACAAGCTATTTTATTTTATTTGATTGGGTTTCGTCCTACGAGGACTTAAGAGAAATTCAAGAGTTCCTTTAAAACGTTGTTGCAGGAAATTGCTGTAAATATTAATATTCTATACATTTATATAGTAACGATTTTAATTTAGATCGTAAAATATAAGGTGAAAACCATACATATATGTTCAAGAAGACTTCATGTATTAAATACTGCTAACGGATAAAAACATTTACGTCAGTTAAATCATAAGTTATAATATCTCATACACAAGGTCCTGTCTCCATTAAGATTACAAGAAACCTTTCTTGAACATTTCTATCAAAATCTCATACACAGGGTCCTGTCTCCATTAAGATTACAAGAAACCTTGCTTGAACATTCCTATCAGAAAAAATTTTTAATTTGAGTTGCATTTGTTTTGTGGTTTGAAAAATGCCTACAATGTTTTTATTTGTTATCAACGTCTAACATTTTAAATTTTAGATATTACGTCATGATTTTTTTACATAAACACAATAAGTGTACGATGGTCCTTTACCAAATTATAATTCCTAAGATACTGATTCCGGTTCGCCGAAGGGCCTGATCAAAAACTTCAAGAGGTTAATTTAAATGCCACATTCGAATTGAGATTTGACCTTAATATTTGCACTAGTTTGCAAATTTATGTTGTGATTGCATGTTTCATATCAGTCGAGTTAGAATGTACAACATAGAGTGGCTCGGTATCAGTTCCAAAGTAGGACAGCCGACGGACACGAGGCAAAGTAAGGCAGTCACTGACGGAGTGACACTGACACTGACACAGCGATGTGGATCTATAAGATATCTTTAACATATGTCGTACAAGACCGTATACTAGACCCGAGGTAATGTAAGGAACTTCGGCTGACGGAGTGAGAGCGTGACGCTGACTCAGCGATGTGGATCTAGCATATATCTTCAACATCTATCATGCAAGAACGTATACGGGACACGGGATAATGTAAGGCACTTTGGCTGACGAAGTGAGAGCGTGACACTGACTCAGCGATGTGGATCTATAAGATCTCTTTAACATATGTCGTACAAGACCGTATACTAGACCCGAGGTAATGTAAGGAACTTCGGCTGACGGAGTGAAAGCGTGACACTGACTCAGCGATGTGGATCTATCATATATCTTCAACATCTATCATGCAAGAACGTATACGGGACACGGGGTAATGTAAGGCACTTTGGCTGACGGAGTGAAAGCGTGACACTGACTCAGCGATGTGGATCTATCATATATCTTCAACATCTATCATGCAAGACCGTATACGGGACACGGGGTAATGTAAGGCACGTTGGCTGACGGAGTACAAGTCGTGGTCTTGTACGACTGATGTTGAAGAGATCTGATGGATCCACATCGCTGAGTCAGTGTCACGCTCTCACTCCGTCAGCCAAAGTGCCTTACATTACCCCGTGTCCCGTATACGTTCTTGCATGATAGATGTTGAAGATATATGCTAGATCCACATCGCTGAGTCAGTGTCACGCTCTCACTCCGTCAGCCAAAGTGCCTTACATTACCCCGTGTCCCGTATACGTTCTTGCATGATAGATGTTGAAGATATATGCTAGATCCAAATCGCTGAGTCAGTGTCACGCTTTCACTCCGTCAGTATACGGGACAAGGGGGTAATGTAAGGCACTTTAGCTCACGGAGTGAGATTGTGACACTGACTCAGCGATATGGATCTATCAGATCTCTTTAACATCTGTCGTGCAATACCGTATACGGGATACGAGATAACGTAAAACAGTGTGAATAACGGAGTTATATCGCGACACTGACTCAGCGATATGGTTATATCGGATCTCTTCAACATCTTTCGTGCAACATCATAAACCTAGTCCTATTGTGTTACACCTTATTCCTCAATCAGTATCTTAATTTAAGAAAACTTGTTATTTAGTCTAATGATGTTTTGAAACATATATAATAATAGCGTGTAGTGTCGACGTGCAACCACATATTCAGGGTAAACTACTGTAAGTAGAGTGGTCAGTTTGGTATCAATAGATTCCCCTTAGCCCAAGAATGAAGGAAAAAATACGATATCCTAAATTCACTCAGTTATAAGTTTTTAATTGGCAAGAAAGACTGTATTTTGTAATGATAATTTTGTTTACCGAGCCATGTGTTCTCTACTTTGCATCTAAATTCAATACAACAGCTGAGTAAAGTTAATGTTGATTTTGTAAACGAAGCAGACGACTATTCTTAATTAAATTTAGATTTTTGGATTGAAATTTACATGCAGTAAGGAACAAAATTCTATGCTGAATGGGAATAGAGTTTATAATATTAATATATAAAATCTAAATACTAATGACTGACTGACCTATCACGAAATCTCCATATATATGAGGCCTACATAGCTGAAATTTGACATATGGGTTCCGCTTTGATGCTTGCTAAGAAACAGTATTACAAAATTCCCCCTGTGTTTCGCCCCGTTGTGTCCCAAAGTTACTATGTATTCCTTATGGACACTCATTTTGGTTTGAGCTGATTAAAATTCTAACAGCTTGATTCGTATTAGCTCCATGGGCTAACAACATATTGAACATATTGAAGCACACACAACTATCATAGTTTACACGGGCGAAGCTGCAACGGGCCGGCTAGTACACTAGACATAAACGTGTCAGCAAAGATCAATTCATATTTATGTATTCTAATATTTCTATCTCTATTTCAGGTTTTTTACTTTTACTCTTGGGGCAAAATTGTGTTTTATCACTGATAATGGAACCAGAAGTAGATTATTTTCCCTTGATAAATCCTGGGTCTCAGAAAATATGACAGCATGGTGGCATTCTAGCGGTTCATAGCTGGAACTGTAGTTTTTTAGGTAGTTTTTGTAGTTTTGATTAGAAATAAATCAAAAGCTTTTTGTAAACAACGATGGTAGACATTGTTCTCTCGAAAGTGCGATTTGTTTATGAGTCTAACATATATACAGCCGCATGTGTAACTCACTGACTGACTGACTGACTGAGGTATACGAATTCTAGACCACTTCTAGAAAAGCTATCGACGTGAAATTTTGCATGCAGGTAGATTTAACCTTGTAACCCCCAGAAAAATTGCCAAAACTCACAATTTTTAATTATTAAATATTTTTAAAAGAATATTTTAAAATATATTAGTTACGTAGACTACGTTACCGACATGCATTATTTCGATATTGTAACCGTTTTAGTAATTTAGTTTACAGAAATCTAAATCGGCTTTCTCGAGTAAGCGTTATGTGGCAATCCAGTCACAAAAAATGTGTTTCTTATTAAATATTAATAATTTTAAACTTAACTAAATATGTTTACATAAACTCATGATTGCTCAACATCGAAACATATAAGTTAGGTTCTCCCTGGTAAGAAAAATTGTTGTTTCAACCACACCCTTTGATGATGTTTCGTCCAGTTTAAACGTATTTTTGGTAGTCATGGTATTTTCTTGCGTTACCCGCGGATCAGTTTACTAGGCCTAGGGTTATTCTCAACTACGCGCAGTGCATGGCGAATTCTGCTTGTGCTTGGGGGTGAGTGGTGCCATAAATTAAACGTACTCCTTAGGTATAAGCTTAATCTATGGTTGTGCGTGTGCGCCATTGACGAGATTCTCGAAGCTTGCGACCAGTTGTATACGATCTCGGTGTAACTGACTCAGTTATACGAATCTTACCCCACTTCTAGATGAACTAACCAGGGAGTGACATTTTGTCCACTATTGCCTTGGCCACTTACGGATGAGCTAGGAACGTGACTTTTGGCATACAGTGTAGCTTGTAACTCCCAATGTTTAATTACTAACCTTAACAAAAATATAGAAATCTATGAGTACGTAAACTACGTTATTTAAATGCATTATTTGGATTTCAAAATGTTTTCGGTAATATCGGTAATGTAGTATGCAGCTTATGCTGTAGTACATTTTAACTCTTTTAATATTAAACCTATTATTTTTCTATTAGACCTATTTATTTTTAAACATTTCAAAAGAATTGGTAGTCACTAAACTATGTTCTAACTTAAGATGGTAACTGATGGTTTTATCCTTTAAGACTATTTATTCTATTTCATTATATATTCTATTCTATTTTCATTATTCACAAGCCCTTAATAATATATGGGTGCATATACCTATACAGTACACACAATACGTCTGCATGCCAGGGCCAACAACAGTCATAGAAACAATTTTATTTATTATAACCCATAAGAAATGTCTAAATTGTTGTGGATTTTTTGGTCTTTTGGTCATAACAGGTGGGAAAAGCCCCACTTGAATTAGGTTATATTTTTTACAGATTACTTTTATTCGGCACGAACATAATATTTTATGTTATTATAGTGTTTTTCCCTTTAACAACACAAATTTGTTCAAATAAGGACAGTTAAAAGTAAGGATTTAAATTATTTCACGCACTTGCATAGTGTCTGGTGGCGTAACAAATTGCATACGATGTAGCCTTAAACTGTAACCTGGAATATCATCATTTCATATCCGATTTCTGAATACTATGACCTATACGTAGTATGCAGCATGCATATGAACAATTTGTATGATTTAACCCTCTATAAGAAAGCTAAGCCTTAAAATTTGTGTACTTTTAATACATTTACCTTATTAAATAGATCCTTGAGGAACTCTGTATTTTATTTATTCAAGTTGTATGACGATTTTTAAAATGTTTACTGGTAATTTATTTATTTCTTTGTTTTATTTCCACATATTCTGCATGGTTTTCAGGATTAGTTTTGACCGAATTTAGAGAATTTTCAAGGTTTCAGGTTCTGAAATCGTGTTCTACTTCAATATTGATCTGAGAGGCCTAATGTTTTGCACATAATATTTGCAGATTTCACTATATGAACTACAGATTAAAGGTTTTTGTACGATTTTTTAATTACGTACATAAACTACAACTTATTGATGGTTACCACATTTCCTAGGTTTTTAGTTGTTTGTGATGATTTTAACCCTTGGAACTTAAACAAAAATATATTTTATAAATCTTGTTTGACAGAAGAAGAGTTGTATTTTGGTACAACTAGATTTTTCAAATTTCGGCATATTTTCGAGATTTTGTGGTGGTGTTTTATTTTGTATCATGTTAATATAATTGATGAAGGCCTAATATTGGGCACGACGTATGTCTTAGTAAATAACAGCAGTAATTTGACCAGTCTTGATTAATTAAACCTGTCGGAAAATCAAAAACTGTAAATATCTTAAATTTGACCATTTTCTTCGTATAAGTAGTAATGCTATGATGGTTCTATGCCAATTGACATGCACGTGACACCATTTATACTTGAGCTATGAACTTGATATTTAGCATGGTGGTGTTTTTCACCTATTAACCCCAGAGAAAATTTCCAAATTTTACTTTTGTCAGTTTAAAGTAATAAAAATTAATAATGGCAAATTAAATTAAAAAAGTGTTGTTTTATTTGAGTTCTAGCGGCCAAACAGATTGTCCTATAAAAAACGGAGACTACCACGTCCCACGGGTTTTAGGCGATCTACAATTTTCTTCCTATGACTTTTTGCCGTATCTCGACCCCTTAACCCTTAGATAGCGCTATATTTGTTAAATTTCATGATTTTTACGTGGTTTTCAATGGTTTGCCGTTCTAATACAGAACTTAGAGGCCTAGTAATTGGCACAAAATATTCCTATATTACAATTAATTAGTATTTAGAACCAGTCATACGCCCAGATTATATCACTTAAACACCCGAAAGAAAAAAAGAGACTTCGAACTTTTGTAAATTTATTTCTGTTTTTAGGTGTATTTTTTATGTAGCGCTCCAGGAAGGGTAAAAACCCTTATAAATAATGTTATATTTGTTGCAGAATGCTTATTGTTGACCAAATACACAGCAATTTGGGTTTTTAACTTTATTTTCCCCCCTTAAAAGGTTTAGGCGACGTCCTATAAAGGCTATATCACAAAATCCAGTGTAGGGTTTCAATTTTCTTTCCAAGGTAATAAATGGAGACTTAAAATTTAACATACAATACGACCTGGGGGCGAAGCCCCCCACAGGGGTCTGGGGGCGGAGCCCCCAGCGAGCGAAGCGAGTATATATATACGATTAAAGATAGGAAAGGTTATGTTATATCGATGGTAAAAATGCGAAGGTAAAATAAACCACACCACATTTGTGAAGGTTAAGACAATTTATGTAATCCAGTAAACTACTATATTTAATAATTACCAGTAATAATTTAAACTATATTTCGGTTAAATATTTTAAGCTCAAAATTCCAATTCAGTTTTTTTATCTGACAATTTAGTTTGATTTCGATTTTATGCGCTATAATGGATGAAATTGGGTGAAACTGGATGATACTCTGGGAAGAAATTGTAGTTCAAGGGATAAAAAAACTATGGGCCTACCCTATTAACATTGAATACATACATATTATTTATTTAAGTTTAGCTAATTACGCCATTTTCTTGGTCTGTATTTAGCTAGTTTGTAAAATAATATGGTAAATATGGCGATATTTTGGTAAATATGTAGACTGAATTTATATTTTAGTTTTAAAAACAAATAAAGTAGTTAGGTTAAATTTTTTTAATGTGATCCCGATGAACAAACTTTTTAATATTTAATAACATTTAACTAAAGTTTTTAAGGACAAAATTTTGCTTAAAGTGAAACTAAAATGAATCTGATAAATTATCCAAAACTAAACTAATGTAACATCAAAGTTTAAACTAAACCATTGAGAATCCTGTTTGGGCAATTTTGCGTGCTGGCGTAATAAATCTTCCAAAGACACTTTTAAATATTTACACGTCCTAATGAATATTTTAATATGCCACATGTTGGGGCTTTATTAATAACGTCTTTAAATGTTGCACGGGAGATTCCCATTTTATTACATGGAATTACAAATTACCGTTTTATATATAGGTTTTAAAGAGTAATTTTTAAGCCTCTAAATTTATTTCATAACTAATGATCAATATTTCTTTAGTCCTTTAAGCCAGTAATTTTTGACGGGCTAATAACAGATAGTATGATTAATAAATCATAGAACAAAATTTGTACAGTACAAAATTGTTGGAATAGAACAGAAAAGTAAATGAGCTTGTAACCTACATATAACTTAATTGATTTCATGGAATTGCCAATAAAGGTAGTGTAGACTCCTGGGTTTATTAATAAAAAAATAATTCACAGGCATTATTAGTAAGGTTACGTAAAATCCACCGCGCTATATTGGAAAGTGATGACCTGAACCTCAGTTTTTACTTCGAGACAATGTTGCATCTGATGTTAACTTGACAGATTTCCTTATACTTTCAAGGAAATCCTTTCCGGTAGACAGTGTCAGCTATTCAAGTTGTGTTAAATAAATGTATAAAATATGACCTATTTTAGATGATCCTTAGATGCTTTTTAGAATTTATCATTTATGAGATTAAAAAGTCAATAACGAATATTTTATTTATTGTGAGAAATTTTTCATACCACAGATCCAAATCATTTATCAACATACACATACATCTTTAGTGTAACGTTATGGAAATAACAAGTATTATTTGAGACATTTAAAGATATTTATTTTACTTATTTTGCACCGCTTTTTTAGAACCACTATTTGAATCCGCTGTAGTGACAATAATGTACAAGTAAGTTAAACTGTTAATAATATATCACTGTCTTTTGGATAAAAGAGTTGTGAGCGGCATATCAAATCTTAGTCGGTAGACCTGTTTAGATGTGTTTCCATAAAATCTATTTTGATATGTGATAGTGTAGCAACAGTTAATCAGGGTTTAGTTCATCACTAAAGGCCAAAACTATTCAATTCATGTTCACTGATTATAACCGAGGAAGACTTAGTGTAGTTAAAAATAGTTAAATAGTTGCCATAATTATTATCATACAACTTATTGGCATCAATGTTACATAAAGCTTTTAGTAATAATTTGGTCAATCGCTGCAATCGAAGTTTTAAAAATAAATAAATAGTGTAATATTTGCAATAAGTTATATCGTTACACAATAGTTAATACTTCCTGTGACCTGTATTAACTTCCTTTATATTAAACAAATTGAGGATTTTAAGATATTTAAGAAAGAATTGAAGAAATACCTGCTGCCAAAACCCCTTTATTTACTTAATAAATTATTTATGAAAATGATCGTTGAATTCATTTTATTTTATTTATATTAACAGACATGTTCTTGTTTTATTATTTAAATCAATGCTACCATTCTTGTACAACATATGTACTATTTTTTGAATAATAATTGTTGACTATTGTAAATTGAAAATTAATAAAGATTAAAAATTACATAAGTTGCACACATTTGTACGCCATTTCTTTGAAAACAAATATTAATATATATTTTTTCTTATACATAATAAAGGTTAACACTCAAGTATGTCAGTGTTTCACTTTAAACTGTAGCTTCCTACGGAGGAGAAACATTGATTTCCGCTTAGTTTAATCACCTGTTACAAACACGCTCGCACGACATATTCACACACGCATTCTCCTTTCGCCCTATAATACCTTGGTGATTTAAGAGTGTATAAATTAATTATGTTTCCCTACAAATATTATAGATTATATAGCAAATGTCTTATATTTTTAAATAAAGGGAAAATGTTACTGAATCAAATTCATGTTTAAAATAGATGTTTTAATTACACATGTTTTCATATTTAATGGTTGACACTCCTCCACTCCGGATTAAGATAATCAACTCTCCAATAACCTAACGCGATCATGAAACTCACTGTGTAAAATGTCTGTTAATGTTAAATGATCTTTCAGTTTGACTGAATTTAAAAAGATATTGGATCGCTTACAATATACTCTTCACAATATTTTATAAGGCAATCCGTGACGTAATTTCCATCCGTCAAGTGATCCATTCAAGTAATTCATTTACCACTTGACAACTCTCCCACCTACGAAAACAAATCATTCAACCTGGGTTTACCCTTGCGATTCCCCCATTCCGTCCTATTGAGTGACATGCTGATTTAGAAAGTTTATAGACTTTTCTTACGTCAAAAACTTATTAAAGTATTTCTGTTCAAATTTCATAAACTCTATTTAAATTTGTTAATACTTAAATCATTTTCCACTTAAGATTTTAACTAGTAACTTAAAAATGCTTTTGATTGTCAGGTGATATTTTGCATCCTCTAATAGGTGTTTACAGGGCAGCTAGTGTCAAGGTATTATTGGCTGAGTAGCACTCTTTTTAGCGTGGTCTCTTCAAAGTTCTCCAAATCGATCTTGAGAAAAATATAACATTTTGTAAAGGTTCGATGATGAAACCAGCTGCCGTTGGGCATTGGGCTATTAATTAATGATTTATGGCTAAAAAGGCAGTCGGCTTTAGTCAGTAAAAAGACTTCGCAAGGCATCTCACCCATTCTACACCCATCACTCATTCACATTCGCCTTAAAATGCGCCCTGGTTGCGTCGGCGTTTTACAGAGAGATTAAGGTAAAACATTGAACTTGTATTGGGAGTTCATTAGAAATCTCCTTTGCTAGGCTCAAAAACTGTCACCATTCACTTTGAATTTGTATAATGAAAATAAATTCAGTTTAATCCATTGTAATTTCTTTTTCAATGAAACGCTTTAAATTCAATTATTTATTTCGCTCCTTGAGGGTAAATGAATTAAACTATTAAGGAGTGATATGATGATTTAATAAAGAGTATTTCTATTTGAAGTTGTCTTTTTTCAAATACAATAGTTAGCATTTTCAATTTGTAGTACTCGTAGCCATTCGGCTGACTGTTTTGCGGCCCAAATTTACGACTCCCCAGACTCCCATCAGGCAAATGCTCGCTTGACCTTTGACTGGATTTTAGGATACAACATTATTTTACTAAGTTCCCAGGATGGATTTGAAAATTGTATGCTATTTATTTTATGGTAAATGTCAAGGCACTAATCCCCTCCCGTCATCTTTAACCACTTGTTTTCATTTCACTTTATGACAATTACACGGTGTTTTAGATTTTTATCGTAAATGGACTTTCTAATGCTACTATGGCCCATGATCTCTTTATAAATACAGACATGTTTTAAATTACCTTATTTTCCTAAATATTTCTACGAAAATACTTGTTCTTGTCCTATTTAGGTGGTCGGTACAGCGGGATTCACTGTATGTTAGTGTTGTTTGTTTAATGCACTGTGTGTTTTTAAACTTCGACATCCTCATGTGAGGAAACTACCAATCGGCCTGATGATTAAGGATATAATCTCGAAGCCGGACGCTTAAAAAGGACAGGAAAATGGATCATTAACGGATATAAGATAATTAAAACAGTTTCAGTAAATGTCTTTATGGAGTTTTTGGGGTTGGCAATGGTCAATATTGAATTAACACTGCACACGGCCCCTAACAATTGGTCCGCATTTGATGTTTGTAAGAACCCAGTTAAACTATACAGTAGCTGTAAACACACTCAATTTGTCGCATTTTACATTTGCTCTATTAGTTTAATCAAATCAAATCAAATCAAATCAAAATCATTTTATTGCCTTAGACTATATACATAGCATAGACAACAAGTCAAAATACGTTACATTGTGTAACTGCTTAAAATAAAACCAATAACCAAACAGAAATAATAACTAAAAACATTTGAAATTAAATTACAAAATTGTCATTGAAAAAATCATGGACACTGTAATATTCCTTATTTATGAGAAAAATCTTTGTCTGACGTCTAAATATAGTAACATCTGATTCCTGATTTAAGTGTATGGGCAAAGAGTTGAACAGTTTTATAGATGAGAAGTATGTTTTTTTTTCAAAATGAGTTGTGTTATGGCGTGGAATGGAAAGGGAAAGATTGTTTCTGAAGCTATAACGTGTATTTTGATTACAAGACTGAAATAACTCCTTGTTTCTTACCAAAAATTTTAAATATTCCGAAATATACAAGCAAGGGAAAGTCAGCATATTGTTATAAGAAAAAACTGCCCTGCATGATTCAGACATTTTCATTTAAAAAATCATCCGAAGCGTCTTCTTTTGACAACGAAACACTTGCTTATGCTTCTCTGTTTCGAATTTCCAAATGACCACCCCGTATGCCATATGGGGGAGAAAAAAACCATAATAAAGTGACAACAGAACTTCTCTATTTGAAAAATTCCAAACGACGGAGGATAAACAAACAACTGCTCAGCTTACTACAAACCTTAGCAATGTGAAAATAAAAATTAAGACGGGAGTCATTGACAAGCCCCAAAAAGTTTGTTTGCTGACTTGACTCAATTTCAATATCACCAATCGTCGCAATGGATTTAGTAAATATTCCATCAAGGTCTTCCAATTTAAATCAATAAACTGTGTTTTATCAGTATTTACAAGAAGGCTATTTTCGCTGAACCACTGTAACAGTTGACTACACTTAATGAAAGAATCGACCTCAAGAAAGCTTCTACATTTGTTAGAAATACTAAGGGAAGTGTCGTCAGCGAACAAACAAAAAGAACAAACATAAACCAACGCCAGGGACAATATGCCACAGAGACACTGCTGGCAATATCATTAATGAAACATAAAAAGGATTGGTCCAAGGACCGATCCTTGCGGAACCCCGGAGCTGACGATAATTTCCTCTGACTGATGTTTACTAAGACAACCACCCTTATCAATGTAGGTGATCTCCACAGTCTGTGATCTTCCAATGAGAAACGAAGACGCCCAAACAATTTCTCTTCCTCTAATGCCAAGATGGTTAAGTTTTTCTATGAGCAGTTTATGGTTCACCATATTAAACGCTTTACTAAGATCGAGAAATACACCAAAAACACTCTCCCTGTTATCCAGAGCCTGGAAACATTAAAGATAAAACTAAACATAGCATCAACTGTTGAGAAATGTTTCCTGAACCCAAATTGTTTATCAAAAAGGACATTGTTGGAAATTAAAAATGGATAAAGGCGGTTCAATTAAAGTTTTTCAAGAATCTTTGAAAATGTTGAGGTAAGAGAAATTGGTCTAAAGTTTTTTAGAAGATTAGGATTTACTTTTTAAGCAAAGGTTTGACAACTGCTGATTTAAGACATGAAGGAAATAAACCTTCCTCAAAGGTTAGATTTGAAAGATACGCCAGTGGATAAGCAACAGACTCAGATATCTCCTTTACAATTTTGGAAGAGATACCACCTTTTCCAGCCGAATTACTCATTCTAAGTGAGTTAATGACACTGATGACCTCTTCACAAGTAGTAGGTTGTAAATACAGAGAGGAACAACATCCTGGTATCAATAATGCAATTTTTTTATTCCAACAAACTATTCGTAAATCTAAGAGCGATTTCTATTGGCATGAAATGTTTCTGTGTTGTAATAAATGAAGAAAAATTATAATGAGAATGGAGGTAATGTTAGGATGAGCTCAAAGGCTGAAATCAGTTTATCTGTGACATATGAGGGAGCGGCCAATGAAGTGTGCGAGTAAGAAGGGAGAAAAACTACATTTCCTGCAATCCGTTACTCTTCGTCATTACTGGAGATAAAAGACGCTTCCGTTATTCGTCACGACTGTCATCAAACGTTCCTCGAATGTAACTATCTTAACCCGTAAACTGTTAAACCTTTCTCCTGCAAACTTAAACTAATTGAAAATAAATTAATTGGGTTTGTTTTATTAAAATTGTTACTGGAATTGAATTGTTATAAATTCTAGAATTTTTACTAACACGAATCTTTACTTAAGAGTTTTTGCTGGGTCCAGCAACCATTTGCGGTGTTGAATATAATCGTAAGGGATTCCTGCACGAAGGGTTTTTCGGTCTAACTAGTTTTATACATTTACAGATGAAACTCCTTTAACCATCATTATATCTTAACTCCATATTATAATATCATGTATCTTAGTAAAACTGTTATAAAACATATAAATAAAGTTCACGGATTATGTTGTTCGTTGCATAAGTTGTTACTTTACAAATTCCCACAAAAGCCATTCGTATTACCATTACTGTTAAATCAAGTAAACTTTGTAAAAATAAATACAACGTACATAAACGAACGAAAAACTAAGTGTGTACTTCAAGATTAGCATTATTTCGCTTTTAATATGAGATGCTGATTTATTAAAGAGGGTTCGATTAAAAACACGTTTTTGTCTTCCAACAGAATTGTAATTTTGAAACTTCAATAAAAAACCACACTTAAGTAGTAACAAGGATTAAAATAAAAAACCCAGACATCGTAAAAAATATCCAGTTGAACATGATAAATAATATATTAGCCATTTGAAATGTGAGCTGTACGATCCAGACATGGTGGACGTTGACGTGCGGCATAATAAATTCACTACAAGCCTCAATTTTTCTAGAGGCTACGATGAGGAAACCAAGTTTTAATTCTTCAAAAACTCGTAACACAAAGGTATTATAATCACTTAATACTCCTTTTAAACCTAATAGTAATGACGTTTTATGTTATAATCTTTTAAAGATATTACTAGATAATTTGAAAATAAATAAGTAGCTGTCACAGGATGAGTAAAGTTTTTCATTTTGACAGATCTTGTCGATCATGAAAATAAATTATTTGGAGGCGTTCTGTCTATTTACAGTCCTAAACCTGAACATTGGATTTAGCGATAAAGTAGTGACAATGCAATTTCACTAATATGCTACACAATAAAGCGGGAAACCTTCCTATTTGTCAAGAGTACAAAAACTGAATTTTAAAACGTTCAAACAAAATTAAACCTATAGTTCATATAGTACCTACAGCCCGCGAGCCACAAAACATGAATCATATTTAGATCAATTTTAAGTATAACCATTATAGTCAATGGTATAACTAACTTAAACTCAAAGTTTATTCCTAACTTCTCTGATATTATGTATTTACCGTTAAAGACACTAAGAGAGAAAAATATACTGTAAAATTGAACGTCTTCTGAGTATATTTTTCTGTATTTATTTCTGTAGTATTCTGAGGCGAAGAACAACAATAACAAATATTTTTTTTCAATTTGTATAATAGTACAATTTGACTAATATATAATTGAGACAGATGACGCATCATGGACTGTGCAATATTGCATCACTATCCCAATGCAGATGAGAAGCCAATTGCTTATGCTTCAGAAAGTTTCATTAAAATCGAACACATCTATTCCCAAATAGAACGAGAGGCCTTATGTTTGTTCTATGCAATAAAAAAGTTACTTTTTGCTTTTGTGGTTTCCATTTTCCGATTCAAACTGATCATCGATCTTTATATCCATATTGGATCATCTAAGGGAGTATTACTGGCTACAGATTATAAAAGTGGACTTTATTTTTGAGGAATTTAACTCAAGTGTAGAGCATTTTTCTTTGAAAAGGTTCCTTGTTTTCTTCTGAAGAACATTTTGAATATGATTAGTTGGTCTTGATTACAGCAATTGGATATTTTCAGGTGACTTCGAGTCACAACCAACTACGGGCAAACAAATAAACGAAGAAACAGTATACCATCTAAGATTGTATCAAACTGTTGGCAAAACATTACTAGCTCCATTGCTTTAAAATCATATAAAGTAAGCAAAATTAGTTACCTAAACAAGAATGCTGTCGAGTATTCGGAGTTAGAACCACAGTCTTGAGCATCCATGACACTCATTAAGAAATGGTTAAAATTAAAGTGTTGGCGCAAGAGCGTTGGTGGTCCTTATGTACAACAACATAGAATAAATAGCTAGAACTTTGCAATTCGTATGCTGGAAGAAAAGACCCTTGAACTTGTATCCACACTGACTGCTGGATCTTTGTTTCTACAGTATTTTACTATTGGTTTGAGATGCTTATTCATACATGGTTCAATTACGACTACTGTAACAGTCAAACGGGTAAAACTAGTGTTATGACGGTATGGGATCTCCAATAGATAGTAACCGTCAATGGATTATGCTTTACATCGTTGGCGTTTGATAAAGCTCTTGGTATTGATCATTAGACCACTCCACCTCACCAACCACATTCTACTGGCAGATTGAGAAATAGGTCATTACTATGAAGAACGCTCTGAAAAAACGTTGTCACGAAGTGTCACCAAAAGGACTGGAGGCAGATTCACGTCTCGTTTTTATCTTCTGTAATGCATATTATTAAAAACTAAATCCATTCCGTGATCGACAGGCTGTTTGTCGAACTTAAAATCAAAACATTGCAAGTGCGAGTGAAATGACTGTGTACTCCACTTATCCACTTCTCACATATTCCAACTTATATATTTATTACTTAATGTGTATTACATTGTCATTATGTATTATATTTATCAATTTCTTATGTATTTTAATACACTAATTCTATTGCAATATTTCACAAATATTTAAAATACAAATCCATGGAAAAACTTAATTGTTATAATTCCAAAAAAAGATGTATGATATTTTATATTGATAGGTAAACGTAAACAAACTGGCACTTAAACTGCCTTGAAACTCTCAATATTTGAACAAGAAATGTGTAGTTCCCGGTACAACAAGATCGGCCACTCAATGTTACGACCTCCATGTCCCTGCTATTGACGTCCACAGCAACGACCCATTTATCTGCAGGAAATACTGAGAGTAACGGGATTTTCAGGAAATGTCGTTTTCCTCTTCTCTGAATATTTCACTTATTGACCATTCACTGACACGTCATAAACAAATTGATCTTAACTTTCTTAGCTGAGCATTTTTAACCTCAAGTTTATAACAGTATTCAATATTAGATTATCATATAGTGTAAAATATTTTTGAGTAGTTTAGAAAATCGTAGACTATTCAATAGTCCGTTGATTAAACGAATCTCTTTCACCATCCTGGAATAAACGTCCGATTTAGTAAACGTGTTTATTTAGCATATTTTAGTGGAAATATTTTAACACGGGCAAAAATATTCAATATAATTTATTATATATAATATATTTAATAAGCACGGGCATGCTTTTAATATTTGATATTAAACTAGCAAGAACATCTTTAGCATTGACTGTAAATGCAAAACATAACAACACAAAGGTTTTGAAATTCTCCTGGCTACTCTTATGGGACTTAGTTTGTCAAAATCCTCTGGCAAATTATATCCTCTGGACATTGAGATGAATATGCAAAGATTTAAGGAGTTTTGACAGCTTTCCCTAAAATCGTTTATGTGCTCTATTAGCAAAAATTTCATTGGTGTTAAAATAAAAAAAATTATGCAATTCTCTCCATACGTTTGAAAAAACAACATTAAATGTATGACTCTTAAATCCTGGAATCACAGTATATTTGTAGAATATTGTATATTTTTGGATTGTCAAAACAAACCTTAAACAATGAGGCCATGGACATTTTGTAAGAACTAAAGTTAAAAATATGTGGGCCTTTATATGAGTTCAAATTTTAGTTTTCTTTTTGGTTCAATTTAAATTGTTAAAATGATTTTAAAATCATCGGTTAGGTACTGTGTCACGGTACAGTGAAATCACTTAAAAATTGCTAATGTAAAGCAAATAAAATGGGTTTTTCTTAACATTATCCTCTATTTTATTAACATTATGTATAATTAAGATGTTTTAATATAGATGAGCCTGGCTTTAATTACTTAAATTATCGGTTTACGCTTAGTAAGACAACGTTCACTGATTATAACTGAAAGAGTTGGTGCTCAACTGCCAAAAATAATCAATTTCAACTATGCGAATCACGAGCTGGTCCCATTTGGTACATTGAGGTCACTTCTATTAAGCAGCTCAGGACATTCAATTGATCCATTAAACAGCTTGGATAAAAAAGAAGGTTTTATCGCTTTCTATTTTTCTTTTTAGCCAGCGTTGGAATGTTGAAAACAAGACCAACGGGTACATCTCTGAAAAGCTGAGCTCATCGAACACATATAATTTGAAAAATATGTGTTTGATTCTTTAAATTGTGCAAAAACTATTTAATTTCAGTTTCACATAAATCTTAATTACTAGTTTCTAGGTACGGGGTGTAATAAAAGACGTCTAACAACACTTAAGATATATTTACACTTATACTGATTCACATACAGACGGTAAACATATATAAAAGATGGAACTAGGCTATCAGTTTCGACCAGACACACCAGTCATCATCAGGCCAATGATTGAAGAATTGACGACGGATTTACGTTAGTAACCGGTTATAGTTAATCATCTCGATTCAGGAGGCATACATCATGAAAAAATGTGTATTTCCACTTCATTTTGATTTGCCTCCGGATCACTGATCGAATTAAACTTCACTAATCATTTATTTCCCGTAGCTGCAGTACCGTGAAAAAAAGGTTTTTGTATGGCCATGTTAATGTTTTTGTGTATGTTCGCCTGTTCGTCCGTCTGTGTGTTTTATGTAGTTGTTTCAAGACTATTTGACGACCTCCTTGGAGTGAAATTTTACGCCTTCTTAGCTCGAGAATGACCCTATAGTCGGGTCGAAATCGGTCGCCCAAATACAGCGACGTGGATCACATGACAGTTTTAAAGTAATTAATCTCTTGATATAATGTGTATTTCCATATTGCTTGTGTCATTATTTTTTTTTAATGAGTGGGAAATTGCATGGTTGACACTGTGAAATACGAGTACAAACAGTTGAAAATAAATAATATAAAGTTAAAATTAACTCACTTGTCTGAATACGCTAATCAAACATTTACCTTAAACCTACTCCTAACAAGGGCTGGACTTAATAACTAATAACTTATAAATAACAGTGTAGTTATAGTTGACCATTTTCAGCAACTGTTGTCTCTCTATTGCAATTGCTTGAAATTACTAGAATCACATTTCAAGTCTGTTTGCAGGTACTTTCTCCTTGGTTATTATTTCATTGCACGTCAACTGCTTACCTAGGGACTTAAGATATCAATATCTTAAGATAATCAATTTCTACAAGGCCGTGCAAAACGTTTGCATCCTTTAATATTAAAATCTATGATACAAACAAATGAATGCGAAGAAGACAAACAAATTATACACTAAACTTAAGAACACAATTATAATTTAGAAAGTAAATAAATGCAATTGAAAAACATTCTAAACGATTGATTGGAATACTTAAAAAAAGTTTGTTATCAGCTGTTGCACCTGAATAATCTCATTTGAGACAGTATTCCCAATTTAAATATCTTTAAAAAAGGCGATTTTTAAGTAAGTGGTTTCGCTAAGAAAACAGTACCTGGAGGCCAAGCTTTGCTCGGGGAAGGTCAGTCATTTTGTATAGATGACTTGGAATAATTTTCCACAACGAACCCCTACTAACGAGCAAATTTACTTATCCTATTTTCTTCTCGTCTGCATCTTTAAAGTCACTCCAGTTGCTATTATAGCTCAGTGGATATTTAATTCATTTGGCTATGACGTGTAGTCTATATGTAATCTTCATTCAATGGTTTCAGTCACTGCTCTCAGGAAACCTCATGATAATACAATGTATTTAAACTGCAAGAGTAATAATTTGACTGTTCATTGATTGATAACAGCAGTTATGATTCTTTTGTTTTGATTTTAAACTCCATAAGCCCAATAAGTCTATTCTTGATGAAATTCTGTGTAATCATGGAAGGCAGCATCTATTTTCATGAGTTCGAAAACAAAAAAAAACTCATGCGGTGGGAGGGTTGTACCCCAAAAATGGGTTAATTGAGCTCTTTACACCTAATTCTTTTTAAACCCAAACTTAGTTTGCACCATTGAATTCAGCAAAAAAACAACAAAAAATATAAATTATAATATTTATAATGAAACATAATTTATAAAATTATATCTTTAACATTTTACAAGGACACAACAACTTCAATTTATGATTTTCTAGTAATCGCTTTCCTATGTAAACAAACAAAATATCACAACATTCAACATTTATCTCACGAAATTAGCCAGCATATCGGAATTTTTATACAGTAGTATATTTTAATACCCCCACTTGCTAATGTGTTGTATGGTTGTGATCATTCAAAAAGACCTAGTCTTGTTTCAACTGTAATCAACATTTGTCTCTTGATTGGTTTCGTGCAACTGCCAGCAATATTTTCTTCAGATGGAACAAATATGAAGTTAAGGGATTTGTTTTTGACTAAATCTCGTAGGAAATAATACTTTATGTTAATGTGTTTGCTTCTGTTTGACGTTTTCTGGTTTTTAGTCTTCCATAATCCCTGATTGTCAACTAAGATGCTTTGAGGTTTTTTAAGAAAACATGTCAGATTTAGTTCCGTCAGAAGACTTTAATCCAGAGTACTTCCTTTGCCCCTTCACACATTGCGATGTATTTTGCTTCAGTCGAGGAAAGACCAGTGCACCTTTTTTCCTGCTACACCGTGAGACTGCTGCCCCTGCAAGTACGACTATGTAACCACTGAATGATTTCCGATCTGCATAATCACTTCCCCAATCTGCAACGTTTCCCAAGTTTAACGTATCTCCTGTCTTCTTAAAGGTCAACTTGTAGTTGTAGGTTCCTTTTAACTACCAGAGTATGTGTTTTACTACCCTCCAATAGTTCATCTAAGTTATTTTCATTGAACCGACTCATGAACGTAGAAGGGTAGGACGTGTACCACATGTCAAGTATACTAAACTTCCAATAGTACGTCTTATTTTTTATTCTTTGAGAATGATTTACATCCAAATAATCTTATATGGTCAATTTGTGCCTCTTTACTAGTGCTCTTCTGGTATTTTACCAACTATTGCTTCAGATGGACACTTATTTCGAATGTAACCAGCTGCCACTGCATCATCAGTCCACAGATATTTTCGCATCTTAGATTGAATTGTAAGAAAAAGCCGGTTTATATCAGTGTCCGGTTATATCTTTCGGCAACACCATTTTGCTCTGGTATACCTGGTACTGTCAGTTGTTGAGAAATTCCATGTTCCATAAAATATTCTTTACACCCTTTGCTTCTGTACTCTTCTCCTCTATATTCCTCCATTATCACTACGGAGAACCTTTATCTTTGCTTCATGAAAGTTTTCTACCTGTTGTTAGTTGTGTTGTGATGACATCAGAATATACAATCTCTAGAGGTTTTGGTGCATTTTCTGCTTTGTGTTTTGGAAATTTAGTCTTCGATATCTTTCCTAAGACATACTTCACACAGATTAGGTCCTTCCATCCTATCACCATTTCTGTCCAATTTATCACTCTCACTATTTATATCCAGATTAAGTTTCCAATGTATCTTTTTAACAGCTTTGATATGAAGGTGTCCAAATCTGTTGTGGCATAAGTTTTCTTCGTTCATTTTAGTCATACAACAAATATACATTTTTAATATTATCTTATATAATCCACCTTTCCGATTTGCTATTGCAATTTGATTCAGGCAACCATGCTTCCTCATTTTAGCTTTACTTTTGTGAACTTGAAATAATATCCCTTTTTCTTCTATTATTTTTACAGAAGTTTCCGCCAAGTTTGAATACATAGAGGACGTTTTCCAAGTAAATCTTTGTTCTTCCACTATATTTTTCAATTATCATGGAAAGATTCCCTATTCCTGTCACATATATTCTTTCAGAATTCGCCAGTACGATCTTTACGAAACCGACTTATCTTTATGTAACCAACTTGAGATTAGAAAATTTACTTCTGTGGGAACACATATGTTCCGTAGCTCCGCTGTCTAGAATCCAAAAATCTAAATCTTCTTTCGTTAAACATTTGCTTATTAATGCATGGTGGACCCATGCATGGTGCTTCCTCCATGGGGTACAGTTTCATAAACGGCTAACGATTTATATTAGATTTTCTTTTATAGATAATATCGATGTTTTATCTCTGAAACTATTAATTACGAAAATCTAATATGATTAATAAATATCGAGTTTTTACGTGTTTATTTAAATAACTTGTTATTTAAGTGAACATTAAACAAAGTAAAATAATAACAAAAATACTGTGTTCCCAACATTTTATTTTCCAGGGTATACATGGCGGGTACCCTTCAAGAAGTGAGGAAAAGGATAATTTCACTTCTCACCTGTATAATACTCAGCGAGATGATTTGCGCGATTATCGCTCTTTATCCCAGTGGATAAAGAGCGTTTGAGGGTTCTCCACGATGACTCAATGGTGTGTGTGTTTGCCGACGTTATGAGGTCGACAACGTTTTTACTGTGATTAACAGTGAAATGGTGGTAACCTTCATTTGTTAAAATAAAAATATTTCCACAAACCTGTCACAATTATTTTCTCTGGCTTGACATGCTTTAGAATTAGTGAAATAAGTGTTTCAGCACTTCGGCAGTTTTTGGGACATATTTCCAATCTAAATCTCCCTCCTTTTCTTTCTCTTTTGCTCGTGTCAATATCAGTGTTTATTTCTATAAGATCTAACACCCAAGAACCTTCTAACAGTCGACCTCTGTTATCCTTTCTCTTACCAACTTTACACTCATCCACCTCGACCACTACTCCAGGACCACCCAACAGATCTTCCCGTTCAAACGCATCGTCGATCTACACAAAGCAAACCTCTCTGCAGTAACTCATCCAATCTTTAATTGTACGTCTAGAAACTATTCAATCATCCCAACTACACTCTCTAATAAGAAAATCGAAATTTGTTTGGTTGATTCTAAAATAGTATGAAAAAATCAAAATATTTTTAATTACAAATTTTAAATGTTCATAAAATGTTTTTCTTCTGAATGTTTCTGACTTTGTTGAAGATGGTAAAAATGGGTTATCAAAAGCGTTCTTGATAATTTCATGCACTTGCACTTTTTTCACACCGAATTCTACCTGATAGGCTCCTTTAATTCGTGTTTTCATTACTTCACCACACATAGGACTATTTGGATTTTCAGATATCAATTTCTCTTTTTGTAAAACGTTAACACTCATTTCGTTACTCATTAAAACCCTTTGCGATAAACTTCGCATATTCCACGTCATTTTGAAAAAATGTAGAAACAAAACAAACTTTAACTAATATAAACTTTATAATAATTCAATAAGCTGATTTAATATAGTATAATAAGTCGTCGTAAATAATCGATTGTGGATCGTCAAAACTATTCGATTGTGAAACATCGATAGTATCGATAAAAACGATCGAATGAAAATCGTTGGCCGCTTATGAGACTGTACCCCATCCATGACTAAGTTTGCAGAGTTTTTGGCTGCCTTGGTCGCATTTAAAAATTTGGATATGTGGCCCCATTCCCCGTAACAAAAACATTTTTTGGCCTTCTTATTTTCTTGAATACGAGTTTGAGGTGTTCCAGTGTAAAGTCTCTTTTCGTTTGGGTTTTGTGTCCACTTTCTCTATGTTTTATGCCCTTGTGCTGTACGCCCTCTCCCCTTCCTCTAGGCCTACTTAATTGATTTCTTGAAAATAGCGCACAATCTTCTGAATTAACTTCATCTGGATTTCGGGTGACCTTCTTCTCTTCTACAATCAGTTTTGCTTTTACGACTGTGATGTCAGGGTTTCCTCCTCTTTTTCTAGGCTTAGGATTAACTACTCAGTTTTTGGGTAGACCTAACAATATTACCAAAGCCACTTTCCCATTGGGGAATGCGTACCCTCCTGCTGTTAGGTTTCTGTGAATATCAACAATTCTTCCTAAGTATTCTTTAACTTTTTTGGAGTTCTTCATTTTAACGTTGAAAAAGTCTTTCATCAATTGGAGGGTGTAGTGGGCCTTATTGGGTATGCATTTTATTCAGAGTCTCTTTGCTTCTTTTTTCCCCCTGATTGATAGATGCTCCGATGTCGTCGAGAAATGTGTCTTAAATTTTTATGTCTCTATGCCTGCCTCATTTCTGGGCCAAGCCTCCCAACATTTCTTTTGCTCCATGTAGGCCCGTACACATATGCTCCATGCGTGGTGATTTGCACAGTTTAGTTTCTTAATTTGTATATGTTGTTCTTCCATGATAATTCCAAAACTGAATAAAGAAATAATGTTACTTCAAGCAAAAATATAACAATACTTCGTCTGTTAACACAATACTTCTTCTAATTTAACACTCCCCTCAACAGCTTCGTTCTGATAACTTGTTAAACGAAAAATTATAACATTTATAATGAAACGTAAGTTATTAAACTATATCTTTAACATCTTACAAGGATACAACAACTTCAATTCGTCATTTTCTAATAATTATTTTCTTTAACTTATATAGAACAATATCACGTTACTCAACTTATTATCTCAGGAAACAAGCCAGCATATCAGCAATTTTATACAGTAAAGTATTTTAACATGTTGCACCATGTTAGTATTATGGAGAGTATAAGTAAAATGTTATTTATAGCTTATCAATGAACATATACTAGCTGTGTACCCGTCCTTCGTACGGGTTGGATATAAATGGTAGGTTAACTAAAAAAATTAACAACCCACATCATTTTACAACATTAAAATTACATTTTACACTTTTAAAGTAGAATTGAATTAAATTTAACGAAATATACTATGGCAGATAGTTCGGGTACTGCTGCCAAGTCGAGGAACTCTGTCGGGTAGTGAACGGTGTGGTTTTTGCGACTCCAAATCGGTACACGTAACACTTTGGATTTGCTTTTAGAAATAAAAGAACTCAAGTACAAACAAATATTAACCCTGTTCAATTTAACACTTTAAACACTTTGATACATTTAATCTTTACATTCCAATACATTAATAGTAATTTAACGAAACATTTAGCTTTAAAAACATTGGCAAACCACTTTTAAAATCACCATTTTTGCCAGGTCCTGTTTTCATTATAATTGTAAATAAACAATTTAAACTTGGAAAAATCATATGTTTTAAAAACATATAACTACTTCATTTTATTTAAATAAATGTAAATCAATATATATGAAACTGTTCTAACCGTGGTCATGGTTAAATGAACGGTGTTAAATATTGTATATGTTCGTTCCTCCCTTTGGAGTAGACCTACATTTGCGTTGATCTCCGTTGCTTGTTCATTGCTGGACGTGAGGATGACACTATCACAGGGCCAGGCACTTTCCAGATTAAACTGTTTATGAACCTCGGTTTAACAAACTGTCAATCAGTAAATCCTCGATAGTGCCGAGGTAATCAGTAAATCGGTAATTCATTGATTGTGCCGAGTGAAGGATAGATGTTTCTGAGACTTAGTTTGTTTTTCAATGTCCCAATCTCAATTTTTAAAAGGGCATAAGAAAACTGCTCAACCCCTTAATCTTCTCCAAAATACCTTTTCATATTTACTGTTAAGTTCAGACGCTCAGTGGTCGGCTATATTTTTAGAGAGGCGTAGACTCGTCCACTCATGTCTCACTTACGACAAAGGGTCTGTGTAAAATCTCCAGATAACAACACCGTGACTCCCCATGATGTTTTTTCTTATTCCCTTTAAGGCATCAAATTTCAACACTCCTGGTTGAGAAGTTGGTGTTTTATGACTAACACGCTTATATTAAAGGCCAGAGGGCCAGATTCCTTGAGTATATTTGTATCTGGAGTAGGTAAATGTCTGCACTGAGCTATCAGCTACATTCCTACCGAATTTCAGATCCATCAGTCCAAGAGTATGTGCAAGATTGTTAAAATATTGTATTTTTAAATTCTGGGGGGCGAAGCTCTTAAACAGAAGCCCTTTAACATTTTCGTAACAGGAATAGGCTTGCGTTTTGTTCTAATGAATTAGTTATTTTCCTACCGAAATTTAACATACAAAGGTCCAGTAAATACTAATACTCATGAAATTGCCATAAAAGTAAATTAGCAAATAGATCTATAGGACTTTTTTAAACGTATTATTATTGTGAATCTGCAGCATAAGGGGAACCACCATCCAAAATTTTATCTTCAATAGACATTGTCGTTTCTTAGATAAAGTGATCACTATGTCAGTGAGTGCATGAGTCTGACAAATATAGATTTAGATCATATATCCACTCTGTATACTTATGTTATTTATTACCAATCTTCACTCAACGTTTTAAAAAAGAACTACAAAACCTGTTTATAGAATAACTATGTCATCATCTGGTTCAATATAAATAAATGCTTTGTCCATAAGAATAGCATAGAATCTTTAAAACCCTATGGGGCAGTGTCCTAAGATAATTTAAACAATCCAATTAGCCTAAAACCTTCTAACGCACATAAAGAACATAGAAAAAAGTTGCATAAAAATCGGTGACCCGTTTTCCTGTGAAAAGCGAACAAAACATGGCCAAAACCGCACAAAATCACGTTTTTGAGCGGCCGCCATTATTTTGTTAAAAGGCGTATGCCATTTTAAAGTGCCCTAAAACCTTCTCACGCATATATAGAACAAAGAAATAAAGTTTCATTAATGTCAGTGCACCCGTTTTCCCGTGAAAAGCGAACAAAAGCCCGTCCTTGAGGTTACCGACAGACAGACAGACATAAATTGAGATAAGACTTGTTTTGGTTTCCCTAGGGTGTAAAACGTGAAAATATGCAAAAATTTCATGATTGCAAGCAATGTACAGACAAAACTCTAATCTTATTTTTATATATTAACTATACGATGTCTTTAAATAAATATATATATATATTTGACGTACCCGTTCTTCGCACAGGGGTTTTCTCTACCCGTTCTTTAGTCAATGCAATTTGCATTTTATTTAGCTTGAAACAGCTGATCTTGCTTCTGCTCCTGCGCTTTAAGCTGTCAAATGTAAGTATCCACAGCTGTTCGCATTACAGTTTCTGAATGTTTACTTTCTTCTGAAATGTAAACATTGAAACTTAGACGTTCATGGGGCGTGGCCCAAGGGGATTTTAAGGAAGTGAATAGGCCTATGTGTTACATGGGTTCAAGATTTACCTATGTGTAAAGTTTCAGCCCAGTCGGTTCAGTAGTTTTTGTGTTCACCCGAAACATCAGACAGACAGACAGACAGACAGACAGAAACCACCTCTTCTTTATAATATTATATAGATATAGATATAGATTAATGAAACTTTGTATATGGTTTCATATGGTTGAGGTTTATTGATACATACATGCAAACACCATTTAATGTGGATCGTTTGGCAGGATAAGAAACACGTTATATCTCGCTTGTTTATGAACATGTATTGTTAAAACTTGGTATATTGCTTTATGTGGTAGCAATCCATTGATATTTGCACAAAAACCCCGATCTAATCCTGCGTACTCAGTCATAATTTTTGTCTTATTAAGAATAAATGTTGCTTATTTATGAATATGTTTTGATGATCATTGGTAAGCGGCTCAACGACGTGTCGTGGTTGCATTTGTAATTTGCTTAGTATGCAGGTTTGCTGCAACGGGGGTATTTAATAGTATGTTATAATTAAATTTTATCATGCTAATAAAATAAAATCCGTAATTTTTGAAGTATTTTAAAGTCATAATTTCTGATCCAGATTGCTTCATCAATACGGTTTATATAGGTAGTGTTATTACAGGTCGAAAGTTCGACAGTCAAATTTTATCCAAAATTGTTTAGATTTTTCTGATAATATAGAGATTATTTGGGAAGAATGAAATTTAATTATCTTAAATTTGTTTTAAAAACGAATTGAGCCTTTCGCACGGTGATTTAATTATCATCCTTTCTTCAGTACATTTTTATATATTAATTAAATTCCATAGGCAGCAAGCAGTATTTTTTTTTCTCGTTTACCCTGGTTAAAGTTTTAATTCATATCAAGTGACACATTGATCTGATAAGGTTTTGCAAGTTAGACACCTATCACTTAATTAAGTTATTAGTTGTCAAATTATTAAATCAAATTGACTTTTTGAATATAATACGTCTTACAGCGTCTTTGTGTTTTCAAAATCAATATTTTACTTCAATGTAGATTTGACTTAACAGGAAAAAAATACCCCCGTCGCAGCAAACCTGCGTACTCAGCGAATTTCCAATGGATAATATATGTCTTAATACACCATAAAGCCGCATACTAAGTTTCATAAAAATATATTCACATTTAAGCGATATATACAATTTTAATTATTCTCCATTATAATAACATTGGTGATGGTACGTAGGTTTGCTGAAACAAGGAACACAAACTGTTGGTTTTTATGCAAATATAAATAGAATTTAACTAGGTGAAACCACATACCTAGTTTCATCAATATTCAATCATAAATAAGCGCTATTCAACTTTTTAATTATTCTCCAGAAAAATAACATGGGGGCTAAGTAGGCTGTTTTGCTGCAACAAGGAACTAAAAAAGTTGAAGCCACATACCAAGTTTTATTAATTTATGTTCATAATTAAGGGAGTCATTACATTTTAGTTATTCTCCATAAGAATAAAATGGGGGCTGAGTACGCAGGTTTGCTGCTACGGGGATTATCAACAATAAATCAATTTTTTGTGCAAATATCAATATACCAGTACTAAGTGACGCCACATGCCAAGTTTCATCAATACATTCATTAATAATGGAGATATCAAATTGTATTTATTCTCCATAAGGATAACATTGGACAACGTACTGTGTTTAGCACTTTGAATATCTCTGCAATGGTTGGACGTAGAATCACAATTTAAACACAAAAATGATTGTTTTGTGGAGCTGAGTTGATTGGTAAAAGCAAATGTGAAGTTTACATTAAAATTAACTTAGGAAAAGCCAAAAAACTTTTTTCCCTTATGATTAACATAGGAGATTTTATGAGCAGGTTTTTTTTGAATTTTCTCCGCAACCACTTAATCTAGCTTAATAATTCAAAATACCATATTATTTGTTTTTTAAGCTCTATAACATGGTGCAAACCCAAATTAAGTGTTTTAAAAATGTTAGGGTAAAAAATGAAAAAAACTGATTTTTGGAAAATTTAAAACCCCCATAAACCCCCTTTCCCATAGTCCGATTTTTCTGGTTTTCGAACTTAAAGTCATATATGTCACTTTACACATTTGAGCCAAATTTCATCGAAATCGGAAATTTTTTACTCGAGTTATCGCATTCACGGACACACACACACACACACACACACACACAAACTCACACTCCCACATCTCTACAACTTCATAGCTATTAAATTTTGCCATTTTGGATTTGGTTCTCTCGTAACGGAGATGCAAACTGTCTGAGGGATCATCCGGCAGAGGTTCTTCTCTGCTGTATTGATAACATTTTGGGCAACCGTGCCAGTAACACCCGTGAAACTCGTAAATTCGTTCCCCGTCAAACCCGTCAACTTTTAGTCCATTAATTTTAACTTCTCTGCCCCGACCCGCATGTTGAATCTTTACTCCACGTTTCTCCTCTTCCCACGTTAACCATTGTAAAGCAACGGCTGACTGATTGTCTGCAAGTCGGTACCCTGATTTTGGTATTAGTCCAATAGTATTTTCTTTTAAGAAGTTACGGCGGAAGGCCAAGTTACATGCACTGGCGATTGTGATAGCCTCGAGAAAAGGATCTACGTTACACTCTTGAAGAAGTAAGGCTCTAAATTTAATACATGCCTGAGCTAAAATCTCCACGTCTGAAATACAGTACTCCAAGATTTCCTTCTTAAAATCAAACACGTAGTCTTCAGCGACTCGTTCGTCATACCATTCTTCAAAGGCTTTGTGTGGTTTCTCAAACATTGATTCCGGACAATAATACTTTTTGTCGGGCATAGGGCCTACATAATTTTGGTTCGCCAAGGTGTTGAAGAGGTGGGGAAAGTAGCCCTTCTTTTTCTCGGGAGGTAGATCAAAAGCTTTAGGGAGTGCAGCGAGAGCCATGGGGAAATAGCTAAGAGAGTCCACAAACCTTACGTTGGCTACTTCAATCAATATAGCTTTAGTTCCCCGAGGAGTTATTTTTGGTGTAAATTTAGTTTCTTCCATAATATACTGTAGTATGAATTGGAAGTCAAAACCCTGCCCGTTGTGAGCAATTACACAGACATCTTTAAATTTTTTTCGAATTCCCATGATATAGTCCATGAAGTGTTTTACCGGTTCTTTTTCAAATACTCTTTGCCGTTCCGAGCAAGTTTCACACTCACCCCCATTAATACATTTAAAGCAGTACTGTTGTGATACACACAAGTTTACTTTATGAACTTTCTGTTGTGGATCTGAGGGAAGTGACTCATCCTGCCTTGTTTCCAAGTCAAAGAAAATAAACAAAAAGTCACGGTCTTTCGGTGTTCTCCTATCTACCCTCATGAAACACTGATGTGCCGGGTCTTTGAACGCTTCGCAGGGTTTACAGAAAACTTCTCCGCATACATGAGCTGTCTTACGTCTTTTTGGATAAATCATTTTCTTACAGTCACGGCAGAGTTTTACAGTTTTACAAATTTGCCCTTGATGGGCTACTAAACACCGCTCATTTTTGAAGAAACGGTTGCAAAAACGACATGTGATGCCACCGTGTTCTAGTTTACAGGGCGGGGAGATGGTATGGCATGAGGTGCATCTGTTAGAGCATCGATGCTCATGTCTGTTGCTATAGGGAATATGACAGGCTTCACAAAAGAAATTACAAACAAATGCGGCAGTTAAGTTTCTAATTACATTGTAATGACCGTTGTGAAAGAGAAGGTTAATTTTTAACTTAGCGTTCTCATTACCTCCCTCAAAGTAAACATCCCGGCCTTTTCTGTCAAAGTTGTAAACTGTGATTTTGTATTTTTTAAGATGAGACTGGAATTTTTCAAGCTCAGGGATTCCTGCACCCTCCTCCGGCATTTCTACACGGGCTTTTGCTATGAGTTTATTAGCTCTGAATGTTTGTCTTTTCCCCATGTCCTGGCGAATAGCTTTGTACTGAGGATCATTTTTTGCAAGTGCTTTGCCTACTACCAACGCTCTAGCCAAACATAAATTGTCTTTATTATTAATTACTATAATACCCTTCCTAGCTTTAGATTCTTCATCAAAGGTATTGTAAAAGTCGGGTCTTGCCCTTCCTTTACCTACGGGGACGTTAATCCTCGTAACATCAACTCTAAACGTGTCACTGCTAGTAATTGATTCAGAGTTACTTTGAATTATGCCCCCAAAAATATCCCAGAGAACATCACCGCTAACTTCAGAGACCGGTCTCAAAGATATGTAGCCCGGTTCAGCACTCTTTAAATTTATAGACTGTAATTTAAACCCGAGATAGTCGGTAGGTGCAACGTTGGCTTTGGATGTCTCTACAATTTGATTAAAACCTTTACGAATCCAATCAAACTCAGAGATACCCTTGGGAGGATTAGTGAATTTGAAAACAGTGTTAGTCCCGTAAAGCCTAAAGTGTCTAACATAGGTTTCATCTTTACTAATTAAATCTACGGGGTTTTGAGGGTCCTTTTTAGAAACGTCCATCATTCAACAGAGAATTAAATACTGAACACAAGCTAAACTGTGCTAACGCTTAAAAGAGCAAGTACCCCGAACAGAGTCAAACTCACACGGATACAACTGAATTACGCAGAATCAATAATAATCTGTGCAAGAGAACACTTACGCAAGAGCAGCACAAAACACGTCTGATCAGCGTCACGACTGGAATCAGACTGAAGAACTAGAGCTTGTTGTAAGAGATATATATATAGAGAGTGGACCTGTTACTTTTTCACTGTTTGATCTAATGAAACTGATACTTTTGGAACTGTTACCTTGAAAACTGTGGGAATGGGAATGGGTAGTGTAAGACCTGTTACTTTATTGGAACGATTACTTTTGGAACTGTTACTTTGTGGCAGTCTTCATCGATATTAAATGAACAATATAGATGATGTAACTGTAACACTTGGAACTGATACTTTAAAGTCACCGATCAGGTTCTCTAAAATAACAGGTACAGAGGATCTACAAAAGAGCACAGTACCTCTGCATTACTACGCATGTCAGAAAAACACTAACACACAAACTACGAAAGTCAAACCAGAACTACAGGTTACCGAAAGTTAACTCTAATGAAGGTATCAAACACTACTCTAACCAAAACTAAATTAAAGAACAAGAATAGAGTGTGAGGTTGTTGAGGTGAATTTACTGTACAAAAGAACCAGGGCAAAAATCAGGTTACTGGAGGTTATGTTAGTCAACACAACACTACTTTAGCCACGAGGAAGTGAGGTTATGTTACTTTCTTTACTGTAAACTACCAAATCAAACAATTAAATATAAACACAACATTACTCTAGCCAAGACAATAAACACGCATACAACACAAAAATAAAATGAAGTACAACATGCACGTAAAATTAATATAATACAGTAAGGTTGGAGTGTAATGGGCGAGGTTAGAAAAAGTAGGTTACTTTAGCAAGTCAGATAATGCTAAAAATCACAGGACACGCAAGATTGCTATAATACAATGTGAGGTTATGTAAAATACAAATTAAAAGTGAGGTTATGTTATATTAGGTTATGGTAAGAAAATGGTTGAGATTGAGGTTATGTTAGTCAGCATATACAAGTACGTCACTACCAAGTAAAACAAAATGGTGAAGTTACTTAATAAAGAACAAGGACAGAAAGTGATATTACTGTCAGTTAACACATACAAGTACGACACAACTCTTGACACAAGGAAGTGGGATTACTGTTACCGGCATGTTAGTCAGCACATACAAACACTAATCTAGCCAAATCAAACAATTAAATACAACACACAAAACTACTCTTACAAGAAAATAAGGCTTTTGTGACTCTCAAAGGTTACTGTTATGTTAGTCAACACATACAAACACAACACTACCAAGTAAAACAAAAATGGTGAAGTTACTGTATAAAAGAACAAGGAGGTGAGGTTATGGTAACTCTCAAAGGTTACAGATGTAAGGTTATGTCAGTCAACAAATACAAGTACGACACAACTCTTGACACAAGAAACTGAGGTTACTGGGTGTGAGGTTATGTTAGTCAACACAACACTACTTTAGCCAGAACAAACAAGAAACTGATGTTATTGTACACTAGCAAGTCAGATAACGCTAAAATCACACGACACGCAAGATTACTATAATAAAAGTGAGGTTATGTTACACAGAATAAAACAAATTAAAAGTGAGGTTAGAAAAAGTGAGGTTAGGAAAAGTGAAGCCGCTATGGGAAGCAAACGCTCAAGTTTAATCTTTGCAAAACGCAACGAACGGAGAGACACGTCCGATCGCAACGGGAGCAGGGAGCAAAGAGAGAGAGAGAGAAAGCGCGCGGCAAGATAGCAGGTATTGTGGTGGGGGCCACGTCTCTTTCAATCACAGAGCCCACAGGTAACAACGAGTTTGCTGATAGAGACTATGTTGAGGATGTTGTGGTTAGATGTACAGAAGGCTAGATGATTAACAGCAGAAGGACACGTGGGTCAGATAATTACCACAGAAGGCTAGATGATTAACAACAGAAGGACACGTGGGTTAAATAATTACCACAGAAGGCTAAATGATTAACAACGGAAGGACACAAGGGTCAACATACCAGCCAATCAGGTTACTTTAAATGTTACACCCGCCAGCTACAGTACGCTAAGAGAACAGGAGTTGTAGTTAGATACGCAGAAGGGGGTGAAGGATGTGGAGGTTAGATGTACAGGGGGCTAGATGATTAACAACAGAATGACACGAGGGTCAAATTATTACCACAGAAGGCTAGATGATTAACAACAGAAGGACACGTGGGTTAAATAATTACCAAAAACTGTAGATAATTAATCATAGAGGGTCAGAAAATCAACCACAGAGGGTAGCAAAAGAGCCACAGAGGGAGGCAATTACACCCTAATTCCATTCCTCATAAGAGCCCATGTTAATCTATTCTCCGTAAGAGTCCATGTTATTCTATTCCCCCATAAGAGCCCATGTTATTCTATTCTCCATAAGACCCCATGTTACGGCCAAAGCGCGCGGCATTACTACTAACTTGGTCATTAATATTTGAGAGTCGCATGGTATGTGATTTTCTTTCATATTATATATTTGTTTTTGTACTGTTATTCAGATGTATTCAGTAGGGGGCATTGGAGCATTCAAAACCAGCACAGGGCGAGTGAGGAGCAGTGAGGAGCCCCCCCCCCGACCGGCATCAGCATGCAAGTGAGGGGCCCCCCCGACCGACATCAGCATGCAAATGAGGAGCCCCCCCCCCGACCGGCATCAGCAAGCAAGTGAGGAGCCCCCCCGACCGGCATCAGCATGCAAGTGAGGAGCCCCCCCGACCGGCATCAGCATGCAAGTGAGGAGCCCCCCCCGACCGGCATCAGCATGCAACTGAGGAGCCCCCCCCGACCGACATCAGCATGCAAGTGAGGAGCCCCCCCCGACCGGCATCAGCATGCAAGTGAGGAGCCCCCCCCCCCCCCCGACCGGCATCAGCATGCAAGTGAGGAGCCCCCCCAACCGGCATCAGCATGCAAGTGAGGAGCCCCCCCCCGACCGGCATCAGCATGCAAGTGAGGAGCCCCCCCGACCGGCATCAGCATGCAAGTGAGGAGCCCCCCCGACCGGCATCAGCATGCAAGTGAGGAGCCCCCCCCCCCCGACCGGCATCAGCATGCAAGTGAGGAGCCCCCCCCCCGTCGCCTGCGGCACTTTTCGTGATGACCTTAAACACGAGGAAAAAACTTTTGAAAATTAATAACTAGCCTATTTACCCACCGATTCCCACGGGACTTTTTCCAGAGTGTAAGTCTATCCCAGAGGAAGTGAATGACAAAAGAACTCCATAGATCCGCCATCAAACAAGGCCATTTTTAATTTATAACCGCGTTTTCCTTATGGGATCTCAGCTGTTTACCGACCGATTTTGATGAAACTTCACTACATGTCGGGTGGCGGCCTAAGTAAACCATCGCTTAAAGAAAATTGAAAATCCACCGTTAAACGGGCTCGCTATTAATTTTTAAACGCGTTTTCCTTATGGGATCTCAGCTGTTTGCTGACTGATTTTGATGAGACTTCACTACATGTCGGGCGGCGGTCTAAGTAAACCATCCCTTAAAGAAAATTGAAAATCCACTGTTAAACGGGTCCGCTATTAATTTTTAAACGCGTTTTCCTCATGGGATCTCGGCTGTTTACCGACCGAATTTGATGTGACTTCGTTACACGTTGTATGCCGGCTTGAATAAACCAAACTGCGAGCGGCTCCACGACGTCACGTGTCGAGGCGCGTGCTAGGGCCTACGTGACCGCCTGGGGCTGTTCACTCATCGGCGACCTTCCAGAAGCTTCTAGAACGTCGTGGAGGGTAAACCCAGCCTGACTACTCATCGGTGGTTCCGGGAACTGTTTACCGTACATTGCGAAGCATCTAGAAGCTCCTCCAGCGGGTGATGCGATGGAAAGTTCCACGGAATCAACAACTGGTCTATTTAAGCGCGCTACCTTCCCAACCTACTTCAGTATCCCCCCCCCTCGACATCACCTGGCGTGAGGATCCACCTGACCCCCCCCCCTGAAAACCTCGCTTTCGCTTCTATTCTTTTCTTTCTTTTACGTTTATTTTACGATAGAAGAGGAAATTAAGGGAAAGGGTTAACAGTTCATTTAATTCTTATCAAATTTTTCTAATTGCGTCAGCAGGAGTTGGCTTTGCTCCTCGAGATTCCGCATTTCTTCCTCCATCCGCGCGTAGGCGTCCTGCACAGCTGCGGCTGCGGCGGCGACGGCGTCCCTGACGGGAGCGGCGTCCGACACTCCAGACATGTCCCCCACGTCCTGGAGCAACGTCAGGAGGTCCTCCTCAGGGGACTGAGGAAGGGCGGTGGCGGTGTTGTCCAGGACGGGAGTGGCGGCCGGCGCCCCGGACATGTCCTCCATGTCCAGGACACACGTCCAGAGGTCCTCCTCCTCAGAGTATCGGGGAAGAGTGACACCCCCGACGGGACCGGTGGCCGCGGCGTCCTCGACGGGACCGGCGGCTGTGGCGTCCCCGACAGGACCGGCGGCTATGGCGTCCCCGACGGGACCGGCGGCGTCCGCGAAGGGATAAGGCGGCGGCAGGGGTTGCTGCGGCTCGGCGTCCGCGAAGGGATAAGGCGGCGGCGAGGGTCGCTGCGGCTCGAGCGGAGTTGAGGCGGGTGTTGAAAGAATCGGCTGTACCTCAGCCGCCTCGTGTTTTCGTACGTGGCTCTTCGCCTCGGTCAGCCTTTGAAAGGTTGTTCCGCAGACGGAACAGTTGTATAGCGGCGCGTGACCGTGGCGTCTCTGTGCGTGGTGGAGCAGGTTGTCCGTGCGGCTGCAGCGACTTGAACAGTAGGGGCAGGGGTACATCTTGTCAGGCGGTCGCGGAGAGACTGACGACAGCGGCAACGACGAGTACACAAATAAACAGTCGGAACTTTCCCTAGATTGACGACAGCAGCAACGACGATTACACAAATAAACAGTCGGAACTTTCCCTAGATAAACCAGGTGGTTGCGGAGAGACTGACGACAGCGGCAACGACGAGTACACAAATAAACAGTCGGAACTTTCCCTAGATTGACGACAGCAGCAACGACGATTACACAAATAAACAGTCGGAATTTTCCCTAGATAAACAACAGTCGAAATGTTCCTCAGAACAGATCGCCTGAGGACCCCCCCCCCCCCGATTACGTAACCTGGCGTGAGGATGCCCCCTCCGGTGACGTCACTCCAGAAGGGCCGAGAGGGCGTGCGCGTACCTCCGCTTTTTCCAGAAGGTTCGAGAGGGCGTGCGCGCCTCCGGAGGGGTACAAATAGACCCTAGGTCCGACGGCGCACGGTCTCAGTTTCGTCCGAGACTTCTTCACGAGCGGTCACAGCAGCGGCATGAGTTCCATGAGCAACGTGGCCGAAGTGGATCGAACGATCCGCTGTTTTATGGAGGAGTGGAACGCGATCAACGAATAGAAAGCCAACGCCACCGCCCCCATACCGCTGCAGCAGCAACGGATGACGGCTAAAAAGAGGAAGTCCAACGGCGGGTGGACCGCGAATAAAGAAGTGCCCGGCGATTCCCCAACATTGAGTTGGACCGCGGACGAGCTTCAGTATACGGTGAAGAACCCGGCCAACAACGGCAACGTCCTTCTCAAGATGAACGTTTTCCAAGGAGGTCGCTCGACTTGGACCTGCGGCCTGTATTTGGACGAGCGGTGGGACGACGAGATCTGCATGATTCTGACGGATCTGCTGACTAGGTTGCAGAACCTATGGTTGGTCAACAGCGAGACGGGAGAGCCTAGATTCAACGGAATCGTCAGGACCGTCAGTCCGCTGCCCGCCTGGAGGAAGATCGCGGATCTTCCACCACCGCCGCTGTCGCCATCCCCGAAAAGCGGAAAAAGACGAAAAAATAAATGAAATAAATGAAGTAATTCGATCCTTCCCTTTCCTACTTTTCCTTAATATACACTATTGTAAAAAAAAAATAAATAACGTAATAAGGCGAATGAGCGTGTTCCTCGAGGTACATTTTCAGCCTCATCACCCCTCCACTCCTCCTCCACTCCGCTACCCCTCCACTCCTCCACTCCACTGTCCCTCCACTCCTCCTCCACTCCGCTGTCCCTCGACTCCTCCTCCACTCTGCTGTCCCTCCACTCCTCCTCCACTCCTCCACTCCGTCAGTTGGTGTTTTCATCACTACACCTCCTCCGCGGGTATGTGGTTGTTGCTTACAAAAGGCGACTCGGTGGCAAGAGCCGGTCATTCTGCATCCAGCCACTCTGCCATGCTCAACACGGACCGGAAGATGGACCTCAGGACAGCCCTCAACAGTTGCAAGGCTGTGGGCTACACTCGCATCGCAGACCTACAGGACAACGTGGTGTATCCCATTCACTCGTTTGAGCGAGTGGACACACCGTACGGCGAGGCGGTGATGGTCACATTGGCGGGTCTTGTCGGTGATGACCCAATTCGCATCTACATGCCTCGGCGGTACCTTGCAGTCCTGGACGATAACACCATCACACAGTACAACGTTGGAGTGGGGCCGAGGATGAGCCTTGTGAAGAGGAGTGGTCCTCCAGGCAGTAAAAGTCCTCTCCTCGAATTTGTATAAATAAATGGTATTCCTTATTCCCTTATTTCCCTTCGAAATTGAAAAAAAGCAAGAAAAAGAATTTAGTTACAAGAGCCGAGGTGGCAGTGCACGGCGGTCAGTAGACGCCATGGACTTGAGGTGGAAACACCCGTTCACCGCCATCGTGGCCGGGCCCTCGGGCAGCGGCAAGTCGCACTTCGTGGCTCGCTTCATAGAGCACGCCGACCACATGTGCGATACGCGGTTTGCCGGTATCACTTGGCACTATGGTAGTGGTGGCGGTGGTGGCAAGAGCCGTGCGGACTCTGCCGTGCGCTACGTAGCCGGCCTGCCAGACCTGGACGACTATGACGGTAGCGAGCCCGCCCTGGTCATCATCGACGACATGATGCGCGAGGCTGGCCCCAGCATGGCGGACCTGTTCACCAAGGGCTCGCACCACCGCAACATGAGCGTATTCTTCATCACGCAAAACCTGTTTCACCAGGGCAGGGGCCAGCGCGACATATCGCTGAACGCTCATTACATAGTGTGTTTCAAGAATCCCAGGGACCGCGCTCAGATCAAACACCTGGCCCGTCAAGTATACCCGGAAAACCCCACGTTCGTGGAGGAGGCTTACGCGGACGCCACGCGCGACCCGCACGCCTACCTGCTCATAGGCTTGAAACAGTCCACGCCTGAAGAGATGCGCATACGTTCGGCCATTTTCCCAGACGACCCGGTAAACTACGTGTACCTGCCCAAGAAGAAGTGATAAATAGGCCGAGCGCACGCCAGCGTCAGTCATCATGTCACACCGCGTGAAGAAATACGCGGCGCTGCTGAGGGCCCTAGTACACGCTACGCCCAAAGAACGCAAGGCCCTGTTAAAAGCGTGTGACAAGAGTCGCATCAAGTCATTGTGCGAGTGCGCATATAACGTACTACGCGGAAACGTACCGCTTTCCCCCTGCCTCAAACGCAAATTGAGCAAACACAAACAGGGGCTCAGACGGCTGGTGAAACGCGGTGAGGGTTGGGCCAAGAAGCGACACTACCTCGTCCAACGGGGCGGAGGGATCCTCCTACCTCTGCTGTTGAACGCTGTTCTGCCCGTTCTAGCGCAGAAGCTAATCGGACATGGAGTACGCTAGGAAGATGGTTGTTGTACCGCAGGAGCTCGTAGAGCGGATGCGTGAGGGGCCCAGCGACAGTGGCGGCGGCGCTGCTACCAGTGTCACCAAGCCGTCCAGCCTAGACGCTGAGATGCATCGCATATTGAGTGACAAGTGGCTGGATGACACCGAGAAGTGGAAACAGTAACACATGGCGAATTCACCCTCGTCTGTAGTTCCACTAGGAACTCGAAATTTCAATTGAAAAGCAAAACCTAATTTTATTTCGCTAAAAAGTTTTTTTTTTTAATAAAGAGTGGAAGTGAATCTATTTAAATTTTTTTTAAGTTTGACTCGTTAATTGTAATCGTTATAAAACATAACTGTTTCACGGTCTTAACAATTCCACTCATCTCCATCGGAAAAGAAACAACGACAAGGCTCAGTGTACTGGGATATGTAAAAGATTAAATGTTAATGTTAGCTAATTAGATTTTAGAGCATTGATAAACTGGCTGGTGAAAAAGTAAATTACATGTTACTTACATTTTAAGATATCCAAAGAGAAAGCTCCACACAGTCGCACAAGCAATGAACAACAGGTTGTATAAGTGTATCACAGAGACGGCAATACTTCGTCCGCATAGTAAGAGCTCCAAAGACAAACTGACGAAACCCTTGGGGACGCGCTCATAAATAGCACTCCGGTCGGGAGGAGGCCTCATGCGACGCACTTGCCGGAGCTTTCTAGAACGGAGGAGTGAGGGGTCTGGAAGGTCGCTGATGAGTAAACAGCCCCGGACGGTCACGTAGGCCCTAGCACGCGCCTCGACACGTGACGTCGCGGAGCCGCTCGCAGTTTGGTTGTCAAGCCAGCATACAACGTGTAACGAGGTCACATCAAATTCGGTCGGCAAACAGCCGAGATCCCATGAGGAAAACGCGTTCAAAAATTAATAGCGGACCTGTTTAACAGTGGGTTTTCAATTTTCTTTAAGGGATGGTTTACTTAGGCCGCTGCCCGACATGTGGTGAAGTTTCATCAAAATCGGTCAGCAAACAGCTGAGATCCCATAAGGAAAACGCGTTTAAAAATTAATAGCGGGCCCGTTTAACGGTGGATTTTCAATTTTCTTTAAGGGGTGGTTTACTTAGGCCACCGCCCGACATGTGGTGAAGTTTCATCAAGATCGGTGGGTAAACAGCTGAGATCCCATAAGGAAAACGCGGTTATAAATTAATAGCGGCCTTGTTTGATGGCGTATCTATGGGGTTCTTTCGTCATTCGCTTCCTCTGGGATAGACCTACACTCTGGAAAAAGTCCCGTGGGAATCGGTGGGTAAATAGGCTAGTTATTAATTTTCAAAAGTTTTTTCCTCGTGTTCAAGGTCATCACGAAAAGTGCCGCAGGCGACGGGGGGGGGCTCCTCACTTGCATGCTGATGCCGGTCGGGGGGGGGCTCCTCACTTGCATGCTGATGCCGGTCGGGGGGGGCTCCTCACTTGCATGCTGATGCCGGTCGGGGGGGGGGCTCCTCACTTGCATGCTGATGCCGGTCGGGGGGGCTCCTCACTTGCATGCTGATGCCGGTCGGGGGGGGCTCCTCACTGCTCCTCACTCGCCCTGTGCTGGTTTTGAATGCTCCAATGCCCCCTACTGTATTCATAGGCACAGTGTACAAACAAATACAGCTAAGGGTTTTACAAGACTATACTTTTTATTTTTTTACAATAGTCATCTCTTTTTGAGGGAAAATATTGGCTTAGATAATTTCTTTTAAGACGTGTGATCCTCTAAATATTTCTTTTTGTGTCTTTTTTTAGTTGTAAATTGTTGAACACATTACATGTTACTCCTAGGATGTTATTCAGTTTATAATAATGATAAGTTGTAAATTTCTGAAAAGGAAATAAAATTATCCCAAAGGATTTTATTTTAATTTTATCTAACACCTGCAACTATAAAATTCGGGGGAACTGTATCTTGTGCTCCAGTTGTGATTGTAACTGTTTTAGTGGAATTACCCACATAGTGGTATTTTATTATAAGACATGATTGTACATGTTCAATTACAGTATACAAATACAAAATAATCTTACTAATATTATAAATGTGAAATTTTGGATGTTTGTATGGATATTTGGAGATCAATCACTCATAAACTACTGGACCGATTAAGCTAAAATGTTGCATGAACATAGCTTACATATTGCCTTAACATATAGACCTGATAATGTCTACATCAAACCTTAGGGCTACACCCCACGGGCCCTGTACGTTCCAATGTAAATCTTATGGGAGGATGTAGTTTATAAAATTACCAGCTGTAGTTTACTGCCAAGGAAATCACATGTTAAAACATAAACAAAGCATATTTTATAGTGTTGGCCAGTTTAACATTTGAAATGTGTTTTTATTATTATGAAAACGTAGATGAAAGAAAAAGAGCATAATACACTTTTAAAAGTGTTTTTATCTCAAACATTTGTTCTTCGATTTTTAAGTGTGTCACATTTATAATTCCAAATAAACGAAAGTCAAACCTTCCTCAAAGTACTAAATACGCTCGGTGGATTAAGGTGGCTAGAAGTCAGGAAGGATCATCTCAAGCAGAGCAACGTAGACGAGAGCAGATAGAGAGGCAAGCGGTAAGCATAGAAGCTGAGACCCCAGAACAGGCTGACGCAAGGTGCCGACACCATGCTGAATATTTGGCAGCACAGCGCGCAGGTTAAACAAATGAAGAAACAGATTCACGCAGACACGTAATTGCTGAAAGAGCAGTACGTAGACGGAGATTTTTGGCAATAAATACGTGGGCAGGATTTGAAGGTGCGACTTTTTATTACGATAAAGCTTTCGACTACCACCTTAATACACAATTGAAAATGTACAGAATGAATAAGCTATGTGTGTTTTGTGAAACATAAATGGAGAGAAGAACCTGATGGAATGTGTTGCTCCAAAGGAAAGGTATGTATTTCTAGATTAGAGGAGCCAGTAGAACCTTTAAACGAACAAAATGTTTATAATGTATCTGATATGAAGAATCATGGCGATTTCTAAGCAATATTAGGAAGTACAATTCCTGTTTTCATATCCGATCCTGTCTTTTGGAGCCGATAAAGTGGTTTCAGTGGATTTTCACCAACATTTACTAAACAAGGACAAATGTATCATAGGATTAAACCTTAGTTTTACAGTTGTATTTCGTAGGCGAAGAGAATTTAGAAACAGTAGAACGTTGTCAGAATATTCAAGGCATCGAAAGGATATAATTCAAAAAGTACGACAGGTATTAACCGATAACAACCTTTTAGTTCAAGAATTTAAAACAGCAATTGAGAACATGCCGCACGAATGTTGTAAATTAATGATCCACCCTGACTGAGTACTGCGTGGGCAACACGAAATGCGTTATAACGCTCCTACTACCACAGAGAAAGCAGTTGTAGTTAATATTGAACACACAACTGCTTGAGACATTATTTTGCGGAAGCACGATAACACACTGATCAGTGTTTCTGACACTCATAGATTTTATGACGCACTTTAGTACCCAATAATATTTTAGAACGGCCAAGAGTGTTATCATTTTGACATCGCCTACCCCAAATACAGCCAGCTTCTGGATATCAGATACCTAACACAAATGTATCATGTATGGACTTTTATGGGTTTTATTTCATGGTTCGATGTGATGACTTCAATCTACTTCTGCGTTGTAAACAACTGCTTAACCAGTTCTTGGTAGATATGTATGTAAAGGTGAAAAGCGAACGTTTGAGGTTTATTTAATTAAATCAGAAAAAGTTACGCGCAGAAAACTACAGCCACCTTGAAAATGCTATAAGAAACGATTTTAACCTGAGTCCTAATGATTTAGGAAAAATTTGTATCCTTACATCTTCGTTTGTAAACAGCCCACGATACCTTCATGAGCATACTCAGGACGCATTCGCTTATGCCCGTAAATATGGATGGCATGATCTTTTTATAACTTTAACCTGCAATCCTACTTGGATTGAAATTACTCAGAGTTTATGCCTGGCTAAAGGGCGAATGACATACACGATCTTAAGCCCGTATATTTAGGATAAAAGTGCAAAATTTAGTTTCTGTACACGTGTTTCTAATGCAAACCATATGATCCATATGTTTCGTCATATGATCCATTAATACGAAGATTTTACATTTAGTTTAATATTTATATTAAACTTTAGTTAATCAATTGATATTAGGTATTAGTTATAATTTTTAAGTACATTAAATTTATCTTGAATACAATGTAGTTAAAGTTATGATTACGTATGATTGAATGAAGGCTACAGCTAATTCAAACAGTATTAAACCTCTATACTCTTGCAGAAAATATGAAAACGTACATCATTGTTTACCGTGAAATTCTGCAATAAAACTGTTGAAGAAATATGTTGAATACAAAAATATCATTGACAGCCACTTATTTGTATTTATAAATTTACCAAAATTTTATTATTTACAATATTTAAATGTAATAAACTTTGTTTTCATTTTAAACGTTACGCGAGCGAAGCCGCGGGTAACAGCTAGTCTGCAATATACGTAAATCTGATATGTCTTATCCGTCTCAAATAATATGTTAAAATAAAGGTATATAGTATGTATTATATAGTGCTCATTTTTAAGGGGTCTAGCGTTCAAATATTAATTCTAATTGCGTAAAAGCATTGACTATAAATAGTCAATGGTAAAAGTTTCTATTTTGGATCCCACTCTTTGCCCCGAAGAGTTATTGTACATGCCCTTGTGTCGTTCGGCCCAATCGTTGTACATCATAGCTTCTCAAATTTACTTGGCTGACCCTTTTAACTTGCTTATACCCTTTTTCTGTCTATTATAATCAAGTCATACTTCTTTATATTTCCTTAAAGAACTAGTGGGGCTTTTCCCAAATCTGGTAACAGACAATTTGTTATTTGTATTCTTGTTACTAAATATCTAATTATATTTGGCGACAGTTTATTTATTAAATTGAATAAAAAGAGAATAAGAGGCGATGATAATAATTGTTGAGTGCCAGATGAGATAATAGTGGATATTTTGTTGTGTATATATATATATATATATATTGTTGATATTTGCTTCGGGTTCTTTTTATCCAGGCTCATGGAAGTACGTTTCTATGTTGTAGGGTATAGAGTGCGGGCGGGCTGAGTGGGCTTAGATAGCAGAGGAAAGTACATTTAACTCGTGGCTATTTCTCCTATCACAGGATAGCATTAATGTCTCAGTACGGTCTTCTAGAATCAGCACTGGACAGTGGCTGTGGAAATTATCATAGAGGATGCTACCAATAGGTTGCTCAAGCCTTGACGTGACTGTATTGGCGGTCTTTTTTGGGAAGGTTTCTCAATGATAGGACTTCTGCAATCACGTGCCTTACTCTAAGCTGCTTGTAGTGTTAGATAATTGATTATATTCTGTTGGAAAATTCAGTTGCATCTCAGTTGTGCTAGACCCTCGAGTGCCGTGTCAACACTGAACTACTTTTACGGGTTTTTATTTGAGAATTGTCAATTTTAAAAAAGAGCCTTCGCATTTAGAAAAATTATATTTTATAACATTTTAATATAATTTATTATAGACCTTTTGAATGCCTTTTTAAGATTAATAATATTTTTTAAAGTACTCGGGGACAAATTAACTGAGAGTTCCGTATATATGCCTAATACCCCAACATCGCCAAAACATAATCTTGGAATTAACTAACATGGGACATGGTATTTAGAATTTGGAATAATTTAATTATAAACCTTGTTAAATATAATTTTGAAGATTAAAAGTGTCAAACTGAAGTACTTCCATAGTTTATAAATTATGGTTAGCTAATATGAAATCACTGTATAGGTAAAAAGTTCATGCAGCTAATTTGGATTATAGTCGCAAAACACGGCAATTCTCAGTTAATTGAACTCCGAGACCTTTACAGACACTGTACAAAAGTTTTTTTTTACATTTTCTTCATGGTTTTAAGTATCACTGGTTTGAACATTATCTTGAAAAATAACACTATTGATTCAATGAAACGTGTTGAGTAGTATAATCTACTTTACCGACTTTACGAATGACCATGTTCTAAGGTGTATGTATATTGTTTTCATCGGATCGTTTTGATTAAGATTTAATGAAAATTATTTATTTTATTTCAACCCTCGAGCGCTTTGCAGCGGAGTCAACGCAACTTAATTTTGCAGCACGTTGAAGCAGTATAACTCAAATTTAGCAGTGAACGCATGAGGCGTTGACGCAGCAGTTCGGCCACAGGAGTGGCGCACGGATACTATAAGAAGGCGGTAGGGATCACGAAGTGAATGCGCACTGCGCAGTAGCAAACGGTCGCGGTGACTCATGACGTCATCGGAACCTAGCGGCCCGGCGCGGCGCTCCCATTGCCAATGCATTGTGATTTATTCCACGGGCAGCTTGCAAACCCCATGCAATTGAATCACATATATTTGCACTCTCGATAAACCACCGATTATGCTGACATAGGTTTTATCGTGATTAACTCTGAAACTACATTTATAGAATGGGTTTAAATTCACTAAACCTTTTTCAGGCCGTTGAAAAATTAATATTTTATAATTCCATCAACTTAGGCCGTGATACAGAAAATTTGTAGGTTACTTTTTACTATTATTTGTCAAACTACGTTGTTTAATTGTTACTAATAATATAATCCAGCTTACAGAAAGCATTACAGGTGATCATATTAAAACTCAAGTTAAAGAAGAAATTTTACATTGTTATATGAAAATCTTTGATTTAGGTTGACATTAACGAGGGTAACATTTTTAATAAAGAAAGAAGATATGATTTATTTAAAAAACTAAGCCTAATATGTTCTAATTTACGTGAGGAAAATCCGTAAGTTAGAACATTTAAAACCATACATCCTTAAAACGCGTGAAACACATAATATTTTTGTTGCATTAATATTTTATAAAAGGATTGATTCGCAGCTAAATAATTTACCACCTAGTGTGAAGCAACTGTTATTTTAATGTGCATTTTATATTACAGATGTGCACGGAAGATTAGGGAATTATTATTACAGATGAACATAATAAATATATTTATAATATATTATAAATGTAATTCATATAATGGATAAAGTTCATAAAATATACAGATAAACTTTTTTTAACTGAGGACGTTAAAAATCACTACTAATATATGGTTGCGCCTGCTAAAACAACGCGGGCCTTTAAGTTCACAGAACTGTGGTGCGACGCGGGTAGCATTTGAACACACTTTTAGGGGAAAAAACGTTGACATTGTAATTTATTTTAAAACATTAATCACAAATGAGTTAGTTTTTAAAATTGTTAACAGTTTGATTATATTTAACTTAGTTTTGGATTAACTTTATACAAATCATAGTGTATAAGCGGTGAACGAACTCGAGGGAATAGCCTAATTTTCACGCGGGATATTTTCCCATTTGTTGTCTAAGAACTGTTTAAATGTGTTTCTACAAAAGCCCACTTTATAAACGTAAGTAATATTAATATTTATTAGATTCAAATTCACAGTAAAAATAACTTGTATCACAAAACAAAACTGTGGGTCAACTGTAATGCCACGTGTTTCTATTTTCGCGGGAACTATTCGCGCGTATTTACAGCATTTTTTTTCTACTGCCTCATCAGAGGTGATTGATTTTGATATGTTGTGTATTGGTGAACGGTGTTTTTGGTGGAGTTAGTGAAGATGCCTTGTTGTGCTATTGCTGGTTGCGCAAACACAGTGGCAAAGCCTAGATTTTAGGAATTTAATTTCATAGGTTTCCGAAGAATGAAGTGTTAAAAAAAACAGTGGATCCATTGCTGCAAGCAGAAGAACACATTTTGTACGACGACTGGTAGGGTATGTTCCGTTCATTTTGATTTAAAAGATTTTGAGATTGATTTTAAATCGGAACTATTAGGATTGCCTACAAAGAGGTCGGTTTTAAAACCTGGGGCAATCCATGTAAAAACATTCCTTTCATCAACAACGGAACGTCAAATTCAAACGAAAGGAATGACCGTGCAGAAAAAAGATATTCTAAAAGAATTATAAATGACTTGTGCAAAATTACTACTAAAGAGGCCAACAGTAGTATCCCGTATATTTGTTCAGACGCCATTCCTTCTGAATCAACCCCCGATTCTGAGGAGGCCCCAAAGGAACAAATATGTTTTGACAAAAATCATGTTAATATTTCTCAAGCGAATTGTAAACTACAAGAAGTAGCTCACCTTAAAAACTAGCTTGAAGAGGCTAACAAAAGAATTGCTGTACTAGAAAATAGTTTGAAAAGTATGAAAACGTATTTTCAAACTATCAACAACAATATTTAAACAAAGGACAGTGTACTAATAGTCAGGAGATGATATAGCCAAAGCTGTAACCATAAGGTATGTATAAAAAAGGCCTTGCGTTATGTTAGAGATACTTTAAGATATACTTTCCCTAGTGAACCCACGATAAAGCGAAGCCTTTCAAATGACTTAACTCCAACAGGGTTTTTGGATCTTAGTTTTAGCGAATTTCCCCTGTAAGGAAGAAGCTATTACCGTAGGTCTCATGGTAAGACTTAAGCCCGAGACCATGACAACTTTTTTTTTTAGGTCCCCAGATGTCAAAAACACTATTCGTTCAAATTTATATATATGTGTGTGTGTGTGTGTGTGTGTGTGTGTGTGTGTGTGTGTGTGTGTGTGTGTGTGTGTGTGTGTGTGTGTGTGTGAATGCGATAACTTGAGTAAAAAAAATTCCGATTTCGATGAAATTGCGCTCAATGTGTAACATGGCATTCATGACTGTAAGTTCGAAAACCAGAAAAATCGGACCATGGGAAGGGGGGTTTATGGGGGTTTTAAATTTTCCAAAAATAAGTTTTTTGCATTTTTTACCCTAAAATTTTTGAAAAACTTAATTTTCGTTTTGACCAAGTTATAGAGCTTTAAAAACAAATAATATAGTTTTTTGAATTATTAACCTAGGTTGAGTGGTTGCGGAGAAAGTCCAAAAAACCTACTCATAAAATCTCCCATGTTAATCTTATGGGAAAAAGGTTGTTGGTTTTCCTCAGTTCATTTCAATGTAAACTTCACATTTTCTTCCACCAATGAACTCAGCTCTACAAAACAATCATTTTGGTGTTTAAATTGTGATTCTATGTCCAACCATTGCAGAGATATTCAATGTGCTAAACACAGTACGTTGTCCAATGTTATCCTTATGGGGAATAAATAAAATTTGATATCTCGATTATTTATGAATTGATGAAACTTGGTATGTGGCTTCACGTAGTTCTGGTATATTGATATTTGCACAAAGAAATATTTGTAACATGAAGAAAACAGTTTTTCAGCTTTATTTTAGTTTGGGAATTTTATTTCAGTTAGTTATTTTGTATCTTGCCTAAATATCCATTCAACACACTGCATATATTTGCTTTACTCGCACCTTTTTGCGTGTATACAGTTATTATATGTTTTATGCATTTCACATATTTTATTTAAAAATAAAAATACAATGTTCACTTTATATAGTTCGGTTGAAAACTTCACTGTAAATGGTGATTTGTGTGAGAAATTATCTTTTAAGTTTGAAACTCTTAATAATGGGACTGTAATTAAGCTGTTGATAGAATTTTGTAATTTTACACAGTTTTTGGTGCTATCTAAACACAAAAATTTATAAATTAGTAATACAAAATATTGATTTACTAAATTTATTTATCAAACTTTTTCTACCAATGAAAGAGAAAAGATGATCAATCGTAAATAAACAAATATTTTACATGCGATTTAACAATTAAAAACATGTTATTTGGTTCAGGGAAGCAAATAAACCACCAGCTAAAACGATTAGATGTTATCTGATATATATTAAATAGCCATGTCATATATACAGGGTGTCCCGTAACTTTTCCAGGTCTTATTCCTGGACGATAGATAAGTCAAAGTATCATATTCAAAATTTCAAAAACTCAAAAGTTACTGGTATAGCCGCAATTTTTCACAAAATAATTTTTAATTCAAGAACGGATTGTTTTAGCAAAATGAAATTTGGTATATAGCCTCATCACCTATATATCTAACTACATAAAAAAGACAATCTTTTTAGAATGTTTATTTTCAAAATGGCGACTGCTTAAAACGTTTAAACGTAAATTTCTCAAAAAGTGCATATGAAAAAAATGTTTTAGCCGTTAGGTATTTTATTGAAACCCCAATTAAAATAAAAATTCAACGATACCAAAATTAAGGAAATCGGTTCATAAACAAGGGAGAAAACTCATTTTTAAGAAAATGTGATCATGTCAGTATCAACTGTTATTATGTAAAACCACTGCTAGTGAACCACGTCCATTTCTTAAAAATGAGTTCCCTCCCTTATTTATGAACCGATTTCCTTAGTTTTTGTATCGTTTAATTTTTAATTGAGGTGTATACAAAAAAATTGTCGGCTAAACTTTTTTTCATATGCACTTTTTAAGATATTTACGTTTACAATTTTTAAACAGCCGCCATTTTGAAAACAAGTATTCTAAACAAATTGTCTGTTTTATATAATTAGGTCTGTAGGTGATGAGGCTATATACCAAATTTAATTTTGTAATAACAACAAGTTCTTGAATTAAAAATTATTTTGTGAAAAAAATGGCGGCTATACGAGTAACTTTTGAGTTTTTGAAATTTTTAATATGATAATTTGACTTGCCTATGGTCCAGGAATAATTCCTGAAAAAGTCGGTAGAGAGTTCTGGGACACCCTGTATAATTAACATTTTGTTACTACAGTTTGTGTACAAATGATATATCATGTTCAGTTATTTAAGATCAAATATACATACCGAGGTTAACGTTAATGTTATCGCTCCTGTTGCAGACTGATACCCAAAGGTCTTCTTGTTTGGGAAAACTCTAAAATCTAACATTTTCAGGCAAATTCTTACCTTTCGAGCAATTATTGCAGCCGTAAACTGCGCAGCTAGGCATTTTAAAACTGTAAACACAGAGGGTGAGTACGTTGTGAACATCTGTACCAGACTAACATCAACTGAGACTGACTTTTTGTTTGACAAGACAGACCCTTGGACCTGCGCGATTCCGTGTCTCGCCACACTACAGCGGTAGGCAACGGACGGGTGAAGATGACGTCACGACGGATTTAAAGAGATAGTATAACGTAATTGTCGTTCCTTTATCCTTTTGGTTCATTTTTAATACTCTAGAGGATCTTGTATTTAAGTAATGTAACAACCACCGATGCTTTGAAGGCACTGTCCGGGACGGTCCAAATAGTTATTAAATTACATATTCCTGCTGTCTAAGACGATTAAGCGTTAACAAAGTTTAGCAATTTTACCTAATGTTTTGGGGTTTGTTATACAGAAAAACATTTTTCAAATAACTGTTATGCAAAAAAGAAATTGTTTTTAAATTTCACGCGTATTTAAAACGGTAAATCAATATACATAATAATGATTCACGTCGACGCAGTAAATATATAACCACTATTGTGGTATTCTCTCTCAAGAAAAGCTAAATTTAAATTAATATATTCGACCTGCATGTTCTTGAGTTTGAAGTTGGCTGTAAAGATATGAACAACAAACCATTTTGTTGCTGTTGAAATATACTAAGGTATAGCCACCGTGTGCGTGCCCCCAGATTACGTAATGCGCATAACGCTCCTAAACTCGCGTGAATAGCACACCTTACTACTTACACCATGTCACAGCCTGCGCGTGATCCTTACCGTCTTCTTATAGTATCCGTGGGATTGGAGCGCGTCACAGCTTCAACACAGCGTCAAAGCGTAAAGGCAGATTATTGTTTGGCCGTTCAGTCCGTTCACACGAGCGCTTGGGTTGTGGCAGCAATTTGACGCCTCTCCCAAAAACAATGAACAATGATATGCAATGAACATAAGAGTTATGTCAATGTGGAACTAAACTGGGACTAAATAAGTAGCAATTAGGCTGTTATAGATTGAAATTGGATTTTATAAATAATACGATAATATATTGTAAGGTTTAATTGGGGTTTTTCCATTTCGATAGTTTAGAAGCGGATTCGTAGGTTTGTTGTTTAACGCCCCTGCTTTAAAGATTATAACATGACTATTGGTAGGCTAATGGTGTTTTATGTATGTTTTATTAAATTTAAATAAAAATATATATTAATGGGCCGTAATATTAGATACAAACATATTTTACATTACATACCGGTACCTACTTTACTAGTTTTTGTAATACCAATTGTATTATAAGCAAGAATATTTTCCCCAACAATTATTGGTAGATCCTTCAGCTTGATAAGGTCAACAATCCTCGTAGGCAGATGCAAGTCCACGCCTAGTCGTCCCGTCATCACCCACCATTAGGTAGAGGTCGTGGTGGGATGATCTGTAACAAAGCTATTGAACTTCAATGTTCTCCGTCGTAAATCTGTTGAAAAAAAGTTAGCAAATATTGGTTGTTTGTAAACTAGGTTGATACGTGTTGTCAGTTTCCGAGAATTCTCAGTATGCAGTTGAAATGTTTGGTGCTCATCGATATCAATCGCAGTGTGATAGGTAATGTTTTTTTATTGTTTATTCCACAGTTGAAAGCCATTTCGCAAATTTTCAGTTAGTGTTCATTGGTATGAAAGACCCCTTGACATTCACTTTCTTATTTTTAAATTTTAGAACAAACGTTTTTTAAGATAAGAACTTTGAAGTTTGTTTTTTCAAACTGTAAGATTTATTTTACTCGTATATATTGCATTTGTGGTTAATCCATACCATCCATACCATGAAAATACAACCACTTTTACTTGTTGATTTTTGTTTTATTATGAAATAAGTTTAATGTTGTTTTTACACTGATCACATGAATTATAAACCGAATAAATTAAGGGTATTTTTCTTCATACATGAGGCTCTGAGACAATGAGAGACTCTGCAAGAATTGTAATAGCTTTATTGACTATGCAGTGTGCTCCAAATTCCTGAGGACGGTTTTATGTTTTTAAACCATAAACGAGATCGCACGGAGCACGCTGACGTGAGGAAAGTGAATGTCCGCATTAAAACCTTTAAAAAATCGAATAAATTGTTTAAAACAACACTGGTAACTTTTTTTGGAAAATTGAAAAATTTGATTTTTGGCTGTTTTGATGCTCCTGGTTATATTTAAATTGACTATTAGGATGGCAATGATGTAAGTTATAGGATTAGGAGGAGGTATAGTCTGGATAAAAAGTTGGTAGTGGGGTACTGGGGGTGATAAAACTACATCAAGATATGAAAAACAGCCTTTTCCAGTGTAAAATTCCCATAATACAACGTACTGTGTTAAGACAATTAACATTTTCTTTAATAACTCAGTACATACTGGTGCTAGAATGATGAGGGAGGGTTTAATAAAAGTTTTGAAATTTTACGTACAATAATTTAATATACAATAATACACATTCGGGGCTTTTCTGACCCTTTTTGGGCCCAAAAACTCAAAATTTGAACAATTAAAATCCCAAAAAAGGGGGTTATAGTTGTATGATTGTTTTGTCCAACGAAATTGTCCAACTATTTACAGAAGGGAAGGTTCCTACCAAATTTCAAGTAAATCGGTCAAATATTGCGACCGCTAGAGTGCGCGCGCGCACACACACACACACACACACACACACACACACACACACACACACACACACACACACACACATATATATATATGTATATTTATATATATATATAAAGTTTTTAGCGACACCCCAAAACGTGTTCAGTGGGTCATGTTAGGAACTTCTATGGTGGTCCCGGGCTTAAGTTTCACCGTGCGGGCCATGCTAATTGTTCTCTTATCCATAGGAAATTAAACTATTAATACTGCTCATCAATACTGTTATGAACAATGTACCATCTTGTTGATACCACCGTTATTAAAAGAGATAAAACAACCTCAGGGGTACGGCCAACAATTATCAATTATACAATCTTAAATTAAATCGATATAAACTAAATAAGATTTTTTCTGTGCATTGCTTGGATTGATGTACATTTTGCATATGTTCACGTTTAATACCATACGCCAGAGAATCCACAACCAGGATCCGATATTTCAATTTCTGTCTTTCTGTTCCTCTGTCGGTAACACTGCTTTGTTCCCTTTTCACGGGAAAACGAGTGTACCACTGATGAAGAAACCTTTTTCCCTAATTGTATAGCTGTGTAAGAAGGTTATAAGCCTGTAATATTCTTACTCAGCTATAAAATTAGGAATAAAAGTGTCTTATTGTGACTTAAAACTGTCATAAGCCTTTTAGAAAAAATATTACGGCCGCTCCAAAACCTGCTTTGGTGCGGTTTTGGACGTTTTATATTTGCTTACCACAATATAGGGTGCATTCATTTAGATTAAATTGTTTTATTTTTTCTATACACGTGTAAGAAGGTTATCACAGTGAGTCGATTGCTTAAATTTTGATTACACTTTATTAATTATTCTAAACATGTGAGTGAAGGCTGCAGGGATAGTTTAAATTTACCTGAGTGCTGCTCCCCACGGGTTTATAAAGTTCCCATATACTATTTTTATGGAAACAATTTTTCTTATTTCTTTGCGTGTAAAATATTTAAAACAATGGTTATAATATATATTTTGGAAAAAAAACAAAAATCCTGAACAAATTGTTTACGTAATTTGGGCTGCCTGGGTTTTTTATTTTTTTACTTTTGTATTACTAATTACTTTTATGGATACTTGCCATACTTTGAGTTTAAATGTCATTATTTATTGCTTTTAAGATCATATTTATTTTAAATTAGTACTTCTTGGTTGTGGTTAAAATTCAGTTAAGTTCATGGTTAATATTGTGTAGTATTTATTAAGTAGGGGTAAGTGTTGTGCGTTATAACCCTGGCATCAACATGCCACTTAAAAGGAAAAGCAGTTTAGGCCGAGTGTCTAAGGATGCTAACCGAATTTAGGTGTGTAGATCTGCGGAAGATTATTAAACCTCTCAATCGATTCAGGGTGTGAGGCCGGCCCTTCAAGCAATAGAAAGAAATGAGGCATCCACGAGCTCCACTTCAGTAGTAACATATACTGTTAATCAGAAACAACCTTGTACTTGAAGGGATCATGTGGCCCGTTTCAAAGATTGACAGTCTGAAGTCAAAAGAGCCGTTTGGCCCAAAACAGACAGTGGCACGCAAGCTCCCGAAAGTCCCAGTCTTAGGATATCAGGGAGGCTCGACTGGTAGCAAACAGGGCTTGCTAAGTCTAAGAAGGGTTTGCATGAAGAAAGCTCATGATAACAGACCTCGGTATAAGATCTTATAGTTTGGAACAGTCAAAGAAGGGATAATGAAACAGTAAGGAAGAGGGAAGGTATTCAGGAAGAATATAGACTTCGGTAAGTCATAGAAGGGAAAAGTACAGAAGAGGGAATATCGGCAGGATCGGTGGTAAAAGAAAGGAAGGTTTTAACTCTAAGAAAGATGGTTTGAAGCGGACCTACGAGACTCACCGTTCATATGATGTCCCTCAATACCCTCTCATAATTTGTAGAGGCGAGTGTAGATATAATGTTAACTTAAACCACGTAAACCCGACAACTGACCAGCCAACCAATAAAAATAACAGCTCCCAAGGGTGTCATGCGTACCGGATTATGATCAGAGAAGGAAAACCACATCACATCGCATTCAACAGTTTAAACCGCTGTTGAACCAATTTCTGGTGGATACTTACGAGAACTTAGGGAGTGAAAGGCTGATGTATTTCCGGACACAACAAAAGGAGCTGATGTAAGGGGCGGAGAATGATGTACACCTTAATGACCCTCTAGAACGAGAAGACAGTTTAGAGCAAATGGTACAAAATATTATCTTACCTTCCACCCTTTACTGAGGGACCTAGACTCATGCATTCACGTACCCAGGACACTTTCTACTATTTACGAAAGTCTGGCTGCAAGTGGCTATAAATTACAACTGTAATTGGAGAACAAACAGCAGTCTGCTGAGAACCGCAATGACGTTATGTCACTTGTGTTACTTGTCTCATGGTGGTTTTCACTAAAGGTAAATTTGTTGTGTGCAGTACGCTTATTTAGTAATCAGCAGAATTGCAGATGTTCCCACGTATAGCTTAACTGATGTTGGCATTTATTGTGGCCGTCAGATGGTCTCGGGCAATAACAAATCATTGGGGATGTCATGGAACCCACTCCAGTTAAAATTATATACAACTACTCAGGTATGGTATATTCAATTTCAAAACTTGATCTATGAATTTAGTGTACTTTAATCCATTAAAATTAACATTTCTGGCGAAAACTAAGTTATTAGCTGAATCCTACCAGCATTTTAATGACAGAAAGGTTTAACACGTACCAAGGTAACCAACAATCAGAATTAAAATGAACACACAATCTGAACGGGTTGATAATGGAATTCAATTTAAATGAGAAAAGACTGTACTTTAGTAATTGACTGGTTTTTAATTACCTTAGAGTTAGCGTCTACGTTGAATTAACAAACTAAACCACCAACAGCTATTGTAATGCTAATGTGCTTAATGCAATTCTCTGTTTTCAGACATCTGCAATAGTAGCGCATGCATTTATCTTAAAACAATGTCGTCTAAAATTTAATTTTGTTTTGTTCAATATTTTTAAAAGGGCTCTTCATAAAATTGAAATTTTAAATTATAGTCTCTTAGGACTTTTAACTGTTAAACTTGTTTACAAACAACATGTAAGCTGGGTTTATTCAAGTAAAGACTGATTGTTTCACTCAATCATTACAAAGTCATTCAAACATTTTTGTGTAAATTTAGATTGTTCGCATCTATCTTCACGTATGTGATATGTTATTCAACAATTGAGGGATTCACACATTGAGTAACTAAAACAACGATGTATAACGTCAACAACAACAATAGTCTCTACATGAACATCAACTCGCTATAAACAATTGCTTAGTGTGTCACAGTACTGTCCCAGTTAGTGAGATAGTGAGGTTTAGTCCCAGATAGTGAGGTTTCCATCTCGTTATTGGCTAGTGACCCTATGTGATTAGTAAATCTTAAAACAATACAGTTTAAACTAATTTACACTTTAACTCGATAAATATAAATCATTGTCTTACAAATGTTACAGAATTGTAAGCCACAATTGGATCTTTCCAAAATAATTATACTAGGGTTTTTGGGGAAAACCCTCATGAAAATTACAATCAGAAAATAACATTATGCAGAATTACTGAAAGTGTAATGGCTTAAGCAACGACCATTGCTATTTATTACTTTCCCATGTAATTCTTCGAGGCCAGAAATATAATTTAGTATCTAGCCTTGGGGATCAGAGATTAATAGGACAGACATTGTGATGCAAGTCTTCCATGCCAAGGTTCAGAAATGAATACGATTATTATCACTCGATAACACTCTTTTGCAAACTGTGAAATTTCAAAAAAACATATTTCCACAGTACTTTTTGTATTACTATAACAATTTTTTCCTTTTCTTTGTACGTTATAAATGTATAGCGTATGAATATATTTTACCCGTGTGGCAAATGTTCCTATTTACTGGAAAATTTTCCTGACTGAGTGTGAATGTGATGCAAATCGATGAACACTGAGTGCTGGAGCAAGAATAAACATTGAAACCATAGTACGATTATAGGTACAATATTTTAATAGTTTCAACTGTATTTATTTCCCTACAATCATGTAAATAAACCAGAACTTGTTGCAAAAAAGAAGAAAGTTTTGTATTATTATACTAATATAATTCGCAGAACATATTATTTATAATAACACTGATAAGTTCTTTCACCTGAAATAATTTTGAATCATTTAAACAAATACATTCAATTGGTGAAGGCTAACATTCTGATGGTGTCTGTATAGAAGATGATAATTGTAAAAAGAAGGTTTCCGCAACTCATTTTTGCAAGATACACAATAAAATGTAATCGTCAACCCACTTTGTAGACTGCCAGTACAGGAGCTAAACGTATCAAGAGAGAGTACATTAAATAGTATTTGTTTTTCAATTTTTTAAATCTTATTTGTTTTTGCTTTTAGCGAATTTCCCCTATAGGGAAGAAGCTATTACCGTAGGTCTCATGGTAAGACTTAAGCCCGAGACCATGATAACTTTTCATTTTGAGGTCCCCAGATGCCAAAAACACCATTCGTTCAAATTGTTTTATATATATATATATATATAAAAGTGTGTGTGTGTGTGTGTGTGTGTGTGTCCGTAGGCACGATAACTCTCGTAATCAAATTTGGTAAAAATGTGTAAGACACCATTTATTTGAACGAGTTCGAAAACCAGACGAATCGCACCATCCAAAGGGGGGTTTTGGGGGGGGTTTTGTACCCCAAAAATGTGTTTTTTTGGGTTTCCACGTGTAATTTTTATTTAAATCAAATTTTAATTTTTACCATTTAATTCAGCATTAAAAAACAAAAAATTTTGGATTTTGATCATCGCTCTACATCAATTGGTTCCTGAGATATTGAAAGTGCTAAACACAGTACGTTGTCTAATGTTATTCTTATGGAGAAAAAGAAAAATTGTATATCTCGCTTATTTATGAACATAAACTGACAAAATTTGATATATGGCTTCATCTGGTTGGAGTTTAACGTTGTTTGCACAAAATACAAAATTTTTACCTATGGTTCCCGTAGCAGCAAACCTAGGTAATCGGTCCCCATGTTATTCTTATGGAGAATAATTAAAATGTTGTATATCGCTTACTTATAAATGTATATGAATGAAACTTGGTATGTGACTTTACTTAGATGAGTTCTAATGATATTTGCATAAAAACCCATTATTTTGTGTTCCTTGTTGCAGCAAACCTGCGTACTCATCCCCATTGTTATTCTTATTGAGAATAATTAATATTTCAAGTATCGCTTGTTTGTGAATATATTTCTTATGAATCCTGTTAAGTGTTTTAATGTGTCATGTTATATATTCATTGGAAATTCGCTGAGTATGCAGGTTTGCTGCGACGGGGGTATTTTACATACACTACCATTTGATTTTTAATTTTGGGCATAAAGGCATTTTCAAAATAAATATTTTTTTGAAATATACATTTTCTCAAAAAAGCCTGTCATGTAGCATACCAGAGTAAAGTTGAGTTTATCACGAGTAAGAAATTTAAGTCGGAAAAAAGATACAAGTAGTAGTTTAGAAAATACAGTTTATTCCGTAAATGTCCATATTTTACACAAAAATGGCCGCTATTTTGAAACGGATAAAGATAATTGAATTCGGTTTTCGCCAAAATGTATTTTAACGAGGCCTTTAAAATGATGTATAATTTGTCCCGTGTTTACAAAAGAACATTTTGAGATTCGAACCCGTGACCTTAAAGTTTTGGAACATCCTGTACATAGATTTTGATGGAAATATGTTTAATAGATAGCCTATATGCGTTTTAGTGGGGAAGAATTTCGTTTGATGACTTTAGACTAAATCGTTCTTCCGTTATACATGCTGGACGAGTGGTCTGAAGTGGTTTTGCTTAATATGTATAGGCAAAAATACCGCGTTGTTTGTTGCATAATGTGTTTCTTACCATATCATAACCTCTTACTTCCTAGCGAAATAAAGGCGAACTTTCTCGCTCATTTTAGCGAATTTCCCCTATAGGGATGAAGCTATTACCGTAGTCGGCATGGTAAGACCTAGGCCCGGGACCATGATAACTTTTCGTTTTGAGGTCCCCAGACCCCAAAAACACCATTCATTCGAAACTGTATATATATATATTATATATATATATATATATATATATATATATATATATATATATATATGTGTGTCCGTGAGCAGGATAACTCTCGTAAAAATTATCCGATTTTGATGAAATTTGGTATAAACGTGTAAAGAAACATTTATGACTTTAAGTTTGAAAATCAGCCAGATCGCTTTATCCGAAGGGGTATTTTTGGGGGGTTTTGTACCCCAAAAATGGGTTTTTTGAATTTTTACATATAATTTTGGAAGTGGTCAAATTTTAGTTTTTACCATTGTATTCAGCTTAAAAAAACACACAATTTGGTATTTTAATCATTCCTCTACGTCAATTGGTTACCGAGATATTGAAAGTGCTAAACACAGTAGGTTGTCTAATGTTATTCTTATGGAGGAAAAAAAAATTTTATATCTCGCTTATTTATGAACGTTCACTGATGAAACTTGGTATAGGGTGGTGCATTGGTATTTGCTCAAAAAAATTTTGTCAAAGGCTCTTGTAGCAGCAAACCTGCGTACTCATCCCCATGCTATTCTTTAGAGTGCCTTTCATTTCTGGTTAAAAATAAACACGTTTTTACTCAACGCATTGCCAATAGATATAATTTCCGCAACACTAACCTAATCCATATTCCCCGACACAACACAACTTCCATTCAAAACCAAACTTACTATTCTGCCATTAAGCTTTTAATGTTCTCCCCCAAATCGTGAAAACTCAGGTGGATGTTGTAAAATTTAGATATAGACTAAAAAAATACTTGATTGAAAAAGAGTACTACAGTGTTAAAGATTATATATCTGAAAGAAGGGATCTTTAGTTGGAAATGAATTATGTATTTTAGCAGTCTGTTATTTTAGCTATTTAAGTTTGTATTTGTGACGATTGTCAATGCTGCATTTATATAGTCGTGTGACAATAAAGTATTCTTGATTCTTGATTCTTAAGGATTAAATGATGTCTCCCTTAATTATGAACATAAATGAATAAAAAGTGGTATATGACTTCACCTAGTTGAGTTATATTGATATTGGCATAAAAATCAATTTTTTGCTTTCCTTGATGCAGCAAACCTGCGTACTGAGCCCCAATGTTATTCTTATGGGGAATAATTAAAATTGTATATATTGCTTGTTTGTGTATATATTTTTATGAAACTTGGTAAGTGACTTTATGTAGTATTAAGACATTTATATCTCCATTGGAAATTCGCTGAGTATGCAGGTTTGCTGCGACGGGGGTTTTTACAAATACGTTTTTCAAACAATCATACTATTGGAACAGCATAGTTATGTATTCATAGCGATGTATTCTACTCATACGAGGGTTAAAAAACATGTTTACAACAATTATAAATGTAGGTCTAACTGAAACAGTTTTAATCTTAGTAAAAACTCAACAGCACACTCTGTTATTTATGCAACAGCCCGGAATACAATTAGATTACAGTTTTTATGGCGGCTGCGAGCTAGTATTTGAACAACTCTAAACTCTTTAAGTTATTTCCTTAAATACTTTAACTTATAAACAAAATTTCAAACAGGAGTTTTTGTGTTATTTCGTTACTACCAACATAATAATTTGTTTTTATTTCGCGACGTAATCAGTTAATGATATGCTTGGTATGGCTGCTTAGTACAAAACAAATAGTTTGGTGTTGAGTTCATTTTGTAATAGTTTATATGACACAACACAGCAGGTGCATAGTTTGCCGTTTTATGTTCTTAAAAATAACTGTAGAGGAATTTCACGCTAGATTTAGCACTTCACTATATAACCGAAGACAAATCGTTTCTACCAGCTGTTCTTCCTAATTACCTAATGACTAGGAATAATATAAGAAACTACCGTTGTTAAATATATAATTGTTTTAATTTTATTTTTACTTAAATCTAAAGTTAAGAATTTAGTTTCTATGAAGTTGTTGCCTTAGGTAAATTATAAAACGTATTTTAGGATGAGTGCACGAATGAATGACCAGATGTGAAAGCAAACGGTATCTAATCTCAAATACATTATGTTCCTTTTCTTGCCGTAAATCCGGGCCAGTGTAAGTGTTAAGCCCAGGGTCGAATGTTGTATCTTCTGAGGAAGTGGGAGGCTTTATACTTGGTGCTTCTTGGGAGAGGGCTGCGGTCCCTATCTGTCGAAGAAAAATCTGTCACTGTAACAGGAACAGGAAGGCATATTCATCCATCTTTGGTGTTGACACTGATAAGAGGGCTCTCCTGTCACGAAACTTTCCGCGTTTTTACTTGCTCCCATAAAGGAAATGTTAACTTTCAAAGCCCGTTCCTCCCTAGCGGATTATCCAATATCGTTGATTTATTGCTCATTTTAAAGAGCAAAAAAAATATCTAGCGATTACAGTTAGTAAAATGTTGATATCTCAAATAGTAATCAAACAAATAAATTCCCAAATATTCAGTATTTAAAACATTGTATGGGTAAACTATTTATGATATAAAAATTTTGCTAACTGAAATCGCTAGATGTTTTTTCTCTTTAAAATGAGCCATAAATACACGATATCGGATAATCCGTTGAGGAGGAACGGGTTGAAAGTTAGTTAACATTGGCGTTACAGGGGAAGCAGGTAGAATCGCGGAAAGTTTCGTGACTGGAGAGCCCTCTTATCAAAACATAGTTACGTTCCGATAAACATTCCAAGCACTTTTCGTCTTGTAACCTCCCATATAAGTTTCTGGTTGTATTTTATCAGATGAAGTTTTCCTATAAATATAACCCTTACCCTAACCCCTAACCCTTTAATCTGATGAATGCATTTTGAATAAGGTTTTCCAGGCAGTGTACCTCATGGTTAAGGGTCGTGGCTGGCTCTCAACATTTACTAGCAACATTCTCTGAAGAATTCTGTCCTTTTTATATTCAATCACTGTTTCAATTACTTTCAAACTTGTTTTGTGATCTTTCTCTTGGATCGAAGCATTTGCAAGAATTTAATCAGTAGTTGTAAGCTTTAAATTTTCTATTCTCGTAGATCTGATTTTTTTTTTCGTAATCCACCTTGTCTGAAAAAGTCTACCTACAAGTGCTTTTTCAGGTAATTTTTCAGATCCTCGAACCAATGTTGAGTTTTGTTTTCAGTTACACAGGCCTTGGAGATTGTTTCGGCATTCCTCTTACTGATAAGGAATCCTTTTTATTGAATTCATTTATCCATTTTTTCCTAATCTGCCATTTGCAAACGGGCTGTCTCTGACTTTATCCTGCATTTCTTTTTAAACCGCATCGAAGACTTCTTCAGGATGCATTTGAAACTCCAGTTTTGCTTTCCCTAGAATCCAATGTTCAAGCTTCTTCTCGTCTTTGTTAGTCATTACTGAAGATGGACACATCTTTCTTACGCTCATTTAAGATAAACTATCAAAAGCTCATTTTGGTTTGGTTTGGTTTCCTAAATTTTTTCTATTCCTTTTTGGAGTGCCGCACAATTTTGATGCTTTAATCACTGATATTCTTCCAAATTTTAATTCTGCTACCAATTTTTAAAGCTCGTACAATGTATATTTTAATCTATTTTAGGGCCTTTAAGTGTGAGTTTCTTTTTCAATTTGCTCATCTCGCTCATCGTGTATCCCCTACTTTATCCGTGTCTTTTGCACATGTCTATGCAAAATTAAAACAAATCAGTAGACTGAAAGGCCTTTGATCATTTACTAATGAGCCCTTGTTTGAGTTGGAATTCGGGTAATTTGTCTAGCCCTTCTCTAATTACATGTTTAAATTAATTTAACAATAACTTGTGCGTTTGACTCGCTATAAAGCTTACATTATCAAACTTGGAAGAATATAATCTGAGTCCCCACCAAAATAGGTCCTCAGTTGTGTTATTGTGTGACCTACTCAAGGATTCGATTTAATAGGTCAGGTAAATTAACATAAATATATGTACTCATACATAATTAATTAAATAGGTTTGAGTACAAAAATTAAATATTTAATAATTTATTAGATTTTTAATAGTTCAGAATGATTTTAAATGTTGAATGTTTTGTGTAAGTTTGGATTAATACTTCAATATTGAACGAGTAACTTACTTTATGACTCTAAAAAGTTAATTAAACTCTCGCTTTTACTATTACACTGTGTTTTTAACAATTATTTTTAAATTACAAATATGTGTTTATATGAAAAAGTTTGACACTATGAGGAAATATCGTATTGTAACATTGGCTTTGTCGGAAATGTCACGCCTAGCGATTGTCAATCACAGTTGGGGTTTCACACGAACATTTGTTGGTCAACTTGACACAAACTGGAGAGCAGAAATAACATCGGCTTATATGCGCGTCTCAGTGTTAGACGTATATCCCAATTATTTGCTTAAACAAACAGCATAAATAATACATATTATACACACATAAAACAACTATTTTTCTCACAGTTTCTATTATAGTTTGTGTTTATCTTCGTTATTTTGTTACTTGCGTTTTTACTCACTATTTGGATTTGAATAATCCTGATATGCAGGACATGGAAGAATTTGTAGATTTAAAAATGCATATGTAAATAATGACATCAGTTTAAAGCATGCCGTTTTAATATTGCGATCGGTATAATAATATGTTTGTTATTACTAATATTCGTCACAGTCGGCTCGTTTGTGACCTGCTTTCCTTCTAAGGAAACGCACTTCTAAGGAACGCACTAACGCGAGAGGGGAACATTCCGACCCTAACGTACCGGTACTGTATTGCTTCGTTCATAATTGCAGAATGAACAACTAATGGGAGTATTTATTGTGATATTTATAACTCTACATCTTTCCACAGACAAATGTACTGAACATGAAAAAACAAATTATCTTTCTTTCAGTAAGATTGCACTCCACCACATTAGGCCTAGCGTGATCACGACCCGTAAGAAATAGGTTTACCAAACAGGTGGTTGTAATGAAGAGGCTCAATACCATGGGCTCCATATGTTTGTGAGGATATGTTGAAAAATATTTATTGAGAGACACTTCATGACATTGGACATCTGAGTGAGAGGTTTGTTGCAGCCATTGCATTCATCCCAGCCGACATGCTGGTGAGTACAAGAGAAGAGCTGGATTACCGTTTGGACGGATATCTAGCAACAAATACAGCTCATATCGAGGTATAAAACAAATACCAAATAACAAAAAACTCAAGAACGTACTGTTTTATATTATATAACTATGTAATTAATTAATATGTGTATAATTTAAATAAAATATTGTTTAATAACGTTTTAATTAGCATGATATGTTTTGTTATAATTACGGGATGTAAATAAAAACATTTTAAAATATATTCACACTTAATACAAACTTATTCATTCATACACTCATCGTCATTCTCACATTGGGCCCAATGAAATCTATTGCCTTCTATCTTCTGTCATGAATATTTACCGAAAACCGTACTAGTGAAAATTTATTTTAAAGTGTGTTATAAGACGTTTTTATTGACATCCCGTGATATTTTTAACGCGGCAAACTGTATCACTTGTAAACAGTTTTAATCAGCTGTTTAATAATTTTTATTTAATATTTAATTTGTCAGTGTTTACTGTTGTGTTAATCAAGCTTACTTTTTCTTGCAGGATTTGATGTGGTGTAAAGTTTTAATTTCTCAAACGCTTTTGTTTTTATTATAGTTAAAATAACCATCAAACCAAGCATTTTTATTATTTTACAAACACCTTTATTTTGTATGAACATGTAAATCAACATTCATTGTATTATATATTTGAACTATTAACTGAACGAGTTAGTTACTTAATAACTAGTTTATAAACTGATGTGGATTCTGTGTGATCATGCATTCGTAAAATTCTTAGTAAACTGTTAGTTCTGATATGTGATGGTATGATCTGTTCTATAGCCTTTTATGATAGATTAACAGGACAACATTACAACGACAAAAAGTATGCATATTTATTAAGCATTTTAAGTTGTTATGTGGAACAGTGCACTAACTACTGAAATACTAAAGGGAGTTTCTATTGTGAACGAGGAAATATTCATAAACTAACTTAAATAACACAAATTTTAGTATTAGTTGTATAACTTTAAAGTGTACTTTTAACTGTAGATTCTTTTCTCTTGACTGGATTAACCAATTTGACGAATTACCTGGAAATATAGCTTTAAAAACTATCATGTCTTTGTATTTAGTAATTGTTTATATTATTTACGGTCAGGTTATAGAAGCCGGTAGTTTTTCACGGTGTTTAACTGAGTTATAGCAGCTTTCGGTTTAGACTTTTAGCGTTAGAGGTAGTCAAGTACCCGAAACCTTTTTTCAACAAATCATACTATAAGTATAAGTAATAATAATTAAACCAAACTAAAATCAACTTCTAATCCTTCACGAAAACGTCACAGAAATACAATTCAGTTCTGAAACAAAAGAAATACTTGTATTGAATCGGAAAGAAGGAAATGCCCCTATAAAAATATGCAATAAAACTCAGGCTGATACTGACTCTTCCCTTGTACACCCCAACACATAAAATATTTATATTTATTACATACTTTCAAAACACATAATATCAACTTTTCCGATGTCTTTGAACCTAAAACACTGTAAACTAACCGTATCCTAATCTAAGTATATGAAAATAAAACATACTAATGTTTCTGATATCAGCAATTATATAAAAACTCCTTTTTAAATTATGAAACCTTTCATCGCTTATAAAAGGAGTTCTTCAAAGTTTTACTGTTATTGTTGTCAAACGCATCTAGTCTTCGTCTTTCTATATAAGATACTTATTCTATATAATTTACTTTTAATATCTGAAATAAATTAAGACAGTTTTTTCTGGACTAGTGCATTACTTCGATCTGAGTGTTTTTTTACAGCAAACCGAACATATGAGAGGCAGAAATCGATATGAAATGATAAGAGTTGTTTTTGTTTTATTTCTCTAAAAGCATGCATTCAAAGGTATTATAATTACAACTTTATTATATTTCCTAGAACTACCAGGATAAATTGAAGAATGTGGAAATTAAAAATATTCTTTATGAACTACGAATTTATAAGTAAGTTTATTTACAATACTTCTTCAACATACAATAAAATGACTCCTAAATACTATTGAAATTTTATCATCTGTTTTGGCATTTGAAATTAAAATTAGCATACTCTTTTCCCCAGTTAAGGCTAACGCACACATGCACACCCTTCTAATAACAAGCGATATTTCTTCACGTTGAACGTTGAAAGTGTCGTGGACACATTCCCTTGGGTGATAGCTCCTGAAGCAAAGGTCCTGATCGGAAACTCCATCACATCACTATTGTTAAACGTTATAAGCACTACTTAAGTAATCAACTAAAAGTATAAACACACAATTAAAACCGTCATGCAAAATCAGTTTACGTACAGTGTTTTTATTTTTTATATCCTAATATTAACAAGCATGAGAACACGTAATTTACAAATATAGAGTACAGTATCTTAAATAAAATGAAGATGAATAGTTTTCTTACCTTATTTTATTGTTCGAATTTTTACCATTTCCATTTATAACAAAACTGTAGCCCATGAACCTTTTAATAAGCATTTGTTTTGTACTTGATAATTTATTTTATTTTGTTGAGGTAGATCACAATTACAGTAAGTAAAAAACGTTATACATATTTAACGTAATATGTAATATATCTTAGATACATTTGTCTGATTACAATATTACCAGTTTGGTGATAATTTGCTGATAAATATGATTAAACATGAGTGATATTTGATATCATTACACTATTAAACCAAAAAGTGTAGGTAGTAAAATCACATCAGTGTGTCAGTGATCCTCACGTCCTTGCTATTGACGTCACAGCAACGATCCATTTATCAGCAGGAAACACTGAGAGTAACGGGATTTCAGGAAATATCGCCTCCTCTCCTCTGACTCGCACACTTCACTGACCGCTCGCTCACTCGTCACAGATAAACTGATCTTGATATTATATAGTACAATTCCATAATTTGTCTTTTCAATGTTTGAATGTCGTTTACGATCGCCAGTAGGTTATTATCTTTAATCATAATGTAGTCCTAGAAATCGGTTTGTAGTTTTTTAAACGTAGAGTGGTGATGAGCACATTCAGATTACTATACAATCCTCCATCATATCGTACCTAGGTCGCAAATTGATACTCGTGCTAGGGAAAAATGCACAATACGTTCTCGAAGTGAAAACGTGTATTCAGCAAATTTACACAATAATATTCAACTGATAACGGTAATACACAATGGAAAACGTTTTCGATAGCCATTACTTCTTTTAGTTTGTCTCATGGATTGTTTCCGAGACATGTGTCCATCGTATTCAATTATGCACTGAAACCTTATCCCTTTCCATCCGTTAATTACGGGAGTGTTTATCACAGATCTGCGGTTTTCAAAACTCCACTTCGTTAAAAAAATAATACAAACGATATGGTTGGAATCGTTTTAGCGGAATATGATTGATTACTTTTATAAATGCATACACCACTTTTAATAATTAAAATTAATACAAAAATAAAATATTATCAGTAAAATTCCTAAGCTCACAGTATAAGCTGTGGAAATCTAACCACGTATATGATTGTTTTTAGAGCCTGGACTGGGATGTCACTGAGACACTTTCTTGAATAACCCGCTTTTTCCAAAATATTACATATTTACCAGTTAAATTAGAAATGAGTCACGGAGTCATGTTGGAGTTGTAGTAAAAAGGAAAAAAACTGAAAGTAGTCATTTTGAAGGTTAGGAAACAATAATTTTAACTGATATAAGTTATTTCAGAGAGAGTTAAGAAAACCCTCAACAGTCACGCTTCCAGTCGAGTGTTTAGCTAAACGATGCTTTATTTTTTTATTAGTTCCTGTTACTTAGCATTTTCAGACCAATCGTATATATTATTTTTAGGAAGATCAAACAAGATTTCAATAAGCCATTAAATAACGTTTTATAAAACGTATAAATAAACGTATAACGTTTTATAACGTCGGATCCCAAAGATTCCCAATCGCATTTAAACACTGGAGCACACCTTTCTAGTATCATTATATGACGGCATAAGCTTTCCAACAATTGTACATTATTTCACAGGTGGTAGGGGGAGGGCACCAAGACGGATGTCATTTATATCACTGCCAACTCTCTATCAGACTCGATACATAATAATTGCATCATAGAAACGTCATGTGTGTATCGATCGTTTGAATATTTCCCAAACGTGTGAGATTCATATACACGAAAGGAATCCAAAATAAAATGTTGCTTATTTATCAGCCATTCGGCGCACGGATTTTTTACTTATTTAATAAAAAAGGAATAAGAGAACTTTTTTGCCCATTCAATTCAGATGGTAAATAAATGTTTTGAAATTTAATTAATCGTATTATCACAGGTTATAGTATTAGGCCTAGTATTACATATATTAAGTGTTCAATTATACCACGTTTTTTGTAATATTTCTCGTTGCTCATCCACTAGTCCTTGGGAGTTTTTTTTTATTTCATTAAGGTAGACCAAAAGAATGCCTGTAAAACCCTTTATTTAAAATAAAATTACATAGGAATCGTGTTGTTAAAGCATTTAAAACTAAATTTATAACATTTTGTCAGTAGAATGATTACTTTGAGTGAAACATTGTTTGATAAATTATTTAACACTTCATGCTTTGTTATTTTATACATCTTTTAACTTCAACGCTTATTGTCACACTGTACGATTATTATTGATGAGATTTTAAAACATCAATCATTGAAGTGTCGGTACAAGGTAGACGATTAAACAAAGTTTGTTTGGAACATGTACCCTAGTTTTATCATGGGTTTATCTTATCACGCAAGGACATTTTGTAAAGTAAGTTTATTAATTACATGTTTTCATTTTACTGTCTGTATTTGTTTCTTACGAATAAAACATGAAAATTAAACTATAAAATACCCAGGCTTTACAATCACATGATTATTTTATTACATTAGGATTGTTACAAATCGCATTATTATATTTTAATTTTAATAAGTTACATATATACTACTCTTAACTCACAATCTTGCTATCCAAATGATTTGATATGAATTTTTCATAAATATAAAACATAATAATTAGAATGTATTTGAAATTGGTATTGTGTACAATGAAATGATTTTAACGAGCAAACTAACTCATCGTGAATTAATTTCTGGACGAGATAATAAATTATTCAAGAGAGAAGAATTATATCAAAGCAATTTTTTTATTGCCTTGTTTGGAAAGTATTCCTCATTGTAAGTTGTTGGTTTTTTATAAATTACATTTTCAAATAATTGCTTAAAATCATAAGATATTAGCATTGGTTAAATAATACTCCGAGTAGGTATTCGTAATTTCTGTCTCTAAAAAATAAAACTTCATTTTTAACTACAATATACTGGTATACAGTATATATTGAAAATACACAATTAATAAGTTAATAGTACATCAAGCACACAACATCTTGGATCTATTGGTTGTGTAATACAGGATATTTGAAAACTCAGTTTACAAAGTTCAGGGTTCCAAATTTTTGGTTGAAACGAAAATAAAATCATATACATACATAAGGATGATTTTGGTACTTTTAATTTTTTAAATTTTGGTTTAACAATTAAAACATAACTTAAGAATCAGTATTATAATTATTTAAAACTTTGCACTGTAAAGTTTTGATCTGGAATGTCTTTAAGCTTTTTAACTTTTTTTTATTTGTTGTATCTTATCATTTGAACAAGTACTTTCATTCACTCCATCTAAGTCACAAATCAAATATTTTTGTGAAAAATCGTGCACCAATAGTATACCTAAGTAATTAAGCAAAATCAAATCTTTAAATTTGAGAAAATGTTTCCAATTTTTAAAAGAAGAATGTTAATTTTGTACTGAGATTGTGTGGGCCCTCTGAGAATTACTGCACTGTGTCCTTGAACAAAATTTGCCGTAATAAGTTTATTAAAAACAGTATGTTCGACAGTTTATATTTTTTTTATGCGCCGCCACCGGTTAAGTAGTAGGTTTTAAATAGTTTGATCCTTTACTTTAAGTAACATTTACATTCGTGCACTATGTTTTATAATTACTTTCAAGGGATTGAATAGTTTACTATGTGTTTTAACATTAGTATAACCTTTAAGGTGTATACTCAAAGTAATTCAGGTTTTATAAATAAAAACGCTTATTTTAAAACTGTGTTACTAAACAACCTGACAGAACAGTTGCTTTGAGCGAATTTCCTCTATAGGGAAGAAACTATTACCGTAGGGATCATGGTAAGATCTAATCCCGAGACCATGACAACTTTTTGTTTCAAATTTATTCAGATTATGTTTTAAATGCCCCTTCCCCTTATATTTTATACACTTTTTGTTTAACTATCGACTCCGGACTACTGTTCAACATTTTGGTGATAAGTTGTTTATTTTGACTAAGTTTATATTTTTGACCACCAACATGGATCCACCATAGTGAAATTGTTTTACAATATAGTATGATATTATGGCCCATTATTGAAAAAAATATGTTCACACTAATCACAACACCGCAATCCGTTTTTAAATATATACGTTTGTTTTCAAGATTGTGATATATTTTTAACTAATTTTAATGCGTGTTTCAAGTGACCCAACATTATTATTGTCCACATTGCATTTATAATGACCATGGACCACCACCAGCCATTGGTGTGTGGCATGTTCCAAATTTGTTAAACTACCTTAATTGTTTTGAACTTTCTGCAGGCCTCTTGGATTTGCTTTAGTGGAGTAACATATATTTTTCAAATTTAAAGATGGTGTTGTATAAATTCATTGTTTTATTTATTTGTTTACTATTAACACAATACCTCAATCCAGTTATAAATATAATATTTGTTCTCATGATATTGGCACGCTTTAGGTAGTAAATGAATTTCCTGACTGTATCTCTGTCTCTGACCATTGATTAAATAAACGAACTGAACTAGAATTCATTATTTAGTTAAGTTCATTATACGAAGAAACTGTATACCTCAGTAGTCTAGAAGATTTAATCTGAAGCAGGTTTATGCTTCAAAAATTCGATATTTGTTATCAGTCACCATGATGAAGTGCCTGCCTTATACATTCGGGAGACCCCAAAAACCACAGCAACTACCTCCAACTGACTAAGTTAATCTCTGCTTGAGACAGAGTTAGAGAGGCATAATTTATTGGTATCCTATAGATAATACAGTATATCTAATGCGAAGTATGTCGAACCGTAATACAAACTTGGGTTAATCTCTGTTTCTTGGGAACGATTTTAGAAATCTGTAGAACCTATTTTCATATTCCTAGAACCTGTATTCCTAAATCCCGTACACCATAGAATTTTATAGGTGTAAACAGAAAAACTGAAGATACATGTTTATGAGTTCTGAGAAATACCCACGTTTTTAGTTGTTAGGAAACTAAATTTGCCTTCTGTGTTATGTGCTATGTGATAACATCCACCAAAGTTGCGATGAACACTTCAGAACTGTTAACAACTTTTTAACACAAGACAGGTGGAATAGCTACAATTTATAATGTTTTTACTTTTCAAGTACGTTTTATTACAGATTTGCAAGTGAACAATGTAGCAGTTTTCATTTTCTTTACTCAACATTTAATAACTTCCATTTCAAGCCTTTCCATTGCAACTGAAGATTGTTCCTTTAACAGTTTCTAACCATAACAAGTGTTGTCTATGCAGGTAATTGATACCCGGTCAAAGTAATAAGCGAAAAATTATTTCACGATTAATTAAAATCAAAACTGGATAATGTTTTTTTTACAATACAATGAAAAAGTAATTGTAGATGTTTTATTTCATATTACATCACAAATGATTTATTCCGTTTGACATGGTGAATAAAACAGTACAAAGATCAAAGCTATAAGAATAACAATATTTATTTTCCGAGAAGCAAGTATACATTGTATAGGCTTTTACAAACAAATCCAAAGATACTGTTGATGATGTCTTTTAAGATTTTATGGACGAAATTAAGTAAACTAGAAAGGCTTATCACCTTTATGTGTTGTCCTATTGTTTTTTTTATAGTTGATTGAAATAAGAACTACCTTTGTGTATTACGTAACGGTAGTCATATTTGTGTAGTCATACTACACACAAATACAGCCTTCATAAAACGAAATATTCTTATCTAGAATTTTAAACTTGCCCGAAATTAAAATTGATCTAAAAGACGACTCTAATGGATTTAAGCTTTCCATAAGTGACGTAACGAATGTTGGATAAAATCCAATTAAGCTCTGTGATTGCGCGAGATTTCAATTTCATGACCGTGCCATCTGACGGCTAAATCACCAACTAATTTTATTCAGATTGCATTCATTTCTTTTCTTACGATTATAACTGAATACAACTTCAACTCGTAAGAGATTAAAATTATTGGTATCATTGGTTAATATTATAGTTATAAAGGTTTTATAGGATAAAGGTTTTACTTATATAAATTTCAAATTTCGTTTTTTATATGCAAAATCAGGCATTTTTTAATAAGGAACAAACGATTAAAATTATCACAGTTCAAATACACAACAATTCAAATTTCGCAGTTTGTATACCAGGCTTATTCGAAAGTTTCTCATGACAAAATGTATATTTTGACTTAAATGTATCAGGAAAATTCTGAGGGAAAAATATTGTATGTACAATAATTATCGTTATACAATTTTCGATACTAAAATACGTGAGTTCAACGCTATTGGTAGCCATAAAAAAGGTTTCAGTACAATTGTGAAACAAATGATAGCAATAATAACAAACATTTCGGCGTTAAAACATTTCCATATCTCATTGTGTGGTGTTCAGCTGGCCGCCCAACTTGCGTGTTGATAGCTCGCCAGTGTTGCAATGTGCTGTGGTCAAAGTGCCTGGACACACGCGGATTAATTGTGCGACGATTAAACACTAAAAAACTATTAAACACGTTCATGGTTTGGAAAGTTGAGGAGAAACAGTTTTTACAAGATTTTAATAGTAAACAAATGTACAGGGTGAGTTTTAAATGAGTCCCCCCCACTAATTGTTTCTACATTTCTTCAGATATCAACTCCGGACCAACCCCGATCATTGCTGATCAATTTATACTTCATTGAAAAGTTAGCTTTTGTGATAGAGTTTTTCTTATTGTTGTCGTTTATAGCCGACTCCATTTTCTGCCCCTATTGAGGAACACATGTTTTTCTACAATCATTTATCATTCTTCCTTGATAAAGTGATGTCACCGAATAATAGTACACTTGTGGTAGGTGACTTCAATGTAGACCTATCTGTTTCGGACCTGAAGGTTGATGTGCTATTGAATACCATGGAATGTCATGGATTGAGGAACATAGTTTGGTCATTTACAAGAGAGTTTAAAAACTCTAGGTCACTTATTGATCATGCATACACTGATCTTCCCAAGGATTATGTTGCTGCTTCTGTTCTTGTGACTGCCTTAGCAGATCACCATGCTCAAATGACTACAGTCAAGCTGCTTCCACAAAGAGAGGCTTCCCAAAATGTCGTTTGTGCCGATCATTCAGAGATGAAATCATGTTGATATTCAACAATTGCCTTGCTCGTGAGCAGTGGACAGAGGTTTTTAGTGCAGATTCTGTTGAATCAAAAATGAAGAACTCCACCTCTACTATTTCTTTTAATTTAGACCAGGCTTTCCCAGAGAAGAAAGTAAGGTGCAAGAATAAAAGCTTTCATAGCAATATTTCTTTAAGCAAAGAACAGGGTGATCTTCGGAATTTAGTCAGATCGTGGTACTCCATTACCAAGGATTTAGAGAGATCCAATCCACTGAGGCAACACTTCTTAAGATTGAAAGCTCAATATCGCCAGAGTATAAAATATTCAAAGTCTCTCAAGGTATCGAAACAAATAAATAACTCTTCAAACAAGTCAAAGACTATGTGAAACATCATAAATGAAAATAGGGTCACTTCAAAGTCTCATCATGATTTTATTTTTGCTGTAAAAAATAGCAAAGGAGAATTAGTTATTCATCCAAAGGAGGTTTCCAACATTTTCAATGATTTCTTCATAAATATATCACGTGAAACACTTTGAATAGCAAGAATGTAAGTTATTCTTCAAATGAAAGCCACTTCAAAGTCCTTCTTTTTAAAACCAAGTAAGTGCAGCAGAAGTTATCGATTTGATACATTCATTACAGCCCAAAACTGCATCTGGAATTGATAATGTGTCATCCAAACTCCTAAAATACTGCTCTAATTTCCTAGAAAATCCTCTCGTACATCTAATCAATAGCTCTTTTAAAACTGGAGTATTCCCTGATTTTCTGAAACTTTCAGTTGTAAGCCCTATTTTTAAAAAAGGAAAAAAAGAAATGCTCGACAATTTTTGAGAAAGCAGTTTTAAATAGGTTGATTTCTTTTATTGACAAACATAGTATTTTATTTTCTGGTCAATTTGGCTTTTTAAAGGGCAAGTCTACTGTTGATGCCATGTTTTCCCTCATAAACTTTATTGTAAAAGAGCTAGATCTAAAGAAATCCGTAGCGGGTGTCTTCTTTGATCTCCGGAAGGCTTTTGACATGGTAAATCATGGTCTGCTTCTTGAGGAACCCGGAGTTCCTCAGGGTTCAATCCTGGGCCCGTTGTTGTTCATTTTATACATAAATGACTTAAAATCATGTGTTATTAATGTTAATCTGTGTCTTGACGCAGATGACACCTCACTTGCCATATCGCATCAGGCAAGAACAGATTTGGAAATTGACTCTTATGTTAAATCAAATAGTATTGTGCAATGGTTACATGAAAATATCTTGTGTGTCAATTCTGATAAGACCAAACTGCTTGATTTCTCCATTGGCCATAAAGAAACATCTCTTCTAAAACTGTCCATAGGTGAAAGTGTCGTTACTGCAGCAGATGAAGTAACATTTTTGGGGCTTCACCTAGACTCAAATTTAAAAATTTTTTCTCACATAGAGCATGTCGCTAGCCGTTTGTCTTCAGGTGTTTTTGTGTTAAGACGTCTATCTACCTTCTCCAGTAGTGAAGTTCTTCTCTCAGCATATTATGCCCTCATTTATCCATTTCTTTCATACGCAGTTGTGATTTGGGGGTCTGAGAGCTCATATACGAAGACTCTTTTCATTCTTCAAAAAAGAGCTGTGAGAATAATTGCAGGAATCGATAAAGCAGTATCATGTGCTTCCTACTTCAAGGCTTTTGATCTGCTCACCTTTCCATCTATTTATATCTTTGAATCACTTTTTTTTTAAAGAACCAGCACATTTTTCACGAATTTTTACCATCGTCAAATAGTAAAACCAGAAACAAGCACAATTATAACATACCACCACACAAATCAACATTTTTAAAAAACCATACAGTTTATAATTGTATAAAAATGTTCAATAGCCTTCCGACCACTCTTAAACAAGAATGTAAATAATGTAATCTAGTCACCTTCAAAATAAATGTAAAAAGGTTCTTACTTAAAAGTAGTTTTTATAATGTTAAGGATTATTTTGACAAGAAGTATGTTTAGTTTTAGAAAAATGTTTGTAATGACGTATGCTAATGCAATTTATTTTGTTTTGTGGCAGTAAAGATATTTGATTTGTTTTTATTTGATTGTGACTTAGTTAATATTTTTGGCCGCCATCTTGGATTCAATTATTTATTTTTAAATGTAAACTAGCAGGTCTCCCGTTCTCCGCACGGGAATCTCGCAGGCACAGGGTCAGATGTTTTGTTTACATTATAATCAGCTGTTTGCCTAAATAAAATATAACTCCATAAGATTAACATTCAAAATTTAAAGAACCCTGAGGTTGGAGGTTTTTTAAAACCCCAAAAGGCACATTTAGAGGGTAAGAGATTTCGATTAATACCAAATGTGTATATAAAATAATAGTTTAAAGGTTCGAAAATCGCCAAACAAAAATCAAGAAATTATTTTAATAGTTAAGATGTGGGGTTGTTAGCCATCATATAGAAGTACTTTTTTACTGAACACAATGCCGCAATCAGTTTTTGAAAATCATTATTCGTTCTAAAGATATTGGCTAGTTAAATTAATTAATTTTGGAGAGAGTTTTAAAGGTCCCAATCTTAAAACATGCCCATATTCTCATCATTACCTCAAATAATTACCAAGAACTACCACCAATCACTGTTAAGTGGCATTTGCTTCATTTTGACAAAATTAAAAGTTCCGACCACCATCTTGGAACCACCATTTTGGAATAAGATATGTTTTTCAAATGTAAAGGTAGGGTTGTGACCCATAACTTCCAACTGTTTTCTATGCTAAAATCAATGCTACAACCTGTTTTCAAATATCACTTTTAGTTTTCATGGCATTGAAAGATATCAGTTTAACATCTCAAAAAGTGACAATATCATGAAAACGAAATGTGATATTTGAAAAAAGATTGCGGCATTAATTTCAGCGTAGAAAAACTGTTAGACATGATGGGTCACAACCCTACCTTTACATTTGAAAGAAATTAAAATGGCGGATCCAAGATGGCGGCCGAAAATTTTAATTTTGTCAAAATGAAGCAAATGCCACTCAACAATGATTGGTGGTATTTCTTGGTCATTATTTGATGTAATGATGAGAATGTGGACATTTTTTAAGGTTGGGACCTTAAACTCTCTCTAAAAATTTAATTAATTTAATTCGCCAATATCTTGAGAACAAATAATGATTTTCAAAAACTGATTGCGGCATTGTGTTCACAGTAGAAAAGTACTTCTCTATGATGGGTCACAACTCCACTTTTACATTTAGAAATAAATAGTTGAATCCATATGGCGGACCCAAGAGGGCGGCCAAAAATATTAACTAAGTCAAAATGAAGTATACGTTGGTCAACAATGATCGGGGGTGGTCCGGAGTTGATATCTTAAGAAATGTAGAACAAATTAGGAGGGGGGAACCCATTTAAAACTCACACTGTATTTAAAAAAATGTAGAAATAACTTAAATCTTGCATTCGCGTATTATTTTGAGTTGTATAATCTAGCAATTAGGAACTCGTCATGTAGTGTCTTTAATTAATTAGTTTTATTTATTTATTATTACATATATTCACAATGAGGAACATAATTGGGTTATAAATCAAAGTACATAAGGCCCTTGGATGTAAGTTAATGCGATTTCGAGTCGTTTATGCGCAAACCATATTTTCCCGATCTCGGATTAGAATAATGAGATCATAACTCTCGAAGCCTCATTTTCATTAGATGCACGTTCAGCTAAAGGCAGATAAAAGCAGCTGTAGTTCTCAACTCTGAACAATAATGTTATCCTTTTTACAGATAAGTAAGTTTATTTCATAAATTTAGAGCGAGAATCGATGAGCAAAGCCATTCAGAACCATATAATCTGTTACTAAGTGCTTAGCAGTCCAGACAACGTTTATGTAAAGTGAATTATGTAATAGTAGTTACCATAAAATTGTATCAACCTAATAGGTTTTTATGCATGTGTATAAAATGCTCAGAAAAACAATAATAAAATAAATACCCCGTCGCAGCAAATCTGCGTACTCAGCGAATTTCCAATGCATATATATATATATATATATATATGTGACTCACTACTACATAGAGCTATTTACCAAGTTTCACAAAAATACATCCATAAAAAAGTGATATATAGAATTTTATTTATTCTCCATAAGAATAAAATTAGGGTTGGGGACGCAGGTTTGCTGCAACGAGGAAGATAAGTAATGTGTTTTTTTGCAATTATCAATACAACTGAACCAGGTGAAGCTACATACCAAGTTCTCTTAATGTAGGTTCATAATTAAGGGAGATATACAACTTTACTTATTCTCCATATGAATAACATAGGGGCCGAGTATGCAGGTTTGCTGCTACGGGGACTATCAACAAAAAGCTTATTTTTGTGCTAATATCAATAAACCACAACTAGTTGAAGCCACATACCAAGTTTCTTCAATATACATTCATAAATAATCGAGATATATAATTTTATTTATCCTCCATAAGGATAACATTGGACAACGTACTGTGTTTAGCACTTTGAATATCTCTGCAACGGTTGGACGTAGACCAACGATTAAAACACCAAAATGTTTGTTTTGTTGACCTAAACACATTAACAAACAGAAATGTGACGTTTTTAGTAAAACTATCTGAGAAACATCTAAAAACCTTTTTCCCATAAGATTAACATGGGACACGTTTTTTTTGGATTTTCCCCGCAACCACTTAACCTAGGTTAATGATTCAAAATACTAAATTATTTGTTTTTTGTAAGATCTATAAAATGGCTATAACCAAAATTGAGTGTTTTTAACATTTTGGGGTCAAATTTGCAAAAGACCGATTTTTGGAAAATTGTAAACCCCCATAAAACCCCCTTCCCATAGTGCGATCAATCTGGCTTTCGAACTTAAAGTCATAAATGCTACTCTCCATCATCGGGTCATCAAATTCGGGTGTTTCTTTTAAAAGTTATCGCGGTAACGGACACACACACACACACACACACACACACACACACACACACACACACACACACAATATAAATTTGAACGAATAGTGTTTTTGGCATCTGGGGACCTCAAAACGAAAAGTTATCATGGTCTCGGGCTTAAGTCTTACCATGCCACCTACGGTAATAGCTTCTTCCTTATAGGGGAAATTCGCTATAAGGAGTTCGATTTTGCAAAAGCACATTAATCACAAATCCAGCTAAGCAAGACCCTTTTACGTACTCAATTAGGCCTACTTACATGTTTTAAACATCGTTTATGAGTAGAGTGCACTTATATATCTCAATCTTAGTCTATTGGAAGGTGTTTTAGATTATCTTTGTCAGCTGTTCAGCGTGATACACTGGCAACTGAAATTATACCTTTCAAAAAGTTCTCGTTTTTAGTCAACATTTTGAACGGACAATAATTTTTAAGGCGTTCTCGCATAGAAACCTTGAGGTTGTCTCTCGTAGAACATGGGGTTATGCATTAACATGTAAAAGTTATATATGAATAAAAGCTATATATGTAACTCTATATATGAAAATTATACTATTTATACAATTATATTTAAATTCTCTCAAATTCCACCCAATGTAAATAGGATTAAATTACAATTGTATAAGAATATATGTAAAATATATGTGAAATTGATTTTATTAATGGGGTGGGACGGCATTTATAGTTGATAAGTTGTTGAAAATTGTAACAATAAATTATTTAATAATGTGTACATTTATATTATAGCTTGAGCCTGCTCCTCTTCTCGCCCTATTTAAATTGCCCAATCATGTAAAACCGTTTCAAAAGGCTATTAAATAAAACAACCAAGAAAACCCAAGGTCAATACCCTCTTGCTTCTTTCCAAAATGGCAACATGTTAAGTTTATAAATGTTCTTTGTTATATTTTTCAGCATTGGGGGGGTGGGATTTTATAAGTATTGCATTACCGAATTGTACAGAATTGTATCCTCGAACTTAGTAAGCTCATTTATTTGTGATTAACAAGAAGATAATTTTTGCTATCCGGCATAAGTGTTTTAATTGATTTCCTTCCACGATCACTCAATAGCCAGTCATTAAATCATTGTCTAATACGCTGACGCAACTAGGGCGTATTTTAAGGCGAATATGAATGAATGATGAGTGTAGAATGGGTGAGATGCCTTGTGTAGCCTTGTTACTGACTAAGACCGACTGATTCGTTAGCCAGGATAATCAATTAATAGAACAATGACCAATGACAGCTGGATCCAGTATGGAACCTTCACAACATTTTCGGTAAAAGTGTTCTATGATGTTCCTTAGCCGTTATCTTGGTTGGATTTATAAACCCTGGATTTGATAGTGCACGAAGTAATAATAAATATCAAGTGCGGAGAATCTGGGAGACCTGGCACGCCATTCCATTTCTCGTTGTCTATCAATCCACCGCCACGCTGCCGCCTTCCCTACCAACATTTTCGGTCATTTAGTTCTGTGCAATCATTATTTTTCTGCTAGTCTACACTAGTGGAATTTAACGTTAGTAGAAGACAACGGTCCAAACTTCACAAAGTCATGTGAGCTCCCAGTTTGTTCTAAAATAGGAACGAGTTTTTTTCTTATTGAAACCAATTACCCATTGCCATATAGCCCTATAAATGACCTAACACATATGTATTCATATAAAAGCATCAAGCAGAATTAATGATTAAATTATTGGAGCCTGATAATTTTCTAATATTTTTTACACTTAAGGTACTTATACGAGGGACATCCAGAAAGTAAAGAACGTTTGCGCACTGCACCTAACACAGCTCCCTCAGCCCGTGATTGCGTATGTGGCAGACTACTCACGGAGGTAGAACTAACGGGGAGCCACCAAAGTATGAGCTGCTGTTGAGTATTAATTCGAGGATTGATTACGACCATATTATGTAGAACTAATTCCTGCAGAAAACCAAAACTTAATAAAATAACAGCTATTGATAATAGGGAGGTTTTCCTAATCATACTCCTACCACCAATTTAAATTACAATTGTAAAATGAAAATTGTCAAAAAAACAATAATTAACACCGTAAGTAAAAGTAAATTAACTAATTAATAATTACAGATATAACGAATTTGCACGCAGCACGCTGACGTATTTGCGATTTTCAAAAGTCAAGACATTAACAAAGAATTTATATTTTTTACATTAGTCGACTTATACAAAAGTTTGAGAAAATTCGGCAAAGTTAATTTTTGGCTGTTCTGACACACCTAGTTCTAAAAAACTTCGATTATACCATCGTAATTTCGTGAATTATGACGTTTGTTGGAGGTTCAGTTAGGTGTAAAATTAAAGGCGATATTAATTTTCTGAATTCGACCAAATACTGGTTTTAGTTGCTTATTACACACGAGTGCTGTATTTAACAACCTTAACAAAAAATATTTGAATTACTATAAAAGCAATTTTTAACGTGGTCATAAAAACTATTGTGGTGTTAATCTATAGAGCTATAGATATGATAACTATATATAAAATATAGATATGTTGTTACAATTTTGTAATCTCACACATAGAAACCATTGTCTATTCGCAGGCGGAGGCGCGAAACGCTGTTCAACTATTGAAATCAGCCTGATACTACAAACATAATCTTGGTGAGCTAAACTCCCAATTATTTAAGTACATGGGATGTAGTTCCGTGACCACCGAACACATAAATTAAGTTGTCAGCACTCATTCAGTTCCCATTTAATGGAGGTGGCAACTAGACGAGGTGACAACTTGACGTAGTGACAACTTGACGTGGTGAAAACTTTACGTGGGGACAACTTGACGTAGAGACAACTTGACGGGGTGATAACTTGACGCGGACGTGAAAGGGGAAAATCTGTCGGAAGGGTACCCGTTAAGTTGTCCCCTTGGAGTTTTGGAGGTGACAACTTGACGGGGGGAACAACTTGACGCGGATGTGAAAGGTGACGAACTGTTGGTAGCGTACACGACAGATCGTCACCTCAGAGTTAGGAAGGTGACAACTTTACGCCTGTAACTAAAATTCCGAGGTGACAACTTGACGTGGTGACAACTAGACGGCGACCCACTGGGCTGATACTTTGGTGGCTCCCCGTTAGTTCTACCTCTGTGAGTAGTCTGCCACATACGCAATCACGGGCTGAGGGAGCTGTGTTAGGTGCAGTGCGCAAACGTTCTTTACTTTCTGGATGCCCCTCGTATAAGTACCTTAAGTGTAAAAAATATTAGAAAATTATCAGGCTCCAATAATTTAATCATTAATTCTGCTTGATGATTTTATATGAAAATATATGTGTTAGGTCATTTATAGGGCTATATTACAATGGGTAATTGGTTTCAATAAGAAAAAACTCGTTCCTATTTTAGAACAAACTGGGAGCTCACATGACTTTGTGAAGTTTTGACCGTTGTCTTCTACTAAGGTTAAACTCCACTAGTGTAGACTAGCAGAAAAATAATGATTGCACAGAACTAAATTACCGAAAATGTTGGTAGGGAAGGCGGCAGCGTGGTGGTGGATTGATAGACAACGAGAAATGGAATGGCGTGCCAGGTCTCCCAAATTCTCTGCACTTGATATTTATTATTACTTCGTGCACTATCAAATCCAGGGTTTATAAATCCAACCAAGATATCGGCTATGGAACATCATAGAACACTTTTACCGAAAATGTTGTGAAGGTTCCATACTGGATCCAGCTGTCATTGGTCATTGTTCTATTAATTAATGATCCTGGCTAAAGAATCAGTCGGTCTTAGTCAGTAACAAGGCTACACAAGGCATCTCACCCATTCTACACTCATCATTCATTCATATTCGCCTTAAAATACGCCCTAGTTGCGTCAGCGTATTAGACAATGATTTGATGATTAGTGATTTAATGACTGGCTATTGAGTGATCGTTGAAGGAAATCAATTAAAACACTTATGCCGGATAGCAAAAATTATGTTCTTGTTAATCACAAATAAATGAGCTTACTAAGTGCGAGGCTACAATTCGGTACAATTCGATAATGCAATACTTATAAAATCCCACTCTCCCAATCCTGAAAAATACAACAAAGAACATTTATAAACTTAACATATTGCCATTTTGGAAAGAAGCAAGACGATATTGACCTTGGGTTTTCTTGGTTGTTTTATTTAATAGCCTTTTGAAACGGTTTTACATGATTGGGCAATTTAAATAGGGCGATAAGAGGAGCAGGCTCAAGCTATAACGTAAATGTACACATTATCAAATAATTTATTGTTACAATTTTCAACAACTTATCAACTAAAAATGCCGTCCCACCCCATTAATAAAATCAATTTCACATATATTTTACATATATTCTAATACAATTGTAATTTAATCCTATTTACATTTGGTGGCATTTCAGATAATTTAAATATAATTGTATAAATAGTATAATTTTCATATATAGCTTTTATTCATATATAACTTTTACATGTTAATGCATAACCCCAATGTTCTACGAGAGACAACCTCAAGGTTTCTATGCTAGAACGCCTAGGTTCGATTATTGCTTCTGAGAGCAGTATTTTAACTTCATTCTTGATAAACTTGCTGTCTTCCTCAGAGTAGCGACGGTACTTAATTGCAACAGGTTTTACATCATTAGTCAGATTACTGAACAATAGTGGTGGCGCTACTTTGGCACTAAGTAGGTTACACATATTTAAGGGAGGGCGTTCTCCACCAAACTTTAACTCTACGGCTGAATGTCAGCGAAGGATATCATGTCCTATTACGACATCAGCGCATGAGTTTGTAAGAACTAGGAGTTTTGCTTGCTGATATTTATGTCCGTTATAATCCATATCAACAATGCATTGGCCGAGTGTAGATGAAACATGACTGGTTGATGCCATAGATATTTCGTGTTTCGTTGGATATTTTCGAATGTTGAATCGTTTGATAGTAGTTTCAGATATAAAACTGCCAGAGCTCTCCGTATCGATTAAGGATTCAACTTGATTCCCGTCAATAGTCAGGGAAACTTGAAAGACATTTTTGAGACGCAGCAAGCATGGAAGATGTCATTGAGTTTACTTCTGTCTTCTTGCTTTGAAAATATTTGCCTTTGTTTGTACTAGATTATTTTTTTAGAATTACAAACCTCTGCCCAATGTCCCTTTTTCTCACAAATGTTGCAAGTCGAATCTTTGGCAGGACGTATGTTTCATGGATGCCTAAATTTACCACAAAAGTAACAGTCATTCTTCTTAAGCGAGGAGACTTGATGGGAATACGAATCTGACTCAGTATTAGAATCAACATTGTCAATTTTGACTTGATTAGTTGTGGGTTGAGTGAGAGAATTGCAAGGAGTCGAGTTGTAAGAAAGAGCTTGATTTTCAGCCGCCTCCAATGTAATTGCCTGATTAAATGCTTCCTCAAGGGTGAGATTTAAGTTTTCTAACAATCTTTGCCGGATGGTTTGTGAGGTTAATCCTCTAATAAAAGCGTCTCTAATATATTTGTCTTGTTTTTGCTGGCCGTGACAGCCTTAAAATTACATTGTTTGCTGAGTTATTTAAGTTTCTCCAGATACTGATCAATATTTTCCCCAGATTCTTGCCTACTTGTCGCCAACTGTTGACGTGAATATATCTCATTGGTTGGTTTTATAAAAAGCTTGTCGAGACATATAGCTTCAACATACGATTTGACTTCTGAAATTATTTCAAGTATGCTGCAGTTAACAAAGTTTATTAGAAGCTTTAATTTGTCTTCCTCAGCAGCACATATTTCTTCAGTAAAGTTCTCAAATGTTGCTTTCCAATGTTCCCATTGCCGGTCGGCATGATATTCATTTGGGTCTAGGCACAAGCGTTCTGGGTTGAAGAATTTATCCATTGATTAAGATGTGTTTGGTAGAGATCATTGATTATACGATAAATAAAAGTAAAGTTGAATAAATTAAGTCTACATTTTAATACATAGTTTTGCAGGTGAAAGAATACAGTAATACAGTAAAGAAACATGCTTACACTAAAATTATACATTACTTTAAATATTTGTTTTTATTAAACTTTATTATTACTTATTAACTTATCCTTCACAGAAAAAAGTACAGTATAACCTCGATAGTTCGACACTTTGTGGACTAAAGGGGTGTCAAACTATCGAAATGTCGAACTATAGGGAGTATATGGAACATTTTAACACAGGGAGTATTATGAGCAGAAAAACAATAGCGTATCACGAAAAATCAAAAACGTGTTTAACTCCCGCAGCGTCTCGAGCGAACTGACTTGACCTACTTACTGGGAAGGGCGGGGAAAGGGGTGGATAGGACGGGGTAGGGGGTAGGAAGGATAAGTTTTTTATAGAAAAGGCTGTAGCGCACGTTCACGAAAACAATAAGCGGCCTCCCATCACTGACCAACGAACCCGTCAATGACACTATCGGTCGCCGCTACTGTCATGTTATGTCGTCACGGCCCGTGTCGAAGTATACAGACTGTCGAACTATCGAGTGTCGAACTTTCGAAGTTCTACTGTAATAATATTACACTTGAAAACTGGAGAAGATTCCGATTAGTAGCTAAGAAACTGCAAAAAGACGTGCAGTGGAGTCCAGCCAAGTCTTTCAGAGCAATATTTATGATTTCCCGGATTTACATTGCAGGTGCACTTTGAATATACAGTATTATTGGGTGAATCATAAATCGTCTGAGTTAGGTAATATTATTACATAATGCAGTAACCATCAGAAATTATTTCTGTTGTCTTAAGTAGTCGTGCCAACATAAAATAATAAATGTAATTATAAACCCCTCTTTCACCCGTGGTACTCTTTCATATTTTGTTGGCAATGGTTATTTGGTTTCTAATATTTTATTAAATTGGTTACAATTTGTTAAATTTTATCTTTTTTACATTAATACTTAGTAGTTTTAACTTATTTTTAATGTGGCAATCATATGTTTAAGCATTTTATCTGAATAAATTGATAAATCGTATGTTTATGATTTTAAACGTGATTTTCTAATACATGCTATGATCCTGAAAAATCACGCTTTCCATGATACTTACTATTTTTTAAGATGATTTTGTAAAAGATAATTAGGAATCGCAATTTATATTAAGTTATATAAAATACATAATTTGAATTGAATTTGATTATATTCAGTAAAAGAAATAGTTTGTTCCTACACCTTATGAATATCAAATTTAGTTATACAAGGTGTCATATATATATAAAATTTATAAATATATAATATTATAATATAAATATTATAAATATATAATATATATATATATATAAATATTATAAATGAATAAATTTAGTCTATCTTTCTCAGTTGTATGTATGTGTTGTATGACAATTTCGTTTCGTACAGCTTATCAAAACCTAGATGCCATCTAGTAGATGGTATTTCCCTCAGCTTACATTGGACCGGGTAATATACTTTCTTAGGAACGTTGACTTAAACCATCGCACATACGGCCTATATAACAAGAATAATATATATAGACAAGCTGTATGCCGATTCATATTTATTGGAGTTTTTTTTACCCTAAAAAAATCTCTTGAAGTAATTGGACTGGTTGTAATTACTACATTTTGATATAAGATTAAAATGTGTACCAAAAGTAGCGATACATTTTTATAAATAATAATATAGTTATGGAACCATAACCAATAGGTGAGGTTTTGTTCTAAAATTCTCCTCTATATAGAAATAAGATCATTAAATTGGAGCTTTGGTATAGGGAGAAATAATACAACGTAATAAAACATATTTGATTGATACTGATCATGTTTTATAATATGTTTATATAATTTTAACAGAACTATTATCATTTGCTTTACTGTGGTTTAATAACGGATATATGTTTAACATTTTAATATAATCCAAACAAAAAGATTTCACCTGACACAAGATTAATGGTAACGCATATCAACCAAATTACAAGTGTTTAGAAATTCCTTTTATTTTAAAGTGAGGAACGCAACTGCCAAGAACGATCCTTTAGTTAAGAGCACAGTTTCAATTGAATATTTAATGGAGCGTAAGAAGCCTTCCCCTTTTTCGGAATAACGTTTAACATTGGTTAAACTATAAAAACTTTTAGAAATAACAAATAGAAAATAAACATTTCAGCTTAGTTATTTATAGATAGATTTTTTTAAACTTGTTCGCATTACTTAAACAGGGTACCTCAAGTAAGGTGTCTTAAACAGATTACAGACCAACTTCATGAACTTGAAGGATGAAACAAAATTATTCACGAAGTCGACAACAGGAAATGTAAATATTGTAAACCTTTTCAAGCAGCGTTTCAAAATTTGATGTTCACTAGTTTTATTCTCTGAATTCTTAAACATTAACATATGACATGTTATACATAACTTTATAGCCCTATAACAGACAAACAGTAAGAGGAGAACAGTACTTACGTGTTCTTATCCATTTAAAGATGGTGGCCATTTTTGTAAACAATTTTGGCATTTATAAAATACCCTAAATTTTATAAACCATCAGACACACCTTTTTCCGATTTAAATTTCTTACTCTTAATATTACTTTTACTCTGATATTCCGTACGACAATACATTTGGAAAAGAATTATATAAAATTTGTTTGTTGAAAATGTTCATAATATCAAAATTGAAATAGTAAAAAACAGCATATGCTAAAAAACGAACTAATTCAAAGGTCTTGTAAAGTCTAGGAACTTTTTAATTTACATAAACCTCGAAAAAAAAAACATTTTTAAAGCTTTTTTTATCAAATACTACTATTTTGTTTATTTTTATTTTAGTCTTAAACCACTAATAACCACTTACAAAAATACCTTTGTTGGATATTAACTTTATCGAAAGATTCGGTCATTATCAAAATAAATCTAAGTTTATTATGAGAAATAATTTTGAATTGGGAAATGCCGGGTGTTTGAGAAATAACTCCCTACTTTCGAGAACAATTTAAATAGTGAAATATACAAAATATTACGTTTATGAATATACATAGTGTGAAAAAGAATATCTTCAAGTTTTGTTTTTGTCCTATTAAACTTCGACGAGCGTACCATTAGTTGTTCTACACAGATCAATACGATTTTTTTATGTGTCTTGCGGTTTCAAAAGTTCAGAGTATTCTATAAATGACAGTATATTTTAAAATATGACCATGATTTCGAATTCGTTACGAATTTGTCAATTCTGTTTTCACTAACATTTTTGTCTGTTATAGGGCTTTAAAATGGTGTGTTAATTGATGTATATTTACATTTGAAACATTTAAGGATCAAAATCCGTTATGTGTCCCCAACTCTATTTTTCCCATATAGACCTGTATAACCAACTAATATAAACTGTAGGTGCTAAATAATGAAGAAAACAAATTTTAGAGTAGTCTTTTAATCACACACGATATAAATTTCACAGGAAAACACACATTACTGGAATGACTACTATGGTGGCCAAAATGCCGCAATGTCTTAAAGTATTGCTTCAAATACGTTTGTTTGTTGAGGAAGCCGTTTACGCCACGCAAATTCACACAAGTAGCTGTCCAACAATTATTGCGAATAATTTCCGTAGCTTAACCTAACCTAACCTAACCTAACTACGCAGGGCGCTGTATCCCTACCCCAGTTTTCGGTCCACTCACCGCTCTGCGGAGTTAGGTTAGGTTAGGTTACGTTGTAAATTAATTAAACTAAATATAAATAAAATGACTAACCCAATAATCGTCAAGGACTGATAGAAGTGGCCGAGAATGAGAGATAACGCCGTGAGGACTTTGATCTTCAGAGGGTCGCCTAAAATTGAAGTTTACCCAGACATTACTTAGAATTACCCCATCTATTATACTGAGTGCTGAATGAAAGTGATTCATCGACTTAGTTGAGGTAGATCAGTCGCGGGCCGCTTCCGGCGATGCTACGGTGAACCGTTATCTCTCCGAGACAGAAAAGATGAGAACGACAACAATACCAACCACCAAATTGCCTTTAAATGCTTCCGTTTTACTAAAAAATACTGTTTTGTACAGTTTAATGTTAATAGGAAAAAGTTTAGGCGTTGGGGGCACATAACGGATTTTGAACCATTTAAGACTTGCACTAGTTCAATTCATTTCAAAAAGTTAAAATTATTTTTACGTGATTCCTTGGGGTGGATTTGGCGTAAAACTATATTGTTTAATACTTCTAGGTCGATCTGTTTATCTGCCACCTGACTCGGACACCTTACACGAGACATCCTCTAAAATAACGCACGAGTGAGTGTGGCAAACATACTCAGTTATAAATACGCACCGTATATTTCAATTGTAATTACGGTGGTTAGGTTTTAATTTAAAAACTTAACAACTATCGCACAAGGTGTACCTCAAGATTTTAATGTAGGTATTTATGTATCTCACCGTTATTTTCCTTTTTCTAAAGCTGCTATATGAGTTAACAACCAACAAATAATATATATCTATTGATACTCAAACATCATTCGATTTCATTAAAATATGAAAGCTACGAAACCGAGGATCATTCTGGCAGATACCCAGACATCAAATTTTTATCATACAACACGAAATTAAAGGTACCTCAGGATGATCAGGATTATTGTGTTATATTGTTTTATCTGCTAAAAGTATTTTAATGTCATATTTTCACTTAATATGTAACACAAACGATGTCATCAGAAGTTCCATTTATGTGGAGGAATTGATTGTAACTGAGAAATATTTTTATATCCTTCTCAACTTCTTTAGTTACGATCAAAATGATCACGGCTTTGTCAGAGTTTTAAGTTATTTTCATTCTGTACAAACCAGTCACCACAAATATTCCCTTTTATGTAACTTTTAAACAATATTTGGGATAAGTACTTTAATAGCAACAATAAATTTAAGCGCTACGAAATAATCACTCCAGATAGCTTGAAAAAGAGCTGCCCACTGTCTAAAAAAGGCATTTGAAGGAAGAAATCAACATCCCTAAGAAAAATAATACACGGAGATGGGTAGATACAATCATTACTACTCGTAAATCTGAGTAGTAAAACGTAGTTAGTAAACGTAAATCTGAGTAGTAGTATTAAAACGTTTCCAGCCTGCTAGATAATTGTTTTTATTAATACCGTACTATTAATTTATTAATTACTGTTTCACAGAGTATGTATTAAATAATAAGATTCACCGTCACTCATTTGATACATTTTTATATGGAAATTTATCTAATTTCCTGACTAACTTGATAGTTCATTCACTCGGCATAGTGAGATTTTCAATGAAAGTAATAAATGATAATAAAATGATAACTTTAAAGGCATTCTATTAAATTAAACTTAATCCCCGACTTAATTTCAGATTATATCCTAAATATTTAAGTATCCAAACAGGGGTTTGTCCTTTATGGCAGTCTTCTTCATCGTGGACAACTGCTTAGTGCCTACGAAGGATTAAAAACCCCGACTGATGTGTCCGATATATGTAGTGTGGTCGTTAAAGTATTTTAAAATCCAAAAATTCACCTGCCCATTTCAAAATCATTCTATCCTAATCAATACTCAAAGAGATATAATTATGGACAGTTTTTAAACCACCAGTCTTTCTTTTTTTCTTGCGATTCCCATCGCGATTACAAATGGATAATTGTTACAAACACCAAGATCGAATGGTTGATACTCATTTTGCATCCCATAAAACTTCAATACGCTGCCTGGGTTTTCTTATGAATGCTTTCAGCCTTCATATTTACAACCCTTCTTATTGTTTGCCGCTTGTAAGTCTGTGTGGCATGTTAGTTTACAACTAAGTTCAGAGAAGTATTCATGAATATCCCGAAACTTTCGTTGTTACTCCAGACGTTCCTTAAATGACAACTTTTGATGCGTTATACTAATAAGACTTATATTAAACTAAATGCAATCAAATTATTTTATTTTAGTGTAAAACCTACCGATAAAGGATATACTGGTGATCTCAAAATCTTGAAGCCTACAGAATAATCGGCCTCAAAAAGCAGAAAAAACAATATACAACAGATTATCCATTCATGTTTCTTAACAATCTGAGTGGAATTAATATTAAGACCCTTTAGGAGTGTACAGTTTTTCGTGGATCGCTTGACATTTCCGAAGTATTACGCTATCTATATGAATAATTAGGTAAAAATAATCTGGTGTGTCACATAGCATGAAAGAGCCTGGCTTACTAATGCAATTGATGACGTACCCATGTTAGGCTGTGGATTATTCAATATTTTGTTATCGACCCAATAAACAATACAAAACGATTACGAGTTATGTAAAACTAAATTTCAAGTTAAAATTAATACGAAATAACACTACATCAAAAAACAAATGAATATCTAAACAGAATTTAAAGTCATAATCATTTTACATCTTTATTAATATGATTATAATCTATTTTAACTATACATTTTGATACCATTTTATATACTTATTTAAAATAACATAATTAAAGATGACCTTTCAATTTAACTTAACTATGATAGGAATTAATTTTATTTTTACAAGAACATTAGGATTTATGAAATGAAATGGTTATTCAAAGAAATGATAAGGAGGCCATTTAATTTTATTGATAATAAAAACCCCGTAGCAGCAAACCTGCGTACTCAGCGAATTTCCAATGCATATATATATATATGTATACTAACACCACATAAAGCCACATACCAAGTTTCATCAATATAAATTCATAAATAAATGATTTATGACATTTTATTTATTCGCCATAAGAATGACGTGGCGTTTGAGGATACAGGTTTGCTGAAACAAGGTATTAAAAAATGGATTTTTATGCAAATTATTTTCTAACGAGACTAGGTGAAGCCACATACCAAATTTTATTAATTTATGTTCATAATTAAGGGAGAAAAAAAAAAATAATTTAACAATAATAATTAACAAAATAATCAAAGATAAAATATGTGTCCAGAGCCGACAAAGAAGGCACATAACAATAGTAATAATAAATTGATTAAATTACTACATAACAATCACATGAAACAAGAAAGTAAAATAAACATAATAATAATAATAATGGTAACAATAGAATGATTAATACAACAAAGGAATTTCAAAGTATCACATGCAGTTTTACAAACCCTAGAAGTTGCGTTAGTGAGATGTATGGCAGTTCATAAGTTTCCTCTTGAAGGCTTCACTGCTCATGCTGAAGAAATCCAGATGACCAGGCATGTTGTTAGCCAGACGTTGGAGACGAGGAAAAGGACTGTGGAACATGTACTGTGTTGAGTACTGCCGCCTTGCAAACAGCTGAGTATGGCGAAGGTTGCGTGAAGTTCGCTAAATCCAGTTTCATAGGCAAATCAGGAGCATCGATGGCAGAGGTGATCGACTTCTTCAGGATCATTAATGTCCCGTCTTGCATGAAGCGGTCTCAGGTTCAACTGAAGTTGCAGATCGTGGACCTGTACAGCACGGTACTCAAAGCCCAATCGCAGACCAACCAAGCGAATGAAACGGCTCTGAATGTTTTCCAGCCTTGCAATCTGCCCAACTTGGTAAGGGCTCCAAACTACTGAAGGAAATTCAAGTATCGGTCTGACTAGATGAATATAGAGGGTTTCGAGAGCATTCACTGAGAAATTGTCTTGGCTGGTTCTGAAAATGAAATAAAATGTAGAGTTAGCCTTCGTGCAAATATAATTGATATGCTCTTGAGGATTTAAGTCTGGAGTAAGCATAACACCTATGTCTTTGACCTTGGAAGAACGTGCGAGTGGTTGATTATCAAGCTTATACTGGTGTAGAATAGAAGAATTATATATGGTGAACGTTAGAACAGAACACTTGGAAACGTTTAAGGTAATTTCATTAATCAGACACCATTAAGTCAGCAAATCAATACTATTTCGTAGAGCCTCGCATTCCTCCACATTTGTAATCTCTTTGAAAATTGTTGCATCATCAGCAAAGAGCAATACATGTAAACCCATCGTATACTGAACCAAATCATTGTTTAAGCTAAATTTAATGGTGAAAACTAAAGCCCTTTGGATAGAGTGATCTGGCTGGTTTTCAAAGGTAAAGTCAGAAATGCTGCTTTACATATTTTTACCAAATTTCATCAAAAAGATATTGAACGATATTTTTGGCGAAGATATTGAAGAAGATAAAGAACCAAAAACGGCTGCGAAACATGACAACTCTGAGCAACGAACGGGAGAAGGAGAGTACGAGATATGTTGCATTTAACTGCACTGGCGATAAAACACAGAATATTGCAAATCGATTTAAGATGTATGGAGTATCCGTAGCCTTCAAGACCCAAAACACCATGAGGAAAATTCTGCATCCGAACATAAAAAGATTGTGATAAGTTTGATAAGCCTGGTGTATATCAAATCCGTTCTAATGATTGTGATAATTTTTACGTTGGTCAAACTGTTAATTTTGTAAAAAGATACGAGAATAATGTTTCAGCATGGAAGAACCGAAAACCGGAAAGATCGTATATCTCAAAACACCTCCTGGAAAATTACTGGAAAATTACTGGAAAATTACTACTCCTTGGGAAAAATTGATGAAAATTTGAATATTTTCCATATTTGTAAGAAAGGAAATGTAATGAATGCATGGGAAGATTTATTTTTTTATTGTTAAGGAAAATGTAAGGATAGGGATAAATTGATCAATGAACAGGTCAACTTTGACTCTGGTGCTACTTATCGCAAATCGTTTCCGGAACTTCCGATAGCCAATGGTATGTAAGCTGTTCGCCTTCTTGTTTCTGTCATTCTGATTGGGCCTGATGATGACCGGTGTAACTGGTTGAAATCGATCGCCTTGTACCATCTTTTATGTATATTTTACCGTCTTGTATGTAAGTACAGTATAAGTGTAAATATATCTTGTAGTGTTGTAAGACTATTTTATTTGTCCTGTTCAGAACTGTTATAGTAAAATTAGGTTTTGTCCTTTGTAGATATATAATTTTCTACAACAATATATAATATCGCAAGTACATAACAAATTAGAAAGGATTAACAATTGTACAACCTTTACGCTAAAAGGTACGGTATATTTTTTAACAGTTGAACCAGTAAGTAAACAGCAAATAAACAAGCTAGGTTTTCTATTCTTAAATCACAAACCAGCAGTTAAAAATATACATAAATATACATACATATACATTTTTAAAACCTCTAAACTCAGAGCAACACTAACCCTTTTGATACTTAATAATACAGTATAAGTATAAGTAAACTCATAACATTTAATTATCAGATATGTTAATTCTTTTCATTGATGTTAAATTGTTTGTTATATTAAATTTGTTGTTATTGTTGAAAGTAGTAATGTTAACATTCCCGGCGTGTAATACATTAACACATATCCAAGATATTGGGAAAGAAGAGATCAATTGTAGTAGAAGTCTGACAACCAACCGACTTGACGAAGTTCCACTGAGTTGTTTAACTTTCTCGTGTACATCCTCAAACAAACCCTCGAACTTCCTTAGAGTTCGTCTTGATCCAAACATAGTAACTGAAATAGAAAGTTAGTGGAATATACTCGCACGTACGTTTCTGATGATTTTTTTTAGATTTTATTGTTAAGTAGAATACAAGCACATCTTGTCGTGCTATATAAATGTTTAAGAGCAGTATTGTGCCAATAATTCCTTTTTCTTATGATAGTTTTGGTAAGTTTTAGTGTTTTGTGTTTAGTGTGACTGTGTGTGGGCGTGGGTGTATGTAGCTTAGTACACAATTTTTAGTATAAGTCTAGTCCGCTGGGTTACAGCCAGTTCCCTAATAAAGATTTGTATTTCTCTCTGCTCACATTCATTTATTGCAAGTACACATTTTACATTATCACTCGAATTGCATTTGTAATACACATTTTATAACCGTGAACATTTGTTAGAACTGTTAATATCTGTGGCAAGTCTTGGAGCTTAAATTCAATTTGAGGATTATTTAGTTTTATATGTTTTCCATGATTTATATTTTATCATGATTGACAAAACCTTAATAAAAACAAAGTTTTAAGATACAATATAACGTCTAGGATGTTTCAGTTTAGTCATGCATTACGAGTCACACTTGAATAATACTTTGATTTCCACAATTGGCCTTTTGAGGTTGTTGCGTTAAAATATTTTTTAAAGAAACAATCTTGTACTGCAGAAATCAAGATCTATTTAATATTCTGAATTAATCACTGAACTAATAAAGAAAAAACTGCAAAGAAAACTACTAATTCATTAATTTAAGGTTAATTACTATTGATCTCGAGCCGAAACATATGCACTGTACCAATAACTAATCTGTTCAGCAGTGGAAATGTGTATGTAGGCCACCGGAGGAAGTAGTTATGAATATTAGGTGTTTTGACTAGTCTTATCGACTTGGTTGATTATAAAAATCGTTCTAAAATTCACAGTTTTTTGGGGGGGAAATTCATGATTATTTTTAATTCCGCGTACCATTTAAATTCTGTTTTGTACAGATTAATCTAATTTAGGCCTACTTTAAAACAAAATAAACCCATTCATTACAATAATTAAACGTCTAGTCATAACATTTATCTTAAACAACACCAATACCGGTCCAAAATAATAAATAACAATTGTGGAATCTTAATTGTTGCAATATATATGTAAAAACTTACTAATTATTTGAGATCAAATGGCTTAGTAAAAGTAGTATACTAAAACAGTTGTTTGTTCGGTTGGAGTTACATAGTACACCTTCCCAAAAATAAAATTAAAAACTAATACTTTAAAATAATCGCAACAATTGTGATTCTTAAAATTGTTGAATGTCTTAAATAACTCAGCAATAGTTGAACACCCAAAAATTCATGGTGAAAGTCTATATTATACTTTAATTATTGATTATTAGTCCACTGAAATTCGTATCGTAAAACGTCTGCAGGTGTCGGGATTTTGTGTGATTAGGTTGACGTATGGTGAACCGACAACGAGAAACAAGTGCCTAGCTTGGTTAAGCCTGTTATACTCAGTTCCCAAAGCTATTTGTCACACATTATGAATCTTTTAGTCTTTTAATCCGAAAACCAATGCGCTGATTCGTTCGTGCTAGTTTGTCCAATCCTATACACTTTACATATTCAGTTGGGAGAGTTATTTTGTATATATCTAAAAATGTATTAGAAATATATATTCATTTTTATTTAATTATTTATGACATTTATGTATAAGTTTGCATGGCTGCCATATAAATATGAGAGTAGAGTTGTTACTACTACTATTAGCATTAGTTGAAGAAAACCTGCGTGCCAGCCCTAATATTATTTTAATGGAAAATAAATCAACTATTCATATTTAACTTCTTCATGAATATGTTTTGATTAAACTTTGAGAGTGAAATCATATGGTGGTACATATATAAGCACTGGTACATATGTATGCACTGAAAAATCATTGAGTAAGCAGGTTTGCTTCTATAGGGGTATAGCCACCCACCGGCGTTTGATTAATATTGATGTTTGAAAATTCTGAATTAGTTAGAAGACATTTATTATCATTTGAATATTTACTAAACCTCATTATTCTAAAATAAATTTGGTACGGAGAAAACTTTAATTTTTATTTGGTAGAAAACACAAATTTTGAAGCTATTCTTTTGGGAAAAACCATCCTAATATAATCCTCTTTAACTTTAAATTTTCAACAAAATAAAAAGAAAGATGAGTTAGGCTAGCATGCATTTATGAGGACATGTGAAATATATTACCTAATAAACTCTTTGAGAGGGGCTCAGGCCACGTCTCAGTAAGTCATGACCCAGATCCAACAATATTAAATAATTAATTTGAAACCAGAAATAAAACTAGAAGTACACATGAAGGTAAAATCAGAATCAATAACAAGTGTAATTATGGTTTATTAACTATATAAAAAAGATAAATCGATGTTGTCATGATTTCTGTAATGTTTGGTGCTTGTTTGATGATTTAGTTATAATATGATTTACTTTTCGTGTGTATCTGACTTTGTACTTATGGTTTTATAACAGTACATAGAATATGTTTACATTTCCGTACTAAAAATTCTGTTTTAACTTGTGACTCTATTTGTAACAACGATTATAGCAAATGCACGTGATCCATCTGGGTCGGTTGAGTGTAACAAATTATGCTACACTCAACCGATTTGATTGATTGTGGATTTGATTGATTTTAGTCGAATCGGTGATTCAATTTGTTCGAGATTAATCAAAGAGATACAAGCATATTACACTTTTTTGCTGCGTTTGTGTATTGGTGAATTATCTTAATACTTTATTTTGCTATAATAATAATAATTTATGGTTGAGGCTATAATAAATTAACATATACGTATGTTTTAATTTCTGATTAGTAAATTGATTTCGATCTGATAAGTTAACAACCATAGACGATCCATGCAAAATTATTTAACTAAACACCGCATGAAATGTAATTATGGATTCGCTTATTAAATCTAATGATACAGTTTGACAACTCCGGAGTCACGAGATTAGTTTCTGGTAACTTGAATGAATTACGATTTATATAATTACTAGTGGCTTGTAGAGGCTATGGCCTCTAACGTATTAAATATTCTATTTCCTGGTCAGTAAATCAATACTAATGTTTAAATTTCTCATATGATTGTATTACTGTAATATTATCAATACTTTACAATTTGGCATTAGTTTGTTTTACAGTTTTAACACTTTTAGGAAATGTTGAAGAGAAAATAGGGAAGAGAATAAAAAGTCGGGTTACTTTGTGTTCTTAAACGTTTCACAATGTCAGCCTTTTGTTGAACCTTTGCTTCAGAAACCCGTACAAATACACAAATTTACAAGTTTTTCCTCGTTAAAATGTAATAAAAATCAATTAATAGTTTGAATTTCTAATTTTATCCTAACAAAAAAATAAAAATAAATAAAATGACAACATTCTTATTATTAAGTAATAACGATTATTTCAGAGGCGTTACTCATATTTGTTTGCACATTAAAGTGTCTTTAATCAAATGGAAAATCGAGGACCAAAATTGGCATAGTAATGAGTTTGTAATAATTTACTGGCCATATTGTGTGCACACTTTTATTATGTTATAAAGTTCATATTCAGACTATAGATATCTGACCGCTTCAGAAAATTTGGATGATTATTTATGTCGAGATATAGAAACAAATTCACTAACGGAATGATAGTATAATACAAAGTGTATTTACCAAAACTATTGCGGACATTTTCATTACTGTCTGCACTGTTCGTGATGCAAAATGTCTGTAATGTTTTTTTATTAATAACATAATTGAAATGTCTTGTCAGCAACAAAACAACTCATTTGAGTGTGGAATTAATGTTTTAGTTAACGCTAAGCATATTTTACCTTACTGCTGCGTAGGAGAAAATGAAGTCACACCACTCCATGTTTGGTATACTCGTAGTTTTATTGTGAATACAACCAGTGATGTACAGGAAACTCCGAATTTGAGTAAGAGCGAATCTAGAAGTTGTATTGATAAGCTAAAAAAGTCTGTTGACGACAAATAGGAAATAGTTAAAACCAAATCACGGTTTGACAAAAGTAAAATTGATTCCCCTTGCATGTTGTCCCGTAACAGATTTGAAGTGTTTAATCAGTTAAAAAGGTGAATGACTTCCAACCTGATATTGTCTGTAATAATTGTAATGCTCCCAGTGACGTTCTCAACAATATTCCGGAAAAACAGTGTGTCGAAAGACAAAGGAATGACAAAAAAAGGAAAATCTCAAGAAAAAACAAAATCACAATCTACTGTCTACATGCAAAGGGCTGACAAAGTTGCTCTCGAAACTAGTCTTGAACTGTATTCTAAGGAAGTCAGTAATAAACCTGTAAATATTGACATATGTAAAATTACTATCCTGTCTGATAGTCATGGTCGGCACATGTCTGGTATTATTCAAAGTAAATGTCCAAATAAGTATGACGTTTTAGGTGTTGTGAAACCAAATGGTAAATTAAACCAAGTTATCAATGGCGTTGATGTAATCTTGAAAGATGTGGACAAAAACGATTTGGTTATTTTATTTTCTGGTACTAACGATGTAAGCCCTGGACCCTGTACTAACGAAATTTGTCCTTAGATTGAAAAACTTTTGCAAAATTCCTCAAACACACGGTTGATTGTTATTGGATTGCCCCTTAGACGTGACCAGCCTAACATGAACCATAACTTTTCAAAGATTAACGAACAAATTCTGAAATCAGTTTCTAATTCACGCTATATTGGTCACGCTATATTCTTATCTCTTGATTCAATTTTCAAACCTCATTTTTACACAAGGTTTGGCCTTAATTTTAATATGCTTGGCAAGAAACGTATTGCCAATATGCTTCTGAATCTTATTGTACCCTCATCTGGCCTTCAGCTCGACTCTGTGCACAGTTCACATGTCTACAACAGTTTTGAACAGACCTAAAGCTAATAATAGTAGCTACAACAATCAAAATTACAACCATTAACATAATAGAAATAGTTCACAGTTTGTCCAACACTATATTCATCATCCCTATCGCAGTCACAGTAATTTTTTAGACCTGAACCACATGCCAATCCAAGTTGCATAACACAAAATAAAAGTCATATGAATAACATGGTTAGTAGAAGTATCCTGAGAGTAGTCCATCAGAATGTTCAAGGTCTTGTATCTAAGCTTAGTATGGTTGAAATTTTGATTGAGTTGGTTTCACCAACCATCCTCTGCATGTCTGAACATTTTCTTCGTGAGGTTGAATTGGATTCCTTTTGCCTACCAGAATACACAATGGCCTCTGGGTACTGTCGCTCTGATATGGCTTGGGGTGGTGTTTGTATATTGGTGAAGGATGAATTGAATCATCAAGAAGTTGATGTTAAAAGTTTTTGTACTGCAGGCTATTGTGAACTTGCAGCTATAACATTTGATGTTGAGAATGTTTCTTACTTCCTTTTTGCGGTGTACAGGCCTCCGCATCAAACTGTGGAGAGAGTTGATACATTTTTAGAATCTCTTAGTGACTGTCTTGAACATTTTACCAAAATAAATACTAGAATTATAATTATGGGTGATTTCAATATGGATTATTCTATTCATGATTCGTCCTCAAAAAAATTACCTGAAAGGATGTTGTCATTTGGTTTGCATGCTACTGTTTACTCTTACACTAGGGAATTTAAAGGAAGTAAATTCTTCATTGTATGTCTTTTGTAACATCAGTCCTCAAACTTTGAATTCTGAGGTTCTCGTGTCTGGGATTTCAGATCATCATGCTCAAGTTACCGATATTAAGCTGGTTTCACCCTTGCACTGCGAGCTCCCGAAGTTTAGGTTTAAGAGATCGTTTAGTGAGGATAACATCCGCATTTTCAAAATACTTTTAGAAAAGGAACACTGGGACCAAGTTTTTACAGCTGAAAGTATGAATGAAAAAGCGGACTTCTTCACTTCTATTTTGAACTATTACTTTGAGTTATCATTTCCTTGTAATAAGTTTAAGATTCAACCAAAAAGGTTTTTGACAAAGATCAAACTTGACTAATCCTTGTTGCGGATGCGAGATCATCTCCTTGATATGTTCAGTTCAATAAAAGATCTGGACAAATCAGATCCTCTAAAAATTTCTTATTTACATCAAAAAAAGAAGTATGGGTTAGCGGTCAGAACTGGGAAAGCTGAAAATGTTCTTTCTCATCTCAACACATCCATTTGTAAATCTAGAGCAGTACGGGATATCGTAAATGAGACCATCCTGAAATATAAATCAAAGTACTTTAAGTCATTTGAATTGTTAACCGACAATGGAGACCTTTTAACAAAGCCTGAGGAGGTAGCAAATACTTTTTCATAAGCATGTCTAGAGGACTTGTCAAAGATCTAGCTGCTATAAACCATTCTTTATAGCAGCATCTTGTTCATCTCTTTTCCTGCGTCCAACTAGTGAGGAAGAGGTCTTGGAAATTATAATGTCACTTAAAAATAGCAACTCCGCTGGTTCAGATTGTATATTATCGAGAATAATCAAGGAAGTTGGTGAATACCTAGTATGGCCTTTGTCTGATTTGGCAAATGCCTCTTTTGCTGAGGGAAGATTTCCTAAGGCTCTGAAATCGGCAGTTTTAAAGCCTCTTTATAAGAATGGTAGTATTTTTAATACAAACAACTACCGACCTATTTCTATAACATCTACATTTTCTAAGGTGTTAGAAAAGTTATTTTTGAACTGTCTTCATCCTTTTTTAGTTGACCACCATTTGCTTTGCAAAAAACAGTTTGGTTTCCAGACAAATATTTCGACTGTTGATGCTATGTTTAGTTTTATATAAAATGTATCAAAGGCTCTTGATGACCGTAAACATATTTTTTGGATTTTTTTATATGAGTTAAGCTTTTTATATGGTCAATCATGGTTTGCTCTTAAAGAAATTGAAACATTTTGGCATTAGAGGAAATTATCTGAGCTGGATCTCTTCATTTTTGGAAGGTAGAACACAAACCGTACAGATCCCTTACTTAGACGTTAATCGGTGTATTTCATCTCAGAAGTCTCATGAAATTGCCGTTAACTGTGGAGTCTCACAGGGGTCGGTGCTGCGACCAATTCTTTTTTACTCTTTGTCAATGACATTCACTCTAGTGTGTCAGGTGTTGATGTATGCCTATTTGCAGATGATACATCTCTGAACATAAGTAATGCTTCTCGAAATGACCTTGAGATTGAATCTTTTATACAAAGTAGCTCATTTCTGCAATGGCTAGTTGATAATAACCTCACTGTTAATACTCACAAAACTCATTTCATCGATTTCAAGTTGGGAAACTCAATAGCCTATCCATCTAGTACATTCGTAGGTGATACTAAAATTGATTCTTGTCTGAAAACGAATATTTTAGGTTTAATAATTGATAATCGCCTTGATTTTTCTGAACACATTGACAACTTATCTTGTAAACTCAATAGTAGTATTTATATTCTTCGTAAGCTGGCTAAGTGTGCAAACACTGATGTACTTCTTTCAATATATTTTGGTTCCTTTTATCATCAAATAAGTTATGCCGTTGCGATTTGGGGTGCTGAAACCACAAAAACAAAAGCCATTTTACTTTTGCAAAAAGAGCAATTAGATTGGTCATTGATATGAAAAAAGTGATTCATGTAGAGGCATTTTTACAGTCAACAATCTACTCACATTTTCTAGCTTATATATTTTTCAGTATGTCTCATTCTTCATTAAAAACAAACACTTATTTTATTTTCGTAACATTAGGCACTACAATCTCAGGCATGCTTCATCTACACTAACCATTCCCCATCACAACACTGCTTCTTTTGAAAAAACACTCATACTTCACCATCATAAAACTGTTCAATTCACTTCCTTTACACATAAAATTAGAGTCAGACGTTAAAAGGTTCAGGGACAGGCTTAGATCATTTTTGGTTGGTAAAAAGTACTACAGCTTCCAGGAGTATTTTACTGACAATGTTAATTTTTAGTTAGAACAGTAGTTTATTTTATTTGAAATCTTTTGTCACTAAGTAACAATGTTGACAATTGTCCATGCTATGTATATAGTTTTATGACAATAAACGATCTTGATAAACCTACTCATCACCATCAATATTTGGTTAACAACTGCACGCCTTACTAATAAAAAAAAAAAATACACGGGTTTATTGCAATAGAAAAACTTATTTTTCAATTACTTCCTCTTCAGTTGCGGCAATTGAAATCTTTGTTGAATCTACAGTCATATTTGTTATGCTGCAGCTCAATGAACATTTGCCTGAAGCGTCACAAGCGCTGGATACAGAAGTCAATCTGATTTCGTGTTACTTTATTGGTTGCCGGCCGATGTTGGTTCAGCCACACACCACAACCAGGATATAACTCTGTTTGTAGTTTTATTTAAATCAGCAGATTTATTGCTGCAGCATTATACACTGAATATTAATAAGAAGAAACATTTTGGATTACACATAAATGTGCATATGACAAATTTATTGGTTACACTTTCCTTATAATTCAAATAAACTTCAGTCGAATGTGTTTATGCGTCATATAGTTCATTGGCTTAAAATTACATAATACTTAAATTTTGTAGCTTTGTGAAACAATTATTAATTATTTTGCAAAATCTAATAACATGTAATACCAGTTTGATTCAATTCACTTAAGGCTGAGCTTACTTTGAATAAGAGATTATAATCGGAAATAAAATACATTTAATGGTTTAGAAAATACAGAATATTCCGTAAATGTCAATATATTTCACAAACATGGCCGCCATTTTTAAACGGATAAAGGAAGATAAGTGGATTCTGTTTTCGCCAAAATGTTTGTTTTGACGATACCTTTAAACTGATGTATAATTTGCCTTGGGTTCATATAGTATCATTTTGATATTTTGAGATTCAAACTCGTGCACCTTCGTTTTTAAACACCCTGTATATAGATTTTAATAATAATATTTTTAATTGGTTTCCCAAAAGCGATTTAGAACAGATAATCGTGCTTGATGTCTTTACATTAAAACGTCTCCCCTTATACATGCTGGAGGTGTGGTCTGACTCACTATGGATATATTTATAACTTTATATCATTGATAACTCGAAAACCGTTAGGTTTAGAACAAAATAGATAATTACCAAACTTGTGCATCTCTTATTTCCAACACTTTTTATGTGTAAGGTTTCTCTCTTTCGTCAATAATAAAATAGTTAAAAGCAAAAAAGTGAAAATTGGCCATAATTTTACAAGATGGTGGCAGTAGTATATATTCGGGAGGGTGCGGATGGTGGAGACTTCCCGGACCAGGATTTTTTTCTCCCAGGACAATTTTTTAGAGGTACATATTCGGTTTTAGGATTTTATATTTTACATTTTATATTAAATATAGAACGTATATAATTGTTTTATTTTAAACACACCCTATGATTCTTTCCCCAAATGTTTATCCTTTGCGGAAATCCACGAATTCTGGCTACTTGGGAAACCGAGCCCCTTTCAAATCATTCCACAATAGCCAATTGTCAAAATGGAATACCACATCCCCAAAAAATATTTTAAACAATAGTGCAAAATATTAACGATCCTATTTTAACAAAGCCACAATACTATACCTTGCCATTTTACTTTTGCTAATATGCATGGAAATAAAAACAATTTTAAACCCAAAATATTTCTTAAACAACTACACGCAAAACACCAACTTTTCTTAGTGCTTATTCGTAATATTCTTTAATTTAATGAGCTTAATTTTAATTTTGTAGTTAAAATCAAACTTTCCACTTTCTAGCTCCCTTTCCAACTAGTAATTGGATGCATAAAGGTTACGAATATTTTCAAACTGTATAATATACATTTTCCTATCCCAGTGCACGATTTGTTTAATAGCGCATATTAATAGCTCCGCACCATATACCAAATCCTCCAATCTACTACAATCATTAATTTTTACATTTCCTTTAATATTTTGCATTAACATAACATTAGACATATCTATATCTTCTTTCCTAGGAACAAAGGTATCCCACCTACAATTATGGAATCTCAAGTTTTATATTTTCGGAAAAGAATAACCGTAAATGTTGCAGTTCCATTAGTGTTAAAGCTTGCAAGTGGCTCGTTGGCAGATAGGTAAACAATATCCAAATTAACTGTGTATGGTAATACCATATTAGCCTCCCATATTACCATATTAGCTGTTCTTATTTATCTCTATAAACACAGTTTTATAGACACCTTTAACACAGTACACACCACATTGTCCATCTTTCTCTGCCAACACACCCACACAGGTAAACTCACTTTCGTTGTTTACTACAAACGCATATACTGTGTTGTCCTTAAGGCTCTAGATCCTCCCAACGTCGCAGGAAATAATCTTGTAATTTATCTTCTCTTTCCCTTACTTCTTGTTCTCTAGCCAACTGCGCTATAACCGCAATAGTATTTTCCACATATTCCAATTTACGCTTATTGGTGTATATGTCTTCTAATTCCAATTTTCTCTTTTTGGAACACCTCTCTAAGAAAGGCTGGGAAAGCGTACAAATAAATTGTATCCACACTCTATTTCTTTAATAGTGTGTGGATACAGTTTATTTGTAATATTGGTTAGACTTCTTAAAATGTCGAACAGGGTTAGGATTTTTCATTAAGCCTAATTCTTCTATATGTATGTGTTTAGGTATAGTAGAGAAAGGTATATTATATTTTGTAAAACATATGCGTCTAGATTTAATGTAACACTTATGCTTTACACTTATAATATCTGGAAATTCTCCTGTTACCAACACATAGGTAGTCGATAAACAGGTAAAGCTAAACGCCGTTAGAGCATACTTTATTAACTTCTCCCTTTGTTTACTATCTTCTGGCAGTTTTAGTTGTACTCCAGTTACCTTCTTTGTATTACTATCCCCAGTATGCGTATTGTAATGAATCGTTATACACCAGACAACAACTGTTTTGTAATTGATTGGCAACTTTCGTCCACATCTTATGCAGGGGTACAGTGTAGAATGGAGCATTTTGGAAGTACCATTTGTTGTCTTAAAGGTTCGAACTCTTTACCAAAACCTCTACACAAGTTATAGATTGTTGCCTCTAATCTTCTTATTCCATTCTCTCTAGCAAGTTCAGACCAAAATGTTCCTTTTATTCTTGCATCTGGACAGTTTACAAAGTTTATTATATGGTTTCAGGGGTACAGTGTAGAATGGAGCATTTTGGAAGTACCATTTGTTGTCTTAAAGGTTCGAACTCTTTACCAAAACCTCTACACAAGTTATAGATTGTTGCCTCTAATCTTCTTATTCCATTCTCTCTAGCAAGTTCAGACCAAAATGTTCCTTTTATTCTTGCATCTGGACAGTTTACAAAGTTTATTATATGGTTTCCTATATTATTAACTACTCCAGGGCTTGTACTCTGCCAAATAAATTTATTATCTATTTTTATACCCTTCTATTTGCATCAAACCAGGTTAAACAGTCTTTACTAACATTGAAGTTATTACCTTCAATAACGCTATAACCATCCTTATATTCCCCTTGGTAACAAAAGTCAAAGTTTTCTGTTAGATATTGGCACCGTCAAATACAGTGTCCTTGTCCTCCAAATTTTATTTTTATATATATTGGATCCTAAATGTATTATATTCAATACATTTTATTACAATTAACAAAACTATTTTTCGTGTCAATTGACAGAAACTGTAACGTTTGTGTAAAATAGCTGTAAAACGTTTTAGAGCTATTTTACACAAGCGTTACATTTAATATAATACATACAGAAACTAATATATTTAAAAATAACATTTGAAGGACAAGGGCACTGTGTTTGACTGTCACCTATAACAATACTATAACGCTTAAAGGTTATTATCCAACTTACATTGTAGTATCCCTGATATAATGTTTTAGAGTGTATATTGTTTAGTGTCTCCCGCATTTTTGTTGTGTAAACTCGGAATATTAAATCCCAGTACTATATCTATTAATTGATAACAGACTTATTCCTTATAATATTAAAATGTCCAACACAGAACTGGAAGCGGTAATATAGTAATTGATCTAAATATAAGATTTATTTTGAATGTTTACGTAGCCAATTATATAGTTTTTAAAACCATCTTGCTGCGTTCTTATCGTGGCATTTAGTTTACACTACACTTCCAATACATTTACAGAATATGCATGTATAATACATTTCTTACCATAATAGTCATATGTAATTTCTTATTCCTCAATTTATGTACAATAAGTTATGGAATGTTCAATTGTTAATTTATTTTATGGTCCTGACTTTATCCGTTAGTAGTTAAAGTGTCCTAACTGTATATAGGTAATCCCAATTACATCTTATATTTAGCATCCATTTGTGTGTGGGTGCAATTGGGTGTTTGTTTAGGAGGATGAACAAAATGGTACGTGCTAGTTTTTTAATTATAAAATACTTTAAAACACATAACGAAAAGATTATATTTTCGCCTTATATCAAACTTTTGGTTTGTTTCTATAATGTATTTAGATTTAAATGTGTTACAATATTAGTTTAAGACATTGCACTCCTAATGTTATTTGTTTTGTTTGCTAAGTCTATAGAAATTAGTTGTTTCCTGTTTTGGATGTGTTTATAGTCTCGTGCATATTATTGCCCCCACGCCTCGAGTGTGTCGAAAACCTCTATATGCTGTTTTTAAACAATTCCATGTGTCTTGTTTACATGTTTCCGCTACTTTTTTCTATATATAAAATAGATAAAAAATTTACTCTGTTATCGATTAGGTAAATAGAATTAAATCTACTAACTAGAGATTTGGGATATGGTTTTTATTAGAAAATCTTAGTAATAATAACCTTCTTACAGATGTTGGTAATATAAACTATTGCGAAGGCGAACAAAAATTAAACAACTTAACACCGATAACGGATGCGTTTTGCGATAGTATAATGTTAGTTAAGATAACTGATTTTTCGGATTGCAACGGAGATGTTCGTAATAAGTTTAAGGTTAAGAAGGAAATATGTGGCTCGTTTAATAGCTACATTTTTAAAAAAGTTCTCTTTAGCTCGACATGGTGTTGTGGTCAAACTACCATTCTCCTTGCAGAAGTCCTCTGGGGTCCAAAGCGAGTGTGTGTTATAAATAATAAAGAAATATATTGACCAAATTAGACAAAATTACGAAGAACCTGTAGTAGTTCCCTAAAAAATTGAGCTTGCAAATGTTAAAATTAAGGATTTTTTGGAACACTTTCCTATAATATTGCAAGATTTGGTAAAATAAATGTACTTTCTTATGGATTTTGACATGACACTAGATTTAGCTGGAATATTTAATAAAGTGGGCATGTGCCAATATCTAACTGCAAACTTTGACTTTTGTTACTAAGGGATAAGGATGGTTATAGCGTTATTGAAGGTAATAACTGCCATGTTAGTAAAGACTGTTTAACCTGGTTTAATGCAAATAACAGGGTAAAAATATATAATATATTTATATGCCAGAGTACAAGCCCTAGAGTAGAATATAGGAAACCATATAATAAACTTTGTAAACTGTCCAGATGCAAGAGTAAAAGGAACATTTTCATCTAAACTAGCTAGAGAAAATGGAATAACATAATTAGAGGCAACAATCAATAACTATTGTAAGGGTTTTGGTAAAGGGTTTGAACCTTTAAGAGATTGTTTAAGCCTAATAGAAGACATCAGAGGGTACTTCCAAAATGCTCCATTCTACACTGTACCCCTGCATAAGATGTGGACGAAAGTTGCCAATCAATTACAAAACAGTTGTTGTCTGGTGTATAACGATTCATTACAATACGCATACTGGGGATAGTAATACAAAGAAGATAACTGGAGTACAACTAAAACTGCCAGAAGATAGTAAACAAAGGGAGAAGTTAATAAAGTATGCTCTAACGGCGTTTAGCTTTACCTGTTTATCGACTACCTATGTGGAGGTAACAGGAGAATTTCCAGATATTATAAGTGTAAAGCATAAGTGTTACATTAAATCTAGACGCATATGTTTTACAAAATATAATATACCTTTCTCTACCATACCTAAACACATACATATAGAAGAATTAGGCTTAATGGAAAATCCTAACCCTGCTCCCTACATTTTAAGAAGTCGAACCAATATTAAAAATAAACTGTATCCATACACTATTAAAGAAATAGAACCGCTTTCCAAGCCTTAGCATAGCAAGCATAGCAAGATTAAATAGCATAGGAAGAGTTAATATAAACTAAATAATATAAGCTGCTTTGAATGAATAATCATCCTCAGCAAGATAAGCTACAATGTAACGATGATCTGGCCCAGACATGCTCAACATCAGCAGTAGACAGGCAGATCAGTAGAGAGTTGGTGTAATGGCCAGGAATCCCGGATATCGTTGTAATCTATAATATACATCTGTGTGCTCTTTAAATTGAGCCAACTTGCTGTCGTGAGATTAGGAGTCTGAAATCGGAATTTTTTACCACAGACTTGTGTTGGTAGGAATACCAAAATACAATGAATGTTGAGGAATACAATAATATACTAATTTAAATCAAATTTCAAGTTTAAGTATCTAGTAGTTAAAGGGTAAATACAATATACATATCTAAATTAAAGTCACGTATCATAATTTTTGGGGTAAAAGATGAAATAAATATTAAATAAAAGAATTGTATATCTAACATATATACAGCCGCTTGTGTAACTGACTGACTCACTGAGGTATACGAATTCTAGACCACTTATAGAAGAGCTATCGACGTGAAATTTTGCATGCAGGTAGATTTAACCTTGTAACCCTCAGAAAAATTGCCAAAACTCACATTTTTTAATTATTAAATCTTTTAAACAAATAGTTTAAAATATATTAGTTACGTAGACTACGTTACCGACATGCATTATTTCGATATTGTAACCGTTTTGGTAACGTAGTTTACAAAAATCTAAATCGGCATTCTCGTGTAAGCGTTATGTGGCAATCCAGTCACAAAAAATGTAATTTCTTATTAAATATTAATAATTTTAAACTTAACTAAATATGTTTACTTAAACTCATGATTGCTTATTGCTCAACATCTAAACATATAATTTTAGGTTCTCGCTGTTAAGAAAACTTGGTGTTTCAACCAGACCTTTTGATGATTCATCACACAATTTCCCTTGAACCCTTCGGTGTATTGCCCAGTTTTTACGTATTTTTGGTAGCAATAACATTTTCTTGCGTTGCCCGTGGATCAGTTTACTAGGTTTGCGTTATTCTCAGCTTGCTACTTTTAGCAACTACGCGCAGTGCATGGCAGTGGTGAGTGGTGCCATAAATTAAACATACTCCTTAGGGATATGCTTAATCTATGGTTGTGCGTATGTGCCATTGACGAGATTCTCGTAGCTTGCGACCGGTTGTATACGAGCTCATGGTGTAACTGACTCAGGTATACGAATTATATCCCACTTCTAGATGAACTAACTAGGAACGTGACATTTTGTACACTTTTGCCTTGGCCACTTATGGTTGAGCTTGGAATGTGACTTTTGGCATACAGTGTAGCTTGTAACTATAAACTATCGGGAAAATTGCAAAAACACGCAATGTTTATATTAACTTTCACAAAAATATAAAAATCTATGAGTACGTAAACTATGTTATTTAAATGCATTATTTGGATTTCAAAATGTTGTCGGTAATATCGGTAATATAGTATGCAGCTTATGCTGTAGTAACATTTTAACTCTTTTAATATTAAACCTATTATTTTTCTATTAAACCTATTTATTTTTAAACATTTCAAAAGAATTGGTAGTCACTAAACTATGTTCTAACTTAAGGTGGTAACTGATGGTTTATCCTTTAAGACTATTAATTCTATTTTATTATATATTCTATTCTATTTTCATTATTCACAAGCCCTTAATAATACATTGGTGCATATACCTATACACACAATACGTCTGCATGCCAGGGCCAACAGCAGTCATAGAAACAATTTGATTTATTATAACCCATAAGAAATGTATAAATTATTGTGGATTTTTTGTCTTTTGGTCATAACAGGTGGGAAAAGCCCCACTTGAATTAGGTTATATTTTTTACAGATTACTTTTATTCGGCACGAACATAATATTTTATGTTATTATAGTGTTTTTCCCCTTTAACAACACAAATTTTGTCAAATAAGGACAGTTAAAAGTAAGGATTTAAATTATTTCACGCACTTGCATAGTGTCTGGCGGCGTAAAAAATATTACCTGGAACATCATCATTTCATATCCGATTTCTGAATACTATGACCTATACGGAGTATGCAGCATGCATATGACCAATTTGTATGATATAACCCTCTATAAGAAAGCTAAGCCTTAAAATTTGTGTACTTTTAATATTTTTACCTTATTAAATAGATCCTTGAGGAACTCTGTATATTATTTATTCAAGTTGTATGACGATTTTTAAAATGTTTACTGGTTATTTATTTATTTCTTTGTTTTATTTCCACATATTCTGCATGATTTTCAGGATTGGTTTTGACCGAATTTAGAGAATTTTCAAGGTTTCAGGTTCTGAAATCGTGTTTTACTTCAATATTGTTCGGAGAGGCCTAATTTGTTGCACATCATATTTGCAGATTTCACTATATGAACTACAGATTAAAGGTTTTTGTACGATTTTTTTAATTACGTACATAAACTACAACTTATCGATGGTTACCACATTTCCTAGGTTTTTAGTTGTTTGTGATGATTTTAACTCTTGGAACTTAAAAAAATATATATTTTATAAATCTTGTTTGACAGAAGAAGAGTTGTATTTTGGTACAACTAGATTTTTCAAATTTCGGCATATTTTCGAGATATTGTGGTGGTATTTTATTTTGTATCATGATTGATGAAGGCCTAATATTGGGTATGAAGTATGTCTATAAAATATGTCTTAGTAAATAACAGCAGTAATTTGACCAATCTTGATTAATTAAACCTGTCGGAAAATCAAAAACTGTAAATATCTTAAGATTTGACCATTTTCTTCGTATAAGTAGTAATGCTATGGTGGTTCTATGCCAATTGAGATTAATTAACATGCACGTGACACAATTTATACTTGAGCTATGAAATTGATATTTAGCATGGTGGTGTTTTTCACCTATTAACCCCAGAGAAAATTTCCAAATTTTACTTTAGTCAGTTTAAATTCCCTTAATAAAAATTAATAATGGCAAATCAAACAATTAAATAAAAAAAGTGTCGTTTTATTTGAGTTCTAGCGGCCAAACAGATTGTCCTATCAAAAAAACGGAGACTCCCAGAGAAAATTTCCAAATTTTACTTTAGTCAGTTTAAATTCCCTTAATAAAAATTAATAATGGCAAATCAAAAAATTAAATAAAAAAGTGTCGTTTTATTTGAGTTCTAGCGGCCAAACAGATTGTTCTATCAAAAAACGGAGACTATCACGTTCCACGGATTTTAGGCGATCTACAATTTTCTTCCCATAACTTTTTGCCGTATCTCGACCCCTTAACCCTTAGATAGCGCTATATTTGTTAAATTTCAAGATTTTAACGTGGTTTTCAATGGTTTGCCGTCCTAATACAGAACTTAGAGGCCTAGTATTTGGCACATAGTATTCCTATATTACAATTAATTAGTATTTAGAACCAGTCATACGCCCAGATTATATCACTTAAACACCCGAAAGAAAAAAAAAGACTTTGAACTTTTGTAAATTTATTTGTTTTTATTAGGTGTATTTTTTATGTAGCGCTCCAGCAAGGGTAAAAACCCTTATAAATAATGTTATATTTGTTGCAGAATGCTTATTGTTGACCAAATACATAGCAATTTAGGTTGTTAACTTTGTTTTCCCCCTTATAAGGTTTAGGCGACGTCCTATAAAGGCTATAACACAAAATCCAGGGTAGGGTTTCAATTTTCTTTCCAAGCACTTAGGTAATAAATGGAGACTTAAAATTTATCATACAATACTTCTCCATGCCAAGTGGTATTCACCAACTGGCATATGACCAGATTTTATAGGTTAAATCCCTAAAGATAATAAAAACCTTGGAATATTTATAGAGTTTATAGGTCTTAAAGAAAATTTGGACCAATTTACATTAAATTGTGGCCAAAGAGCGACCTGGGGGCGAAGCCCCTCACAGGGGTCTGGGGGCGGAGCCCCCAGCGAGCGAAGCGAGTTAATTTTTATACAGTGGTTTTCTATATCCATTATGTGAATAAAGGAATTCAGTGAATTTACCCTGTAAGAAAGAAGCTGTTACCGTAATTATCATTAAGACTTGAGCCCGAAACCATGATGCCAAGATGCCAAAAACAGCATTCCTTAACATCCCTGTCTATTACAGTTAGAGACTTTGTTACGGGAAATCCCCTTCTTGGGTTTGAGATATTCACGTTACGAGTTGTTGGGCCCAAAGAGAGTAAAAAAACTAATTCATAAAAAACAATAGAGTATTAAACCAGCATTTTAGTCTCTTTCTCATAATTGTAGCACATTTAGTGCAAGAAAAATAAGGTTTTACCCCAACAAAATTAGAACATCCTAGGACTTTGATCCAGGTGTTGTCCCTAACTTCCTGTTTAACATACTAAGAGTATTCTAAAACTAAAGCTGTGCTACGGCCGCCAGTAGTGTATATTCGGGAGGGTGCGGATGGTGGAGAATTTTTCCGGACCAGGATTTTTTTTCTCCCAGGACAATTTGTAGAGGTATATATTAGGTTTTAGGATTTTATATTTTACATTTTATATAAAATATAGAATGTAAAATTTTTTTATTTTAAATACACCCTAGGATTCATTCCCCAAATTGTTTTCCTTTGCGGAAACATTTTGTAATTTTGTAGTTAAAATCAAAATTTTCACTTTCTAGTTCCCTTTCCAGCCAGTAATTGGAAACATAAAGGTTACGAATATTTTCAAACCGAATAATATACCTTTTCCTATCCCTATGTACGATTTGTTTAGTATCGAATATTAATTATTCCGCACCATCTTCCAAATCCTCCAATCTACTACATTATTTAAATTTAATATTGCCATTAATATCTTGCATTAACATAACATTAGACATATTTATGTCTTCTTGCCTAGGAACAACGGTATCCCACATACTATTATGGAATCTCAAGTTTTATATTTTCGGAAAATAATACCCGTAAAATGTGTCAGTTCCATGTGTTAAAGCTTGCAAGTGGCTCGTTGGCAGATAGGTAAATAATGTCCAAATTAACTATGTATGGTAATACCATATTAGCTTCCCTGTTCTTATTTATCTCTATAAACACAGTTTTATAGACACCTTTAACACAGTACACACCTCATTATCCATCTTTCTCTGCCAACACACCCACACAGGTAAACTTACTTTCGTTGTTTACTACAAACGCATATACTGTGTTGTCCTTAAGGCTCTAGATCCTCCCAACGTCGCAGGAAATAATCTTGTAATTTATCTTCTCTTTCCCTTACTTCTTGTTCCCTAGCCAAATCATGTTTGGAATTCAATAATCGTCACCATCCACTAATTCATGATGTTGTTAGTAAACCTACTAATACATCTTATCAAAGTAAATGTACCTCACAACCTCATGACACATCTAGCTCATATATGAAACACATATCATCAAAACCACAAGTGTCATTGAATCATACGCTTCGTACTATGGAAAACTGCCGAATATTAGTTCTCTTAGCTACTGCTCCAGTTAAGGTAATCGGTTCTGGTGGTAATAGTATTGTTTCCAAAGCTCTAATCGATCAAGGATCTGAGATCTCTTTTATCAGCGAGTACTTAGTGCAGAATTTTCATCTCAAACGTTCATCATCCTCAGCCTCTTTTATTGGTATTGGAGGAAACCAGTCATCGACTACTCGTGGAGTAGTATCTATCAATGTTAGTTGTCCCTTAACCGCTCATATTCTGACTAAACTCACTTCAAACTTGCCCTCTTTGAGACCAAACCAATCAACTTGGTCCCATCTGAAAGGACCTAGGTTAACTGATCCTACCATAATGACCCCAGGATATATATATTTAATCCTAGGAGCTGACATTCATGCCAGTATTATACTTCTTGAACTTATCAAAGGTCCACTGAACACACTAATTGCTCAATTAACCATTTTTGGTTGGATATTATCTGCAACAACCGGTGTCAAAGCAAGTAATGCTAATGCATCAATGTATCATTGATTAGTGGAAAACAAAGTAGATGACTTACTTCAAAAGTTTTGGGTTCAGAAGGAAATCTCTAAAGAAAATGTAAAAGTTTTGTTCTCTGAAAATTAAATGTGTGAGGAACACTATGTTTCACATGTCTCAAGGGAATACTCAGGTCGTTATCAAGTACGACTCCCCTTAAAAGAATCAACTGATCAACTAGGAGAATCTAAATCATCAGCCTTTAAATTCTTAAAAGTCTGAAATATCGTCTCTCATCTGACTCGGAATGTAACAATCTATATGCCAACTTCATAAATGAGTACAATGCCCTTCAACGCATGACGGAAGTTATTCATGATAAAGATTCAACTATTCCTGTATATTATCTTCAATATCATAGTGTTTTATGGACTTCTAACACAACTACTAAATTAAGAGTAGTATTCAATGCCTCGTTCCCCACTAGCTCAGGAAAATCTCTTAGCTACATCTTTCCTAGTGGTCCTAAAATCCACACCGAATTACCTGATACATGGTTTCACATGGTTTAGGCGCTTTGAGTTTGTGTTTGCTACAGACATTGAAAATATGTATCGCCAGATACTTGTACATCCCGATGATCTACCCCTTCAAAGAATCCATTGGTTCTACAACGGAAATCTATGTCACTATCAACTTCAGACTGTAATATATGGATTAGTATGTGCTCCCTTTCTCGCTTTAAGAACTATAAATCAACTTATATCTGATCACGGTGAATCATATCCTAAGGCTAGTGAAACAATGATCAAAGGAAGGTACGTAGATGACATTTTTGGAGGAGCAGACACCATTGATGAATGCCAAGAACTAGCTAAGTGAGTAGATGAGTTGGGCACGTTTGGCTGCTTCCCTCTACTAAAATGGATTAGTAATGAACCATCGGTTCTTTCATACATTTCATCAACTCATTATGAACAAAATCATTCTCTATTGATAAACGAATCATCTGTTCTCCGCACTCTAGGGCTAACTTGGAATAGGTCAAGTGATGACTTTCAGTTATATCCTACTCAAGAACCAATAGATAAGTCACAAAGAGAAATGTTCTTTCCAAAATATCTCAGCTGTAAATCCACTGGGATCTGGGATTCAACGCCCCTGACGAGCAGTTTCCTCCTGCAAAGTGGCCTTTAGCTAGAGTGCTCGAACTACATCCTGATCGGGACAGACTTACTAGGGTGGTAACTTTGAGGACAGCAAGTACAACCCTAAAAATACCAATTGTTAAACTTTGCCCTCTCCCGATCGAAGAACGTTTATAGTGTTTTACTGTTATTGCTCCTTCGGCGCAATGGGGAGAGAATGTTAAAAGTATATGATAGTTTTAATCTGCCTGAACTGAAACATCTGTTTTATTTTCTATTTGAAATCTGTTAACAGTTCGAACCTTAAAACAGTTGATCTTTGTTTTTGTTTACTTTCTTGTAGGTTATCATAGTTTTGTAAAATAAAGTGTGTGTTATCATAAAATATCTCTACTCAATCTCGTATAAATAATTTACTTTTATATTTTTTGTGATCACATCATTTCATGTTTAATTAACTACCCTCTTTAATTATTCTGGTCCTTCATAGCCGGAATCAAATAAGCTGCGATTATTTTCTCTATCATTTCATCAAATGAATTTTCCAACCCTTTTTAAATTTACCTTCGTACTTTTGATTTTACATACCTTCACCGTTTATAATTGCCACCCACTAATTTGACTCAAAAATAAAATTGTTTTTTTATTAAAAACCAATTATAATTTTTTACAAAACTTATTTTATATTTGAGTCAAATTAGTAAGTTAGGTTATAGTTCTTGGGTGGCAAGTATGAACGGTGAAGTTAAGTCAAATAAAAAGTACGAAGGTAAATTAAATACCCCCGTAGCAGCAAACCTGCGTACTCAGCGAATTTCCAATGCATATATATGTATCTTAACACCACATAAAGCCACATACCAAGTTTTATCATTATACATTCATAAATAAACGATTTATGACATTTTAATTATTCTCCATAAGAATAACATGGCGGCTGAGTATGCAGGTTTGCTGAAGGAAGGAACACAAAAAATGGGGTTTTATACAAATATCAATATAACTCATTTAGGTAAAGCCACATACCAAATTTCATTAATTTATTTTCATAATTAAGGGAGATAACACGTTACTTATTCTCCATAAGAATAACATGGGGCTGAGTACGCAGGTTTGCTGCTAAGGGAGCCTTTGGTAAAAAAATGTTTTTTTGAGCAAATATCAATGGTCCACAACCAGATGAAGCCGTATACCAAGTTTCGTCAGTATACGTTCATAAATAAGCGAGATATAAAATTTTTCTTTTCCTCCATAAGAATAACATTAGACAACGTACTGTGTTCAACCCTTTCAATATCTCGGTAACCAACTGACGTAGAGAAATGATCAAAATACCAAATTGTGTATTTTCTTAAGCTGAATCCAATGGTAAAAACTAAAATTTGACTATTTCCAAAATTATATATAACAAATTCAAAAAACCCATTTTTGGGGTACAAAACCCCCCCAAAATACCCCTTCGGATAGAGCGATTTGGCTGGTTTTCGAACTTTAAGTCATAAATGTTGCTTTACACGTGTATACCAAATTTCATCAAAATCGGATAATTTTTACGAGAGTTATTGTGCTCACGGACACACATATATATATATATATATATATACAGTATTGAACGAATGGTGTTTTTGGGGTCTGGGGACCTCAAAACAAAAAGTTATCATGGTCCCGGGCCTAGGTCTTACCATGCCGACTACGGTAATAGCTTCTTCCCTATAGGGGAAATTCGCTAAAAGGGTGCAAATGCAGAAAGCTGTACCAAATAACTTGTTCACGCACATGTGGTAGACCGCTGTGGAATATAGTAGGCCTGTGAGTTTAAAAGTGATAGAAAGTTGTAGCTCCAGAGAATGCTGACAGAACTGACAGAACGTTGTAGTTAAATAAACGTACCCTTGACCAAATTGCTCTGAGGATTATGAATATCCCATTGGGGAAAATTAACTCATATAAATAACTATACATATTAATTTATAACAATATTCAATCTAATATTTTAGAATTAGCACCAAGGGCGAGGGAAAATAGTTGATAATAAGTAACAGCCAATGAAAAATTAATTATAACGACAACATTTGTTTACAAGATTAGTTACACGACAATAAACTTGTAACCAAAAACGTACGTAATTATTCTTGAGCATTTTTAGATGTTGTAAAATATGTTTTTCTTTAATGTTACAACTAAAATATACATATAAAAAATAGTTAATGCAATTTGTCTATGAAAAAGGTGAATGTTTACCATCCCATTAAGATCAAATGAATATCAGTTTATTGTTTCACTTGCCGTATAATGATGATCATATTTGTTCTAAATGAAGTAATAACTAAAATTAAATAAGCTTTGAAATTGTTTATTTTCTCATTGTAAATTGAAAACTTAAATAAACACCTGATATTTTGGAAGAGCAGTATTAGCAAAATGGATTACTAACCATTCATCACAATACAGTTGACCATATCCTATTCATTTTGACGCACGTGTGTCGGTTAGATTACCAGACTGAACCACGAGCAGCCACGAGTAGGATGTATTGTATTGTTGTTATGTGCCTAATTCAATTCAGTGTTTGCAGTCGACTTGAATGGAACTACGTTTGCATGTTACCAAGTTAATGTAGCTGTAAATACAATGGCATTTCTACTAAATATTTTTCTTCAGTATGTTCCAAATTTAAAAAGTAATGAACTATTACTGTTTAGGATAAATGCATACTTATTCCTCACATTCAATTATGAAAATCCTCCTTTTTAACTTTTAGGTAATCCAACCAGTTAAGTTGAACTTGATTTTTTAGCGAATTTCCTCTATAGGGAAGAAGCTATTACCGTAGGTCTCATGGTAAGACTTAAGCCCGAGACCATAATAACTCTTTGTTTTGAGGTCCCCAGATGCCAAAAAAACCATTCGTTCGAATTTATATATATGTCCGTAAGCACGATAACTCTCGTAAAAAAGGTCCGATCTTAATAAATTTTGGTGCAAGTGTGTATAGCACCATTTATTTTAGCGAATTCGAAAACCAGACGAATCGCACAATCCAAAGGGGGTTTTGCGGGGGGTTTTTGCCCCAAAAAAGGGTTTTTGGGGTTTTCACATGTAATTTTTATTTAAATCAAATTGTAATTGATACCAAAAAATTCAGCTTAAAAAAAATTTGGTATTTCGATCATTACGCTACGTCAATTAGTTACTGAGATATTGCAAGTGCTAAACACAGTACGTTGTCTAATGCTGTTTTATGGAGAAAAAGAAACATTTTATACCTTGCTTATTTATGAATATAAACTGACGAAACTTGGTATATGGCTTCATCTGGTTGTGGTTTGTTGTTGTTTGCACAAACAAATTTTTCGCGTGTGGTTCCCGTGGCAGCAAAACTAGGTACTCGGACCCCATGTTATTCTTAAGGAGAATAATTAAAATATATCACTTATTTATGAATGTATATGGATGAAACTTGGTTTATGACTTCACTTTGATGAGTTCTACTGATATTTACATAAAACCCCATTATTTTGTGTTCCTTGTTGCAGCAAACCAGCGTACTCATCCCCAATGTTATTCTTATGGAGAATAATTAATATTTTAAATATAACTTATTTGTGAATATATTTATTATTAATCCTGGTACTGTAAGTGGCTTAATGTGTTATTAAGACATACATATATATATATATATATTCAATAGAAATTCGCTGAGTACGCAGGATTGCTGCGACGGGGTATTTATTTTTTTCAACACAGAGTATTATCATTCGACGATATCATATCAGACGATGTAAACCATGGACTAAAATTAGTAGCGTTTTACTTTTGGTGTTATAGTTCTGAAACAGAACATTTCAAAAATACTATCCAGAGACTTAAAGTAAAACAAAATTTAACTTAGTTTCAAACTAAACAAAATAATTTTTAAATACTATTATACAGATGTTTCTGAAGACAAATAAAAATGTTTTATCTATATTTAATTGTTCTCACCAAGCTGTACAATGGTACAATGGGCAAAATACAATGGTTTTTTGTCTTGAAAGATAATCAAATCGGCAAGTAAAAGTTATCACGCAGCTAAAGTAGTATCTATAACCCAAACTGTTTTGTGATTAAGAATAACATAATTAAAATGTTTCAGAAAACGATGAGTAAACTACAGTATTTGCAATGTACAACCATTAGATATTGGTAAACATAGATACGGAAAGTCTCTATTATCATTTGACGATATATTGTAATATTAATTTATTATGTTAATTTTTATTTTGTTAGGAGGTGATGTGCGATTTATTTTTCCTATACTTTTACGGTCCACATACCTGTGCATGGGTACGTATTAGGCATACTAAGGGGTGATCGCTACCGTACAAGTTTGATAGTACTTTTGGGACTCGAACCCACGACCGGCTGCTGCCATGCTTCCGAAGTCCATCCATCACCTTGGCCTTGACACAAACGACTCAATTAACATATAGTAACTAATTTGGTTTTTGTAAATATATTTCATCGATTGAGAGCTGTTGTGTGGTGTATGTTTTACATTTGTTGATAATTAACATTATAATCAGTATTAATTACTCGGGAATATTTTAAAGAATATATATTTCAATATCAATACAATATTTATTTCTACGTACGATTAATTCTTCCTCATTTAGCAATACATTTTATTGAAAAAACAACACATCATTACATGATAATTCAGCTTCATTAAGAAAGTCTCGGTTTGTCGAGTTACTAATAAATCATCAGTTTCAGAAGAAGAAAATGATTTTATAAAAATATTGAACAGCACAAAACTTAGTTTCCTTTTCCTTAACAACATTAATTAATATCTAAGTGTTATATTACTAGGAGTTTTAATTTTGAAATTGCAATGCTATTTTTGCTGTGATAGCCTAAAGAGGTTTTTATAAAGAGGGTAGTTAATTAAACATGGAATGTATAGTCACAAATAAGATACAAGTAAATTATTTATACGAAATTGAAAATAGAGACATTTTATGATAACACACACTTTATTTTACAAAACTATGATAACCTACAAGAAAGTAAACAAAAACAAAGATCAACTGTTTTAAGGTTCGAACTATTAACAAATTTAAAATAGAAAATAAAACAGATGTTTCAGTTCAGGCAGATTAAAACTATCATATACTTTTAACATTCTCCCCCCATTGCGCCGAAGGAGCAATAACAGTTAAACACTATAAACGTTCATCGATCGGGAGAGGGCAAAGTTTAACAATTGGTCTTTTTAGGGTTGTACTTGCTGTCTTCAAAGTTACCACCCTAGTAAGTCCGTCCCGTCCAGGATGTAGTTCGTGCACTCTAGCTAAAGGCCACTTTGCAGGAGGAAGCTGCTCGTTAGTGATGAGAACGACTGATCCAACTTTAATGTCATTGGAGGGAAATTGTCATGTGTAAATTGCTTGAAGTTGCTGGTGATATTCTCAAGACCACTTTTTCCAAAATAATTCTAAAATTTGGCGAGTGAGTTTCCATCGAGTGAGTCTTGAGGTAGGCACTTCTAGTAGGGATTAGGTTCGGGAACCATTGTCAAGGCTTCGCTAACTAAGTAGGAAGAAGATTATCCCATTGAAGTTTAATGAACCAAAGTTGTTGCATGAATAGCTTACATTTTATGATAATAGGGGCGTTGAATCCCAGTGGATTTACAGCTGAGCTATTTTGGAAAGAACATTTCTCTTTGTGACTTTATCTATTGGTTCTTGGGTAGGAGAGAACTGAAAGTCATCACTTGACCTATTCGAAGTTAGCCCTAGAGTGCGGAGAACAGATGATTCGTTTATCAATAGAGAATGATTTTGTTCATGATGAGTTGATGAAATGTATGAAAGAACCGATTGTTCATTACTAATCCATTTTAGTAGAGGGAAGCAGCCAAACGTGCACAACTCATCTACTCACTTAGCTAGTTCTTGCTATTCTTCAATGGTGTCTGCTCGTCCAAAAATGTAATCTACGTGCCTTTATTTGGTCATTGTTTCACTAGCCTTAGGATATGATTCACCGTGATCAGATATAAGTTGATTTATAGTTCTTAAAGCGAGAAAGGGAGCGCATGGTAATCCATATATTACAGACTGAAGTTGATAGTGACATAGATTTCCGTTGTAGAACCAAGGGATTCTTTGAAGGGGTTGATCATCGGGATGTACAAGTATCTGGCGATACATATTTTCAATGTCTGTAGCAAACACAAATTAAAGCGCCTAAACCATGTATCAGGTAATTCGGTTTAAAGTTTAGGACCGCTATGAAGGATGTCGTTCAGAGATTTTCCTGAGCTAGTGGGGAACGAGGCATTGAATGCTACTCTTAGTTTAGTAGTTGTGCTAGAAGACCGTAAACACCATGATGTGGAAGATTATATACAGGAATAATTGGATCATTATCATGAAAAACTTCCGTCATGTGTTGAAGGGCTTTGTACTCGTTTATGATGTTTGAAGATAGATTTTTATATTGCAAATCAGATGAGAGACGATATTTCAGACTTTTAAAAATTTTAGAGGCTGATGATTGAGATTCTCCTAGTTGATCAGTTGATTCTTCTAAGGAGAGTCTTACTTGATAACGACCTGAGGGTTCCCTTGAGACTGTTGAAACATCGTCTTCCTCACACTTTTGATTTTCAGGGAACAAAACTTTTACATTTTCTTTAGAGATTTCCTCCTGAATCCAAAACTTTTGAGGTAAGTCATCTACTTTGTTTTCCACTAAACAATGATACATTGATGCATTAGCATTACTTGTCATGACACCGGTTGTTGCAGATAATATCCAACCAAAACTGGTTACTTGAGCGATTGGTGTGTGCGGTACCCTTTCATCAGTTCAAGAAGTATAATACTGGCATAACTTTCAGCTCCTAGGATTAAAACTATAGATCCTGGGGTCATGAAGGTAGGATCAGCTAACCTAAGTCCTTTGAGATGGGACCAAGTTGATTGGTTTGGTCTGATAGAAGTTTGAAGTGAGTTTAGGCAGAATATGAGCGGTTAAGGGACAACTAACATTGTTATTGGAAGGACAACTTAGATTGATAGATACTACTCCACGAGTAGTCGATGACTGGTTTCCTCCAATACCGATAAAAGAGAATGAGGATGATGAACGTTTGAGATGAAGAGTCTGCAATAAGTACTCGCTGATAAAAGAGATCTCAGATCCTTTATCGATTAGAACTCTGGCAACAATACTATTACCACCAGAACCGGTAACCTTAACTTGAGGAGGAGCTAAGAGAACTAATTATCGGCAGTTTTCCATGGTAGGAAGCGTATGATTCGATGACACTTGTGGTTTTGACGATATGTTTTTCATATATGAGCTAGATGTGTCATGATGTTGTAAGGTACATTTACAACAACAGTAAATACCAAAAAACGAACCAAAGTCATTACGTAATTACGTAATTTTAATAAGGTGCTTGAGATGAAGCCACCATAGAAGTTCCTAACGTGACCACCTGAACACGTTTTGGGGGGTCGTTTAAAATTTTATATATATATGTGTGTGTGTGTGTGTGTGTGTGTGTGTGTGTGTGTGTGTGTGTGTGTGTGTGTGTGTGTGTGTGTGTGTGTGTTTGCACTCTAATTATAAGATGAATTAGTAGGTTTACTAACAGCATCATGAATTAGTGTATGGTGTCGATTATTGAATTTCAAACATGATATCCTGGATCGGCAGTCTTTCAAAAAATGAGAACCAAGACCGTTAAACATAGATTTTTATTTACTAGAAACTCCTTTCGTTGAATAGGTCTTTGATCATGAATCTTTTCAGAATACGAGATAGTGATTATCATTACGCAGTTTGCAATTATTTTTGTTTTTAGATTTAGATCCTGCTACTAGATTTGCATGTACTTTAGGTTTGTGATTAGCTTTACCTTGAGATTTTTGTAGGGTTACCATTCCACCTGATTGAGACACCTCTCGTGATTCGATATTCTCCAGAGCTCGGACATTTCCTGCAATGAAGGTCTGTTGATCTTGAAGTTTCGAGGGTTCCGTTGATACGCCTTGATGAATCTCACATGTTTCGTGTGTCTCTGGGTCTAGTCGACGGAAAATGAGGAATACTAGGATGTGATCTTACTGATCAGTTGGTGAGCCGAGGGATTTGAGAGGACCTAAACACTCATTTACAGTTGAAATAAGGTTATTCAGATATTTGGCAGATTGCTGAACTAAAGGCTGCACGTTAAAAATGTCATCTAAGTGTTTGTTCATCAAGACCCGTTTGTCTCCGTATCTCGCTACGAGCTTTTCTCAAGCTGGTGCAACATTTTCCCTTGTGATTTGAAAACTGGATATTAGTTAAGTGGCTTCCCTTACCAAGCTGTTTTTGAGATAGTGTAACCTTGCTACATCTGTCATGTCAGGATTAGATATAACCAAAGATTTGAAAAGATCACTGAATGGTTTCCAAGATTGCTAATTTCCCGAAAACTGACTTAAAGATATTTTAGTTAAAATAGGCCTGAGAAATAAATTTGATTTATTACTTTACGTTATAATTGCGTTTTGCTGAGTTGATACCGATACTGAGTTTAGTTGATCAAGCATTCCAGCTTTACTAACCATATAGGCTTCTTGAGCTTGGCTGTAATGCTCTTCACTGATGTATTCTAAGTCTTGAAGTACGTCTGCTCTTGACTCACAAATCCTTTCATGATCGATGTCAAATTTTGCCCAATTTGCTTCCAGAACATCAATCCTAGTTTGTATTTGAGGTTTTGTAATGGAAGTTACGTCTTTGTCTTAAGAAAAGCCCAATGCATTTTCTAAGTGTTTCAGCCTCGTTTCTTGAAGATTAAGTTTTGATTCTAAAGTCATCTTGAGTAAATCATTGTTAATAAACTGATATAAATGAAAGCGGTAGGATAAAGTATTTAATTTAAATGTTTAAATTGAATGTAAACAAAGATTAAGTTGGAAAATTCATCTGATGAAATGATAGAGAAAATAATCACTTGCAGCTTATTTGATTCCGGCTATGAAGGACCAGAAGAATTAAAGAGGGTAGTTAATTAAAAATGGAATGATATGATCACAAATAAAATACAAGTAAATTATTGACACGAGATTGAAAAGAGAGACATTTTATGATAAGACACTCTTTATTAGTGAATTTCCTTTGGAAAGTGAACTATTAGCATGATCCGCACGGTGAAACTTAAGCCCGGGACCACCATAGAAGTTCCTAACGTGACCACCTGAACACGTTTTGGGGGGTCGTTCAAAATTTTATATATATATATATGTGTGTGTGTGTGTGTGTGTGTTTGCACTCTAGTGGTCGCTTGTTTTGTCCGATTTACTTCAAATTTGGTAGGGACGTTCCTTTCTGTAATCAGTTGGACAAGTTCGTTGGGTAAAACAATCGGAAAACTTAAAACCCCTTTTTGGGGGGATTAATCTTTCAAATTTCGAGTTTTTGGGCCAAAAAAGGGTCAGAAAAGCCCCAGATGTAAGAATCAAACCTTGGAAAAGGATGGGAATTAGAGAGGCGAAAGTTGTAAGCCCTCTCTCGTCATTCTAGCATAAGTATTTACCGAGTTATTAAAGAAAATGTGTATCGACCAAACACAGCACGTTGTCCTATGGGGGTTTTACACTAGAAAAACCCGTTATTCCTTTGTTAGAGTACTTTTACTATCCCCAGCAACCTCACGTCTACTTTCAAGCCTGTCTGGACCTTCTCTTAACCTTATAATGCGCAAAATTGTATTCCCCACTTTGCAGGTAAATGATCCCAGGAGCATCAGAACAGCCAAAAAATCAGTGTTTTCAGATTTCAATAAAAATTTGACAAATGTATGTTTTTACATTCATTTTGAGTTTTAAAAGTTTGTATGTGGAAGATGGGAAATGATAATCATGGCAGGCGATTGAGTTAACATTATTGAATCAAATTAAAATTTGAAAGAAAATAGTAACTTTACAACTGAAGTGAAAACAATCGTCCTCCGAATAAACATACCAAGTAAGGATTGCCAAGTAAGGATTTGAACTTATTCTGGGTCGGAAATATTGTGAAATATTGGTCGGAAATTTACCACATCTTTCAAAACTTGTTTTAAGTTCGTTGGCTATTGAGCAATAGTATTGGGCAGTAATTCGTCTCTAATAGAATTGTTCTTGATATTTTATTCATTTGCGGTCTTATTTCTTATATTATACATTATATTGTATTTTATAGTTATCCATTAAAAATAATCCTCTCTTTTATTTCCTTTAACTCTTCGTTGTACGGTTCTTCAGCTAATGAGGTACTTAACAGTCTGTAGATTATTGTTTCGAAAGTAGCTCTCAGATATTTTGAGGGATTATATAATTAATTTGCGATGAATTCATATTCAGGCTTTATGTGTATAACATATCTATTTTGTTTGTGATTTAACTATTGTTTATAAGTAGAGGAGAACTACCATTTTAACATACTATTCGGCGCTTTTTTCCCATGTTATTCTTATGGGGAGCCGTTTTTGCGCCGACACCAGCTCCCGCCTTACACAAATTTTCTTGTTAGCCTGTACTAGTACCCTTGCCTTAAATACATTTTCCCCATCCTCTATATTTAAAAAAAATTTAACTTTGGATTTGTCTGCAATTTGGATATGTAATGCATTAATAAATGCTACATTTCCCAAATTAACTATTACGGTCGAATTAAATACTGCCAACTATTTACTGACTGATTTTTTTGCACTCGCCCTAATTTTCTTTTTGGCCAGTACCCTTGCCATATTTTTCCCCTATATTTTTAAAATTTGCTCTAAATTCATTTTAATACATCCTTTGCAGAAATCCACGAGTTCTGGCTACTTGGGAACCCGAGCCATTTGACATATAATAAATCACCCTTCCCCCTAATTACCTTCTCTACCAAATACATGTCTTTATATTTAGTCTTTAACAATTCTTCTGTATAAAATCCTCCTTTGATTATATTGCCATTCTCATCTTTCAAAATATAAGTTACAGGCTTTGTTTTCTTAACTTCTGCTATTGTAAAAAGCTCTCCCGTCCAGTTAGGGGTATATCCTTTACTAAATACATGTTTATATTTAGATATCCTTACACTATCCCCCACCTTATATCTTGGCTTTTTAACTTGTACTTTAGATGCTAACCTTTCATGTACATCTTTAGAGTTCTTAGCACTTACTTGGTTAGGCTTCATCCCTATGGATCTATGTACTTTATTATTATATATCCTTATTAACTTTGGAAGTAAATCCAACCACTTGTAACTCCCTTGTGCACTAAACTCTCTATACAACCAATTCTTTAAAGTTCTCTGGAACCTTTCCACAATAGCCGCCTTAGTTGTAGAGTAAGTGTGGTAGTGATTAATATTTAGAATTTTCATTAGTTTGGTAAAATGTTCATTAAAAAATTCTTTTCTGTTATCAGATTGAATATTTTTAACTCCCTTTGGGAGAATAGTTTTTATAGCTTCTGTGACTACTAATCCAGTTTTATTCTTTAGTGGAGCAGCATAAGCTTTTTTAGAAAATGTGTCTATTAAAGTTAAAATATATTTATTCCCACAATTCTCTCTAGCATAATTCCGCATATCTATTAAATCTATTTGAACAGTTTCGTTTATACCCAACACCTTAAAAGACCTTCTAACAAAGTTCTTTCTCGCGGGCTTATGCAATTCTTAAGCAATTTTTCCATTTTTATTCTTTATTTTTAATGTTAACGTATCTGCCAGTCTCTGTCGTTTCAAAAACATCTCCATTGCTACCAATTAACATACCATCACTCATTCATTGATATACATAGTTTTTTGGCAAATATGCCTCTCCATCTAAAGTCTTAAATCCGCTTAAAGATGTAGGGTCTGCAACCAACAATTTAGGATTGTACATCATCAAATCGATTTGATTATTGTCTTGCATAAATTTATTAGTTTTATTGTTAAACCTTAATGCATGTGATTTTAAACAAATATCAAATTTAATATTGTCTTGTCTAAAAGTTTTAATATTATCGTCATACCTCAAAACCTGTGACATTAAACAAATATCACTCCTATCTTTGCCTTCAGGTACATTCTTTATTAATTTGTCCTCTGCATCCCACATATAGCTATCTAATGTTAATACATTATAATTTTTATCCCCCTGTTTTATTATGTTTTACTCACCTTTTGTTAATATTTGATTAACAACAGCCACATCATTTGGCAATGTTCCAGGTAAAATGTTTGTTAATTGCTTATTTTTACCATCAAATTTAAGACCGTCTAAAGTCACAGTCTGATGTTTTGTAACACAATCGTTCTCATCAACAGCGGGTTTAACACGAACTAGCCTTTTATTATTAAAATCCCAAAAGTTTAGATTCATTTTTGGTACTTGAGAGACGTTTACAACATCATCGCTTTCTTTACCAGCCAACAAATTACTTATTTTTCGCTTTTTGGCATTCCAAATACCATTCTCCGATTCCAAAAATTCATAATTATTTTTGTCTTGTACAAAGACACCATCTTTTCTTATTAAAGTTTGCTCTAATGTGGGTACATCGGTTGAGCTTTCACCTCGTTTAACATTAGTAATTTTGCGTTTATTAGCGTTCCAATTATTACTCTTGGATTCTAAAAACTTATATTTAGTATTACCTTGTACAAAAGCATCACCTTTTCTGGTTAACGTCTGCCCCAAAGTCGATACATCATCAGTAAACTCCCCACCTTTAACATTACTAATTTTATAATTTAAAGCATTCCAACCATCATCTTTTAGATTTAAAGTAGTTTCTTTAAAACTTCTAGCTTCTGGTTTACTATATGGGTTATATACGCGATAAAATTTATCTATCATCTTTTTATTTAATAAACAATTCCACTTTCCCTCAATTCTTCTATGATAGAATCTATCTCATTATCCACTCCAGAATTTCCCGCCAATCGGCTTAACCAAAGCAGTCTTAACCTATCTACAAGCTCATTAGGATCGTCCCAATAAACATAGTCTATTTTATTACCACTTACCTGCCTTAAACCTTCACCAACAGTCTTAAACAGGGGTTTAATTATATTAAGATATTTAGTGTGTTTATTACTTGACATCGCCGCACCTGGTTTATAACCCTTTAAATGTGCATTTGTAGCTTCCAAAATCTCTTTATAATTTTGCAAATCAACCTGACTATAGTTTAGGGGTTCTTTTAAAGTTAACAATTCCCACAATCCCTTTGTCCCTTTATAAATTTTTCTCCAACTGTAACATCATCATTGGCAATTTGAACTTCCTGATTCCCAATAAAAAATTTATTTCCTTCTTGCCTAATACCATATGTGGTGTCTGTCATACTACTTCTACTAAGGTAATTTCCTAAATAGTCTGATGCTAAAAGACCAAAATCTAATTTGTGTGGTGTTATCTGGGTTATTCTTGGTATTCTAGACGGGGTCTTTTCTAAAATCATTGGGAGAACTGGCCTCTCTGTTTTTGTGGCTAATTTTTTTAATTCTTGCAAAGGCTCTATTAACGGTTGGAATGTTTGGAACCTCTCTTCAGCCTCTAGAAATTTACCACGTTTTAACGCCCTATATTTTTCTCTTATTTGTTTTGCAGACTCTACCAATTCTTGTTGAAAATTTGTTTTTATTTTATTTACATTTTATTTATCTCATTTGTCAAAGGATTATACTCAAACACTTTATCGTGTATTATTAGGCAATATGCAGATGTGTTTGAAGGGACATTTTCTGCAGTTTCAATTTCTAATTTAATATCTACAACCCCCTCTTTGACTGATTCATTCTGCCTAGAACAATCTATTACAATTAGAGGATATTTCTTTATAAAGTCAGCTCTGTTAAACATAGGATCGGGGACGGTGTTGTAGTAACTCTCACTAAACCTCACAAACATCTCATAAGCTTTAGAGGCATCTCTATTTTCAAAGTCGAGATTTAAATCACTATAAGGATAATATTCAGAGTTTAAAAACACTTTGAGATTTTTCAATTTACAGTGATCAAATTCATCAGTTCTTTTTCGTGCACTGTTGTCCCTACCAGTTTGGAAACCAAATATAATATACCTGGGCTTCTCCAAACTCGAAGACGTCTTAACTGACCATGTATGTCTCTTGGTTTCGGGGTATGATGGGAGTTCGTGTAGCTCCAAACTTCTAAATGCAATTTGCAAATTTTTATTTTGCAATAACATATTTTGTAATTGAAGCTTCTCCCCATCAGATGGCACCACATGCGGCATCAACCACTGGATCGATTTAAGTGTAATTTTAGGAATAGGATCGACCCCAGTTGGTGCATTAGATGTTGTTAATATACAATTTAAGTCGTTTTTGGATCTTTTCAACACCAATTCTTGTTTAACATTTACTAAAACCTTATTAAAATCCTCAAACACACCCATTAACAGCTCTAACGGGACACAAGTACTAAACTTGCCGCTTTTATGGAACTCCTTTAAATTTTCATCAGAATCAAATGCTACATTTGACAATTTAGTTGTTTTATTGTAAGAGCACAATATTTTCATAAGACTGGAAATTCCCGGATTTCTTACAATATCTATTTATTTACCAGCAACTTCGTATCTAATTTCGTCAAATAAGAATGCAAATGCATTATTTATAAAATGTCCTTTATCATGATTCTCTATTTCTCCTTTAATATACAGATAACTCCTACATGGGAGTGTTAGTAAATCTTGATTATTTATGCATATTCGAATTTCATCGGAATTATTTATTGCTAAAGTGTTGTGTGGAACATAGGAGTGATTTGTAATTTCAACCACGCTATCGTCGTATTGGAATTTTCCTTTAACGTCTAGAAAATCTTCCATTTTTATAAATAGAAAATTTTAACTTCAACCCAATTGATCGCAGAAACCTGGCATTTTGCACACTCAGTCCGTTCTTGTAAATTCTCATATCTTTTTTATATGACAAGTAATTGTAGTTTCTTCTTTATTAAAGTCAATTGGCTTGTCGTGTTGATCTGCAAATGTAATGCTAACAACATCTAAACTTCTCTTATTTACAGGGAAGTATATAATATTTCTGGGGACCTCAATAATTTTGTAGCCGGGAGGAGCTTCTGGGTAAAAACTGTGTATGGTGTGTGATTTGTCACCATTTAAATAAGACCCATTCGCAATATTACATTTTACTCTAATCGCATTTACATTATTTATGTTGATTTTATTTACGGATTTAAACGCAATATCTGGAGTAGAAAATCCTTTAAATCCCAATAATTCAGACCCTAAACACGGTTTTGTAAAATCAAACACATGGCCAGAATGTAATGTGGCTTTCATAGTTTTATTATCGGCTATAAGTACAAAATCTGGGAGTTGCTTTTGAATTTCTTTCGCAAGCTCAAACACTTCGTATGTACCTTCAGCAATTTCAATTACATTTGGAGCTTTGTGATCGTAATAATACACATCCTCACCCTCGTCTATAGTTAATTTTGTGTCTTTAAGTTTATTTAATTTTGGAACTGGCCCTTTGTAAAATATAAGTTTGACTTTTGTATTAATTAATGCTACTTTATTTTGTATAATAACTTCAACTTTACCATCTAATGCCCGGTTTAGTTCGTCAATTGTGACCTCCCTTTTTGGGGTTGTAATTTTGTGCATTTTGTAATATGTCAAAGTATTTAGAGGTTTTTTAACATTAAATATAGAATTATAACTTTGAAAATCTACTAGTCCAATTACATAATCACCATTTAATTCTATAGGAGGAAAGAACACCGACTTCAACTCTGGCTCTGTACCCGTAAATGTTATAGTAAATGAATCCATTTTTATAAACTAAAATTGTTCAGAAATGATAAACATAAAATTCCACAAATGGAACTGTTTAAATCTTGTATTTGATCAGTTGTATAGTAAATTTTAGATGGTACAAAATATTCAATTACCTCTTTTGGAGGCTGTATTCCGAATGGGTCAAAATATATTACAATATCTTTATTTTTACGATATGCTGTCCAATGTGTGCCCCTGTCACTGTCTAAATTAATAATTCCACATTCTCTTACTTTTGGGGTCTGTTTTCTTAGCTCGTTTTTTAGGTACACTCCTCGAAAGTGAGGCACGTCTCTTGCGGCCTCTAACAGCTGAAAGTTGTCCATCTTTTTTATTAAATTTTAATCCCATTCCCATTTTTGCCTTGGCCTTCATCAAATTTGTCACTGCATAAGCTGCTGCTTTTTCAGCTAGATTGGCGTCCTTTGCCGAAACCCTAGTCCAAGCCTGGTCCGCTAATCTCATATCTGCCTTGTTCCGGGCGGCTGTATCAGGATTATTCATGTAGAATATGTCGTGCTCTTTACAATAAGAGTCTAGCTTATTTTTTGGAGGTACATTTCTGGCTAAATTTTCACGTATCTTAGTTCCAGGACCACAATATGAATATGACGGTATGTGGAGGGGGAAAGGAAGGTTGTTTATAAGGGTATTTAACAAGCCACGGCCTCTATATGGCTTTAAGAATAATCCCTTACCTTGGACCTTTTTACACTTTCTCTTTGCCATTTTTATTATATAAAAAATGTCATTTATTCAACAAAAGAACAAATTTAAAATAGCACATAAAGAAAATACACCAAAGAAGTTGGGTCTATTTCCTAATAATATTCGCTGTCTTATAATAGGGCCTAGCGGTTCGGGGAAGACCGTTGTAATTTATAAATTAATTGTAAAAAAGTAAGGATTCAAGTTTACAAATTTATATATTATATCCAAATCTTTAGAACAAGAAAAATATAAAAAAATAATTGAAATATTCCGTCTGTGTGATGAAGTTAAATTACACACATATTCAAACTGTGAAATCACACCAAATGATGTAGAATCACACTCAATAGTTGTATTTGACGACATAAATAGTCCAAATATCACACAATTTTTCTCAATGGGCAGACACAAAAATATTAACAGTTTTTACTTGTGTCAATCTTACAGTAAAGTAAACAAACATTTACGTGACAATGTTAATTTTCTAATATTATTTAAACAAGACGATTTAAATTTAAAACATGTGTATAACAATCATGTGGGAAATGATTTTTCATTTAACCAATTTAGAAATCTCTGCCATCAATGCTGGGACAGGTCTAAATATGGCTTTTTTGTAATAGACAAGGAAAGGCCAAAGAATAATGGCAAATACAGATTTATGTTTGACCAATTTTATAATGACCAAGGGCAAGAGTGTTAATGCCATCAAGAATAAACCTCTTGTCGTCATCAAAAGAGAGTACCTTTTTGTTCATCGTTAATGTTTGAAGATGGTGGTTTGTGGATTTAATTCTTGTAACATTCTCATAGTAATCTTCCCCGGTTGCAAGACAGTTTAAGTAATGTTGGTGTCTTAAGAGATGTTTAACTGTAGCATTGTCAGCCCCCTTTGCCTTTTTAACCTCTAGCTCATTTTGCTTTTCATTTTCGTATAACCATTGTAAAGGAATGAAAGAGTATAATTTTGGCCTTAAACCACAATATTCATACATAATTTGACCATTTAATTCGTCTTTAAACTTGCCCGTAACTTTTTTATTTTTATCAGAGTATAAGAAATGGTCTTTACTATATGCAGAGGTGTCAAAACAGTCCAAGTCACATTGTATTTCCTTGTAAAAGTCCTCTGTTACTATAGAATAAACAAGAATGTCTGTGTCTGTCATTAGGAACTTTTTATTCTTAAATTTTGACATATAATTATAGTGGAAATCATACATTATTACTTTACTAATATCCAAAATGGTCATTCCTAAATATATTGGTTTATCAAACTTTACAATTAATTTATTTAAATGTACAGCATGCAAATTGTTATCGAACATTTTGCTACAGTCAAACCTTGGCTTTGTAACGTACTTTGTTAACTTAGACTCGTCTACAAGATGTATATCACGAAACTTACGTTGGTTCATAATTGTTCGACCAAAGAGACTGTTATTTAACAGTTTGTAAAAGTCTTTTTCAAAATCGTGTTTAGCTTTTTGTCGCTTTTCAATATTAAAATTAATATAGGGTGCAAGCCATTTCGACTGTCTAAATTTTAAAATTCTGTGGTATTTTGTAACTACCAAACCCAGTTCTTCGTATTTTTTTAGTGCTTTATAATGTAAAATATATTTAGTTTTGTCATTTAAATTTGGTATTAATTTTCCATTCATTTTTTCTGGTGCGAGTGGGTAGTCATTATGCAAATCGTGTAAACTTTTATCGTATTTTAAATCAACTTCCAAAATAAATCCAAAGTTTTAATTTTGATTGTATTTATAATCTTTCTCATTTGTCCATCTAAAGCCATCGATGGGCAACGACTCGCACATTACTGTAGAGTATAGCGAGTTACAGTCTAAGTATACAAGATAGGTGCTTTCTTGATTTGGGTCATAATATTCGCCCATGTACTTATTATTGGCTTTAGCATAGCGCGTGGAAATCATACTTACACCGCCTCTAATGGCATGTTCTATAAACAAATGCATGTCAATGTCACGAAATAATTGTAATTTTATGCCGGTCATTCTAAGACATGCCTCCCATGTTAGTCCAGGCAGTGAGTACATATGTTCAGGGTCAAGTTTATAATCCTTTAAACATAAGTCTCTAAATGTCTCAAACACATCAGCCAATAACAACACATCTGTTTTAAGGTATAAATCGAGATATTCTTTTAAATTCTTTATATTAAAATGATTCCATACGTTTTTAGCATGTTCATATTGTGCAGGAGATATACATTCTTTAGTTAGACTACTGTAAAATGCCTCTATGGGTGGGAGAGGCTCTAAAAACTTTTCTGGTCCTGTCATGTATTCGTACGGAAATTCGCCCTTACGTTGTAGTAGTGGATTGTCTATAAATCTAAATGTATTTAAATTGGAAGCCAATTTGCTTAAGGGAAGGAACAGAAAGTTGTAGGAATCTAAAAATACTAAATCATCAACAGAGAATGAAATATACTTTTCCATATCTTTGGCTATGCAATTCAATTTGCGATTAAATTTTCCTAAGTGTTGCATTAATAAATGACCATCATAGTTTTTAAGATTGTGGAAGAATACTGGAATTTTCTTAGTTACTTTATAGTTTAAATTACAAGAATTATGGGCGGGCCCTCTGAACTCGCCTGTTAAGTGACAATGGTCGCACACTTTATCACACAGTAACTGCTGGCGGCATATGTGGCAGCGTGTAGAGTCTTGGAATAACGTCTCTTGCTCTGGAGTCATTACAAGGGGAACATATACTCCCATCTGACTTTTAATAAAGTCATAAGTTTTAAATAACTTTTCGAAAAACACATCCATTACATTTTTACCGCTGTACAACTCTTCGTAAATAATTTTAGAATCTCTCACTACAACATAAGCAAATCCAGAAGGAGTGTGTTTGCCAGAGTTTATAAAGCATTCGAAATCTGCATAAATCACAAAGGGAGCTTTAAGTTGATATTTGTAATTCGTAAATTGTAATGTATCTTTTTTAGACATTTGTACTCTTTGGGCAGCAAAGGTTTTACAATATGTTATGTGACGTTCCAATATATCTTTAGTGTAAAAATGTTGCACACAGAACTTGCAAAAATATTTCTTATGGTTATCTTTTGTAGAATTAAACATTAACTTATCAAAATCACGAATTAAACAGTAATGTGATTTGCGGCCTTGTTGTAAAAGCAGCAGGTTTGCGTGCATATTACTATTTAGTTTAGTTATTCTCAATGGATATATTAATTTTCCTTCAATTCCATATACATTAACACTTATATTATTTTGTTTTTCAAATTTATCAATGTCGGATATTTTTACGGAATATTTTATATTTGTCATATTTAACTGACCTACGTGGGGTTCGTAGTAAAATACTCGATTTGCATTTTCTTTACAATTCCTTGGATTTAAGCTTGCTAAAATACTCCACAAAAAACATTTATTATCACTATTTTTAATATTTAAAACAGCGTCTTTTGATTTTATATTTTCTGGTGTGGGTATGTATGACTTGGGGGTTAGGGGTTTATACTTGTAAACATGCAGCTGCCAGTATTTAGTCTGGTCATATATCCATCCACTGCCTTCTGATTGAAATTTGTGTAAAGATGTGTCGATTTTTAAAAGTGAATTTTCAATTTGTGTCTTTAATTGTGCTTTCTCAATTGATAAATTAGTTAAACTTCGAAAGTTAGCAATAGTTTCTTTATCAATTAATAATTCACCATTCTTACTAACTGTGTGTTTGATAAATTTCACTCTCCTAATAAGAATCCATTTTATTGGTAAAGGACATGATTGAAGGGTGTTTAATATATCCACGGACTCACCTTGAAACTTAAACACATTATAGGGTCGCTTGTCACATCGTAGGTGGTGGCGTTTCTTGTCACGGGTGATGACTCTCTTACACAAATTACAAGTATTGTGGTTCTCTAGCATATGCATTTTAAAATTGCTATTGTCAAATATTTGATGACATATTTTACAAATTTTAGGAATAACTTTGTGGATGTTACGATATTGTCTGATTAAATTACTTCTTTTGGAGCAGGGCACAGAGCAGACTGCACAGGACAACATGTTCGAAGTAAATAAATTTTGAGATGACATTACTCTGTTTTTTATAAACAAAAATTACCATTTTAGCGAATTTCCCCTATAGGGAAGAAGCTATTACCGTAGGTCTCATGGTAAGACTTAAGCCCGAGACCATGATAACTTTTTGTTTTGATGTCCCCAGATGTCCAAAACACTATTCGTTCAAATTTATATATATGTATATATATATATATATATATATATATATATATATATATATGTGTGTCCGTGAATGCGATAACTTGAGTAAAAAACGTCCGATTTCGATGAAATTTGGCTCAAATGTGTAAACTGACATTTATGACTTTAAGTTCGAAAACCAGAAAAATCGGACCATGGGAAGGGGGGTTTATGGGGGTTTTAAATTTTCCAAAAATCAGTTTTTTGCATTTTTTACCCTAAAATTTTTAAAACACTTAATTTTAGTTTGGACCATGTTATAGAGCTTAAAAAAACAAATAATATGGTATTTTGAATTATTAACCTAGGTTAAGTGGTTGCGGAAAAAATCCAAAAAACATGCTCATAAAATCTCCCATGTTAATCTTATGGGAAAAAGGTTTTTGGCTTTTCCTCAGTTAATTTTACTTTAAACTTCACATTTTCTTTTACCAATCACTTCAGCTCCACAAAACAATCATTTTGGTGTTTAAATTGTGATTCTACGTCAAACCGGTGCAGAGATATTCAAAGTGCTAAACACAGTACGTTGTCCAATGTTATCCTTATGGAGAATAAATAAAATTGGATATCTTGATTATTTATTAATGTATATTGATGAAATTTGGTATGTGGCTTCATGTTGTACTGGTATATTGATAATTGCACAAAAAATAAATGTTTTGTTGATTGTCCCCGTAGCAGCTAACCTGCATACTCAGCCCTAATGCTATTCTTATGGAGAATAAGTAAAGTTTTATATCTCCCTTAATTATGAACATAAATTAATAAAACATGGTAAGTAGCTTCACCTGGTTCAGTTATATTGATAATTGCATAAAAAATCATTTCTTATCTTCCTCGTTGCAGCAAACCTGCGTACTCAGTCCTAATGTTATTCTTATGGGGAATAAATAAAATGTAATAAATAACTTATTTATGAATGTATTTTTGTCAAAATTGGTGAGTGGCTTTATGTACTAGTGAGAAACATATCAATGCATTGGAAATTCGCTGAGTACGCAGGTTTGCTGCGACGGGGGGTATTTAATGTTAAATTAGACAAATCATTTAACAATGGTTTTAAATTATATTTTACTTTAACAAGTTTAATTTACGAATATCAGAGTTCAAAAATTGTCATTTTTAATGTTAAATTATACAAATCATTTAACAATGGTTTTAAATTATATTTTACTTTAACAAGTTTACTTTACAAATATGAGAGTTCAAAAATTACCATTTCTAATGTTAGATTAGACAAATCATTTAACAATGGTTTTAAATTATATTTTACTTTAACAATTTTAATTTACGAATATGAGAGTTCAAAAATTACCATTTTTAATGTTAAATTAGACAAAATCATTTAACATTGGTTTTAAATTATATACTTTAACAAGTTTAATTTACGAATATGAGAGTTCAAAAATTACCATTTTAATTTTAAATTAGACAAAATCATTTAACATTGGTTTTAAATTATATTTTACTTTAACAAGTTTAATTTAAAACACGAAGTTATAGATGTGTGAAACCAGCGTCAGTGCGGCTGAACTGTTTGTTTGGACTGGATACGTCTTCACACTGTACAATATCATTTTATAAATAAAACTGCCATTTTGAAACTATCAATCTACATATTCAATTAGAACAGATAATTTAATATTTAAAGTCTAAAATTCAAAACATATTTTACTTTAATATTTAGTTTGATCAAAGTACAAATAATTTTCAAAACACATTTAACTTTGAAGTGTAAGATAATTGTTGCGCCCTAAATTAATATCCTTAAAGCATCCTAAGAGGATCATTTGGTGATGGGAGTGACTATTAGATCACTAGTAATTTTGTATCTCCCAATTCAATAGTTATGTTTTACGATTACAGTTTTGAAATGGAGAATTAAATTAGTAAATGGTGAATTGGAAGTATGATTTACAAATGAAAATTTAAATATGAAAATCTATTTTAAAATTTAATTTGGAAATGCAGCTGTTACATTTGAAATATGATTTATAAATGGATATTTAAATATGGAAATCTATTTTCAAATTTAATTTGGAAATGCAGTTGTCACATTCGAAATATGATTTACAAATGGATATTTAAATATGGAAATCTATTTTAAAATTTAATTTGGAAATGTGGCTGTTACATTCGAAATATGATTTACAAATATTAGGAAAGCTATTTCACAATTTTTGGGGCGATTATAAAAAAATGATGGATTAACAGTCAGTTGTGATTGTCCTCCGCTGAAGACATCATCTACACTTTAGCTACAACTAACTACCGTCGCTAACACTTCCTCATTATCAGCTAACATAGTCGGAGTCCTAGGTGCGAGACGCCGGGCCCAGTGACGGGAGAGGTGATGCGTCCAGAGTCCAGAGTCGAATGCCGTGACGTCCAGAGTCCAATGCCACTCGGTGTCTGCCGTCGCTGCCAAGGTCCTGAGATGTGGGACAATAGAGATAATGCTGTCGGTAGCTTCTTATATACACGTCGAGAGGCTGGATTTTCAATTTAACCAGGAAATTACCTCATAGCTAATTCTGGCCAAGGTTGGATGTTGCGTGTGTAGGCACGCGTGGAGAATCCCAGGCCTTGCCGTCATGGTCAGTGTGTCAGTGGGCAGCGGTGTGGATCGTTGCGGTTGGTGTGTGTTTTAATTACAAAAATCAGTCAGTAAATAGTTGGCAGTATTTAATTCGACCGTAATAGTTAATTTGGGAAATGTAGCATTTATTAATGCATTACATATCCAAATTGCAGACAAATCCAAAGTTATTTTTTTTTTAAATATAGAGGATGGGGAAAATGTATTTAAGGCAAGGGTACTAGTACAGGCTAACAAGAAAATTTGTGTAAGGCGGGAGCTGGTGTCGGCGCAAAAACGGCTCCCCATAAGAATAAAATGGGAAAAAAGCGCCGAATAGTATGTTAAAACGGTAGTTCTCCTCTACTTTTATATTTTACTTTAAAAAATCTTTATCAGCTCTAATTACGTTTGCATATTTATATAACCTGTTGTTTGTTTTATTTCATTACATTTTAACATTAAATTGTATTATTCGGGAACCTGAAAATGGTTTCATTGTAACTGCAAGGCTTCGTTCGCATTAAACATTTTGTTCGTTGATTTGTGTGTTAGTTTGTTTTTTACTTTAAATTTACAAAGCTTATTTTTATTATGTTAAAATAATTTTAAATAAACAACTAATTACGGTAGTTTTCTGGATAACATACGACCACATCAAATGACAAGAGAGTGTCAGCTATTGTATAAGAGGCACAATAGAAGCAACGATTTAGTTCAGACGTGAGCAAATTAGTTACTATCCAAAGATCGAATCCAAAAGTGTAATAATATGGCAGATAACCAGACAAACTATTGACTAATTAAAATTAGGATACATTTACAAGTATGATTTATTGCAAGAATAATTATAATTATAGACCCTAATATTAGATTATATTTGTATGTGGATATTCTTGTTACAGTATACATGCTGAGGATAAGTCATGAAAGTATGAACACATTTTAATACAAAAACAAATCAGAAGCTTAAATCAAATTGTAAATAAGTTCATTGAAAGTTTTGATATTTTTTGGTTGAATTAATTTTTAAAGAAAAGAAGGGCAATAAAACAAAACAAAGACCAACGACTCTGCTGCCACCTGGTGGCGATAGCGGACAGTGTCACACGTTCTCAATAACTCTACCGATATTGGTATTGACTGCAGCCGTCAGTGTGATAAATTGTTGAAATGACTGTAAAGGTCACATAATTTACAAAATTTCAGATGAAAATTGTTCACAATTTTTCTAATGTACGAACATTTGAGTCATTATTTACAAAGAATTGTTGTTTCACTAAATAAAACCTACACTACATTCTCTCCTGTACGTAAATCAGCTACTTGGCTAGTTATTATTTATTTATTTGATTTCCTATACCATCAAACCTTAGTTCTAGCGTTTAGTAACTTTAGTTTCATTGTACCGATATGTTTGATTTTCAAGTCAAATATATCAGTTCGTTGGTTATTAATGTCCTGTTGATCGAAAAATTATTTTAGGTATTTTACGGCATATTATATTACTGTAGTAAATAATAAATTACTATAGCAATCACTGGGTGATTTTTAAAATATTTCAATTCAATTTAAAATTTAAAATTATTAAAATTGTCGGTAAAGACTACTTATTATCATAAATAATATTCTGAATGTAATAATAAGGATTCATTATTCGTGGCCTTGAATATCTTTATTTCCAAGTAGATCTGAATGCATTAATTGTTAATCAAATTCTGGTTTAGTACAGATTTAAAATCATACTTCAAAAAAGTCAGGTTTAGAAATGTTGTTAATTTTTTTAAATGTTATTACTATTGTGTCAGGTATGCAACTAGATATGACTGAATAGCATAAAGTTGTATTACAAATTTTTAGAGATTGAGGTCGGACCTTTCTCAAGCCAGAGTGGCTTAACCTATATTTATAAATATTGCCTTGACATTTATTTTACAACTAGCTGATGACCCGCCCTTACCACAGGGACCTTGCAGTCATAAAACCAGATATATGAGTTTCATTTTTATATAACCTTCTCGCTGCGCATTCAAACCACTGTTTTGAGTTAGTTGAACTTGTCCCTGTAATATGGTGCCACTAGCACGTTGACAAATAAATAAATTCGAATAAACTACTAAATTATAAATTTAATGGTTTTGAATTGTTTGTTTATCCGTCAAATTTAACATTGAAGGCAATCTTGGAAGGTAACCATGGCTCAATTATTGATTTTAATGAATATTGGCTTACCGACAAAAACATCCTTAATAAAAAACAGAACGATTTACTGTTACATGGGTGATAATAATATTTGGAGATTTTTATCCACACATAATTACATCAATAAAACCTTTTCTACACTGTGCTCCTTTAGCTTAACTGAGACACTGTTATTTTAAATTAAGTAATAGTAATTGTAGTAAAAAGATAAAGTTGTGGTATGGACAAGGCGGTATCAGCTAAAAAAGCACATGTTTGAGTAAACCGTACAGTATCCAAGATTTTTGTGTTATTGGCTTCAAAATATCATTAAAAAAAGATGATTTCACCATGCGTACAAATTAAAACGTGTGCAACATTTTTTATTCAGGATAATCTTCAAAATTTCGCATAAAATTCACTTTTTTCTCCAGATTTTCTTATATATCTCTGAAGAGATTTAATTTAGACAAAAATAAAGGGAACCAATATTTTTGTAGCAAAATGTTTCATTGAAAAAAGTTGATTAGAAATCTGTAATATTTTAAAAATAGCTTTTTTCGCAAAACTTGTAAAAATAGTACAAAAAAGCCTGAAAATTGACGTTTTTGCGTTTTTTTATAAAACTTTTACTTTATGTACGATTTTCAAACTTTTTACGGAAACTTTTCATTGTATGAAGAATTATTTTAAAAAATATCATCAAAATCAGACTGATAGTTTTAGCACAATAATTTTTTTGTAGAATGTACTGCAAACATATTATATAATTTTAAAATTTTGTAAGCTTCAAAATACGACCCGCATATACATGAAAGCTGCATAAAATATAAATAAAAATTAGGTCTTTTGAATAACTTAAAAATACTAAAATCGGTTGACTAGGAGAGCCTAGGCAAGTGTTTTACTAGAGTGTATTTTTCTGCGATTTCTAGAAATTTCAATAATTTGCATAGTTTTCGAATAAAGTCTAACTTTTAACCCCCAAAACAGGCAGTAGCAGCCCCCAACATTAATTTTCTCTCGAGAATGACCTTCACTTCCCCAAGCTCGATCCTCAAAAACAAAAGCGAAACCTTTAATTAACAGTGCTCCTCCAACACAATTGAATTGACATTCACTCCCACTAAGCTCGGTCCCCAACTGCAGGAGGCCTTTATCCTTAAGGAGGTTTACCTTCAAATCTCAAAATTTGTTCACCAGAATTTTCTGCATATATTTCGCTAAAAACTTCTTTCAGGCCACTGCCGTCCATGATAAAACCGATTGCACCGATGAAAGACATTGTCATGTGGAATCCTCCTAACCTCACTATTATATTTAACAACTCTTTACAGCATTCCACAATCTCACGAGCTTTGTAAACGTATGTTTCTGCTATCTTACGTTTTAAAGATACTCATACTTTGGTGGGGAGGTGAGTAGACTGCCACACTCGCAATCGTGGTGATGGGAGAGCTGCGCTAGGTGCAGTAAGAAAACGTTCTTTACTTTTTGTATGGCCCTCGTAGCTTGCGATTGCGTTCAAAAAAGGCAAAAAACTTTATCTTGCTCAAGTCATATTTTAAATGATTGTGTATTTTCTCCATAAATCCATTTCATCCTATAAAACTGTCTTCGTGTGTTTTACGGCCAACAATTTATAAAACATCGGCAGCAGATATCGTAGGATTAATCTTGATTGGATTGATAACATTTAAATCCTTAACAGACACATTTTCTAACCCAGAGTGAGGAGGTTTTTTGAAAGATTGAAGAGTTACTTCTCCAAATCTTCCAACGACTTTTGAAGATGGGTTTTTGGTTAGTCGATTGACCCGTTCACTATCAACATCAACACGAGATGGTGCGAGTGTGAAAATTCTATATTGCATGGAATGTATTTCGGCCATCAATCGTGTTTACTTTGTGATCGGCGTTATCGAATACATACTGTCGAAAAGAACTGTCAATTTGGTTTTCTTGTGGGTGGTTTAGAATAGAAGCTTCAAATAGTTGCGTTTCTTCGTAAGAAGAACAGAAGCCTAAGGCACTCAACATTTGTTAGATTTCCTTCGAAGCAAACTTTTTTTCAATAAAACTCCTAAGCCCAGAAGCAGTGGTGAAATAAACAACTTCGGTCGAGTTGATGCGATTATCACATGAACTATGGCTGTTTCCTTTAAAGCACACTTTGAAAAATTATGTTTCTTATCACCGATAACATTGTGTAAAGAATAACTGTAAAGTTTCTGGAATGTCAGTATCAATATCGTCCAAAAAGTGATCAGCTGGTGGGTATGATTTTTTTGTGAAATACTTTCTTACGGATGTCTTCGAGAACTATTGACGACGCCACAGTTACAATTCGTATACGTTCCTCAACAACATCTAGGTCACGTTGTTTTGAAAAGTGGTCAGAAGGAATCTGTTTAACAAAACCCACGAACGTAATTATTGGCCCGTCTTTTGATGAATGAATTATTATTTTATCACCCAGAATTATCGTAAGTTCTTTTTTAAATTACTTAACTTGTGGCCATTCCTCTTTTGAACAATTTTCCAAAATAGGGTATAAACTGAATTGACATTCTTCATCATTTGAAACTAAATGTTCCACAACAAAACGGGCAGCTTCTTGTACTAGAGGATCTTCTCTAGTAGTATGCTCATTTGGCTTTATTGTTAAGACAAAGATTTGTGACATTTATCCTAGCCCCGACTTCATCTACATTTTCAACTGTAGTAACCGTTGGTAAGTATCGAAATTAAGTTTAAAGCTAGAATTATTGCAAATATCTAACAAACTTTTTTTTAAATTGTTATCATGAACTAAGTGAATAGCAATTCTTCTCTTTTAATCATACTTTGCATGTTTTATTGTAAGTTCCTTAGAGGCATCTTCACAGCAAATGAAACATAAATGTTCAAAATCAAAACTTACTTCTCCGTTACTTCTTGTACACGTTGAACTTCTGGCTTTGCCATTTGTGACTAAAGCTTTCTCCTTTTTTTAGTGCCGCTTGTATATTTCTTTTGGATAGGTATGATTTTGCACATGATTCGTGGACTTCTACGGAATTGTGATGTTGGAACTGGAAGTGCTTCTGATCCTGATAACGCAAACTAGCTTTCGTAAATTGTTTTAAACTTTCTTCTTTAATAAATAACTCGGGTTGGTCGCAATGACAGTAAACCTTTACAAATCAGGCAAGTTTTATTTTCTTCCATGGTGATTAAACGAAACCTGTTCAAACAATTTTACTTTTTAATTATATGCTGAATATATTTACTGAAAGGGATGATTTAAACAAACGTAAAAATAATGTTCAATCCTATATTCCTTATTGAAAGTATAGCCAACGTTTCCACGATAAATGTGTCATAAGATTTTAACGTTTAGACTACACCAAAATTCATAAGGAAAAGTTGCCGATATCGTATCATGTCCTGAATCCTAAAAAAACATCAGAATTTAATGAATCTAAAGAAAAATAACCAAAATAATTATCCATGAAATTGGACAACAGAAAGCCGAGTGATCGGTTATTACTTCATTATTTATAAGTTACCTTCCTACTTAATCATCATTATTGCTAAAAGTAATCCATGAAAATAATAAAACTGATATAAAAACCTATTTAGAATGCTTGGATATATTTTAAATTTCATAATCTGGCAACAAGTTTCTATTTAAAGAAAGCTGTAAAATTTATCCACCCTTGAAAACCTAACTGCTCAGACCGCGGCCTATCCAACATAAAGGAAATGGGCTCTAGATTAGGCTACTTACCAAATAAAAATAATAAAAATCCATCTTCAAAATAACTTCTAAAAACATACACAACTTTTTGAATTACTTTCAAAATAAACGGTATCGGGAAACTGACACATACTTTCTCCCTTTTAGCCAAACTTTAATGACAAAAATATTTGTTATTTACTAAATATAGAATATGAAGTATAGATAAATGTACAGAAAATTGTCTAAAATAGTTGTTTTCAGAAATATCCACCCAAATCCCTTTTTGGGAGGCACTATAGAGTCCGTTGCTACACACAGTGGTTTTGAGAGGGGAAATGCCCCCTTGCCCCCCCCCAGGGTTAAATAGCAACACATTTCGAACATCATCTGTTGGTCAATGCTAACTGGATCTGCATATCAAATTTTAATGAAATTGATCAGTAAATAAGAGAGAAGTAGTTATTTTTGTATTCCCCATAAGAATAACATTGGACAACGTACTGTGTTTACCGCTAAATGAAAATTTCAATTTTCTCCGCAAATAGCAATCGTAGAATAGTAATTTAAAATACTAATTTATTCAGTTTTTTGAGCTCTTTTTAATGGTGAATAGTAATCTTTTTTAACATATTTAATTTTTTAAGAAAAATCCAAAAAAAACTGAATTTTGGATGTTTTAAGTCCTGTAATTTCTGAACCCGAATTTTTACAGAAATGCGGGTGGTGTCATTTTGTTGGAAACCTAAAGTTCTACAAACCACAACAGTTTAATCAAAATCGTTAGAGCCGTTTTTGAGAAATTTGGATTTTTCATGTTTTTTGGCGGTTTTTGGGGGATAATTACCCTTAAAAATCAAAAATTCCAAAAAATGAAAAAATGCCTGGAGATATTGTGGACTAGTACCTACATACCAAATTTCATAAAAATCGGCCCATAGGTTAGGGCTCTAGCTTTGTACACAGACACACACACACACGGACACACACACACACACACACACACACACACACACACACACACACACACACACACACACAGACATACATCACGTAAAAACCACTTTTTTGGGTTCAGGGAGCACCAAAACGAATATTTCCACTAACAACTCAAATTCGAAAATTTTTACGAAAACAATGCTTTCTCCATATACTATGTATAGGGGGAGAAAGTAATAATATTGATTTAATCAGTTTCTGTAAAAACGTGCACCGCAGATATCATTCTGCTCCCACTCCCACACACCACCATGTTTTACATCTTGTTCAAATCATATCCGTTTTCCCAATAAAACTGGATCCGGATATCATCGTCAACAGTATTGTCAACGTTCAAACATTTGTATATTAAAATTAAATTTAAATTAAAAGATTAAACTAGTGTTGATGTTGATAGTGAACGGGTCAATCGACTAAACAAAATCCCATCTTCAAAAGTCGTTGGAAGATTTGGAGAAGTAACTCTTCAATCTTTCAAAAAACCTCCTCACTCTGGGTTAGAAAATATGTCTGTTAAGGATTTAAATGTTATCAATCCAATCAAGATTAATCCTACGATATCTGCTGCCGATGTTTTATAAATTTTTGGCCGTAAAACACACGAAGACAGTTTTATAGGATGGAATGGATTTATGGAGAAAAGACACAATCATTTAAATAACTTGAGCATGATAAATTTTTGCCTTTTTTGAACGCAATCACAAGCAATTATGATACAATTTACACTGTCCATTTAGAGGCCGATTTAAAACGTAAGATAGCAGGGCAGAAACATACGTTTACAAAGCTCGTGAGATTGTGGAATGCTGTAAAGAGTTGTTAAATATAATAGTGAGGTTAGGAGGATTCCACATGACAATGTCTTTCATCGGTGCAATCGGTTTTATCATGGACGGCAGTGGCCTGAAAGAAGTTTTTAGCGAAATATATGCAGAAAATTCTGGTGAACAAATTTTGAGATTTGAAGGTAAACCTCCTTAAGGATAAAGGCCTCGTGCAGTTGGGGACCGAGCTTAGTGGGAGTGAATGTCAATTTAATTGTGTTGGAGGAGCACTGTTAATTAAAGGTTTCGCTTTTGTTTTTGAGGATCGAGCTTGGGGAAATGAAGGTCATTCTCGAGAGAAAATTAATGTTGGGGGCTGCTACTGCCTGTTTTGGGGGTTAAAAGTTAGACTTTATTCGAAAACTATGCAAATTATTGAAATTTCTAGAAATCGCAGAAAAATAGACTCTAGTAACACACTTGCCTATGCTCTCCTAGTCAACCGATTTTAGCGTTTTTAAATTTATTCAAAAGACCTAGTTTTTCTTTATATTTGATGCAGCTTTCATGTATAAACAAGCTTTCTGGCAACAAGTTTCTATTTAAATAAATCTGTAAAATTTATCCACCCTTGAAAACCTAACTGCTTAGACCGCGGGCTATCCAACATAAAGGAAGAATGCTTAATGTATTTTGAAGCTTAACAAATTTTAAAATTATAACATATTTTTGCAGTACATTTTTTAAAAGATTATTGTGCTAAAACTATCAGTCTGATTTTGATGAAATTTTTTGTAATAATTTTTCATACAATGTAAGGTTTCTGTAAAATGTTTGGAAGCCGTACATAAATTTAAAGTTTTAGAAAAATGTCGCAAAAAACGTCAATTTTATGCTTTTTGTACTGTTTTAGCAAATTTCCCCTATAGGGATGAAGCTATTACCGTAGGTCTCATGGTAAGACTTAAGCCCGAGACTATGATAACTTTTCGTTTTGAGGTCCCCAGATGCCAAAAACATCATTCGTTCAAATTTTTATATATGTACATATATATATATATATATATATATATATATATATATGTCCGTAAGCACGATAACTCTCGTAAAAAAGGTCCGATCTTAATGAAATTTGGTATAAATATTTAAAGTACCATTTATTTAAACAAGTTCGAAAACCAGACAAACCACACTATCGGAAGGGGGGTTTTGGGGGGGTTTTGTACCCCAAAAATGGATTTTTTGGAGTTTTCACATGTAATGGTTATTTAAATAAAATTTTAATTAATATTATTGAATTCAGATGAAAAAACAAACAATTTGGTATTTAGATCATTGCTCTACGACAATTGGTTACTGAGATATTGAAAGTGCTAAACACAGTACGTTGTCCAATGTTATTGTTATGGAGAAAAAGACAAATTTTATATCTCGGTTATTTATAAACATAAACTGACGAAACTTGGCATATCGCTTCATCTGATTATGTTTTGTTGTTGTTTGAACAAAAAAAATTGTTCGCCTATGGTTCCCATAGCAGCAAACCTAGGTACTCGGTCCCCATGTTATTCTAATGGAGAATAATAAAAATGTTATATATCGCTTATTTATGAATGAATATGGATGAAACTTGGTATGTACTTCACTTAGATGAGTTCTGTTGATATTTGCATGAAAACCAATTATTTTGTGTTCCTTGTTGCAGCAAACCTGCGTACTCATCCCTGATGTTATTCTTATGGATAACAATGAATATTTTAAATATCGCTTATTTATGAATATGTTTCTTATGAATTCTGGTAAGAGGCTTAATGTGTTATTAAGACATATATATTCATTGGAAATTCGCTGAGTACGCAGGTTTGCTGCGACGGGGGTATTTTACATTTGTTTCAGTAAAAAAGCTGTTTTTTTCTAATATTACTGATTTCTAATCAATTTTTTTAAATGTAATGTTGCTACGAAAATGTTGGTGCCCTTTTTTGTCTAAATTTAATATTTTCAGAGATATATAAGAAAAACTCGAGAAAAACGTAAATTTTATGCGTAATTTTGAAGATTTTCCTGAATAAAAAATGTTGCACACGTTTTAATTTGTACGCATAGTGAAATTATCTTTTTTAATGATATTCTGAAGCCTTTAACACAATAATCTCGGATACTGTACGGTCTACCCAATTCAAAACAGATACCGCCTGGTTTAGTACATTAATGACAGCTCTGCGCTTTCAAACTAGAGATACGACGACGACGACGGGCCGGCCAGCGCGGTGCAGTAGTTGCTTACAGTTGAGTTAATCCCGAGCACGACCGAACATTACCGCACTCACCCGAACTTGAATAGGTAATGCAGGTCGAGACTTGACACAGCGCCTCTGTTGAGGAACCACCCAACTACGTGAAGGTGGCCCCATCCAAAAACGACTTGGCACGAAATTGCCGTAAGCTGCAATATCTATTTTGCGTAGCATGAGTAATCTTTGCTATGACAGTTGTGGTGTGCTGCATTCTGTGGTTATCCCATGGAATTACTACGAATCAAGAACAGCTGTTTGTATTTTCATCAGCTCAAACTTAAAGTGAATAACACAGGATTGGAACTTTGACTCCCCGTGGGGTGGAGCTCTACGGGAATTTACTCAAACCCTTTCTTAGTGAGCACCTAAGACCAAATACCCCCGTAGCAGCAAACCTGCATACTCAGAGAATTTCCAATGCATATTAATTTATCTTAATACCACATAAAGCCACATACCAAGTTTCATAAATATACATTCATAAATAAACGATTTATGACATTTTAATTATTCTCCATAAGAATAACATGGCGGCTGAGTATGCAGGTTTGCTGAAATAAAGAACACTAAAAATGGGCTTTTATACAAATATCAATATAACTCAACTAGGTAAAGCCACATACCAAGTTCTATTAATTTATGTTCATAATTAAAGGAGATAACACGTTAATTATTCTCCATAAGAATAACATGGGGCTGAGTATGCAGGTTTGCTGCTACGGGAACTATCGGGCCAAAAATGGGTTTTTGTGCAAATATCAATAGACCACAATGAAATGAAGCAATATACTAAGTTTTGTAAGGATAAGTTGATAAATAAGCGAGATATACTATTTTTCTTATCCTCCATAAGAATAACATTGGACAACGTACTGTGTTTAGCACTTTCAATATCTCAGTAACCAATTGACTTAGAGCAATGATTAAAACATCAAATTGTGCGTCTTATTAAGCTGATTCCAATAAAAAAAATAAAATTTTACTTTTTCAAAAATTGTATGTAAAAAACTCAAAAAACCCATTTTGGGGGTACAAAACCCCGCCAAAATACCCCTTCGGATAGGTCGATCCGTCTGGTTTTCGAACTTAAAGTCATAAATGCTGCTTTACACGTTTGTACCAAATTTCATCAAAATCGGACCTTTTTTACGAGAGTTATCGCATCCACGGACACACACACACACACACACACACACACACACACATATATATATATATATATATATATATATATATATATATATATATATAATATATATATATATAATATATACAGTTTCGAACGAATGGTGTTTTTGGGGTCTGGGGACCTCAAAACGAAAAGTTATCATGGTCCCGGGCCTAGATCTTATCATGCCGACTGCGGTAATAGCTTCTTCCCTATAGGGGAAATTCGCCAAAAGGAAGGTATGTTCCAAATTTCATTGCAATCAGTTCTGTGGTTTTTGAGATTTCATAATGAGTGAGTGAGTGAGTGAGTGAGTCAGTCAATCAGTGATATTTGGAATTTATATATTAAGATTTTTGGGTTCTATGGTTAAACTATACACAAGAGCCAACCCAATCAGCATTCAACGATGATGAATGAATCATTAGTAGTAGTAATATTATCACATGAATATTAATGACCGCCTGTGTGACTACAATAAAGCATATTGTTGTAGCGATAATCTGGTTTCGTATATCTGTATTGCTTACTGGTCCATTGTGGTTTTAACAGAACACATTAGCACTGTTGGAAATAATCTGCGTTTTACACCAGTAGATGTTATTGTTTTAAATTACTTTTACATAATTTTTATGTTATTACCGAGTAGAGTATTTTACTTGATCGAATACTGTAGGTTAGAACTCTGTTCCTATGTTACGTTGAGTTTAAAGCGTCTTTTAAAAATCCTGTTGAATAACTTTCCTAAAGTCTAGAGCAGAGGTATTTAATTATAATAATTATTATTAAACTCTCTAATCTCGTTTTCAAGGTATAGAATTATTTTTAAATCAAGTTTAATTTTTTGAACCATTTTCCAATAATTCAATTATAAGGTTATAAATTATAATTCAGTTGTAAATAAGAATTATTCAATTTGGAGCGCTCATTCTCAAGTTATGGAATCACAATAGGAAATAGGGATTCATTTTTATATATTTTTATAATTTTTATTACATTTTTAGGTTAGGCCATTACTTGTTGCATGCAGTTTACGTTTTCTGTTTATTACATAGTTTTTTTCAGTCAAATTAAATGCATTTGTGACGACTTTCCCAAAAAATTAACAAAATATATTTTATGTAAGCCGGGGAGAAAACCCGGATGTTTAAGTTTCAGCCGTCGAGAGACTGAGCAAAACCCTTGTCCAAATAATTCTTAATTTTGTCTCAACCTTTTGTATTTTCCTATCAACTGTTTTTATTTATTTCCTTAATCCTTCATATGTTAACTTTATTATCACCTAACTTTTGTTTACATAATTTGCAATTATTACTTGATATATTATATGCTATTCAGATTACCTTTAAAAACTGAAACAGTACAACACTTTACACACATTACAATACTTTCAGATAAATGTCTTAGACACTTCAATGTTTCATTTTTTGGAAGTTGTTTTGGAATTTCTATGAAAGCATACCCCATTAAACGGAAACATACCTAATATTTGAACATGTTAGTATGTGATATATTTTTAAAAATAAACAAATCAAATGTTCACAAGATTGCAACAACAAAAGGACGTAGTTTTTACTTTTTTTGGTACTATATGAATAAGTGACGTTAAGTTTCGTATACTAAAACTTTATACAACTGTTTAAAGCGGGATTATAATAGTAGGTTTTCCGAAAAATGTTTAGATAATCATTATTTATTTCACACCAAGGGTTATAGCAAATGATTTCCAATAATTCCCAGTCACTTACAATAAAATAAAAGTAGGAAATAAGTGAAATATAAAATTAACTATTTGCTTGGTTAAGTACGGCAGTGGATTCCGGAAGGGAAACGGATGTGTAAGTGACAGTGGTACAAATGACTCGCCATTTTGATATTCGGCCTCAGCTTAACGTGGTTGTGGTGGTCACATCCAGTGTCCCCACTGTCCACAAGATCAAACACATTCCTATATTTTTCGTTTACTTCACTTAATGTTTTTCATATTTGGGACCTGAAATACTATTTGTGGCTATCCTCGCTTAAGAAATGGGCTGAATAAATAGCGTATAGTCTTTCAACTTTTATTTATAATTCTAAATTTTGTCTCAGGATTAATCTCAGTAATCTAGTTTTAGTGATTTCAATATAGGCTAAAGTTTAAGATTAGTTGTCGGATGTGGAGGGATTTTAATTAAAATGTTGTATTAGACTTTTGGCCTAGAGTCTAGATTACAAAGAATAATATAATTGTGTCGAAAAACAACACAATTGTGTAACACCACAACAACACAAAAAAGGTGGTATGGTTCTTTTAGGAATTAAATAAAATAATGACATCATTTTCAGGTGTTTGTTGAAAAAACAAATATTTGTTAATGTATTATCTATCATTTATATATCTTGTAAGCTGAAACAGTATCTTGTATTAATTAAAGTTTAGTTTTTATTCTGTTATTAACGTATTTGCCAACAAACAGACGGTGATAAGACCATTGTTTAGTTTGTGCTGTGAAGGAACGTTAGTTATAGCCAATTATTGTGCATCAACTGAAGTGAAAACGTTAATTTTGTGTGGTGTTAGTTTTATATTTAATTTGCATTGTTTTTATTTTATTATATTTACAATTTATAAATATCATTATGACGCATTTTAATTTAATTCCACTTAACAAATTCAGTTTAGATGTTACACCTTTGTATTGGTTCCAACCATGCTGTCCCTTTATTGGACGAGGCCAAAATGAAGCTAACGCACGTCTAACACTATCTTGTGATATTAAAAATCAATATAGGTATTTAGTGCACGTATTCTACACTCACAAACTAGTGGAAAGATTTGGTTATCAGATATCAAAATTGAGTGATCATAAATGATATTAGACCGATTTAAAATTATATTTTCAAAACATTAATACAAATTTAGGTTCTAAATTCATACAATTTTTCGAAAATAAATTAAGATTTGATTGTTTTACATATGTTTAATATTGGTAAATATGTTTCATTGACCTACAGTAGCCTTACATTCGTTTGTCTGAGTACTTGATCTGATCAAAAATATATTGTTCTGTATCTGAAAAGCCTCTTGTCACAATAAGAGAACACATTTTGTATCGATCCAGTAAAAATACTCACCGGTGATAAGAGGCTGATTGATCTCTGGAAACCAGCTCTCAGTGGCAATTCACTACAAAGTACAAAAATGAAGGCTACAACAGCTAGTATATTTTACGTCATGAAATAATTTGCAAATGTAAGCAGGTCCTTATCACGCGATTGTTGCATATTAATCACCAAGTGTACATGTTCTACTCAAACCAGTAAGCCTGTGTTTATTTGTACCTATCCCACTCCCCACGACGGAATCGCTGCCAAATCACTACTCTTGCTGAAATTCCAACAGCGGATAATTTGCTTCAAACAAAATTTTTAAATGTATTAATTATGTGTATCGCAGAATACATATTTTAAAAGCATACGTTCATACGTAATGAATCGATTGTAATTTATAAATCTATAATAAATAAAATTAAAGAGTGTAATTTATCAAATTTAATATTTTTTTGTTTTTATTGCGTCAAACCGTTTTATTGTTTATGTATTCTTTAAAAACAACTTAAACGATATAACTTATTTACAACAACGTAATATTTTAACCAAGTAGTCTGACACATTTAAACTAAAAGTTCGGTTGTTTTACTTTGTTTCATTTACTCTGAGTTTTTCTGGAAATTGAAAACTAATTCCGCATTGTGATAAGAGAGTTGTAGGAGTGCGGTCTGTGGTGTGTGGTTCCGTTGGCAGTTCACCCGCAATAGCTGGACCAACACAATCGTCTACTAGACAATAACATTGCAAATTCGTAGCATATGTAGTGTACTCGTACTTTTGTCAACGATGTTTATTAATAGCCGCTTAGTAAATGCAGTATAAAAGTGAGCTCCTGGAGTGAAGGTCATTCTAACGTGTTTTGAATCACATTGGAAACAGCTGCTGCTGCTGCTGCTGCTCCGTTAAATCTAGCCATTGACTAGTCACATCAGTCGCAATTTTTACCAAATTTATTATGGGGTTACAATATTCATTTTAGTAATAAATTGGACAGGCTCTTTAGACTACATAAAACAACAAAATTTGTTTACAATAGGGATGTTTGGTCTACAAATAATTAGTTATTTTTCGTTATTTGTCATTATTTTCCACCCTTTCACTATTTTTGTTCCTTTTCAATTTTTTCCGTTATTCTCCATTCTAATTAATTTTTTTATTTTTTCCCATTATTTTTATAAATTTTCATTATCTTTCTTAGCATTTTTTATTACGTCACTCCCTCCACTACCTTCTCCTACCACCACACAATTAAGATTCTACCATAACAGCTTATTCTTGCTCTTGTATTCCTCATTTTCCTGTCAAGCACCTCAGACGATGGACAATACAGCTAAGAACGCTAAAAAAGTTGAACTTTCAATGGCTAAAGTTAGGGGGCGTAATTTTAAAAGCATGGATTTACGCAAGAAACTGCTCATCGATCGAGTGTTGCGAAAATAAAGATCTGTATTTTTAAAAGATATGTTCAATTAACTTAATTAGTAGTGTTGCGAAATGTTAGATCTGTATTTGACTTAAGTAGTAGGTTTGTACATCAACAACTGTGGTGTCAGTGAACAAGAAGCAATCATGGAGAGAACGTCACGCGCAGTAAAGTCAATCTCGTTTGACGAAGAGCGCAATACCGTACATAATTATCACAGTCAAATGAAAGGAGAGGAGGAGGAGGAACTATCGTGGCTGCAGGAAGTGGCGGACAAAATAGGGACTTTAGAAGAAAACTACGACTTACGATTGAAAGTAAAATCAGACACTGTGGCAATAAGTACCATGACATGTGCATACCATTATTAGACGGGAGATCGTAGACAGTGACCTTGACATTAGTTTCCAGAATAGTTCGTAGTGAAGCGTGCGGCGTTACCGTTCCCTGTAGTCAGTTTACCGCGAAACGTCTGTTGGAGAGGATGGATAGCGGACACAGCATATCGGTATCAAACCTCCAACAGGTAGACGAATCTATACTCACGTTGTTGTTAGAATTATAATCAATGGGTGAAAACGCAGTGTATATTCCACCACCATCATCAACACCACCAACACCACCGCCATCACCATCATTACCATCAACACCACCACCACCACCACCACTACCATCAACTCAGCAACAGCACGAGCAACAGATATTCAACAGACTTTTAAAGAAGAAGGTTATTACATCCACCATAACCAACGATAACGTAAACAGATGGGTAATGAAACCCCCAAACGATGCCCCTGCAATCAGCTTGATCGATGACAGTTTCCAGTACACAGTTTGGAATCTTGCTAATTACGGTAGTTTGTTGGTGAAGGTACAAGTCTAAAAGGATGATTGCCTCACGCATAGTAGTGGAACCTATCTGAATGATAGCGACAAAACATACGATACGCTGACGAAACTTACATCGCAGTTGGAAAACGAATGGGTTGATCGGAATACCGGTGTCCCAAAGATTTATGGACCGATGTCAATGGCATCACCATTATCAGCATGGCGACAGCGTAACACCGTTTTTTGCCCAAATGGTAATGAAAAACGCAAGTGATCGATGGTGGCGGCAGATATGGTGCTGGTAAAAAAGATCATCGTGTCAATTCCAAGAAACGGGATAATCGCGGCAATTCCAAGAAACGACGCAATACGCAGTCAGAAACAGGAAAGTAATTCCAGGAAAACAGAACCGCTGACTTATATTACAGCAAGTCTGAGAAATACCAGACTGAACGTGTGAAATGCTGACAGTTGCAAGAAATTCTTGTGACACGTGTGAATTTCCACGACCAATCAACAAGCGTCAATTCACCCCCCACTTCCGCATATGAACCTCCACTACCAATCGGTACTATCACACCCCCCCCCCCCACAATGGGAGAGCGTCTACCTCCCCACCACCGCCGCCACACGATTATCAGTCTCAGTTTGAACACAGTGCAGAGTAGTCACACTTAGTCTTCTATTACTGCTACACGATGTCTACACCAGTGTCCTCCGATGCACCAGTACCCTCCAATACAGCGGATCCATCCATCGCAACAGTCGATATTTTTACTTAACTTAAGTATGAATTGAATGCATACAATCCGGCAACACCATAAACCAAGATCTCCGACCTCCAAATAAACTTTCCCTACCAAATCAGTAAGTGGGAGTGGACGATTACTCCATTCGGTGAGGCTGTCATGGTTGAGCTAGAAGCACAGGAGGGTGATGATCTGCGAGTCTACCTACCGAGACGTTACAACCAATTGTTGATCGACCACTTCATCGGACAATACAACGAAGGTTTGGGAGAAGGAATGTACCTGGTGACGAGGATTCCTCAACCCGGTAGCAACACCATGCCACTGGAATTATTGTAAATATTTAAAAGTTTCAACTGTTTTAAATTTCAATTTTAGCTTTTTTTGTATTTTTTAAATTTTAACTTTTCAATTTCTATTTAAAAAAAACATTGTGAAGCAAGAAGCGTCAAGAAAAGAAAATGTAATTAGTTTATAAGCGTTGTTTGTAAAAAGTAATATAATGTAATTTCCATTTTGTAAATAGTTTTCGTAAGTCAATATACTACTCTTTAGTTACAGCATAAACTACTTGTCTATTTATTTCAAAAACCCTGGTATAAGTGTATTCATTATAGAATATTTTTATATTAATCAGTTGTATGATATTTGATGTGTCAGCAGTCGAGATGGATTTAAGGTGGAAACACACGTTTTCGGCCATAGTGGCTGGTCCATCAGGTTATGGAAAGTCACACTTTGTGGCTAGGTTTATTAAATATATTTTCGAAATGTGTGGTGACACTCGTTTTGAAAAATTCTGCTGGCATCACAGTCCCAACCTTCAATCGGCAAGTGATAGTAATGGTGGTAAAGTACAGTATAGAGAAGGTTTGCCAAATATGTTAGACTTTGAAGGTAATGCTCCGAACATGACATTGCGGGAATCTGACGGAAGGCTAGTGGATCTGTTCACCAAAGGATCACATGATAAAAACATAAGCATTTTTCTTTATATCGCAGAACTTGTTCGATCAGGGACACGGTCAACGGGACATCTCTTTCAACGCACACTACATAGTGTGTTTTAAGAGTCCTAGGGATCGAGCGCAGATCAGACATCTGGCTCGTAAAGTGTACCCTAAGGAGTTGAGGTTTATAGAAGAAGCATTCGCAGACGCAACGCGCGAACCACACGGTTTCCTCGTCCTAGATCTGAAATAGTCTACACCGGACGAAGCGTGCGTACGCACATGCATTTTTCCCGATGATCCGACTAAGTACGTATACATGCCAGTGGCAGAGACGGCGAGGAAAAGGAGGAAGAGATAATAGTGTGCATGTGTGGATCCGCACGGTTCAGTCGTTGTAGTTCATCGCTCTAGAACGGTCGTCATGTCGTGTGTGAAAAAAACACTACCACTCTACCGCCTGATTCACGCAAAATCCAAGGAACGAAAGGCTCTGTTAAAAGCGCGTGTTGTCAGTCGTATACGCTCAGTCTGCGAGTGTGCTTAAAACCTGTTACACGGAAACCTAGTACTCTTTGACAAGCGAAAACGTCAGTTGATAAAACACAAATCGGCTCTCAGAAGTCTGGTGAAACGCGGTGAGAGTTGGGAGAAAAGAGGCGTTATCTAGTACAGAAAGGAGGCGGCGTGTTTTTACCGATCCTGTTGAGCACCGTACTACAAATGATATTGTAAAACGTCGCAAATAGTGAGTAACAGTAATGTAGTATACGAAGAAAATGGTTATCGTACCACAAGAGCTTATCGAACGGTTACAACCCGATGACGGTACCACTGAATCGACCAACAGCGATAACTTAGATATAGAAATGACCTGTATACTAAATGATAAACGTCTGGACGATAGGGAGAAATTTAAGTTGTATCAACAGGTGTTGCATCGATTCTTGCATTTAACCTCGCAAAAACGGGAACCGATCAACCTACCCATCGTGAAGTCGCCCACACATTCCGTGATGAACGATATAGTAGAATCTTTCCCACAGACGTATCAGAGGGACGCTCGCAACTTATTGCGGATCATGTTTTGGAACACCCAGCTAGTCAGATTGGATGAGTCAGGTACAGTGTACGTTAACTGCGATGAGAAAGTGCCCGGGTCAAATATAGAGAACGTACTGCACAGTATAGTGAGGGAGTGAAAGGTGGATCGTTTACCAGTCAGATGGCAATAAGTAACGAAAGTATTGTATCAAATGAACGCACCGACCGAGTACATTAACAATCCCACCGCGATACAATTATTTGGCATTAGAACACGACCTGTTGAAGGAAGGCTACCGTCATCGGTTTCATCTCCATTCCACGGTCGACCACGAGATCGAACTCTACCAGAACTACCATTGCTAACGCAAAGGTATCTGTACCCGCGATATCCCAATACTAGGCAAAAGAAGATTGGGCAAGTGAAACAACCATGATATAAGTGGGAACGGTTCGAAAAGTAATGATGGAACGCGCGTACTATAATTCAAGGAACCCAGCATCCTATGGTGGTGTTGCCCGACTCGCTCGTACCTTTCACAGTAAGAAAAATAAGTCAGAGGTGTTGAATTGGTTACGGTCATAAGACACATATACTCTTCACAGGCCCGTTCGCAAGCGTTTCCCTCGCAACCCATATACAGTATTTGGGGCAAACGAACTTTGGATAGCGGACTTGAACGATATGCGTGGTCTCAGTCAGCACAATGATGGTGTTAATTATCGACTGACAGTAATTCATATTTTCAGTAAAAACCTTTATGCAAGACCATTGAAGAGGAAAATCGAAGCGGAAGTAGCAGATGCATTCAAGCAGATATTCAAAAAGGCTGGGTCGAAACCGCTATGTCTACAGACCGATAAGGGAATGGAGTTCACCGGTGGCAAGACGAAACATTTATTTAAGCTGTTCGATATTACATATGTGACTACACAAAATCCCAACGTGAAAGCTGCCGTGGTGGAACGTGCAAACCGAACGTTGGAAACACGCATGTGGCGATATTTGACGTATAATAACACACACCGTTACGTACGGTGCTTGACGTTAATAAATGTTCTGGACAAGTTGGTACACGCTTACAAGCACAGTGCGCGCTGGAGTCTCGGCAAAAGAATGCGCCCGATCGATGTCGATATTGATGATAAAGAGTTAGTGTTTCGCGTATGGCGTCACATGTACAGTAAACCTCTGTCACAGCATCATAAACCAAAGTTCAAGTTGGGTGACATAGTTCGAATCACTAGGGAGAAAAACACCTTCGCCAAGGGATACGAGGCTAATTGGAGCAAAGAACTGTTGTTGGTTAATAGTGAATACGGATCATTCCCAAGACCTTTGTATACGCTGCGCCACATGAACGGTACCCTACTGGTAGGAAGTTTCTACAAACAGGAATTGCAGAAGATCACCGCACCAATATCCGACCTTCTGTACGAGATCAACAACATTCTAAAGACGAGTGGTCGTGGTCGCAGTACACGTTACTTCGTCAAGTGGGTAGGTAACGGGGACGATTTCAACTCATGGATATCGGCTTCCGAGGTAAATAACATATAGACGCATCACCATAATGTCAGCACACAGTAGACGTAATCTATTCTACCTGACCTTACCCAGCAACAGTTTGATGGAATATTATCCCAACAACACAGTGACTAATTACATCACCCACTTGCCTACATCTATACACCTAACAGATGGTGAGTGGGAAGTGGTTCTCGTGGAGGCACACTATCCGTGTTCGTTCTTGACAGTTGGTGAAGACGCCGTAATAACCGTATATTATCATACAACACCACAACCAACCGTTAAGGAGGAGACATCAGTTGTATCGACAATAAAACCGTATTACTATTTAATGCCGCGTAACACCATTAAGGAGGAGGACAATGGAGTTTTAATCAAGGTGGAAACACCGTCAGAAGAGGTGGCATTGAGACTCAAGTCCATCACAGTAAAAGTAGAGTCCAGTTATTATAGAGACGTGATCGAGCTGGTTAATATAATCAACGAAACTAGAAGTATGTCATTATATGCGACATTATCACACTATATTGTGTCGGGTATGGTATCTGTGAAAACAAACCATGACCGCGTGAATCAGATAGTGTTCAGTTCCAACCTGGCGTTACAGTTGGGTTTTTATCTGCAGGAAGAGGATCTAGTTGGTAGACGGAAAAGCAGGAGACCAGCCGATATACTCGCAAGCATTCCATCATACATGTACGTGTATTGCGATTTGGTGGAACCACAACTGGTCGGTGATACGGCGGCACCGCTGTTAAATATCGTCAACATCGATACGAGAAACTACAAGTACGGTTGTAACAATATTGTCCATTTCAACGATCCGCATTACGTGCCCGTCATGAAGAGCACATTCGATAGTGTTGAAATTGACCTAAGAGACAGTGTTGGTAGACACTTGCCATCCCACTTTGGGACATCGTGCGTTAAGCTACACCTGCGCAGAGCTTCGCGAGAGTAATAGAGAGAAGCAAATCGCAATGAATATCAATGATCCCTATCTGGCGTATTATCACCGTCAGCAGACGGGCGGTGGAGTAACTCTCATATACCGGGGGGCACCCTTTCAGAGGGGTCATGGCATTAGGAGTTTTCTTGGTGGGTTGTTTCGCAAGGTTGTACCCGTGCTGAAGTCGGGTACGTCCACAGTCGGTAGAGAGGCGTTACGGTTGGGTCTCGGTTTTCTGGGTGATATCACCGCGGGTACGGAACGACCCAGACGAGCGGCCAACGTGCGGCTCAAAGAGTTCACACTTCACTTAGTTGTTATCAGTCTTCAGATGAGGAAGATTGTAGAGCACCAGCTTATCTAATGCTCGCCGAACCCTGCTGTGCGGCCGCATTTTCGCTTTTCATGTTTAGTTAACTTTATAAAATTATTTGATGCATTAAACTTTAAATCTCCTTGTGGCAGAATTTTATCATGGCACAGTGCTTTAAGTGTAGTGAGGTGATCGACAAGAACAGGAGTGCTGCGATTTTCTGTGACTGCAAAACTACTTTCATCCGGAATGTACGAAAACCGGCTCAGCGGAGAACTTTAGAAAATTAGGAGCAGCTAGAAAAGCGTCCTGGAGGTGTGATGAATGTAAGGCTGAAAGCTCGTCTAATGCATCAAATGCAAGTAAGTGTGATCTCGACGCTAGTCAAAGACTGGTTGAGAGACTTAAAAATATGAAGAGAGATCATTCCTCACAGGTCCAGGCCGTCAACGATAATGTCAGTGATTGCAAGAATAAGCTCTCTGAAGTAAAAACGACGGTTGAAGAGAATAAATTTGCCATTAATAACCTCGAAAATGAAAATGAAAAGCGAAAAACTCAATGTAAAACATTAAAACAAGAAAACATTAGCCTAAAAAAGGAAATTAATACAATCAAATATCAAATGCTTGATTTGCAACACTACTCCGGGCGAAAAAACCTATAAATAGCTGGGATACCATTCAATAACGGCGAGAACCTTATTGAAGTTTTTCGACATATTGCCGATTATATAAAAGTATATTTTCATCCGTCGGATGTATCGGTCGTCCACAGGCTCCCACGGGACAGGCGTGACCAAGGTCGGAATGTGAATCATCCTAAAATCATTGTCAGCTTCATTGCAAAGAGCACGAAGAAGAGATGGAGGTACGCGGTGAGAGGAAAACGCCTTTCTGCGGCCGAGCTAAACAACAGCTTCCCATCTACGGCATTCTTCCTGAATGATCATCTTACTTTTCATAATAAGGAGGATTTTGTTAACTCTATACTTCACCCTGTACCTTGTTTACACCAGGGTTTCTTTGACTCTAACATTATTGAACTTCATTACATTACATTCCAAGTCTGAAGTTTCTAACAGTGTTTATACTTTAACATTTTACAATGATTAACAATTTGACAAACATTAACAACAAATAAATAATAATAATAAGATAATACATGCATGCAACTTAACAACTAAGTATCTGTTCTTACAAAGTCTTTTTCCAGCTGTCACCGGGGGACGAAGTCCACTAGGTATGCCGTCTCGTCCAGGTATGTCATCTCATCCAGATATGCCGTCTAGTCCAGGTATGCCGACTCGTCCAGGTATGCCGTCTCGTCCGGATTTGCCGTCTCGCCCATGGGTGCCGTCTCTTCTAGTTATGCAGTCTCGCCCAGGTGGTCCGTCTCATCCAGGTATGCCCTCGCGTCCAGGTATGTCGTCTAGTCCAGGTAAGACGTATCGTCAAGGTATGCCATCTCATCCAGGTAAGTCGTATACAGTATCCTCCAGGTAAGTCGTATACAGTATCCTCCATGTAAGTCGTATACATTATCCTCCAGATGTGCTGTCTCAAACAGGTATGCCGTCTCGTCCAGGTAAGCCGTCTCATCCAGGTATCCTTCAGGTCAGTTCGTCCATGCAGGTAAGTCGATCCATCCTCTCTCCATGCTTTACTAGTGCCGTGTTCACTAACGAGTTTCCTCCATGCTTCACAGTCACCGTGTTCAATCCAAGGTCAGATGGCTCTTCTTCGGTGGAGTTCTCTCCACACCTCCCCCATTTCTTTCTACAGTCGTGGTGAGTTGATGTAGTTCACGAGGCTGAGTGGCTGAATGATCTCCTCTTCCATGGCTGCCTGTAGAATCCTTTGCCTCTGGTCCTCCCAGGCTGGACATCTCAGGATTGCTTGATCGGGGGTATCCTCCTCTCCACACTGGTTGCAGGTATCAATTTCTGTCTTCCCTCTTTCATGCAGGTACCTCTTAAATGATCCATGCCCCGTAAGCAGCTCGATGATACAGAAGTCGGGAGTAAGATGTTTCATATACCTTCATTCCTCGATGTCCGGCAGGAGCTGGAAGGTAAATTTCCCGTGAGTAGCTGTCTGCCATTCCTGCTGCCATTCGTGTCTCGCAGCTTCAATCACTTCCGCTTTCGTCCCTTCACGCTGCCCTTTCCGGATTGCCCTTCTCTGCGCAAGTTCCTTAATCTTTATTTCAATAGGAAGCACTCCTGTCGCTGCCGTGAGGACGTTGAACGATGTAGTTCTGTAGGCTCCAGTTATGGCTAGGAGAATCTGCCTTTGCCCTGCTCTCAGGGTCTTCTTTATTACGGTGTGGCCCAGCCTGAGTTCCCACACTGCCGACGCATATGACATGATTGGTATTGCAACAGAATTATATAGTACTTGCAGCGAAGTCATCTTGATGCCGTAAGTATGTCTGGCAAGTTTAGCTATTTTTCCAAATACGTTCTTGGCCTTGGTTGAGACGTACCTACTATGCTGCACAAATGACAACTTCGTGTCCAACCTAATTCCAAGATAGTCTATCTCAGTCACAGCTGAAATGGTTCTTTCATGCAATCGAACCATTGGGGGCCACCGGTGATCCAGTCCACCTTTCAAGCACATTAATTTGGTCTTAGTTAGAGAGCACTTGAGTTTTGACATAGGGCTCCAAGCCTCAAGGACATTACTAATTACAGCCAACTTATTCTCCATTGTCAGCCTCGATCTCCCCTCTATCAGCACTACCGCATCGTCTGCAACGCTACCATCCTGGTTCCCACCGGACATTCAGCCTTCAACAGGTCGTCCATCACCAGGTTCCACAGAAGGGGTCCCATAACCGACCCTTGACTTCTCTCCTGGTAGTAACTCCTCCTAACTCGACCATGACCTCTCTGTCTGTCTTCATCATGTCGTATGTATATCTCTTGGCTTACTTCAAGTCTTCGAAGCTTATCTAGAATCGCTGGCCACCATAGTGTTATTGAAAGCACTTTCGATGTCCAAAAATAGCCCAACGACATACTTCTCCTCTGACTCCTCAACGAACCTCGTTACCTCCCTTATCACATCAGTAGTATCTTTTCCTGGCATGAAGCTAAATTGTGTATGATGTAGCAAGCGATTGTCTTCTAGATACTTCCTGAGTCGTAACTCCACAATCCTCTCGTAAGTTTTACCAATAACTGAGATTAGACTTATCGGTCTATAAACAAGGGGAATTTAAATATATATAAATAATTAAAGAAATTATAGAATAAAATTTAAAACACAATTACTCCTTTACTTTAAAATAATAATTATGAAAGCAGAGACAGATCGAATCAAATCATTACGCTCCCACGGGAAGTCACGACTCCTCGGCGAACAACAGGACGTATAGAATTACGATCCCCGATAATGATCAAGCTGAAAATCAAAACCCTTGAGAACAACGTTAAGAAAATCAAACAATCCCATGATCCAAGCATGCTAAGAGAATAAAATAACTTACGGTCAGCGACACGCCCATTTCCTCGAACTAGGAGGCCGATCAGGAGGAGGATGACCAATAATATGGAGGTATCGGATGCATCGATCACCGATTGGTTAGGAGGCGTAACGATGACGGATTGGAGGGGAAGATGGCGATAGAGGGAGAAAAAGTAAAGGACAGTCTTCGGAGAGTTATGGGAGAGTAAGGTAGACACTGGGAAGCTTCTTCTGGGCTGTTCCGGACCGAGTAGGAACAGAAAGTCTTCAGGAAAGTGAAATGCACCTGAGGGCACCCGGGAGTTCGATAACTTCTACCAGTACCTTACGACACTCTACCACTTCACTCGACGAGATTCCATCGCACCCGAGTCCATCTTCTGGGTCCATCTTCAGAGGACATCAGTGAGGACACCGACCGACGTCAACCCCAGGGGGAGCGGAACTCCGAGGTACCGGACCTACGACGCGGCCCGGAGGGACGAGGACAGGAGGAGGACAGGACGACCACCACACGGGACGTGAGGTGTCACAGAGATCTCCAAAAATATCTGGGTATGTTCCCACTTCATTAAAAGGGTGCACAGATAGGATATATTAAATAAATTATTAAAAGACGAACTTAAATAAAAGAAGCCAAGAAATAATAGCTAGCAGGAGTTAAAATAAACTATAATAATAATAAAATTAAATGCAGGAGAATTATAAGATATCTCGAAGAGATAAAATATCTAACTAATATAAACTAAAAGGGGTGATATCAGAATGCAAGTTAAGAACCCGCCATGCTATGTGGGGTTGAATGTATAAAGTATTAGGTTAATAATGTGTCGGATATACATAAAGGGGTTGTTAGATAATTCTGTTTAATGTATATTGATTCTTTATTCAGTATACCAAATGAATGTTGAATGTACAAAGTATTAGATCATTAATATGTCAAATATATAAAGGGTTTATCACAGGATTTTAATTTTATGTCGGATATATAGAAGGGTTTTAGATAACTCCATTTAGTGTATGCTGATTCCTTATTCAGCATATCACGTGAAAGTTGATTGTATAAAGCATTAGATATTTAATATGTCAGATATATAAAGGGTTTTATTAGAAGATTTTATTTAGTGTGTTTTGCTCCTTTGTTCAGAATATCACAGGAATTATTTGTGAATATTGATAATAACTAAACAAGGGAGAGATAGAAAGCTTTATTTTATGGGGTTATTTTATGTATGTGTTTTGTAAATCATTCTAGGGAACCTTTATGTCATGTCTTAATTATGTTATAAATGCATAAGTCATTGTGGTTCAGGCCTTTGTCTTGAGGGACCATTATTATACTGTAAGAGTAGAGGTTAGGAGAATTAAAGTGCAAAGTGAATATTTTAAATGTATTAAATGCACATGGAGTGAGAAAGTGGAACGAACTATATGTGTTTATCAGGGATAAAGGACTCTCTAGATACATAATTTGTCCAGGAGGCTTAAGTGCACCTTTTACAGTATTCTGGTTTATCATTTATTATAATTGGATTATATTTATCATGTATATTAAAGTGTTTTCATTTCCTTGATCTGTGTTCATTCCAATCCACGGTCCTATGATTTACCTCTAACTAGCTAAGCGAGTACAATTTCAGATTTATCCAATTCAAACAATTTAGCCTCTGAAAAGGTTTACATGGTGGAGACAGCCAGTTTGATTTAATTATCAAGGATGGAATGGACACAGTGAGAGCATATGTGTAGAATATAAGAAGGTGTTTTACATATATTCAAGTGTGACAGGGTATATTTTGGTAAAACCAGGAAAGGGAAACGAATTTTAATAGGATAATAATATAGGGATTAATAAACTAATAAACCTGTAAAAACAAAAAAAACAAAATTTTAATATTAACCTAAAACCAGAAAACATAATACCCCAATTACTAGTTAGGAAAGTTCCCCAAATAAATAAACGATTATTATAAAAATAAACGCCACACGCTTAGGGAATCACGATCTTAAGAAATGAAATGCCGGAAACAGGAATAACTTTACCGACAGACATATATAGGGTGAGTAAGGAACACCTCATATATATTCTAACAAAATTTAACATAAAGTGTAGGGAAGAAGACACCGTAGCCATTTTACGTCCCGTGGTAGCCGATCTCAAAGCGTTTCTTAAAACACCGCTAACAGAGGAAAAGAAGTACATTATAAGGAAACTATTAGGCAGGAAATATCTCACAGAAATCGAATTAATTAAATATCCATCACTAACAAGAATCCAACAATTTCTACAAGATAGGGAAAACTTGTACGACAATCCGGCAAGTGACGAGAGTTCCGACACGGAATACGAGGACATAAATTTCCCCGACACACTTTCACTAAGCTCACAAACAGCAGTAGAAAGTAACGAAGGCCCTTCAAGAAACAATTTACCAAACCCCGCACAAAACATGGCAACAGTCAAGGAAAAACTACCCCTCATATCAGCGGGTACTTACCACGGCCTACCGTCCGAAAATCCTAATGAATTTATCGATAAGTATGAAATCGCGGCGCAATCTAACCACTGGCAGAACGAAACCAAACTAAACATATTCCCAGCCCACCTAACAGGAACAGCGCTTACATGGTATAGACATTACACAAAAAATGGTAGACCCGACAACTGGGAAACCCTAAAGGAAAAATTTATAACAACATTCACCCCAGCAGCCCAGGCAACCACGCTTCAGAGTATCTTAGATAAAAAGGTACAAGGTAGGGAACAACCTGTCCTTACTTACTATCTGGAAATTCTAACATTATGTAGGAGACACGAACCGGATATGTCGGAAAAAGGGTAATACAGTACATAATCCAAGGATTAAAACCGGAATTTTGTGACAAAATCTTAACTGAACCTTGCGAAACCTTAGAAGAATTAGAAAACAGCCTTAAAAACATAGAGTTACAATTGGAAATTAGGGCAGTAAATAGGGAGAAATATAACAGGATACAAATGGAAGGACAAAGCAGAGGAAACACTAGGGACAGACAGGAAATAAATCATTTAGAAGAGGAAATAAAAACCTTAACCCAAGTAATAAGTAACATGAACGTCCAGAGGTACCCACAACAACCACCGCCACCCAGCTACCCCAATTATCAACGACCGCAACTACACCACCCGAGGACCGTGACCACACCACACCACACTTATCAAGCACGTGACGTCAGGGCCCCAGACGTAAACAGGGCGTCGACCTGGCGAAGCGACGGAGCACCGACACACAACATGGCTGGCGGCAGGCGACCTTGGCCTACTGCACACCAGGCGCACTACACAATACATCCACTCTCCGCACACGGACACCTCACCCACATGCGAAGGGGAACGGGGAACACATACTACGGGGGAAGACAGCAACTAACGAATTACGGCTATAGGAATGGCGATTACCAATGTAATATATGTAAAAGGACCAACCATCGTACACAGGACTGCAAATATAAAAATGAGAGGACACAGGACACCCAAATGAGAAACACGTATTGTGATCATTGCCGAATGACAAATCATTCTAGGGAACAGTGTTTTAAATTAGGGAAATTCCAGACAAAACAAAAAAACGCGTAATGAGGGAGCCACTTTATACTAACAGAACAAAGGGGTCTCCCACACCAGTTAACATTAAATCTCAAAACAATGGCAATAACCGATTCCGTATCACGGATTACAATAAGGAATTTCCGACACTAGAAGAAGCTATAAACAAGAAGCAACCAAAGAGGAAACCCACGCAAACAGAAGAGGGAAGAAAAGAAGATATTTCCACAAAATACCACGGGGGAAGAAGAGGGAACTACGAGCATCAAAACAGAGCAATTTCAGTCACCACCAGACAGGCCACAAATAAAAGGACAACAAAGCAGACCGATAACGGAGGGAACAAGGAAAATGAACAGATTCTAGGAGAACAGGAGAAGGAAGAAATACGGAAAATATTAGAGGAACAACACACAGTACATGCGTGCGATATCTCACAAATAGCGGAAGGAAGGATCCATAAACCGAGGAAAAGGGGAAAATTAGAGGGGAAGAAAATACACGAAACATTGTTTAAAATACAAGACAAGGAATCCAAAAAAAACCCTGTACTAACCTTAAATGCGAAGCTAGCTAACCGCCCACACGAGACCATACAGTGCATAATAGACACGGGCTCCAACATAAATTTAATAAATTCAAAATTAGTAAGGGAGGAAAATATCAAACACAACAGGGTACCTACAGTCGTATCAGCCAATAACACCCCCATCAACATCCTAGGGACCACGGAAATAATGTTGGAGATCAGTAATATCATAGTCAAGGAAACGCTATATGTTACACCCGATACAAACAGTTCCATAATTTTAGGCAATCGATTTTTGAACAGAAACAAAATTGAATTAAATTATAACACCAAGGAAATTGTATTTAACTTAGGGGATTACAAGCATAAAATAAAAATGGACAGAAAATGGCTATTTGAAATTGAAAGCGTAAAATGTCATCAAACCACCAATAAAACAAACATTATTGACATCAGATGTGAACAGGATCTAGTCATCGCACCACATCAACATAGGAGGATACAGATACAACAGAGGATAAGCAAGGAAGCAGTTTTCGAGCAAGAAAAATCATTACAGGAAAAGAAGAGGTGCCACATATATCCCATAGAAGGAGCAGATAAAACAAGCAATTATTTAAATATTTACAATGCATCAAACACACCTAAACACATAAATGCCAACACAATATTAGGTTACTGCACGGAGCCACACAACACAAATGTAGGTCGACAGGAAAACGAACCCCATCAGATAAAATATAACAATAACCCGGGAAAACAAATCCTTAAAGATAAGGACAACATATGTTTCGACATCTCACCCCACCTCACGACAGAACAACATAACAGGGTAATTAAATTACTACAGAAATATAAGGCTATGTTTACGACAAAAATTAAGGATCTAACCCCAGCTAAACTGCCCCCAGTCTCATTAGAAACCATCCCAAATTCACAACCAGTAAATACACCGCCTTATAAACAAAGCAAACAGGAGAGGGAAGCTTTAAATAAAATATTACAAGAACTACAGGAAGCGGACATACTGGAAGAATGTCCCGAATACTGCGAATATTCAAGCCCAGTGTTTATAACACACAATAAGGATAAAACACCACGTTTGGTGGCAGACATGAGGAAAATAAATCAAATTTTGAAACCGTCCATATACCCTACTCCGTCCGTAAATCTGGTACTAAACAGCTTAAACAACGCAAACTCTTTCACAAAATTGGATTTAAAAGGGGCATACCACCAATTATTGGTACGAGAGGAAGATAGGCATTTATTAACTATCAAAACGACAGACAAGCTCATGAGATATAAAAGATTAGTAATGGGGCTAAAAACATCGTCTGCACTATTCAGTAAAGCAATATTAGCATTACTGAATAAACACCTATACAACAAAGTAGTATGTTATATAGATGACGTCATAGTATATGGCAAGAACTTTGAACAAGATCTACAAAATTTAGAAACTATTTTAAATATATTACATGAGGCAAATTTGAAGCTCAACACAAAAAAATGTAAATTTTTATACGAACAAGTAGATATCTTGGGATACACAGTATCGACCCAAGGTATATTGCCTCAAAAGTCTACCGTAGCAGCAATACAAGAATTTAATAGGCCAAATTGCATTAGGAAAGTAAGACAGTTTTTGGGCTCTTCATCATTCTTCAGGAAACACATAAAAAACTATGCGGAAATAACACTACCCCTCACCAACTTAATAAAGGATTCAAATAAAAATATACCATTTAAATGGTCAGACGACTGCGAAAAAGCATTTATAGAAATTAAGAAAATTTTGACAAATCCACCCCTATTAAAACATTGGAACGATGACTGGGAATCAAGTATTTATGTGGATTCAAGCTTAAACGCGCTCGGGGCTTGCCTCACTCAAACGGATCCCGAAACAAACAAACAACATCCGATTGCTTATCTGTCAAAAAAATATACGGAAACACAACAACGGTACTCAAACGCCGAACGAGAGATGATGAGCTTAGTATACGCCGTAAATTACTGGCGAGAGTTTACACTAGGACGCAAGATAACTATCCACACGGACTGTCAAGCACTAGTTCATTACAAGAATTTTAAGCATACATCTTCCAGATTAAACAGACTGGCGCTATCACTAGTTGATTACGATATAGATGTCAAATATAAGAAAGGAACGACTAACACGTTAGCAGACAGTCTTTCGAGGAATCCACCCCAAGACACACTCGAGGAGGACCCCTTCGAAATCACCTTAAACATACAGGAAATTAAGACAGAAAATTATGAAGAATTACAAGCTAAGGATCCATACCTAAAACTTATCAAATTAGCAAAAATTTCACCGGACACAGTCCCAAAAAAAATACGAAACCAAAGTCGAAAATACGAAGAACGAAACGGATTATTATATTTCAAGCAATTTAATGGCAGGACGAATAACTACTTACTCGCAATACCGCGGGATAAGGTACAGGATATCGTACAATCATTTCACGATAATGTATATTCCGGAGGACATTTCTCGGCATTCAAGACCACACAGAAAATTAAAGAACGTTATTATTGGCCAGATATGACAAAAGATATCCAACATTATACTAATACATGTGAACAATGCCAATTAAAACGAACTCCCACTTACAAGCAGTACGATAAATTAACTCCACAAGTACCACCCACGACGCCATTTGAAAGACTAATTATTGATTACATGGGGCCGATCACACAGAGCAGATGATATAAATACATTTTAATGATTACTTGCCCGACAACAAGAATGATTTTCCCAAATGCACGAGATCAGCTGATACAAAAACCACAGCGAATGTTTTACTGGATTTATTCTGTCAATATGGATGTCCCAAGGTCATCACGCACGACCAAGGCACCCACTTTATGGGCAACGTACTTAAAGAACTCTTATTAAGTTTAGGAATTCATCAACACCCGAGTCCACCTTATATGTACAGGATACAAGGCCTAACGGAAAGAATGAATCTTATTTTCAAAAAAACGATAAGTCACTATATTGAAGGCGAACCAAACAAATGGTCAGATTACGTAAAATATGTCACCTTCACTTATAATACAAGCGTTAACCGATCCACGGGGTATACACCATTCTTTTTAATGTATGGCAGACAGGCAAACATGCCATCGGATTATTTACATATACAAAAAGACCAGGACCCTGACATAATCAGAGAAATCAAAAATATTCAAAGGGTACGACGGGAAATCCCAACGATACTTAAAAAAGCACAAGATTCCCAGAAAAAACATTTCGATTCAACAAAACGAGATCTAAATCCACAAATCGGTGACGAAGTTTTAATACAAAATCCGAAGGATTTCAAAGGAGCTTATAACAAGTTCAATAATGTTTACAGAGGGCCATACTTCATTACGGACAAAATAAATGACACTACTTATATGGTTTTACTCGAAAAGAGAGGGAGACTGATTAACGAACCAGTACATATAGCTAGAATGAAACCATTCAGCCGCAGATAAATATTCAATAACCTAAAGACTAATACCTTAACGTGTACAGGAATACCTTCAGACAACACTCAAACGACTTAAAAATAAAGCCACTCAGACACCAGCTTAAGCCTAAAGCGTAAAAATTACGCCGGAATAGAATTCCTTCACTTATAATTAATATAACTTAGAAAAACCCACCGGGGGGGAATTAACCCCTAGCAACAAAAAATTTGAAGCAACTTATATTAAGACCCGATGGGAAGGAGGTCTAGCCACCTTTTTAGCCCTAGACTTAACTATAATAACTACTAGCCAACTCATAAACACACACACAGTCAAACAAATAGGCCTATGTCTGAAAATATACCTTATACACAAGATAAGGATTAATCTATTTAAGAAGGATTGATCAAAAACAACACCATATAATATTCAAGAATTACAAAATGCCGATCCCGAATCAAAATAGACTACCGTTACATATAATTTAATGGATGGCAATACATCGAGGGAAATGAGTAACTAATGCCACCCCCGAAAAATAAAAACCCATCCTTAAAGAAAATATATCACCTCAAGAGTTAAATTAAGGCATCTTCAAACACGAAATCTTGGTCAAAAATCAAACAACATACAACATTGGTTAAGAGTTATCATCATACTAACGCCGCCAAGAATTATATCGGAGCATCTACAATCAATAAATAATTAAAATGAATTAACACAAATTACCTCCCAAATATATAAAAATTAATATAATTTATAAACAACTATTGAATCTCACAGGAATATAAAATACTAGTTAAAATGTATTTTTGTGACAGCCAATAGCAAATTCTAATCCCGACAAATAAGGTGGACTATCAACAATTACCATGAAAAGGAAATTGGAATTCGCAAGTAAATTAAAATATACAAAATCATAGAACTAAAAATAGTATTTGGTCTCTGCTAATTTAATAAACAAAATCCAAAGGGAGTTTAGCGAGCAAAAACGAAAATATATATATATATATATCTGCAAAGGGAAAATCTCCGCTAGAACCCAGCCGCCAAGTAAAGAGTTGGAACATTTAACATTACCCACAACTTGGAATGCTTAAACATACCCATGGGAACACACCAAGATATTTCAAGAGGGCGATCTAGTGATAGGACACATTCGACACTTGAATTACACTCAATCTACAAATAATTGAAATAAAAATACCTCGAATAAGATTATCCAAGAAAAAGGGACAACATAACACTTTTAGAATCACAAATCGATATATCACTGACAACGCACAACGCCACTTAATAGTACGAGTTACCATAAAATACAAAACAACGGTAGACACGAACGGAACCATATCTCGCAACATAATGGGCACGACACAACCGTATTAATCCGACAGGGACACAGACGCCCACGGATCCAAAATGGCCGACTTTCCAAGACAACAAGACACAGCATTCTTGGAGATAAGACGGACGACGCCAGGCGATCCATGCATGTAGCACTGCTCACTACACACTGTCTAACCACTAGGAACACTCATCACTTTCAGATGACAAAATAACGTAGCCAAACCAATTACTGGCAATTAGGGATATATAACGGCCTGATCACCCGTGTTATGTCTGTAACAGCACAGCAATTGACAAGCTAAACTAATAATCGATTATCGATTAAAACTTAGGAAAAATAAAAACTTAATACAACCGGGAATATAACACTACAAACTGGACAGGGACTGAATAAACAAAATAAGACACAGATAGAACTTAGAATAACAATGAAAAATCCCTACACACAAATAAAATAACAATATTAACATAATTTTGCGGCACAGATATTGGACGAACCTCACAAGATGAAGGCGTCAACGTCGACAGCACTCCTAATCACCACGACAATTATACTATACACACTCTCAGGTACATGGGCAGAAAATAAGACTAGGTACCAAATATTCTCAGGCCATCACTTTCAACAACGGACAGATTACATCCCATACGAAACAATAATCCCTTTGATATTCTCAACTCAATTTTTCCTTGAGCCCCAATCATACGACTGGACGACGGAATCAAACTGGACGAACTGCCGACAACACAAAGATGACTATTGTTTATTTCAAAGAAACCTGATGACATTGCGTGACCTCATAAATGAACAAATTAAATCCCAATACAGCGACGCTACATTGACCAATCAAACTATCCTAAACTCAAGAAACAGAAGAGGATTATTATTCCTCCAGAATTTCTTCGAATGGTGCTGCAATGTCGCCACGAAGGGACAAATAAACAACATCCATGAAAACCAAAAGGGAATTGAAGAACATACCAACCAAATTATCGATTCTGTAGGGACCCAGTACCAAGATTTGGTAAAAACCACGAGTAACTTAAATAACTTTAGTAAAAACGTGGAACATTTAGCAACTAAGGTACATCAGGGATTCAATGCCGTAAAACAAAATCTACTGGGAATGAAATCAATAAATAATGCAGAGATTTTACATCAGATATATGCTACTATACAAGAAACATGGAACTATATTTTATACAATTACTATCAAGATACTAAAAGGGAAATACTAGAAAAATGTCACATAAACCTACTATCTGAAAAAATGGTACCTCCACAGAACTTAACTACAACGTTGCATGATTTAGCAAATAAAGCGAAAACTAAAGGCCTCACTCTAGCAATACCATTAACAGACGTATACCTATATTACAGATTGAAGATAAACCATTGCAAAATAATTGAGAACACACTAGTGGCAAGGCTGAATGTACCCTTAATAAAATCGAACGCACAGGGCGAAGTTTACAAAACAATAAACACTCCCCTGATTTGGGAACACAAAATATGTTCCCTGCACATGGAAGAAAACATCATTTTCAAAACCAAAACATATACGAAAGTAATAACCATGACAGATAGCCATTGTAACGAAAAATCGTACCCATTATGCAAAATCCCAAGAACCACAATTATCGCAAACAAAATGCAGCTATGCCTACATTTAATTCTCAATTCCGCATCAATCGATAAAATACAAGAAAACTGTCATTTTATATGTGAAAATCAACCTCAATATCCCATAATCACCGAATTATTCCCAAATCAATACTTAATCACCAACGTCCAGCAAAACCTAGATTTAATATGCGACAACTCAACTAATACCAGGAAATTACCAAAAATGAACACAGGAACGCTACAGGTAACAATACCATGCGAATGTGAATTACTAATGGACAATTTATTACTATTAACAAAGATACGACCTTGTGACAGAACAGACAATGACCCACCACATTACGTAAACCTGATACCAGCAGCTTGGACAAAATTAAAAACCCTAAAATTGTTCACACTCGAATCAGGAATTCATCACAAATTTGACAACCTAACGGAAATATTAGACACGGATTGGAACATCACGAACCCAACATTTGTTTTAACAAAAATGGAGAAAATACAGCACATATCATTGAAAAATAATTACTTCGACCTATTCAACAACACAAGACTACTATTTTACATGCTCCTAACATGGAATATTTTACTGACTATACTATGCCTCACCCTAATATATTGTCTAAACATACAAGCCATAAAACTCAGAATGTTGCTACCCACGAGGGACTACAACCAACGTCAACAATAAACAACCTCACAACACATATTACAATTTGATTAACTTGGGGACCAAGTTAAAATGGCGGCGGCGGAATATAAACAAGGGGAATTTAAATATATATAAATAATTAAAGAAATTATAGAATAAAATTTAAAACACAATTACTCCTTTACTTTAAAATAATAATTATGAAAGCAGAGACAGATCGAATCAAATCATTACGCTCCCACGGGAAGTCACGACTCCTCGGCGAACAACAGGACGTATAGAATTACGATCCCCGATAATGATCAAGCTGAAAATCAAAACCCTTGAGAACAACGTTAAGAAAATCAAACAATCCCATGATCCAAGCATGCTAAGAGAATAAAATAACTTACGGTCAGCGACACGCCCATTTCCTCGAACTAGGAGGCCGATCAGGAGGAGGATGACCAATAATATGGAGGTATCGGATGCATCGATCACCGATTGGTTAGGAGGCGTAACGATGACGGATTGGAGGGGAAGATGGCGATAGAGGGAGAAAAAGTAAAGGACAGTCTTCGGAGAGTTATGGGAGAGTAAGGTAGACACTGGGAAGCTTCTTCTGGGCTGTTCCAGACCGAGTAGGAACAGAAAGTCTTCAGGAAAGTGAAATGCACCTGAGGGCACCCGGGAGTTCGATAACTTCTACCAGTACCTTACGACACTCTACCACTTCACTCGACGAGATTCCATCGCACCCGAGTCCATCTTCTGGGTCCATCTTCAGAGGACATCAGTGAGGACACCGACCGACGTCAACCCCAGGGGGAGCGGAACTCCGAGGTACCGGACCTACGACGCGGCCCGGAGGGACGAGGACAGGAGGAGGACAGGACGACCACCACACGGGACGTGAGGTGTCACAGAGATCTCCAAAAATATCTGGGTATGTTCCCACTTCATTAAAAGGGTGCACAGATAGGATATATTAAATAAATTATTAAAAGACGAACTTAAATAAAAGAAGCCAAGAAATAATAGCTAGCAGGAGTTAAAATAAACTATAATAATAATAAAATTAAATGCAGGAGAATTATAAGATATCTCGAAGAGATAAAATATCTAACTAATATAAACTAAAAGGGGTGATATCAGAATGCAAGTTAAGAACCCGCCATGCTATGTGGGGTTGAATGTATAAAGTATTAGGTTAATAATGTGTCGGATATACATAAAGGGGTTGTTAGATAATTCTGTTTAATGTATATTGATTCTTTATTCAGTATACCAAATGAATGTTGAATGTACAAAGTATTAGATCATTAATATGTCAAATATATAAAGGGTTTATCACAGGATTTTAATTTTATGTCGGATATATAGAAGGGTTTTAGATAACTCCATTTAGTGTATGCTGATTCCTTATTCAGCATATCACGTGAAAGTTGATTGTATAAAGCATTAGATATTTAATATGTCAGATATATAAAGGGTTTTATTAGAAGATTTTATTTAGTGTGTTTTGCTCCTTTGTTCAGAATATCACAGGAATTATTTGTGAATATTGATAATAACTAAACAAGGGAGAGATAGAAAGCTTTATTTTATGGGGTTATTTTATGTATGTGTTTTGTAAATCATTCTAGGGAACCTTTATGTCATGTCTTAATTATGTTATAAATGCATAAGTCATTGTGGTTCAGGCCTTTGTCTTGAGGGACCATTATTATACTGTAAGAGTAGAGGTTAGGAGAATTAAAGTGCAAAGTGAATATTTTAAATGTATTAAATGCACATGGAGTGAGAAAGTGGAACGAACTATATGTGTTTATCAGGGATAAAGGACTCTCTAGATACATAATTTGTCCAGGAGGCTTAAGTGCACCTTTTACAGTATTCTGGTTTATCATTTATTATAATTGGATTATATTTATCATGTATATTAAAGTGTTTTCATTTCCTTGATCTGTGTTCATTCCAATCCACGGTCCTATGAGTTACCTCTAACTAGCTAAGCGAGTACAATTTCAGATTTATCCAATTCAAACAATTTAACCCCTCAAAAAGTTTACAGGTCGATATGAATTTGGATCTCTCCAGTCCCTGTCTCCCGCTTTCAAAAGAATGTGGAGCTTCGCAAGCTTCCAGTCAGTAAGAAACATATCTTGGTTCCAACATAAATTGTAAGTTCTGAGCAGCCGTTCCTGGTTTACAGGGTCGAGATACGTTACTGCCTCCGGGGGAATCTCATTCACTCCCGGGGCTTTCCTGACTTTGATCTTCCTCAAAGCACTGTTAAGTTCATCTCCAGTGGGTTGAACTTCCCAGTGTTTATACTTTAACATTTTACAATGATTATCAATTTGACAAACATTAAAAACAAATAAATAATAATAATAAGATAATACATGCATGCAATCTACGCCCCTGATACGGCTGTTCACAACTGCGCCTGATCTCTTCTTGAACTTGGGAATTCTCATTGGTCTCCAACGGTACCAACGTGGCCAACAGCAGTTCAGCTGTTTCTTCTAGAGTCAAGTCGGGCTTCCTAAGTGTCGTCGGAGTATTTAAGGCTCTAGTCTTTGCACTGGCCAGCTTATATACAAGTCCATACGGATCGGTTGACACATTTTTGCTTACGAAAGACTTCCAGCTTAATAGCTTAGCTTCAGCGATGACCTCTTTGTACCACAGTCTGGATTCTAGGTAATTTGCCCTATATATCTCCTTAACTCTACACTGACAGCATCTTTGAAACTTCCTCCTTAACCTATCCATGTTATTCTTTTTCTGTTCCAGATCCAGATTCCACCAGGGAACAGCGTTCTTCCTTGAGACCTTCCGTGCAATTCCATGCCTGCACGCTTCCTTGAAGCCTTCTTAGTATCGCTTAATACTATTTTCAGTCAAGTAAGTTATTAGTTCTCTGCATGATCATGCCATTCAATGCAGTAGTATCAATGTTACGTATGTCCATTCTTCCTCTTCCACGCACTGTTTCTTCTGAATAATATTGTATCTCATACGTAATCAACCTGTAGTCGATGAGACTATCTTGTTCATGGACTCTCCTGTTCTTAACATGCCTTGATAATACATCCGTTGCAAGAGTCACGTCAATAGTATTTCCATCCCCATGGGTTGGCGGCTGATCTTCATCCGTGATTACATCAAGATTGTGTCTCAAAATAAGTCTCTCAAGGTCTTCACCTCTTTCATCTGTAGCAGCATTGTTCCACATCGTGGACTTAGCATTGGCATCGGATCCTATGATGAAATGTTTTCCATGCACAGATTGGACTATTCTGTCCAGTTTATCAACATAATCATCAATGTTGTGCCAAACTGAAAGTAGGCTGAGACAAAGTGGATATCTCCAATCTTGGTCCTAAGCTGCTCCGTGGCAAAATGAGTATCTTTATACTGGAGCATCTCCACCGGAAGCAAGGTAGAATCAACGACAATGGCCGCCATTGGCCTCTCATTGTCATTCGCCTGATGCCCCACGACGTGTTTATTTAGTCCAAAACATATCACCTTGCCCCTAATAGAGTAAGGTTATTGGATCAGTAAGATGTCTATATTGTGTTTGTTTGTTAGTTGCCGAGCTTCAGAAGTGGCATCTTTACTGTTCTGTAAGTTCAACTGACCAATCTTGATGGTAGTGTTAGACATATCATTAGCGTTATTCAAAACAGCATGTTGCGAAGGACTATTCATGATCATATGTATTCGAGATTCTGTATTTCTCTAACTTAAACGTCGGACAGTTGGGATCACTAACAGAGTGATTTACTAACTTCCAAGCAAAGTGACAATTTGCACACTTGGGCTGTGCCTTCTTGTCCGGACAGTCCTCTCTTGTATGCCCTTCTCTGGCACAATGACTACATACCTCCTTTTCCGCATTACAAAACCTGGTCATATGGCCAAAGGCTTGACACCTGTAGCACCTATTTATAAGCACAAATCCAGCGAATTTGCATGATGCCCAGTTCAGGAACAGTCTGCCTTGCTGGGTAAGCCATTGATGCAGTCTTCCCGACACCTCAAGCACCCAATTAACCAGGTCAGCTCTCTTTGGACTTGTTAGAAACTTCCAAGCATGCTCTTTATCAAACTCTTCTCTAGTCATAACGTCCTTAACATTTTGCTCATAAATATCCTTACTTAGATCTTGCTCAGCATACTCCTTCGGAATATCGTACACAAGTACTAGCGGGAGTCTCTTTTTCAGCTTCCTTACATCTACTATTGGTTCCAACAACCTCTCAGCCTGTGTGGCTTGAGCTTCATCTCGAAGCTCCATAAATATGCCATTATTGCCAATTTTCGATAGCCTTTTGATCTGCAGGGCATGCGTGGTTGGATTAATCTTCTTTTTCAGAAGATCTCTGACTTCCTCGCTAGTCTTGGCCTCCCTCCCCTTTTGGGTATAACAGGATGGTCTTTTTGTTCGAGTTCCTCGAAATCGGAGAAGGGTCTGCACTTACTTTGTCACTGTTTGCTCTTGACTTAGCAGTTTCGGCATATGTCAGACTTATCACTGTTTTCATTTCTGCCTGCTGCTTAGTAAGAGTCTCTTGTACTTGCTTGGTAATGTTCTGGGCAATTTCTGTCCCTACTTGGACTTTGACTTCAATAAGCTGTCTGATGGTCTTTGACGGCTCTTGATAGGCTCCTTGAAGCAGAGCGTGTTTCTTTTTTAAAGCCAAGTAGGTCAGCTCTGCTTTCTGAGATAAATCAAACAGAATAGTCTCCTGTTTACTGGTAAGTGCTCACTTCTGCTTCGCCAAAGTTCCTGCAAAGGCCGTTAGCTGACTAAAAATTGTAATACTGCCTCTCCAGTTTTCCTCGAGGTCTTGCCCAGTTTCAGCCCCCAACTCAAGATCTTCTTCATCTGAGTTGGTCTCTACTTCTAAGCCTTCTGCAATGGTCTGGACTTGGCCTCCCCTAATTCTCTTCGATTGCCTTGTAACAGGAATTTTCACTGCTTTGGCTAGGTCTTGTTCGGGAACTGGCAATGTATTGCTCATGACTGGTTTTGTACTGTTTGGCGGAGATTAAGAAATTCTCGATGACGGCGAGAAAATCAAAGCCCGGTCATCAACTGGCATCTTCTATGTCTTGATTGGTATCTTAAGCAATTTGTGTTATGGATTGAGAACCTCTGTCGCTTCTACGTCTTCCTTCAAATCCTGCCCCTTAGCCGTACCCAGGATTTTTATTGCCCCTTGCGGGGTGACCTGGGCTTCGTTGCCGGCCGCGACAGTGTGGGCGTGGGGCGCCACAGAGGGCCATAGAGGGGGTGCCGCGGAGGGTGGAGGACCCTGGTGGGGCTCTTCCTAAGGAGACCCAATCACAAAGAAAACCCACTATAGTCTTTAGTGTCAGTATCTTCACCTTTAATTTAATTCAGTTCGCTTCTCACTATCTGCTTTATTCGCTTTAATTACTGAACACTTTCACTTTTCTCTTGTGGCCCGCGGCCAATAAGGAGGACCTGGGACCAACCTCTCTTTAAACCACGTCCTGTCGCTGAAGCTGGATTTTGCGACATAATTCCTGTACACATCCTCGTTGGTGGCCATCTTCAAGTTAACGTGCTTTCGCACGTTCTGCAGGCTCATGCCGTACACCGCATTGTTAATCAACTTGTACAGTTTAATCTCGAACTTGACGGTAGTCTGTTGGCGAAGTCGGGTGTTCAAATCCACATACGGCTTGATCCTTGTTGCCTGCTTAAAGCGGAGAATCCTATGGATGTGGCGAAGGCGAAGTCCACTCTCCAAGGCTTGTTGTAGCGATCGGAGATGAACAACGTTCTCCTCCTTATCCATCAACGTCACCATCAGTTTAGACGACCGTCCCACGTTGAAGTCATTGCGATCGTCTTCTGGGTAGAGCAGTTGGTCAATCAGTGGCTTTCCGACGTCGGGGCAGAATGGTAGGTCTTGATGTCAATCTTGAAGTTCGAAGTCTCACGGATATTCAAGGTTGACCTCTAGGACTCATCCGTAGTCACCGTCAATTACATATTGACGTAATCCATCCGTAGTTTGTTACATCCACCGCATCAATCTCCTCGCGTGACAGCCATTCGCAATCTCCATACGGGAGTGGTTCAGACGTCGCCCAATCGTAGAGGTAATTGGTATCGTAGTACATGATGTACATGACGTAATCTGATTCACACGCACAGGAAAGTTGAGATCAGTAAAGTTCAAGTTAAAACACGTCCGCACTTCTTTCGTGAAAACAACTGCGAGAAGTTGACGACGGTATGGATTGTTCACGAAACTGTCGAGAACCGCATACTCAAAATATCTATCATCCGCAGCGTTCATTACGTTGATAACGGCATTCTTATTCCTAATGTCTTTCGGAAGGCGGATGTATGCGTTTGCACTGATGGGACAGTAACAATGTATCCGAACCTCCATATCTAACAGTCTCGCAAAATTCCAGCCGGATCCCTTCAACTCACACGCCTCCTTCTCATCGACCAGCTTCTGGAAGAGGGCTGCACAGAATTTTTCCAGGTCTGACGAACTTAGGACACTCTTGATCTTCGTCTTGAACGCTCGAAGAAAGGTCTCTCTGTGAACGTTAGTAAACCCACAGTCCATCCAGAGAATAACTTTAATAGCTCTCGTGTGCCTCAAAATGCGTTACAGGAGTGTTACTAGCTCGTCGAACACAGTGAGTAAGAAGTCCGGGATCGTGACGGTTTCAGGCGCTTACTTACACAATCTGAACGTTTTCAGACGGCCGCTAAACGCTGTCTCCCATTCCACGAACACACTGGTCGACATGTCTCCCGCTAGCTCGTCCTCCGTCTCCATTTATCGGACTGTTCGGTTGGTTGTTGAACGTTGGGGTAGTGCTTGTCATCGACGAGGTGTTCGTCGTTGTCATCGTCGTGGTAGGACTGCTCTCCCCGTGACAGCATCAGATGTTGGTTCAGATCCTCCACCCTGACCGCTCGCAGGTAGTGGTGGAGGGGGTGATGGTGGATTGCCGGCCGTTCTCCCGACAAATGGGAAGGACATGTGTTGACCATGTCTGAAGAACAGGTGACGCTCCAGGTCCCGAAGTCGATCGGACTGCTCTGAGCAACCTTTACACTTGCATCCTGGAACAGAGCGCATCACATCTTATAGCTTTGATGTCTGAAGCAATACTGAGATCATTTATGACAGAATCGAATGATATGTATATATTTAGTAAAGCACACACTGTCTACCCATTTTACCACAACATAATTCAAGTAAATTGAATTTTATTATTGAATGAATTTTATTCGCAAACAATAATTGTGAACCTTTCTGACAAGGATTACTTTCAAAATCAGTTAGTTTTACAAACCTAAAATTAGCTTGTAAATACAAAATTGAAGTCTCAGTTTATTGTAAATGGATTAGATTGAATCTGTATTTAATTGTTTATACCAGCTCTTTCTGTCATGAAAGAAAATTGTAACACATTGACAAAGAAACTTTTGTTGTAAAAAGAAAAACCGTAAGATAATTAATGCAACTTTGAGATGATATTGATGAGATAGTTTTATATTATTACTGTTATTTCTTCCCTCCCAAGGGTACTGGATTTTTGGCTTCCTGCAGTAACCACCACTCCTCGACATTATTCTCAACCCTCGTGTCGCAGGTCGGAGCTGGCGTTGGATCTGTTTCATTGAACTTTAGCTCCGCGGCAAGTAGATCTACAAATATACAGACAAAATGATAAATACCGATAATGATTTTATTTTTATTTTTTATTTTAATACTTGTCAAGAGACATTACTTTTCATTATATGTGCAGCCGGATGGTGTTATTCATAAATAACTGAAAAAGAGAAGTGATGTAAATTACAGTTGTTATTTACTGTTACTTTCAAACAAGTCACAATAATACAAGTTATCTGTAAAGACGAGTGATGAAACTTGTTGTTATCATAAATTATATTGATATTATGTATTAATATATGATAAGTATGCGATGTTATTTATTGATAAATTGAAAAAGTAACTATAATACAGGTTATCTTGTTAGTACATGATAGTAATATTCATTAAATATGTATAATTATAATCATAAACATACCGACAAGGATGTTGAAGTTGTCTTCCCGAAGCGCCATCACGTGCGCTATGCGCCATCCATGCTGAGTCTAAAGGTGGATGGTGAGATTACTCCAAGACATCGGATTGAATCCCAAACACATGGGACTTGACTCAAAGTCCTCATCCCCCTTCTTCTCTTCCTCCTTCGTCAGGTCTATCACGGGTATTTCCATCTCGGACTTTCATGGAGACAGACCGTTGGACGAAGCAAACAAAAAATACATTCGATTAATGATGAATAACTGTGAGGTAAGTAACAATAAGAAGAGAAGGAAGTAGAGAACGAAGTGAGAACGAAGTAGAGGGTTAATACGACAGATGAGAAGGAAAGCACAGAGGCGGAGAAAGAAAAAACACAGATACTTGGAAGTTACAGCAGAGAAGTTACAATCACAAACACATTTCCATTACTTTTATTTATCAACAGATTTTTTCATTCACTTTGATTTTTAGTTTTAAACTAAAATCACATTAAAAAGTTAATTCAATATGTTTTTAAATTTATGGTGATTTAATTTATGATCTTAACAAAGAATGTTTGTAACAAAATGACGTTGTTTTCCTCCAAATTTCCCATCGTAACCTTACTGTCAAGTAGATTGAATATGATAGTTGATAATAATACAGACTACTGTAATACACACCTGAGACTAGGTGTGTTGACACTGGTTGGTGCTGATTTGGAAGGAATCCAGTGGTTGGCATTGCAAGGTCCTCCTGGCAAATGCAATGAACAGTCATCGTGTGCCTGCGCCAATGGTCACGTCTGGTGAACATTTTGTCGCATAACTGACACATGAATCTCTATCCGCTGTGATGACTCGCCATGTGTTGCTGCCAGTGGTTGCGACTCCTGAATTATTTTTTTGCATGGAACGCAGATGAACGTCATGATCTGGAATATACACACTGACAGTTAGAAAACAATACTAGGTGTACGCTCATTTCTCGCGTATAAGGATAATCGAAACACATGATCAAACCTAAATCGACTCTCATAAAAATTTCAATATCTGATTTGAGTAACATCATCAGAATACATTCCGGTATCATTTAACTGCCACCAGAATCTGAGTTTTACGTCTATAGTCATATCACTTCTCCCAAAAAAAACACACTTATTGCGGTAGCTCAGTGAGTATCGCACTGGCTCTCAGAGCGAAAGGTCGCAGTTTCGGATCCCGTCACTAACCTAACATTTTATCCGTAGAAAAATTTTCATACATTTATCACTTGTTTTTATCAAAGGAAATGTTGCATACATCCGTACATTTATTTATTTTTTAAATAAATTGTAGGTTCAGGGTATGGTTTGTTGTTAGGATTGGCATGGGTGCGTTATTGTAGTGCAAGCAGAGTATTTTGGGCTAGGCAGTGTGATTAATTTGACTTTTAAGAGAGCAGCGAGTTTCCTAACTGAACTAATGTTACAATTTCCATAGGCCTAGTCAAAATATCCTGAAGGATGAAGGATTAACAATAAGTCGTCAGGTCTAGTTATTTAGATAAAAAAATGAGATTTTAATATATGTTTCAAAAGCCTAGGCTATCATGGAATTAAATGCTATAAACATGGGTTGGTCCAAGATCGTATATGAAACTTCTAAAATGGCAAGTAGCCTAAGTCCATAGGCCTACATTTCATAGCCATAGGTCCAAGTTTATGATGAAAACAGCTCACTGTAATCCAAATGTAGGATATGTCAAATCATTTCAGATAACCTGTAAAAAAGGCTTAGTTTGGTTAGAATAGTTTAAAGCTTTTGTTTTGTTTTGCTACAACATTCCTGGTAATGTGTTTAAAGTATTTTACAACAGTTGTATTACTAGTTTAATTTCGGCTTACTCTTACTGTAATCCAACCCAAGGCTATGTCAAATCATTCAAGATAACCTTCCGAAAATGGCTGTTTGGTTAGACTACTCTATAGCTTTTATTGTGGTTAGCTACAACATTACTGGTAATGTATTTTAGGTAATGTGGAACATTTTTACTATTAATTTGGTGAAAATATAACCTAGCAAATAATTGTCCTACAAAATAAGTTTAAGTTTGGTCGCTTACTGTGACTAACTTGATCAAAGCTTTCTAGACAAATTGAGACTTTGTAATTTTTACACATGACAATCACACTATTACCAATTGTCTAAGACGATATAATAAAACAAACTATTTTATAAGTTATGATAATATCTCAGTATCTGCAGTCATCTATTTTGAAAAGTTATTTAGAGTTATTCGATACGCGTCGTCTGCCACTGTTACGCGTCGCCACCGACGACTGGCGATATTTACACAGAGTAGGCATACTAAGGGAATATTAATTGTATGGATATTTGTTTAATAACGTACACTTAATAATTTTATAAAATAAGAAATATGCTCACAACTTAAAACTAAACTTCGATTTATCTCTTTTGTGTGTTTTGTGAAAAACATTTTATTATCCAGTATAACAAAGTATACTCTAGTAAACTATTGTTACTCTGTTGTTGAAACATTGACGTTGGCTAAATTTTAACGATTCAAGTACCACTAAAATGGCTTCCAATGTTATTCTTATGGAGACAAAAATAAATTTGGTTTTAAGATAATTTTATTAATACTGAACGTAATTATCTGAATAACGAACTCGACCGAGATTTTTTACTGTTAAGTTTATCTGGAAAATTTGAGGTTTAACTGTGGAGACGTTCTCGAGTTATTTTGGTCACGGACACGCCTGTTGAGTTGATTCTTTTACCAGTCTAAGCAGTAAAGTTATGTAAAAGGATAAAATTCACTTCGTTCGATTATCCAATTAGAATCAAAAGATAAAATACCCCCGTCGCAGCAAACCTGAGCACTCAGCGAATTTCCAATGCATAATATATGTCTTAACACGTTGAGTGCGGCGGGCTCGGATGCGAGCCCCGCGCTACTGGCACGCGCGACGGCGGGCTCGGATGCGAGCCCAAAACAAACTTGAAATGCATTTGGCCAGTGTGAGCTCAGCTCTTGACGGGGAACGTTATATCGTTGCCAGCGTGTAGGTTAGAATGCAAGCTTTAATTTGGTGTAGGTTGGTACTAAAATTTCCCGTAAAATCCCGTCTGGCACCACATTTTGTCCCAGTTCGGAGGATTTTCTCCCTCCGAGTGAAAATACAAAGGGACTAGCTACGGATCCAGGCAGTGCTGCTATCTGTGGGTGTTTCAGTGAACTACTTCCACTCTCGGGGTAACGCAGCACCATCACCGCCGCTTTTTTGCGATTTGTCAGACCGAAATATTTGACTGTCAATTGCGTTCACTGATTCGCTGGCGGGGCGGGGCTGCGCCGCACTTTGCGAACACCCGCCAATGGGTTGCCCGCAGTCAACGTGTTAATACCATATAAAGCCGCATACCAAGTTTCATAAAAATATATTCAAATATAAGTGATATATACAATTTTAATTATTCTCCATAAGAATAACATGGTAGCTGAGTAAGCAGGTTTGCTGCAACAAGGAACCAAAAAAATCGGGTTTTTATGCAATTATCAATATAAGTCAACAAGGTGAAGCCACATACCAAGTTTTATTAGTGCATGTTCATAATTAAGGGAGTCATTACATTTTACTTATTCTCCATAAGAATAACATTGGGGCCGAGTATACAGGTTAGCTGCTACGGGGATGATCAACAACAAAAATTTGTTGTGCAAATATCAATATACCAGTACTACGAGACGCCACATGCCAAGTTTCGTCAATATATATTCATTAATAATGGAGATATCAAATTTTATTTATCCTCCATAAGGATAACATTGGACAACGTACTGTGTTTAGCACTTTGTACATCTCTGTAACGGTTGGACGTAGAATCACAATTTAAACACCAAAATGATTATTTTGTGGAGCTGAGTTGATTGGTAAAAGCAAATGTGAAGTTTACATTAAAATTAACTTAGGAAAAGCCAAAAACCTTTTTCCCATAAGATTAACATGGGAGATTTTATGAGCAGGTTTTTTTATTTTCTCCGCAACCACTTGACCTAGGTTAATAATTAAAAAAACATATTACTTGTTTTTTTAAGCTCTATAACATGGTTCAAACCAAAATTAAGTGTTTTAAAAGTTTTAGGGTAAAAAATGCAAAAATTTATTTTTGGAAAATTTAAAAACCCCATAAACCCCCCTTCCCATAGTCCGATTTTTATGGTTTTCGAACTTAAAGTCATAAATGCCATTTTACACATTTGAGCCAAATTCCGTCGAAATCGGACGTTTTTTACTCAAGTTTTTGCATTCACGGACACATATACAGGGTGTCACAAAAATCCGGAACTGGCTATACATAACCATATTCTACATACAAAAATAAATCGAAAATGTCCAATAAATTTTTTTCGATTACAACTTAGTTTAGCCGCTATCCGCCATTTTGTTTTTTTCACTTAAACATTTCTATTTCCGTAATGGATTAATGTATCAAGTAAAAATTTGGTATGGAGCTTTACAGGATAAATGTCTAAATCCACAAAAAAAATTATTTTTTCCGACGTTTATTTTCAAAATGGCGGCCACTTTAAATGTTTAAAGTCAAATTCCATGAAAACTAGCAACTGAAACAAAATTTTACAAGATATACAATTTAAAGCACTTTGTAATCCAAATCTAATGACATTTTTACTGTAAAAATCGGTTAATAAATAAAAAAGTTATGGCAATTTTTTATAATAAATTTCAAAATGGCGGCCATATAACATTTTCAAAGTCAAATTCCCTAGTGCATTTGACCAAGTCCTTTAAATTTTATGTCTTGTAAAATTTTGTTGTAGTTGCTAGATTTCCAGGAATTTGACTTTGAAATTTGTATATGGCCGCCATTTTGAAATTTATTATAACAAAATTACCATAACTTTTTTATTTATTAACAGATTTTTACAGTAAAAATGTCATTAGATTTGGATTACAAAGTGCTTTAAATTGTATATCTTGTAAAATTTTGTTCAGTTGCTAGTTTTCATGGAATTTGACTTTAAAAATTTAAAGTGGCCGCCATTTTGAAAATAAATGTCGGAAAAAAAATTTTTTTTTGTGGATTTAGAAATTTATATTTTAAATCTCCATACCAAATTTTTACTTGATACATTAATCCATTACGGAAATAGAAATGTTTAAGTGAAAAAAACAAAATGGCGGATAGCGGCTAAACGAAGTTGAAATCGAAAAAAAATTACTGAACATTTTCGATTTATTTTTGTATGTAGAATATGGTTATGTATAGCCACTTCCGGATTTTTGTGACACCCTGTATATATATATATATATAAATTTGAACGAATAGTGTTTTAGTCATCTGGGGACCTAAAAAAAAATTGTCACGGTTTCGGGCTTAAGTCTTACCATGAGACTTACGGTTCCGCTATAGGGAAGAAGCTATTACCGTAGGTGGCATGGTAAGACTTAAGCCCGAGACCATGATAACTTTTTGTTTTGAGGTCCCCAGATGCAAAAAACACTATTCGTTCAAATTTATATATATATATATATATATATATATATATATATATATGTGTGTGTGTGTGTGTGTGTGTGTCCGTTACCGCGATAACTTTTGAAAGAAGCGCCCAATTTTTATGAAATTTGGCAGAAATGTGGAGAGTAACGTTTATGACTTTAGTTCGAAAACCAGATCGATCGGTCTATGGGAAGGGGGTCTTATGGGGGTTAAAATTTTTCCAAAAATCAGTTTTTTGAACTTTTTACCCTAACATTTTGGTTTGGTTTGGGTTTTGGATTTTGGTTATAGCCATTTTGTAGACCTTAAAAAAAACAATTTAGTATTTTGAATTATTAAGCTAGGTTTAGTGGTTGTGGAGAAAAGTCAAAAAATATGTCCATAAAATTTCCCATGTTAATCTTATGAGAATACGGTTTTTAGATTTTCCTCAGATAATTTCACTAAAAACTCCACATTTCTTTCTACCAATCAGTTTAGCTCTACAAAACAATCATTTTGTCGTTTTAATTGTTGTTTTACGTCCAATCGTTGCAGCGATATTCAAAGTGCTAAACACAGTACGTTGTCCAATGTTATCCTTATGTTATATTTAATAAAATGTTATATTTCGATTATTTATGTATGTATATTGATGAAACTTGGTATGTGGCTTTAGTTGTGGTATATTGATAATAGTACAAAAAAAGTTCTTTGTTGTTTTTCCCGGTAGCAGCAAACCTGCATACTCGGCCCTCATGTTATTCATATGGAGAATAAGTAAAGTTTTATATCTCCCTTAGTTATGAACTTAAATTAATAAAACTTGGTATGTAGCTTCACCTGGTTGAGTTATATTGATAATTGCAAAAAAAATCCTAACTTATCTTCCTTGTTGCAGCAAACCTGCGTACTCATTTATAATGTTATTTTTATAGAGAATAAATATAATGCTATATATAACTTATTAATGAATGAATGTTTGTGAAACTTGGTAAGTGGCTTTAGGTAGTAGTGATACCCATATATTTGCATTGGAAATTCGCTGAGTACGCAGGTTTGCTGCAAAGGGGGTATTTTTTTATATTTTTTTTATTTTTATGGATTTTTACAACCTACTTTCATCCCCACCTTATTTTATTATTTATTTTTATTTGGCATTGTTCCAATCTACCCCCACCCCACCTAGGGTTAACAAAATTAAAAATTGGAATTTTGTTTGGGCGGGGAGCAAAATGAAAAATGGGGGGAGCAAAATATAAAATGGGGGGCTCAAACGTCCCTAACCCCCACCTATGGTTAATCACAAAAGGTTAAGTTAATTAGTAAACTAATTTGTAATATATGTAACATAACAGGGAAACAGATATAATGTTAGTGTAATGGTTTTTAAAGTTATTTGTAACCATAATCTCCAATAATCAGGAATATCAATAAATTTTATTGATTTCCCGAAATAATACAATAATATAATAGTTATATCTTCGTACCTTTAAATAACGACAGCAACTACTCTTCAATCGAAACAGACTTAAACTGAGAGTACAGCAGAACAACTTAACTCAGGAGCTAGAATAAACTGATATGGAAGAATCTCGATGCGTGGTGGTATGAGAAGATGGGAGTGACACGCGTGCTCAGGTCGGCGAGACGTCCTGGAAGTGACGCATGCATTCGGGTCAGCGAAACTTCCTGGAACTGTAATGTTGACACGTGGGATGATGAGCTGTGGTGTCTCAAGGTTACGGTGGGAGACTGGTGGATTGGGTTCCCTCATAGCAAACCGACCCAATGAGTCAGTTGGCCACTTCAGGGAAGGTTGGGGGAGTGGGCTCCATCATAGTAAACCGACGTAATAGGACGTATGGCCACTTCAGGGAAGGTCAGTGTTTCGCTCATTGACATCTACACTTAGAAGAATCGAAGGAAATCCCCTTAGTTGGGAAGATTCTCTTCTGCCCCTAACTTGAAATGCTCAGGTGGTCCTGATAAGAACAGTTGTTGTAGTCCAACTGGAGATTAATCCAGTTGCAATTCGGGTGAAGGAACAGGCTCAACTTCAATATTTGTCACGTAGTACCATTCCAGAATTAACCTTTTAAGCCGGCAATTAAATTAAAAAAGATCTGCATCATTTATAATGTCATTATCCTGATGCATTTATACATTAGGATTATTTCTACTTTTTGCCTTGAGTTTGATGTAGATTTTCCCCCTGTTGATTCATTTCTTGGAGAATATTGATTAGATGGAGAAGATCTTCATTGTCTTAGATTTTTCTTGTAAAAAATAATTATGCTATCTCGGAGCTTCGGACATTTGTTTCCATGATGCTGGGAAGTGGTCGACTTGTCACAGTAAATACGAGAACAAGAATAAGCTGTTATGGCAGAATGTTAATGGAGTGATGGTGGGAGAAGGTGGTGGGAGAATGTGGGGGGAGAATGTGGTGGGGGAAGGTGTTGGATGGAGTTACGTAATCAAAATATTAAGAAAAATAATGAAAATAATGAAAAATAACGAAAACAAATTCGGAGGAGGAGGGGCAAAAATATAAAATCGGAGTGGGCAGAAATATAAAATGGGTGGGGCAAATATATAAAATTGGGTGGGGGCAAAAATATAAAATGGGGGACAAAAATATAAAATCGGGCGGGGAGGTTTTGCGCATAGTTCCCCTTATCCCCCTACTTATAAAATACATCAAAACAAGTTATGCATATACTTTTAATTTAGGTTTTGTTCTCTAATTTGTAATATTAACATATTTTAAATTATATCAAAACTTATATAATCTCAAGGTTAAAATACATTTAGGACAATTAAATTATTCAAGAAAACAGTTTGATTTATTTTCGATGAATTGTGGTAAAATACCGATAGATGATTACAAAGTGGAACAGACGATATCGGGTCATTTTTGACGGGCAGTGGTGGGCGATTCGCTGACGCAGCGGTTTGTATTCTATTCGGATCTTTATATTTTGTCTCACGTCCCCTTTAGAAAACATAATAATTTCACCTCGTGTTATCCATTTATTAAAAATGTTGTATTAAGAATGCATTCAGGTATCACAAAACCCCAGAAAGCTTTGGCTTCTGTAAAAAAATGTTATACTTTTTATTGCGTTCTTGAAAGATTCTCTACTTAATAACATTTGTTATAAATGCAATTAATTAACATAAATAGTATACATATATTGTAAACATAATTAACAGAAACCGTCTGTTGGCTTGAATTCCACTTTCAAATTACGTCTTGGCAATCTTGACGTTCCCCGACGCGACGTCTCGACGTCAATATTCATAAAGACCAAGCCAACTATGAATGTGATTAATTTATTTTACATACAGTATATTCCAAAAATATGGTCATACTTGCCATTTGACTGGTCCATTTAGCAAATTTAAATCACTGACATAATAGTCCCGATTCATCATAAAACCAACGATATGTAACAAATTCTTAAACTCTGGATACACAGTTTTTATGAGTTTTAATATAATTGAGGGAATTGATTTTTCCTTAACAAAACGATTAAACACGATTTATGATTAAACACGAATATCGTTCTAAAATGAATCTCTCTGTAGTAACAGAGTCATTGATTACCGCTTTGTCTAATTGCCTGTTGCAAACGCGCTCGCAGGCGCGCACGCTCCAACACACATACCGACATGTTGCACGTTCGAAGGATATCTTGTGTTCTAGGAAATATTGATAACTAAGCGTATAACACCTGGGATAGGCTTTAGAATGAAGTTAATTTAATCAAAACAAGTTTAAATTTTATTATTATTTTGTTGATAACTGAATGCCATAAGGTAATTTACTCTAACTTGTTTACCATAAGGCTTAACATTATGACATCATGGCAAGATGAAATGCAACGACCAGAACCACCGAATCGATGAATAGTATTCATATATTATATATAATTACAACTACAATTTTTAAATTAAAAACAGAGTAAACAAGTCAAAAGACACCAACACAAATAAGTTAGCTGGAATTAATTCACGTTAAAACGGTTCGAAACTGTTTATATAGATTAAATATATTTTTTACTTACTAATCAATAACAAACAACCAAAGTAAAACAATTGAAAAACAGTATGCCACAAACCACAGCTTTGTTGGTTATCATACAATTATCGTATAGCAATAATGTGTATGAGCCAAGTATGACAAATAAAACCATTCCAAAGTTCTTACAATAAGATCCTTCTAAAATTGCGATAGGCCTAAGTGCTAAAAGGTAACAAAAAATACACTAACCAATTCACCAATGTGCAATTTGTAGACAGTAATTTAAAAAGCTTAAAGTTACTGTAAGAATTGGAGACAAATAACTGGTAATATTGTGTAAAACGGGTAAACTAATGACAATGATTTCAGTGAAACTAGCTATCACTATTCTTAAGATATTGCATTGTGAAGTTTTCATGAATTTTATTACAGATAAAGACACATTTAACTTAAGCAACAAAATCCATCAGTAAAAGAGTAGCTTCTAAATTCAGACTACTGCTAACCCAACAGCAGAAAATATGATCTCCTTATAAGTATCGGTATTTTCAGAGCTGCATATAACTAAGTTTTCGTAACAGTCCAGCTCTTTCTATACCAAAGGGATTTTATACGGGTTGTCATGTCCAGTGAACCAGTAATTTAACCTCACTGAAACTGGATTTGTATTTGTAATCCTAGTAAATTAAAGAACATGAATAAAACGTCCCAGCCAAGCAGTGTGGGCTCAAGTTGGATTACATGATTTAAGTCGGGGCGTTTCTCAAAACAAAGTACCAAAACCTTCTGGATGAATTCTTCATAATATAAAAAAATACAACGATTTTTGGTTTCTGTTAAGTAACTAAACCAGAAATTCTCATTAGATAAAATTAACAGTTTTATTTGCTGAAATTATTACAAATATTGTTACTTAATAGACTCTTCAGGTCTCATATGTTATGTTCAGGTCTGGTTTGTCGGATTGAAGTGTAATACAATGATGTCGCAGGTAAATAATGATTTGAATTCCTCCTAATTCATTATAAATATGTCAATAAACGTAACGCACAGCGTGTGAACTATGTTGCTATGATGCGGATCACAGAGAAGGGTTTTCTGCTGAATGTGGTAATTAATATTTGCATCACAAGATAAACCGTTGTTACCAGCTCATTCATTGGGTCTAGGTATGCGGAATGATTAAGGGGAAACACGCTAGGGTGATATATGTAGTCAATAGTTTTCCTTATCCTTTGCCTTAAAACGTTATCTTAGGTTATACAATTTAGATAACATACTATATTTGGTAATTTTTTTTCGGAATTGCAATTCAAAGAAAATTTATACTTGAGCTACTAATTTAGATTGCTTTCTTGAGTTGAACAGTTTTTAAACGTATGATTGACATACCTTTATCTAAACTAATATGTTTTACTGTTTCACCAAAAGTTTTTAGCAAATTGCGTTTAAATAATGATTAGCGCTGTAAAAAACAGTGTATCTTGTATTGGATTTTCTTTCACGTTGGGCAGTTTTTAAAATCTTTGTACAAAGTCAGCTTACAACATTTCTTTAACGTTTAATTGCAAATAAAATTGATTAAAGTGACAAATATTGCTATTTATTTTTTATTAGATAACATACAGTAGTACAGAGTCAAATAATATGATAATTTACATTTTATCTGGTTTTAGTAACTTTAAGTTATAGTTTAGTAAAACACACATCAATTTAATAAAAACTTTAAATTCAATACCAAATTAGCCTTAACTAAGTATAATCCAAGTTACAAGCTGTATTTAAAGTATTTACTAATAAATTATGTAATTATTACAGCACAAACCCACAGATGGTAAACGGAGGGAGATATAACTGTTTGTATGACATTTGTTATATTTGTTGACCTAGGCAATACTTTTCGAAATGTTTTCAAGAGAGTTCGATAACACTCCATGTATAAACTTACAAAATTTAACGATCACGTTTTAAATACATGTAGAGGGGAATTTCAAAATCCATACACTGTGCCAATATGTAGTCTCAGATGGTAGCGACTACTTTCCCATGTAAAGAGCTAAATGATCAATACAATTGTCGTGCTTTCAATACATTTTTAAAATATACCAAACGTATGATGGTTCGATTCGTGACAAGTTGTTTCAAGCAATACAAGAGCATAGCGCAGCAATTGTGGGAGATGTCACGTCCAGCGTGCCGATCACAGTTGGCAATCACATCCAAGTTGTCGGTCAACTTTACATAATCCGAAACACAGCATTGCCAATAATTTTTTTCCGTCAAGTTAACTGTATTTTTTTATGATTTATTTTTAGATAGGCCTGCAGCTAAATCAAAAATATAATTCTCTTTAGGTTTATTAAAATCTTAAATGGGGGTCATATTAAAACAAAAGAACCATTCAACTGTGTATTCAACTCTTATTAAATAATCCTTAAATATATATATTTACATATATATATACATTTTATTTACACACACACATATATATATACAAAAAAATATATATATATATGTATATATATATATATATGTGTGTGTGTGTGTGTGTGTGTGTGTGTGTGTGTAAATAAAATCACACGTTATAAAATAATTACGACGTTTTCTTTTGTATTGCAAATCCGAGTTTTAACAAAATTTTTTTGTTTGCAGTTTTATATAAAATTAAACTTTAGAATTACCATAACAGCTAAATTTGTGATAAATATCAAAGTTAGAATAACGCAGTTGTAAGTTGTAACGTTTGGCTGTATATTGAAATATCAACATAATATTTGACGTGTAGTTACAAACAAATACTTCTATCAAATTTTAACGACGTGCCTTGCTTGAAATTGTATTTACTAATATATAACAAGTACTTCTCTATTACAAAACATAATTTAATTATAGAAAATACATACAATTAAAATATGTATTTGACTAGTATGCATATGCCGCTTGATGGTACTCAATTGTTTTGACGAATTACCGGTATTTGAAGTCACTCTAATGCCCTTAAATATAGATTCTTCACTATTAGTTTTGAAAACCTTATTCAGTAATTTAATTTGCGGAAGTTTGATTATACTAAATGCTAAAGTGTTTTTATTTGCATTAAATTTCCTTTTAGAAGTTTGTTTATGCGCCTTGAGTTTTAATTAAAATTAGCTGAACGCCCAACACTTGACAAAGTTCCCAGTTTCGAAAACCCTTTTCATAAAAGCTAAATCATTCCATTGACTTGATGAGGAATATAGAAGTTCCACGAGAAGTATGCAAAACTCCAAACAGAAATACACTAAATACAACACAAGCCAGCGTCTACACTATAAACTTCCAGTGAGTTAGTTATTCGTTATAATGTTTTAAACGAGGTAATATCTTAAAACAGAGAAACACTATTGATATTAAATAAATATAGCCCGTTCCACTAGTACTTTCCCAGTATGTAAATAGCAATATGATAATTGAGTCACATGGTGGGATGTGAAGGGTTCCAGATTCTATGATTTTAAAATAAGCTGCAAATATATTGAATTTCTCTAATATTAAGCATTTATAAACAAGTTTGAAAACAATTTGTATGATCAATTTAAAATATTCAATAAAACACAAACTATTGTTTAAACTTCTAAAACATGATCAAGCCCCTTATCATAAAGAGAATGTTTAAATTATTGTGGTTTGATACATAAAACATATATTCAGTTATATATTCATATATTCACATACATAAAACACATAATCAGTACCAAAATGAATTTTAAATAGTTAATTTTGAGGGTAACAAATATCAAAGGATCTATGATATCACATTCTTTTTAAGAGTGTTGAATCTTTTGAGTTCTTCCACCTACCAAAATCGTGAGGCTATAATAATCCAGGTTAGGGCGTGTTACTCCCTGGTACTCCCTGGTCGCCTTCGGGCGAAGACAAGCTGTTAACATAACTGAGACTGAATATATTGCGGAAATAACCGTCCTTTACCTAAAACTGTTTATTTAATGTTATATTAGTATTTTATAAGGGAAAATAAGGTATATGCTTATAGCGGCATAAATTTAAATCGTGTTACATATCTAGTACTTGACCCAGAAAATACTGCGAACAGTGAAATAAAACAGTGACGATCAGTATGTCATTGTTACGATCTCCATGACCCTGGTATTTACGTCACAGCAACGATTCATTTATCTGCAGGAAGCACTGAGAGTAACGGGATTTCAGGAAATGTTTTTCTCTTTTCTGACTCGCACACTTCACTGACCGCTCGCTCACTCGTCAGAAATAACCCGATATCAAAACCCTTTGCTGAATATTTTCGTTCCAAACATTACGTATCTAACACACCTTTCTCAATATAATTACTTCTATCATCCTCAAATTTTGTTAAAATATCATGCCATGGTAAACTTCAAACATTCAAATCGAGTAACGATTTAAAATGGGATTGGATTTTACTGGAATTGTCCTGACCGTCGGTCGCGGATTTCAAGGCGTTACTGCACACGATATTTTTACCTGACATTATTATTCTCGAAATGGAAAATCAACTGAAAACCCATCTTAACATTCTCATAATATTTAACAATCTCATCAATAATAACACAGCTACCAACCACTCAAGCATTGTTCTGACAAAATAATTTCTGGTGGGTAGTGAACAGGTAATAACAAATAAAATAAATATAATAGTTTGGTCAGTCATAATAGTTAATTAAAAAAATAAATTGGGTTATTAAATTGTGATAGCAATTTAAGAAGAACGCTTATGTTTGCTTTGTTACCAATGTTCCTTTTAACTGTTGTCTAATGGACGAAACGTAACGAATATTTTCATGGGAAATAATAATAGCATCCATAAAAATGGGAAAATACGTATTTTGTATAGAAGGGAGTTTCACCCATTGAAAATAGATTATTCCCGTCCAGAATTCACTTTTATTTTGAATAAAATGACCCTACAGCAGAAGGCGGGTTCCCGAGCAGGGAGTTGCGGCACTAACACACCAATACACGCAACTGGTGATTGATTGACCTTACGATCGAATCCTGGACCTCGCAGACGATAGCTGAAGGCGGGTTCCCGAGCAGGGAGTTGCGTCAATAACACATAATTACAAGCGATTAGTGATTGATTGACCTTACGATCGAATCCTGGACCTCGCAGACGATAGCTGAAGGCGGGTTCCCGAGCAGGGAGTTGCGGCAGTAACACACCGATACACGCAACTGGTGATTGATTGACCTTACGATCGAATCCTGGACCTCGCAGACTATAGCTGAAGGCGGGTTCCCGAGCAGGGAGTTGCGGTAGTAACACACCGATACACGCAACTGGTGATTGATTGACCTTACGATCGAATCCTGGACCTCGCAGACGATAGTTGAAGGCGGGTTCCCGAGCAGAGAGTTGCGTCACTAACACATCAATACAAGCGATCAGTGATTGACCTTACGATCGAACCCTCGACCTCACAGATGACAGTTCTAAGATCTAACCACTACATCAGATATAATCTAACTATTCCAAGTCATTAAAATTTTGTTTCGCATTGACTTGACCATCAGTGAATTACATAAGTAGATTACTTTGGTAACAATACAACTGCCAAGTGTTCATATATTGCAAGATTGTATTCATTTCAATAAAAATACCTGTGTTGTGTGTTTAGCGTAAATATATTTATATACTTTTCTTTTTCAGTGCGTATCTACCAGAGCGGTTGCCCTAAATGGTGTTCACGATTTTATACTTATATATTACGGAATTAATATGTCTTAAGACTATTTAAATTGGGACAGTTGGAATTAAACATTCTGAATTGTTGTTTAGATTGGAATTATTTATCATACAAATAGAAACCATCACAATCATAGAAAACTAGAAGTGAAATCTAAAATATATGGTAACATAAATGTTCAGTGAGCTCACTCCTTGTGACGCTAGCAAGCTTGCAAGCTTGCAATCAGAGTCTTGCCAGACTTTTACAAAAATGTTTTTGTCGATCGATTCAAAAGATGCAGTGGTAGACGTCGCTGGAGTCATGGAATGCTCTCTCGCAAGTCGTGTGACACATTGATCAGTTATAACCCTAGGTATCTGCAATTATTGGAACCGTTGTTATTGTTTGTGTAATAATTAAAGCCAATGCATGCGAAACTTGTTTAGTTTTTATTTTTAATGGTACCAACCCTAAATTTCTTGAAACGTATTGATCCAGTAATTGTACATGTTTAAAATCATGAACATAATTTAGCCTAACCCCTACTTCTGTATTACCTAAATAAGTGTAAGTAATAGTATTAGCGAATTTCCCCTATAGGGAAGAAGTTATTACCGTAGTCGGCATGGTAAGACCTAGGCCCGGGACCATGGTAACTTTTCGTTTTGAGGTCCCCAGACCCCAAAAACACCATTCGTTCGAAACTGTATATATATATATGTGTGTGTCCGTGGGTGCGATAACTCTCGTAAAAAAGTTCCTATTTTGATGAAATTTGGTACAAACTTGTAAAGCAGCATTTATGACTTTAAGTTCGAAAACCAGACGGATCGAGCTATCCGAAGGGGCATTTTGGGGGGGTTTTGTACCCCAAAAATGGGTTTTTTTGAGTTTTTTACATACAATTTTTGAAAAAGTAAAATTTTATTTTTTCATTGGAATCAGCTTAAAAATACGCACAATTTGATGTTTTAATCATTGCTCTACGTCACTTGGTTACTGAGATATTGAAAGTGCTAAACACAGTACGTTGTCCAATGTTATTCTTATGGAGGATAAGAAAAATTGTATATCTCGCTTATTTATCAACTTATCCTGACGGAACATGGTATATTGCTTCATTTCATTGTGGTCTATTGATATTTGCACAAAAACCCATTTTTTGGCCGATAGTTCCCGTAGCAGCAAACCTGCATACTCAGCCCCATGTTATTCTTATGGAGAATAATTAACGTGTTATCTCCTTTAATTATGAACATAAATTAATAGAACTTAGTATGTGGCTTTACCTAGTTGAATTATATTGATATTTTACAAAAGCCCATTTTTAGTGTTCCTTATTTCAGCAAACCTGCACACTCAGCCGCCATGTTATTCTTATGGAGAATAATTGAAATGTCATAAATCGTTTATTTATGAATGTATATTGATGAAAATTGGTATGTGGCTTTATGTGGTATTAATATAAATTAATATGCATTGGAAATTCACTGAATATGCAGGTTTGCTGCTACGAGGGTATTTTTACCTAATCATACATCACCAATGTCAATCCCATATATTAATACAAGCAATGTCTGCAAGTAAATAGGATCTCAGAATACCACAGAAAGATTTTACGTTAAACTCTGAAAATGGGTTTCTGGGCCCCAGCAGTTAATCAATAAAATATTTAACCCCAGAAAAAATCAAATTTTCACTGGAAAACTCATTTGAAAACTGATAACATTATTGGGCTGCCAAAGTAACCTTCACTCGGTAAATAAGAACAAAAAGGTTATTTTAAAAGATTTATTTCATTAAACAAACTATATCCCATTGGTAAACTCAAATTTCACATCGCTAGGAATTGTCCACGTGGGAGTCACATTTCCACCATGACAAATATATAGGGGTCGTGGGGCTTCTTCGCTTCTTGACGCCTTGGCTATGACTGGTTTTCAAGAATCGATTTCACTATTCTTCTGTTAGACTGCTGGATTTCGGCAGAGGGTTGCCGCATCCATTTCATCCTCTTCCAGCACCTCTATGTTTTCACTCCATACAATTTGTTTCCATTTTTTAGTATTGGGTGACAGCCACCTTCCCTTTTCTGCTGGCTTGTTATTATTTCTTCTGCTAGAGCCTGCTGGATTTCGGCAGAGGGTTGCCGCATCCATTTCATCCTCTTCCAGCACCTCTATGTTTTCACTCCATGCAATTTGTTTCCATTTTTCAGTATTGGGTGACAGCCACCTTCCCTTCTCTGCTGGCTTGTTATTATTTCTTCTGCTAGAGCCTGCTGGATTTCGGCAGAGGGTTGCCGCATCCACTTCATCCTCTTCCAGCACCTCTATGTTTTCACTCCATACAATTTGATTCCATTTTTTAGTATTGGGTGACAGCCACCTCCCTTCTCTGCTGGGCTGTTATCACTTCTTTGTTTAGAGGCTGCTGGATTTCAGCAGAGGGTTGCCGCATTCACTTCGCCCTCTTCCAGCAGTTTAGTTTTCAACATGTTTTCCTCTTAATAATCAAAGGCATCCACCTCCACCTCCTCCGCTGACGCGTTGTCCGACCTGTCCAACGCAGTCACCCACGACTCACTGCTCCCCGCAGACTCAACCTCCTCCACTGCCTCTCCTCCTGATGGACGCCTCCTCCACCACCATGCTCCCACAATGGCAGCTCCTCCCAGCAGAACAGCAGCTCCGAGCAGAAACTTGTTATCACTGATAACACTCATGGCTAGTAGGAGAGATGAATTATATGTCTTTACTGAAGGTAATCAACAAATTCATCAAAATCGTTTCCTAGGATTTTAAAAAACATTTCAAAATTGTTACCATGACAATTGTTTCATTATAGTAGATTTTTAAATATTTAATTTAAGGTATCTTCTCTATATAATAACCTCATCCTTTTTTTAAGTCGATTAACAATCGATGTTTGTTTGTTTATCCTTTATGCACTTCATATTACTCATCCGACTGTGATTAAACTTTGCACGGTCATTCAGATTAACCCTGGGAAGGTTTCTAGCCATTAATAAAAGTTCTAAGAGTTTAGGGCTTCTCCCCACTTGACTTCAAAGTTACCATGTTATTCTTATGGAGGAACCATGTTATTCGTTATGTTTACCCTAATATCACCTACTAATGAGGTATTACCAGAGAGCACAGAATAATATAGGGGCTCCTGCTATATAAGCTGCATATTAGGCTGTGAAGCAGCTGGCCGCCATGACAGTTGGGTCCAGAAACGTAAAGCCACCGGTGAGCGACTAAAAAGGTAGACCGAACGCGCACTAAATAAACTGTGTTTTAAAACCCTTAGGCATTTCCAAAAAAAATAAAAATTTTGTAAGACTGTAGAAGAATGTCGACAGCTGGTGATGAGACAATATTTAAAATTTACAGTTAACAATATCATATTAAATTACTAGATTTACTTTTCCAATCCCATTTAAATTTTAATTGGTGACATGAAAAAGTTAGTTGGCTACTGCTTTTTAGCGAATTTCCCCTATAGGGAAGAAGCTATTACCGTAGGTCTCATAGTAAGACTTAAGCCCGAGACCATGATAAATTTTCATTTTGAGGTCCCCAGATGCCAAAAACACCATTCGTTCAAATTTGTATATATGTATGTATATATATATATATATATATATATATATATATATATATATATATATATATGTCCGTAAGCACGATAACTCTCGTAAAAAAGGTCCGATCTTAATGAAATTTGGTACAAATGTGTAAAGTACCATTTATTTGAACAAGTTCGAAAACCAGATGAATCGCACCATCCGAAGGGGGGTTTTGGGGGGGTTTTGTACCCCAAAAATGTGTTTTTTGGGGTTTTCACATGTAATTTTAATTTAAATCAAATTTTAATTTATACCATTGAATTCAGCTTAAAAACAAACAATTTGGTATTTTGATCATTGCTCTACGTCAATTGGTTACCGAGATATTGAAAGTGGTAAACACAGTACGTTGTCTAATGTTATTCTTATGGAGAAAAAGAACAATTGTATATCTCGCTTATTTATGAACATAAACTGGCAAAATTTGGTATATGGCTTGATCTGGTTATGGTTTATTGTTGTTTGCACAACAAACAATTTTTCGCCTATGGTTCCTGTAGCAGCAAACCTAGGTACTTGGTCCCCATGTTATTCTTATGGAAAATACTTAAAATGTTATATATAGCTTATTTATGAATGTATATGGATGAAACTTGGTATGTGACTTCACTAAGATGAGTTCTATTGATATTTGCATAAAAACTCATTATTTTGCGTAACTTGTTGCAGCAAACCTGCGTACTCATCCCCAATGTTATTCTTATGGAGAATAATTAATATTTTAAATATCGCTTGTTTGTGAATACATTTCTTATGAATCCTGTTAAGTGTTATGTTATATATTCATTGGAAATTCGCTGAGTATGCAGGTTTGCTGCGACGGGTGTATTTTTTTACTTTCTCCCCCTTATACGTAGTATATGGAGAAAGTATTGTTTTCGTCAGAATTTTCGAATTTGAGTTGTTAGTGGAAATATTCGTTTTGGTGCTCCCTGAACCCAAAAAAGTGGTTTTTACGTGATGTCTGTCTGTGTGTGTGTGTGTGTGTGTGTGTGTGTGTGTGTGTGTGTGTCCGTGTGTGTGTGTGTGTGTGTGTGTGTGTGTGTGTGTGTGTGTGTGTGTGTGTGTGTGTGTGTGTGTGTGTGTGTGTGTGTCTGTGTGGATGTGTACAGAGCTAGAGCCCTAACCTATGGACCGATTTTGATGAAGTTTGGTATATAGGTACTAATCCACGATATCTCCAGGCGTTTTTTTCATTTTTTTGAATTTTTTATTTTTAAGGGTAATTATCCCCCAAAAACCGCCAAAAAACATGAAAAATCCAAATTTCTCAAAAACGGCTCTAACGATTTTGATTAAACTTTAGTCGTTTGTAGAACTTTAGTTCTCCAACAAAATGACACCACCCGCATTTCTGTAAAAATTCGGGTTCAGAAATTACAGGACTTAAAACATCCAAAATTCAGTTTTTTGGATTTTTCATAAAAAACATAAATATTAAAAAATATTACTATTCACCATTAAAAAGAGCTCTAAAAACTAAATAATTTAGTATTTTGAATTACTGTTCTACGATTGCTGGTTTCGGAGAAAATTGAAATTTTCATTTAGCAGTAAACGCAGTACGTTGTCCAATGTTATTCTTATGGGGAATACAAAAATTACTATTTCTGTCTTATTTACTGATCAATTTCATTCAAACTTGATATGCTTGTCAATTTAGCATTGGCCAACAGAGTTAATTCGAAATATGTTGCCCCTTAATAACCCGGGGGGGGAATAGGGGGCATTTCCCCTCTTAAAACCACGAGTGTAGCAATGGATTCTGTAGTGCCTCCAAAGCAGAGATTTGGGTGGATGTTTTTTAAAACAACTTGTTTACAAGATTTTCTGTACATTCGACCATGTTTTGTATTCTATATTTAGTAAATAAAAAGTAATTTATTCATTAAAGTTGGGCTAAAAGGGAGAAAGTATGTGTCAGCTTCCTGATACCGTTTATTAATATAGTGGCTGCAGCTTTAGCTAACATTAATGTTATGATAAGTCTAAAGCCATGCAACAGATTAGCTTTCAATTTAAGATTTTACCGCTCCAAGTCGTATATTGTAACTTTTTCCATGCAGGCTACATCAGGGCATCGTCGAGATTAAACTTAACTTGGTAATTTTATAATTGTTGTGATATGGTCTTCTATAGTTAACTGCAAAAATAAACGAGAACAATGCATCATAAGTTGTTTCCGGTTTTGGCTATGCATTGCTAATATGATCCTTTATGAACACCATATCTAAGTAAAGATTTGAGTGATTCACATTTCGTAAACGTTTCACAAGGACACTCTATCTATGTTAAAACTCTCTTTCCACCACAACCACTGTTATACAATTTTAAAACAATCGTCTTAAAGGGATTAAACATCGGGAGAAGCTAACTACTTGGCACAGTTTTATCTTACGTAAAACTTTTATTACGTAGTTTGACACCTGGCTGAACCTCCGACTAACCTCATTATGAAAAATTGCTATCATACCATTGCAAATAAATAGATCCAGGAATACCAGAACAACCTCAAATCCAATGTTATCCCATTTTCACGAAAATCGGCAAAAGTGTTCGTTAAAATATTATTATTCTCGTTGTCATAGAACTTTTCTCCCTTTACGTACTTACTAACAACGTGCTCCGTGCTTTCTAATATCTAATTTGTGTGCAAAATACTAACGAAAATGAGGAACAAAGAGTGCAATTAGTTAAATGGATTGTAAAAGGTCGGGTCTTTGTAAATTACACTATCAAAAAGAACATGAAGACAACTCATCTGTTCCATTCCAATTTATTTTCTGTTTAATTGTGGTACACATTTTCAGAATATAAGTCAGGGCGTTGTGTTTATTATAATTTCAAGAGTTGTATTTTTTTATGAATTGGTATCTCACGTAAAAGTGTTTGTAAATTATTACTAAAAGTGGCTAGACTGGTCAGTTGGATAGTGATGAACTCTCTCAACCATTAATTATATGTGCAACATAATACTAAATTAAACGAACTTGTGGTGTCTCAAAATCGGTTAGCAAAATTGAAATATTATTTTGGGTTTCATCGAATCATCTTAAGGTTACCCAAGAAGGTGTCGTTTACGCCATTGTAATCTGCAAAGATAATTTTAAGGAAGCAGTTCCAGCTAAATCTATTCTCAGCCAAAACGTAACAAATTATATTAATAACTAGACATATACAAAACAACTTTCGGGTCACAGTTGTCGAGTAATAAACCAAATAAACGTATAATCAGTATCAAAAAGTACTTTTGAGAGATCATAAAACTAAAGTCGTTAGATAAATATAAAAAGTAAATAAACAAATGTAATCTTTTAACAAATCTGATTTTAGATTTCACCATTGGATTCAGCTTACAAAAAACACAAAAAAACAAACAATTTGGTGTTTTTATCATTGCTGTATAGTCAGCCCCAATGTTATTCGTATGGAGAATAATTACAATTTTATACATCGCTTATTTGTGAATATATGTTTATGAAACTTGGCAAGTGACTTTATGTGGAAATTCGCTGAGTATTCAGGTTTGCTACAACAGAGTGTTTGTGAGTGTTGTCGCTTTTTTAAGAGGCATACAAAATATTGTTCATGCACACAAGTGGCACGGCTCATAAAGCATGGATTTCTACTGCATAGAATACAACTGCAAATATTCCTCCATAAAAGTTTGAAGATTAAAATAAAAGTATGATAAGTTTTATTTGAAAATAGACTGATTACCTTTAACGTAATATTTTTACTAACTTACTAAAGAAAGCTAAGACTGATGAGAAACTAATTAAGCAACATGCAACTTTATAATTAAACTGGATCACACGGCGACGTCGGAAGGAAGGAGATGCAATGATCTGCTCAACACGATGATATGTGGCTGCTTGGCGAAACATCTCAGTTTATGATTTTTGTAATCATAATTTCAAATTATGTATTCAAACACCGAATTATATTAATATGTTTTCATATTAACATAAAAAGTACTGACCGAAAAAGTTCATTTGATCAGTGTATTATCCTGTTTTTTAAATAGAACAATGTGACCTATTGATAAAGGAGTAATAAGTGTACGAATAGTAAACAAAATAAAATCTGTGTCAATTTCATATTAAACTATTGGAAAAAGGTTTGAAATAGTTTGTTTTTGCCATTTAAAGAAAATCTGGCATTAAAAAACAAATAATTTAACTGTAGAATATAATTCAAACAAATAACCTCAATTAAAAAACTTAAAAAAGAGTCGGATGTATAACATGTAATGTTGTAAATGAACTGTTAAAGTTACAATTTAAGTACAATATGAGATACAAGTATCAGTCACCCAAGCAGAGTCACATTGCAGTGGTGGGAGTAACAGTCGTACTTAATGAGGTGTAATTAAACCAGAATTTATTAATTCATATTGTAATTCTTTCTCTTGGAATTTGTACTAGTAATAGAAACAAATATGGGGTGTCAACATTCTTTTTAGCGAATTTCCCCTATAGGGAAGAAGCTATTACCGTAGGTCTCATGGTAAGACTTAAGCCCGAGACCATGATAACTTTTTGTTTTGAGGTCCCCAGATGCCAAAAACACTATTCGTTTAAATTTATATATATGTATATATATGTGTGTGTGTGTGTGTGTGTGTGTGTGTGTGTGTGTGTGTGTGTGTGTGTGTGTGTGTCCGTTAACACGATAACTTGAGTAAAAAACGTCCGATATCGATGAAATTTGGCTCAAATGTGTAAAGTGACATTCATGACTTTAAGTTCGAAAACCAGAAAAATCGGACCATGGGAAGAGGGTTTATGGGGGTTTTAAATTTTCCCAAAATCAGTTGTTTGCACTTTTCACCCTAAAATGTTCAAAACACACAATTTTGGTTTTGAGCATTTTATAGAGGTTAAAAAAATTTGTATTTTAAATTATTAACCTAGGTTAAGTGGTTGCGGAGAAAATCCAAAAAACCTGCTCATAAAATCTTCCATGTTAATCTTATGGGAAAAAGGTTTTTGGCTTTTCCTCAGTTAATTTTAATGTACACTTCACATTTGCTTTTACCAATCAATTCAGCTCTACAAAACAATCATTTTGGTGTTTAAATTGTGATTCTACGTCCAACCGTTGCAGAGATATTCAAAGTGCTAAACACAGTACGTTGTCCAATGTTATCCTTATGGAGAATAAATAAAATTGTATATCTCGATTATTTATGAATGTAGATTGATGTAACTTGGTATGTGGCTCCACGTAGTACTGGTATATTGAAATTTGCACAAACAATTGATTTTGTGCATACTCAGCCCAAATGTTATTCTTATGGAGAATAAGTAAAGTTTTATATCTCCCTTAATTAAGAACATAAATTAATAAAACTTAGTATGTAGCTGTAACTGGTTGAGTTATATTGATAATTGCACATATTTTGTGTTCCTTGTTGCAGCAAACCTCCGTAATCAGCCCCATGTTGTTCTTATGGAGAATAAATAAAATGCTATGGATCACTTATTTAATTATGTATTTTTATGAAACTTGGTAAGTGGCTTTATTTGGCAGTGAGAAACATAAGCATGAATTGGAAATTCGCTGAGTACGCAGGTTCGCTGCGACGGGGGTATTTAGTATTTTTTCCCCTAACATTCCGTTTAAAGGAGTAGGACAGTATCTACTCGGATGGGTTTGCGAACCAAGATCGGGTCATTGACATGTTATTTTTTCAGGTTTTAAATTAGTTTAACATTCAACTACAGAATCTATTAGAGATTTTTAATTTTATTTTAAGAACTGTGTTAAGGTAATGCGTATGTTAAAAATAAAAGCTCAATAATACTATCACGTGTTAATCAATTTCTCACGCCTAATACTTTGGTTCATAATCGAACTACTCATTATTCAGCACAAACAAGCATTCTAATCAGATAATCTGAAGTTGATTCAAGTTACGCACAACAAGTTAATTGACCTCGCAATGATCAGTGGCAGAAACGACCCCTGCTTCCATTGGATTTCCTCCTATTCACATTCAATTAAGCTGCAATACAAAATTCTACCCTTTAAATCTAAAAACTCAAGCGATTATTTTACATTATTTTTAATTAAAAATTTAATCGAATTCTTTAGGGAATTTTTAATTTGTATTAGAGGTACGATACATGTACCGGGTTTTAAGCGCAGATTTATTTAATTCTGCCGACGAGGCGAAGTGGTTTGCAGGATCCTGTGAAAACAACTCTATAAAGTGGTTTTACGATTATCCAGGGGCAATTCAGGCGCCGATCACAACATGAATGCATTCAACTACAACAGTTTCGTTTTAGCACCAGAAATCCTAAAAAATCTCTAAAAACTATTGATGTGGTTGAATTTTTTTCCAATCCCATATTTTGTTAATAGTATTTATATTTTTCGTGTTTTTTTTAGCTCAATATAACAAATATTATGGACTAAATATTAGTTGTTGAAAAGAATCAAACTAAAAAATACTAAAACGTATTGAAAGTTATTAGAATATTATATTAACTTTTAAGCCCTCTGTTTTCTTTAATATTTTTATGTTTTATTTTTGTTTATAAAATTCATAACTATGGACACTTAATATAGAAATAATCAAGGATTTTTTAGGTCTTCCAACAACAATGTAAATTAAAATAATAATGAGGGAATAAATTTATACTTTATGTCATAATATTTCAGATTGGATGCGCTTTTTTAATTTGTTCACACTAGGTACATTTTATAACGTTTTTTAAAAAGTACGATCGAAACCATGATCTCTCATATTCTTAATTGATAACTAAAAATATTATGAATATTATTAAAATGTATTATGTTAATACTTTTCTATAATCTATCGCATTAATCGCTCAGTGACAAATGGCAGCTAGCTTGGATTCAGTTTCATGCTATCCGAATGGGCAGGTGGGTCAGCTTCAAGCTATCACAAATGGTAGCTGCATCCAGTTTAAAACTATAACTAATGACAGCTGGACAGTTTCAAACTATAACACCTGGATCCAGCTTCAAGCCATTGCGAATGGCAGTTTAGTCCAGATTCAAATTAACTCAGTATAACATGCATTAGTTACATGGTACTTAAAGGTGCTATCTTGGCCAATTACAGTGAGTATGTTGAAAGTTATATCTTGACGTATAGCACCTGCATCCAAGATTCGTTTCAGACCGTTTTCCAGCTCAACTTCGGTAACACATAGTTCTGACATGTCACACATAGTTCAGGATCAGCTGGAAGTCGTCTTCTTGTTTACCTTCTCCATTAATACATTTTTGTCTTAGTATTTTCTTGTTTTTCTCTTGATTGCCACGAGGTATGTGAAAATGCCTTACCAAAATCAAACGTTTTGTGATTTCTTTCCTAAAAATAAAAACAAAGTTATGAAGAATGATAATTTTATTTACAAGCGCAAACATTTGCCTTATAAACTACTACTAATACGATAACCATGTAAACATAAATAAAACAATTAACACTTCAACCGTAACATTAGTAATAAACAAAAATATTAATTCAAATCTTCAAAATAACACGCACAATACGATATCACTTAAAACGAGGTTAGAGCAGACATCAATTATTAACAATCAGAAACAGCTATTTTATCAACAATATTAATAAAACTAACAGCTTGTAAACTACCAAAACAGGTTAGCAGCCATCTAGAATGCCATAGAGTAAAATATTTTGCCCGGTAACTTACATTTAAAACAAAAACAGAGTAGCTCGGTAAATCATCAGCTGGTTTTTTCTATGAAGTGGCTACAAACCGGACTGCTTGGTCTTCTTCGTAATCTACTGAGTGGTCCGGTAGATCGTCATTTGGTCCTCAAAGGTTTAATTAGTGGAACCAATAATGGTTTATAATATTTAACATAGTGCAATAGTTATAGTTACAATTAAACATATTTTAATGTTCGTTGAAATGGTTTTTTATGTCTTTAACGTGTTCAGCACCCTAAAAAAATATGAAAATGACACCTCATTTGCCTATATGCATGTATGCATTGCATTTGCTATTTTTCAAAGAGCAACCAAAATGGCCGCCCTCACAGATTATCACCCAACTTTTTTTCAATTACTACACTATTACCAACAATATCCACTGAGTGATTCTCTGGTAAATGAATGACATATAGAAGCAGTTGTCTGAGTAGACAGTATTCTGAGCAGTTGTATTATTAGTGAATTTCCTATGGAAAGTGAACTATTAGCATGACCCGCACGGTGAAACTTAAGCCCGGGACCACCATAGAAGTTCCTAACGTGACCCCCTGGACACGTTTTAGGGGGTCGTTCAAAATTTTATATTTATATATATATGTATATATAGACTTATATATATATATGTGTGTTTTTGTGTGTGTGTGTGTGTGTGTGTGTGTGTGTGTGTGTGTGTGTGTGTGTGTGTGTGTGTCCGTTAACACGATAACTTGAGTAAAAAACGTCCGATATCGATGAAATTTGGCTCAAATGTGTAAAGTGACATTCATGACTTTAAGTTCGAAAACCAGAAAAATCGGACCATGGGAAGAGGGTTTATGGGGGTTTTAAATTTTCCCAAAATCAGTTGTTTGCACTTTTCACCCTAAAATGTTCAAAACTCACAATTTTGGTTTTGAGCATTTTATAGAGGTTAAAAAAATTTTTATTTTAAATTATTAACCTAGGTTAAGTGGTTGCGGAGAAAATCCAAAAAACCTGCTCATAAAATCTTCCATGTTAATCTTATGGGAAAAAGGTTTTTGGCTTTTCCTCAGTTAATTTTAATGTACACTTCACATTTGCTTTTACCAATCAATTCAGCTCTACAAAACAATCATTTTGGTGTTTAAATTGTGATTCTACGTCCAACCGTTGCAGAGATATTCAAAGTGCTAAACACAGTACGTTGTCCAATGTTATCCTTATGGAGAATAAATAAAATTGTATATCTCGATTATTTATGAATGTAGATTGATGTAACTTGGTATGTGGCTCCACGTAGTACTGGTATATTGAAATTTGCACAAACAATTGATTTTGTGCATACTCAGCCCAAATGTTATTCTTATGGAGAATAAGTAAAGTTTTATATCTCCCTTAATTAAGAACATAAATTAATAAAACTTAGTATGTAGCTGTAACTGGTTGAGTTATATTGATAATTGCACATATTTTGTGTTCCTTGTTGCAGCAAACCTCCGTAATCAGCCCCATGTTGTTCTTATGGAGAATAAATAAAATGCTATGGATCACTTATTTAATTATGTATTTTTATGAAACTTGGTAAGTGGCTTTATTTGGCAGTGAGAAACATAAGCATGAATTGGAAATTCGCTGAGTACGCAGGTTCGCTGCGACGGGGGTATTTAGTATTTTTTCCCCTAACATTCCGTTTAAAGGAGTAGGACAGTATCTACTCGGATGGGTTTGCGAACCAAGATCGGGTCATTGACATGTTATTTTTTCAGGTTTTAAATTAGTTTAACATTCAACTACAGAATCTATTAGAGATTTTTAATTTTATTTTAAGAACTGTGTTAAGGTAATGCGTATGTTAAAAATAAAAGCTCAATAATACTATCACGTGTTAATCAATTTCTCACGCCTAATACTTTGGTTCATAATCGAACTACTCATTATTCAGCACAAACAAGCATTCTAATCAGATAATCTGAAGTTGATTCAAGTTACGCACAACAAGTTAATTGACCTCGCAATGATCAGTGGCAGAAACGACCCCTGCTTCCATTGGATTTCCTCCTATTCACATTCAATTAAGCTGCAATACAAAATTCTACCCTTTAAATCTAAAAACTCAAGCGATTATTTTACATTATTTTTAATTAAAAACTTAATCGAATTCTTTAGGGAATTTTTAATTTGTATTAGAGGTACGATACATGTACCGGGTTTTAAGCGCAGATTTATTTAATTCTGCCGACGAGGCGAAGTGGTTTGCAGGATCCTGTGAAAACAACTCTATAAAGTGGTTTTACGATTATCCAGGGGCAATTCAGGCGCCGATCACAACATGAATGCATTCAACTACAACAGTTTCGTTTTAGCACCAGAAATCCTAAAAAATCTCTAAAAACTATTGATGTGGTTGAATTTTTTTCCAATCCCATATTTTGTTAATAGTATTTATATTTTTCGTGTTTTTTTTAGCTCAATATAACAAATATTATGGACTAAATATTAGTTGTTGAAAAGAATCAAACTAAAAAATACTAAAACGTATTGAAAGTTATTAGAATATTATATTAACTTTTAAGCCCTCTGTTTTCTTTAATATTTTTATGTTTTATTTTTGTTTATAAAATTCATAACTATGGACACTTAATATAGAAATAATCAAGGATTTTTTAGGTCTTCCAACAACAATGTAAATTAAAATAATAATGAGGGAATAAATTTATACTTTATGTCATAATATTTCAGATTGGATGCGCTTTTTTAATTTGTTCACACTAGGTACATTTTATAACGTTTTTTAAAAAGTACGATCGAAACCATGATCTCTCATATTCTTAATTGATAACTAAAAATATTATGAATATTATTAAAATGTATTATGTTAATACTTTTCTATAATCTATCGCATTAATCGCTCAGTGACAAATGGCAGCTAGCTTGGATTCAGTTTCATGCTATCCGAATGGGCAGGTGGGTCAGCTTCAAGCTATCACAAATGGTAGCTGCATCCAGTTTAAAACTATAACTAATGACAGCTGGACAGTTTCAAACTATAACACCTGGATCCAGCTTCAAGCCATTGCGAATGGCAGTTTAGTCCAGATTCAAATTAACTCAGTATAACATGCATTAGTTACATGGTACTTAAAGGTGCTATCTTGGCCAATTACAGTGAGTATGTTGAAAGTTATATCTTGACGTATAGCACCTGCATCCAAGATTCGTTTCAGACCGTTTTCCAGCTCAACTTCGGTAACACATAGTTCTGACATGTCACACATAGTTCAGGATCAGCTGGAAGTCGTCTTCTTGTTTACCTTCTCCATTAATACATTTTTGTCTTAGTATTTTCTTGTTTTTCTCTTGATTGCCACGAGGTATGTGAAAATGCCTTACCAAAATCAAACGTTTTGTGATTTCTTTCCTAAAAATAAAAACAAAGTTATGAAGAATGATAATTTTATTTACAAGCGCAAACATTTGCCTTATAAACTACTACTAATACGATAACCATGTAAACATAAATAAAACAATTAACACTTCAACCGTAACATTAGTAATAAACAAAAATATTAATTCAAATCTTCAAAATAACACGCACAATACGATATCACTTAAAACGAGGTTAGAGCAGACATCAATTATTAACAATCAGAAACAGCTATTTTATCAACAATATTAATAAAACTAACAGCTTGTAAACTACCAAAACAGGTTAGCAGCCATCTAGAATGCCATAGAGTAAAATATTTTGCCCGGTAACTTACATTTAAAACAAAAACAGAGTAGCTCGGTAAATCATCAGCTGGTTTTTTCTATGAAGTGGCTACAAACCGGACTGCTTGGTCTTCTTCGTAATCTACTGAGTGGTCCGGTAGATCGTCATTTGGTCCTCAAAGGTTTAATTAGTGGAACCAATAATGGTTTATAATATTTAACATAGTGCAATAGTTATAGTTACAATTAAACATATTTTAATGTTCGTTGAAATGGTTTTTTATGTCTTTAACGTGTTCAGCACCCTAAAAAAATATGAAAATGACACCTCATTTGCCTATATGCATGTATGCATTGCATTTGCTATTTTTCAAAGAGCAACCAAAATGGCCGCCCTCACAGATTATCACCCAACTTTTTTTCAATTACTACACTATTACCAACAATATCCACTGAGTGATTCTCTGGTAAATGAATGACATATAGAAGCAGTTGTCTGAGTAGACAGTATTCTGAGCAGTTGTATTATTAGTGAATTTCCTATGGAAAGTGAACTATTAGCATGACCCGCACGGTGAAACTTAAGCCCGGGACCACCATAGAAGTTCCTAACGTGACCCCCTGGACACGTTTTAGGGGGTCGTTCAAAATTTTATATTTATATATATATGTATATATAGACTTATATATATATATGTGTGTTTTTGTGTGTGTGTGTGTGTGTGTGTGTGTGTGTGTGTGTGTGTGTGTGTGTGTGTGTGTGTCCGTTAACACGATAACTTGAGTAAAAAACGTCCGATATCGATGAAATTTGGCTCAAATGTGTAAAGTGACATTCATGACTTTAAGTTCGAAAACCAGAAAAATCGGACCATGGGAAGAGGGTTTATGGGGGTTTTAAATTTTCCCAAAATCAGTTGTTTGCACTTTTCACCCTAAAATGTTCAAAACTCACAATTTTGGTTTTGAGCATTTTATAGAGGTTAAAAAAATTTTTATTTTAAATTATTAACCTAGGTTAAGTGGTTGCGGAGAAAATCCAAAAAACCTGCTCATAAAATCTTCCATGTTAATCTTATGGGAAAAAGGTTTTTGGCTTTTCCTCAGTTAATTTTAATGTACACTTCACATTTGCTTTTACCAATCAATTCAGCTCTACAAAACAATCATTTTGGTGTTTAAATTGTGATTCTACGTCCAACCGTTGCAGAGATATTCAAAGTGCTAAACACAGTACGTTGTCCAATGTTATCCTTATGGAGAATAAATAAAATTGTATATCTCGATTATTTATGAATGTAGATTGATGTAACTTGGTATGTGGCTCCACGTAGTACTGGTATATTGAAATTTGCACAAACAATTGATTTTGTGCATACTCAGCCCAAATGTTATTCTTATGGAGAATAAGTAAAGTTTTATATCTCCCTTAATTAAGAACATAAATTAATAAAACTTAGTATGTAGCTGTAACTGGTTGAGTTATATTGATAATTGCACATATTTTGTGTTCCTTGTTGCAGCAAACCTCCGTAATCAGCCCCATGTTGTTCTTATGGAGAATAAATAAAATGCTATGGATCACTTATTTAATTATGTATTTTTATGAAACTTGGTAAGTGGCTTTATTTGGCAGTGAGAAACATAAGCATGAATTGGAAATTCGCTGAGTACGCAGGTTCGCTGCGACGGGGGTATTTAGTATTTTTTCCCCTAACATTCCGTTTAAAGGAGTAGGACAGTATCTACTCGGATGGGTTTGCGAACCAAGATCGGGTCATTGACATGTTATTTTTTCAGGTTTTAAATTAGTTTAACATTCAACTACAGAATCTATTAGAGATTTTTAATTTTATTTTAAGAACTGTGTTAAGGTAATGCGTATGTTAAAAATAAAAGCTCAATAATACTATCACGTGTTAATCAATTTCTCACGCCTAATACTTTGGTTCATAATCGAACTACTCATTATTCAGCACAAACAAGCATTCTAATCAGATAATCTGAAGTTGATTCAAGTTACGCACAACAAGTTAATTGACCTCGCAATGATCAGTGGCAGAAACGACCCCTGCTTCCATTGGATTTCCTCCTATTCACATTCAATTAAGCTGCAATACAAAATTCTACCCTTTAAATCTAAAAACTCAAGCGATTATTTTACATTATTTTTAATTAAAAACTTAATCGAATTCTTTAGGGAATTTTTAATTTGTATTAGAGGTACGATACATGTACCGGGTTTTAAGCGCAGATTTATTTAATTCTGCCGACGAGGCGAAGTGGTTTGCAGGATCCTGTGAAAACAACTCTATAAAGTGGTTTTACGATTATCCAGGGGCAATTCAGGCGCCGATCACAACATGAATGCATTCAACTACAACAGTTTCGTTTTAGCACCAGAAATCCTAAAAAATCTCTAAAAACTATTGATGTGGTTGAATTTTTTTCCAATCCCATATTTTGTTAATAGTATTTATATTTTTCGTGTTTTTTTTAGCTCAATATAACAAATATTATGGACTAAATATTAGTTGTTGAAAAGAATCAAACTAAAAAATACTAAAACGTATTGAAAGTTATTAGAATATTATATTAACTTTTAAGCCCTCTGTTTTCTTTAATATTTTTATGTTTTATTTTTGTTTATAAAATTCATAACTATGGACACTTAATATAGAAATAATCAAGGATTTTTTAGGTCTTCCAACAACAATGTAAATTAAAATAATAATGAGGGAATAAATTTATACTTTATGTCATAATATTTCAGATTGGATGCGCTTTTTTAATTTGTTCACACTAGGTACATTTTATAACGTTTTTTAAAAAGTACGATCGAAACCATGATCTCTCATATTCTTAATTGATAACTAAAAATATTATGAATATTATTAAAATGTATTATGTTAATACTTTTCTATAATCTATCGCATTAATCGCTCAGTGACAAATGGCAGCTAGCTTGGATTCAGTTTCATGCTATCCGAATGGGCAGGTGGGTCAGCTTCAAGCTATCACAAATGGTAGCTGCATCCAGTTTAAAACTATAACTAATGACAGCTGGACAGTTTCAAACTATAACACCTGGATCCAGCTTCAAGCCATTGCGAATGGCAGTTTAGTCCAGATTCAAATTAACTCAGTATAACATGCATTAGTTACATGGTACTTAAAGGTGCTATCTTGGCCAATTACAGTGAGTATGTTGAAAGTTATATCTTGACGTATAGCACCTGCATCCAAGATTCGTTTCAGACCGTTTTCCAGCTCAACTTCGGTAACACATAGTTCTGACATGTCACACATAGTTCAGGATCAGCTGGAAGTCGTCTTCTTGTTTACCTTCTCCATTAATACATTTTTGTCTTAGTATTTTCTTGTTTTTCTCTTGATTGCCACGAGGTATGTGAAAATGCCTTACCAAAATCAAACGTTTTGTGATTTCTTTCCTAAAAATAAAAACAAAGTTATGAAGAATGATAATTTTATTTACAAGCGCAAACATTTGCCTTATAAACTACTACTAATACGATAACCATGTAAACATAAATAAAACAATTAACACTTCAACCGTAACATTAGTAATAAACAAAAATATTAATTCAAATCTTCAAAATAACACGCACAATACGATATCACTTAAAACGAGGTTAGAGCAGACATCAATTATTAACAATCAGAAACAGCTATTTTATCAACAATATTAATAAAACTAACAGCTTGTAAACTACCAAAACAGGTTAGCAGCCATCTAGAATGCCATAGAGTAAAATATTTTGCCCGGTAACTTACATTTAAAACAAAAACAGAGTAGCTCGGTAAATCATCAGCTGGTTTTTTCTATGAAGTGGCTACAAACCGGACTGCTTGGTCTTCTTCGTAATCTACTGAGTGGTCCGGTAGATCGTCATTTGGTCCTCAAAGGTTTAATTAGTGGAACCAATAATGGTTTATAATATTTAACATAGTGCAATAGTTATAGTTACAATTAAACATATTTTAATGTTCGTTGAAATGGTTTTTTATGTCTTTAACGTGTTCAGCACCCTAAAAAAATATGAAAATGACACCTCATTTGCCTATATGCATGTATGCATTGCATTTGCTATTTTTCAAAGAGCAACCAAAATGGCCGCCCTCACAGATTATCACCCAACTTTTTTTCAATTACTACACTATTACCAACAATGTCCACTGAGTGATTCTCTGGTAAATGAATGACATATAGAAGCAGTTGTCTGAGTAGACAGTATTCTGAGCAGTTGTATTATTAGTGAATTTCCTATGGAAAGTGAACTATTAGCATGACCCGCACGGTGAAACTTAAGCCCGGGACCACCATAGAAGTTCCTAACGTGACCCCCTGGACACGTTTTAGGGGGTCGTTCAAAATTTTATATTTATATATATATGTATATATAGACTTATATATATATATGTGTGTTTTTGTGTGTGTGTGTGTGTGTGTGTGTGTGTGTGTGTGTGTGTGTGTGTGTGTGTGTGTGTGTGTGTTTGCACTCTAGCGGTCGCGTTTTTTGTCCGATTTACTTCAAATTTGGTAGGGACGTTCCTTTAATAATCAGTTGGACAAGTTCTTTGGGCAAAACAATCGGAAAACTCTAATCCCTTTTTTGAGGATTAATATTTCAAATTTCGAGTTTTTGGGCCCAAAAAGGGTCATAAAAGCCCCGGATGTAAAATTTATTATGTAAAAAGATTAGTAAGGCGAAAGTTTTAAGCCCTCTCTCGTAATTCTAGCATAAAAATTTACGGAGTTATTAAAGGAAATGTGCATCGACTAAACACAGTACGTTGTCTTATGGGAGTTTTACATTAGAAAAGCCGGATATTCATTTGTAGGTGTACTTTTCTCATCCCCAGCAACCTCACGTCTACTTTCAAGCCTGACTGGACTAGGGTAGGTTTAGCACCACGCTGACGTGAGGGAAGTGAATTTCCACCAAAAAAATGTTAACACTCAGAATCAGTGTAAAAACAAACATTTATTCCGATTCTTATTGAAATCTGAAAACATTGATTTTTTGGCTGTTCTGATGCTCCTGGTTTTATTTACCTGCAATGCTGGGAATACAATTTTGCGCATTAAAAGGCTAGGACCTATAACAGCCTAGCAATACAGGAGCATCAGAAAAGCCAAAAAATCAATGTTTTCAGATTTCAATAAGAATCGGAATAAATGTTTGTTTTTACACTGATTCTGAGTGTCAACATTTTTTTGGTGGAAATTCACTTCCCTCACGTCAGCGTGGTGCGTGCGAACTCGTTTATGTTTTTGCTCAGGATCGTCTTGGCGAACCTTAGATCAAGATTGTGTTGTACCATATTATATCTAATTTGTCTCACGTAATGCCGGAGATTAAAAAAAAGAAAGTTAATTCAAAAATCATAACTCCCCTGCCCCGAAACTTATTTATTGTGTGTGGAAAAAACTTGAGAATATGCCATTTCGTACTATGTAAATTTCATTTACCTTTTGATTAAATCTTAACTGTGATATAACAAAAAAGTTGTCTTTTTGAATCAACCTATACTATACACCAGGTGGAGTTCCGTTTGTGAGTATAATGCTGAAGTATTAAAGAGGACGTCAAATGAAAAGTATGAATTATTGCCACACTTTTTATGAAGAGAACTATTTGTAGAAGCCCTTTCTGTACAAACTCAGTTAGCATACAATTCTAATTACAGTAGTTATGTTTTGCACATTTTAAAAAATGAAGGTTAACTTTGCTTAGACGTTGTAGTAATAGTGTTTTTAAAATAATGTCTAAATTGAACAGATTACAATTATTTTATTTGAAATTGTTATCCTATTTATCTCACGATTATACTAGGCTACTTAACAATACTTGACTTCAGTAACATTGACAGTTTAATCAACCTTTAGGATGTGTTCAGCAAATAAATAATCACTAATATTTTAATTATTATTTAAAAAATAATTCGTTATACCTCTCGGTTGAATTAGAATATAGTGTAATTCAGATTATAGAATATTTCTTTTCAAAACTTTAATTCATTTCTTCTGAAAACCTAATCGATTAGATAGTTCCTCGCGTTAACATAAAAAATATTGTTTTTATGAAATATCTTATGTTTTTATAGTTACTTCATACTAACCTTTTTCATATTGAATAACCTGTAAAATAAACTCCACTAAAGTACTAGTTACTTATAATTATTACCTGTGTAAATTTAAATAAAATAATGTACATATATGAATACCGAAACATGAACTGGTTTTCTTTTTCCTCCCCCCCCCCTGTTAGCCAATGATAAGGGAGTTTGTTGTTTACTCTGGGTATGGAATTTCAAATGGAAACATTGAGAATGTAAAGTAAACCAACCGTATAAGGGAACTGGCGAATTTTCTGGCAAATCCTCTAAAGCTTTCAAATATGCTCTATTGCTTTTATTAATTCAAGATTTTCTTACAATTTGATTAGGTTTTAAAATTAATATGATTAAATCAATTTAAATTTTTTGTAATTATTTCACTCACATACAACCACTAAAGATCGGAATTATTGCTATAAGTTTTATAAATTTCGAAAAAGAATTTCAGGATTTTCGACTAAAACTGTGTGAAATCTGAAATAACCTTGTCGTGCTTTTGCGTATTTTTTAGGCATTGTGAGTCAATACCTGGATGCAATATCACTTAAATTCGTTTATATTAATTAATTCTATTTAATAATTGTATTAGTAAGTTTTATGATAACCATTAATAATAATAATTCCAAAATATTGGTTTAGCTTAAACATAAATAAATAAGAAACTTATATTAGATAACAGTTTAAATTAAATTTAAGACGTATTGCAAATACTGTAGCTATTAATATTAATTGTTTAATTGTATATTATTACAAATTATGTTATTAATAATGCATGTGATGTATTCAGGCAGAAGCGCTCACATATTCTTGCTTTAACATAACACATTTTTTAGTAAAGAAGCCAGCAATTAACTCTGTTTAACTATTTAAAATTAAAACTACGTCAATCAGTTATAACATTTCTCCTTTAACGAGGTCTCCCCGATACAATGCGACAGTTTTATAAAGCAGTCTCCTGAACAAAATTAAAGTTACAATACAAGCAAATCAAAATACATATGGTTATATAAGCATATATAAAGTAAGTTATACATTCATATATAACCATGTGTATTTTGATTTGCTTGTATTGTAACATGGTTATATAAGAATATATAACTTACTTTATATATTCTTATATAACCATGTGTAAATTGCTTTGCTTGTATTGTAACTTTAATTTTGTTTTAGTTTCAGCTGAATAACATATGAAATTTAAATTAGATCGGGAAAGTATTTCATAATAACTTGCATGCAAAAATTAAGCTTAAAGAAAGCGGAGAATTTTGAATAGGTACACAGACATCGCTCAGAAATATGTTTAGAAATTTATCAATAGGTAATATTTTGAAAGGATCAAGTTAATCTGGGGTTTTAACTTCCTTTAGTAATTTAAATTTATTAGAGCATTGATCTTTATCACTGCCATGTTATGCCAAATCAGATTCAAACAAATTTATGTTCCTCAAAAGGGCTCGGTGCTCATTGAGTCTTATTTTTATTGGCTTCTTGTTTACCCTTGTATGCAATTTCACATTTATTTTAGTTTGTTTAGTAAAATCCACTTTTATTTTCATTCGAAATTCTGTGTTTCCGTTTGCTATGTAAACATGATTATTTGCTTCTGGCCATTAATTGAGGGATTTCCAAATCTAATCGTAATTTTTAGTTTCAATAATTATAGTTGTCCTTGATATTTTATTTATTTATATTTTCTTTATAAGATACAATCTGGTAACTGTTATGTGCAAACATGCAATTAATTTAATAGTTAAATAGGCATTAAAAATAATATATATATATATATATTTGCTTCAAAATCAGATATGTTTTGTTTTGTGGTATGATACGATTAATTTTTAACTGACAACATGAAAATCAGTAGTATGTGTCACAATCCCATTCTCTATTTATTTATGTTAAAATTTTGAAAACAAATCAAATCTGTAAAATCAGACATTAATACAGAGCCGTTATTTGATGATTGTTAAAATTGTCTAAGCAATCATGCTACAAACAATAGACTGAAATATTGTGTTTCGTTAAATAACATCCTAAACGATTATATTTAAAGTCACTATAGGTTATTCTTAACTAATTTTGTCTAATTAGCGAGGGCCTTTACCCCCTTTGTGAACCTAACATAACAAAATACGAAGAAGAAACGAATTGGGGATGAGTACGCAGGTTTCCTGCAACAAGGAACACAAAATAATGGGTTTTATGCAAATATCAATAGAACTCATCTTGGTGAAGTCATATACCAAGTTTTATCCATATACATTCATAAATAAGCGAAATATATTATTTGAATTATTTTCCATAATAATAACATGGGATCAAGTACCTCGGTTTGCTGCTACGGGCACCATAGGCGAAAAAATGTTTTTTGTGCAAACAACAATGAACCACAACCAGATGAAGCCATATACCAAATTTCGTCAGTTTATGTTCATAAATAAGCGGGATATAAAATTTTTTTCTTTTTCTCCATAAAAATAACATTAGACAACGTACTGCGTTTAGCACTTTAAATATCTCAGTAACCAATTTACGTAGAGCAATGATCAAAATACCAAATTGTTTGTTTTTTATGCTGAATTCAATGGTGAAAATTAAAATTTGATTTAAACAAAGATTTCATGTGGAAACCCCCAAAAAAAACATTTTTGGGGTACAAAACCCCCCAAAACCCCCCAAAAACCCCCCTTCGGATGGTGCGATTCGTCTGGTTTTCGAACTCGTTCAAATAAATGGTACTTTACACACTTTACACATTTGTACCAAATTTCATTAAGATCGGACCTTTTTTACGAGAGTTATCGTGCTTACGGACACACACACACACACACATATATATATATATATATATATATATACATATATAAAAATTTGAACGAATGGTGTTTTTGGCATCTGGGGACCTCAAAATGAAAAGTTATCATGGTCAGGGGCTTACGTCTTACCATGAGACCTACGGTAATAGCTTCTTCCCTATAGGGGAAATTCGCTAAAAACCCCTACACATGGGTCGACTGCGTTTAGTACTCTCAAGGTCAAATAGGCAACGTTCAAGCCCATTTGAGAGGTCAAAGTCCAATTCCGAGCAAAATATCGAGCGTTTTTGACGAATCGAGAATAAAATATTAAAGTCGCATATAAATTTTATTTAAAAAATCCCTACACGTGGGTCGATAGCATTTTGTGCCGTTGCGACACTTATAATACTTGAATTTAACTGTTTATACATGTCCAATACAGCTAAAAAATACAAATTTCAATTTTCGATCTTTCAACATTAAATTTAATTCATTTATAACATAAAAATTCAGATATATACAGGGTGAGTTTCTACTGACGCCCATAACTTCGCCAGGGGATTCTAATGATAAAAAGGAACAAAAACGTTCCAGTAAACGCTAGTCCGATTCCGAACCGTTTGGTCATAATTGAGAAATTTGTGTTTTCTACAAAATATTGGACTTTGTCCCACTATTTACTTTATAAAAATGAAACCAATTAACCTAGCGATTGATATTTAAAATAATTAGAAAGCGCATTAAATTTGCTATAAAACCAAGGTTACATGTAAAAATTTCATTTCATACATCGGTTCCTAGCCAAATTGAAATGAAAAAATATGCTATAATTAATTATTTAGGCTAAGTTTAAAGACCCTTTTTTGTTACTTTAACCTGGTGCAACGCGATGTCCAACTAGATAAAAAACTTCCTCATTTAATAAGCTTTAAATTGATATGCTATTTTAAACTGTTGTAGGTGGAAATGACAGAAAAACTACTATCAACCTAAATAAAAACACGGTTTACGAGTGAAGGTATTCTTATCAATACTACAAGGCAAATGACCACAAAATTGTAATACGGTAACTCAATGTTTACTTTGCATTAACAAATTAATTACAAGCCTTCAGAATGAACAATGTTGATTGCTACTTGAGTAAGTTTTCGAAATGACCACCACTTTGTCTGATGCAGATGCAGACACGTTTTTTCGGCTCTCTCACAGTAAATCAGTGAGTAGATTATTAGTAGTAGGTTTGTAACCTTGCTAAAATCAAATCAGTAAACAGTGTTTTACTTTAGTTTGATGGTAGTTTTTCTGTTATTCCCACCTACAATAGTTTAAAATAGCATATCAATTTAAAGCTTATTAAATGAGGAAGTTTTTTATCTAGTTTGACATTGCACCAGATTAAAGTATCAAAAAAGGGTCTTTAAACTTAACCTAAATAATTAATTATAGCATATTTTTAATTTCAACTTGGCTAGGAACCGAGGTATGAAATGAAATTTTTACATGTAACCTTGGTTTTATAGCAAATTTAATGAGCTTTCTAATTACTTTAAATATCAATCGGTCAATAGGTTAATTGGTTTCATTTTTATAAAGTAAATAGTAGGACAAAGTCCAATATTTCGTAGAAAAACCAAATTTCTCAATTATGACCAAACGGTTCGGAATCGGACTAGCGTTTACTGGAACTTTTTTGTTCCTTTTTATCATTAGAATCCCCTGGCGAAGTTATGGGCGTCAGTAGAAACTCACCCTGTATATCATTTAATTTACTTCTCAAGAGTGATAATGTCTCCCTCGGGTGTGCGCCCATCTACTAAGTTATTATTCTTCTCAAAAGTACTATACGACTGGTCTATATATATTCCACCGATTCCCATCAGGGCTTCAAACACCATATAACCCGCTTCCGGATATTTTGACCGACTTAGGATCTTGTGCGTCTAATCGGGTCCCGTAAGTGACTATAACTCTACCGATCGGTTTGGATACGGTCGCCTCGTGAATGTCATGTAGCCGTTTTAAGTACGCCTCAGTTGAAGCACAACGAGGATGCATGTGGTGCATGAGGTTAAAGGTCACTCATCGATGAGAGGTGCGAGGATTCTTGGCGCTCGTGACAGCTGTAAATGGGCATTGTTCAGCTAAAAAGGTTTAAGATGGCCACCTTTGCTCTTAAAATTTCGTGTTTTAACCCAATTTTGATATGTTAAATTTTCTGGATTAAATTGTGGGAGGGGTGGGACCGGATTCAATTCTAACCACCCGCAACAGCTGTAAATGGGCATTTTATGCTAAAACAACTTAAATTTGAACCCCTTTTCCCTTCAAATTTCGTGTTTTACACCAATTTTGACAGGTTAAATTTTCTGGATTAAATTCACATGACAACATCGAGAATCCTCAGAGCGCCCGTGACCGTCAACTGACCGAATATATCTTTCCAATTCCAAGTGTCGTTAGGTATTTTGTAAGCGAAAACTCAATTTCACCACCTTAATACAGTAAATATTTATTGATTCACTAGGAGTCTGTTATATCGCAGCGCGCGCCGTTATCATGTTTTTGCGGGCATAGGTCAATATCGCTGGGTTATCCCACTGTATGAAACCATCGCAAAACCGCTATTGTTCACCCGCACTAATCCAGGACTAACTTTCAAGAGATTGATGGTTCAAAGGCATGAACGATTCGTTCCCCCGTCCTAAAGTGTACTATAACCAAAACAGTACTGGTTTATGTAACCCTCATTTTTACCTTCATTGTATGAAATCACCGCAAAAACGCATCCATAAAAGGGGACGAGCGAAATCCGCACCCCTTTTGAATCACCAATATCACTTAAAAATATGCATTATCAACATCAGACCCGGTAAATAGCCGGGTCGTGAATTAGGCCTTATTAGGGTGTTTAAGGTCTTTCACCTACAAATGTATAATGGTCATTGACAACACCCTTCACGCACACCGTCAGATCGGATCACACCGTACAACGATCGCGGTTAGCGAGCGTCACGGTATACCGACCATCGTCGACGCACGTCACCATCTTCAGACGCTTACGCCGCGCGCCGTTATCATTCGACTGCGGGCAGAGGTCAGTGCTGCTGTGATATCCAAGTCATTGTTGCCAGCGTTACGTAATCCCATTGTTGCTGTTTATAGGAATAAAAAAATAAATTTAGATTACACCTTTAAAAAATCAGTCTTGTACGCACTATTTTCAATTCAATAAATAATGTTGGCCTATATATTGCTTCCTATCTGATGCCAGGCCCAAATTAGTTCTCTGGAACATATGTTTGACCTCAGGTGCCTTTTTCATCATGATCTCATTACTCTCATCATCTTTGTTTGGTAATGTTACAAGTAACCCCATGCCTAATTTCTGTTTTGCCCACATCGCTGTCACTGTAGCCAAAGCTAAAGGTCCCTCGTAAAGACGCAAAATCAGGTGCAATAACGCGTTCAAATGCCTTATTCTCTAGTATTTTATCTGCTTTCCATCTATCCTCTGCTCTCTTATGTTTACTATACCATACATCGTGTTCTTTCGCCGCTTCATCAAGAGGATTTACACCTTTATCACCTCTAGCTAAGCGTTCTTGGAGTTTCGTCCCAGGTCCTAGAAAATTCATAGCCGGTGCGATAAGTTCAAAGAGAATTAGTTGATAATATCGTTTAAAATTCCAGATCCTTCTATTATTCTCTCGGGTAAAGCAGCCAAACATCGTGCCAAATACATCGGACCATCTGGAAGGTCGATCTGTTGTTTGAGAGTGTCCAAGATAAAATCAATAATATGATTTGCGTATTTATTGGTGTCATTTTTGTCTATTATTAAATAAATCACGGTTTTCGCAGAAGGTTTCGGTAGAGCAAGCACAAATCGCATAATGTACTTGTGTCATTTTGGTTTTGCTATTAATTCTACCAGTCGATAGTAAATAAACTGAGCAATAACCCAACTTTTCATCATGGAAGTTGTTATTGCCAGCTCTTTCTTCTGCCTGTAGGAAATAGAGCCTTTTGATAAGGTCCGCATATTGTCTTATATATTTATATTCAACTGGATTGTTTGTTTCTTCCAGCAAACCGGATCCTATAGCTCTCACAAATTCTAGAGTTTTGCCATTTTTCAAGACGCTTCCCGTTGGTTTTCCGCGTAAATTTTCCAATCGAAGCTCTTCCCACATAGGTTTAATCACTTTTTTCACTTAAAACCTTGACTAAATTTCGGACGTCCGGACGACGGATCATTGCTTTGAAATATTGCACCAGAGTCGATTAAAATCGTTTTATAAGCATCTCTATCACTTTTCGTATATTGTTCACTCCCAACATCTTCTGATAGTGTTAAAAGTCTCCATAGGCCTGGAGTACCGGTATATGTTTGGTTCGTCTTGTCAATAATTATATCATCATTTGTAATAGTGTCACTGGAATTTCTTTATTTGAGTGTTCACTCTCCGATATCATAGTTAAGACCAAATGTTCCATCGTTAGCTTTAGATAAATATTATCTCGCCAAGGTACCCACCTCAGTACCGCTTCTTTCGACGATAGCTTGAATCGATTTATCAAAACGCATATCGTCATCCTTGTCGGGCAACGGTGTACTAGCAGCCTCTACTATCGTTTCCTCTTTAAAAATGCCCTTTTTTTGTGGTAAATTCTGTTCTGGAATCATTGTATCTTTTTCGAAAACGTCTTGTTTTGGTAAATTTGCATCATTTCCCGGTATCATTGTACCTTTTTCAAAGACTTTACGACTGGGTGTACTCATTGCACGTGATCTAAATAAAATGGGTCTGTTCTGTTTACTTCGCCGTTCTTTTATCTCTTCTCCCTTCTTTTTCAATTAATTTGTCAGTTTTTCCAACGTATTGACAACTGGTTCGTGTTGCCTTTCAATCTCTCGTTTTTCATTGAATTCTCGAGTGCGATATTCTTCCACTTCAGCTATTAGCTTGTCTTGTACTTTATCTATTCGTTTTGATTCTTCCACTGTTAAAGGTGTTCTATCGGGTTGCGGTAAAAGTATCCTTTGGTTTTTAAATTTTACGGGTAATAAAGTTGGGCGTTTTCTAAGAAACTCTTCCCTCCCCTCCACTTCTTGTCTTTGAATTCTCTTACTGTCCTCTCGCCATTTCTCTTGCAATTTTTCAATTTGTCTTGCCACTTCAGGTGTCATTTTGTCAGGCCACATTTCATCAGCAATCTTATCTTTTTTAACTAAAGTATTGACTATATCGCTATCACTAATACTTCTTTCACCTTGTATAAATATAGATTTTGAAATGTTTTATTTGTATATTTTTAACAAACTTAAACTACACTGTTAATAAATATAATTGGGAATAACAAGTTTAATCAATAATATTAATGATGATCTGGACGTGCGTCAAACCATTCGTTATAAAGTGTGTCCGTACGAAACTCACGCAAGTCACGGACGTCACGGTATAACGACCATCGTCGACGCTCAGTAACCGCGATCGTTGTGTGGTGCGATCCATCTGACGATGTGTGTGACGTGCGTTGTCAATGACCATTATACATTTGTAGGTGAAAGCACCCTATAAAAGGCCCAAATTCATGTATAATTTATACTACATATTGGTGGTCATGTATAATTTATACTACATATTGGCGGTCATGAATAATTTATACTACATATTGGCGGTCATGTATGATCTATACTACATATTGGCTGGTCTGATTTAAAGACAAGTTTGATTATAAATTCTTATTTTTTGATGATGATAATGCATATTTTTAAGTGATATTGATAATTCAAAAGGGGTGCGGATTTCGCTCACCCCATGTTTAGATGTTTTTTTTGATGTTTTATATTTTTTAGTTAGTCAAAATATATTTTTCTAAGTGTTGATGGATACTAGTCAAAAGCTCTGTTACTATGTCAAAGTTTTCATCTTCAACAGAGAAATTCGTTTTAATTGGAAATAAGTCCCCTTAAAGATAAATACTGATCGCTTTAAGGGGCGAAGAAACCAAGTCTGAAAATTTTCAAATTGGATTAATAAAAACCGCTTTAGATGTAATAAATACAGGGGTTTGAATCGTAAATGAAGATATCAAGTTTATTGATACCACCCCTTTCAAATTACGTCATATTCTGGTGGGGACCCGAATTGGGTCCCACTAAATTTCATATAAATTCCCTTCAATTTGCAAACTAACCCGTACTTTTCAATTTGCAATAAACAAAAAAAATTTCAAAAACCTCTCTAGTCTAACTCCAAGTCCAAAGCTGCGTTGATTTCAATATTTATTATTTCCTCCATTGGTATTTTATAATGCCCCCACGGAAGTGTACTGATACCGGAAGGAAAACTGATGTTATCCTTCAAAGGAAAAAATTCAAATTCATAAAGGAAAACGAGAAATTTCTACAACTTGAAATTTCGGGAATTGTAATATAGTATGGTAATAATGACTCAACATAGGCGAAAAATAAACTTTACAAAGAATCAGCTGAAGAAGTTGAGAATCGCTCATAGAAGACCGAAACGTGCTGCTTTAACATTAAAAAGAGATCAGTTAAAAACGGTGATGCTGAAGTGTTGCTCGACAGTGATCAGGAAAAATAGATTAAAAAGCGATTATAAATAACAAAGGGGTGAGGTTGTATTTGGATCGCTCACAGTTGAAGGCTCATCGGAAGCCGCAGGTTTAGATTTGAAAAGCGCTCTTATGATTGCGTTGTGCCGAAACGCGGACAAAAAATGATATTGACAGACTTGACTTCAATATACAGTTTTTAAATATGTAAAAAGTATACTAAATATAGGGTAATATTCAATGAAACTTAGTTTTTATTGATATTAACAGAAATAAGCAACGTTCAAGCCGATTTCAGAGGTCAAAGGCCAATTTCGACGGAAAAATCAAGGGTTTTAGACGAATCGAGAAAAAAAATCGAAGTCGCATATAAATTTTATTTAAAAATCCCTACACGAGGCTCGATATCGTTTAGTGCCCTTAACATACATACCAAATTTCATACAAATCCGCCGATAAATAACCAAACGCGAGGCCACTTCGTGAAGTCTGGGTTAACGCATGTAGCGCGCAGGTTTATCGACTAATCCGGGATTTTCTCATACTAACATATCTATATACTAGAAGTCACTGCGAACCCTTATACCAAATCTCAAATCGATATCTTTAAAAATAACGGAGATATTAAGCATCGGGCAAAGGTCAGTAGTTAAGTCTGGCTGAAAACGCATCCCATAGGAATGAAAGTTACGTCATCATGTATACCATATAGGTAAACAGTTCCCTTCTATTTTCTCTTAAAAATGTCGTTATTTTTGCGATATTTCTTACCGTTTTCGAGATATAAGCGATTAAAGTTGTAAAATTCAGTTTTAAATTATAAAAATAACGAATAAATAAGAATAAAACGAAGTTTCGAGGTCGTTTTCACAGTTTGTCCTTTGACTAGGTGACGTGATCATAAAATTTATATGAGACTATAATATTTTTTTATTTATCTGTCGAAAACGCTTGATTTTTCGCTCTGAATTGGACTTCGACCTCTCAAATGGGTCTGAACGTTGCTATTTGGCCTTTGGCTTAGGATATGTTAGGTTAAGTTAGGTTACGTCATATGAGCATTTAATCCTTAAAATTGAGCATTTAATCCTCTAAATTGAGCATATAATCCTCGAAATTGAGCATTAAATCCTCAAAATTCAGCATTTAATCCTCAAAATTTAATCCTCAAAATTCATGCATCACATGCATCCTCTTTGTGCTTCAACTGTCACTTTACTACTACTGCATCATTTGGTTACCGAGTTATTGAGAGTGTTAAACACAGTACGTTGTCCAATGTTAATCTTATGGAGAATAAGTAAAATTGTATATCTCGCTTGTTAATGAACGTGTATTAATAAAACTTGGTATGTGGCTTTATATGGTTGGGTTTTAATGATATTTGCATAAAAAACTAATTTTTTGTGGTCCCCATGACAGCATACCTGCGTACTAAACAGTTATAATGTTATTCTTATGGAGAATAAGAAACATGTGATATCTTGCTTGTTTATGAACATAAATTGATAAAACTTGGTATGTTGCTTCATCTGGAGGTGATCCATTGGTATTTGCATAACAACCAGATTTTGTGGTCCTTGATGCAGCAAACCTCCATACTCAGGCCTAATGTTTGTCTTATGGGGAATAAATAAAATGTCATATCTCGCTTATTTATTAATTTGCTTTGATTAAAGTTGATAAGTGGCTTCATGACTTAGTGAAGTACCATTTTAAATTAGCTGAGTATGCAGGTTTGCTTCAACGGGGGGTATTGCTTGTTAATTTTTTTCGGAACTTTCATAAGAGTCGAACCTCATGGGCTCTCACATTCATACTACTACCTGTAATGTCGAAAAATGTTACTTTAACAGTTGTTTTTTTTAATACAGTATTATTATTTCACTGGTTGCTATTTGAACTGTTTGTAGACTATTTCTTTATAATTTAAAACTCCTTAATCTTAATGGAAAAGTTCTTAAATTAATTAGAGTCATTTCCAATCCCATTTTATTTTCACTCTGTGTTATGTGGGACCTACCTGATCTGATTGCACCCTTGAGCGAATGGAGACGAATTGAAATATAACTATTATGATCAAGAATACAACTTTAGAAAGTTCTTTAGAAGTGTCAAATCAAAGCACCTAAAACATTTGGAGTCTTCCAAAATTGTATTCTTCATGAGTTAATGAAGATGAAAAATATAAATTAACTACGTTATAAGTAGACTACGTTAACTACATTTGAGGTTCTTCCTGAGGCTCCGTACGCTATCAATAGTGATTACGTGCAATATCGCAATTACAAAATGTGTTTCTACAAATATTACCAAACTGTTACAGTTTTCTTTTCATACCATTATCATCAGTTTCATTTTAATCACTAGTTAGTACATTATTATTTAAATAAATCATTCATTTTCTAATTTGTTTCATCCAACGATTACTATATATCAACTGGTTATAACTCCCTTTGTTAGGTGATTTATAGAGTATTATTATTTCAAGAAAACCGATATAAATAACTGCAGTCTAGTGTAGCAGTAATTGATCTTTCATAAATCTGAAATTTTTAATATTGGTATCATCACTGCCCTGACACTTCTCGCTATGTTTCATCCGATTTCCTTCAATCATCGTGAGATTCATGACACTAAATGAAAAATAGTTATTATTTAGTAGTTTAAGTGAAAAGGCATATTTGCAAAAAATGGGCATTAAATTTGTGTAGAGATTAACTGAATTTACAAATTACATACAGACAGAAAACTTGAGAACTAAGCGTTTTAGAGCGTAACTTTTACGAACCTTAATTTCCCTTAATTATTAGCTTTAATGTTCCTTAGGTACATTTTCTCTTAATTTTTCTACAAATAACCACATCCTACTTCCCTGGACCACATAGATTTTGAACACCCGCATACCCTGTTTTTGACGGTCGAAAAGTAACATAGTATAATTTAATTTACTGCTGTAATGTTATAGAAGACGGCGTAGCCTATTTTAGCGTATTTCCCCAATAGGGAAGAAGCTATTACTGTAGGTCTCATGGTAAGACTTAAGCCTGAGACCATAATATTTTGTTGTCTTGAGGTCCCCAGATGCCAAAAACACCATTCGTTCAAATTTATTTATATATATATATATGTGTGTTCGTAAGCATGATAACTCTATTAAACAACGTCCGATCTTAATGAAATTTGGTACAAATGTGTAAAGCACCATTTATTGAAAAACTATTTGTTCAAATTTATATATATATATATATATATTATATGTGTGTGTGTGTGTGTGTGTGTGTGTGTGTGTGTGTGTGTGTGTGTGTGTGTGTGTGTGTGTGTATCCGTGAATGCAATAACTTGAGTAAAAAACGTCCGATTTCAATGAAATTTGGCTCAAATATGTAGCACTCTATGTAGCACTCAAATATGTAGCACATTTATGACTTTAAGGTCGAAAACCAGAAAAATCGGACTATGGGAAGGGGGGTTTATGGGGGTTTTAAATTTTCCAAAAAGAGTTTTGCATTTTTTACGTAACAATTTTGTAAACACTTAATTTTGGTTTGGACCATGTTATAGAGCTTAAAAAACAAATAGCATGGTATTTTGAATTAATAACCTAGGTTACGTGGTTGCGAAGGAAATCCAAAAAAACCTGCTCATAAAATCTCCTATGTTAATCTCATGGGAAAAAGGATTTTTGGCTTTTCCTCAGATAATTTTAATGTAAAATTCACATTGCTTTCACCAATCTACTCATCTCCACAAAACAATCATTTTGGTGTTTAAATTGTAATTCTACGTCCAACCGATGCAGAGATATTCAAAGTGCTAAATAGCGTACGATGTCCAATGTTATCCTTATGAAGAATAAATAAAATGTGATATCTCGATTATTTATGAATGTATATTGATGAAACTTGGTATGTAGCTTCACGTAGTATTGGCATATTGATATTTGCACAACAACTTGATTTTTTGTTGATTATCCCCATAGCAGCAAAACTGCATACTCAGCCGTAATGTTATTCTCATGGAGAAGAAGTAAAGTTTTATATCTCCCTTAATTATGATATAAATTATTAAAACTTGGTATGTACCTTCCCCTGGTTGAGTTATAAAGATAATTGCTTAAAAATACATTTACTAATCTTTCTTGTTGCTGCGTACTTATCCCTAATGTTATTCTTATGGATAATAAATAAAATGGTATACATAATTTATATATAAATATTTTTTATGAAACTTGGTAAGTTGCTTTATGTGGTAGTGAGAAACATGCATTAGAAATTCGCTGAGTACGCAGGTTTTCTGCAACGGGAGTATTTTAAATTTATAAAGTGATGAGGGATTCAAAACTCAAAATTATAAATACCCCCGTTGCAGCAAACCTGCATACTCAGCGAATTTCAAATCCATATAATTTGTCTTAATAGCGCATAAAGCTACTTACCAGGTTTCTTTAATATTCATTCATAAACAAGCTATATTTTAATTATTCCCCATAAGAATAACATTGAGGCTGTATACGCAGGTTTTCTGCAACTAGGAATACAAAATATTGGTTGTTACGCAAGTATAAATATAACTCAACTAGGTAAAGCCACATACCTAGTTTTACCAATAAACATTCATAAATAAGCGATATATGCCATTTTAATTATTCTCCATAAGAATAACATGGGGCTGAGTACGCAGGTTTGCTGCAACATGAACCGTCAGTAAAAATGGGTTTTGGTGCAAATATTAATAGACCCCAACCAGGTGAAGCCATATACCAAGTTTCGTCAGAATACGTTCATAAATAAGCGAGATATACAATTTTTCTTTTTCTCCATAAGAATGACATTGGACGAGATCGTACGCAGCACGCTGACGTGAGGGAAGTGAATTTCCGCATTAAAACCTTAAAAAGATAAAATAAAGGGTTTCAACCAACACTGGTTGCATTTTACTTAAAATTGAGAAATTTTATTTTTTGGCAGTTTTGATGCTCCTGGTTATATTTAAATTCACTAATAGGATGCCAATGTTGTACATTATAAAGTTAGAAGGAGGTATTGTCGAGATAACAAGTTGGAATTGAGGTATAGGGGGTGATAAATCGATATTAAGATATAAAAACAGCCTTTTCCAGTGTAAAATCCCTATAAGACAACGTACTGTATTTTGACGATTAACATTTTCTTTAATAACTCGGTAAGTACTTATGCTAGAATGATGAGGGAGGGCTTACAATCTTTGGGTTTTTAAGTACAATAAATTAAGGTGCAATAAACGTACTTTTGGGGCTTATCTGACACTTTTTGGGCCCAACAATTTTAAAACCTAAAATCCTCAAAAATGGGTTTAGAGTTTTCCGATTGTTTTGCCCAACGAACTTGTCCAACTGGTTATAAAAAGGAATGTCTCTACCAAATTTGAATTAAATCGAACAAAGATTACGACCGCTAGAGTGCGTCACACATTTATATATATATATATATATATATATATATATATATATATATAAAGTTTTTAGAGTCCCCTCAAAACGTGTACAGGGGGTCACGTTAGGACTTCGGGCTGAAGTTTCACCGTGCGGGTCATGCTAATAGTTCACTTTTCCTTAGGAAATTCCCTAACAACGTACTGTGCTAAGCACTGTCAATATCTCTGCAACCAATTGTCGTAGAGCAATTATCAAAACACCAAATTTTGTGTTTTTTACGCTGAATCCAATGGTGCAAATTAAAATTTGACTTTTTCCAAAATTATGAATAAAAAATTCATTTTTGGGTTACAACCCCCCCCCAAATACCCCTTCGGATAGGTCGATCTATTCTTGGTTTTCGAACTTAAAAGTCATAAATGTTACTTTACACGGTTGTACCAAATTTCATCAAAATCGGACCATTTTTACGAGAGTTATCGTGCTCACGGACACACACACACACACACACACACACACACACACACACACACACACACACACACTCATATATACATACATACAGTTTTTAACGGATGGTGTTTTTGGCGTCTGGGGACCTCAAAACGAAAAGTTATTATGGTCCCGGGCATAGGGACCATAGTCAGCATACCATGCTGACTACGGTAATAGGTTCTTCCCTATAAGGGAAAATCACTAAAACTAGCGATCGCCCAGAGGTCGAAATTTGACCAAAAATAATTCTGCTTAAACCCAAAGCGGCTCATACGAGTAATGGTTGTTTGCGTGACTGTTTTGTTACATCCTGCGTGAGCAGTTACATAAATGCCTTTGTACCAGTGTCCTTATGTTGACCACTCTCTCTCCCCCTCCCCCTCCATCACCCTCTCACCACTCATTTCCAGGTTTAATTTAGTTAAAGGAGATTAAACGGAAAAGAGAAGGAGTTTACCATTCCAGTAGTCAGTCGTAGTTTTATTTACATTAGCCCTGAATCTTCTGTTCTTGGTCTTGTGTTAGAATTTGTTATTATATCAGCTGTCAAATATACAATTCAATTGATATATATTCTTCCATAAGCTTAACATTGAAACTTTGAAAGCCTGTGGGGTATAGTTCTGAGGGACGATGTAAATTATAATTGGTTTCTGCTCATCTACAGGACAATAACTATCTAACTGTATGCGTGAATTTATCCTACGATGCACACAAGCTGATAAAAAGGAGGGACGGTTTTGTGCTTGCCTATTAATATAAAGATATGATTAGTTATAAACATTTTTATATGCCGACGATTCACTTTTATTGAATCGTTTATTATTACACGTGTGAAAACGAATGAAGTAAGTTTTAAATGACTCAGAAACAATTTAGGAAATCCCTAGCGCTTGAATTTACGGATTGAATCACCACATGTTTGTTTCGCAACCAGATTCCAGTAAATCCCTCACGTACTTTTGATTTCGGTTTATTGGTTTTGCAGATTTGCAGTGTTGTCAAAGGTTTACTGTATTTTTAAAGAATATTTGTGTTTCCTAACGTTTAATCAATATTAACAGAGAGATAATGTTTTAACTCTAGTCATCGCTTTTTAGTAAATGTAATAGTAAAATATCCGACAAATTGATATAATACCATAATTAACTGGACATTTGATCATGAACATGAAAAATTCAAATTTTATTCCTCAGCACACCCAGAACGTCAAGTGTAATTGTGTGATCTTTATACAAATAATTAACTTGGTGAAAGTAACTTAGTCCAATTTGTATCATGCTAAAAGGCAGTTTACTCGTTAAATATAAAAAGTTACTTTACAATGTGTATATCTTGAGGGATTTCCCCTTATTCAAATTCATTAGGCTCCCAAATATTGCAACTGAACTGTTATCTGCTTTGTCGATAAAAAGAGTTTTTTTTACTTAGAATACCATGTTGTACTGTATCCAAAGCTTTCGATGTGTCAAAAGACCTAAAAGTAACATTATTACCTTTTTCCAAATCACTAACCACATTATCATTTACATTAACTGCAGCATAACATGTACTCCTGTTAGGCCTATAACCATAATGGATATCAGTGAATGTACAAATCTTTCAAAATTGTCTGATATTTGTTTTAGAAGCAAAGATTCAAAAACTTGGACAAAATGGGAACAATTTATATAGACCGATAATTCTTTTCAGCCTTTCAATGATGTTTTAGTAAACAGATACAGCTTTTATATGTCTTAACTGATGCGGGAAAACACATCCGTTGACCTAACATTCATTTAAAAGATGAATCAAGACCTCACTTATATAAATAGAAGTTTTCTTGATGATATTAGACGTTAAACCAAAGATGTCCGAAAACTTACTATTATTTAAACTATTTTAACACTTACTATTGTCTTAAACATATTTTCTACAGTGATCTGCTCAAATTTAAAACCATACATAGGTCTAGGATATTTTTAGACATAGATATTACTAAAATTTACACAATCAGGAAAACTATCACTAACCTCTTTGACTAGATGAATACAATAATTAATGATTTTGTCAGATGTTATTTCAATGGGAGTTGCAACAGCTTTACAGTCAATAGTTGTAAGCTTATTAGTGACTTGAAACAACCTTTTACTTTTATTATGAGCGTTCTGAATCAAATTATTGAAGTATTTTACTTTAACATTTGTAATATCAAACTTTTATGTTTCTTAAAAATCATCTATCCATTAAAAGTTGACTATCATAAATTTTACTTAAGCTACATAACATATCGCAGTGACCTTCGAGTTTATGTAATTCTCAATTGTACTATTTGTTATCAGACTTGGGTCTCTTCCTTAAACAGTTTAGGAGTGCAAAAACTCCATTTACCACCTACAAAAATAGATCATGGAAAATCTTGAACTTATCATCAGTATTATCAATACTGTACACATATATCCAATTCATTTGACTTAGATTATAAATGAAGATTTGTATACTAAACTCATTAACTACTGTAACTGAATTCTTGGGCTTACTAACATTAGATTATGTGCATCAGCAACTAAACTAAAAACAATGGCATTATGATCAGAAACCACAGTATGAATGATCTTGGATAACCATTTGGTATTATGTATGTTTGTTTCAGCATTGTCAATACATTTGCCTAAATAAGGTCTAGTAACAACTGTTGTAGTAATATCAAATCCAATACAATCAAACAAGTTTATGAGGTCACGCTTAAAATCATTATCATATTTAAAATTAACTTTGAAATCCTTATGTACTACTAAACTAAAACCAGCTTAAATAACAGGCTAATGATACTATATAGATAATTTAAAAAGTTATTGAAATATAGTCATCATAGTAAGATCTATAAACTAAGATAATAGCAATTTGTTCTTTGTTTAAAACTCATTGTTGGTGATGGTGAGTTTATGATAATTAAAGGTATTTTTGCGGACATTTTCCATCACTTATTAGTAAAAACAAAGTTTTGCGACGTTTCGGGATCTGCAATCTCATTGCGTCTTCAGATCAGATTCCAGATCCCGAAACGTCGTGAAACTTTGAATTTACTAATTAGTGATGGAAAATGCCCGCAAAAATTCCTTGAATAACAAAAATTTGTTCTTTGATGGACTCTACAGTTAGATTGTCCATTACATCCTAATAATGGGTACCGTGGTTATTCAAACCTAAACCCAATGTTAATTGGAACAGTTAAAATAGTTGTAGGAACAGTTATAATATGTTTCACCTTTATATAAATGTTAAATTATAATAATGTTAGGTATAAGTGAAGACGATAGCAAGGAGTTTATGCAGGCACTATATTTTAAGTGTACTGAAATATAATAATAGCTTCATAACTCTTAGAACGTCATTCTACTTAGTTGTGAGTTCAGCAGGGTTGTATAAGAAATCATTCATGAAAACACCCTCATTTCATATTCTCAAAAACTTTATGTACACGGTTAAATTGTTATGTATTTCCCCTGTTGTTTCTTATAACTTGGGAGCATAAATTAATGTAGTTAATAATTAAATTTAACGCAATATACAAAATACATCATCAAATGATTTTTTTTTCACTTAACAAATTAACGAAACGTTTATTCAAACAAAGTTACAGCATTTACAATTTCACTTATATGATACAATTATTACTAAAATCTATGCTACTGTCGAAAAAACTAAATATAAAATTTAAAATAAGCTTTCGTAATAAGATTATAAAACATATGGTCATGGAAATCAGCAGACATAGGCAACCCGAACACTTAAACCACCAAGATATCGTGTGAGATATCGTGGATTAGTACTTACATACCAAATTTCATAAAAATCGAACCATTGGTTAGAGCTCTAGCTCTCTACACATCCATACAGACAGACAGACAGAAATCACTTTTTTGGATTCAGGGAGCACCAAAACGAATATTTCCACTAACAACTCAAATTCAACAATTTTGACGAAAACACTACTTTTTCCATACACTATGTATAAGGGGGGGAAGTAAAAAGATAAAATATGAGTACATGGGATTAATACTGATATTTTTTAATTTTTTCCTAAATTCTTTTACATTTCAAGTTTTACATTATATTGCTTAATCTAACAATGTCAAGTTGAGGATGAGGTCAAATGCAGTGATAGCTAGATAGATTTGTTCCCGCTGATTCCGTGTGATACTATATACAGGGTTCCAGGTTTGACTCCTGAACCTCAGATTGGAAGGTTGTGCCAATCTTCGTTTTGTAGCAGGTGATCAAATCTCTTGCGGAGAAACTTTTGAAATTTTGCTTCATCTCCTGCTGTGTATAGAGCATCGCTTAAGGATACTCGAATAGCGTCCACCACTGATGTTTCAATCTCCCTCATGTCGTGCACGATGTAGTGTTTGTTTTATTTAATTTCTGAAGTTTTCATTGTTGGTATTATACTTGATTTGGAATGAGTGTTAAACTGATCAACCAATGTCTGCAGAAATTGCTGTGATGCCATCTTGATACGTGTTCTCTCGTCAGAGTCTGGAGTAATACTGATGGTGGGTCTCCTCGCATCCCCACTCTTATACCCTCCGGTTCCACCTCCACTTTCCTCTCCACTATCCATTGTAAAAAAATGTATAAAATAGGCTAAACGATAAGCGTTCTTCACAGCACAATGGAAATATGCGTGTTTTTCATTCTTTACTAAAATACAAACATTATCCATCTCATATTCGAAACACTTATCCATTTCAACATCGATTACATCTTTTGCAGTATAAAGCTGAATCCAATTGCGCTTTTGTAATCCTCTTGTATAAACTCTTGTAAACTTACTGCAGTAATAATACATAATGCTTTCCACTTCTTCAAAACTTGTATAACCTTCATTCCAACCAATGTGATGCAAGTTTCTCGTCAACCACTTATTAGTTATTTTGGATTTTGAGTTTAATTTGTTAAAAGGAAATGGAGGTTTAAATACAAAATTATATATAACATGTGTTTGCAGGTCTAAGAAGATTAGTTCTTTAACAATGTATTTATCATCGTTTCCACGAAAAGCCTGAAATCCTATTATACCAGACCACTCCTTTATTTCCTTTACTTGACTATAAAATTGACTAGACCATACTAACTTTCTCTCCATCGCTATGATGTCAAATGATTGGTTTCCACACCACGGTAGATCTTTTATAGCTCAGGGCGTACAGTTCTCAGCACGTTGGTGTATATTTAACGTGGGCACCGTCCCCGGTAGGGCTACCCCACGAACTTCTTTCAGTTTTTGTAACCGTTTCAGTAAAAACGTTTTCTGTTTCTTCATTTTTTACAATTTCTTTTTCTTTAATCTTTTCTTCATCAAAATTTTGCTTATACTTCTTTAGACATCTCTATATTTCAACCTCATAAGGTATTCGGTTAAAAATAGATGTATCTATTGGACCGTAAAGAATTTGAGCATCGGGATGTTGTTCAGTGGCATCATTTATCAATTACACCATGTTTAAGGCTGACCAACCTTTTACAATTAAAATTCCATTCGGCTACATTTTATTTAGGTATTTGTGAGACACATACAGCATCATTATTATCCGTACCATAAAGTAAATTTCCATTTTTGTTCTGTTTACCATCCCACTTATTTTCTTAGGATTCCTTATTTTCTTTGGATTCTAAAAATTCTTATTTATTTTCACCCTGTTTTAACAAACTATCCTCATATTTTCTAATTTGATTTACAACTGCTACTTCACTTGGCGAGGTTCCCGGGGAAATGTTTGTTAATTAATTATTTTTACAATCAAACTTAAGACCATCCAATGTTATACTCTGATGTTTTGTTACACAATAATTATCATCAATATCGGGTCTAACACGAATTAGTCTTTTATTTCCAAAATCCCAAAATCCTTTACTCTTTTTTGGTACTTGGGAAACATTTACAGCATCACCGCTTTCTTCGCCATATCCCAGGTTACTAATTGTATAGTGATTAGCATTCCATTTATCTTCTTTCAATTCTAAAAATTATATTTATTATTACATTGTACAAAGTTGTCTTCCTGTCTAGTTAGCGTTTGCCCCATTACAGGTACTTCGTCTGGCTGTTCAGCTTGTAGTACATTATTTATTTTACGTTTTTTACCATTCCACATATTACCTCTCAACTCTCATAATTCATTTTTCCTTGTAGAAAAGCATCTCCTTGTCTAGTTAGAGTCTTTCCGATCTAGAGTCTAAATATATTTTTGTTACTGAATCTTGTTCAGTTTCTGGATTAACGATATTTGAAATTCTATGAGCTTTAGCGTCGTACACATCTCCCTTAAGTTTTAAGCTAGTTGATATTTCCGACTGTTTTTAAATAAGTTTTTAAATTTATAGCGCCACTACTATCTTGGGGATCTTTAACATACTTTAAACGTTTATTACTAATGTTATAGTCACCCTCCGGCGTAAGAGGCAAACCGGTGTGAGCTTCTTTGTCATAAAATCTTGATCTTACACCGGATTCGGTATAACGTCCAAACTTGTCCACACTCATTTAAAAAATGATTATATCATCGTTTATGAAACGATTTATATACATTACCAAGTGAAGGTCAATTTAGCAACTTTATCTAAGAATATGTATTTATGTTATTTAATAAAAATGATTCGATCTAATCCTAATCTATATCTATTAAAATATTCTTTCCCTTCGTCAGTTTACAAATGTTTTATATTGTTTTTATCTCTACGTATAGCTATACCCATTGCTTTTGCCATGCTCTGACCTGTTTTGTCTTTTAGTGGAATAGCATCTGCGACTTTTTTAAAACAGTTTATAAATGTTAGTATATATTTAAATCCTTTTTTTATTTTACTATAAGTTCTTATTTCAATTAGGTATGCTTGATAAAGATAATTTATACCTTTTATAACGGTATTTCTTCTCGGAAATTATATCCTCGCAGGTTTATGCAGTTCGGTAACAATTTTAATCTTTAGATCCATATTAGTTGATGGTTCTACTAACATTTCCGGAGGAGTAATAAATATTGCTCATGTATGCTCATTGTAATAGGTCAAGGTCATCTTAAAATTTTATAAAAAAGGGGGGACATAGCAAAAGGCTGTTGTGTTCCCCCTTTTTTACGGAAAGGAAAGGATGTAGGACGATGAAAGAGATACTTGTCAATAGGGTTGAGAGAAAATCGGCCGAATGGTAAAGTGTGGATTTTGTCCGGAAGAATGTGTCGTTTGTCACCATTACAGGATAGAGCTTTTTTACTTCAGTTATGATGTACATTTGATGGTTAAAACTTCTGATCGTGTTGAATTTAGCTGTAAATTCTTCATTTTCAAATAAAGATTGCTTGTGTTCAAAGGTGTTCAAAGTGCACCTTCTTTTTTTAAATATAGATTCTTTAAACCTTTAGCTTTCTTATGCAAACTATTCTTCTCTGTATTCTCCTCTTCACCATCATATAATTTCAAAGAATAAAGTTTGGACATGATTGATTCTATCTCTCTAAGTAGAAATAACTCCATTAAATTCATCCTTAAATTTGCCTAGAACCTTTTTGTTTCTGTCATTATCGTAATTGGGATGATTCTTTTGACAGTCGGAAAAGTTAAATTCGTTTTTGTGATCAAATGTTCGAAGGTCATTAGTAATTATACATGTCATTAGTAATTATCCAATATATAAATGCGTCTGTATTCATGTAGCTGATGCTGCTGTTGTCTCTTCCATAAAATACGACCATTTTGTTATCGTGAAAATCGTACATATGTGTTTTAGAGATATCCAAGATTGACATTCCAATATACAAAGGACGATCCATCTTCACACTTGTCTTCTTCATCGATACTGCTACAAGTTTGTCACTAATAATTACAGATGTTCCAAAGTTTGGCTGATGTACAAGTTTCTGTAGTTTTCTCGGATCAGTTACAAGTTTAACATTTTTGTGTCTTCTTTTGTTTTCCAATGTTTTACCAAATATCGCTTTGTTCATTAATTTGAAAAAATCTTTTTGGAAGGCTGACTTAGCGGCTGATCTTCTGGTAGTATTTGAATCAAGGTAGGGTTTCAACCAGCATGTTTGAGAAAATTCCAAAACTCTATGAGTTTTTGTAACACGCAATCCTAATTCAATAGTTTGTTGACCAACACAAAAGTGAGCTACGTATTGTTATTTGTTATTTAAAGTCATCATTAATTTAGGGTGTTTTCGAGTTGGAGAAACTTCTGTTTTTGCAAGGAGTGAAAGGTCGGAATGATGATCGTGTAAATGTTCTGGATAATCAAAATCACAATCCTAAATCAATCTAGTATCTCCATGTTTTGGAATTTGTGAAACATCGCCAATAGAGTCTGGATCAACCCATTTAAAATTGTCAGATCGAAGTGGCTTTTACATAGCCCATACAAATTATTAGCATCGAAATATCCTAATTAAATCGATTGTTTTCCTTCATCGTAGTCTGGAAGGTATTTGTTGTTGGGTTTGACATGTCTCGTAACATTTTGAGTTAATCCGCCTCTAACACCCGATTCAACCATTAACACCATGTCGATATCTGTTAAAAGTTGAAGTTTGCATTTCATTTCTTTTAACATAACTTGCCAAGCTAATCCTGGAGAAGTATACGAGTGTAAAGGGTCCAAACTATATGCAGCAAAACAAGTTTTTCGAAATTCTTCTATCACATCGCAAAGAAGAGTGACGTCAAGTTTCACATAAAAGTCTGAGTAATCTCCTCAGGTCTTCATATCCAACTCGTTCCAGATATCGACATGCGTTTTGATAGTCTTCAGGTTCAATTTCCGTATCATTAAGTTTTCTTTTGAATTTGTCTGGTGTAGGAAGTGATGTTTCGTCAAATCTATGCAGTCCATCGATGTAATCATAAGAGAAGGCTCCTTTTCGAAGAACTAAATCCATTTTCCCATCAGGTACAATTTTGCTTGTTTCAATCAAATCTTCTTTTCTTAAGGTTTCAGTTCATTTCATAAGGCTAAAAGTCATAAATCTTAAAGAATCAACTAATCTTAGTTTAATTTTAACAACTTTTTTAGAAAAGCTTATAAATATTTCCATTGCTGTAGCTAAAACATCTATTGTTCCATCACATCTTCCTAACTCCGGGATTATAAAGTGTGAGTCATAACCACTAAGTTTGTGCAGAACAACTGGAATAAAAGATGGAAGTTTGTAGTTTCAAATATTCCAAAAAGATTGCTTAAATAACGCTAAAAACGATATATAGGAATTATTAAACCCATTTTTGCTGTAGGCTAGCTTTAGACTCACACCTTAAAGTAAATGTGACATATGTGACTCGATATTACGCTACGCACATTGAAATTACGTAATAAAATGCAAACCATTTAGATTAGAGTCTTGAGCACGGGAAAAAAGTAAGTGATAAGACACGATTTAAAAAAAATACTTGTTTTTCTGCCCATGATTTCATGCAAAAAGCACGATGTGCAATGTTTCTGAAAAAAGTTTTCTTTTCGACCAGTTACTTTAAGACCTAATATCCATTAGGTTGTAATGCTACTTGGATATTTGTATCCATTTCAATTTTTTGCTTTATAGGTACCTCTTTGCCATTTTAAATAATTTCTTTCTTTAACCGTTTTAAGTATTCCAGTGGTGAGCACAAACATTAATACTAGATGTTATAATATTTTCTTGGCTTATTAATTTTAAATATGTAGCCTTATTCTATAAGGGTATAACAATTTTCTTAGTATACATATACAATTTCAGATGTAATATATGTTTACGTACGATGTTTATAGTAGTCGAATCGCCTCCTTAGTATAAGTTAATATTTTTAACATGTCCTGGCTGCTGCCTTTCTTTAAATGGATTTTTTTAATTATATTTAAATTAATTCAAGAATAAAAACTACCTAAACAAAAAATGTTGTTTTTTGTAAATTTGTCTTTGGCTGTGACAGTAAAGACACTGCCAGAAACCCCAATAAAGGATTATATTTCTTTATTCAAAGTCAGTAACATAATATATATATATATACACACATATATATATATATATATATATATATATATTGTATATATATATAATATATAATTTTGACTATTGCTTCTGAAAATAAATACTTAATACAATAACTATAAACCAAGTCATGATTCTGATTTATATTAAGTATATCGTTGTATATGTTAGTGAAATAAAAACACAAAATCGCTAATTTTGTTTAATAAGTGAATATACAACTAATAGCAAAGCTAAGAGACATGCTTTTACTAATGAAAACATTTTCGTTTGGCTCCCAGCTGAGACAACAGTATAAATGTCACAGTTCACTCTTAAATCGTTTTACCTTACGTTGTTGTTAAAATACAATTTAATATTTGATTGTTTGACAATTTAGAGTTGTTTATTAATATTTTCTAGATACTGATTTTAGCGAATTTCCCCTATAGGGAAGAAGCTATTACCGTAGGTCTCATGGTAAGACTTAAGCCCGAGACCATGATAAATTTTTGTTTTGAGGTCCCCAGATGCCAAAAACACTATTCGTTCAAATTTATATATATGTATATATATATATATATATATATATATATATATATATATATATATGTGTGTGTGTGTGTCCGTGAATGCGATAACTTGAGTAAAAAACGTCCGATTTCGATGAAATTTGGCTCAAATGTGTAAAGTGACATTCATGACTTTAAGTTCGAAAACCAGAAATATCGGACCACGGGAAGGGGGGTTTATGGGGGTTTAAAATTGTCCAAAAATCAGTTTTTTACATTTTTCACCCTAAAATTTTTAAAACACTTAATTTTGGTTTTGACCATGTTATAGAGCTTAAAAAAACAAATAATATGGTATTTTGAATTATTAACCTAGGTTAAGGGGTTGCGGATAAAATCCAAAAAAACCTGCTCATAAAATCTCCCATGTTAATCTTATGGGAAAAAGGTTTTTGGCTTTTCCTCAGTTCATTTCAATGTAAACTTCACATTTGCTTTTACCAATCAGTTTAGCTCTACAAAAAAATCATTTTAGTGTTTAAATTATGATTCTACGTCCAACCGTTGCCGAGATATTCAAAGTGCTAAACACAGTACCGTTGTCCAATGTTATCCTTATGGAGAATAAATAAAATTTGATATCTCGATTTTTTATGAATGTATATTAATGAAACTTGGTATGTGGCTTCACCTAGTACTGGTATATTGATATTTGCACAAAAAATTGATTTTTTGTTGATTATCTTCTTAGCAGCAAACCTGCATACTCATCCCTAATGTTATTCTTATGCAGAATACGTAAAGCTTTATATCTCCCTTAATTATGAACATAAATCATTAAAACTTGGTATGTAGCTTCACCTGGTTGAGTTATATTGATAATTGCAAAAAAACATATTTTTATCGTCCTTGTTGCAGCAAACCTGCGTTCTCAGTCTTAATGTTATTCTTATGGAGAATAAATAAAATGCTATATATCAGTTATTTATTTAAATATTTTTATGAAACTTAGTAAGTGGCTTTATGTGATAGTAAGAAATATATTCATGCATAGGAAATTCGCTGAGTACGCAGGTTTGCTGCGACGGGGGTATTTGATGTTGTTGAAGTTTGAGTAACAGTTTGCTTTTATTTTCATTTCTAAACCAAATTTTTAATATTTCTTCACAATCGAATTAGTATTTCGTGATATATACATATAACACGACACATAATCATGTAATAAAACCCATGTAAAATGTGAAGGGTTGGATTATATGATGATTTGACAACACATGTTATGAAATTCACTATAGGAAACAATACATTCTATATAGTAATAAGAAAATAATATATCAAAGGGAAATATCGCAGTCCTCAATTTTAACTTTTACACCATATAGTAAAAGGTAAATCTCTTCAAACTTTCATCTGTGTTAGCTACGAACAGCGGTTACAAACGTGCTTAACACTAGCGAGAATTTCAAATTTAAATATCAACATTAAACACGATTGGATTCAAAATTAATTACTTCTCATAACTTGTGAATAATGATCAGATATAATAATTGTTTAACCTGTATATAAATAAATTTTATTTTGCTAGATATTAAGTACTTACAATTTTAACTAAACTATGTTGTTCCTTGGTGAAATGAATCACTGCAAAACGTAAGTTATAAGTAGTTAAAGTTCATAATTATATATGTGTAGATTCAATGTACAAACTTGATAAATTTATGATATTTTAGTCAAAAATTCCTATTTTATAAGTAAATATATCCTCTAAAAAACACATATACCTAATATTTTTTTAAAAATAGGTAACTGCGCGCGATGAATATTTAACCAAGATTGGCTTGAATTAAACAAAATCGTATTATGGTCGTTTTCTGATATATTCTCTGTTCGATGTAAAAATATAAATATCTAATGTTTTAAATCATTGTGAAACAAGTACAAACTACAAATAATGGATTTATATTCATATTATTAACAAACGAAATCATGCATTGTAATTGTAATACAGAATGTAAATTGTACAAACTGTACAGGATGAGGCTGTGGCGAGAACATTAATTTGAGTAACTATTGTGCTGCGGAGCTGTTACAGCTAATGGGAATTCACACCATTGAGGCACAATATAACCTGGCAAAGCACTGTTTTGCACTTAATTGAAAATGTCACAATTACAACTGAATTTCACCTATTAACTGTAATCAAGATCTAGAAATTTAAAATGTAAATAGTTAGCGATGGAACTGACTAAAACCATTTTGGATCCTTTCAAGCAGTAAATAACTGTTTTTTCATTGTATTCAATAAATATGTTAATTACTTTATAAAATAATAACATAATCATATGACATAAATTCCTTCTAAAAGAGGAGATACAAAATTCACAAGTTGTTTCTTTGAAATAAACAAAAATTTCGAACCTCACCAATGTAGAGGAGTAAAGAAATATGAAACTCCAGTTACCTTTATCGTAGAAAAATTCAAATTTATTACCAGGGGTTACTGGAGGGATTTAATAGTTAACCGGTCACTTAAAGAAAAGTAGAACATGCTTGTGGACCTCTTCTCATTCCTGTGTCAGTGACACATCAACGACCTTTACCTTTTTCTTTGTCTTTGACTATATTGCTATATTGTTTCGGCCTTTTGTTAGCTAGGAAGGTGGCTCCAGAACCCGCTGGTGCCTTATTAGCGAATTTACTATGAAAAAGTAAGCACGTCCCACATGGTAAAACTTAAAGCATAATAGAAGTTCTTTACTTGACCTGAAAATGTTTTCAGAGTCGCAAAATATGATATATATATATATATATATATATATATATATATATATATATATATATATATATATGTAAAGTTATGAAAACAAACGTGTGTGTATATAAGTTCGTTTGGTAAAACAATCGAAACCCCTTTATTGGGGGTTAAAATATTCAAATTTGGGGTTGTTGGTCCAAAATGGGTAAACAAGCCCCAGAAGTAAAATCAACGCATATAAGACGTAAAATCCAGAAACGTATTATTATAGCCTTGCCCATTGTTATAGTGCACACATTTACCGAGTTATTAAAGACAATTTAAATTGACTTAACACTCGTTTAGGGAATTTTACATTTGAAAATGTTGTTTAACAACATTACAACATTAGCATAGTTTTATTATCTCCAGAATCTCGATACCTGTACTCTCAGTGCTAACTGGACCTTATCCTAACTTCTTAACTGCAATCCCGGCTTTGCAAAAAAAAAAATATATATATATTATATAGATAACCAGGAGTATCAGAACAGACCGTGCTGAATGTAAGAAAATGTATTTAAACACCTTGATTCTCTTTATTACAAATAATAAAAATAATATATTTACTAGAATACAACATCCAGAAATACAACATCAGACCAGAAATAAGATTAATATAGACATCACTATTCCAAAATTAAATATTAAAGCCGAACAATCAAACCCATTTTACCTTACACATATAGTATACAGTAATCTCTCCAAACAAATAAGAGAATAGGAGGAGGACAGTGTCGGGGTTTTCAGGGGGAGGGTAGGCCGGTGGCTACTGGATCTTAGTGATTAAGATGTAAAGCAATGATCCAATCCCAGTATGGGTAGTGCATTTTTTTATATTAAAATCTATTTATTTGACATTCTGGTAGACTATTCCCCAATCACCATGAATATAATAATGAATTGTCAAAGATATATTATTATTACTACTATTATTAAAATTAAATTGTATTTATTTTTTAACAAATTACTGTATTTTTTTTAGTGAAGTTTATACAACAATGGAAGTGAAACCAAAACGCAAGCGTTTGACAGTGAAGACTCTCCCCAGTCCACGTACAGTCTTTGTGGGGAACATTTCCAGTGTACATATTTGTCTGCATTATTCTATTGTCACCTGTAAATGTAATTAGAAATAAATTATCTGAATCTGAACAAATAAAATGGGTTTAGGTTTTCATAAATATTGGGGTACGTGTAGATCTAACCCCATATTTTTAATGTTTAAAGTTTTTAGTTCGGAAATTAGTTTTCCTCACGTTAGCATGCTACGTGTGAACTCGTTATATTTGCATCTGTAACTTAAAAGTCCGTTTTGTAAATTTATCCTGCTTAAGTCATCAAACGGTGATTTTACATGCTAACAAGACTTTAGAAATGACAGTTAAACACGGCACTGAGTTTATTAGTTGAAAGTTTATGTCTTCAAGGTAAGTCTCATATTATATATTCATAAATGTTCCTACAAGCGATAAAACCAGCATGTGATTCTAGAACAGACCCTTCGCTATGATATCAGTAGTTGTCAAGGTATCTGAAGCGCTCGTTATACAACATTTTCCTGACTGTCTTGGAGTTATTTCAACTTTGTATAGGTCGGACCGTACCTGGAGTATATTTATCCCCTCTAACCTTTTCACCAATAGTACCAAAATAATAATACTATGCAAATAAACTGCCCGAAAACACTCAACAAAGTTCAACAAAATGCTATAGTAGATGCGCGGCAATGAAGTAAGATAACACTTCTTAAGTTTAAATCGAAATGTCTGCAAATATACCGTATTTGCTTCATTGAGATATTGTTAATTGTCGTTATCAAGCATATTCAAATTTAGGGATTGTTTTAATTTTTATTTGCATGTCATTTGCAGTTATTACCTTCCCATTAAATTAATTCGATGCCCAAAATCATATTTTATTTTAAAATCTTGTTTATACTATTTATTTTTATTTACTTTTTTGTTATTAGCATTTTTAATTTGATAATTTCACTTCAATTCATTTCACAATATGATAAATCATACCAGTAAGAAAACTATTCATCATACATTGGTATTTACTTTTACAATTACTTATTATAACCAACATTTAACACTCTCTACGTTAATATAAGCTGATAATTGTATTATTACCTTGTAAAACGTTTGAATATTATGAAGAAGAAGCAATATGATGTTACAAACATTATTCTAACTTTGAACAGAATTTGGAATAACCGTTTTAATCTCCTTAATTATGCGGGGTTTGTGCTTAATTTTTGTAACCATTTATTTGTTTATATAAAATCTATTCTAAATGCTTATCATTTAAAACATAAAGCACGGCTAAATATATGATGGCACTACTCTGTCCAAAGTTTAGTTTTCAATAAAGTCGAATTTTACTAGGAAATTATGTAATACATATTGAAAAATATCTCATTTTATACTCTACTAGTTTGTATTATTAATTATTGAAGTAAACCTGTTTCAACTTGTACACTTTATAGATTTTATGCTCAACAGTTTATGTATTAAGATGAAAAGGTTAGATTAAATAACTAGAGCAAGTTTCTTTACGACACTGTTAAGCTGCAAAATATTGCCCCTCGTGTAAGGGTTAGTCGTTTGAGCCACTTGGCAGGGCTTTTACGGCAACTGTTCATGCGCAATGAAACTTCCATTCCGCTTTACTAGGATTGTTTAACACTATCATTCCGTCCCGTTCAGGTGGAAAGTAACCTTTAGTCTATACATTTGATTATGAAACAAGAAAGAAGGAACATTACAATTATATTGGAATATAGTTTATAATATTTCCATGGCATTGAAGTATTATGACACTAAATCACAAATTAGACAAATTTATCAGCATTTCAACGACACAAGTTACTTTTTATTGGGTGGAATCTAGGACCAGGGTCTTTACCATTATATATTTTTTGGTATTATGATAACTCTCGTCTAAGTGACTCCAAAGCAACACAAATATTTTAGTATTTGACGGTTTAACAAAGGTAATTTACGTTATTATGGCAAAAGATTATGAAATGAGTAATAATTTTGTTAGGTTAGTTTTGGTTTCGGTGTTTAAAACAGTAGGATATTGATATGTTTACGTTTTTGAAGGACTGAAACATAATGACATCATTACAAGTATTGTACAGTATTTTTACTACACCAATTAGACATATAAACTGATGTCGGAATACCTAAGTAATACTGTGACAATGATGTCCCAAGAAAATTACTTAATGGACCGAGAACTAAAGAAAAGCAAGGTTATATTCCGTATAGAGAAAGCAACTTACATGAATATTAAATCAGTGACATATCAAAATGGTTCAAGCAGATAATTGAGCAAGATATGTTTATTTATCTTAATGGGAGCTATGGTCAGATTCGTTTGGGGTTCTCCAGCATTGGCAACCAACAGTTAAAACAGTGGGCTCTCCCGACCCTAGGTCACATAAACATTAACAGCCTTTGTACCACCCACATTAAATACTGAATTAGTCAAGTAAACACGGTTACTCACCTCCCACTTATTTACACACACCAGCTTTACCCTACACATTTGTTCTTATTTAACATTGTTTTGCAATGTGCATTTTATTGCCTTGATCAAATAAAAAAAGTCTGGTTCACTATCAACATACTCTCAGTTTGTTATTGAGATGATTACTTATATTAATTTGTGATTGTTTGTAAGTATTTATTTGTCATATTGGTTTATTCATGTCAAGTCAGTAATTTAGCGATCCATTAGTCAAATAAAAGTGATATATGTTTCTCTTTTTACTTTGGTTTATTTACTTATTTCATGGTAATATGTAAGCTTTATCTCCTGAATTGTATTACTACCTAATGGTTATTGAAAGTACTATTTCCTGGTTGGTTGATAGGGCGTAGGCTCAATCTTATAGCTATATAGTATATTCATTTTGTGTCTTTCGTGGAGATATATTTATTGTTTTTGTGTTAGTTAAGGTCTTGTTTGTTTTGGAGGGGGGGATTAGGAGGCCCCGGCATAGCCGGTTAGGCACAGTTAAGATCTTGGAAACCATACAAATAAAAGAGCAATGGGATCTGTTAAATTAGAACTAGTTTCGTAGAAAGTTTGTATTTTACAATGAATGACTGTGTTATTTATGATTTAATCTCCAAAATCTTACAAAGTTATCGTTGATATTGATATAGTTAGTTCCATCGTGCACAAAACCATGTCTCTGTAACCATTATGTATGGTGTTCTTGGTTAACTCCCATTCAGTGAAGGAAAATATTGTGCTTATCACTTGCGACTGATATTTATGGCAAGGATTATTAACAAAAATAAGATACAGTATAGGTGACATTTTCACTTATTTTTTAACTATATGCTATACTAAACTTAACACTAAATATATAACGACTTTATAACATCGTATTCTATCCTCATTTAGATTACCTTTATCTCTGTAATAGATTGAGATAGATTTATTTTATTTTATAATATTGTTTAGTTTTCGTACAAGCATATTTAAATATAATCCCATTATAACTAATTTTAATGTTAGTAAAAATCAATTTGAGTTTACATACACTAGTCGAGACATCGTCCAAGTCCCTACTGTAAATAGAGCCACAGGATGTTGGTTGTTGCGGTCGAAGGTTGCGGTTCCCTACAATGTCAGCGTTGTTACTGTTGTGAAGAGTAGAACCACAACTGGCACGAAACGTAAAGGAATGTATTATTCTTATCACTTCAAAAACATAAATTCTGCAATATGATTTAATGTACTTTTGCGTAATGCAATGCATGTTCTACAATATGTTTCTGTGTTGTGAGACGTATTTACTTTCTATGTACAAATTTAATAGTATGCTGAGTGTTAAAAACCTTTGGACCCCCCCTTAATGTTTGTTTATCAAAAAATTAACATATGGGTTTGAGTAGTGGTAATGTAATATAATAACGGTAATGTAATATTAATGTAATATCCTTTAACGATATTGTAAAATTGTATTGTCCCCAAAATTGAGGTATTTTGGGACTAACTATATGTGTTTAAGTATTCAAGTGACCTCTTATTTTAATGAGCATTAAAAAGGTAGACGGATAAAACAGACTTAATAAATTATGTAGACGACATTGGTAAAGAAGTGATCAATTACAGTACAAAACTAACAGCTGACCATAGGAGCTTAACAAAGTTGTATAACTTTGACTCTCGCTTCTTCAAACAAACCCGTAAACTTTCTTGATGTTTGTCTTTAGTCTCAATTATAAATAGCTTAGCTAAAATTTAAAAGAATATTTTTAATAATTTATAAATGGCCACAAACATTAAATTTCCATTTCAACTATAACTTGAACTCTCAGTAAAACGGACAACCTATCGATACTAGTTTTGCACTAGTATTGATATTTATGTTGGCCACTCAAGCCTGTTCACAACCGTACTTGCCTTACTCTTAGAAAAGCAACTCCGGTTCGCCTTATATGTCTGCCGTTTGTCGTAGACCTTTTTAAAGAATAAGCCGGATTTTACCTTAGTCTCTCTGTTTGTTGTCTCTTTTTTATGAACTTAGTAAGTAAAGAGAAGGTGGCACAACATTGCTTCCTTAAAATCAGTGTTATTTTTTACTTGTCTCATTTTGGTCTGTAATATACAAACCCAAAAATTATTAACAATATAATATCATAAAATCATGAGAATGTATTATTTCGAGCAAAGGAATGCAAACGGACGTTACTATTCATTTATGTCCGTAGAATAATAAGTAATGCTCTAAATCTTTACAGTAGTTGCCTTGCTCATTTACTACCTCGCGCTTCACCCAAGAGCTTCAGGATTTCGGATTCCTAAGACCGGAATCTTATAGACTATGTTGCAATTTCAGCAGTTAAGTTATTTTTAGTCTCCATTTCACTTTAATTATAGCTAATAACAGTTATCCCCCGTATCAGCATCTGCTAGCGAATTGCTAAATAATTACATTCAAAATATTCCTCATGTTAATATTAAGCGCCATTAAATAAATTATATGCCACCCGTATAGGTTTGCGATGAGAAAAAACTTCCCTTACATTCATACCCACATTTGTAAAAACTTTTTCCTACAATTTAAAAACACTTCCTTAAGCAGCTATTTTTTTAGCGACTAAACAGTTTATTGATTGTTGCTTTGGACGGCGAACTGACTCGATGTTTATAACAACAATCTCGTGAAATGAGCAAAGGCGGAAGAAAGGGAATTTTTGTATGTTGTGTAGTATCGAAAATTGCAGGTGTAGGACAAATTTTGCATGTAATTAAAGTGTAAAGTGCCTTTATGGCTTTCGGAAAAGTTTTTTTTAAGCGATAAAGACCTAATTTACGCTTTTAATACCTAAATAACTATTTTAAAATGTAGGAATATTCTAAAAAATTGCCTTACAATAACTGTTGCAAACAGTTTTTACTGTCTTCTGAAGCTATAAATGTAAAACATTGTTCAATATTGAATTAATATAGTGTACAAGATAAAAAGTGGGCCTCAATTTACAAAATATTGCACGATAATCTCAATGTTATGTATAAAATACATCCGTTACAATTTGCTTTTTAAAATTATGTGATGTAGTATTCAATCCTCGTGCTGATATTTACTTCAAGATAGATTACATATACTTCATAAACAGTTTTAAACACGTACACAAAATCAGAACGTTTTCCATGTTTCTCTACCTTATACTTTGTTCAATTCAAATGGATAAAGCCGCTACACACATGAAACAGACTGCAGATTTGTCTCCGATAGCTGAAGCTGCCTTGGATCAATGTTCTTGTTTGCCATTTTATCATGAGATCTAGGATTTGACATGTTAAGTTACGGTTATGATCTGTAATAGGTAGGAAGCTTAAATAATACTTTTTTTAGGTTTTTGCAAAATACATTTTAACCCGAGGTCCATAAAATATGAACCAGTATAAAACAAAATTTATACCCGCTGTTTGAACTATTAATTAACAAACATGCCAAAGTTTAGCTTAATATCTATTTAAGATTATTTCGTATTGATAAACTGTAATTTAACATGTAACGTCATATGTCTTATGATAAAATGGGTTCTTGAATATTTGAATATAATTATTTAAATATTTAGCTTAGCAATCATACAATACCTCAAAACTCTGTAAGTCTTTAATACGCTGCACGAGTCCCTATCTGAAGTATATGTCACAACACGGTTTTACAATCATGCTTTGCGCTATTTTCATCAACGGAAATGTGCCCATCTTGGAAATATCAAAATGCATAACTTATTAACTAATATGCCAAAAGAACAAGTTCTCGTAAGAGCTTTAATTGAAAACTCTCTTGAAATAAAAAATTAAAAAGGTATTAGTACTTTGTTTCCCAACTCAAAACATGCATCAGAAAAAAATAATAAAAAACATGAAAGGCATTGTCGGTGAAGGAATATATTGTTCCGCATTTGATTCATTCAGAAAACGCACCCTTCAGCCCAGGAAAGTCGGCAGATATTTCTTAAGTACCAATATTAAAAAATAAATTCAATCATACATCATACGTCACAAAGACAATTAATGATAATAACTTAATATTTGAGTATTTCAATCACCCGGATCCTTAATTTACTTTAGTAGTTGTTAAAATTGTTTTTACCATAAAAGTTAACAGTTTTTAACTTGTGAATTATTTGTAATTATTTAATTAATTATTAATTAATTATTTGAATGGTAAAATAATCTACTCCTCGTGGCTGAAAAAAATGTTACAGAACAGAGTTGCAGTAAAGAATTGAATGATGTGTCTCTGGAGGCGACATTGACCGCAAACTCTTTAGGGTAAACCCACGATGAATAATGGTCACCGTCCTCCACGGCTGAATATTTTACCGCATCGCTCTTTAGACTTGTTGAGGCTCACATATATTTGTTGGCTGAATATAGTAAATATATTGTATTGGTCACAGTAAAAATAATATTACGAACCAACCTGCAGTTGCGACTAAGATACGAGTAGTCAATACAGTAGTATTAATACAAACTAGTTTTAAGCTTTGTTAACAACGTGATGCTTCTAAAATGTAGGCCTATGTAAGCTTGATGATTGTACAAGTCACTAACAACTGAGTTGTATAAATGGCTTTAAAGAAGGCTGATTATCCGTAACAGTCAATAATGCATGTGTCATATTCTTAATGTGAAATGTTGGTTATATCCATTGCATATGAAGTACACAGGGTGTTATACATTTTAGATTCCTTTATGAAAATTTAAAATAGAAGACTTATATGTGTAGATGATACTAAAATGTTTACTTTCTTCAATCGTGGGACAAACATGATATGAACAATTTTAAGTTTCATTAGGTGTGCTCAAGAAAAGAATGTCTGCAACTTAACTTTGAATATCAACAAATTTTAATTGGTATATATACGCACATAATACCATGTTCAAAAGGGAATGTTATTTATTGCAAACTAATGGCTCAGAAATATATATTAACAAATTGATACTGTGAATTAATACTGTACATTGATAGGGTAAAGGATCTTAATTCAAAGGTAAAGCTAACTCTTAAATCAAATAACATCTATTATCTATTTTTAAAGAGCTGTTTTGAGTTGGTTTAATAATCAAATTGAATTAATTGCCATAGTTTGATACAACTTTCCGGTTTGTTAAAGATTTTACTTATGTGATTTAAACAATATTTTGGAGCTTTTTAGTCTACAATATAAAAATAGAGACAAAAGATACAGGAGACTGTATGAAAGCCATAATCACTAAATAAACTGTGTCCAATGAACTTTTGGAGATTGCCTGCATTGTTTTCAAAACAGGCGAATAAAGGGACTAACTTTAAAAATCATAACCTTTCTCATCGTTTATAATTGTAATTTTAACAGTTTCTTATGCATACCGTGCAAGATGCATATTACCTGGTTTCCTGAATAATACTGTGTCTATTTTATTCATAGTTGAATTTTGATAGTTGCATGAGGTTTTTTTACAACAATCCCTATTGTATAGAGAGTATGTTGTAAAAACCATAAACCTGAAGTTAGCTTAGTTGTTGTGGATGCTGAAGAGGAAAGTTAACTAGTTTGTTAGCAGGTAATTTATCATCCCATCATCTCAAAACATTGTTATCAGCACCCCACCCGCTCCAACGTTGTTGTTTACAAAAACATTTACTCCTTCATTAACGGAACGTTACGCATAAACTTTGAACAGCCTTTTATAAAAAATAACCTTTATATCAGCACGGTTCTAATCACTTTTAATTTGTAGAATTGCAATTTTATTTTTAACTTATACAGGTATGTTGTAAATAAAACAATTGTTTCTATAAATAATTCTCTCTTGTTTGATTTTTATTCATCCAACACCCACTTGCATGTTAAGAGTGCGCCCTACCTGCCTTCAGCACGCTAAAATAAGGGTTTTGAATCTCCCACATTGTAGGCTCAATTGTTAACCAATAAAAGTTTTTTTGTTATTTCATTCACCAAATGTTCATCTATGTATCATATGATTTAAAAACTGTGATTTTATTTCAAAATAAGTGGTAGGCCTTTAGTAAAGTTTTCAAATTAAGCGTTTTTCTAAAGCTTCCTAACGTTTTGGAAAAAAGGAACCGTACTATACCTAGATTAGAATCTGAAAAGTGTGAAACTGTAAATATTTTGGTAGAAATCTGTAAAATAACAGTGTGATATGGAGGAGAACAAAAAGGTCTTCAAGTGTAAATATGCATGACCCTGCTTGGTGGCGGCGCGGCGCTAAACAACATCGAGCGGATCATTCTATCTGGGGTAGGGCGCACCCTTAATTGGCATCTTACGTGTCGTTATGCAGACGTATCTTCAATACGGATGATAACGTATGCTATACTTATATATAATGAGGGAATGCTCCTGCGAATGTGCTCACTGGCCTAGTTATTATTGGAGAGACCGATCGAAATCGAGTACCTTAATATGTGAATACCATCTTGTCTTTCCATGAACGTTTATTTATGTATATTATTTATGTTTATTTATGTATTTTAAAGTGTAAAAAAGACGTTTTTAAATTAATTTCGTAAAAGTATCAACTGTCGGTAATTTGTTTCGAACCGTTCAAGGTTTTAACAAAATGTATCTAAAAACCGAGACTAAGTTTTTACTTTTTCCAATATCAATATATCAGCAACCAAATTACGTAAAACAATAATTAATACTACTAATTTATTAGTTTTATTAAGCTGAGTCTCACTGTCCAAACCAAAATCACATTTAAAACATATTCTATGAAAAAACCGTTTTAGGACAAGAAATCCCCCCTCATGAAAAGATTGGATGATGATATCATTCTGGTTTACGGACACAATATCGGACCATTGTTACGAAAGTTATCTTGGTTACGACACAATTTAATTGATTAATAATACTTTTGATTAATTACTTTTGAACTAGTCATTTCTTATACCGCGATAGTATATTCTTCGTAATGTTCTTTGATTTCTATGAAGTATATAGCCCAGGGAAATTATCATTAACAAAATATATAAACCGTTAGACGTTTCGCTTAAAAGAGCAAATTGATCACTAGGGAAACCATTACATACAAAGTGTGTGTCACTACCGCCTGAAGCTTGTTTGCACAGGGAGAGATTTGCACCACTCTGAGGACGTAATGAGCTAATACGTCACATCAAAGGACGTGGAGGTGACCCGGCGGAGAGGTGATGCTTCAGCACTTACATGACCTGGAGAGCAAATGAGCACAGGAGCACATTTAGACGAAACTGGCATGGGTAATGTATGAATGTTACCAAACTCAATACAACTGTAAAACATATAAAACACAAATATCGTAAACGTATCTCTTATATACCTCCTATTAATCGCCACTCAATATAAGATAAAACCACTAATAAACTGTTGTGATTAGACTAATAAGATTTGTATTTTCTTTTCCTTATTAAAAGTGCCCGTGGCTTAAGATTGTTTAAGGAATGGAGGAGTCTTTAGGCCTTTGAGCCGTTGGTGGAGTGAAAGGCAAGCACTCGGAGCCCCAAGTGTGTGGGTCTAATGGCTACTTGTGTAGCTCGCTGCCCACACTTTATACGCTGTGCGATCCGGAAACGATTTGAATAAACTATTTAATGTTCAGAGCATTATGAGCAGCAATTGTTTATGATTGTATGTAATAATAAATGCTAAATATTAATAACGAAAATGAGAGATATGCATTAGTAGTTAGATAAACTACATGTAGTTGTGACATTATTTTGATTTGTGAGTTTAATAGTAATTTAAGTTTAAAATATTATTAGCAGCGTCACAATGTTTATACAGTTTATATTAAGGGATAGTCCCTATTTTTGCAATAAATCGTATAACAAATAATCCATAGTAAGTGCTGGATATTTTTATTAAATAATAACATTCTCACATTAATAATTAGCAGTGTGTAGGGAGTGAATATCCACAATGTTACAGAAATATTAATTGTTACAGAAATCTTTTAACTCCGTTTTAAGTCATATTTTATCATTAGTAACTGACCGGAGAGTTATGAAGGTTCTGAAGTTCCATAGTTTCGTCGCAAGTTGGAGTTACTGTAGGTGATGAGATTAGTGGATCGCTGCGAGGGGTTGAATCAGCCTAAACAAGCACACATGCTGACTCTACGGGGAAATTAGTAGCTTACCTCACAGAATTGCACGATCGGTATCCTGAAACTTTCTTAATGGTATTTAGAGTACTGAAGTTTATAGCGTATTTAAGAGTGTATAACGAGATATGTAAGATAAAATCATTACAATAATTTGTGTCTCATCGCATCCACATATATCGTATGGAACAATTAAAACCATTATAGCAGTTCAGACAAAATATTTAGATTTGTTTCAAAGTTACTTTATTCCACAATTGATTCCAATTTCATAAACACTCGAACTTACATATTTTAAGATTAGTCAAAAATTGCTAACTAAAATTTCTAACTGATTAAAGAAGTATTCTCTATAAGATTAACATGAGAACTTTAAAAGCCATATAGGCAAATCTCATTAACTATATGTTAGTTTGAATGTTTGAGGACATATCTAGGCATAAATACCTAACAAAATTAATCTAAACAAATAATAATAAAAATCGACCTAATAGAACAATCTGACGGACTGCCCAAAGGTTTCCAAATTTGCTTATAGTATATACGATGTGTCTCAAATTTAATAAATTTAGTTTTAAAATTGTAAATTACCTTATAATGAATATATTTTTCTTAAGACTAGGTTTAGACATACATTTAAAAATAAACGAATAAAACAAAAGTGTAACATATGTGCTGTTATATGTGCAACTACCTTAAATAATTCGATAGATGGATAGATAGATTATATTGATCATTAAACAACAAATAAATCTCCTTAAAACTTAATAATATGGTACAGTAAATAGAATTACATGCATGAGCAATACAACTAGCATATTATAATAGTTCAAGTCAATATTTAAACAAATACGATAATGCATATAAAACATTTATAAAATTATACTACGCTGATATACATAACAATTATTCAATTTCGAGGATTAAGAATAATTTTGGAAATAATTTTCGAAACATTCCTTTAAAAATTTACACTACGGGTGATAAAAATAGCGTTAAAAATTAAAATAGGTATTTTTACACTGCTAGCGAACTGTAAAGTGGGTAAATAATTAACATATTTTGGTTTCATATAAATTCGACCTATGCATTTAAAATACATTCCGACTCACCCTGAAGGTGTTTTATATTACAATCGTTTGTATTAAATTAAAAGGTAGATATATTCCAGTGGTTCAGGAGGTGTTTGCAAACTTATTAGAGATAACAGAGTTATAGATTGACGGTATTAACAAACTGGAGTGCAGGTATACAGCCTGTCAAACTAGTTCGAGAGTAGTTGATGCACTTTGAGACCACTTGTGTAATAGCGTTTTGGTCTTGTTAACCACAACTTCCGCGAAAAATATTTAATATTTTGTGTTCTTTCAGAGGTTATTTTGATTTTATAATATCCATTAACTTACCTCAGTGTTGAATCATTTGGCTACCTATGTTCTTAGTTTATTATTGATAAACAATATACCTCAGGTCTATAGGGTTTGGCTGGTATTACAATTATTACGTATGTGATCTATAGATATGCAAACCAATATATGTAGTTGAAATAGCTTTGGTACTATCAAAAATAAAATAAAATTGACGCTGCTTATATATATTATAGAATTGTTTTTAAACAGAAAAGTTATTAAGAACTATTAATGTTATTAATTAAGTACTGCTAGGACTTCCGATGGTTTGTAATAATGATATTAAAGCACGCAAATAGTTAATATCGAAAGGAAAAATACCTTTATATAATTTGATTGAAGTCTTTGGTCCAGAGATTGTCAGTGAACAAGGTAGAATTGTCAGCAGATTCTTATTAATGGATTGTGAACAACCCCTTTTTAGGTATATTAACCTATGGGGGGATTTGGCGTATTCTTTTTTTAACTATAGAATTGAGTCATGCCGATAATGAGGGAGTACTTCATATTACTATTACAGTATGATATATTTATATTAAATAATTAAATAGTAACATTGATATATAAGGTAAAGCCAAAGAAATCACTAATCTATAATTTTAATTATGGTAATGATGATGTTTCGAATTCAAAAGTAAAACTCCAATATGTTTTAATATTCTTAAAGTACTGATAGTACTGGCAGATAAACACTTTCAGTTTCTTTGAGGTTATATCACTATGACCTGTGGCATTATGGAACAAATCAAAATTGACAGTATATATATATATATATATGGTATTTACTTGTTATCGTTAAATATATATTAGGGGTTTGTAAATGACAGTAAATGGTTACCAGGCAAACGAGATACAGTACAACTACACTAGGTGTACGCTCATTCCTCGCGTATAAGGATAATCGAAACACATGATCAAACTTAAATCGAGTTTCATACAAAATTCAAGATCTGATTTGAGTATTATCATCAGAATACATTCCGGTATCATCCGGGTTTTAGTCTATATGGCTATAGTCATAGTCACTTCTTCCTAAAAAACACTTATCGCTGTAACTCAGTGGGTGGTATTGCACTGGCTCTCAGTGCGCAAGGTCGCAGGTTCGGATCCCGTCGCAGACCTAACCTTTTATCCGTAGAAAAATATTCATACATTTATCACTTGTTTTTATCAAAGGAAATGTTGTATAAATCCGTAAATTTATTTATTTTTTAAATAAATTATAGGGTTCAGGCATGGTTTGTTGTTAGGATTGGCATGGGTTCGTTATCGTAGTACAAACAGAGTATTTTGGGCTAGGCAGTGACTATAGCAGTGTGACTTTTTAACTTTTAAGAGAACAGCGAGTTTTCTAAATGAACTAATGTTACAATTTATATAGGCCTTGTCAAAATATCCTTAAGGATTAACGAGAAGTCGTCAGGTCTAGTTATTTACATCACAGAATGAGATTTCAATATATTGTTTCAAAAGCCTACGCTATCATGAAATTAAATGCTATAAACATGGGTTGGTCCAAGACCGTACATAAAACTTCTAAAATGGCCAGTAGCCTAAGTGTATAGGCATACATTTCATAGCCATAGGTCCAAGTTTATGATGAAAACAGCTCACTGTAATCCAAACCTAGGATATGTCAAATCATTTCAGATAACCTGTAAAAAAGGATTAGTTTGGTTAGAATAGTTTAAAGCTTTTGTTATGGTTCACTACAACATTTCTAGTAATGTGTTTAAAGTATTTTACAACAGCTGGATTACCAGTTTAATGTTGGCTTACTCTTACTGTAATCCAACCCTAGGCTATGTCAAATCATTCAAGATAACCTTCAGTAAAAGGTTGTTTGGTTAGAATAGTGTATAGCTTTTATTGTGGTTAGCTACAACATTACTGGTAATGTATTTAAGGTAATGTAGAAAATTTGTATCATTTATTTAGTGAAAATATAACCTAGCAAATAATTGTGCTACAAAATAAGTTTAAGGTTTTTCGCTTACTGTGAATAACTTGATCAAAGCTTTCTAGGCAAATTGGGGCTTTTTAATTTTTACACATCACAATCACAATATTACCAATTGTCTGAGACAATGTAATAAAAAAATCTATTTTATATGTTAAGTTAATATCTCAGTATCTACAATCATATATTTTGAGTTTTTCGATCTGCCACACGCGTCGTCTGCCACTGTTTTTCGTTGCCTCCGACGACTGAAGATATTTACACAGAGTAGGCATACTAAGGGAATATTAACTGTATGGAATTTTTTTTAAATAACGTACACTTAATAATTTTATAAAATAAAAAATATGCTCACAACTTCAAAATATACTTCGATTTATCTCTCTTGTGTGTGTGTGTTTTTAGTTAGTTTTTTTTTTGTGAAAACCCTTTTGTTATCCAGTATAACAAAGTATACTCTAGTAAACTAACTATTGTTACTCTGTAGTTGAAACATAGACGTCGGCTAAATTTTAACGATTCAAGTACCACTAAAATGGTTTCCAATGTTATTCTTATGGAGAACAAATAAATTAGGTTTTAAGATAATTTTATTAATACTGAAAGAAATTATCGGAATAACGAACTTGACCGAGATTTTGTACTGTTAAGTTTATCTGGACAATTTGAAGTTTAACTGTAGAGGCATTCTTGTGTTATTGTGGTCACAGACACGCCAGTTGAGTTTATTCTCTTACCAGTCTAAGCAGTTAAGTTATGTATAAGGATAGACTTCACTTCGTTCGATTATCCAATTAATACATAATACATGATAGTACAAAAAGTGCATAGTACAAATTAGATTAATACTTAAAATCTTTACATTTAACACATAGGATTAGCGTACCTTGCAATCCTAAAATATGTTTAAAACATGTAAATTGTGTCATAATTTGAGTATAGTGCAAAGTGAACAGTACTAGGAGTACGCTCTTATATCGCGTATGAGGATTGAGCTCACAGTTAACAATACAAACAACATGTTTCAATTGACAATGTACCTCATGGGCCCCCCCATTATAACTGCAGCTTGACAATGACATACAAATCCAGAACATGACAAACAATGAGGCCTGAAATCTGTCATCAGTCAGTCGGACAAAGTGCATATGAAGTAGTTTCTCACCCCTCAGTCTCACTGAGGGCTGTATCATCTAGGCCCTCATAATAATATTAGCTGAAGATTTTGATAAAATATAATATGTTGGCGACAATAAAGGTTCCCAATCAGTGAGAGTACGTGGTTTAAAAGTAGTTATTTACACTTTGGTCCCACTGGAGGACCCGTCAGGATTGTTATTTTACTGTAGCTTAATATTGCTGTAAAAATATATACGTATACATACAAAACTTGATGAACATTACGATTTAAAATCAGTCAATTGGTTTTGAATGCCTAAAACTCTAATCCAGAGGTTTTAATGTAACACATTAGCGTTACGGGGGGGCTATGCCCCCCAGGCCTCCCATTGTTATTAGTAAATTTCCTATGGAAAAGTGAACTATTAGCATGACCCGCACGGTAAAACTTTAGCCCAGTACCACCACAGAAGTTCCTAACATGTCCCACTGAACACGTTTCGGGGCGTCGTATATATGTGTGTGTGCGTGTGTGTGTGTGTGTGTGTGTGTGTGTGTGTGTGTGTGTGTGTGTGTGTGTGTGTGTGTATGCACTATTGCGATCGCATTTTTTGTCCGATTTAATTCAAATTTGATAGGGATATTCCTTTCTATAATCAGTTGGACAAGTTCGTTAGGCAAAACAATCGGAAAACTAACCCCCTTTTTTACGGATTATTCTTTCAAATTTTGGGTTTTTGGGCAGAAAAGCCCCGGAGGTATAATTAATGATTATGTTAAGATGTGAATTAGTAAAGCGAAAGTTATAAGCCCTCTCTCGTCATTCTAGTATAAATATTTACCGAGTTATTAAAGAAAATGTATATTGGCTAAACACAGTACGTTGTCTTATGGGGTTTTTACATTAGAAAAGCATTTTATTTATTTGTTGGTGTATTCGTATCATCCCCAGCAACCTCACGTCTACTTTCAAGCCTGACTGGACCTTTTCCTAGCCTTATAATGCGCAAAATTGTATTTCTAGCATTGCAGGTAAATGAAACCAGGAGCATTAGAACAGCCAAAAAATCAATGTTTTCAGATTTCAATAAAATTGGAAAAATTTATATTTCTACGCTGGTTTTGATTTTTAAAAGTTTTGTATTTGGAAATTCACTTCCCTCACGTCAGCGTGCTGCATGCGAACTCGTTGTAGCTTGATACTGTTGTACAAATACATAGCCTATAAATGCAGAAAAAAAAACAATGAGGCTTAAATCAGTTAATTGATTTGATCTAAGTTCATTTAGTTACACCAAGCAGTTGTAAACATACTTGAAAGGCATATACATATGTTGATTAGGGAAAAAACTACTTGAATGGAAACTCTCAGTTTTGAAATAAAAAAAGTACTTGAATGGCAACTTAAACTCTTTTTTCAATATTCAAGTGGACATAGCGAATGAGCTAATCCGGAAGGCGAGTGAGCGAAGCGAACGAGCTCATCTTAAAAATGAACGAGTATTTGAAATAAAACCAATTCAATGACATTAGGACAGGACAACGTCTGTTGGGCCAGCTAGTTATATATATTAGTTTTAACAGCGTCTATTAAAACTGAACCATACAAGGTAATCATCAATATCATCAATCATCAATAGTTTTATATATATATATATATATATATATATATATATATATATATATATATATTAAAACTGAACCATACAGGTAATCATCAATATCATCAATCATCAATAGTTATATATATATATATATAACTTTGATCATCAATATCATCAATCATCAATAGTTTTATATATATATATATATATATATATATATAAAACTATTGATGATTGATGATATTGATGATTACCTGTATGGTTCAGTTTTAATAGACGCTGTGTACCATTTCAGTTTCCAAAAACATTATGATCACATTCTTTTTAAGTAACGGTGTATTATGATCCCACTTATGTTTTATATTATTGACTATCTCAAGTGTAATTAATGCAATTGTTTTTGTTGTAAAAAATAATACGGGGGCTTGAAACAATAGTTATTTGTGTATTAAGGGAGTAAAGTGCAACTTTGTTCCCTGAGGGAAATTGTTGGTACCCGACGCTGAAGGCGAGGGCGACAATTTTACACAAAACATTTTTCCCACACCCAAAAAAACACAAGTATGGATAAGTATTCACATTCAGAATTGCTGTCTATTTTGGTTGCGTAATGCGTAATAACTAAACTCGGAACGTTAATTGCAGCTGGAGTGAAATATCAATCAGCTGATCTGATTCCGTTATAGTTGCAGCATTAATGATTGCAGCGAAATTTCAGCTGATTCTGTTCCGCGGGAGACAAAGTGCCATTATACTCCTTCATTACAAGGAGTGAAATTTGACTTTATTAAGTAGGTTGGGGGAAACAAAATTTATCACACAAGATAGAAACGACGTTTCCTTCCATTTTTAAAATGTGTTGTACTAGTTCACACATACGCAAAAAGTTAGAGAAAACTTAGTAAACAAATTTCATAATCGGCCTGGAAGGACGAGTCCTACACAGTCCATTAACACATATAATTGCAATTCCTGGTAAATAGCTCAAATAAATTCGATCAAAATGTTAAACAGGAGCATCTCTTTTACTTGTTAAACATTAAAAGTAATTTTTCACAGAGAAAAACATGTTTTCTGAAAATAAAAGTACCAATCTCTGTAGGACATGAGCTTCAATTTCAGATCAAAACTATTCAAATCGGTCCTTTAGTTTTTTAAGTGGATTTACAAAAGGAATGTTGTTGATTTTTGACATGGGCTCTTATGAGAGCCAAAAATTAAAATTAATTTCTCATTAGAAACAATACATCAAAACTAAACAAAGATATTGATGACATTAGTGTCCGTCAAAACCTTCAATTTAATACAAAAACTATTTTAAAGTTTTTACTAGTAATGTAAGTGATTTATTGAAAGTTGAACAATATTTGATATGGGAGGAATAAACGCAAACATTGTCTGTTAAAAACCACATAAAAAGAAAAGAAATGTAATTATGACATAACTGCAGGCCAAAACCTTTAATTTAATACTAAAACAATTAAAATTGGAACAGTAGTTTTTGCTAGTAGATTAACATAAAGAATTTTGTAAAAAATGTTAATCGGGATGTTTTGGGAGCTAAAAGTATTTTGTATTGAGAAATATCTATACTTATAATAGTTGTGCATTTGCGTGTGTGTCCCAGGTGATTTTGAAAACGCCTACTCAAAACTGCTCCGGACCATAATGTTGTAGAGGACCAACAAATTGTAGATAGGTACTTTTTTGTTTTTCCTCCAGACCTCAGGAGTCTGCCCCAGTGGCATCAAAAGCCGCCATGTTATTCTTATTGAGAAAAGGTTTTGGTCTAACGGCTTCTCAAACTTGCTCCCGGACCTTAACACATTGTTGGGGGACTAAAAGACTGGATATTTTTTGCAGTGCTTAGTGCGATTTCCATAAATTCTTACAATGGTTGTTCCCGGCAATAAATGTTTAAGTATTAGTGGAATCAACATTTGTTATCTGTACAAATTATAAGACAATATCTTTTGAGACCGAATATAACTGAAATCTAAATAACCGAAACCAGGGTAGACTTTCATAAGTGGAACGATTTAAAAAACCGAATGAAATTGTTCGATATGGTATAGCGATTATTTAGGTTATTAGGTCATGGTTTCGGTTAGGCCTAAGAAGGTTTCGGTTATTTAGGTTTCAGTTACGCCTACCGTAAAACAAGGTTGACTCCGACACTTTTTTACTATTTTTAGGTTATAGTGCCTTCCCATTAACGATGTCGCCAATAAAATCCAGACCATTGGAAAGTTGTTGTACTATTCACTATATCCATTTACCTTTAGCCTAACTTATATATTACCGGTATTATGTTGGATGTTATTATAACAAAAATAAAAAATAAATAAAAGTGTCCGTGTCAACCTCCACAACCGGTCTTAAATCGGACACTTACCTAACTAACGGTATGACGTATAAACTAACCTCTACTGTCCGTTGTTGGACGGTGTTTTGAGGTCTGCAGATGCCTTTGCACCAATCAAAGGCTTAAAATTAAAATAAATAAAAAATGTTATGGATTGGAGATGAAAAAAGGGTATTCTTACGTCATGTTTCAGATGTTTATTCTTTGCAACTAAAATGAAACTAAGTTAAACAAAGAACCAAAAGAGGAAAAAACGTTTAAAATACAGTTTGAAACATGAGGCCCATAATATTGTCCACATACATGATCACTTATGGTCGATTTAGGCAAAGAATACTTTTTCGCCACTGTTCTCATAAACAATACCGTATCAGAGCTAAAAACCACATTGTTGTTATTAGTTATGGCAGGAATACCGTGTTTATGGCAGGGACGAGTCGTAACGGTTGACAAGAGTCACATCCACGGAGTATAATTAAAGTGTCCAGGTCAAAACTTGAATAGGCCTGTTGTAAATGTGAAACATTTTTTACATATATGTTGTTTATCTCTTTAAATAGCATGGGATTATGCACGCTTGCATTTCGAATAAAAACATGCCTTATTCACGAAAACAATCGGATAAACGTGACAAAAATTACATGTCTTAGTTAGTCATAATATTTTATTTTTGCAAAAAGTCGTGAGTTATAAACGATTAGAGCATGTCTCGTTTAGAGCATGTTCTACTATAAACAAATGTAGGCCTACCTATATCGAACGACTGCTCAACTTTGCAGGTTAGTTAAGAAATATTTATGTTTACAAATATGTACGTGTCCGGGTCAAGTTCCCCTGTCCGGGTCTAGCCAGTTTTACGATACGGTATGTTATGTGTTTCAGTTTAGGTGTCTTAAAATTTGCCCAGATAACAAACGTTGGTTCCAATATTACTTTAAACATGCATTGTCAGGAATAACATTATCATGTTATGTTTGTTTATTTCATTTTTATTTTAAGTTCAATTGAATAATAAACTAAACTAAACAAACATGACGTAGGTACGGTAATTACAAATATACAAGCTATTTGGATAATTGAACGAAGTGAAAGTATCCTTATACACAACTTTACTGCTTAGACTGGTAAGAGAATCAACTCAACTGGCGTGTCTGTGACCCCAATAACTCGAGAATGCCTCCACAGTTAAACTTAAAATTTTCCAGAAAAACTTAACAGGTTAAAATCTTGGTCAAGTTCGTTATTCAGATAATTTCGTTCAGTATTAATCAAATTATCTTAAAACCAAATTTATTTTTTTCTCCATAAGAATAACATTGGAAGCCATTTTAGTGGTACTTGAATCGTTAAAATTTAGCCGACGTCTATGTTTCAACCACAGAGTAACAATAGTTAGTTTACTAGAGTATACTTTGTTATAATGGATAACAACAGTTTTTTTACCAACAAAAAACACACAAGAGAGATAAATCGAAGTATATTTTTAAGTTGTGAGCATATTTATTATTTTATAAATTATTAAGTGTACGTTTTAAAAAAAATATCCATACAGTTAATATTCCCTTAGTACGCCTACTCTGTGTAAATATCGTCACGGTCAGAGGCGGCGATTGTAACGGTGGCAGACGACAGACGACGCGTGTGGCAGGTCGAAAAACTCAAAAATTTTTTGATGACTGTAGATACTAAGATATTAACTTAACTTATAAATTAGTTTGTTTTATTACATTTTCTTAGACAATTGGTAATATTGTGATTGTCATGTGTAAAAAGTATACAAAGCCTCAATTTGTCTTGAAAGCGTTGATGAAGTTAGTCACAGTAAGCGAACAACCTAAAAATTTATTTTGTAGGACAATTATTTGATAGGTTATATTTCACTAAATTAATAATAAAAATTACCTTCATTACCTAAAATACATTACCAGTAATGTAGTAGGTAACCACAATAAAAGTTATAGATTATTCTAACCAAACAGCCTTTTTCGGAAGGTTATCTTGAATGATTTGACATAGCCTAGGGTTGGATTACAGTAAGAGTAAGCCAACATTAAACTGGTAATACAACTTTTGTAAAATACTTTAAACACATTACCAGGAATGTTGTAGCGAACCAAAATAAAAGCTTTAAACTGTTCTAACCAAACTAAGCCTTTTATACAGGTTATCTGAAATGATTTGACACATCCTAGGTTTGGATTACAGTGAGCTGTTTTCATCATAAATTTGGACCTATGGCTATAACATGTAGGCCTATACACTTAGGCTACTTGCCATTTTAGAAGTTTCATGTACGGTCTTGGACCAACCCATGTTTATAGAATTTAATTTCCTGATAGCCCAGGCTATTGCAACAATATATTGAAATATAATTTTGTAAAATACAACTGTTGTTAAATACTTTAAACATTACCAGGAATGTTGTAGCGAACCAAAACAAAAGCTTTAAACTATTCTAACCAAACTAAGCCTTTTATACAGGTTATCTGAAATGATTTGACATATCCTAGGTTTGGATTATACTGAGCTGTTTTCATCATAAACTTGGACCTATGGCTATAAAATGTAGGCCTATACACTTAGGCTACTTGCCATTTTAGAAGTTTCATGTACGGTCTTGGACCAACCCATGTTTATAGAATTTAATTTCATGATAGCCTAGGCTATTGAAACAATATATTGAAATATCATTTTGTAAAATACAACTGTTGTAAAATACTTTAAACACATTACCAGGAATGTTGTAGCGAACCAAAAAAAAAGCTTTAAACTATTCTAACCAAACTAAGCCTTTTGTACAGGTTATCTGAAAAGATTTGACATCTCCTAGGTTTGGATTATATTGAGCTGTTTTGATCATAAACTTGGACCTATGACTATAACATGTAGGCATATACACTTAGGCTACTTGTCATTTTAGAAGTTTCATGTACGGACTTGGGCCAACCCATGTTTATAGCATTTAATTTCATGATAGCCTAGGCTATTGAAACAATATATTGAAATCTCATTTTTTCATCTAAACAACTGGGCCTGACGATTTATTGTTAATCCTTAAGGATATTTTGACTTGGCCTATAGAAATTGTTAACATTAGTTCATATAGGAAACTCGCTGTTCTCTTAAATGTTAATTTAACCACACTGCTAAAGTCACTGCTTAGCCCAAAATGCTCTGTTTGTTCTAAGATAACGCACCCATGCCAATCCTAACAGCAAACCATGCCTGAAATCCTCAATTTATTTTAAAAATAAATAAATTTACGTATTTATACAACATTTACTTTGGTAAAAACAAGTGATAAATGTATGTATGTTTTTCTACGGATAAAATGTTAGGTTGGCGGCGGGATCCGAACCTGCGACCTTTCGCTCCAAGAGCCAGTGCGATACCTCTGAGCTACCGCGATAAATGATACGTAGAGAAGTGACTAAAACTATAGCTATATAGACATAAAATCCGGATTCTGGCGGCAGTTAAATGATAACGGAATGTATTCTGATGATGTTACTCAAATCAGATATTGAATTTTTTATGAGACTCGATTTAAGTTTGATCATGTGTTTCAATTATCCTTATACGCGAGGAATGAGCGTACACCTAGTAAATATGAATCAGTGTTATAAATATCAACCTAATTAATATACCGTAGCCTATCGAACAATTTCATTTGGTTCATTATTTTGTTCCACTTATGAAAGTATACCCGAGCCAAGTAAGATCGAAACCATATTGGATTCGCCTGGGTAAATTAAATGTAAGTTAAACAGAATTCATAGCCTATTTTGGATTTAAAATTGTTATCACTTTACACTTGTTTCTGTTAAAAACAAATGTGATTTCCAAACTCTAAAGGTAAATTTATATGAGGTTAGTTCAATGAAATTGATCATTTTAATCGAAAAGTAGGCCTAGGATGAACTTGTGCCAAAAGACACAATTATTCAGAGACTAAGTTTTACCTTACGGAAAAGTTTTGGAAAATGTTTATTTTAGAGAAAAGTGAAGAAATTTAGACTTGATTAAAACTGTGGTGTATGGACATCATAAATTATGCCTAGGAAATTAAATTCGATAGGCTACCTTAAAAACATTAACTTCCAAAAATGACCTAACTTATTGAGTTTGCCTTATTGCCTTATTGAGTTTGAATAAACACTTATGTTGGGTAGTTCTGGTAATGCAATTTTAATTTTTGTAAGAAAATAAATTTATATTAAACTTAAGTTTTCAATCTTACAAAAAGAAAATAGGCTAGACCCAGAATATGGTGGAAACCAATGTGCCACATTAAGTTTTAATAACATATCATCATAGTTAAAAGCACGATGTATAGGTAGCTATAGCTTGTTCTTTTTTCTGTTCTTGCAAATGTCCATTATTGTCATATTGTAAAGTTACATCGGTGATAGCCGTCAATAAATAAATAAATAACCAAAACTTCTAATTTTATTTGGCAACTCATTTTTTAAACAAATTAAGACTTTCTTCTGTTAATGAGTGGGCATTATAATGTAAATAATTAGTTATATTAGCGTTTATTCACTTTAATCACGTAAGAAGGAGGTTTATCACTTTAATACTTTTCTTGTTGACACCTTTCCTTTCAGTTATTTTGTCGTCTGAAGTCTGGAGTGGCCAAAGTCCCATAGTCCAGCGCTCGGCCTGCATTTGTTTACATAGAGTACGGTACCAATAAAGTTACTTATTATAATCGTATTTAAAATAATAATGCATCTTTTAATTAGTATAAAATAAAATAGTCATAAAACTTTTAAAAGCTAATAATATTTAAAACTTAGTTTTTGTGTTTCAAGTTACGAAAAGAATTGTTTTTCCTAGTCAACATGAACATGAATAACTACACTTCTGTAGTGAGTCTGTGGCAATACTTACGTTACTATATAATTAAAATATAGACGCTGGCTAAATATCAACGATTCAAGTACTACTAAAATGGCTCCCAATGTTAACCTTATGGGATAAAAAAATAGATTTCTTTTAAAGATAATTTTATTATTACTTCGCCAAATATTCCCAATAACGAAATAGACCGAGATTTCGTACTATGGAATCTATCTCAAAGGTTTGAAGTGGATCTCTAGAGGCGTTTTTGAGTTATTTTGGTCACAGACACGCCAGTTCGAGTTGATTCTCTTACCAGTCCAAGCAGTAAAGTTATGTTTAAGCATTTTCTCTCACTTCTTTCGCTCAATCCAATAAGTATTTTCTCTCACTTCGTTCGCTCAATACAATTATGTGTACAAGTTTGTCACAGTATAAATATTCATATGCAACCGGTGGCACACACATTTTTAGCAAAATTAAGTCAATCCGATTATGAAACCGATTATAATGACTGCTTAGTCGTAATCTAAAATTGTTTGGGAAGATTCGGTTTATGTTAAAACAACGTACGGGACATTCATAAAGTTCACCTGTAGTATAATTTTGATTAGATTGCTTAACTGTGGAATAAATGTGTTAAAAGACAAGTTCAAGAGATTGTTATTACAGTTACTCCCAGTACTAAATCCCGCACAATTGTGGTGTTCATTAACATTCTCTGCACAAACTCACTTCATCTAATTTGAACTGTTCTGACTCTATTATGTAAATCATGGAGATTTGAGGTGGTTTTGCTAACATCAATTACCTAACCACCACGCACTTGGTGGTTAGATATGGTGCCTCGTATTTTGTAGCGTATTTAACTCACCGTTAATTCTTGGTTTTGTGGTGTTTTAACCGCACACATGTAGACTACATTACATTATATATTCATTAATATATTATATACATTATATATTCTGAATATTAAACTGAAAGTGTTTTTTTTATTGTCATTTACATTGTGAGTATTCATGTCCAAATTATACAATTACATCTTGAGCCACAGTTTTGAAATAACATATCAAAACTGGAAATACTATTAATTTATAATTAAAACATTCATATTTTGGCAAAATATAAAATTTTTTTAAAAATATTGGTGAATGTTTTAATTGGAAATACTACTTTTTATAAGATTTGCTTGATTTTCACATACACTTTGAATTAGTTTAAGACATTAAAGAGGGGATACAACAGTTTTATATTTGTTTAAACATTTTAAAACAGAAGAGGAAGGCTGATTAAGGACAACAAACTAATTTAATAGCATTACACTCTTTTAAGGTATATTGATGGATACAAAACAAGGTTACAATTTTAAAAGAGAACTTTCTTTGCTTAATTCAAAGAAAGTTCATATTGATTTTAATATGTTATGGAACCTCATAACAGGCATTGCCTTAAGAGGCCCTATTATTTTCTCATTATTTTATTTTTATTTTTATGTCAGCCTGACAAGTAAAATGGACATTTATTATTTATTTAAGTTACAAACAAGCTGCGTAATTAAAAATAAAGTTACAACTATGTATTTTCGTTATGTATCATGAGGAAATAAAAATATTCTATTCTATTCTATTTAATTCATTCATATATGTAATCTGATTTTGAACACTTAATAAACTGTGTACAAACATTCAGTTCGTCATTTCAATTGTATGTCTCGTAAATGACAATTGAGGTTTACGCAAAATCGCATGATCGTAATTATTTAAAGATGCTTTCGACGAGATTCGCCTACAAAACAAAACAAGAAAAAACTTCATTCCTCTTGGTTAATTGTTAATGTAATACAAATGTTATGATTCGATAACTATTTTTTCAAACGAAAATAACTACGGTAACATACAATAATAAGTGCCCTAGGTGGTACAGCTTTTGTACTTTGAATTATATAATATGGAAGTGAATATTTATTGATATTTTCATCCTTTTTCTATGACGATTGGGAACTAGTCTAAATAATAAACTTAGTCTGTTACCATTTGTTTTATAATCAGTAATTATTCCTGCAGGTACTTTAACATAAGTTATTGTGGATTGGACGCTACGGCTGTTTTCGCTGAGGACGAGATAGAGTAAAAAGTCTGTGGTGAAGTGGAGATTAATGGGACACGATTGTGAACTTTTAAATTAAAACACAACACAGTAAAAACTTCTAAGGAAAACCATTCATGATATTTAAATAAGGTATTATTGATATAGGCCATTCAACATAAAATAAACACAATTTGTACCATCTAATAATTACACATATTCCCTTACTATCTTCGATTTGGATGGGATTTTGCACAGAGTTAAACCTCTGTACACCTAGAAAGTAGACTAGAAATACATATTTTGAGGAACACATTTTAAACGTATTGTAAAAGAGAGTCACGTAATTCAGTATTTCATTATTGTTAATACGTAATGTGTAAAATTATTTCGTATTTAAAAACATGTTTTGTTTTTATTCTTGTTTATTTTACAATAGGTTTTTGTATTATTTTCACCGATGATGTTCATATAGGAGGAATGAAACTTTTAGACGTAAAAATTTAACTCTAAATGACTAAAACCCAAAAATATATTTATCCAAAATTTATATGGAATACAAACGTAAAGAATATACATATCTCTAGAAGTAAATGGAATCGCTAATCAATAACTAAGTACGCATACAAACCTTTTAATAGAGGTAATTTAAGGCTGTTTTCGTTATTTAGGCTGTGATGCTGCGTATTGGGCATTAGGCTTACCAGTGGAGAGCTTTCTTAAAAGGGAACAAGATTTCCTACTGCTATGAGTGAAACCAAAGTTCGCAAGTGTGTTTATCCTTTCTCTCTCCTTGCATTTTCTTGAGAGCTTAACAGTAGATCCGCGTTGTCTCTTTATTTCTGTGTCAGTAAATTCACTGTAAAGGTCTTCACACTTTGACTCCATCCAGTACTCTTTCCTAAAGCTCATCAGAATGTTCGCTTTAGCAGTATGTGATTATTGTAAATCGAACGTAGTTTTTAATTACAGGAGGGATAACCATAATGCCCCTTTCAAGCCTTGTAGAAAAGGCCTCCCAATCATCTTTATTGAAGTTCCATCTAGGCCTAAAGATAAATTGCCAACATGAAAAAGATTTATCAAAATTCGCAGAGCTTTGGCTGAGAAACTGCGTTCTGCCGGGCCTGTTAGTGCTCAAGCGGTTGGTGTATATTAACCACACATCAAAATCAAACTAACTATGAAAATACAAGAATTGATTCCTTCACAAAATAGTTGTAAATTTAACCTCTCGTGGATGTTATGATTTGGAATCTTAGAGACATTAAAATCATATTCTGATTTCATTGATTTGTTGCGTAAAAACCTTTGTGTTTTAGTCAGATATAATTTTCATTGCCAACAGTTCCTCTAACTGTCTAAAAAAAATAGGAAAGATTGAGAATGCCAGTTTAGTCCTCGTTTCTGACCTATAAGAGCAAAACGCGACTATAACGTTGTGTAAATGAATATGTGCTTCGTAACATAAACGATCTTTTTGTACAATTTGTAGGCGTTTTATAAATCTATTCTTTAAAATCCCCTGCCAATATATTTGTGAAACCCTTAAAAACTAAAGTACTCCATACCTAGTCGCAAAGACAAACCTTGCCTGTACCTTCAATGAGGATTTCTGGGGAAATTTAATATCATTATTATAGAAAATCGTATCCCATCGTTTCTTTGAAAATAATTTACTATTCAGTTTGTTTTATTATATTAAAAATAAGTTAATTTTAATGTCAAAAATTATAATAAATATGTTATATTAATAAATTTAGCTCAGTCTAGCATCAGTGTGAATATTTATAAGTTGCATTTAATTTTTCTGTAAGGAGATAAGTAAATATTAAATCGATTGATAGAATCAGAATACCAAACATCTTTGATACACGCACATTTGTGATTATTTCATTAAATAAAGAAGAAGTGAGATGATGAAGAGGGAGGGTAACAGAAAGCTCGGGTAACCTAATAAGAATCGATTCAATTTACTCGTTGAACTCACAAACGAATTCAGTTTTTAACAATCTGACCTATTTATCTCATTTTATTAATCCTACTTACAAGCATTTATTCATGTAAGCATTTATTATTTTCATAAATTGTGTCCCTTTATTTACTTGGTTCAATTACCTCTAGTTTTGTACATTATAACAAATGGTGATAGTTTTATTTTCTTTACTTCAAATAAAATAACATCGATCGAATGTTATATAGGTAGAGAGTTCCAAACTTCACTCGCAGCATACATGCGTAATCATCAAATTTTGTACGGAATTTTTCATAAGTAAGCAGTGAAATCCATCACATATAATGTACCTCGTTTTACGAAATTTCAAATATTGCTAGGTTTCCCAACGGAGTGCACACAAAAACGTGTTCAACTTCAAATGAAACCGAATTGCTTCTTAAGTAATCTACTTTTTTTATAATAAGAGTAAAGCCTATACCCTATTTAAATTTTATTTTTTTTTTAATTCGGGAAGTTGGAAAATCATTGTTCAGTGAATGAGGGCTTGAAAGTTTAGAAGATACGTAAGTTTAGTGGTGGCAGTAGGAGCACATCAACAGGGTTTGATGTCATACGAGGATGATGTAATGGAGAAGGCTGGTGATCCCGGATGATCCAAATTGAGTTATCTTCTGCCACTGACTCAGTGGTTTGTAATGACAAGAGATATGTGACGAACACTTATGCTTTGTTTTTATCAACATGTATGTATCGTGTTGATCATGTATGCATCAGCAATTTTAAAGGCGATGATTTTCAAAATATCGCATATGAAACGAAACATGTTTTCATAGTTACTAATCATCTGCGAAATAAAATTAGGTTTTGCTTTAAGTGAAAATTCAATTTGTAAGAATATATATAATTCGTTATTCGTTAAATTTGACCCATAACCATAACGTAGAAATGATTTATTCATACTGACACATGATCCCACTAAATCACAAAATAAAATAAAATTGTTTTATATGAGCATATAAACCACAAATGATTATGCTAAACGATCACTAGTCCCATCATAATATGTCCTCCAAACATCAATTGTATAGTAGTTTAAATCTGGGATCGTCTTGGTTGAGGAAGAGGTGAAGGTGAAAGAGCCGCATCCTATTTTGTCACTCGCCCTGATTTTTATAACTTACCAGCGTGTACTAATAGGTATGGAAGGTTGTCCCTACTTAAAATTAAAACAGCTTCCTTCATCCTGATATTCAGTAGAAAAACACAATCACACATTTCATTCAAGGACTATAATAAAACGATTATAAAATAAAATGATAAATACTGTATAGTTAAACACCCCCGTAGCAGCAAACCTGCGTACTCAGTGAATTGCCAATGCTTATATATGTATCTTAACACCACTTAAGCCACACACCAAGTTTCATCAATATGCATTCATAAAAAATTATTTATGACATTTTTATTATTCTCCATAAGAATAATGGCGTCAGAAGATGCAGGTTTGCTGAAACAACGTATACAAAAGATGAGTTTTTATGAAAATTTTTGTATAACTAAACTAGATGAAGCCACATACCAAATTTTATTAATTTATGTTCATAATTAAGGAAGATAACATTTTACTTATTCTCCAAAATAATAACATGGGGGCTGAGTACACAGGTTTGCTGCTACGGGAACTATCAGCAAAAGAATTATTTTTCTTGCAAATATCAATAGGCCACATCGGTATAAAGCAATATACCAAGTTTCGTCAGAATAAGTTGATAAATAAGCAATATATATAATTTTTCTTTTACTTCTTAAGGATAACATTGGACAACTGTGTTTAGCACTTTCAATATCTCTGTAACCAATTGACGTAGAGCAATGATCAAATGAATTTAATGGTGAAAACACAGATTGAATTTACTAAAATATTATATGTAAATAACTAAAAAAACACATTTTTTGGGTACAAAACCCCCCCAAAATACCCCTTTTGATAAAGTGATCTGGCTGGTTTTCGAACTTAAAGTCATAAATGTTGCTTTACTCATGTTTTTGTGTCAAATTTAATCCAAATCGGACCATTTTTACGAGAGTTATCACACCCACCCACACACACACACACACACACACACACACACACACACACACATATATATATATATATATATATATATATATATATATATATATATATATACACACACACACACACACACAGTTTTGAATGAATGGTGTTTTTTGGGGTCTGGGGACCTCAAAACGAAAAGTTGTCATGGTCCCGGGCCCAGGTCTTACCATGCCGACTACGGTAATAGCTTCTTCCCTATAGGGGAAATTCGCTAATTCTTCCCTATAGGTGAAATTCGCTAAAAGCTAGTTTGGTTTTAGAATATTCAAAATTAATCCTGACTATTGTAGAATTTAAAACATTCGCAATTTATACTTGTTAAAATATTTGTATACAATAATTTCCCATCATGTCCTGCATTAATCTCATGAAATGCCCATTTGCACTAGGTTTATAATACAAATAAACACATAGCTGAATAGGTGAACCTCATAATGTTACCTATTTACAGGAATTTAAGCATAACTTTAGTTTATATGCTTACATTCTAATTTATAAGTAAAATTAGTAAATAAGTATATTAGTAATGAATCTTGGGTACGTTTCAGATAGTACCAAGGTGTTCTTTGTGTCAATCGTAAAAATTATAATGGATAATTGACTGTTCATACACTAATTAAAATATGATTGAAACCATTCTAGGTGCTACAGTTGGAAAACCAAAGAAAACTAATGTAAACACATTATGATGTCATTTATATGAGGTAAGTCCAGTTTTCTGTGGATAAAAGGGAATCGAATAAACGATGCTGAAGGAGATTTTCTCAAATCAAATTCGCCTGCAAGTTCAACGACAGAGCCTCACCGACCTGCAGTCTGATGAAGTTATCGAGAACTCCCACGTCTTTCCTGGTGGTTTTATACGTTTACATACGATTCAGTACAGATGCATGTTAAATTTCCTGTGTTAATATGTATCTATCTGCCCATTTATAAATGTAAATAAACTAACTTAATTGTACTTTATACTCTACAAAACCTTTACAAACTAAAAGTCTTTCTTTAATGTAAACTATAACACTTCATTAAAGATTATTGAGATTTGGATCATATTCTGAAGGGAAGCTATAGTTTAAAACTAATTATTAGAGTAAGAAATATGCGGAAGGATTTGATTAAATTCGTATATTATAAACGCCATTTCAGCAGTTATTAGTGTTAACTAGGTCAACAGCTATTTTGGAGATGTTAAACAAAACGTGTTTCGATTCTAAAGCGTATATGAATTGTAATAGAGCTAAACAATACCCACGGACTATGAAACTATGCGGAAACTATGTACAAAATTCAAGTACACCATTTTCGTTAACAATATTATAATAATTATTTTCCAGTGGACTATACGCTGATTCCTCTGGGGGAGGGGATTAGTAGGCGAAATCATGTAGAGTATCGATTGCTAAAAGGAGGACAGTCAATTCGAACTATTTATTACTGGATGATTGTATGACAGTATTAAATAGATTATTGTTCAAAAAAAAGAAGTAACAGAATGATTGGAAACAATCTTAATTACTTCAAAGAAAGTACTCTATTTTTTAGCGATTCTGATGTACTTTCTGCTTTTATTTCTTGGTTTCATAATTTGTTATAAGATGCTAAATTTATTCGAACAATGTATGTAAAGTATTTGACAGTTTTATTCTTTCATTACAAATATTAATTATATAAGTTGTTGTTATGTAAGTCTATATTCTCACTGCATTAAAAAATCGGGCTTTGTCCTGAATATTAAAAAATCGTTTGTGACTCATTCATTTTTATATCGATGTAATCACATTATGGTTATGATCTGATGATATTCAAAAGTACTATCGTTTATAAAAAAAATTTAAATTTTAATGATTTTATTGAGGTTGTATTGTGACATTGGTTTACAATTCTGTATAAAATCCGTTAACATCCGTTGAAAAATGTCATAATGCAGTAAAGAACTTCAGTAAGAAGTTTCGCTTTTTAAAATATATTAAACTGCATTTTTTATTTACTGAGAACGAACTTTGTTTCGGTTGAAACGTTCTTCTTTACTATTGAAGGAAAAACTCCTAGTGTGATTACTTCGGCCTGCCGGCTGTGAAGGCTTTAGATTTTATTACTGATCTTCCTTTGATATACCGGCAGATACATTGAAAAAATACTTAATGATTTGTAAATAAAATTTAGACTAAACACTGTAATACGGTAAATACTCCTCATACCTTTTCCGTACGATATTCAATATTACCAGCGGAGGGATGTTACAACAATATTACGAATCTTTCTTGAAAGAAAATCTTAGTAAAGTATATAACTGTTCACTAAACTTATGAAAACACCATATTGACCAAGAGCAGCTCACGTGACGTCACACTGAAGTGATATAATGAAGAACTCATTCATTTTATATATATATATATATATATATATATATATATATATATATATATATATATATATATATATATATATATTTGTAATTAACCAGAAAAATTGAGATGGATATAAAATCTATTTTAGATACAGACAAATTCAACGATATCAGCAACATTGATCTGTTCAATAAAAGTGGAAAACTTATTATAATAATACTAATAGCATTACTGTTATTATTATTATTATTATTATAAAATACTTAAATGTAAGATATGGTTAGCTTGATAAAAAAAATCTCAACTGTCCGTCACCATAGGCTATTGACCTGTGCGGTGAACTAAGACAGCGAGGTACCGTAACGGCTAGTCACATGGGCAAGCCAGAGGAAACTGCAGGATCTTACAGGAGTCGGCCGGGACCGAGATCGAACCGGCCGCGTCTGACTTGCTAGTCAGGCACTTTACCTCTGAGCTACCGAGTCCGGTAACTCAGAATCCTACTATCTGAAGGATTAAAATAAATTGTCATCTTAATTGGTAGGATTGAATTGGTTTAATATTATTAAACATCTTCCGCGTACTAGGTAAATTCTCGTTTTTATCAGCACGAGTATATTTTCAATCTCAGCCTATCTACCAGATTTCTCTCCAAGACCTAGAACAATTTTGTTTGTTAGTGGTCCAGTTTGTTTACCAGTATTAAATCCAAGATTATGTTGCGACGTTGTTTCCGGTAAATTTTCAAAAGGAAATAATGGTGAAGATTTGAATGTAAAGAGTTTATATTGCAGACCGGATTTAACAATGACAATGATTGAGGGCATTATTTGGAAATAATGTAATCTTTTCACGGACGAAAGAGCAATTTATTGCTTATCAACAATATATTTTGCAATTCTATGTGGTTTTAGCGAATTTCCCCTATAGGGAAGAAGCTATTACCGTAGGTCTCATGGTAAGACTTAAGCCCGAGAACATGATAACTTTTTATTTTGTGGTCCCCAGATACCAAAAACACCATTCGCTCAAATTTATATATGTATATACGTGAATGCGATAACTTCAGTAACAAATGTCCGATTTCGATGAAATTTGGCTCAAATGTGTAAAGTGACATTCATAACTTTAAGTTCGAAAACCAGAAAAATCGGGCCTAAGTATTCCAAATATCAATTTTTTGCATTTTTTACCCTAAAATTAAAAAAAAACTTAATTTTGGTTTTGACCATGTTATAGAGCTTAAAAAAACAAATAATATAGTATTTTGAATTATTAACCTAGTTAAGTGGTTGTGGAGAAAATCCATAAAATCTCCCATGTTAATCTTATAAGAAAAAGGTTTTTGGCTTTTCCTCAGTTAATTTTAATGTAAACTTCACATTTGCTTTTACCAATCAGTTCAGCATCAGAAAACAATCATTTTGGTGTTTAAATTGTGATTCTAAACCCAACCGTTGCAGAGATATTCAAAGTGCTAAACACGGTACGTTGTCCAATGCTATCCTTAAGGATAATAAATAAAATTTGATATCCTGATTATTTATGAATGTATATTGTTGAAACTTGGTATGTGGCTTCATATTTATATGTGCACAGCAAATTGAATTTTTGTTGATTATCCCTGTAGCAGCAAACCTGCGTACTCAGCCCCCATGTTATTCTTATGGAGAATAAGTAAAATAATATATAGCGCTTATTTATGATTGAATATTGACGAAACTTGGTATATGGCTTCACCTAGTTAAATTATATTTATATTTGTATAAAACCAATTGTTTGTCTTCCTTGTTTCAGCAAACCTATGTACTCATCACCAATTTTATTCTTATGGAGAATAATTAAAATTGTATATATCGCTTATATGTGAATATATTTTAATGAAACTTGCTATGCGGCTTTATGTGGTATTAAGACATATATTATGCATTGGAAATTCTCTGAGTACGCAGGTGAGCTGCGACGGGGTTTTATATATATATATATATAAAACACCCGATTTCGTTGAAATTTGGCTCAAATGTGTAAAGTGACATTCATGACTTTAAGGTCGAAAACCAGAAAAATCGGACCATGGGAAGGGGGTGTATGGGGGTTTTAAATTTGTCAAAAATCAGTTTTTTTCATTTTTCACCCTAAAATTTTTAAAACACTTAATTTTGGCTTTAACCATCTTATAGAGCTTAAAAAACAAATAATATCGCATTTCGAATTGCTAACCTAGGTTAAGTGGTTGCGGATAAAATCCAACAAAACCTGCTCATAAAATCTCCCATGTTAATCTTACGGAAAAAAGGTTTTTGGCTTTTCCTCAGTTCATTTTAATTTAAACCTTACATTTCTTTTAATTAATACATGTTCATTTAATTAATACATGTATGCATTTAATTTGTATTTCATACGTACTATAGAGCATTTTGCTTGAACCCAAAGAGTGTTGCTTGTTTCATGTCCTCTTATTTAATTTGACTTGTCTTTTTGTACTGATTTTTTAAAATCCTAATGGTAATGCAGTTGTATCCTAATAACATTTTTGCCACCATTCTTGAGGATGGTGCCTATAGAGGTGTCCCACTTAACATAGAGGTGCATTAAGGCAAAAAATGCTAAATATGAAATCTGTGGACAAAGAATATGAATATGAATTGTAAGACAAAGAGTTTTGCTATGTACATTTTTTCTTAAATCAAATAAGTTTAAGTATTGATAGCACTCACATGAAAGCACGTTTTATTCATATGTGTATACATGACTAAGACCGCTTGCTTACGAAACGAATCGTAAATGATAACAGGTAAAAAGTACTGGAATATTAAAATAACTTACTTAAGTTTTTTTTATTTAACTCAGAGAAGATACAAATGTTAAAAAAAATGTAATAGATCCAACGAATTGCTCAGTTTTGTTAGTATTTGGAACAACAAATAAAGGGGCTGAGTTGAAATGTCGCAGAGGTTGATTTGACGGTTGGCTGGCCGCCGAGTGGCAGCGCGCGCTTCAATAACTTCATATTGCGCTCCGTAATATACTGTAAATGTAGTAGGCGCGAGATGCAGACCTTTTAAAAATACACATTTTGCTAACTCTAAATTTTATCATTTAATTTGGAAGCACTTTAATTACCGAACATGTTTCTTAGGAAAACGTGGTGCAGCATAAGTCCATTAGTCACTTTAAAACTTCAAAGCGATTTTCACATACTTACTCACGGCGTCTTTATCGTTTGGACCTTTTCCAGGCATGCGATAACTCACATAATAATCCCTCTTCTGATCTCTCTGAAGAGGGAGAAAGGGACTATGGGGTTATGCTGGAAGCTGTAATAGCAAAAATGTAAATTTTATTAGGACACATGTACCGTGTAATCATAATAAATTGTATAAGTCGTTTAGCTGGAGACTTCATTCAATCATGCTCTTCGTTAACGATTTTGAACCGTTGTAATGATTAAAGTGCTATTATTACTAGACCTTTACTGGACATAAGCACAGAAATGTATATATAAAATATCAGTAAATTATATTTTATATGATTATAATAATCAAGGAGTGAAACAGTTTTTGAAGCATTGATTCAAGAAGTAATCTAATATTTTCTTCTTGATAAATTGGTTTCTAATCAAATGACCAACTCATCTACTCGAAGCTCCTTTGTCTGATCGACATTAAGACTCCTGGTAGAACTCGGTCCAGAGCTTTCTTCGTTCGACGATTCAGTTGCACATTGTATGACTGTAACAGTCCTCTCGCTAGGCTGCTTCATACTTGGGTAATACAGCCTCCAGCCAAGTCGATTTCATTTTTGACAACACTGTGGAAGAAGTCCTTATAATCCTGGCTAATAATCTGATTAGCTTCTAATAATCTGATTAGCATCTGATTTGATTTAGTGCATCTAATAATCTTTGTACCCGTCGTTAATATTACAGGTTTTTATGCTGTTATATAGGGGTTAATACTGATTGTTAGTAGTATTGTTATTGCTAAGGTATAAATAATCCCACTTGTTCCGATATTGAAATTGTTTATATTGCGTCCAAGTGTAACATTGTTGTCGTATTAATTGTTACTTCTTGCATAATCATTAGCATAGCTTTCTTTTAATACTACCTCACCACCATTTCATGAATACTTTCATGAATAGTATTAGATTGTAAAAATGCTGAAAATGGTACATATGGTTAGTATGAATAAAATAAATGACGTACGTTTTGTACGTTTACAAGTCCGCATCGAGTATTATTTTGATTATCTGAATTATTTGTGATAGGAATATACTGAAGCAGAGTTTAAGAAAGTTGAAGCATAGGTACTTACAGTACTAAATGTTGCATTGTTCATTAGAATCCTCGGCACAGACTCACTCCAGCTAATTTGGACTGTTCTGACTCTATTATGCAAATCATGGAGATTTGGAGTGGTTCTGCTGACAATGTAATCCAACTAATTATTTTTGCGTTATATCGGTATTCTCTAACATTTTTTACAAAATGTTAATGGATATTACTGATTTGGAATGATTATGATCCGACATTTGCTCACTATGTCCGGAAATAAACAAGAGTAAAATAAGCAGACTGTTATACAAAATAAATATTGCGTTAAATTGATGGAGAAAATGTTTTTTATTGACTTACTAAACAAGGTTTGTTATATACGAGTTGTAAATTTTAGTGATTTAACGAAAATATCGAGGTTCGGAAATTAAATATTTTAATCGTAATATTGCATTTGCAGTTATTATTAAGAAGCATTAATATAACCTTACATATATTTGAGGTAAGTTAAGGAATTACTAGGGGAATATTGTTAGTAGGGGAAATATCTGATATTTGTTACAAATTCTTAGAACAATAAATTTGCAATACATTTAATTAAAAGAAAAGTGATTTGGAATCTAAAAGTTATTTCTAACATTGCTGGACCACAATCATGGATAAAAAGATTTACAAGCTTTGATTCTCCTAACCCAAATCATCTTTTTGATGAATACCATTTGTAACAAAAGATGTATGTCTCGTTATTTGAACTAGAAAATTAACACGAAACCGCAAAATAATGATAATTTGAAGATAATTTGGATCAAATTACAAATAAACTGTTTTCCTTCAGCTAATTTATAATGAATTACAAATTTTTCGAATACCATAACAACTGAAAACAACAAACAAAAGTAGGCATAAGGAAAATCAAAAATAACAAAGGGACACATATTATATGTATCTCAACCTTCATTATCGTTTCAGGGATGAGGACATTTAATCGTATTTTCCTCCCCCATTTATGTCGATTTTAAATCAACTTAAACTATCAATTTAGAATTGTTATCATCAGTAAATATTCGCTTGCATTTAGGTGTTGAGTCAGGAATTTTGGGTTGGATGCTGAGTATGATTTGGTTAGGGCAAGATAAAAGTAATTCGGGTCTTAGGAAAATTGGAATTAAGCGGAAGCGGTTGTGGAGAATTAAATTTAAACATTAAAAGCTTCTAATGAAAACCCTTATTCATATTTGGTATGCATGTATTGTTAACGCAATTTATTTAGTTCTGGAAGCAATATAGTTATTACTAAATAACTCATCATGTATCACCCTAATTAAAATATTGACATGTTTAACTAAATGAGAAGGCTTAAGTTTCAAGTCGTGGTAGACTAAAATAGTATTCAGTAAATAGTATTGACTGATAGTCAATAACGGCTAAATGCACATAAACAAGCACAGTAACTTAAAGTCCTTTAAATTAACCTTTTAAAGAGGATTTTAAGGAGGATAAAACGTGTTAAACGTGTTAAGAAACTGACGATTGGGAATATATTCAAGCAATATATCAAAACCATCATGTTATCAACTTTGTTTTAATAAACTGGCAAAACTTAGAACAATAATATTACTTTGAAAATGATTTATAAAGAAAATGCAAAGCAAAGAAATAACAAAAATAAATCAGGTTTATCTTGATTGTTCTTAACAGTATTATTTTGTTATAATTCAAAAGTTTAAACGCTTTAATTATAAGTTTGGCATTGAAAAGAAATATCATGTCAATTCAGAGTTTAGAATGTTGGTGGCCATGCGTAGTATTACAATTACCTAGAGACGATTGCTTGATGACAGGAAGGTCTTCACAATTTAATAAATTAATCATTATTCATTAAATAAGAGCAAAATAATCAAAAAATTCCTCTTAAGTCAGATTAAGAAGGTTTTAGGAATCGTATAATTTTTTGTTTTATTTAACTTTATAGTGTATCAGTGGGTGATACTGGCAGTGAGTGAAGCATATGTTGAAGGCGATACATGCAACTCCGTTGTCTTACTTCAAGCTTTTACGTTTTGTAAAGAAATGGGTACTTTGCATACAAACATTCATTCTAAATCTTCCGGCGTTTTATAAAACTGTTCATGTCAAGCCGTTTTTTGAGAGAACAAATTTCTCGACAAATTCTTCTCTTGCAACGAGAATTTATGGAAAAGATTTATTTTAGAAACACAATGACGTTTTATTAAGTAATCGGTAGAGGTAAGCGTATTGTATTAATACAAATTAACCAGTCTGTCCACGAATAGTTGACGCTCCAAACTGAACTTTCATTTTACAAGTACATGTTAAATTATTGTTAAGATGATACTTTGGTTTATCGTCTTTCAACATTTTATTTAAAACGATAAGCGGATTTATAATACTTATATATATATATATATATATATATATATATATATACATATATATATATATATATACATGTGTTAATTCTATTATTTCTTTAAAAATATATATACAAATTACATAACTTTTAAATATAACAAATCACACGCAGTATATTAGACGAACATAACTGTTAACTCCATCAAATAATATAAGTGATGAAAGAAGAAAATAATGAAAAAATGAAGAGTGAATATTATAGAAAAACTCGGATAACTTAATCAAAATCTACAGACAGTTCGACTTCGTCTCACAAACTCCGACTTTGGTTTCACTCACAAACGATCCGTTCAGTAAAGCTCCTTCAGAACCGTTTACCTCATCTAATTCAACACGCCTACATAAGATTGGTATTTATTATTTCAGAATTTACCATGCCGTCTAATTTTCTTGAATCATACCAAATATATTACTTTACTTAATCTTTCCCCATGTAAACAAATTTTAATTTTAGATTATTAACAAAATTTAAAATGGATGGTTAAAACACGTTTCCTAGCAAACCTGCATTTGTAATGAACATAATAGGCTTTATTTAATCAGGCGACTTATGAATCATCATACACATTCTACGGTACATAATTTAACCAAAGTTCTACCAGTAGAGCCTAAAAACATGCTTACTTTAAAATTCAATTCTTTCCTGGATTAAACTTTTTTTCCTTTTAAACTTTCCTGGATTTTTTTATGTTAACAAAGACACTTAACCAAGACTTCTTGAATTACAGTTATAGCTATTATATAATCATTAGTAAGTAACCGTAAGGAAAAGATTTATCAAGGCCTTGCAAATTCGTAAGTTTAAAAGATAAATATAAATTTTAGAATCAGTGGTGGCAGTAGGAGCACATCAACTGAGGGTTTGATGTCATACGAGGATGATGTAATGGAGAAGGCTGGTGATCCCGGATGATCCAAATTGAGTTATCTTCTGCCACTGACTCAGTGGTTTGTAATGATAAGAGCCAGACAACTTACTCTTAGTTTTTAACGTATCAACAATTTTAAAGCCGATGCTTGCAACAGGTTTTTTCAAGAGACGGAAATATTTCCACAGTTACTATCATCTAAAAAATTTTGTTTTGCTTTAAGTGAAAATTTAACTTGTTAGCACATCAGTTCGTTGTCAACAAAATAAGACTACACAAGCAAAACTATTCTATAGTCCGGCACTGAGAGGGGTAGTTTAGTTGGTTTAAAAACTAAGTTCACAAATTTTTCTTGAAATTCAGTTTAATCTGTGTATTTTTCCAGTCCTTATTGCTAAAAATCAAATAAATATGCTTTTATTTATTTAAAATATTTGATCATAAAATGTTTGTTTTATTTCACACTAGACTGCTGCCCTACATAGATTTGCCTGCTCGTACAGATACAAACATAAAGTCTATAAACAAGGAAAACAGCATGCTAATGTTTTACCTTATTTCGAATATAGATCAATAACCAGATGTTAAAAAGATTGTAAGTATTGCGTGCTATTCTACTTATTTTTTATTTGCCTTTTGAATAAATATGAGACCTAATTAAACTAAATATATTTGTATGAAAATATGTTATAGTACATTTATTTTACTGGGTGATATTTTCCGAAAACAGAAAAAAGCGATTGAAAAACTAACGGCACTTGTATTACAATTTGTATAACGTATTATGTTCGATGTGTTTATTAGTTTTCTTTAGCTAATCCAGCTGTTCTTTGGAGCCAAATAGCAATGTATAAATTAATCTCTGTGATCTCAAGGTGTAGAATAATATCCCACAGTTAGCAAACCATATCTTATGATCATCAATACCGTATTAAAACTAAGTATATATTATAATATAGTTTTATATTTTTTGATGCCTAAATTTTTTAAGGTCATCCAACATTTTTCAAAGTTACTCAAACGAAAATACAATCATCAAATGTCGCGAGGTAAAGCCTTACTTTGATTGGTGAATAATACGGTCGTCATGCGTTAAATTACAGCGGCATGTTCAAGCCATTGCTAAAGCCAAGTCTTAACCGAGATTTGAGGCTCCGGTGAACACACCTGCGGCTTTGCTGTAATTGCGATAGCGGCGTAGTTGTGCAAACTATATACACATATCGCCAGTTCAACATAGTGGCGTAGTTGTGCAAACGATATGCACATATCACCAGATTAACACATTTTTAATGAAACTTCAGAAATTAAATATGTAATAAAGTGCTAAAAAGATCCTCATTTTCATCATTATTTAATGTTGTTGAAATAGAAAATAAATCGTGACAAATTAAGTTCAATCTCATAGTTGGAATAGTGTATTTTATTGTTTATCCAAATGGAATTTGACTAAAACTGATTAACTGATGATCTAATATCATTATGTTCAAGGTAATTGAAGCTCTATTATTAAGAAGTTACTACCTTTAGATTAAATTTTAAATATAACAGTGTTATTACTAAAGCAACTTACTGTCGATTAATTCCTCATTGTATAGACACATTTATTCTCATTTTGAGTTATGAAGAATAGAATATTAACTTTTATATTATATTCAGAGTAAAATAAAAATCACCCATCAAATGATATTGGAAAAAAGTATTTTGAAATCGCACGGATGCGGGATCTAATAATGTTTACAGCACAGATTCTTATTTAGTCGTGGTGAGCCGCTTATCCAATTCTTCATTTTGTGAAAAGAATTGTTTACATACTTCTATTTTTGATTTGCTATTATTTTATAACTAGTATTTTTGTACGCTATTATGTGATTTAGATTTTTTTGTTAAATGTTTGTCTTTAGTCCTTGTTTTGTGAAAACCGTTGTAATAAAGTACAATTCCAAAATTAAAATCACTAAGCAATAATATGGCATGATATTGTTGCTTGTATACTCTTGGATTTTTTTCACATGAGGTTATTGTCTACACTCCAATAATGGGTTTATAATCTAATTAAAAGAAAGTCTTAAATTCTAACACATTTATTTATTTCTGAGACAATTCAAATGTAAAAGAATTAAGTAATTATATTGAAAAGTGCTGTTGGTTTTAGCTTTTTATCAAGCGGTATTTAATATTCAAATTAAGGAGAATACGTATAATGTTGTTATAAACTTTAAGGATATTATTTTTAAATATAATATGTTTCGACTCATTAGCAAAGAAAGAATCCTAACATACAAATTTAAAACAGTAAGGCATTTGTGAGTTATCATACTTCTTAGTCAAATATAGTTTTGTGCTGTTATTTGGCTGATTTTATTTTTAGTAGTTATAGATGGCAAACCTTTGACTTAATTCAAACTATTAAAAACAAAAATATTATGATCAAACTTTTTTGGGAATCGTATTTTTAATATAAGATACATCGACCCATTAATGCCCTAGACGTTTTTCACATAAATATAATTTAAAAAGTTGTTATGATTTTAGTCCTGAATGACTAGAATGAAAATGTTGCCTACATTAGGAACCATAGAGCAGTAAGTACATGTTAGTATTTATTTCCCGAAGTATTTATGCAAGTCTGATATTCCGAATGCAAGGTGACTGAGCACTCGTTTGCATAGTTAGTCCCAGTTAGACGCTTATTGCGACTCAGAGACTCAGAGGCGAGAATGCTAATGAGACACCTAGCTACCCTGTTAATGATGTGGGGTCGTCAACGCCCAATTGACTCAATTTTAATCAGATTACATCCTCAGATTACTTTCATAAACGACTTGTTCTGCGATACTGCCACAGACTGAATATTTAGACGCAAGTGCTAGCTAGTAGACTATCGCATAGAAAAAGCTTCTTTTAGCGAATTTCCCCTATAGGGAAGAAGCTATTACCGTAGTCGGCATGGTAAGACCTAGGCCCGGGACCATGATAACTTTTCGTTTTGAGGTCCCCAGACCCCAAAAACACCATTCGTTCGATACTGTATATATATATATATATATATATCTATATATATATATATATATATATATATATATGTGTCCGTGAGCACGATAACTCTCGCAAAAATTATCCGATTTTGACGAAATTTGGTATAAACATGTAAAGCAGCATTTATGACTTTAAGTTCGAAAACCAGACAGATCGACCTATCCAAAGGGGTATTTTGGGGGGGTTTTGTACCCCAAAAATGGGTTTTTTGAATTTTTTACACATAATTTTTGAAAAAGTCAAATTGTAGTTTTGACCATTCGATTCAGCTTAAAAAAACACACAATTTGGTATTTCGATCATTCCTCTACGTCAATTGGTTACCGAGATATTGAAAGTGCTAAACACAGTACGTTGTCTAATGTTATTCTTATGGAGGAAAAGACAATTTTTTTATCTCGCTTATTTATGAACGTATACTGACGAAACTTTGTATACAGCTTCATCTCGTTGAGGTCTATTGATATTTGCTCCAAAAAATTGTTTTTGCATAATTCTCCCGTAGCAGCAAACCTGCGTACTCAGGCCCCATGTTATTCTTATGGATAATAATTAAATGCTCTGTCTCCCTTAATTATTACCATAAATTAATAAAAACTGGTATACGACTTCACCTAGTTGAGTTATATTGATATTAGCATAAAAAACAATTTTTTGTGTTCCTTGTTGCAGCAAACCTGCGTACTCAGCCCCAATGTTATTCTTATGGAGAATAATTAAAATTGTATATATCGCTTATTTGTGAATATATTTTTATGAATCTTGGTAAGTGGCTTTATGTAGTATTAAGACATTTATATCTCCATTGGAAATTCGCTGAGTATGCAGGTTTGCTGCGACGGGGGTATTTTTCAATTTCATTTGTTATGTTTCTAGAATACTGACAGATTATTAACACCAAATATCTTTCATATTATTTAGGAGAAATTAATGTTAGTTTCAATGTATTGCATTGCATGCCAAATTGGGGACATATTGCTCGGACCCAAGCAGAGATACATGATTTATTTTACTATAAAGGTATTTAAAATGTAATTGTAATTGAAGCCATCATATAGACGAATACAATATTCATATCGGAAGGCATCACGGCCATTATCCGTGGCCTATCCAGAGACCCAATTAAGGCTTAATGCCTTGCATCATTGAATGATTCCACTATGTCGCCAAATCTAACCTTGAGCCCCGTGCTCTGTTTAAGACTCGGCTTTGCCATTTTGACTCTAAATCTGATTAACTTGCGTAGACTCTTGCAATTCCTACTCGTTTCATAGATTCTGAATTTTGAATAGGAATATACTAATTAAATTTAAATGTACAGCCCCATTATATGACACCTATAGACATATACATCTAAATGGGTTCATGTGACAAATTAAAGTTATTCTTAACAACATAATAGCCTATTATACAGAGCGTGCTGCTATATCAGTGGTTTCTGTTTGTATTCTGATTGTAACTTGTATTCGCAATGTTAACTTGTGTTTTACTCGTCATCAGTTGCTTGTTTGATATTTATAATTTAATTGAGATTATTAAGTTACTCATCTAGGAACAACTTTGTTGTTAGATTCATTAAAGTTAAATCTTTTTGGACAATTTTGACGCACACAACATTACGCCCTGTACTACAAAAGAAAACAAATAAAAGAACTATGATAGAAGTTCATTACGTAACGATTTTTTGGGCAGCTCCATGGTAGATATTTCCTTCAAAATAGTATATTTCTTTACTGTAATATAAGTTCCAAAGCCTACAATACTAGTCAAATATATAGATCATGTAGTTCGCTTTACTACTGTTCGGTTATTATTTAATATTTTTATAAGGATACCGTTATAATAAAGGTAATATTTTTGTCAAAAATCAAGTTTCAACAAAAAATAAATCCAGCATTCTTACCGTGGTTTGAGAGTAATCCAATGACGCTCCATTTTAACATTCTGATAACCGAAATCCAATCAATTTAATTTTCATATTATTCTTATTTTCACTTTTATAATTAATAAAAAAACACTATATTTATTTCAATAATCGAACTATGAATACTAAATACATATTTATACGATGTTCATCGTACATTTTATTAAATTATAAATACTAATATTATTACGTGGAATGTTCAGATTTAATAAACCATCCTGGTCTTGATTCAGATTGAATTTGATTGTGAGAGCATCGATGACGTTGAACCCGTCTCTATTGAGTTCGATCAAGAGTTTTTCCATAGTCACTTATAATTTCCAACATTAATTTATTATGCAATGAAACTAAATGTGTACACACTCGATTTTGTGTATGCTGAACTTATCAGAACCCGTCATATGTTAAAACGCTACAAGGATCCAGTGTAATGTCAATTTACTTACTGAATATTACAACTGAATTATTATAGAATGGAAATCAGCTTATAACACTGACTGTGTAAAGTGTTAATTATTATTAAAAATATACCTTTTCCTGGTTTATGTTGTAAGTGTAAATATATTTTCAGCTTTTACAACTTTTTACAACTTTTCCAACACATGCTATTTCTATTGCCGTTTCAAATATGCATATAAAACTATATTGTTTGTATTTTATCAGTCAACTGTGCCCACTCACCCCTACAACCCACCCTTTCAAGCAGCTTCCAACCACTACTCTAATGTAAACTCGACCAGCAATTGACAACTGGGGTTAAGTGTATTAGAGCTGCCAAGTTTTCAGTGAATAAAATAAATTATATTAAATTTACACAAACGTCCTCCCTCTTAGCTTGCTTTAAAAATCCGTTTATTTATATTTATTAAATATATAATATAAAGTACGGCAGCTTGTATAGAAAATATTCTAGTAAACTATGTTTTCAGAAATATCTACCCAAACCACTTTGGAGGCACTACATAGTCATTGGTTTAAAGAGGGAAAATCCCTCAAGATTAGGTGGCAGCATTTTCGGTATTAGTTAATTACGAATATTGGAATATTGGTCAATTTTAAGTTAACCTGCATACCAAGTATTTGATTCATTCATTAATAACAAAAAAAGAATTTAAAATGTCTTATTTTATGGGAAATTTTACATTGTACTGAGTTTACTTCTAAATTTAAATTAAAGTCTTCTCAGCAACTATTATTTGTAGAATAATAATTAAAAATACTATTTTATTCAATTTTTGAGTTTTCTTAAGGCGGTAAGTTGTTTTTATTTTCAAATTATGGTTTTATGAACATAAACAATTTTAAATCTTTTAAGCCCTATTTGTTCTGAACCTAAATTTCCCAGAAATTTGGATGGTTTCATTTTATTAATGACCTGAAGCACAATAAACAACAAAATATTAATTAAAATCGTTAAAGAAGTTTTAGGGAATAATTACCCTTAAAGATTCGATACAAAATTAAATAAAAACGTCTGGAGATAACTTGGATTAGTAGCAAATTGGATAAAAATCAGACCATTGGTGTAGTCTCTAGGTCTGTTATCCTCTGGAGACTGATATATAGACATATATGCCCACAAAAAAAATTTTTTGCGTTCAGGGATAATTAAAACGAATATTTTATGAGATAAAATACTTAAATAAAGTATTCCACCTCTTTAACATTGCAAACTTTACTTGACTCTCACTAGTACTGTTCTTATATATATGCTACGAATGAAATGACCGGTGTATTGATTTGTACGATAAGAACTAAAAGTTTTAGTTCCATAGGAATGTGCCTTCATAAGCAACTTGAATATATTTCTGAACATATATAACACCCATTTGTGGATGCGCCCACATCTCTCTTATCAGCCGTTTTGTTTTCACTTATTGCATTCCATGGCCCAGCTACTCCAATCCTTGTCAGTGGAGGAGCAGAAAATGAACTGTACATTTTTATGTTTTAAGTTAATTTAAAGGAATCACTAAAAAATCATGTCCTTCGCCCAACTCAAATCTGGCCGTACTCAGCTGAGCAGAGTCCTCAGAAGTTATGAGATTTTTATTCTAATCCACTCGTGCAGAGAATATAGTCCCTATATAAGCGACTTGGCCTCCAGTACTTATGAATAATGGTCTCCCGTACTTGAGGTTTTACTATAAAGGTTTTTTTATGTAGTTATATCTCATTTACCTTAATAATACACATGTTTAGTACAGTTCTTAACATCCTATAACTTACAATAAACTATTGTCATTGTGTCTAAAAGGTATGGATGAAAAACATCTGTTATATGAGTTTCTTACATAAGACTGTCGTGGTATCTGTAATTCCGATTCATTATTATACTCGTAGATGATTAACAACAAGTCTTAAGATTGTACGTATCTCGAGACTTAAGAATAAACTTCTTGTCTTCCATATGCATTAGAAAGTGGGAAATGTATTACCTGAAATATGAGGGTTTTTGAAAGTGAGCTATAAAAAGGATTGAATAGAAGCTTCAAAGTGAAAAGTAATATAGTTTTTAATGGTTTAATTTGTAAGTAAAGATTAATAAACAAACACGAAATCCTACGAAGGCCTGCATAGGATTTTTCTTATATAATATGAATATGGAAGAGAGACTATTTCTCGTTTAAACAAGGTACTTTTCCACATTTCAGAAACTGCCAGGTTTTATACTGTTAGCAAATTAAACGTATAAACGGACAGATAATTGAACACAATAATTGTAACTAGTATATTTGTTAATATAAAAATATTAAAATTACTGATTTTAATTTGCCATGCACAGACAACTGCCTTTGGCTTATTAACTATTTATGTTATTTTTAAGAACGAGACGATCTTCCTGAAGTGACAAAATAAAGTGTTTGCTATCAAATGTAAAAATGCCTTAAATGTTGTTTCGCCCCATGTCACGTCCCGGCCATGAGAAACTTATCCCGCTGCGGCTCGCTTGTATGTTATATGACGTGGTTTAGAGGCGTTCATAAACGAGAGATGTTCCTCTTGGTTCGCCCCCTGTCACGTGCCGGCCATGAGAAGCTTATCCCACTGCGGCTCGCTTGTATGTTATATGACGTGGTTTAGAGGCGTTCATAAACGAGAGATGTTCCTCTTGGTTCGCCCCATGTCACGTGCCGGCCATGAGAAGCTTATCCCGCTGCGGCTCGCTTGTATGTTATATGACGTGGTTTAGAGGCGTTCATAAACGAGAGATGTTCCTCTTGGTTCGCCCCCTGTCACGTGCCGGCCATGAGAAGCTTATCCCACTGCGGCTCGCTTGTATGTTATATGACGTGGTTTAGAGGCGTTCATAAACGAGAGATGTTCCTCTTGGTTCGCCCCATGTCACGTCCCGGCCACGAGAAGCTTATCCCACTGCGGCTCGCTTGTATGTTATATGACGTGGTTTAGAGGCGTTTATAAACGAGAGGTGGTCCTCTTAGTTCGCCCCATGTCACGTCCCGGCCATGAGAAGATTATCCCACTGCGGCTTGCTTGTATGTTATATGACGTGGTTTAGAGGCGTTTATAAACGAGAGGTGGTCCTCTTAGTTCGCCCCATGTCACGTCCCGGCCATGAGAAGATTATCCCACTGCGGCTTGCTTGTATGTTATATGACGTGGTTTAGAGGCGTTTATAAACGAGAGGTGGTCCTCTTAGTTCGCCCCATGTCACGTCCCGGCCATGAGAAGATTATCCCACTGCGGCTTGCTTGTATGTTATATGACGTGGTTTAGAGGCGTTTATAAACAAGAGATGTTCCTCTTGGTTTGCCCCATGTCACGTACCGGCCATGAGAAGCTTATCCCACTGCGGCTCGCTTTTATGTTATATGACGTGGTTTAGAGGCGTTCATAAACGAGAGATGTTCCTCTTGGTTCGCCCCCTGTCACGTCCCGGCCACGAGAAGCTTATCCCACTGCGGCTCGCTTGTATGTTATATGACGTGGTTTAGAGGCGTTTATAAACGAGAGGTGGTCCTCTTAGTTCGCCCCATGTCAAGTCCCGGCCATGAGAAGATTATCCCACTGCGGCTTGCTTGTATGTTATATGACGTGGTTTAGAGGCGTTTATAAACAAGAGATGTTCCTCTTGGTTTGCCCCATGTCACGTACCGGCCATGAGAAGCTTATCCCACTGCGGCTCGCTTTTATGTTATATGACGTGGTTTAGAGGCGTTTATAAACGAGAGATGTTCCTCTTGGTTCGCCCCATGTCACGTCCCGGCCATGAGAAGCTTATCCCACTGCGGCTCGCTTTTATGTTATATGACGTGGTTTAGAGGCGTTTATAAACGAGAGATGTTCCTCTTGGTTCGCCCCATGTCAAGTCCCGGCCATGAGAAGCTTATCCCACTGCGGCTCGCTTGTATTTTATATGACGTGGTTTAGAGGCGTTTATAACCGAGAGATGTTTCTCTTGGTTCGCCCCATGTCACGTCCCGGCCATGAGAAACTTATCCCACTGCGGCTCGCTTTTATGTTATATGACGTGGTTTAGAGGCGTTTATAACCAAGAGATGTTCCTCTTGGTTCGCCCCATGTCACGTGCCGGCCATGAGAAACTTGTCCCACTTCGGCTCGCTTGTATGTTATATGACGTGGTTTAGAGGTGTTTATAACCGAGAGGTGTTCCTCTTGGTTCGCCCCATGTCACGTCCCGGCCACGATAAGCTTATCCCACTGCGGCTCGCTTGTATGTTATATGACGTGGTTTAGAGGCGTTTACAACCGAGAGATGTTCCTCTTGGTTCGCCCCACGTCACGTCCCGGCCATGAGAAACTTATCCCATTGCGGCTCGCTTGTATGTTATATGACGTGGTTTAGAGGCGTTTATAAACGAGAGATGATCCTCTTGGTTCGCCCCATGTCACGTCCCGGCCACGTGAAGCTTATCCCACTGCGCCTCGGTTGTATGTTATATGACGTGGTTTAGAGGCGTTCATAAACGAGAGATGTTCCTCTTGGTTCGCCCCATGTCACGTCCCGGCCACGAGAAGCTTATCCCACTGCGGCTCGCTTGTATGTTATATGACGTGGTTTAGAGGCGTTTATAAACGAGAGGTGGTCCTCTTAGTTCGCCCCATGTCACGTCCCGGCCATGAGAAGATTATCCCACTGCGGCTTGCTTGTATGTTATATGACGTGGTTTAGAGGCGTTTATAAACGAGAGGTGGTCCTCTTAGTTCGCCCCATGTCACGTCCCGGCCATGAGAAGATTATCCCACTGCGGCTTGCTTGTATGTTATATGACGTGGTTTAGAGGCGTTTATAAACGAGAGATGTTCCTCTTGGTTCGCCCCATGTCACGTGCCGGCCATGAGAAGCTTGTCCCACTTCGGCTCGCTTGTATGTTATATGACGTGGTTTAGAGGCGTTTATAAACGAGAGATGTTCCTCTTGGTTCGCCCCATGTCAAGTCCCGGCCATGAGAAGCTTATCCCACTGCGGCTCGCTTGTATTTTATATGACGTGGTTTAGAGGCGTTTATAACCGAGAGATGTTTCTCTTGGTTCGCCCCATGTCACGTCCCGGCCATGAGAAACTTATCCCACTGCGGCTCGCTTGTATGTTATATGACGTGGTTTAGAGGCGTTCATAAACGAGAGATGTTCCTCTTGGTTCGCCCCCTGTCACGTCCCGGCCACGAGAAGCTTATCCCACTGCGGCTCGCTTGTATGTTATATGACGTGGTTTAGAGGCGTTTATAAACGAGAGGTGGTCCTCTTAGTTCGCCCCATGTCACGTCCCGGCCATGAGAAGATTATCCCACTGCGGCTCGCTTTTATGTTATATGACGTGGTTTAGAGGCGTTCATAAACGAGAGATGTTCCTCTTGGTTCGCCCCCTGTCACGTCCCGGCCACGAGAAGCTTATCCCATGCGGCTCGCTTGTATGTTATATGACGTGGTTTAGAGGCGTTTATAAACGAGAGGTGGTCCTCTTAGTTCGCCCCATGTCACGTCCCGGCCATGAGAAGATTATCCCACTGCGGCTCGCTTGTATGTTATATGACGTGGTTTAGAGGCGTTTATAAACGAGAGGTGGTCCTCTTAGTTCGCCCCATGTCACGTCCCGGCCATGAGAAGATTATCCCACTGCGGCTTGCTTGTATGTTATATGACGTGGTTTAGAGGCGTTTATAAACAAGAGATGTTCCTCTTGGTTTGCCCCATGTCACGTACCGGCCATGAGAAGCTTATCCCACTGCGGCTCGCTTTTATGTTATATGACGTGGTTTAGAGGCGTTCATAAACGGGAGATTTTCCTCTTGGTTCGCCACCTGTCACGACCCGGCCACGAGAAGCTTATCCCACTGCGGCTCGCTTGTATGTTATATGACGTGGTTTAGAGGCGTTTATAAACGAGAGGTGGTCCTCTTAGTTCGCCCCATGTCACGTCCCGGCCATGAGAAGATTATCCCACTGCGGCTTGCTTGTATGTTATATGACGTGGTTTAGAGGCGTTTATAAACAAGAGATGTTCCTCTTGGTTTGCCCCATGTCACGTACCGGCCATGAGAAGCTTATCCCACTGCGGCTCGCTTTTATGTTATATGACGTGGTTTAGAGGCGTTCATAAACGGGAGATTTTCCTCTTGGTTCGCCCCCTGTCACGACCCGGCCACGAGAAGCTTATCCCACTGCGGCTCGCTTGTATGTTATATGACGTGGTTTAGAGGCGTTTATAAACGAGAGGTGGTCCTCTTAGTTCGCCCCATGTCACGTCCCGGCCATGAGAAGATTATCCCACTGCGGCTTGCTTGTATGTTATATGACGTGGTTTAGAGGCGTTTATAAACAAGAGATGTTCCTCTTGGTTTGCCCCATGTCACGTACCGGCCATGAGAAGCTTATCCCACTGCGGCTCGCTTTTATGTTATATGACGTGGTTTAGAGGCGTTTATAAACGAGAGATGTTCCTCTTGGTTCGCCCCATGTCACGTCCCGGCCATGAGAAGCTTATCCCACTGCGGCTCGCTTTTATGTTATATGACGTGGTTTAGAGGCGTTTATAAACGAGAGATGTTCCTCTTGGTTCGCCCCATGTCACGTCCCGGCCATGAGAAGCTTACCCCTCTGCGGCTCGCTTTTATGTTATATGACGTGGTTTAGAGGCGTTTATAACCGAGAGATGTTCCTCTTGGTTCACCCTATGTCACGTCCCGGCCATGAGAAGCTTACCCCTCTGCGGCTCGCTTTTATGTTATATGACGTGGTTTAGAGGCGTTTATAAACGAGAGGTGGTCCTCTTAGTTCGCCCCATGTCACGTCCCGGCCACGATAAGCTTATCCCACTGCGGCTCGCTTGTATGTTATATGACGTGGTTTAGAGGCGTTTACAACCGAGAGATGTTCCTCTTGGTTCGCCCCACGTCACGTCCCGGCCATGAGAAACTTATCCCATTGCGGCTCGCTTGTATGTTATATGACGTGGTTTAGAGGCGTTTATAAACGAGAGATGATCCTCTTGGTTCGCCCCATGTCACGTCCCGGCCACGTGAAGCTTATCCCACTGCGCCTCGGTTGTATGTTATATGACGTGGTTTAGAGGCGTTTATAACCGAGAGATGTTCCTCTTGGTTCGCCCCACGTCACGTCCCGGCCATGAGAAGCTTACCCCTCTGCGGCTCGCTTGTATGTTATATGACGTGGTTTAGAGGCGTTTATAACCGAGAGATGTTCCTCTTGGTTCGCCCCATGTCACGTGCCGGCCATGAGAAGCTTACCCCTCTGCGGCTCGCTTGTATTTTATATGACGTGGTTTAGAGGCGTTTATAACCGAGAGATGTTCCTCTTGGTTCGCCCCACGTCACGTCCCGGCCATAAGAAGCTTACCCCTCTGCGGCTCGCTTGTATGTTATATGACGTGGTTTAGAGGCGTTTATAACCGAGAGATGTTCCTTTTGGTTCGCCCCATGTCACGTCCCGGCCATGAGAAACTTATCCCACTGCGGCTCGCTTGTATGTTATATGACGTGGTTTAGAGGCGTTTATAACCGAGAGATGTTCCTCTTGGTTCGCCCTATTTCACGTCCCGGCCATGAGAAGCTTGTCCCACTGCGGCTCGCTTGTATTTTATATGACGTGGTTTAGAGGCGTTTATAACCGAGAAATGTTCCTCTTGGTTCGCCCCATGTCACGTGCCGGCCATGAGAAGTTTGTCCCACTGCGGCTCGCTTGTATGTTATATGACGTGGTTTAGAGGCGTTTATAACCGAGAGATGTTCCTCTTGGTTCACCCTATGTCACGTCCCGGCCATGAGAAGCTTACCCCTCTGCGGCTCGCTTTTATGTTATATGACGTGGTTTAGAGGCGTTTATAACCGAGAGATGTTCCTCTTGGTTCACCCTATGTCACGTCCCGGCCATGAGAAGCTTACCCCTCTGCGGCTCGCTTTTATGTTATATGACGTGGTTTAGAGGCGTTTATAACCGAGAGATGTTCCTCTTGGTTCACCCTATGTCACGTCCCGGCCATGAGAAGCTTACCCCTCTGCGGCTCGCTTTTATGTTATATGACGTGGTTTAGAGGCGTTTATAACCGAAAGATGTTCCTCTTGGTTCACCCCATGTCACGTCCCGGCCATGAGAAGCTTACCCCTCTTTGGCTCGCTTGTATTTTATATGACGTGGTTTAGAGGCGTTTATAACCGAGAGCTGTTCCTCTTGGTTCACCCTATGTCACGTCCCGGCCATGAGAAGCTTACCCCTCTGCGGCTCGTTTGTATGTTATATGACGTGGTTTAGAGGCGTTTATAACCGAGAGATGTTCCTCTTGGTTCGCCCCATGTCACGTCCCGGCCATGAGAAGCTTATCCCACTGCGGCTCGCTTGTATGTTATATGACGTGGTTTAGAGCCAACTCCTCCGATATCTGTGGCTATATTCAAAGATATTTCATCCAGCTCATAATTTTAAAAATACTTGCCATAACTATTAAATTATTTTTTATTATTTTTAAGTCCTTGAAATTTGAATATATTTTTTTTGACGAAGTATTGGTTTCCTAATTTTATATTAAATTTTACTTGAGAATTTTAGACATTTTGTATGTATATTGTAAGGTGAAACAGTATAAATAACCAATGTAGAAATTGCATTGTTCGACCTATGAATCAGCAAAACATTTTTCCTAAAGTAAACTATAGGAAAATTAATAACATTGAAACTATACTTGTATCTTCTTTTGTATAAACCCACATAATACTAAATATTATTTAGGATCTGTGTTCGGTTTTATGTCGTTTTTGCTGTTATTTTTATATTTTAATCCGTTACAAGAAAGATAATAACACGTTGAACACTTTTTGTAAGGACTAAATTTACTACTTTTTGAATGTTTAAAAAATTACTTTCAATAATGTGAAAAAGGTAATTTAAAAAATTATTAAAACTATTATAGAAAAAGTATTAGGTTATAAAATAAATTATAAATACAAGAAATATAGATCTTGAAAATGACTTAACAACGATTATTCAGACCCAATGATTAACATGCTAAATATACTCAGTTAAAAATAACACTTTCCGCCATTTTGATTACGTCATCGCTGGAAAACCTACCTGATGCGGACTTGACAGCCGAGTGAACACGCTCGTGAACACATTCTAAGACACCTATATCCAATTGCAAAACTAAAATTCTCTATAAGCGACATGCACACGGAATTTTTTTCAGATCCTGGACTAATAAGAATGTAGGACTCTATGACTGCTTTCATTGTATTGAAACCCATTTGAGCTGATTTTTAATTCTATGCAGGTAATGCAGGATTTCTTGAAAGAATTTTACCGTCACAGGCTATTTCCCTATAATAGTCTTCATACAGAGTAAAATTATAAACTTTGCACACAGAATCAAAATGTTTTCTAGGGGAACATAATATATTTAAGTTATATTTTATTCAGGAATTAGAAGTATGTATGTATTTATTAATTTTTAATTTGTATCGTTTGCTATAAACTTAAAAATCTAAATACACAGGGTGTTCAGCTTCCACTATGACAAACTTTACCGGGTTATTCGGGAGGTCAAAACAAGCGAAAAAGGAAATACAACATGTAATCTATCTGTAACAGTTTTCTGTCTGTTGGTCTGTATATGTGGTATTACTAACATTTCAATATCTTAGAGACGGATTAAGAAAGAATAGTAAAACTTAGTACACTTGCCCATCCATGCAAGACAAATATACCAAAAAAATTTAATTTTCCAACAATTTCCCGTTTCAAAATGGTGGCAGATTAAAGTGTTCAATATTAAGAATCTAAAAAACTGAAATATATACAAGAAATTTTCAAGGAACCAGTTATTTAGATAATTTAAAGCCAAATCAAACGTTGTGTCATATGTAAATATTGAATGATGGATAACTGATAAAACTACAGTTTGGTGCTCAAAAGTAGGGATAAGACTGTATCCAGCAACAAAAGGCGAACCTTTTAATTATCGCTGTCCGTCGCCCAAACCTCAGAACACCGGCAGTAAATGTTTCACTGTCACCAAAGTCACTCTCGACCACCTCTTCAGTTTAGTGCAAGATGTCTCATAAGATGGATGGTTATTGTAGTGTCCCAAAAATTAAGTAGCTCGAGCAGACGTAAATTTTCTTACATTGACTGTAATTTTAACTATCGAGACCCAGACGAGACCATGTTTTAATAAGTCATTAAAACTTAGTGGGATTCACAATGTTTTCCTCTTTTAGTTAAATAAAAAATTTAATTAAAACAGTGTTTTAATTTAGCCCTAGCTGCCGAATGGATGGTTCTATCGGATCTAAAATGAAAAGTATCGGTTACTCTGGATAGGTAGGCCTAATGATTATGTGTATTGCATGAGACAGATACCAAATAATGTAACCGTTACTATGGATCTCCAGTCCTAAATAATATTTACCGATACCGAAACGTTTACCGCTTACCGATACTTTTCCTTTTATAGTACAGTAATATTTACCTTGAACCTTTACCCAGTTTAGAAAACTATCTATGTTAATAATGTGTTTATTTAGTAACACTTTAGCAGCTATCTGCAGCTATCTGTTTAAGAGTATCTGTAACTTGCAAAGACATATTAGTATGGTATTAATATTAGATGTAATATCAGTGTTCGAATAAAATTCAGTTACAAGTGGCTCAGATATAGGTATGCAGTCTACAGTATAGTTTACAATGTAACTGATATTTTTAACCGATACACGAAAGTTTATGTATCGTTTGTAACGGTTACAAAATAAATACTGATTTAGCACATCTCTAACCTTCGCCGTTGGGTTGAACTAGATTTTTCAAATGCAAACGCATTGGTTTTTGTTGGCATAGATAGACACACAAATATAGGTAGAAAACAAAATGCAATTATCTTATATTTCTTATTTTCTGTCACACTAATATATTTCTTGGTATACTTGGTGCAAAATATTTCTACATGACGGTCTGAATGAGGCAACAGCCGGATAACACAGAAGAGGAGGGTGCCCATCCTGCTTCAAATCCGCGAAACATATCGGATTCATGTCTCCCATACTTAATTAATTTTGACCCTTAAAATGTTTGCAAAAATATGCAATTTGTCATAATCTAGTGAATTTATATCACAAGTTCCCTGATTACGGATATTTAATGCAACGAAAACATTGTGCAGATCCGAAGAAAGCTATAAGGATAAGGCTACTTCGTTTTGAACAATAATTATAAAATTGACTAATAAACGTGTTGTACGTTCTTATACAATAATTATACGTAAATGTATTTGCATCGTACGTATATATCGTAGTAATATTTCTTACTTCGTGAAATAAATTTAATTTTTAATGAAATTAAATTGAATAAACGGTATCAGGAAACTGACACATACTTTCTCCCTTTTAGCCAAACTTTAATGACAAAAATATTTGTTATTTACTAAATATAGAATATGAAGTATAGATAAATGTACAGAAAATTGTCTAAAATAGTTTATCTCAGAAATATCCACCCAAATCCCTTTTTGGGAGGCACTATAGAGTCCGTTGCTACACACAGTGGTTTTGAGAGGGGAAATGCCCCCTTGCCCCCCCCAGGGTTAAATAGCAACACATTTCGAACATCATCTGTTGGTCAATGCTAATTTGACCTGCATGTCAAATTTTTATGAAATTGATCAGTAAATAAGAGAGAAATAGTTATTTTTGTACTCCCCATAAGAATAACATTGGACAACGTACTGTGTTTACCGCTAAATGAAAATTTCAATTTTCTCCGCAACTAGCAATCGTAGAATAGTAATTTAAAATACTAATTTATTTAGTTTTTTGAGCTCTTTTTAATGGTGAATAGTAATCTTTTTTAACATTTATGATTTTTTATGAAAAATCCAAAAAAACTGAATTTTGGATGTTTTAAGTCCTGTAATTTCTGAACCCGAATTTTTCAAGAAATGCGGGTGGTGTCATTTTGTTGGAAACCTAAAGTTCTACAAACCACGAAAGTTTAATCAAAATCGTTAGAGCCGTTTTTGAGAAATTTGGATTTTTCATGTTTTTTAGCGGTTTTTGGGGGATAATTACCCTTAAAAATCAAAAATTCAAAAAAATGAAAAAAATGCCTGGAGATATCGTGGATTAGTACCTACATACCAAATTTCATAAAAATCGGCCCATAGGTTAGGGCTCTAGCTCTGTACACATCCACACAGACACACACACACACACACGGACACACACACACACACACAGACAGACATCACGTAAAAACCACTTTTTTGGGATCAGGGAGCACCAAAACGAATATTTCCACTAACAACTCAAATTCGAAAATTTTTACGAAAACAATACTTTCTCCATATACTATGTATAGGGGGAGAAAGTAAAAATGTTTTATAAGTTGTACATTTCAAATAGAAGTGGCTAGGTAAATTGAATATTAAAAACAATTACACTTGCTTTTTTGTTTGTTTTTGGGGGGATTAGGAGGCCCCGGCATAGCGGCTAGGCATGTCTCCCTTAGGATATTGTGCAGACACCGGAAAGAGAGAAAAGAGGGATCGGAAAGGATGGTAGGGCGGGGTCAGTCTGCCTCGCTCCAGAAAGGGGGAGAGAACCTTACCGGGCTCTGTGGGCGACATATCTCCAGGACGATTCGCCCACTAACCCGACGTCCCCCTAAGTCCACTAGACAAGGACCGCCATCACACAGAGCCTCCAACCTCTCAGGGGTCGGGTGGCCAAAGGGCGGTTCGTCCCCCAGCCCGGCAGACCGGAGACCGTCTGGTAAAGGCCCTTCCTCCCAGGCACCCGTCCCAGGCTGCAAGGAAAATCCACTACTCCCTTCAAGGACTTGGACTAGACTGGGTATCCAGGCTCAAGTGGGAGTCAAGCCCCCAGAAGAGACAAGGAGGAACCAAGGAAGTGAAGTTGGTCACACTGGATAGCCAAAAGACTTACCAATACTGTGACAGCTTCATTTTGTTGTACCCAATGTCGACCTCTGTACTAGTATAGACCAGTCAGAGAGCCGTTGAGGCCGTTGAGCGATAAGGATAAGGCTACTTCGTTGTGAACAATAATTATAAAATTGACTATAAACGTGTTGTTCGTTCTTGTACAGTATATTGTACGTAAATATATTTGCATTGTACGTATATATTGTACTAATATTTCTTACGTATAAAATCAATTTAATTTTTAATTAAGTTAAATTGAAAAATTTTTTATAAGTTATACATTTAGAATATAAGTGGCTAGGAAAATTTAATATTACAAAAAATTACACTTGCTTACGTCAACCAACCTTGCTTTTAAATAATTTGAAAATAGAACTTATGATTTAGCGTTTTATTATATGGTCTGTACAAGTTTTCACAGTGCATCCCTCAAAAATGTGTTAGGAATTGTAGACAGTTATACAGTTCCCAGTAAATAAATGCAATCCTTTTTTTAACCCTACTGAATATAGAATAACTTTCAAACAGGAACTTATTAACGAAGAGATGAAGCCACGGACCTTAGTGCCGTTTAGGTTTACCTGCTCATTGCTCCTTAATAGAGGGTCTCGGATAACCCTAGGGAAGGACCCTGAGCATAGATTAAGCATACTCCTAAGGATTAAGGACTCTATGCCCTGAGTCTTGTGAAAATATTTTACATCCTAACCTTGGTCGGTATGTTCTATAATTCCTATTATGATTCCACGTAATTATTTAATACTCCTCTTGAAAATTTTAGAGCTGAGACCAAATTTAATTATTTTTTAAAAGAAAACACAAAACTTTCCCCATTGTTTATTCATTATATAACTACACTAAGAATAATTAAGATAGTATGGTATATTTTTGTATTAAACATTGTATTTTTTTATTTTGAATTTTAATTGTTATGTTTTGTTTAGATGAAAGCCAATATATGTTTTATGGCAGTAGGGAATATTTTATATGATTTATCCAATAACTTGCACCTACGGTTATCCAAGCTCCATGTTACAAATATTATAACAAATTTGAACTCATTCGGTTACAAATAATCAAACAGCTAAATACTTTGATTAAATAACTATAATAATGGAAAATCGTAATATTTTTTATTGGAAAACTGAAGTGGGTATTTAAGTACGTGTTTGCCGATATGGCCAAAGAATAAATAGGATGAAGAATATAACATTACGGGGAACATGCCCCAAGTGCTGGTAATCATGTTTAACGTTTCTCTCATATAATAACTTTTGTCCTACCGTCCATGTACAACAACAGTTCTGAAATGCATAAAAGGCTGAATGGATTAAGCCCGGACGACTCAAAAATTATGGTTGACATCAAGCATCCCTTAAAGATTGTTATTAATACAAATATATTTAAATAACTGATTATTTTGAAAAGTATAACAACTAACTAAAGGGAATTTATGGAAAAAATATCAAAAGTTACTTCAAGAATCTCAGGTATGTATGGTGAAGTAGTGGATCTTCTTATTAGGAGTGTTAACAGTTCGTCCACTCCGTCTGTTACAGATAAAGTGGAACAAGTTTAAGAGAGGTTTCTGCCATTTATTTAAAGTCTCGATCCTTGCTGATAATGTTAAATGGTGTTTTGTTTGGAAAAACAAAAATGTAAGGTAGCGTGAACTAGTTAAGCAATTACCCCAGCTGTCTGACTATTTGTAGTTATTGCTTATATACAAATGCTTGTACTCGCTATGTATCTTGCAAATACCTTGCTATGTAATGCATCATTTCTACCAATCAAAATTCCTCAAATATACTATTCATACCATAGGATTTGGGTTTCATTTGTATTTCTATTTCCATTCTGTCTGTTCTACAGCAAGAAATCCTGGTTGATGTGGGACCCCGTCAGCTGTACTGGAACCACTTCCAATTACACATAGATTACAAATAAAATATTTTTCGAAAACCTCCTTTTATACTTACTTGTTAAAAAAGACTTCATCCTTTGAATCCAAACACACCTGTCATACAAGAAACAGATTATATTTTGGATAACTACTCCCAAGGCTCTCACATATGCTACATTGGGAATATTCCCGCCCGTTTGACTATGCTTTCCATATACTAGATTCTGTGATGAAACTAATGAATGGTTTTGGTAGTATATGTTGAAATAATCATATTTTCAGATAAAATAAAACTAAAATACCGGTGGGGTGGAGAGATTTTATTGCTTAGATCTCCATAAAAGCTTATAGTTTTATGAATTTTGATCCATGCTGAAATTTACATGTTGATAAGCTATGTGAAAGGATTTGACCCTATAAAGCCTATTTGCTACTATTTATATTAAACAATGATTTGTTAGACTCGTTGAATTGATTATTCATTCTAACTTACCAAAATAGTATAATAAGTGTTAATCCGAGGGGGATTTGGCAGTCAATAAGGTTTCTTCAACTTCCAGCATATTGACAAGCCGTATTAACAATTTCCAGATCATAAAAAATTAATAGAACAGGTTATGTTGGTATACACAATATCTTAATGGTTTTCATATTCCCCGTCATTACGTTGGTTATTCACAAACATCAAGTAGACCAGATTTGAAGTCGGAAGTCTGGCTCAGAGAGTGGTACAAGTTTAACTAGCAAACTTAACTTGCACGAGGTTTGGTTAAGTGCTGGGCTGAATCTCTAACGATAATTAGGATTGTCTCACAAGTTAACTATGCTTATTAAGAGGTTTATGATAAAATGTGTTTTAAATAATAGTATTTAATTTGAGCTATTGTCGTATTAAAAGTAATAGACACAAAAAACTCGAACTAAAACTTTATCTTCAACAAAATAAATGTCTCCGTAGCTATAAATAGGGATGAAATTTTAAATTTTCTAAAAATATGGAATAAATCATTTTAAACGCCAACAATCGCTCCGATAGTAAACTTGTATTTACTAACATTTGTTTAAATGAAAGTAATACATTTCATGCTTTGGTGGCTATTTATACAAAAATACGGTAGAGATACTGTAGACTATTAATCGCAATTTCGACAGAATTTAAGTTAGTGAGAGGTCGGACCGGATGAGAGAGAATTGGCAATTACCGGATGATTGGGTTTGGATAACACCCACCATCCCTCCTCGCAGCTCTCTTCTCGTATTCACTACAACTACTGAACAGAGAGGCAGAGAAAGGGTGGTTGGGAGAATGCATGTTATCAATGAGATTCGTAAATTTTCTCGTAAAATTTGTGTACGATATAATATTTACGATTTAGACAGTATATAGCCTTTTAACAGCAGTTATCCCGAGCTTAAGAACCCAGGTTTGATCGCTGGGGTGGCCAACGAGAGAAGCCACCTTACCTTGTGAGGCCGTAGACCGGATACCGAGACAGGTATGGTAATAATTGCTGTAATGGCTATCCTGCAATATAATTAACATTTATCATTTAAGTTTCACGCTTACATTAGAAACTCTAGATAATTATAACGAGTTTTCAGAAATAGATAAATTTTAAATGTTCCTTTTAAGAACATGAGTAGTGCAGTTTGTCATTTCGTGTTTATTGGTTTATTGGTTGGTTAATGTTGGTTCATGCATTTCTGGCGTTTGTGAAAGATTAATTAATGTGAAAGATTATATTTATGGTTGGCGGTGGGGAAATCTTTAATATGGTAATTTATTTAGTACGAAATATTATGACAATGAATTATGACAATTGTTCTCTAGTTGTGCAAACTGTAATCAAATGGCAGAGAAGGTTAGAGAATTATCAGGCCGATTTATTTGGTCTGATATTTAACGAAATTGAAGCATATTGTTACCTGATCATCCGTTTTTATGGTTCAGTTTATAACTATTACAACATTTTTTAAATATAGTGGCGGCATAAAATGCCCCAACCTCTAAACCAAGGTAATAGAGCGATGGTTATAAATTTTATTTTTGTTCTGCTTTCATTAATGGTTAATTGGTTTTTGCTGTTATTTTAAGCGTAAATAGACTTTTTGGAGTAAAATACTTCTTGGAAAATTGAAGCCAGGATAATCAGGGATAGAATCACAAAAAATAATGATGAAAGCCTAGCTTAGTGTAGATTCATGGTTCATATGATGTTCCCAAGGAGATGTATTATGTGAAACGATTACCTATCTCTGAAAGTATTTCTATTGACTTATTTATACAATTAGATGTGACTAGTGGCTTGAAAGGGCCATAGTCCCTAACCTTGCTCTAATACTCCGCCTCATCTGATTTGTTTACTATTTAAATGCTACGGAAAACAAAACGATATAAGTAGGAACACATGCCAGTTCGTAAACAACGTGTACACATAATTGCATCTTTAAATGTAAACAAAGATGCAATTTTCTTCATAGGCGTTTTTAAATCCCCATGCTTTTTTATGCGGGATGTTTTACGTTATTTCCTTATTTCATTAAAGTTATTTGCTGGTAACTTTTTAGAAATACTGCTATTTTTCCCGAGTCCCTGGGACCAAGACCTTTAATTTAAACCGTCTCCCATCATCCTGCAATTTGCCAAACTCCCACAGTTTTGACTTAAAAATTTCACTTACAGAATTATATATGAAGACATTTTTTAGTGTTTTGAATGAGAAGAAAGAGTTTTTATAGAGCATATTTCATACATATATTGTTTCAAGTATTTCTTTGATCAGTTACTAAACAGACATAATATGTCTTCTGTAACTTTCCAACGATGGAGATTTTACCCAGACTGTATTATTCTTTAAAACAGTTTAGATCTAGCTGTAACGTTTTACGTAAGGTACGACTGAGTGCCTTAGTCGCTTCCATGTGTGACGTTATCAACGAATATTCAAATGTTTGTCACTTTTAATACGCTTGAAAGTTCCTGGTTCGCTCTCAGTGATAAGACAGGTCATCACAAAGTACTACTTACTTGACATTTAAGGAATATGTTAGTAAAAAAGAGTAACCTTCTGTTGCTGATATATCAGTATTGTAAGTAAAATTTGTTAGATTCAGTTGTTTTATTGAACATGTATGAACGCGACTTCATAGCTGTGTGAAAGATAGTTAGAAATGATTAAGTAGGACGTGTCAGCAAAGCTTCGCCGTAATATTTAGGTCGTAAACTACAATTTATGATGCGCAGTGTTAATTTGCCACTGCGCGACACGGCCTCGGAAAGGGTTTTAAACTGGACCGGATTGAAATGCAATTTTTATGGCGGCTCCCTCGTTTAGTACGTATCTCGTATAGTTAGTCTTACCTATAGTTTATGTTTTGAAAAAGTTTAATTCATTCGGGATGAATCTATATCTAGACAAATTAAAATTATAAACTAAATAACACTCCGCTACTTCGGTTATTGAGATAGTGTAATACACTTGATTTTAGTATAAAACACTCATACTAAAAAATAACTCAATTATTAATATGTCAACTTCAGTGGACTAAATTGTTCGGACTAGAATCAAGAATCAGGGATAACCAGAACTTCAAACGAAAAATATGATTATCAACTGCCATATTTTCGGACAAGATGTAAATATTTAAACAATCTTGGCAGAAATAAATACATTAGTGACGTACCAGGTATACCTCTCCGTCACAACTGAAGAGGTTGTGTCGCTAAACACGTGTTAATTGCCGTGTACATTTTGAAGAATCACATACATATGGCCTATTTAGCTTACATTCATGAAGATTTAAAAAGGAATTTTTAATTTTACATTATAACATAGTTAAAAGCTGATGGCACATATCATTCGGTCCTTCTTTTCTGCTAGATATTAGTGACATTCAGCGTTGAAATCGTAATCAAATGCAGTACAATTTTATTTGTAAAATTTGAAAATATCGGATATGATAATAGATTTGAGTTAATACCAGTACGGTTTCTGTAACAGAGTTATATCCACAATAATGTAACATTTATTCAGTAATGTAGGGTGGGAAAGCGACTGAATAACTGACTAACTGAACTGGTTGATTTTTAGTCCAAACCTCAATTTTTATTAGGGCGGAAACTCAAAAATTCATCTCAACACGCTGCCGACCTTCCACCGACCGGTCGGCGCCTAAACACACAGCCACGTGCCTTGAGACATCTTGACGACATTGGAGTAAGGTACCAAGTGCACCAACGGATAGAGATAGCAGTTAAGAATGATAAACGTGTTAGTTTGATTATAGTCAGTGGATTTTTGTATTGCAATTGCAGTTAATTAAGTACACATAGTTATATCGTTAACTAAAAGCCAAATAAATAGTATATAGTTTTATTAATCTTTACGTAAACATGTGTTTTGTAAATACCACATAAAGTTCAGGCACAACCCAACAGTCTCTTAGTCGTTATTCCCTATATAAACAACACACGTGTGGGTTTTAGGAGTAAAGAGACCCAAAGCCAGAGCGGTAGCGACACTCGTCCTATGTCAACGTTTTATCACAGACTGCCTTGATCAAACCTCCCTGTTACCCATTGATAATCTCGATTTCAATAAGAGTCCCGTTTCTTTTAGCCAGTTTCTGGTGATAGCGATGGGGTCTAGAGATTCAGTTTAAAAAAATCGTGATTTTTTTACGGTAAAATGACAAATTTTAAATACATAGCAAATCGAATAGCTAGTGAGCAGTTTCTTTTATGTTGTAAATATTTTAAATATATACAGTTTTTTTACAAGATGAAAGTTGTATGATAATTCTATTCCATACAGATTAATACAATTTTTGAAACAGGAATTTGACAACGAAAAGACATCTATATCTGATTCCATAATGATTAATGTGATACAATTACAGCGCAAGTTTTAAATACAAAACAGTAAAGTATAAATAGGAAATTTATAATTTACTCAACCCAATTAAAGATCCAGTTTTACATTTACTCAAACTTTTATATTAACAGTATTCAACTCTAACTTAGAGGTAAATTTGTATTGCTTAAAAACAGAAAATGTGCACAAAAACTTAAATTGTAATTAGTTGTCTGCTGTATGAGCATACTACATACTGAATTATAGTTTTAGCGTAGCATTTTAAGAATCAATGTAAAATTATTAATACATTACTACTATCAGTAATTAAAAGTTAATATGGCTACATATTTAAAGGTAGGGTCTAACATTTGGTTATCGTATTAATATGTATCTATAAAACATAAATGGGTTAACTAATAAATGGTTCTGCAACATATCAATCAGGCGCGCGGCGCGGCGGCGGCGCTATTGATCACGTGACAGCGTCTAATTGGCGTGTCATGTTGCGGTAGACTTGGGATAATTACCTTCCCTAAACTCCTTCCTACTGACGGTACACAAGTTGCGTCAAGATATTATACAACTAAACTGTTTGTTATTAAGTTTAACGAATACAATCCTGATTTCCTCTAGAAGTTTTTACTGTGTGCAGGTTAACGTAAATTGTAAATAAACTACCGATAGAATATTATGAACAAATGTGTCGTGTTGCGTATTAAAAGTTTTAATTTATTTTAACATCGTTAGAACGGCCCTAAACTAATTATTTGAATAACTTAAAACACAAAATTTTATTTAAAGTCTAAAAGTATTGATCAAATTGCTTGCTTTCTCAACGTTGTGATATATATTTAGTAACACATCATGTAAAAGTCTTATTAAAACCACAAGAGCAAACAAATATTAATTTAAAACTGCCAATTTATATTTTAGGTTCATACATTATAACAGACCACAAAACAGGATTGTGATTTATAATAATTCTACTCCCGTAAAATATGCATGTGTGCAAAGGTCAATAAAAACTTTATACAACAGTTCTTGTGTTATTTTCTATTTCAAAACATTGCTTTGTCAAAAACTAGTATTGCTTATTAGAAGTCGAGAATAAGATTTAAAGTAATAGAAAAAAACTTTTCTTGTTCATGCCTTTGGATGTTAATCCAAAAATATTAACTTTTTAGTGAATTTTGCCCTGTAAAAATAAACACCCTCAATAGTTACTAAATAGTTTATAATTTTGTATTACATTTAGTTATTAAAAGGAAGTTCCAGTGAAATGGAATGGTGTTATGAAATTTACGTTCACGAGATTATGAAATGTAATGTTCGGTCGCCGCGCGGCCGCTCCGCCAGTCACTTTCTTTTGATAATCGGACTATACAGAATGTCCAAAAATGTTTCAGGACTTTGGGATATGATTACTCATACAAAAAGAAAGAAAACAGTTCATATGAAGGTATGCCCTAAAACGCTGAGTTTTCCGTCTATCTGTCTGAACATGTTTCCTACTTAAAACGTTACTTCTTATGAACCTCTAGAGATATCAACTTCAAACTTGGTACATGCATCACATCCAGTAAGGCCCATTTTGGCATGGGATATCAAGTATCTACTTTGCATTATTTCAAAGTGGCGGCCATTTTTTGTTTCAAAGCTAAATATCATAACAACTGTAATGTTTAGTAAAAAGCTTCAAGGATCATAAAAGTTGCGTAATTTTGTACTAAAAATAATTATATGAAGATATTATCTATAGAATTATAAATAACTGAGAAGTTACGATATTCATAAGTTAAAACATGTTTTTTACCATTTCTGGACTAAAAATTCATGTTTTAACTTAATCACAATTTCTCAGATATTTACAATGCTACAGTTAATATTTTCATATTAATGTTTTAAGTACCAAATGACGTAACATTAATGATACTTGAAGCTTTTTCCTAAATATTACGGGTTTTAAGATATTCAGCATTGAAAAACAAAAATCTCTGTCATTTTGAAAAATGGTTCAAAGTAGAAACTTGATATTCTATACCAAAATGGGTTTTATTAGATTTAATGCATGTACCAGGTTTGAAGTTGATATCTTTAGAGGTTCTTAAGATATACCGTATTAAGTAAGAAACACATACAGACAAATAGACGGAAAGCTAAGCGATTTAGGATGTAGGCTTACCTAAAACTTAGATATGACCTTGTTTCTTTCTTTTTGTATGAGGAATCATATCCTAAAGTCCTGAACCTTTTTTTGGACACCCTGTATATACCGGTAATGTTTATTTCATTTTTAGTTTTAGTTTAAATGGAGGAAGAACGTAATAACTAACATACAGATGGTCAAATATTTTACAGTCAACCTAAGTAAATCATATAATAATTTTAATATCAAACAGTTTCAATAGTTTTTACTTTCTCCCTCTATACATAGTATATGGGGAAAGTATTGTTTTCGTAAAAATTTTCGAATTTGAGTTGTTAGTGGAAATATTCGTTTTGGTGCTCCCTGAACCCAAAAAAGTGGTTTTTACGTGATGTCTGTCTGTGTGTGTGTGTGTGTGTGTGTGTGTGTGTGTGTGTCCGTTAACACGATAACTTGAGTAACAAACGTCCGATTTCGATGAAATTTGGTTCAAATGTGTAAAGTGACATTAATAACTTTAATTTCGAAAACCAGAAAAATCGGACCATGGGAAGGGGGGTTTATGGGGGTTTTAAATTTTCCGAAAATCAGTTTTTTGCACTTTTCACCCTAAAATTTTTAAAACACTCAATTTTGGTTTTAAGCATTTTATAGAGCTTGATAAACAAATAATGTAGTATTCCAAATTATTAACCTATGTTAAGTGGTTGCGGAGAAAATCTAAAAAACCTGCTCATAAAATATCCCATGTTAATCGTATGGGAAAAAGGTTTTTGGCTTTTCCTCAGTTCATTTTAATGTAACCTTCATATTTGCTTTTACCAATCTATTCAGCTCTACAAAACAATCATTTTGGTGTTTAAATTGTGATACTACGTCCAACCGTTGCAGAGATATTCAAAGTGCTAAACACAGTAAGTTGTCCAATGTTATCCTTATGGAGAATAAATAAAATTTTATATCTCGATTATTTATGAATGTAGATTGATGAATCTTGGTAAGTTATATTTCTTACAATTTCTTCAAATTATGTGAATTGTTTAAAAGATTAAATATACTTTATTTGTCTGTAGGCCTCCCAATGTTCCCTATTCTTCTATCAGTTCTGTTTTCTACTCGCTTTTTATTGCCAATCTTTTGGAAGTTGACTCCGTTATTTTGCTGGGAAATTTGAATGTAAATCTTCTTGAGCCACACAAGCGTGACACGAGATACTACAACGGCCTTCTTTTTTCGTTGAATCTGGCCCAGTTAGATTAAGAACCAACGAGAGTCACGGCGGAATCATCAACTTTGATATTTTTTTTTTTTTTTTTTTTTACGTAGGAGGAACGCTTAATGCGCGAACCCAAAGGAACAGTGTGGGACTCCCTCTTACGAGGTATACCCACTAAACCTCCTACGGAGCCACAGGGGAAAACCAGGCCGGAACCCTTATCGGACAACTTCGGCACTGGCCCGCGTGTCTTGCGCCCAGACGGGTCACGTCACCGTTTTGGGAAACTTAGAGGTCACCTAAGCATCCCTCGTCTCGCTTTCCCCGAAGAACGGATTGCACGAAGAGCGCAACCGCTCTCCAGGAGTCTTCATTTCGAAGCATCGCCCCCACCACGACGTCCGGGGGCAGATCGCCGACAGCAAAGACGAGCCTCCACCTGTCTTCAGCAAAACGACTGCACCGGAAGAAAGTATGATGAGCATCATCCACCTCCTCCGGGCAGTAACTACACTGAGGTGACCTCACCTTCCCCATGCGGAAAAGGTATTCCCTGAAGTACCCGTGGCCCGTCAGGAATTGACACAAGAAAAAGTCAATTTCCCCAAATGCACGGCTCAATCTGATGTCTCTGATGAGACGAAACGTCCATCGCCCTTCCAGTCCACCGTTCCAACGCTCTTGCCAAACTCGCAGAGTTTCGAGTCTGACTTCCACAGCAGCTTGGTCTCTTCCGAGATCAGGAGCACGGCGAAAGATGTTCTGCCTCTCAGCGGCGAGCAGATCAAGGGGAAACACTCCAGCCACAACCATTACAGCCAGTCCAGACACAGTGCGATACGCACAGGCAACCCTAAGAGCCGCCCTGCGCTGAACGGAGAGAATTCTCTTGCTGTGTTTTTTGACTCTCATGGCACCCGCCCACACTTCTGCGCCGTACAGGAGAGTGGCGTTGACGGTGGACATGAGAAGTCGCCTCTTGCTGGACCTCGGGCCTCCGACATTCCCCATCAATCTGCTGAGCGACAGAACAACCCTCGTCGCCTTGTTGCAAACCACCTGGATGTGCTCCCACCATGTGAGGCGGCGGTCAATCAACACTCCCAGATACTTCGCCGCAGTCTTCGTCTGGACCTCCACGTCACCAACAGTCATAGGGATTACTGTTTGGATCCTCCGTCGCGTGAGCATGACGATCTCGGTCTTGGCGACCGCCAGCTCAAGTCCATGACCGCTCATCCATCTGTTGACCCGAAACATCACCTGGTTGAGGCGAAGCTGGGCTAACTCCGGATTCCGAGCCGTGATGACTGCGGCTACATCATCTGCGTAGCCCACGAGATAGGCTTGTGGTGGCATCTCGAGGCGAAGCACTCCGTCATATGCCACGTTCCAAAGGTCAGGGCCAAGGATCGACCCTTGCGCCGCGCCGGCGGTGACCACTTTGGAACGGACCCCTGCTTCTGTGCTATATAGCAGCCTGCGCTCCTTCAGGTAGTCCTGTACCACGACCAAGAGATAGTCGGGTACCCTGAAGTCCCGCTGCAACGCTTCGAGCATGTCCACCCAACGGGCCGAGTTAAAAGCGTTTTTAACGTCCAGGGTGACCAGCAGCACGATCGGCCTGGCCTGATGGCAGGCCGTGTCAGCCCGCTGGACGGCGCCCAGGACTTCAGCCACGGCATTCAAGGTTGAGTGGCCCTTTCGAAAGCCGTGCTGCCGGGGGGACAAGTCCCCAGCGGCTTCGATGGCCAACCTCAACCTGGGTTTCAGCAACCTCTCAAAGAGTTTACCCGCCGTGTCCAACATACAGAGTGGTCTGCATGCCAACGGGGACTCCGGGTCACCTTTGCCTTTGCTGATGAGCGCCAGTCTAGCTGTCTTCCAGCGTGACGGAAACACACCCGCCGCCAAACACGCGTTGAACATGCGCAGCAGCAGATGTGGGTGACTTCCCGCCACAACCTTCAGAGCCTCAACCGGAATGCCATCAGGGCCTGGAGCTCTGTTGTTGTGCATGGCAGACGACGCTGCCACGAGCTCCTGTTCCGTGAACAAAGGAACATCAGGCACCGGCCCCGTTACTCTTTCCTCTCGCCTCACAGGGTGACTTGGGAAGAGAGCATCGACGATGGCCGTGATTGTGCCTGCAGGCATAGAGGCATTACTGGCCCCCATTCCCCCGAGCTTTCTCGTGACGAGCTTGTACCCTTTTCCCCATGGATCGGAGTCCACGTCCCGGCACAGCTCCTTCCAGCAGCGAGCCTTGCTCAGGCGAATTGCACTGGCAAGAGCTTTTTTCGCAGTCTTGTGCTCTGCCGACCTGGCCAAAGCCTCCGTTTGGTTTCGAGTTCTCTGCGCTCTTCTGCGAAGCATCAGTGCCGTTCTCCTGAGCTCCGCGATTTCGTCCGTCCACCAGTACACGTGGCGACGACCCCGGACAGGTTTTTTCCGAGGCATCGACGAGTCGCATGCACGTTCGATCAGCTGCATTGTGGAACTCACGAGAGCTTCGACCCGATCTCGATCAGCGGAGTCAAAGCGCTCCGTCAAACCGGCCTCGGGGCTACGACTGAGCCACTCGACGAATTTTCCCCTGTCCAGTTTGGCCTGATTCCAGCCAATTGGGTTTCGGGTACTGCATCGACGAGACAACTCGTTTTCTTCCAGATTGAAGGAGATGAATTCGTGGTCACTGGCCGTGTACACGTCCATCACCCCCCACCCCGCTACCAGAGGAAACAACCCTGCCGATACCAGCGTGACATCTGGTATGGAGTCACCAAAACCAGGTCTTCGGTATGTCGGCGTGTCCCCTCTGTTCACCACTTCCAGGTCAAGCCTCGAGGCCATCTCCAAGATTCGTCTCCCCCGGGCGTTAGTGACTGGCATGCCCCACTCAACGGCACGCGCATTGAAGTCCCCAGCAACTATTACGCCCCCCGAGACACCCTGAAGACTGTCTTCCAGCGCCTCCAGCCTCTCCCGGTACTCCTCGGCGGAATAGTTGGGAGAGAGGTAGACACTGTATACGTTGACTCGCCGAAGTCTCACCCAGACGTAACCGTCACCGGATCCGTGACCCAACACCTGAATCCCCCGACTGTCCGAAATCCAGAGAGCCGCGGTGCCAAGCCGGTCATAAAACCAAGATGGACTGGTTTTGATCCGGTAGGGCTCGCTGACGATCACGATCTGGGCTTTGACCTCACAAGCAAGCTGCTCAAGAATGGCGTCTGCTGCTCGACTCCGCTGCAGGTTTAGAATAGAATAGAATAGAATATTTTTATTTTCTCATAATACATAACGAAAAACCTGGACGAAACGGATCATTTCGTGGCAGATCGAGCCCTCTTAGCGTCTAGGGCTTTCCTGAAAGCCCTGTACGCCCCTGAGCCCGGAATGTGGTCCGCGGACGCTCCAGGTGTACCGGTGCAGAGAACGCAAGAAGCGGCCGCTGTGCAAGCAGTGGCCTTATGTTCGCAGCTACCGCACTTCCAACAATTGTTGCCGCGGTCGGGACCGGAGCAACTCCGACGCGTGTGGCCGTACCCGAGGCACCGAAAACAGCGTTCTACCTCAAGGCGCTGCCGAACTCGGCAGACGACCCAGCCAATCTTGATCTTCCCAGACCGAAGAAAGAGAAGACCGTCTTTCTCTTCCATCTCAACAACAGCCTTTCTCTGCTCCCGCTTGTTTGGCGAGAACAGGGTGACCTTAGGCACACCGGAGATTGTCGGAAGGTCTCTTGTGATAGCCGCAATGACATCGGCCTCCGAAGCCAGGGCGTCTAGATCCATGATCTCTACCCTCAGCTTCGGGATGATGGAGCGGACCTCGCCCTTGTCCCCTATAGCTCTCTGAAGTGCTTCCTGGAGTTTCCCCCGGTCGTCACACTTCGAGAGCTCAAGGAGAACCCCCCCGGCCTCCGTATTCCGGATCTGCCGAACCATAGTTCCGGAGTCCTCTGGCGTCACCTCACTCTTCAACAATCCGAGGATCTCCGAGTAGGTCTTGCCGGTGGACGGATTGATCAGGACCACCTGGTTCCTGGTCTTCCTAGGCCGAGTCTTCTTTGGCTTCTCCTTCTTTTGGCTGGGTGCTTGGGAAGGCGCGTTTTCCGCCTCTTCCCGATTCTTCTGGGCTTTCGTCTCCGCCCGAAGCTTCCTCCTCTGTTTCTTGGAGAGGACCTGATTAAAACCCTCCCTGTCCGCAGACGCAGTGGTGGCTTCTTCTCCGTTCCTCTCCACGTGGACGGTCCTGTTCTTGACGTCCGGTCTCTTCTCCGTTTGCTGTTCCGCAGGAGGGTTAGTCGCCGATCTCTTGGCACCACCACCAGGCGCCCCAGACTCCGAAGATGGAAGTGGAGCTTGCCCCTGCTTCTCCTCCAGAAGCCTGAGCCGCCTTAGCGATGCCTTCCAGAGACCGAGCATCGAGTCAAAGACATCAAGGGATGCATCCAGGGTCACTATCCCGTTCTTGATGCCCATCGACACGGTCTTCTGCTTCGCGACCGCGGCGGACATGTCGAGGAGAGTGTCCCGCATCCTCTGCAGTTCCTCCTCGACCTTTTCCTGAGCAATAGCCACGTTCCTTTCATCCGGCGAAACTACCGGAGACGGAGCTCGAACCGTTCTTGGCTTTGGGGTATTCCTCGAGCTGGTTGAATCCGTGGAAGCCAGCGCGACCACAGGAGAAGAGGCTGGTGGTGGGGACCTCGCTACTAAGCTACTCCTCCGAAAAATGGAGGCAGTACTGGCGCTAGGAGGAGGGAGTTCTGGAAACTCCCTCATATCGTTGCCAATGTTGATGTTGTCGTTGTTTTTAGGGGTTGCCATACTTTAGTTTAACCAGCACATCGCACGACGAGGGTGAACCCGGAATTGGCCAGGCGAGGGTATACCCAGGGGGACGATGCCCCCACCCCAGTTCCCCGGGGACCCGACCTCCGTTTGCCGGCACCGGATTCCAGACGTGCCGGGGTTCACCGTGGCAGTGCAGAGCCCGACCTCTGCACCCACGCCGCACTCCCTGATCAGGGCCCGAAGGGGCTGGCTCCTGACACCCACTGAAGAGAACCCATCGGCAGTGCAAGCACACATCAGCCCCTGCGACACCAGGGACACTCCCAGGGACCCCCCAGTGGACACCGGTCGAAAGAAGGCGGAAAGACACCCATGATGCGGGGTCTAAGAAAAGAAGAAGATGAGCAAGGCTTGCCCAGGAAAGAAGAAAGAAGGCGAGCCAAGGCCCAAAAAGTGAGAAGAAAGGCCTTGGCCCTGGAAGAAACTGTGAGAAGAAGAGTCTCACAGCCAAGTGGATTTTACCCGCGCTAGCCGTGACGCCACTGGCTTGTGACGCCCCGTTGCCCAGGGTGCGCGACAAGGACACCGCGGGCGGGATCTACACCCTGCACCCCCATCAGCTTTGATTGATAATATTATGGTTGACAATAGTTGCCGTGTCGACAATGTTGGAGTCACCCCCGAACGCCAAACATTATTGGCCGACCTTTGGTGTAATTGACCTTTCAGACATTCTGGATGGACAGGGCAGGAAAATAACTGATCAAAAACTCGTCTACTGTGAAACAAATCACACAAGAATTCTCAAGAAAGATAAATGGATTTCTTTCAGGGATTATCGCCATTTTCATTTGTCGTTATTTCTGAGTCTTGCAGAAAATACCAAATGTGAAGAAATAACATACATGCAGAATCCAGAAGAGGTTTGCAAGACATTAACACGCTCTATTTTGGATATATTTTATGCGTGTGCACCTTGGGTCAGGAAGCGAGTCACTAAAACTAAAGCTTCAAGGCGTGACGAAGAAATAAAGAAGATGGCAAAAATCATAAATAAGTTCAGGACTTTATCCCTTAAAACAAATGTCCGAATATAAGGCAGCAGTTTTGTAAGGCTAGGAACTCTTTAAATGACGCAATAAGGCGTGCGAAGAAAAAGTACTTTGCAAAAAAGCTAAACGTAAAGGATTAAAAAACATTTTGGAAAGTAATAAGAGGAGAACAAACAATCATGTCAAATAAAATATGTGGAGATGTCTGTGCTTTAACACCAGATGACTTGAACAGGTTTTTTGCCACAGTGGGTACGGGTGGAACAGTGAGCTCGGAAATGAGAGACTACCATAACAACAACAAACACTGCAATGTAAAAGGCTCTTTCACTTTCAGAGTGGTCAGTAAGGACGAAGTAAAGAAAGCAATCAATAGCATCTCTTCGTCGGCTGCTGGAGTGGATGTAGTATATTATGTCTATTCACATGGTGAAAGGCTTGAGTCCATATTGTTTTGGTGTCATTACATATCTTAACATAACAAATCATGGTGTCATTACATCTCATAACAAATCTATGTCCTGTGGTCATGGCAAGAGCTTGAATAGGATTGATGTGTGACGTGGGACAAGGGGTGCCCACACTGAACATTCCTGATTTTAGGTAACTGAGATCAGTCTTTCTGAGTGTTTCTTGCAACCGCATATTTATTTTTTCTTGTCTAATAAATAATAGGGGAAATTCGCTAAAATCGGTGCAAACAAAACATTTAATGTTTTATTTTCAGTGGTGCTATCTTTAATTATGATTCAGGTGATGGAGTGAAAGGTACAAGATCCGGATGTTGGGAAATGCGCAAAATACACTGCGTTTTATAACTTCTTGGTCTGGTGTAATTGAACCAGGGGTGTAAAACAGGATTTGTGATTAATTTTAATGTTTTCATGACATCAATCACATTTTGTTATATTTTCATACAACACTTTGTAGTAAAATTCTAACTGTAGTAGTACATTTATTGCAAAGAGACACGCCAATAAAAGTATTGTTATATTGTAGTACCTATCGTAACCTGCTATAAATTCTCGAAATATGTGAGAGATATGCTAGCACCAGGGTTCCCTTAAATTAAGAAAGCAGAAAGTGTTGCGATGAACATAATCTAATTTAAGGAGGCAACATCTACGGCAGTAAATACACGAAGCAAGTTAATGGGATTTGCGAGGCGTGGCAACAGCATGGCTTCCTCTCTTGCCTTCGGCTGGCGAGTGTAAGGCTGAATAATTTATGACTTATTTTGCAGTGAAATAAACCGAATAAAAGAAAATAACAATTTGTTTGTTGTAGATAAGATAGCCAGTAGCAAATTAAGTTTAGTCACTCAAAACAGTATGCAGCAGTAATCAGTAAACATGTCTGCCAACATTAGTTTCTATGAAATTTCCTTTGTATTAGGCGTACCAAATGATATAATCTACTCGTAAATATTGTGAGTTCGGAGAAGGGAAAACCTGAACTATCTAATTAACTCATCTTGTTCATAGATTCATCGTTGTGATCAAACAGGTAAATTTGTCTATACTGACAAGATTATTTATTTGATTTATTTATTTTTGAGTATTTTTTTGTGTTCAGGTTATTAACTCCTTGGCAGTAACTGATTTCGGCTTCAACAATAAGAGTGTAATGAGACGATGAGGAGCCAATGGCAACCCAAAAATAAAGGTCCGTTGAGATACCATACCGTAAGACGTACAAGGCTCTCCTTATGGAGATTTTATGATTGTCCTATGGACAATCCTATGGATGATGAAGTCATCATAATAAATATGTATCTTACATGGCGTTGTAAAATACCCCAAACCGTTGTATCGGGAATAAATAAAATTTTTTAGTTGCAGCGAATTTCCCCCATAGGGAAGAAGCTATTACCGTAGGTCTCGTGGTAAGACCTCTGATGAAATTTTTCATCCGAGGGTAAGACTTAAGCCCGAGACCATGATAATTTTTCTTTTTGAGGTCCCGAGATGCCAAAAACACCATTTATTCAAATTTGTTTATATGTATGTATGTATTTATATATATATATATATATATATATATACATATGTGTGCCTGTAAGCACGATAACTTCATAAAAAAGGTCCGATCTTAATGAAATGTGGTACAAATGTGTAAAGTACCATTTCTTTGAACGGTTTCGAGATCTGGACGAATCACACCATTCGAAGAGGGATTTTAGGGTGGGCTTTTTACCCCAAAAATGTTTTTTTTTTTGAAGTTTTCACGTATAATTTTTATTTTACTCTAATTTTAATTTTACTATTGAATTCAGCTCAAAAAATTGGTATTTTATCATTGCTCTACGTCAATTGGTTACTGAAATATTTAAAGTGCTAAACACAGTAAGTTGTCTAATGTTATTCTTTTGGAGAAAAAGACAACAAATTATATCTCGTTTATTTATGAACATAACTGCCGAAACTTGTATTTGGCTTCATCTGGTTGTAGTTTATTGTCGTTTGCACAAACAAACCTTCCTACCAATGAAGATGTCCAAAGTGGCATCGAAACGTCTAGCCAAAGTTCCAAAACAAAACCTAACTAAAGAAGAAAATAAAGCGCTTTATGAATTAAAAAAGGATCAAAATGTTTGTATTCTTCCTGCTGACAAAGGTAATTCAACCGTGATAATGGATGTAGCAACATATGATAATAAAGTATATGAACTAATAAATGACTTGTCGACTTACAAATCATTAAAAAATGACCCAACTTCAAAAATTGAAAAACTCGTTACAAAAAAGATAAAGGAGTCATCTATACCTGAAAACTTCTATAAGAGTGTTATTCCAAAAAATTCACGTTCACCGAAATTTTATGGCAGACCTAAAGTTCATAAAACTAACGTACCTTTGAGACCAGTTGTGGACCAAATATCTAGTCCTACTTATTCATTATCAAAATATTAAAAAAATTACCTTGTTACGTATGCATATGAATCAAAATACAACGTTAAAAATACAAAATACCTTATAAGTAAATTGAATGAAATACAGATTGATGAAACCGATATCTTATTGAGTTTAGATGTAGCTTCACTATTTACCAATGTACCGATTAGAGACTCTCTAAACATTATTAAAGAAAAACTAGGAAATGCAAACCATGAAGAAAATATGCAAGAACTGATTGAATTATGTTTAACATCTTCTTATTTTTCATTTAAAAATAAGTTTTATGAGCAAGTTGATGGAGTTGCGATGGGAAGTCCTTTATCCCCCATAATAGCAGACATTTTTATGAATTGGTTTGAGGAAAAAGCTCTCCAGACTTCAAGATTAAAACCAAAATGTTACCTGAGGTATGTAGATGATACGTTCATTATTTGGCAACATGGAGAGAACACAATTGAAAAATTTCTAGAACATATGAATTCAGTTCATAATAAAATAAAATTCACAATGGAAAAGGAAAAGGAGGGAACACTTCCATTTCTAGATGTAATGATTATCAAAGAAGGCAAATCATTGAAACACAAAGTATTCAGAAAAGAAACGCATAATAACAAATATCTAAATGGAAAATCGCATCATCATCCGGCTCAAAAAAGAGGGTTAATCAACTGTTTGGTAGATCGTGCTAAGGTAATAAGCAGCCCTGAATTCTTAAGCAGAGAAATTAACACAATAAAACAAGTATTAATTGCAAATGATCACAAAAGTGGAATGATAGAAGATGTTATAAGAAAACATAACCTAAAACCGGAAAAACAAAATGAAGCCAACCAAGAGAACTGCAAACGTGCGATCCTGCCTTACATTAAAGGTACAACAGACAAAGTGTCAAAAGTTCTAGCCAAGCATAAAATAAAGACAACATTTTCGGTATGTTCTAAATTAAGAGATTTACTCCCCAAAATAAAAGATCAAACACCAGTGTTGAAAAACAAAGGTGTCTACAGAATACCGTGCAGTTGCAAAAAGGTATATATTGGAGAAACTGGGAGAACAGTAAATGTTAGAGTAAGTGAGCATATCAGAGACGATAAAAAGGGCAAAATAAATACCTCAGCAATAGCAGAACACACACATGAAACCGGACACAGCATGGAGTTTGACAACGTAAAATTATTGCATAAAGAAGAAGATTATTTTAAAAGAAAAATTAGAGAATCCATAGAAATAATTAAACACAAGGAAAATATAAATAGGGAAGATGGATATAAGCTCTCTAAGTCTTGGCTTCCAATTTTCAAAAAAGAAATAAATTAAAAATACACCCCATGGATCACCATATTAATATATTTAAATGTTTGACTAATGTACTTAAATTAGATGTAGTAGTAAGCTATCATATGATTCACTGTTTGTTTTTAATTTTTGTTTTGTTTACATAACCTTCCTACCGATGAAGATGTCCAAAGTGGCATCGAAACGTCTAGGTAAAAATAAAAAACATAAGTAAGAATGAAACTGCCAAAAGCGTTATTATTAGTAATTATAACAATGGCTTACTTAAGTTTAAGAATTGAAAAAAATTATCGCCTATGGTTTCCATAGCAACAAACCTAGGTACTGGGTCCCCATGTTATTCTTATGGAGAATAATCTAACATATATACAGCCGCTTGTGTAACTGACTGACTCACTGAGGTATACGAATTCTAGACCACTTCTAGAAAAGCTATCGACGTGAAATTTTGCATGCAGGTAGATTTAACCTTGTAACCCCCAGAAAAATTGCCAAAACTCACAATTTTTAATTATTAAATATTTTTAAAAGAATATTTTAAAATATATTAGTTACGTAGACTACGTTACCGACATGCATTATTTCGATATTGTAACCGTTTTGGTAATGTAGTTTACAGAAATTTAAATCGGCTTTCTCGTGTAAGCGTTATGTGGCAATCCAGTCACAAAAAATGTGTTTCTTATTAAATATTAATAATTTTAAACTTAACTAAATATGTTTACATAAACTCATGATTGCTTATTGCTCAACATCGAAACATATAAGTTAGGTTCTCGCTGGTAAGAAAACTTGTTGTTTCAACCACACCCTTTGATGATGTTTTTTCCAGTTACGGCTGAAGAGGGCCCAAGCGCCCTAAAGCAGCCTCAGTGGGCCAGGGACTTTCCCGCCCACTGGAACCTCACAAAAATTTTTCCAGTTTTTACAAGTTAGGTTCTCGCTGGTAAGAAAACTTGTTTCAACCACACCCATTGATGAAGTTTTTTACGTATTTATGTTTCAACCACACCCTTTGATGATGTTTTTTCCAGTTTTTACGTATTTTTGGTAGTCATGGGATTTTCTTGCGTTACCCGCGGATCAGTTTACTAGGCCTAGGGTTATTCTCAGCTTGCTTCTTTTAGCAACTACGCGCAGTGCATGGCGAATTCTGCTTGTGCTTGGGGGTGAGTGGTGCCATAAATTAAACGTACTCCTTAGGGATATGCTTAATCTATGGTTGTGCGTGTGCACCATTGACGAGATTCTCGAAGCTTGCGACCAGTTGTATACGAGCTCGGTGTAACTGACTCAGTTATACGAATCTTACCCCACTTCTAGATGAACTAACCAGGGAGTGACATTTTGTACACTATTGCCTTGGCCACTTACGGATGAGCTAGACATTTTGTACACTTTTGCCTTGGCCACTTACGGATGAGCTAGGAACGTGACTTTTGGCATACAGTGTAGCTTGTAACTCCCAATGTTTAATTACTAACCTTAACAAAAATATAGAAATCTATGAGTACGTAAACTACGTTATTTAAATGCATTATTTGGATTTCAAAATGTTTTCGGTAATGTAGTATGCAGCTTATGCTGTAATAACATTTGAACTCTTTTAATATTAAACCTATTATTTTTCTATTAGACCTATTTATTTTTAAACATTTCAAAAGAATTGGTAGTCACTAAACTATGTTCTAACTTAAGATGGTAACTGATGGTTTTATCCTTTAAGACTATTTATTCTATTTCATTATATATTCTATTCTATTTTCATTATTCACAAGCCCTTAATAATACATGGGTGCATATACCTATACAGTACACACAATACGTCTGCATGCCAGGGCCAACAACAGTCATAGAAACAATTTTATTTATTATAACCCATAAAAAATGTCTAAATTGTTGTGGATTTTTTGGTCTTTTGGTCGTAACAGGTGGGAAAAGCCCCACTTGAATTAGGTTATATTTTGTACAGATTACTTTTATTCGGCACGAACATAATATTTTATGTTATTATAGTGTTTTTCCCTTTAACAACACAATTTTTTGTCAAATAAGGACAGTTAAAAGTAAGGATTTAAATTATTTCACGCACTTGCATAGTGTCTGGCGGCGTAACAAATTGCATACGATGTAGCCTTAAACTGTAACCTGGAATATCATTTCATATCCGATTTCTGAATACTATGACCTATACGTAGTATGCAGCATGCATATGAACAATTTGTATGATTTAACCCTCTATAAGAAAGCTAAGCCTTAAAATTTGTGTACTTTTAATACATTTACCTTATTAAATAGATCCTTGAGGAACTCTGTATTTTATTTATTCAAGTTGTATGACGATTTTTAAAATGTTTACTGGTAATTTATTTATTTCTTTGTTTTATTTCCACATATTCCGCATGATTTTCAGGATTGGTTTTGACCGAATTTAGAGAATTTTCAAGTTTTCAGGTTCTGAAATCGTGTTCTACTTCAATATTGTTCTGAGAGGCCTAATTTTTTGCACATAATATTTGCAGATTTCACTATATGAACTACAGATTAAAGGTTTTTGTAAGATTTTTTAATTACGTACATAAACTACAACTTATCGATGGTTACCACATTTACTAGGTTTTTAGTTGTTTGTGATGATTTTAACCCTTGGAACTTAAAAAAAATATATTTTATAAATCTTGTTTGACAGAAGAAGAGTTGTATTTTTGTAAAACTAGATTTTTCAAATTTCGGCATATTTTCGAGATTTTGTGGTGGTGTTTTATTTTGTATCATGTTAATATAATTGATGAAGGCCAAATATTGGGCACGAAGTATGTCTATAAAATATGTCTTAGTGAATAACAGCAGTAATTTGACCAGTCTTGATTAATTAAACCTGTCGGAAAATCAAAAACTGTAAATATCTTAAATTTGACTATTTTCTTCGTATAAGTAGTAATGCTATGATGGTTCTATGCCAATTGACATGCACGTGACACCATTTATACTTGAGCTATGAACTTGATATTTAGCATGGTGGTGTTTTTCACCTATTAACCCCAGAGAAAATTTCCAAATTTTACTTTTGTCAGTTTAAATTCCCTTAATAAAAATTAATATTGGCAAATTAAATTAAAAAAGTGTCGTTTTATTTGAGTTCTAGCGGCCAAACAGATTGTCCTATAAAAAACGGAGACAACCACGTCCCACGGATTTTAGGCGGTCTACAATTTTCTTCCTATGACTTTTTGCCGTATCTCGACCCCTTAACCCTTAGATAGCACTATATTTGTTAAAATTCAAGATTTTCCCTGGTTTTCAATGGTTTTCCGTTCTAATACAGAACTTAGAGGCCTAGTATTTGGCACAAAGTATTCCTATATTACAATTAATTAGTATTTAGAACCAGTCATACGCCCAGATTATCTCACTTAAACACCCAAAAGAAAAAAAAAGACTTTGTACTTTTGTAAATTTATTTCTGTTTTTAGGTGTATTTTTTATATAGCGCTCCAGCAAGGGTAAAAACCCTTATAAATAATGTTATATTTGTTGCAGAATGCTTATTGTTGACCAAATACATAGCAATTTAGGTTGTTAACTTTGTTTTCCCCCCTTAAAAGGTTTAGGCGACGTCCTATAAAGGCTATATCACAAAATCCAGTGTAGGGTTTCAATTTTCTTTCCAAGGTAATAAATGGAGACTTAAAATTTAACATACAATACGACCTGGGGGCGAAGCCCCCCACAGGGGTCTGGGGGCGGAGCCCCCAGCGAGCGAAGCGAGTTAAAATGTTATATATCGCTTATTTATGAATGTATATGGATGAAACTTGGTATGTGACTTCATTTAGTCAAGGTATATTGATATTTGCATACAACCCCATCATTCTGTGTTCCTTGTTGCAGCAAACCTGCATTATCATCCCCAATGTTATTCTTAAGGAGAATAATTAATATTTTAAATACCGCTTATTTGTGAATATACTTCTTATGAATCCTGATAAGTGGATTAATGTGTTACTAAGACATACATATGCATTGGAAATTATCTGAGTATGCAGGTTTGCTGCGACGGGGGTGTCTTTAATAGTGCTCTGATGCAAGTTTGACCAGGCACAATTGATCCTGGCCGTTTCAGGTCGGGTTTGAGGTAATGTGTAATTGTAAAAAACACATATAAATTAAGGTATAATGGACCTAGGCTTTGATTGAAATCCCACAATGACATTAAAACAACTAAAATTCGTCAGAGCATCCGAAATGATGTCATGAATGGCTGTAAAATTGCATAATGCCGTCTGGCTTGATTGATCTGGAATTATTTAATGTATTCCCGGAATTATTTAATGTATTCCCATATTTTCTCAAGTTTTAGCTCAATTGGTTCAGCAGTCAACAGTTAAAACGGAACAAATATGATTACGACTGACAAACACAACCTAACTTCTATTGGATTGAGCGAATTTGAAACACAAAAAGTAAGGTTTAATATTATTAGCTTTTAAAAGTTGTATGTATATTTATTTTATAGTAATTAAAAGATGCATCCTTATGTTTACATACTATTATAATTATTAACTTTATTGGTAATCTATGTCAAAACCTTGCCAGACGGACGGTGGACTACGGGACTTTGGTCCAGACTCCAGACAGATGACAAAATGAGATGTGAAGGTCAACAAGAAAAGTACTAAAGTGATAAACCTCCTTCTTACGTGATTTAAGTGATTAAACGATAATATATGTATTTATTTACATTACAATTTCCACTTATTAAAAGTAGAAAGTCTTAGTTTTTTTAAAAAAGCATGACCTCGCTAATAAAACGTAAGTTACCAAATCAAATTAGGTCTAGGTGTTGTAGCTCGTTTGTTTGTCAGACTGCTAACAATTTAATATACATTTTGTTATCCTACAAAAATAAAAATGCATTATCATAACTACCCTACATAAACGTTTAGTCTAACTCAGTAAGGCGTCTATTGACTTTAATTTTCCAGGCATAATTTGTGGTATCCAGACACCACTGTTTTAATAAAATGTTGGTCTAAATTTCTTCAATATGATCTAAAATAAGCATTTTCCAAAATTGTTCTGTAAGGTAAAACTTAGTCTCTGGATTATTGTGCCTGTTGGCACAAGTTCATCCTAGGCATAATTCTCGGTTAAAAATGATCAATTTCATTGAACTAACCTCATATTAATTTACCTCTAAAGTTTGGAAATCATATTTGTTTTTGCCAGAAACAAGGGTAAAGTGATAACAATTTTAAATCCAAAATAGGTTATGACTTTTGTTATTTTTATTCGAAATTTAAGCGCTCATTATGTGCATATATTACCATTCACCACTGAAAAAAAAACAAAAGATTCGTGGTTTTCTGACCGTGTCTGATGGGATTTATGGTTATTTAAAGAGATAAACAACATATATGTAAAAAAAGTTCACATTTACGACAGGCCTATTCCAGTTTTGACCCGGACACATTAATTATACTCCGTGGATGTGACTCACGCCAACCGTTACGACTCGTTCCTACCGTAAACACAGTATTCCCGCCATAACTAATAACAACATCGTGGTACAACTCACAGTACCTATCTACGTTCCACGTATCTCACGGTACCTATCTGTGTTTGTTATTAAAATTTGTGTCATTAATTTATGAAAAATTGTTTGTGAGATAAGTATAGTATACAAGATGAACGAACATACCTCGAGAGCCAAGGTGTAAGAGAAGGTGCAGTAAGTAAGAGATGGAAAGTTAAGTGTAAGAGCAGCGGCAAAAAGTATTCTTTGCCTAAATCGACCATAAGTGATCATGTCTGTGGAAAATATAATAGGCCCGATGTTTCAAACTGTATTTTAAACGTCTTTTCCCCTTGCGGTTCTTTGTTTAGATTCATTTCAGTTGCAAAGAATAAACAGCTGAAACGTGACATTTTTCATCCCCAACCCATAATATGTTTTTATTTATTTTACTTTTAAGCTTTTGACTGGTGCAAAGGCATCTGCAGACCTCAAAACACCGCCCAACTATGGGCAGAGAGGTTAGTTTATACGTTATAACGTTATGTAGGTAGGTGTCTAGTTCAAGACCGTTTGTGGAGGTTGACCCGGACACTTTTATTTATTTATTATTTTTGTTATGATAACATCCAACATAATAATATATAGGCTAAAGGTAAATGGATATAGTGAATAGTACACATACTTTACAATAGTATGGTTTTTATTGGTGATATCATTAATGGGAAGGCACTGTAACCTAATCATAGTAAAAAATTATCCGGGTCAAGCCTGTTTTACGGTAGACCTAACTGAAACCTAAACAACCGAAACCTTAATAGGCCTAACCGAAACCATAATCGAATAACCTAAATAATCGTTATACACTATCGAACAATTTCTTTAGGTTTTTCATATCGTTCCACTTATGAAAGTCTACCCTGGTTTCGGTTATTCAGATTTCATTTATATTCGGTCTCAAAAGATATTGTCTTAAACTTTTTCCAGATAACAAACGTTGATTCTACTAATACTTAAACATGTATTGCCGGGAACAACCATTGTAAGGGATTTATGGAAATCGTACTCCTTTTATGTTCTTTTTACTTGCTACATTGTCCCAGAAAGCTATCTATATCCTGGAAACCACTCAATTTGTTGATTTGTTTTGTTTTTTGTTTTAAGTTTGTAAATAATTTGTTTGTTTATATATACCGGTAGTGTTTATTTTATTTTTGTTTTAAGTTTGTTTGAAAATCAAACTAAAAAAACAAACGTGACGTAATAACTAACATACAGATAAAATATTTTACAATCGACATAAGGCTAATCGATATATTGGAAAATTACATTCAGATTTTAGTTTTTTCCACCTATGAAAGTGTACCCGAACAATATAAAAAACCAAATGAAATAGTTTGATGTATCGGTTTAGTCAGTCATAAAATATTTTTTCGTATTTTTATCCTCTGATATTGATTTGGCTTAACACATCATAGAAGATTTTGTGCTGAATATACAGGCTCCAAAAGCCAACACATAAAAACACAGTCACGACACGAACACACGAACTTTACAAAACGAAAATAGGGCCCTCGCACATCAACGTTTCGCGGGTAAATAAAAAACAACCCGTTTCTTCCGGATTTGTTAACGCAGTCTAGATGGTTGACTGCGTAGCCGCTCCGAACTACACACCGTGACTGACCTAATATGACGTAATTTTGTCGTCTGTATGTTAGTTATTACGTCACGTTTTTTTGTTCTTTTGTTTGTTATTCAATTAAACTTAAAAAAATGATGTAAAAATTACCGGTAGCCTGGTGCGTTATATACAAAAACATTTATTTACAAACATAAAACTAAACAAATCAAACCATTTTAAAGGTTTCTAGGATATAGCGGCCTGCTGTAAAAAAAACATAACAGGAGTACGTTTTTCATAGATCTGTTACAATGATTGTTCCTGGCAATACCTATTTAAGTAGGCCTATTTGTGAAACCAACATTTGTTATCTGGAAAAATTTCAAGACGATGTCTTTCCCATCTTTGAGATCAAATCAAAAATCAAATCAAATAATTATATTTACAAAAATTAAGATATAAATTACTGGTATTTATTACAAATAGTTCCGCGTGGGCTAGAAGTTGGCCTGTGCGCAGGACAAATCATAACCGAAACCATATTACTGTATATGTAAATAAATAGAAAAATAAATAAACTTATGGAAAGCCACTTGTGTATTTCCGTATAAATCTCAGTGAGAAGCACTTTAAATGATTGAGACACAAGCCCAAAGGTTGGTTGGAGGAGGATGTTTCCAGTTGGGGCATCGTTCAAGACATGCGGTTTTGTAAAATATGTCCAAAGAACCATCACACGTCAAAATTTGATGTTGGGAAGTGACATAAGAAAGAAGCCAGTGGGGCGGAGCCCTAAGCACTGAAAAAAACATCCAGTCTTTTAGTCTCCTAACAATGTGTTATATCCGGGAGCAAGTTTGAGGACCCGTTAGACCAAAACCTTTTCTCAATAAGAATACATGGCGGTTTTTGATGCCACTGGGGCAGAGTCATGAGGTCTGGAGGGAAAACAAAAAAGTACCTATCTAAAATTTGTTGGTCCTCTACAACATTATGGTCCGGAGCTGTTTTGAAGAGGCGTTTTCAAAATCACCTGGGCCACACACGCACATGCACAACCATTATAATAATAGATTTTTCTCAATACAAAATACTTTGAGCTCCCGTAACAGCCCGATTAACTTTTTTTACGAAATTCTTTGTGTAGACCTACTAGCAAAAACTAATGGTCCAATTTTAACTGTTTTAGTATTAAATTAAAGGTTTTGGCCTGCAGTTATGACATAATTACATTTCTTTTCTTTTTATGTGTTTTTTAACGCAAAATGACAGCGTTTATTACTCCCATAACAAATATTGTTCAGTTTTCAATAATCACTTACATTACTATAAACATCTATTAAATAGTTTTTGTTTTAAATTTACTGGTTTTTAGCAAAATATATGAAAATTTATTCCTTAATAGATTAATTGATTTTCTAAATTATTCAAAGGTCATATCAAACAATCAATTTGGTTTTGTTCAAGGGAAGTCTACAACTGATGCAATTGTGCATCTGATAAATTGTATCGTTAATGGTCTAGAAAACCAAAACTTCTATGTTGGCGTTTTTCTAGACTTGTCAAAAGCATTTGATTGTGTTAATCATGAAATCCTGCTGAATAAACTATATGAATATGGGACTTATCCCATATTATATATGGGAATATGGGACTTATCCTCTTAAGGTATACCCTTTATGTGGGTGGCTTGAATCTTATCTCAAAAATAGAAAGCAACAAGTTGACATTGATAATCAACTGTCTGATTCTATTGAACTTAAATTTGGTGTCCCACAGGGATCTATTCTTGGCCCGGTACTATTTTTACTCTACGTGAACGACTGTGATTCATCTATAAAATGTTGTAATTTGACACAATAAGCTGATGATACAACCTTGTATATTTCTCGGAAAGATAAACATCGTCTTGAAGAGTAACTATACCAATTCTTGTTTCAATTATTTTCTAATATTAATTTAAAAGTAAACCTAGGAAAAACTAATTATATTAATTTCAATGCAGGTTCAAAATTTGACTGTGGTCCGAATGCGATGATAGGAAATACTCCAGTTAATGGGGTCGACTGTATAAAGTTCCTCGGAATACACCTTGATAGAGGGTTGAATTGGAACTATCACATCGACTATATTTGTTCCAAGGTGTCATCTAGCATTTATGTTCTAAGATACCTGGCAAAGTACTGTAATAAGAAAATATTAGTAACCACATACTATGGTCTAGTATTTTCTCACGTTTCATGTGGCATCTTAGTATGGGGACAATGTACGTAAACAGGATCTAAAAGGTTATTTATTTTACAAAAGAAGGCTTTGCGGGTAATATTCAAATTAAAAATCACTCAGTCTTGTAGAGACATCTTCAAAAGGATTGATTTACTTACTCTTACTTCTATTTACATTTTAGAAACCACAATTTAACTGTAGATGTAAATAAATGTAAATTAAAAAAAGGATATGATTTACATAATTATAATACAAGATGCAATCAATATTTCAGGCCAACACAACATAGACTAAATATATTTCAAAATTTACCTTCCGAATCTGGGTCTAAATTCCTCAAAAGATTACCGCCAATTTTAAAAACTGAACAAAATTTACGACCTTTCAAAAATAAATTAAGGCAATTTTTAATATCACATGCTTTTTACAGTGTTGATGAATTCATAGACCATTGTCAAAATTATAGTGAAATAAATAGGCCTAGTTAAATTTATATTAATTACAAATTTAACAATAATAATAGAAGTTAAACTTGGTTATTATTATATTTATTATTCTTTTAATTATTTAAAATTTAATTTAGTAATTTTAATAATTGTAAAACATTATCTTACAAATTGTATTTTATATTTAATTTAGTTGCTACCGACTGTAAAAAGTTTTAATGGCAATAAAATGAATTTTAATTTTAATTTGGTTTTGACTTAGACTAATGTTATCAATATCTTTGTTTAGTTTAGATGTGTTGTTTCTAATGAGAAATTAATTTTAATATTTGGTTCTCATAAAAGCCCATGTTCAAATCTCAACAACATTCCTTTTTTAAATCTACTAACAAAAACTAAAGGACCGATTTAAATAATTTTGATCTGAAATTGAACGTCCTGTTCTACAGAGATAGGTACTTTTATTTTCAAAAACACGTTTTTCTCAGTGAAAAATTACTTTTAATGCTTAACAAGTAAAAGAGATGCTCCTGTTTAACATTCTGATCGAATTTAGTTGAACTACTTACCAGAAATTGCAATTATATGTGTTAGTGAACTGTGTAGGACTCGTCCTTCCAGGCCGATTATGAAATTTGTTTACTATGTTTTCTCTAACATTTTGCTTATGTGTGAAATAATACTACATTTTAAAAATGGAAGGAAACGTCGTTCCTATCTTTTGTGATAAATTTCGTTTTCCCCAATCTACTTAGTAAAGTCAAATTTTACTCCTTGTAATGAAGGAGTATAGTGCTTCTTTGTCTCCCGCGGAACAGAATCAGCTGACATTTCGCTGCAATGATTAATGCTGCAGCTATAAGGGAATCGGATCAGCAGATTGATATTTCGCTCCAGCTGCAATTAACGTTCCGAGTTTAGTTATTACGCATTACGCAACCAAAACGGACAGCGATTGTAAATGTGAATACTTATCAATACTTGTGGTTTTTGGGGTGTGGGAAAAATGTTGCGTGTATTACGGGAGTGAAGTACATTGTCTCCCTCGGGAAAATTTCCAACAATTTCCCTCAGGGAACAAAGTTGCACTTTACTCTCTTAATACACAAATAACTATTGTTTAAGGCAGTAGTCCCCGTATTTCTTTTTACCGCAAAAAATTAGCATAAATTAAACTATAGTTAGTCAATAATATAAAACATAAGTGGGATCATAAGACACGTTACAAAGAATGTGATCATAATGTTTTTGGAAACTTAAATCCTACACAGGGTCTATTAAAACAACCATACACGTAATAATCAATATATACTAGTTGTACTCTCAATCTTCCCGTAAGATGATGAACGAAGATTTCACTTTATAACCAAGTCGAACAATACATATTATACTTGCAATATAATCAATTTAGAAGTGATTACAAATTGTAATACATCAATTCATTACCATTGTTACAATGTGTTGAAACATGTTCAGAGTTTTTTTAGTTTTATGTTTGTAAATATTTTTATTTATAGTATGATTATCGAAAAAAGTGACTGGTGGAGCGGCCGCGCGGCGACCAAACATTCTATTTTATAACCTCCTCGTGGAAACGTACAACACAGGGTTAGAAATTTCCAGTAGACGTTATTTAAATAGTCAGTTAAAGAATTCAGATAAACAGTAGTACATTTTGAAAATATTTATCTTATTCCAATGAGTTTGTATTGAGAGTTATATTTCGATTACAAATGTCTTAATTCGTAAAAAGATATACCTAACTCTTAATATAAACGCATTGGAATAAGATACAAAATATTTGAAAAAAGTGCTATAAACGTCTCTAACTGATTATTTAAATAACGTTTATTGGAAATTTATATCCCTTTACTTAACGACTCCACGAGATTATGAAATGTAATGTTCGGTCGCCGCGCGAACATTTCAAAGTGGCGGCCATTTTTTGGTTCGAAGCTAAATATCATAGCAACTGTAATGTTTAGTAAAAAGCTTCAAGGATCATAAAAGTTGCGTAATTTTGTCCTAAAAATAATTATATGAAGATATTATCTATAGAATTATAAATAACTGAGAAGTTACGATATTTATAAGTTAAAACATGCTTTTTACCATTTCTGGACTAAAAATTCATGTTTTAACTTAATCACAATTTCTCAGATATTTACAAGGCTACAGTTAATATTTTCATATCAATGTTTTAAGTACCAAATGACGCAACATTAATGATACTTGAAGCTTTTTCCTAAATATTACGGGTTTTAAGATATTCAGCATTGAAAAACAAAAATCTCTGTCATTTTGAAAAATGGTACAAAGTAGAAACTTGATATTCTATACCAAAATGGGTTTTATTAGATTTAATGCATGTACCAAGTTTGAAGTTGATATCTTTAGAGGTTCATAAGATATACCGTATTAAGTAAAAAACACATACAGACAAATAGACGGAAAACTAAGCGTTTTAGGATGTAGGCTTACCTAAAACATAGATATGACTTTTTTCTGTCTTTTTGTATGAGGAATTAAAGTCCTGAACCTTTTTTTGGACACCCTGTATATACCGGTAATGTTTATTTCATTTTTAGTTTTAGTTTAAATGGAGGAAGAACGTAATAACTAACATACAGATGGTCAAATATTTTACAATCAACCTAAGTTAATCATATAATAATTTTAACATCAAACAGTTTCAATAGTTTTTACTTTCTCCCTCTATACATAGTATATGGAGAAAGTATTGTTTTCGTCAAAATTTTCGAATTTGAGTTGTTAGTGGAAATATTCGTTTTGGTGCTCCCTGAACCCAAAAAAGTGATTTTTACGTGATGTCTGTGTGTGTGTGTGTGTGTGTGTGTGTGTGTGTGTGTGTGTGTGTGTGTGTGTGTGTGTGTATCTGTGTGGATGTGTACAGAGCTAGAGCCCTAACCAATGGGCTTTTTTTATGAAATTTGGTATGTAGGTACTAATCCACGATATCTCCAGGAGTTTTTTGAATTTTTGATTTTTAATTATACCCCAAAAACCGCCAAAAAACATCAAAAATCAAAATTTCTCAAAAACGGCTCTAACGATTTAGATTAAACTTTAGTCGTTTGTAGAACTTTTGTTTTCAAACAAAATGACACCACCCGAATTCCTGTAAAAATTCGGATTCAGAAATTACAGGACTTAAAACATCCAAAATTCAGTTTTTTGGATTTTTCATAAAAAGACCTCAAAAACTAAATAATTTAGTATTTTGAATTACTATTCTACGATTGCTGGTTTCGGAGAAAATTTAAATTTTCATTTAGCGGTAAACGCAGTACGTTGTCCAATTTTATTCTTATGGGGAATACAAAAATTACTAATTCTCTCTTATTTACTGATAAATTTCATTCAAACTTGATATGCTTGTCAATTTAGCATTGACCAACAGAGGTAATTCGAAATATGTTGCCCCTTAATAACCCTGGGGGGGAATAGGGGGCATTTCCCCTCTTAAAACCACGAGTTTAGCAATGGATTCTGTAGTGCCTCCAATGCAGGGATTTGGGTGGATGTTTTTAAAAACAACTTGTTTACAAGATTCTCTGTACATTCGACCGTGCTTTTTATTCTATATTTAGTAAATAAAAAGTAATTTATTTATTAAAGTTGGGCTGAAAGGGAGAAAGTATGTGTCAGTTTCCTGATACCGTTTATTTTGATATAATTTCGCTTATGAAAGTGTATCCACTGAGTTCCTTGGGTAATTTGCCCCTTTAAAAATATTTGTATAAGGTCACTCCAGTTGTTATTACAGCTTAATGCCCCTTTGACACATTTTGAATATGACATAACCACAATGTATGTTATCTTCATTCAGTGGTTTTCGCTGCTCGTTTGGTTTTCGTTACTGTTCTTTTAGGAAACAACATGTTAATCCTATCCTATCCTTTAATCTAATATGAGTAGAGTAATGTTTGTTTGTTTGCTTGCTTGCTTGCTTGTTTGCAACTCTGATCTCAAAAACGGCTCCAATGATTCCCTTCGAAAGTTGTAATTAACTCATTTCTGGGTTAAAAATAAGTTCAGACAGGTCTAATCCCCAGGAAAATTCCAATTATGTAAAAAAATTTAAAAAAATAAAATTGGGTTTATAGAGTTTTAAATCAAAACAAAAGAATCATAACAGCTGTTTATAATCAATTAGTGAACTATTGCAGTTTATTTAGGCCCCTATTAACATGTGATTTCCTGAGAGCAGTGACTAAAACCAACTAAAATCGTATAATGAAGATTACATTAGAATGGTCATGTCATATCTAAAATTAATCAAAGCAACATTGAGCTGTAACAACAACTGGATGGACCTTAAACATCTCCAGAAAAGAGGAAAAAGAGCTAATAAAATCTACTCATCAGTTGCGGCATGTGATTAAATATTACTCAAAGTCATCTAAACATACTGACAGACCTTCCCCGAGCAAAGCTCATCGTCCAGGTACTACTTAAACAACCACAACATGAACCACAAACTTTGAACGTTCACTGTTTGATTATAAACTGCTGTTATTATTGATTTGCTTTGATTTAAAACTCTATAAGCCCAATTTTAATTTGTTTAAATTTAATTTTTGTTTATTTTTTATAATTTAATTTTTCCTGGGGATGAGACCTGTCTATATCATATTTTTATCCCAGAAATTATTTTTTTTTTCAAGAAACTTTTTGAAGCCGTTTTTGATATCAGAATTGCAAGCAAGCAAGCAACCAACCAACCATACAAACAAACCTTAGTTATTTAGAGTATAGGGTTAGCGTTTACAAACCTTTTCTTAACAAATAATTTGTTCTGCTCTTAGTTACAGGTTACAATGTAATAAAACACAGGTTTATTTTCTTTGTTGATCATTCTGTCAATTTCACATGCATTATCAAATTGTCTGTTATATACAACAACTTTGGTTCAATAGTTGATACTATGATTAATTAGGCCCTACATATCAATAGTAGGCCCCTAAAATGGCTGTTATTTAAAAAAAATCATTTTCTGAACTACGGCTCTGGTTTGGTTGTAGGGACTAAATTTACTGGATGTCTGATCTTATCCATAACTTCAAAAATCGCTTTCGGGTAAATTTTTGTATTTATTTAAGAAGGTCTTTTCAGAAAAATATTACTTGCACTCTACTGTTACTACTGTAGTATCGACTGCAGTAATGATGATCTTCAGACTGGCCAAATGTGATGAATGAGCGACTCACTTTGTAAATTTAAACATAAATAACCAGTGCTGGAATAACACGAGCGGAGGAGAACTGCCCAGGCACAGACTCGAGTTCGTCTTGGCTCGCCTAGACTTAGCGATAGTGTGGAGGTGGCATAAGAAGACATTATTTTGGGAATAAATAAAAAATAGCCTAAGTATAATAATTAAATAATTATTTATTTTAAGGTTGTTTGATGTTTTTCAGAGAAGTACAATTATTAATAAAATAGGTTACCAGGTTTGTTTCAATGAATTGTATCATTTTCCAGTATTTAATTGGTTATAGGATGTATACCGGTACCGTTATTTAAATTACAGACTTACTCATTTTATAATAATTATATTTTCATTTAAAAACATCCTGAGGGGCCATACACATATTACGTAACGCACTTAGGGGGGGAGGGGGAATGGTGTAGTGTTATATGGGGGAGACGGGGGTTTGGATCAACACTACGTAACTCACACATATTAACCCTAAGGGGCCAAGCATATATTATGTCACGCCTACCCAGGGGGGAAGGGGTGTGGGATATCATGACAGACACTGACACAGGGGAGGGGGGAGGTTAAGGGCTGCGTGACACGTTACGATTAATGGAGTTAACTGACGAAATACCGTCACAATCCAATACTTAAAAAAAGTGCCTCGTAACAGGGGGGAGGGGGGAGTAATGAGTAGCATGACAGGCGTGACAAGGAGTGAGAGGGGGTCAAAAAGGGCTGAATATAGCGTGACGTAATTTATGCATGGCCCTTAAGAGCTGGTGCACTCCCGCATCTATTGATAATGTTATAAATCTTTCACAATTAAAAAATAATTAAACTGATATCTAAATCAAGGTTACAGTTAGCTCCGTTATACTATTTTAATAACAGTAAAATCTAAAAATAAATACACAATGTGTTTTGGGTAAGCTGCTTTACACCTATGTTTTTTTTGTTTTAGAGTGTAAAATCATGACTTGATACAGAACTGCGCAGTGCCACCCACATTTTTAGTTTTTTAAGTTGTTTAGTATTTATATTAGTTATAAGTTAAATTTACAGTATTCTGATTTAGCTGATAAGAAGGTTACAGTCATGTTTGTTTGTATACATTTTGCTTTTAAAAAATTATTCAAAAATGATTTATAGAAATCCATATTCTAAATTGCTAATAAAATGATGTTTAAAAGGTTTAGCTGTTTTAAAGCTTACTCCGATTGAGTTACGTGACACATTGGAGGAGGGGGGTATGGTCAAGCGTTATGATGCGTTACATGGGGGAGGGGAGAGTCTGAAATGAAAAAAAGTGTTACGTAATATGTGTGTGGCCCCTAATTTCCATTATGGTAACATTTTGGTATGAGGTCTATTCTGTCATAATGAAACCTAACCTACAATTACAGTCACAATAATCTCTTCCTTTTACCAAATAAAAGAAAAAAGGTAATTGTAACGTATACAGTAGCCTCTGGAATTTTGTGTTTAGTAGTAGCAATGGATTCATTACAATATTTAATAACTGATTTATCATAATTTTTTCGCCATTTTTCACGACTAAAACATGCATGGTAACTATCCAGTCGATCTATGGGGCCCGCTGAAATTCTGGCGTAAAAAATGTTCAGAAATTTAAATGTTTTTCTGAACACAATGTAAGCCACGCAACAAATCACTGCCTGCAGCAACGGGTTTTTGTTAAACGGAAACTAAAGCAAGTATATCGTTGACAATTATAATTCAAGATTTTTAAGACGCGGCATCAGTAAATCCAGGTCGATTTCTAAACCCAAAAGAGCCAATGATTCTTTCAAGTTCCATTTAGCCTCAACAGGTGGTCGGATATTGTTGATTTACGGCTCTTTTAAGGAGGAAAAAATAACGAAGCGATTTCAGTGAGCAGTTTTGAATTTATTTGTTATTCATTGACAATTTTGCATCAAATACTAAAAATTAAATCATTTTCCATCGCATTTTAAAACATAAATCGAAAATAGTGTCACTGAAATTGCTAGATAATCACTAGTACAGCATTCCTACCAAATTTTAAAACCATATATTCACAAATAACTACTAGACGGAACTTGAAAGTTAATATTGGCCTTACGGGGAAGCAGTTAGAAACACGAAATGTTTTGTGACTGGAGCGCCCTCTTCAGTCGCTTTCAAGAGGAAATCCATGTGAATTATTGTTGCAGTTAAGAATAAATGTAATTAATTATAACAATTATAATTAATTCACAGGGATTTCCTCTTGAGTCATAAAAGGCCCTGAACTCGAAGTGACAATGATAGCCCGGCTTAATTTTCTACTCTAAAAAACCCCTGATGAGGCATGACCCAGAGGGGAGCGCAGAATTGTTTGTCGGAAGTGTCGCAGCGACAACTACAACCAGTCATTAAGGTTTGGGAGAGAAATTCATGGTGTTCACACCCCCTGCTGCCATCTTTGCTGTACTATTAGACCACGCCCTTTGACCAAGATTGCTCCCTCCCCGTCAGTGATACCAACAGACATATAAAAAAATTGTTGTATACTCCTAAAATATGACAATTTTAAACCACGAATACCATTCTTTGAACGCTTTGAATGTAATTTGATACTGGTTAATAAATATGTCCTTCAAAGAGTTTAAAATGTTTTCATGACCTTGTAAACTGAAATCATTGAATGAATAAAAGTTGTCCCTTTGTATTATTTTCTCCTGTAAACCGAACGTACAAATAAAATATCGAAATATATATGAAAAGTAAACAATAACAGTTTTATACAGGACTAAAAAGTTATACAGTGCGCTGCGGTGGTTAGGTTACGTTAGGTTACTCTAATTTTCGTATATAACATGATAGTTTCTGAGGGTCCCATAATTTTACACTGGATGCTGGAAGTTAGCGGAACTGCTGTTGTTGTGTACGGAGTGAGAACGAGGACGTGGCTCGCTGGTTTAGTACTCGCAGCTGCAGGATGGGGGGCTATGACAACTCTCACGCCAAACATTTATACTGCGCGTAGTCGTCAAGGTGACAGTTCCTGACTGAGAACTCTCCATCGTCTCACCTAGAGCATGACTTCCATTGTATTAGATGTAGGCCTACTGTAAGTGATAGCGCCTAGTTAATTACACTTGAGAACTAGAATAAAATCAGTGAGAAATATAAATGGCAAATCTACTTACAGGCTCAGGTTGCTGGACTGAATCGTTTTTACGTAATATTTATGAATACATTATTAACAAATGTGGTGTGCAATACGGTTTCATATCACGATATGACAATATGATATGTATCGCGTATGACTTATACTATATCGTTTTAGATGCGCCGTATAATTTGAATTTAATTGATTTCCTCATATAAGTGAAGTAAAAGACAATTTGAAGGGGCATAGAGAGCCTTGCTATAGTTTCCACTCTAACAAAAACCTGAATTACTTTCTAAAACTTTGTAAAACATAATAGTTTGCGTGTTTCAAAGTGGCATTAAAGGTATTTACAGGTAAAAATCTTTAAGTTAAGAGTAGATTTTGGTACAGTACAATATGCATACATCAACCATTCAGTGTTGATATATCGATCTTTAACCTTTTATGAACATAACAGTTTACGGTATCTATTATTATATCGTTAATAATATGATATTTTGGGTATAAACAATTTGGTTTATTAAACAAATTAAACAACTAAAAAATATGATAACTTTTGAAAAGACAAATTTTTTGGCTTGCCTACGCCAGAGACATTTTGTATTTAACGTTGTCAGAATACAACGGTCCAAACCTCTCGAAGCCTTGTGGGCACGCCGGGAATTGAACCGGCTTCTTGAACCGACCAAGTGTTAACCGTAAGGCTAGCGAGGCACCAAATACCCTCACTTCGCTAACAAGATTTTACGTTAGAGGTTTAAAAAACAATAATATAAACAATTATTGTTCTAAAAAACAAAAGTAACAATAAGGAAATCATAATGAGAATGATTTTACGGTAATGGTTTTTAGAACGTGTCTTTCACCGACACCGATACAAATAGAAGAACCAACCGCACGATTCAATATGAGCATCGACAACTACTGATGTTATGTTGTACGAAGCGTTAATTATTAAGCTTATTTCATTGCCGATCAAATATTGAACTAAGGAGCAGAATGTGACATCATAAAACAGCTTGTATAGCCTCATAATAGCCTCATCTGGTATTAGCAGAACAGTGCAATGTAAGGTAAAGAGTTGGGGTTCAATAATGAACACTGCCTTATTTCCAACTGTAATATTTTGGTATATGGCCTATCAACTATAATCAAACCTAATCTAACCAAACAGCCAAAGTACGCTGACAGTTACTTCATGTTATTGAATCAAAAGTAATGAAAGAGTAAGCTGAAAAAGAAAGGTTAGTAGAACTGTTGGATCATGTCACCGCACAGTTGCGGCCGAGTCATATGTGCCGCAGTGGCTCTTTTCCGAAGTGTTACAGCAGCGTGCAAGCATTTTTATTTCGTGTTTGCCAAGTCACATGCCTTCAACTTAAATTAACTTATGTTGAATATATTGGGATGCGCAGCAGAATACCTTTCTTGAGGTATATTTAGATCTGATTCTTGACAGCCGTGTTATAGTATTTTCTCTGCTGTTGTTGTTTGTAAATTTCTAAAACGATAGCCTTCTGCAACTGTTTGTATGAATAACATGCCAAGTAGTAAATACTATGTAGGCTTAAAATTTAGTTTGTAAGGCCTAAGACTGATATTGTGTAAAATAATTAATTAATTAATGGACGTAATAATTTTGACTACCTAATAACTAATACAGTAGGCCTAAGCTATATGAGCAGCTTAAACTCCGGTACTCTGAAGGGCCCTTAAGAAGGCAAACTTAGGATCCAACCTGTTAATAAGCCTAACATACAATGTTGTTGATACTAAATAATTTTTGTTTTCAAATATTATTCATACATTTGTTAGGTTTATTTTAAAAATAAATGTTAATCCTAAATTTGGAATATTATGGATACAGTTTCATAAGCAGCCACCAATTAATAGGATGCGATATATCGATCTTAAACATTCGATACCTTGTATCGAATCAAAACCCTAAACACTTTGTCTGATTGACAGATTTCAGGCCTCATTGTTCGTCATGATCTGTATTTGTATGTCATTGTCAAGCTGCATATTTTGTATGTTATAATGGGGGGCCCATGATGTATATTGTCAATAGAATATTTTTTGTTTGTATTGTTAACTGTGAGCTCAATCCTCATACGCGAAATAAGAGCGTACTCCTAGTAATATTATGGATGGATAGATTTTTAAAAATATAACGAGGAATAGTAGGAGGGAATGATATTCCAAAGAGGATTTTTACTTCCAGCTAATGACTAGATAGTTTTCAGGGATTTTAAGTACCGGTCTAGCTATTTAAATTAATATGCTTATTATTTTTGAAAATATTTAGCTAATAATTTTAGTGATATTAACATTTAAAGATGACAGTTCATTCACTTACCCCTGTATTATGGTCGCCAAATTAAACGAGTTCGCACGTAGCACGCTGACGTGAGGTAAATGAATTTGCACATACAATTTTGTTAAACTCAAAACCAGTGTAAAAACATACATTGATTCTAATTTTATTGAAATCCGAACACATTGATTTTTTTTACTCTTCTGATGCTCCAGGTTAATTTACCTGCAATACTGGGAATACAATTTTGCGCATTAAAAGGTTAGGAGAAGCTCCAGTTAGGCATGAAAGTAGGCGTGAGGTTGCTGGGAATGATAAAAGTACACCTACAAATGAATATCAGGTTTTTATAATGTAAAGCCCTATAAAACAACGTACTGTCTTTAGTCGATACACATTTTCTTTAATAACTCGGTAAATGTTTATTCTAGAATGACGAGAGATGGCTTAAAACTTTCGGCTTCCTCATTCCCATCTTTTTAAATGCAAATTTAAAATTTTAAATCCGGGGCTTTTCTGACCATTTTTGGGCCCAACAACTCAAAATTTGAAAGAGTGAAACTCCCCAAAAAAGGAGTTTAGAGTTTTCCGATTGTTCTGTCCAACAAACTTGCCCAACTGATTATAGAAAGGAACGTCCATACCAAATTTTGAAGTAAATCGGACAAAACATGTGACCGCTAAAATGCATACACACATATATATGATATATACATATGTACATATATATATCATATTGAACGACCCCCCCCCCAAAAAAAACGTGTTCAGGGGGACGTTAGGAACTTCTACGGTGGTCCCGGGCTTAAGTTTCACCGTGCGGGTCATGCTAATAGTTCACTTTACAAAGGAAATTCGCTCAAAATATGGAACGTTGGTAGAAACATTTAAATTTAGTACATTTCAAACCTTACGTCCTGACACTGATTATACTAAATGAAAAGTTATTATTTGTTAGTCACGTCCTTTCATGTGTTTTACTTATCTGAATTATTTCTAGTATAATTATTTCTTTGATTTCAGGTAGAAATTAAAGAAAAAGTAAATCTAAAATAGCCATACAATTCAGTTATTAACAATCTTATTAACTAGCATTATTAAGAGCATAATAATAGTGCATAAACCAAATTAGTCAGTAGCAAAGGTGATGCCCAGAATTATGTAAAGCGGAATCTGTTATCTGATGCAGGGTACCGTGAATAATGCCAGTGATACGGAGTATTGGATATATCGGGTGGTATCACTGGAATGTTATCTCTTGTCGATTCTCTATTGGGAAACATATTCACTATAATCAGAGGGTCCTCAATACCAGGTCAACCAGGTAAAGCGTTTTATACTTAATCAATAACAAAAGTATATTACTTGTACAATCATTACGCAAAACCTGAAACTCTATAAGAAAATAATAACGATTTTATTTGTAAAGAAAACGACTTGGAAGTGTAGGACATCTGTTCCTGGCACCAATCATGACTAAACCCACAACCTTATGGAGGAGGACTTTGGACGTCCAGAGTTTACTTTATAGAGATGTGTCATGTGAAGTTCACCTGGAAATGTTTACTTAGACGAGAAAACATTCTACGCATTAATCACTTAAAGATGATTTGTTGAAGTATTTATGACGCTTACTGTAAATCAAGGGGGCTTCCCCTGAGATTAGTCTGAGATAGCTCACTAATTGTTACAGAATACGCTTATCTTTTGTTGTTGTTTTACCAGCTTAATTCTTACAATTTATGTTTAAAAAATAGTGGTAACTACTTTTAAAATAGGAGTAGGATGTTAAAATTGTAAGCTAATATATAGTAACCGATAAAGCAAATCGAGTATTTTTAAACCAGGATGGTTGTTTTTCAAACATTTTAATGCCTACGTCATCCAGCCAGGCCAAATATAACATGCTACTCATCTAGACCATCATAGATTCCTTAAATTTAAAATGTGTTTAGGAGTACGTGTTTTAGTTTTAAGTGATGGCCTTGAGATTGAAAAAATTATTGTTTAGCTTTTTACATTTTGATAATACAGAGATTGAAACTCGAATCACCACTGTATTAAAGTAGAAGTATTGTTGACGGACTAGGTGAGTAGTCCGTTATATTCTTTAAAATTTACCTAACAAGCCATTATTTTAGCGAATTTCCTCTATACAGGGAAGAAGCTATTACCGTAGACGGCATGGTAAGACCAAGTCCCGGGACCATGATAACTTTTTGTTTTGAGGTCCCCAGACCCCAAAAACAACATAAGTTCGAAACTGTATATATATATATATATATATATATATATATATATATATATATATATATATATGTGTGTGTGTGTGTGTGTGTGTGTGTGTGTGTGTGTGTGTGTGTGTGTGTGTGTGTGTGTGTGTGTGTGTGTGTGTGTGTGTGTGTGTGTGTGTGTCCGTGGGTGCGATAACTCTCGTTAAAAAGTCCGATATTTATAAAATTTGGTACAAACGTGTAAAGCAACATTTATGATTTATAAGTTCGAAAACCAGACAGATCGACCGATCCCAAGTGGTATTTTTTTGGGGGAGGGGGTTTGTACTCCAAATTTCTTTTGAAGTTTTTACATGTAATATTTTAAAAAGTCAAATTTTAGTTTTCACCATCGGATTCAGCTTTAATAAACACACAATTTGCTGTTTTAGCGAATCTCCCCTATAGGGAAGAAGCTATTACCGTAGGTCTCATAGTAAGACTTAAGCCCGACACCATGATAACTTTTCATTTTGAGGTCCCCAGATGACAAAAACACCACTCGTTCAAATTTGTATATATATATATATATATATATATATATATATATACATATATATGTGTCCGTAAGCACGATAACTCTCGTAAAAAAGGTCCAATCTTAATGAAATTTGGTACAAATGTGTAAAGCGCCATTTATTTGAACGAGTTTGAAAACCAGAGGAATCACACCATCCAAAGGGGGGTTTTTGGTGGGTTTTGTACCCCAAAGATTGGTTTTTTGGGGTTTCCAAATGTAATTTTTATTTAAATCTAATTTGAATTTTTACCATTTAATTCAGCATAAAAAAACAAACAATTTGGTATTTTTATCATTGCTCTACGTCAATTCGTTCCTGAGATATTGAAAGTGCTAAACACAGTACGTTGTCTAATGTTATTCTTACGGAGAAAAAGCGAAATTGTATATCTCGCTTCTTTATGAACATAAACTGACAAAATTTGGTATATGGCTTCATCTGGTTGGGGTTTATCATTGTTTGCACAAAATACAAAATTTTCACGTATGGTTCCTGTAGCAGCAAACCTAGGTAATCGGTCCCCATGTTATTCTTAAGGAGAATAATTAAAATGTTATATATCGCTTACTTATAAATGTATATGAATGAAACTTGGTATGTGACTTTACTTAGATGAGTTCTAATGATATTTGCATAAAAACCCATTATTTTGTGTTCCTTGATGCAGCAAACCTGCGTACTCATCCCCAATGTTATTCTTAGGGAGAATAATTCATATTTTTAATATCGCTTGTTTGTGAATATATTTCTTATGAATCCAGTTAAGTGTTAATGTGTTATGTTATATATTCATTGGAAATTCACTGAGTATGCAGGTTTGCTGCGACGGGAGTATTGATAATTTCTCTACGTTAATTGGTTTCAGAGGTATAGAAAGTGCTAAACACAGTAAGTTGTCCAATGCTATTCTTATGGAGAATAAGAAAGAAATTATATCTCGCTTATTTATGAACGTATACAAACGAAACTTGGTATACGGCTTCATTTGGTTGTGGTCTATTGTTATTTTCACGAAAAAATCAATTTTTACCGATAATTTCCGTAGCAGCAAACTTGCGTACTCAGCCCCCCGTTATTCTTATGGAGAATAAGTAAAATGTAAATGAAAATAAATTAATAAAACTTGGTATGTGGTGTTGGAATGCATTAGTACCTTGTTGAGTTATATTAATATTCGCATAAAAACCCATTTGTTGTGTTCCTTGTTGCAGCTAACCTGCGTACTCATCCACAATGTTATTCTTATGGATAATAATCAAAATGGGATATATCGCACACTTATGAATATATTGGTGAAACCTGGTACGTGGCTTCACCTAGTTCAGTAATATTGATATTTACATGAACACCCATACTATTTGTTCCTTGTTGCAGCAAACCTGCGTACTCATCCCCAATGTTATTCTTATGGTGAATAATTCAAATTGTATACATCGCTTATTTGTGATTATATTTTTACGAAACTTGGTATGCGGCTTCATTAAGACATAAATTATGCATTGGAAATTCGCTGAGTACGCAGGTTTGCTGCGACGGGGGTATTTTATTTTATCTTTGATTCTTGTGCTAATTTAATGTAGAAAGCAAATGTAATAATTATTTTACCAATGTAAATAGTCACAAGCCAATTTTCTTGAAAAATCACCAATTAGCTTGTCGTTTTACTGTTATTTCTATGTAAGTGCAGTATATTGAAGATGTAGTTGTAGTGTTGTAAGAGCAATTCATAATATTAGGTGGTTTATTTAACCTCAAAACTGACTACTTTATTAGTGAATTTCCTATGGAAAGTGAACAATTAGCATGACCCGCACGGTGAAACTTAAGCCCGGGACCACCATAGAAGTTCCTAACGTGACCCCCTGAACACGTTTTGGGGGGTCGTTCAAAATTTTATATATATCCTATATATATATATATATATATATATATATATATATATATATATATATATATATATGTGTTTGCACTCTAGCGGTCGCAATTTTTGTCCGATTTACTTCAAATTTGGTAGGGACGTTCCTTTCTGTAATCAGTTGGACAAGTTCGTTGGGCAAAACAATCGGAAAACTCTAAACCCCTTTTTTGGGGGATTAATCTTTCAAATTTCGAGTTTTTGGGCCCAAAAATGGTCATAAAAGCCCCAGATGTAAAATAAATGCATGTAAAAAGATGGGAATTAGAGAGGCGAAAGTTGTAAGTCCTCTCTCGTCATTATAGCATAAATATTTACCAAGTTATTAAAGAAAATGTGTATTGACTAAACACAGTACGTTGTCTTATGGGGGTTTTACACGAGAAAAGCCTGTTATTCCTTTGTTAGAGTACTTTTATCATCCCCAGCAACCTCACACCTACTTTCAAGCCTGAGTGGACCTTCTGCTAACCTTATATTGGGCAAAATTGTATTCCCAGCTTTGCAAGTAAATGAAACCAGGAGTATCAGAACAGCCAAAAAAATCAATGTTTTCAGATTTCAATAAAAATTTTACAAATGTATGTTTTTACACTGATTTTGAGTTTTAAAAGTTTTTATTTGGAAATTCACTTCCTTCACGTCAGCGTTTTGCGTGCGAACTCTTTATTAATTGAATACGTTATAAACTAGTATTAGAATTTGAATTGGTATTTAATATAATAAATAAAACGATACTTTCTCCTTATAATACTGCCATTTAGTGGTCCTTTTTAGTTACTGGATAAACTGACCTGCAATTAACTATGGGAATTAGTTTAAGAGAGAGATAATATTCATTAATAAACATTACGTTAGTGTTAATTGTTGGTAATTGCTAGAAACTGAGGGTTACCTTCGAAGCTATTACCGTGGGTAGCATCGTAAAAGGGTAAAAGTAGCCTATAGGGTACTCTTGGCAAATATAGCCTATACTTGTTTTATCGTAACTGATAATATATTCTTATCTGAAGATTCCATATATAAAACCATTTTTTTTTATTTTTCGGAAACTCATATGTAACTGCACTAACCAGTATTTGTTCCATTTTTTTACATGTGTTTATATGGGGAACAGAATTTTCAGCTTTTATGGTGACCGTTAACGCGATAACGCTAGTAAAAAAACTTCGATTCTAATGAAATTAGGTACATATATGTAATGTAGCATTTATCTGAATGAGTTCAAAAAAAAACCAAAGGACACATTATCCGAAGGGGGGTTTTAGGGGGATGTGGTACATATCACATATGGATATATGTGTCCTTGAGCATGATAATTTAAAAAATCCGATTTCGATTAAATTTGGGACAAATGTGTAAAGTGTCATTTATAAATTTGAGTTCGATAACCAGAAATTTCGAAACATGGCAAGGGAGTTTTATGGGGTTTTAAAATTGTCCAAAAACAAGTTTTTTACATTTTTAACTCTACGATTTTTAATTTACTTATTTTGGTTCCGTCCATTTTGTAAAGCTTAAAAACAAATAATCTAGTTGTATTTTGAATCGTTAACCGAGGTTAAGTGGTTGCGAAAAAATCCAAAAAACATATTAATACAATTTCTCAAGTTATTCTTATAGGAAAAAGGATTTTAGCTTTTCCTCGGTTAATTTTCCTGGAATTGCAATTTTTTCACCAATAACTTCAACTCTAAACAACAATTATTTTGTTGCTTAAATTGTGACTCTACGTCCAACTGTTGCAGATATATTCAAAGTGCTAACACAGTACGTTGTCCAATGTTATCCTTATGGAGAATAAATCAAATTTGATATCTCGTGCGTGTATTTATGAATGTATATTGATGAAACTTGGTATGTGGCTTCACTTAGTTGTGGTATTGATATTTTCACAAAAAATAATGTTTCGTTCATCATCCCCGCAGCAGCAAACCTGCATACTCATCCCTAATTTTATTCTTATTTATGGAGAATTAGTAAAGCTTTATATCTCCCTTAATAATGTACATAAATTATTATAACTGGGTATGTTGCTTCATCTGGTTGAGTTATATTGACCATTGCATAAAAACACATTGCTTATCTTCCTTATTGCAACAAACCTGCATACCCATCTCTAATGTTATTCTTATGGAGAATAAATAAAATAAATGCTATGTATCACTTATTTTTCTAAGCATTTCTATGAAACCTGGTTAGTGGCTTTATGTTGCAATAAAACAATTTTCACCGATAATTTTTTTTGTTGGTGGTTTATGTATGCATTGGAAATTCGCTAAGTACGCACCCACATGAAAATGTTTAATCAGGTCTGATCCAATTCCGATCAGACCTGATCAGACCTAATCCGGTTGAGTTAATCAGGTCTGATCTGGTATATCAGGGTAGTTGCGGCCCGTCGTGCCTCTCACTCAGGGTTGATCAGACCTGATCAGGATGAGTTGAGCAAGCCTGATCTGGTATATCAGGGTTGATCAGACCTGATCAGGATGAGTTGATCAGGCCTAATCTGGATATCAGGGTTGATCAGACCTGATCAGGTTGAGTTGATCTGGTCTGATCAACTATATCAAACTTGAACAGGGGTTTATTTAAGAATTATATAATTATATTTAAACATTATTAATAGTTATAAGCTTAGTTTTTTTTTACAATTTGTCATGTGCCGGTAAACACATTATCGCCTTAAAAATTAGAACTATAACAGCGGTTTTACGTCACCAAACGTTAAATTTACCGTAAATATAAGATATATATATATGTAGTAAGTTTTGTTTTTAAACACAAAAATCCTACATTTCCTATGCTTACGCCTAACATTAGTAAGCTTCATTAGTAAAATACAACAAAATCTTAAAAGTGAAGGCTAGTTTTAAAATGTTACCAATCAAAATAAGGACAATATAGTATTAATCATTAATTAATTATTTGTACCTAGCTAACAAAAAGCCGCAAATATCAATATCGCGTAGTTGGGTTTAATCAATACTTACACTCTACAAATGACATAATGTCAGAAAGAAATCTAGCAACGTAAAGTCGTGGTCCTATACAGTTTATTTTTCTTAACCGCTTCTCTCTCTCAGGTGGCAAGTAGCGCTTATGGTGTAGTGGATAAGACATCGAACTTCAACGCTTGAGTCACGGATTCGAATCCCAATCGTACCAGGTGACATCTTTTCAGGATTTTTTCATGTTTAGTGAATTTTCCCTTTAGGGAAGAAGCTATTACCATAGGTGGCATGGTAAGAGTTAAGCCCGAGACCATCACAGATTTTTGTTTTGAGGTTCCCAAATGCCAAAAACACTATTCGTTCAAATTTATATATATATATATATATATATATATGTCCGTTAACACGATAACTTGAGTAAAAAACGACTGATTTCTATGAAATTTGGCTCAAATGTGTAAAATAACATTCTTGACTCTAAGTTCGAAAAACCAGAAAAATCGGACCATGGAAGGGGGTTTTATGGGGGTTTACAATTTTCCAAAAATCAGTTTTTTGCATTTTCACCATAAAATGTTTAAAATACTTAATTTTGGTTCTGACCATTTTATAGAGCTTAAAAAAACAAATAATATAGTATTTTGAATCATTAACCTAGGTTAAGTGGTTGCGGAGAAAATCCAAAAAACGTGTTTATAAAATCTCCCATGTTAATCTTACGGGAAAAACGTTTTTAGCTTTTCCTCAGTTCATTTTTGCAAACCTCACATTTGCTTTTACCAATCAGTTCAGCTCTACAAAACAATCATTTTGGTGTTTAAATTGTGATTCTACGTCCAACCGTTGCAGAGATATTCAAAGGGCTAAACACAGTACGTTGTCCAATGTTATCCTTATGGAGAACAATTAAAATTTGATATCTCGATTATTTATGCATGAATGTTGATGAAACTTGGCATGTGGCTTCACCTAGTACTCGTATATTGATATTTGTACAAAAAATAATTTTTGCTGATTTTCCCCGCAGCAGAAAACTTGCATAGTCAGCCCCCATGTTATTCCTATAGAGAAAAAGTAAAATGTAATGTCTCCCTTAATTATGAACATAAATGAATACAAATTGGTATGCAGCTTCGACTGGTTAAGTTATATTGATAATTGCATAAAAAGACATATTTTGTGTCCTTGTTGCAGCAAACCTGCGTACTCAGCTTTCAATGTTATTCTAATGGAGAATAAATCAAATGCTATATATCACTTATTTATTCGTGGTTTTTATGAAACTTGGTGAGTGGCTTTATGTGGTATTGAAGAACATATACATGCATTGGAAATTCGCTGAGTACACAGGTTTGCTGCTTCGGGGGTATTTATTTGTATCATATTTGTAATGCATATGTAATACGTTTCAATGATAAAATATGTTATATTTTGTGTTTTTAATTTTTATATATTTATTTTTATTAAAAGTGGATTAGGTTCCGATCAGATTCTGATCAGACCTGATCAGTACCTGATCTGTAAACGCCCCATAACTGGTTTCAATCCTGATCAGATTTGGATCAGGTCTGATCAGGAAATTTGGATCAGACCTGATTAAAAATTTTCATATGGGCAGGTTTGCTGAGTCAATGGTATTTTATTATTTCGAAATAAAACATTTAATAGGTTAATATTTCTATAGACAATAACACATTAACTACAGTAGCATCACTATTAACATTAACTCCATGTAATCTTTGACAAGACCATTTGAATTGTATAATAATAGCGCAAACCTTACAAATGGTTAGGTTCAGTCATAGTAGTTGTAGCGGGTAAGGTGGCTAAGCCGATAGTTATTTTCTATGTGAATGTTAACTTAGGCCTAGGCCCGGGACTTGTGATCACTTGAGCAAATGCATCTAAATTTGGCAAGGCACACCAGCCATTTAAAATTCCATACTAGCATTTTTGTGTTTTTTCCATTCTTGTCTGGATTGTGCCTTGAATATTTAGTGTAATTTTGTTATGTTCTAGGTATTCTTTCTCACCTGAAGACGGGATCAGATTCCAGATCCCGAAACGTCGTGAAACTTGTTTTTACTATTAAGTGATGGAGAATGTCCGCAATAATCTTTTAAATAACACAAACTCGCCATTCTAGTCACATATATAACGGCTGAGCCTACGCACAGGCAATCTGCCCATATAAGCTTATTTCCTTGGTTATTTTTAAATAATTGTTCACAATAGCTGATATACATTACTATATTGTATCTAAATATTAGTATGAAATTAGTTATGTAAGTTTGAGATGTAGTTTTTGAACAATTAGTAATTATGTATTTTTTTAAATATATGATTTTAAATTTGAATTTAAATCACATAAATTAATTTTAAACAAAGAAAGTTCTAATGTTATTAGAACGGACTTTCAATTTATTCGAGCAGATGATAAGTTACTTATTGTAAGTAGTTAAACAGGGTAATCTCAGAGTGCAGCACGCACAACTTTGTACTCCAGGGTGAGACCGGGTGTACTAATACGACTAGTACGTTTTAAAATTCTCCCAAGACTAGAAGTCCAGAAAACACCATTTTATCAATAGTTCTTAAAGCATATACTGTATTTATATATAAATTCTTCATATCTAGCAGCCAAAAATTTTTTTGAGGTTTGGTAAAAAGGTGCGAAGAGGAAAATTTAGAACTGTTGTTTTCGATTAACAGATGTCAATTTATTTCTCTGTAAGACGGTGACCTGCTGAGTTTTGTTTGAGAACTGACGAAAAATCAGCCATATTTACCCCTTTAAAAATAATAATATTTGTAGCTAGTGTATGTTTAGTTGAAGGTTTCATTGCTTCAATCCTTCCATGAGTTCATGGTTAAGGTGAATGTTTTATATGCTGAAAACGTCATATTATAATGATACTTAGTCATTCTAACTACATTATTGCATATTTAATTTAGACATAGTATAATAATGTCTCTTATACCAAATTATAAGTGAGGATACATTAATATTCATTAAAAAGGTTACAACTGCAGCAGATAAACATCGTCAAACTCAGATCATAAATTATAGTTTACGACTCGCGGGGTTAATTCTCTGTCTACAGTAACCTATGGCTTTAGGCCTGACTTTTTGAATTACTGTCAATCTGCGTGGAAAGGTTTAGACGAACAATCGCAATATTAATCCTGTTCACACTATGTGTATGATAACGTAGGTCGAATTTAGCATTAAATGATATGGTGTAGCGCCATGAGTGTTTAAGGCTCTGTTAACAAACATTTATAAACAGAAAATATTAATATAAACACACTTTTTTAAGAAATGGCATATTCATTCATCAACATAATAACATTCAAGCATTAAACAATAGCGACATTTTATTCAACCTCTCAATATGGATATTAAGGGCGTTTTTTATTTGAATGTTAAAAATTATTTATTATTGGCTTTATATTCCGTATATAATTTTTATAAAATAAAAGCTATGAAATAACTTTTAACCTGAACTTACTAGGAGTACGCTCTAATGTCGCGTAAGAGGATGAAGCGAAGAGTTAAATTACTACCTTATTTTGATAGTTAAATGACACTTATCGAACAGTTTAATATTGTGAAATGCATAATAAAATATTAACTTTTTGAATTATTCATAAACATATTATAGTAGAGCATCAAAGAAGCGAAATGATGTGTAATAAAAATGTACATAGTATATTAAATAAATATCATAAAATCATGCAATTGTATGTAAAGGACATCAACAATAATTTCCAAATCTTACAACACACTTTAGAGGAAGTTGCACTTTGTAGCAGTAATTCAGAAAGCTACATCATATTTTGATATTACAGTGGGGTCATATATGTATATAGTATTGCCCATTAGCGTGCATTTTAATAAAAATGGCATACTAAAAAAGTAGAAGTAGGTATTGTTTTATTGTAATACCGGGTGGCCCAAAAAAAAGGTACTCATCTAAACTGCTGCTTATAATTTTAAATCAGTTGTTCCATAAATCAGCTGTTTAATAGACAACAATGCATTGTTGTTATTTTCCTCCTATTTCTTGTTTACAAGTCGTTTCTAGCAGTAATGTTGTTAATTTTCTCTTATTTTTTTACAAGACGTTTCTAGAAGTAATATGCCTCAATATACTGTGGGAGAAAGAGCTTGGACTGTGGAAGAATATTTAAAAAGCTTTAGACTTGGACCCCGAAACGGACCATCGATAATACTGGTAAGAAATAATTTTCAGCGCCACTTTGGAAAGCCGCCACCACCTCCTAAGACTATTCGAGTATGGGTGAAACTCTTCAGGACCAAAGGCTCTGTAAAAAACAACAACAAGACAAATTCTGGTCGCCCAAGAGCCATTCGGACGAATGAAAATAATGGCCGTGTATTTGATACAATTATTGCATCGCCCAGGAAGAGTATTAATCGGATATCAAAGGAACTTGATATTTCTAGAAGCTCTACTCAGCGAATTTGTAAGGATTTAGGTTGTTTTTCTTATAAAATTCAAATCTTACATGAGCTGAGGCCTACAGATTATCATGCTCGTCTAGAATTCTGCGGACAAGTTTTGGCAAACACCTATGTTGATCCACGTTTCATTGATAACATTTGGTGGTCTGACGAATGTCATGTTCTGTTAAGTGGTCACGTTAATAAGCAAAACATGCGTTTCCTTGGTTGGGAGAAACCGACAGAATATGAACAAAGACCACTACACTCGGAAAAGATAACAGTTTGGGCCGCCATTTCCAGCCATGGTGTTATTGGACCTTATTTCATAGAAGATGACAATAACAATCCAATTACTGTTACGTCATTGGTGTATAAAACCCAGGTAATTGAGAGATTTCACGCTGATTTACAATCATTTTGTGATTTCAACAATTTGAACCTAGAAATGCAAATGTTCCAGCAAGATGGAGCAACCGCTCATTTAGGACGAGGAAACAAAGATCTCCTCTTAGAGTTATTTGGCAAGAACTTAGTGTCTCGTTCTACTGACTTTCCTTACCCTCCAAGAAGCCCTGATCTTTCACTCTGTGATGCTTTTTTGTGGGGAACACTAAAGGAAAAGTGTTTCAGGCCATCACCACAAAGTATCCATGATCTTAAGCAGAACGTAACTTCTGTTTTAATGGACATCACTCCACAACAATGTACAGCAATGGTTGAAAACATGCAAAGACGAATGGAATATGTAATAAACAATGGTGGGAAACATGTAGAGCACTTAGTTTTAAGATAGAGTAAGTTTGTACAGCTAATAAATAATAATTAATTGCTGTGAAATGATGAGTACCTTTTTTTTGGGCCACCCTGTATATTTCAAATCAGGAGTTCTGAGTAATAAATTTTAAACTATTATATTTTGAAGTGAAAATATGTCTTTATACACATTTAAATGAAATAAATCTATTAATAATATAAATTGAAGTATCTCTCCGCGTCTGAATGTTTATCTGTTAACTCCTCCTAAGCCACTCAATCGATTTCGATGAAACTTTGCATGGTCATTCAGGTTAACGCCACTAATCAAAATCCTAGAACTTTAGGGCTTAGCCCCACTGGACTTCAAAGTTACCATGCTAATCTTATGGAAGAAAAATGTGTTATGATTTTCACAGATGACTAATATAAAATATTGTAAAAAGCTGTCAATTTATTTAGGTAGCAAGCTGTAATGTAAATACAGCAGCCTACATAGCATGGAGTTTTTTGCTTATTGTCAAAACAAATCAGAACTGAAAAACATTCTCAACAATCAATCAAACAATCAATGAAAGTTGAAAAACGACTCGCATTGTAATTTACATCAGTTGGAATAACATGAGCGGATGCGAACTAAGTTACACATCCACTGACTCGCGTTCGTCTTTGCTCGCCTAGACTCGGCCAAAGTGGCGTATAATAAATATATAAATAATTAGATATTGAATAACCATTAACTAAATGTAATGATGTCAATATTTATTTTCAAGTTATTTGATGTGTTTTCAGCAAAATACAACTATTGATAAAACAGATTATGTTTCAATGTAATTTCCCGAATACTTGTAGGATTTAATATACCGGTGCGTAAGCGGTTGATTTACTCTTTTAATGCAATTATCATATTGCAAGACGTGTGTAATTCATACTGTATCGTCTTTGACATATTGTATAATTTTAAGTTTACTGATTTCCTGTTATAAGCGACTTAAAGACCCTGAATTTGGAGTGGAAGTGGTATCATGGCTGTAGTTTCCATTCTAAAAAAAAAACATGCTGCAGTACTGCAGTCGAGTTAAGCCGGTAAACAGTGCTTATACTGCATTTTAATTTAATTTAGATTATAAGTGTATTGATAACAAATGTACCATGTTATGATTGTTCAAATGAATATTTGGATCTTTCCCGTTAATTTACCAGCACAACCTTTTCATTGCGCCAAACGCGTGCCCCAGCAGACTTACTTTGTGTTGGGAAATTAGGCTTACTTTCCCTTGTGGCAACAGGTTTTTTTAGAATGAAAACTATAGCTAGTCTAACGTTGCTGCTCCAAATTTAGGGATTTTTAATTGGTTTTTAAGAGGAAATCAGTGAAACTCAAATGATACACAATATGACAAAGACGATGCATTAAAAGAGATAAACTTCTATCGATACACAACGTTTCAACAGTGTCGCGATACCACTTCAGCCATATCGCGAAATGTGACCATATTGCACACCACTACTCCTTATTCCTCTCAAGTCGCGTGTCTATATGTTAAAAATGTCATCAGCATACAGTGCTATACATACTATAAACCTGAAACCAGTCGAGTTAAGCCGGTAAACAGTGTTTATACTGCATTTTAATTTAATTTAGATTATAAGTGTATTGATAACAAATGTACCATGTTATGATTGTTCAAATGAATATTTGGATCTTTCCCGTTAATTTACCAGCACAACCTTTTTGGCTTTCCGTTTATTTGCTACCGTTCAAAATATTTGTTATTACTAAAGAAAATATTCCGCACACCTTTTAACGTACATTCTCGTTTCCCTGTTTCTCTGAAATTCCTGGGAGTCTTATCTTATTGCTTACCAATATCTACTCTACACGCTCAGTGGCCAGTAGTATTCGGACATCGAATCCTCACCCCACTAGTATATAATGCCAATTCAGAAGTTTCGTTAATTGCTTCTTGAGATGTAACTTTTAGCGTTCACGGTATGTCGTGGTAGCTCAGGTATGGTCCCGGGGTCAAATCGGATTATGTTCCTTTATTTTTATTAAGTTTAAAAATAACTGTTTAACGTCACTTTGAGATGTATGTACACTAAACGGTTCGTAATTGCCTGTGTTGATTTATTTTTGTAGGTTTGGATGTGCTATAAGAACTAAATATGAGTACACCGGCCGGGCATTTGTTTCTTAATTCATAAAAAACCCATTAATTCGGTTTAAGTTAATTAAGTTTGGTTACGTTTTATGTTTAGATATTGAATAGGGCCTATATACTACAAAATAAACATAGGCTACATTATTTTTTTCCGTCAGTGGTACCTTGTGAGTAAACAAAATTAGAAACCAAAAAACTCATTTTTAAAGGAAAGTATCCGAATATTTGCTTTCATTAAGGTGGTCCCACACTTCTCGCGAACAGGCCCGTACATAAGGCCAAGCCCCGAATGTTTTGAGTATTCGCAAGAAGTGTTCGTGAGCTGCACGAACTTTTAGACACATAAGTTACGGGAACATACAGGACGGAATGTTCAGTGAACATTCGGGAGAATGTTCGGCCGAATGTTCAAGCTTGATCGTGAGTAGTGTGGGACCGCCTTTAGATTGTGAAGAATACATTAACGTTTGTAAAACAGCCAAAATTACCCGTCACGAATAAACACCAAATTAGAGAGAGAATTCTCTTGACTAATGCAGGATGGTGAAAACTTTAAAATTCCAGGAGAACAGAAGGATACACTTTCACAAGCGGAACCATACACAAAGTCGAATAATTTTTCCGATATATCGATTAGATTAATTGTAAAATATTTTATTGTCTCTATGTTAGTTATTACTAATGTTTGTTTTTTAGATTGTTTTTAAAATAAACTAAAAATAAAAATGAAATAAACGTTACCGGTATTACAAAATAATTTATTCACAAAAACATCAAACTAAAAATTAAACAAATTTAAAAGGTTTCCAGGATTAGCTTTCTGGTATACTGAAGCATGTAAAAAGAACATACGATTTAAATGGATCCGTTACAATGGTTGTTCCCGGGAATACATATTTAAGTATTAATGGAATCAACGTTTCTTACCTGGACAAATTTCAAGACCATATCTTCCACATTTTTGAGACCGAACATAATCGAAATAATAACCGAATACCATAGTTAATAGCTGTGCCGTATTGAACTATTTCATTCGGTTTTTTATATCGTACCGCTTATGAAAGTGTACCCAAACGTTTCTGATAAACATTAACGTTATTTGTGAATTCTACAGTAAAAAATCATTCAGAAAAAATAAAACAGGCTAGGTATGTATAAGTTATTGGTCCAATACTTTCTATTTCAACCAGTTATGACGATGCAACGGTTAACAACTGTTAACACACTGTGGTGATCAGGATAAGATCGACAAGATGTAAATAATTACCGGTATAGAGCTTTTGACTCGTGTTAAAAAAGTGAAGCCTCACTGGAGGACATTGCTGTAAACAAAACTTCTAAGAGTAATAAAAAAAAAAACCAAAAGCCAAAGAGCCAAAGAGTATTAAAGACTACCGGTAACATAAGTTGTGAAGATGGGGTTTGATTGGTAAACATATTTTATTGTCATGGAGACCGGAGGGTATAGAGGGTCAAAATGGCGGTCAGCATTTAGGCACAGTTGTTTACCCCAGACGAGACCTCTATAGAAATATACCTCGTTGGATAAGATAGGATTTGTTATTTAAAAATAACGTTACATAACCTAATCTGACAGCCGCAGCACACTGAACAAGATGGGTTGTAAAAAAGAAACAATACCATTTTACCCTCGGAGGTCACTCTTACCGCTCTTGGCAAAAAATCAATAAGTTATAAAATATCGAAAAAATAGCTAAGATAAACTGAAAAATACCTGAAACTCATGCCGTTGTAATATCAAAATAAAATTATCAAGCAGTTGAACTGCTTATGAAACTCAAGACTCTACTCTAGGCTTAGGCTAGGTAATAATTAGCCCGTTTTGATTTGCTTCTTTCATAGTTAGAGTTATTACCGGTACTTTTTACGGGATTTACGATATTACGGTAATATTTTTTGGATACCATTTACTGCCATTTAATGTTGTTTTTTTTTATTACTTAAGAGGCTAAAATTGTTATAAAGTATTCAAAAAATGGGTTGAAATAAAAAACATGGAAAGGCCTACCTACCATTTTTAAAGTTATAAATGTTTTGTATTTTTGAAATATTTATTATAGTGTAGAACTCATAAATAGGATAAGTTTTTATTGATAAATTACAGCTCTCCTGAATTTTTTAAGTTTCCACCACCCTTCATAAGTAAACAGAATTCTCTCTCTTTTCTGCCGTGGGTACCGGTATTCCGTGACATGTAATATTAGCAGTGTAAACAACGTTACGGTAATATTTTTATAATCTCCTATAAGCAAAAATTCATTCAATAGCAATGTTACAATATGGCGATACAATACGGATCGACATAAAAATCATACTGTCATTGGGTATCGCAAGATCTGTATTCAAATTTCAGATTATTTTCAAATCATGTACGATTGGCAACTAGTTATCCGTTAGTTTATTTATTTAGAATCTGTCAGCAAGTATATTTACGTTCTATACAGGCATGATTGATTATTGAGGTTGACATGGGTGATTACAGTGCCGTCCTTAGCCAAAGCGAGGCCTGGGGCAAAAAGTGTTCGCGAGGTCTTTCATAATTTTATTATTGCGCAAATAATATCACTAAAAATAATGTACATAACAGAACACGTTCGTGTATTAAACTACGTAATTACACAGTGTGGTAAATGATTTTAAAAAGACTTTATATAAAGACAAAAACATAGACAATTACTTATGACTAAATAATTAATTATGACAATCATAAACAACACGAGTCTGCTCTGACTCAGTTCGGGGTTTACTGACAGCTTAAAGAAAAACATTGAAGTAAACAATTGGATTGCGCGTGCGGCTCCCCATTCCCTCGCACCGCACATGTATAGTCCCGACACAGACTTGCTTGCTACGTTGAGAAATACACTCGCTATTGGCTAAATACAACGGCTAATTCATGTACTTCTGAACTTGCCGTTAAATTAAAACATGTTATCAATATTAGCAAAATATGTACCACTAACTGTTTGTACGTTGTCTTCAGTTGTTTAATTGTTAATCATCAAAAGTCCAAATTTCTGATCCCAGTCATGGCCATGACGCCTCTAGCTTTCACGTAAAAAAAATCCCTCAAGTGCGAGGCCTTCGTAGGCGCGAGGCCCTTGTGCGACTGGACCTAAAGGGCTGTCCTAAGGACAGCACTAGGTGCTTATCCCATTAAGTATATACCTTGGGTTAGGTAAGGTTTATAAGACGGTGTGGTCTATTGGGTTCATTTTAGTATGTTTGGCCAGTCCAAGTAGGCCTACAGTTTGCCTCAGCAAACTTAAGTTTCTCACAAAAAGCGAGTGGAAATATGTGACATTTTGTAAATCCCAAATATAGGATAAGCTAGGCCTATTATAAAATCCCCCCTAATAGACAACCAAGGCCTATTTATGGATATAATAAACTTACACCAAGGCTAAAGTTAGAATGTGACGATTATCCAATTTGGGATAGTTGACAAACATTAGCATTGGCCCATCTCAAATCAAATCAAAATCAAATTCTTTATTGCCACAAAACAATTTTACAAAGTAGCCTAGTAAAGTAAACTACTCTACATAAAGCCTTTAAACATTATATAAAAGTTAAGTAGTCTTAAAGGTTACCAATTAGTCTTCAAATTACCGGTATTGCAATTAAAACGTTGTAGACAGTATTTCATGTATATTGATTGACAGTACCAATCAGAAGTTTGTTTTTAGTCATATATATAGGCTACATGTTATGAATAAAACTGTAGGCTATATACCAAAACCTGAAGTCTTAAGTTATTCACACAGACTTTTTAACCAGTAATGGGAGTAATGTTGGCATTCTCGCCGATGACACTTTTATCGTAGTAAATCCAACTAAACAAACTACAGTCGTATTTACAGATGTGTATGAAACTACCAAGGAAACATCCACAGTTCACAGAAGGTTTAGCCTACATTTGATTATTGTTATAAAATTAATTAAATTGTTGTTATGATCGAACTTGAAAGAACGGCACGTTTATAGTTTATGAATTTAGAACAGGATGTTAGAACAAATTATCAAAAAATAAACTACTCATTCGTAATCGTAACCTCAAAGAAACGCCAAACATCAAGATGACAGCAGCTACAGTATTTTGATAGTTCTAAAGAGCCTGTGTACGGTACGCTACTGATATTTTGATTTTCATACCATCAATATTTCAATTGAACAAAGTTGGTTATTTTGAGTATTCAATATTTCTTGTGAACATCTGTTACGATTGAATATTTATTATTTTGCGTATGTTTGACAGTACTATTAAAACATTACAAAATGAGAATTGATACCTACGTTGGTTATATCGCTTAGGCCTATGAATTTGCACCAGTAAAAATTCGTTGTAAAGTGATTTTAAATACAATTACTTAAACTTAAATAAAATAACGAGCAGCACTAGTTTGGCAAATATAGGTTTAATTATTCATGAATAATGTAGGGACTAAGGTAACCTTACCACTGTAGCGCGCTGACAAAACAATACCATTTTACCATTGGATGGCATTCTCACCGTAAACTCTTAGGAATAATATCCATATAAAATATATGAAATATTGCAGTAGGTACCGTAGATAATTTTATAGCCTATTAAATATTTTAAAATAATTAGATTGAAATATCAATAGTATCTAAATCGATATATCGGTTAAAAATAATCAAACCTCTTATAACACTGTACTCCCAACAGAAAAAATGAACCCTATAAATTTAGCCTATTGGACCCTTACAGCGTTCCACAGAAGTTTTCTGTAAGTTATTGATAAATAGGTTTGCCAATCACAACTACCAGGATGTATGGCCTGAACCATTGCTGAAGTTCTGCCTTAAAATTCTCAAGCTAAGCATAGTTTACAAATCTTAAGATTTACAACAAAAATTAAACCTATGAGAAAATTGTAGGGTGCAGTTCCGTATTTGTCCTACCATACTATCAAACCAATGCATGTAAAAATATTGGAATTAGAGAGGCGAAAGTTGTAAGCCCTCTCGTCATTCTAGCATAAATATTTACCGAGTTATTAAAGAAAATGTGTATTGACCAAACACAGTACGTTGTCTTACGGGGGTTTTATACTAGAAAAGTCTGTTATTCCTTTGTTAGAGTACTTTTATCATCCCCAGCAACCTCACGCCTACTTTCAAGCCTGTCTGGACCTTCTCCTAACCTTATAATGCGCGTATTCCCAATTTTGCAAGTAAATGAAACCAGAAGTATCAGTACAGCCAAAAAATCAATGTTTTCAGATTTCAATAGAAATTGGACAAATGTATGTTTTTACACTTATTTTGAGGTTTACAAGTTTTTATGTGGAAATTCACTTCTCTCACGTCAGCGTGCTGCGTGCGAACTTGTTTAATTTATAATAAAATGTAAATAAACAATTTTAATTATTATTGGTTAAATACACAGGTCCTATGATTATTAAAAATCTAATAAATTTTAATTATTCGATATATATAGCGATGGTTAAAACTTCAATATTTTCATTCGATAGTATAGTAGGACAGATATGCAACTGCACCCAAATTGTAAACTATTTAATATAAAAATGCAGATGTTGTAACTTATGTCTCCTCATAACTACAGTTGTTTTTATAGTAACATTTTACAAAGCTTTCAATTTCCACAATTTTAACAAATTTAAAGATAATTGTATGAACTTATGAACATAACTTTCAAAACAACAAAAATTCTTCACTTATAATAAAGATATGAGTAGTCCATCACCTACAAGAAATCGTGTAGGCATAATTGTACAGCTTTATTTATTTTAATTAATTATTAATAAATAAAGACGCTATAGCTTTTAAGTACAAAATTAGAACGTTCCTAGACCTAAGTTACACATTATTTTGTGGGCAACCCTAAGAAAATGTTCAGTCGAAAACCTTGGGTGAATTTAATTTTAATTATTTGTATTTTGAAAACATATACATACCGAATCGGAAATAAAATAGTTTTTTAATTCACTAAACAATAGTTGATACATTAGACTCGTTAAAGATTTTGCATAGCCATTAGCCATAGACGCATTTGCTAAGGAAACAGATTACAATCGACTTTTAATAGATAAATAAACCTTCATTTGCATGGGTATTCAATATTCAACAAGGCGAGCCCCATTACAGGTTACTAAAAAATATCTCACCTCAAAGGAAAAACCTAACCCCATCCCCAAACCCCACCGACATTGTTGTTTACGTTTACTGTGAAAAATCCCAGGTGTTGTAGGTTTAAGGACTACTTGAGTCAACCAAAATCAAAATGTTATGCAACTATAGTCAAAGCAATTACTTAATTAATAATACATTTTTATATAATTATAATTATTAAAAAGATAAATAAATTATAAAAATTGTGTTACAACACCCCTTAGATGTTTGTAATACTATCTTAAAAATATGATTACATATTATTCTACAGTTATTGAATAATTCGATAACACACACACCCACCCACACAACGCACACGAGACACGGCCACTGAACTTTGTAAATCAATCTAAGGATTCCGCTCCGCTTCATCCAATTAAAAGGCACATAAACAAAACAACACTTAAGAAATTACAGATTTGAAGATTCAGTTTTTACAGATATACTGATTGAAAAATTAGATCTTATAATATTTAATATTCTCTTGACATAATAATACCTAATAGAAATATTCAAAAAAAGCATAACAAGATCCAAGGTTTGGTGTTATGATTTACCATTAATACAATTTTAGACTTTCAATTACCTTTTAATGAAACTTAAATTTACAGCTTTAAACTACATGTTTGATTAGAACATTTTTCATTGGGTGTAAACATTTGTCCAGTCCATTTTACAAATTATTTGTTTTTATTTAAACCAAACTAGGAAATACTCCATCGAAATGACCAGTGCCGCTTTGATCAAAGTTATCCTGGCTTTCTGTTAGTCTGTTAGTTTTCATTACGTCAAGTCTGTAAAGAGGTCCGATTTCCTTTAAACACTCTAGTTTGGCTTTGCAATCCCAGCGTGACATTTACCCTCATACGACTTTGAAACCTCCACGAAAGGGCAAAAGCGAAACCCTTGTAATTTACTTTTCAACTTTCCTTATTTCTCCATCTAAAAGGATTATACCATTCAAACTCTAAGTAATTGTTGCGTAAGCAAACATTAATTCAGTGCTCGTCAGTATTTTTCTGTTTTATGTTTTACCAATAACAAACCGTAACTGCTCTATAAGATACTTTTGTACGTACTTATCTTTGGAATTACGGTACAGTTAATGGCGGGCGAGACGTTATTGCCGGAGCAAGAGTGGCGTTTTAAGACCATTACCGCTCACTTAAAACGTACCAGCTAATTGCTAAGCTTGGCGTGGAGAAGCCCAAGGTAATTGAAGTTCTTTTCAAGATTCTAATTTTAATTATTGTTATATCCTATGATCCATCGAATGTGTTGAACACTTTGATAAATCTCATCCGCTATAATGTAACCGATAAATACCGAGTAGTAATATGACTTTTTTTAGTAATACTTTGCACTAGGTTTTTGTCATTCTTGAAGGCTGGGAAAGGTGCGATTCCTGTAGGCGTATGCCAAAAATAAATCCTAACCTAAGATTAAGCAAAACTATAACTTGATAAATGGAATGAGGCTGGAATCATAATGAGTAGAGGAGGTTTTTAGTGGGTGTTGGTCACGTTTTATACAATACAAACTGAAATCCCATACTACAGGCTAGCGACGTGTTTGTGTTATTAAAGATTCAATAACATATCAGCCTGATCCGTTAATTTACTTCTCCCACGACAGAAACGACCAATTTATGAGAGTGTAACTCCATAAACCTAAAGTTGCAATGCTCTCTTAATTAATAGTCTTCGTTTTAACTGGAGTGTTCTAATTAAATAAACAACGATTTAGTCGTTAAACTTTGTAAATAATTTAAAGAAAATCTAATTTAAAAAGTTGCAACCACTTACGTATTACAATAATGTACCCATATCAGATCATTCAGATGGTCAGCACCGTAAAGAGGACATAATGGCCGCTAATTTACATTCCATGTTGGGGGGGTAGAGAAACCTTCTTGCACTCTCATTTTTACCTGTTCAACGATAAATATGGAATGAATTTATTTTAATGAAAAAGTGCTTTTATTAACAAAGCTTTTTTTAATCCCTTAGCACCAATTAATAAAAATTGTCACATGGACTGTCTATTTTTTCTTTTTTATATTTTAATCAATTATAACACTTTGAGACTACCAATTTTAAATAGTTTACCTTCGAACACTATTTGGGAATTTGTAAACTGATGATTTTATTATTTTGTATTTATTGCTTTTCTATTGATTTTAAATATTTCTCAGGCAGCCACGTTGTCATATAACCTGCAACTTTCAATATAAATGATCCATTATAAATGTAATATTTCATCTACATCTAAAATAAAGTTCAAAAGCAAACAAACTGAATAGATATTTATAGTTGATCTGGTTAGTGTATATCATTTCTAATCATTATCAATGAATAAAATATTTGAATATAGTAAATAAATTATGAATAACATTGAAAAATGGTTTTGAATCCTTCAGACTAACATCTATAAATGGCTTGGATTGATTCGAACACTATTTTTTTGCACGATGAGACTCTTGCATTTGTCGTAACCACTCAACTAAAATCGATTAAAAAAATGCTTGAAATTATGGATATCTTTGGGTTGATATTACATAACTCGTTAGCTATGTTTAGGTCATTCTGCTTGTGAAGAAATCTCTATAATATGTATTACTTAACAACTGTAAAATGTTAATATGTTTTCTAAATATAAAATAAAACACATTTGTAATTACGTACAATTTAAGTTTAAATTTGAATACCGTTTTGGTAAAATTACAAAGAGTTATACACATCTCTCAGGCACTCTTCGAGAACCCACTCTACCAACCCCTACTGCACCCTATCAATTTTCATTCCGTGATTGAACTTTACACTCAAGCGCGTTTTTCAAAGTCCGTAACGACAAATGAGGCCTTACATCTTCCTCCCAGACCGTCTTTATCAGCGGTTCACACTCCCCTTGTAAATAGCATTGCTAAGGCAAAGAACCCGGCTAGAAACGGGCACAGATGTTACAGACTTTATTTTTAACTTTTCTTTTTATATGAACATAGATCAAAAAGTAAATTTAGGGAAGTAGTGGCAAAACCAGAAAGAGACATCATTTTCGGCACTTTTTTCCCATGTTATTCTTATGGGGTTAAGTTTTTGCGCCAACACCCGAACCCGGCCTATACAAATTTCCTTTTTGGCCTATACTAGGATCCGACCCTTGCCTATATTAAATACATTTTCCCCATCCCCATCCGTCCCCTATATCTTTTAAAATTAATTCTCAAAAACTAACTTTGGTGTTTTAAATTGATGTTATTGTTCTAGGTTAGTGTATATGTACACCTGTATTATGCATCCTAAAATGTTTATTGCCCCCTTTAACTTCCAGGTGATCCCACTTTCCATATGTGGATTTGCTCTAAATTCATTTTAATACATCCTTTGCGGAAACCCACGAATTCTGACTACTTGGAAACCCGAGCCATTTGACATATAATAAATCACCCTTCCTCCTAATTACCTTCTCCACCAAATACATGTCTTTATATTTAGTCTTTAACAATTCATCTGTATAAAATCCTCCTTTGATTATATTGCCATTCTCATCTTTCAAAATATAAGTCACAGGCTTTGTTTTCTTAACTTCTGCTATTGTAAAAAGCTCCCCTATCCAGTTAGGGGTATATCCTTTACTAACAATATGTTTATATTTCGATATCCTTACACTATCCCCCACCTTCCATCTTGGCTTTTTAACTTGTAATTTAGATGCTAAACCTTTCATGTACATCTTTAGAGTTCTTAGCACTTACTTGGTTAGGCTTCATCCCTATGATCTATGTACTTTATTATTATATATCCTTATCAACTTTGGAAGTAAATCCAACTATCTGTAACTCCCTTGTGCACTAAACGCTCTATACAACCAATTCTTTAAAGTTCTCTGGAACCTTTCCATAATAGCCGCCTTAGTTGTAGAGTAAGTGTGATAGGAATTAATATTTAGCTTTTTTATTAGTTTGGTAAAATGTTCATTATATATTATTTTCCGTTATCAGATTGAATATTTTTAACTCCCTTAGGGAGAATAGTTTTTATAGCTTCTGTAACTACTAAGCCAGTTTTATTCTTTAGTGGAGCAGCATAAGCTTTTTTATAAAATGTGTCTATTAAAGTTAAAATATATTTATTCCCAGAATTCTCTCTAGCATAATTCTGCATATCTATTAAATAATCCAGTAAATGTGTATTTAAATGTACTCCTAGCGGGAAAGTTGTGGGGTAGTTTTGATTTTTTCCATTTGGTATGTTTTTTGGGGTGCTGAATCAAAATCTGAGGTTTGCTAACAAAAATTCTTGACGCAACATTGACAAAAATGAGAAAAAAGTGAAAAAAAATGGTATTTTTTGTAGTTTTTGGCTTATAAATCAGAAATTATCAACTTTTCGTAAATAACCTATATTATTAAAATTAAAGTACATAAAATTTGCTACAAAATGCATCCCTTAAGTGTTAATCTCTGATGAACCGTTTAGGCTCCAGAGCTATTTGAAAATTGGAGAATTTTGTATTAATTAGTAAATTTCTAAAATTCTTGTGCCAATGTCAAATGTTAATTGTTATGCCAAGTTAAAGTTCTCATAAAAAATCCACAATGTTGAAATTGTTTAATTAAGTACTGAATCGTTCATTTTTTATTTACAAAAAGGTTACATGAACCATTGCCATTAACATGAACAATTACATGAACAACATTTGACAAAGCAGGATCATTTGGACGGCTAGCAAGAATGTCTCGCGCTTTAAGGTATAGGGGTTGGTCGAAAGTAATCAAACAGGTAACTTGGTTTGATGATTTAGTTCTTTCTACTCCGGTCAATAATGCTGTGAGTATTGTGTCGTAATTACTTGGAGGAGCATAAATGGCTGGAATATTACGAACGTACGTTCGTATGGTAGGTCTCTGGTAACATCTTCCATAAATCCATTCCATCCTTTGAGGCCAGGAATATCTTTACTTTTTCCATAGAGCCACAGAAGATCAGACACGGATGGAAGTATAGTTTCATTTAGTTTATAAACATCCTTGAGTTCTAGTATCTTGATATCTGCTAAACCTTCAGGCTTTCAAAATGGATCACTGGAAGAGCTCCGAAACTTCCCGGAATCTCAGGAGGAGGTAGGCCTATAATTTTCAATCGTGGGATGGATTGGTTAGTGACCACTGCTTTTTTTGGTGCAATACAGGAAATTCCACCCATGACATGGAAGGTGTTGATCTGTCAATAGTATGTAAATTGAAATCAGCATTATCGTACACCTGTTGTGAAAAGCATGGCTGGTTAACTTTCAGTGGATCACTGTTGATTGCTGATGCTTCCATACGAGTAGCTTCAGAATAAGACGAACAAAACCCCAATGAAGAAACCACGTCAACCAATTTTCTTGAGCCGTATTTCTTATACAAGAACACTGCCAGCCCTACGAGAAGTGGTGAGACAAATGATCTGGGCCTCACTGTTGCTAAAATACTATGTGATAGCGCTGTACTCTTCCTCCTCCACATATCATGGTCCCCACGTTTATTGTGTAGAACAACTGTCTCCATGAATGTACCGAGAGTTTCAGGGATAAGCCCCTCATTTCCTTCCAAAAAACTGTCAGGTGGGGGGTACTGCTCTGTCTCACAAACCTGGCTACGGATATCCTCAACAATTATTGCAGCAGCCGTCTTAACAACACGGAGTCTTTCCTCTTGTTCATTTTTCGATGCCTGTTGGTACCAAACATCATTCAAAATTTTATATCCTGTGTTTTGCAAAACATACTGTGGTCTTCTTATTCGGAGCATTAGAAATTATAATACCGCTTCCATATTTTTGGTTCAGATGAGCTTTTACCGTCTTATTATCAGGCAGATAACCACTCTTGATCTGGCCTACTAACTCCTCGAGAGAAAACTGGCCCTCGCCATAACTGTTTTCAAGATAGTTGTAAATATCTTCCATTGCTTCCTCCACGTCATTGGAAAATGGCCCACTTTTTCTCTTCTCTTGAGTTTTTGGACGATTGTACAGTTCTCTCAAACACAAACTATGATACTGACCACTAGAGGCCACCAAATCTGAAATAGGTAAAAGACGTTTTATTATAGATTGTCCGTATTCATCACAACGTTCTTCTGCTCTCTTTGTTATAGTTTCCTTTGCTTTTAAAACTCGAACTTTATATACTACATTGAGGTTGCCTCTCTTTTTCCTTTGTTCTTCCAAAAACTCAGGTGTAATTACGAGGCCGCACAGAAAGCAATGAGTCTTAAAACTAAAATGTGCCTCAGAAGAACGCCTTTGAACATGTTCAGTACCTTGATTCATCTTCTTTAAGTGAGATGCAATCATTCTTTCATTATTATAGTTTTTACGGCATTGCTCATGGACCTTTACTGCAGATATTTTACAAAGTTTGACATGTTTACCGTCCTTCCTCTTTTTACTTGACTCAATGAATGTTTTCAACCCTTTTTCGCGCACTGTTGTCACATTCTCTACATCATTATACAACTCTTTATCACAAATAAAACACACGTAAAAAGCAATTTTTCACACCACTAGGAAATATAACCTACTTAGCTGGTTTATTTATTTATTTTAATAGCAATAATAACAACAGCTGATATTAAATTTGCAGCTGTTGAAAATGTATTGCACAGTTGCAGATGGAAAAGTGGTTTTGTATTTTATATAAAATGCTCCATTTTCAAATAGCTCTGGAGCCTAAACGGTTCATCGAAGATTAACACTTAAGGGGTAAATTTTGTAGAAAATTTTGTGTACTTTAATTTTAATAATAAAGGTTATTTACAAAAAGTTGATAATTTCTGAGTTATAAGCCAAAAACTACAAAAAATACCATTTTTTTCACTTTTTTCTCATTTTTGTCAATGTTGCGTCAAGAATTTTTGTTAGCAAACCTCAGATTCTGATTCAGCACCCCAAAAAACATACCAAATAAAAAAATTCAAAACTACCCCACAACTTTCCTGGTATAAACACTAATTAACTGAATTAAAACCTATTTGAACAGTTTCGTTTATACTCAATACCTTAAAAGCTCTTCCAATAAAATTCTTTCTCGCGGGCTTATGCAATTCGTAAGCAACTTTTGCATTTTTTTATTCTTTATTTTTAATTTTAAAGTATCTGCCAGTCTCCGTCGTTTCAAAAACACCTCTACTGCTACCAACTAACATACCATCAGTCATTCTTTGATATACATAGATTTTTGGCAAATATGCCTCTCCATCTAAAGTCTTAAATCCGCTTAAAGATGTAGGGTGTGCAACTAACAATTTAGGATTGTACATCATCAAATCGATTTCATTATTGTCTTTCATAAATTTCTTAGTTTTATTGTTAAACCTTAATGCATGTGATTTTAAACAAATATACGGGATGTAATAAAAAACGTCTTACAACACTTAAGATATATTTAAACTCATACTGATTCACATACAGACGGTAAAAATATATAAAATATGGTACTAGGCTATCAATTTCGACCAGTCACACCAGTCATCATCAGGCCAATGAGAGAACTCATTCGGTTATATTAAAACGGATCAATACGTTTTTAGCATGTTCATATTGTGCAGGAGATATACATTCTTTAGTTAGACTACTGTAAAATGCCTCTATGGGTAGGAGAGGCTCTAAAAACTTCTCTGGTCCTCTCATGTATTCGTACGGAAATTCGCCTTTACGTTGTAGTAGTGGATTGTCTATAAATCTAAATGTATTTAAATTGGAAGCTAATTTTCTTAAGGGAAGGGACAGAAAGTTGTAGGAATCCAAAAATACTAAATCGTCAACAGAGAATGAAATATACTTTACCATATCTTTGGCTATGCAATTCAATTTGCGATTAAATTTTCCTAAGTGTTGCATTATCAAATGAATAGTTTTTAAGATTGTGAAGAATGCTGGAATTTCCTTAGTTAATTTATAGTTTAAATTACACCCATTATGGGTGGGGCCTCTAAACTTGCCTATTAAGTGACAATGGTCACGGACTTTATGACACAACAACGGCTGGCGGCATATGTGGCAGCGTGTAGAGTTATGGAATAATGTCTCTTGCTCTGGAGTCATTACAAGGGGAACATATACTCCCATCTGAATTTTAATAAAGTCATAATTTTTAAATAAATTTAAAAAAACACGTCCATTACATTTTCACCGCTGTATAACTCTTCGTAAATAATTTTAGAATCTCTCACTACAACATAAGCAAATCCAAAAGGAGTGTGGTTGCCGGAGTTTATAAAGCATTCAAAATCTGCATAAATCACAAAGGGACCTTTTAGTTGATATTTGTAATTTGTAAATTGTAATGTATCGTTTTTAGACATTTGTACTCTTTGGGCATCGAAGTTTTTACAATATGTTATGTGACGCTCCAATATATCTTTAGTGTAAAAATGTTGTACAGAAAACTTGCAATAATATTTCTTATTGTTGTCTTTTGTAGACCGTAGCATTAACTTATCAAAATCATGAATTAAATAGTAATGTGATTTGCGACCTTCTTGTAAAAGCAACAGGTTTATATGAGTATTACTATGTAGTTTAGTTATTCTCAATGGATATATTAATTGTCCTTCAATCCCGTATACATTAACACTTATACGATTTTGTCTTTCAAATTTGTCTATGTCGGAAATTTTTATGGGATATTTTATATTTGTCATATTTAACTGACCTTCATAGGGTTCATAATTGGAGACTCCTGCTACATTTTCTTTACTATTCCTTGGATGGAGGGTTGCTAATGTACACAACAAAAAGCCTTTATTATCGCTAATTTTAATATTTAAAACAGCGTGTTTTGATTTTTATATTTTCTGGTATGGGTATGTATGACTTGGGAGTTAGGGGCTTATACTTGTAAACATGCAGCTGCCAGTATTTAGTATGGTCATATATCCATCCACTGCCTTGGGCTTGATACTTATGCATGGAGGTATTGATCTTTAAAAGTGCTTCTTTAATTTGCGATTTTAAATCTTTGTTCTCAATCGTTAACATCGTCAAACTTCGAAAATCAGCAATACATTCTTTGTCAATTATTAAATCACCATTATTTTCCACCAAGTGTTAGATGAACTTTACCCTCCGAATAAGAATCCATTTGAACGGTAGGGGACAAGATTGAAGGGTGTTTAATACTTCAACAGATTCACCGTTAAAAATAATCTTGTAAGGTCGCTTGTCACATCGTAGGTGGTGGCGTTTCTTGTCACGGGTGATGACTCTCTTACACACCTTGAAGCTGTTGTGGTTCTCTAGCATATGCATTTTAAAATTGCTACTGTCAAATATTTGATGGCATATTTTACAAATTTTAGGAATTAATTTTGGATGTTTCGATAGTGTCTGATTAAACTACTTCTGTTGGAGCAAGACGTGGAGCACTGTGCACAGGTCAACATTGTGTGTTAAATGAGTGTAGAGATGTCGTGCTCTGCTATTTATAAACAAAAATTACTAATTTTTAAATTAACTTTTGAAATTTACAAAATCTTTTAATTTGTTAAAATAATGCTTTAACTACTTTTTATTTTGGACTTTTGGAACTGTTGTAACATGTTCTTGGACTTGGTGCTTTTTAGTTTCTTCAAAAACACCGTGGGGAGTGGAGGCACCGGGGAAGCAGAGTGGTACAGGATGCAAAAATGCAATTTTCGAGAATCGCTTATATCTCGAAAACGGTAAGAGATATCGAAAAAATTACGAAATTTTTCAAAATACCTGAGAAATAGGTGTCGGGGGTTCTCCACCCATTCCAGGTTTCAAAGATTTTTTGACCCCTTTTGGTCCAAAATTTTGTTGACCTTTGACCTTTAATTCTATCACCGTTATTTATAGAGCTATTGGGCTGAAATTTGTTATGTAGGTACATATAGATGTGAAACTTTGTTTGGTAAAGAACATTTTCAATTTAGGGGACACGCCTGCGCGCTACAAGTGATAATTTGAAATTAAAAAATTAGCTCCCGGGTGGTTGTTTATGATCTAAATTTAATGGAACTTGGATTGTACATGTAGAACATAAACCCCACTTGCTAGCGTAGACGGATTTTTAAACATAATTTTTGTTTCTTTCATATTATCAACTTTGGTTTTCCAAAAAACCCTCATAACTTTCTTGTTTATTGAGATATAAGGTTCAAATTTGGTTTGGAGGTACTTTATACAAATATCTAAAAAGTGGTTTCCCAGATTTTTGATAAGAGGCTTAGTTTTTATAAAAATGTCGAATTTGTGTTTTGTCTAAAACCTTCATATTTTGAATTTTGATCATATTTAAATTTTAAAAATGGTAATTTTTGTAGATTATTGCTGGGGCTGTTAGATGTGAAGTGAGGATCCTGGCCTGCAGCGACTCTTTATATAGCCGACAATTTAGATTTGTGATTTCAGAAAGCAAAATTAATTTGTAAAATTACGCTGGGATTCCTCGTAGAGAGTACTGACCCCCTTATATACATTTTAGGATGCATAATACAGGTGTACATATACACTAGCCTAGAACAATAACATCAGTTTAAAACACCAAAGTTAGTTTTTGACAATCAATTTTAAAATATATAGGGGACGGATGGGGATGGGGAAAATGTATTTAATGTAGGCAAGGGTCGGGTAGTAGTATAGGCCAAAAAGGAAATTTGTATAGGCCGGGTTCAGGTGTTGGCGAAAAACTGAACCCCATAAGAATAACATGGGAAAAAGTGCCGAAAGTGATGTCTCTTTCTGGTTTTGCCACTACTTAGGGATATGAGGTTTAAAATAATAAAGCTTTTTTCCCAAGCTAAGCCGATCAGTGACTCGGTGTAAACTCCATAACAACTTAGGCGAGCCAACACATTAGATCAAGCGGTTTAGCAAACTCATTGTCTGTTGTCTTTTATTTGTTTATTGTATAGGCTTTCTTCAAGCAGATTGATAATGGCGGTTGAAGGAAGCCATGTTTATGGAAACAAGTTGAGTAGTTATAATCGTGATCAGCCAAAAAGTCTAGATGCTGATCGTAGCTGGAAAAAGAAGTTACACAATGTTTGGCTGCAGAAGGATTTCTTCCATCTTGGCGAAAGGAATTCTCATAAATTTTAAATACGAGTATACAATTATTTAATAACTTAACTTGTGAATATCAGTTTTTACATTGTTTGCGTGCGATTAAGTATGGTTGTTTACACTAATGTCTAGTTTAAAGCAAGTAAATCTTCTACAACTGCATAAAACCTTTATCATAAGGCCGATACAGTCACAGAACATTTAACATCGAATATACTCATGGTTGATATTTGTATGCTCAACAAACATTGAGCAGCTGTGATTAAAGGACGCTAATTAGTGCATATCTGTATAGTTATTGGAGCATCGTGTTCCGGACCAATGAGAAAACCGATGCTCATATTAGGCGAATATGATATCAAACGTCTCAACCAGTTATTCATTTTGGCCATTTGATTTTTTCCTGACTTGTTCTTGTACTTGGTTTAATATTCAATGTTGGTGAGTTTATGTTATTTAAGAAATTATTGCGGGCATTTGCCATCACTGAATGAGAAAAACAAGATTCCCGACGTTTCGGGATCTGGAATCTCATCCAGTCTTCAGGTAAGAATAATACTTAGACCACAACAAAGTTAGTTATGTTACCTAGTTTCAGTGGCCATTACTTATTATTTCATTAAGACATTAAAGTAATGCAGTGCTCAACTAGTTGATTTGGATGTTTAATTTGTTATACATTTAAGATTCGAATTGGTTTATGGAACCATAAGTTACATCTACCAATTATTAATAAGTTTTAGTCAGGAAGGTACAACAATTATAATAACTATATTAATAATTATTTACATTATTTATTTATTTTATTTACAGATTTACTATAGTATACTACAGTACAGCTAGTGCAGTATATCGCAATATTAATTGTAGTAAGTTAACAGAGTACATTTAATTGTTACATCTATAAATTAATTAGGGGGTTGTATTTGTTATTGTGACCGAACAGAACAACTCTAACAACAGTACCCTAAATTTAAGCGATATTTGATACAAAAATAATTGATTGTAAGGCACAGAAAATATGGACTTAATGATTATTTCTTATTAAGTACCAGGGTCTCAACAAAAGCTTTCCCTGATTTTGTGGCTGCGTTATGAAGAACCAATTCACAAATAATATATCTCATGTTGAAGGAAAAATAGTTCACTTCTAAGTCCTAAGTTAACAACGCATCTATTAACGAAACTTGTGAGTTTGTAAGAAAAAACACAGTGTGCCCTGTGGTTTAATCAAACTCATTTGCCAGTTAAACTTAGATAAATTTATTTTCGAACATAAGAAAGACTTCCACCAGATCTAAAGATTCAAGTTTATTCAGGTATTTTTAGGCATTTAAAGAAAATTATCTGGAAGTGTGCACGACAAGAAAAGAACTTAACACCTAGGATGAGGTCCAGCATAGCTTGAAATTTATAAAATACATCAGAGGTGCTCACATTGAAGTGTATATTAATTTTAAATATAGCCTAAAGTAACTTAAATAGGTGTATTGTATAACATTGTATAAAAGTGTAATATAATATTATTGGTTTGCATTTCCCTCAGGTTCTTTATCAGGAAAGACTTTATCAGGTTAAAGGTAGAAAAGACTTTGTGGACATTAGAGGCAGGTAATATTGCAATTTTATTTTCTCTACTTTTTGTTTTCAGTTTGATTTATTTTCAAGAGCTTCTTGTTTGTATTATGCAAAGTCCTAGAGACCAGACTGAGCGATGGGCCCACAAATTTATGCATTTATGTTTGTATGATACTTTTCTGTAAACCTGCAGCATGCAAGACTTAAACTAACTACACAACATTTATTTGCTAATGATAAAAAAGGTTCGACCGTCCACAAAACATAAATAGAAGAATGTTTGATGCTTATTTTTAGTTATACTTTGTCCATTACTTTATACAGCATAGATTTGTTAGATCGATTTTAATAGTAGAAAATGAAATACTTGTTGTCTTTCTTAACAACTGTTAAATAATAATAAATTGTAATAGAATATAATGACCCTTTTACTTAATAACTCTTTGTAAAATACAGGGTGATTAATATAAGTGTGCCAGCTGTTTTTCTTCAAAAGTAAAAGAGCTATTAAAAAAAGTTAAATTGCAACTTCCCTGGATTTTGGTTCCGTATAATTTTGTGATTTTGAAATTTGGATTTTATCCGCCATGTTTTCGATATGGCGGCCAACTTTAGTTTTTCTTATAAAATGCCCATAGTTTTATTATTGAATCAGATATCAAATAACATTTTAAAAAGTTTTTTATTCTTTGTATGTTTTCACTAAACCTTTCTTATAAAAATTATAATAATATACAAGACATTACTTCACTTTTTGAACCCTCTTTTGAGAGCATATGCAAGTTATCCAAAGCAGAACAACACTTATCTTCAAATCCGATAAAATATATTTTAAGGTGTTTTTTATTGTTTTTAGCATTGAGTATATCACCTTATGTGTAGCTCTGGAGGCTAAACAGTTGGGTATGGGAAAGAAACACAAAGAATAAAAACGTTTTAAAATAAAATGTTCTACCCTATTATTTAATAAAATTAGGGGAAATATAGTTTCTAAAATGTCCCCGCCATTTTTCAAATATGGCAACCAATTTAATTTCTTTATTAGGACATTTCCATAATTTTAATATCTAATATATATTTTAATTTTTAATGGATTAGAAAATGTAATTTTGAGACCTTTTTATTCCTGGCGTTTCTTTTCTAAACCTAACGGTTTAGACTCCAGAGCTACATATAAGGTGAGATACTCAATGCTAAAAACAATAAAAATCACCTTAACGGTTAGGTTCAGAGAAAAAATACAATGAAAAAAAATATTTTAAAATTTTATTTTATGCTTGATTTTATAATAAAACTTCGGGCATTTCATAAGAACAACTAAAGTTGGCCGCCATATCGGAAAAATGGCGGATGAAATCCAAATTTCAAATTTTCAAAATTATACAGAGCCAAAAATCCAGGGAAGTTGCCATTTTAATAGCTATTTTACTTTTAAAGAAAAACAGCTGGCACACTTATATCAATCATCCTGTATATGTGAGAAACGCCTGGTTGGAATCTCATACGTAGATTTTTAAAAAATTGACATTTGTTGTAAAAAGTTTTATCTTTTCAAAAACTGTAATCATATATTTTCCCAATTTCAGACTTTTAGTTTTAAACTAGCGTACACTAAACTATACATTATATACGAATTTTAATCACACACGGTTTGTACATTTGAAAAGAATTTACATTAGCCGTTATGGAATTTTAAATTTTGTTGGTAAGACTTTCCTAAAGCAATTGTTAAATTAAAATTATATTTCAACTCCGGCTAAAAATTATTTCTCTATTTCCCAGCCTGCGTTAACCATGACGTGTGGCTTGCCTTCCTGCGAGTGTGGGTGTTACTTGAGCTCAGCCCCGGGCACCCCCGCCACCGTCAAGGTACATTGAGTACTTAATGAATTAAAAACCACCCTTTGTTTGCTTTATAAATATGCAATGATCAAAATTATGTCAGTGTCGTTTATCTTTTCGGTATTTACACGTTAGAATATATTTTATCGGATTTGAAGATAAGTGTTGTTCTACTTTGGATAACTTGCATATGCTCTCAAAAGAGGGGTCAAAAAGTGAAGTAATGTCTTGTATATTATTATAATTTTTATAAGAAAGGCATTTTCATTCATATAGATGATAAAAAAAACTATTATCACGCATAAAAATACACAAATATATGCCTTAAATAAATACAGTATGCAAGTAAAATGGTTTTACTACATATGTTAGTCATGTAATTTGGGTAATAATTTTATGTTTTAATGTAAATTTAATACCCCATAACAGGCCTAATATTTATGTTAACTCATTATGTCTGGTATTACGTAATAATGAGTGCTTATGGATGATTACTTTTAAAAGCTTTATATAATTTTTAATTTCCTATAAATAAGAAGTGTTTAGATAAAAGTTGTAATTTTTAATTTCTTGTATTTTGTTTTGAGACGCTAATTTACCAAATTGTTTGGTCAATAGTGTTTTAAAAAAGGAGACAGGAAAAGCGGTATGTATTTTATACTTTTATAAGGTTTAATCATGTTATAAATAATCGTAAGAAGATGTATAATATAATCCCATACTGTAAAGCCAAAAGAATACGTAAAACGCCTTTTTTTGTTGAAATAACTCGAGTTATAATTTAGTTATAATTTGCAATACGATATATTTGATGTAACTGAATATTGGGCTTTAAAAATAAAAAATAGCAGTTTTTTATCTTAGTTATCGTTTATTAAAACCATTTGCACAGATATTTCACAAAATACAAAATGTATATTGTTACTCAGAGAGTATTACTTACTGGAGTTCTGTTTTGCATCTGTTTCCTGTGTTAAGTAATGTTCATTGGTTGTGCTTCACTCTTAAAGAAAAATGCACACAAAAATACATCAGAGAGAGTTTGAAGGTTAGAAGGGATGAACATATACTTGATAAATCGGAAACCACCACATAGACATAATACACTCTTGTCCAAGTCAAGTTTTCTAGTTAAACTTGAGAGATAACAAAGGCAAACTTCGAACATCAAAAGTCTCCCTCTTCGACTGCCGTATTTACTTATTCATGAAAATCATCAGGTACAGGTTACCGGAATATTTCCTTTGTAAAAATTCGTTTCAAAGACAAAATGGGAATTCTTTTCCAGGAATTACGGAACGTTTAAAATCCCTCAACACATACAAATATATTTAAAATTATACTTTCCTCATATACACTATACAGTTGCCTTGTGCGTCTTATACTTATATTTACTGTCAGTTATATAAGTGTATATATATATATATATATATATATATATATATATATATATATATATTTAGCGTTGCAAAACTAAAGTTTTCTACGTAATAAATTACTTACAGTATACAATTACTTAGTTATAACAAAGCATACTAAAAAATAATATTTTTTATTGTACACCTTATAGTTAATTTTATACCCGGTGGCCAATATTTGGGTTGAATAAAACGCTTGCACGGTATAATTAAACTATGTTGAGTAAAATTAAATTTAAGGTTATTAATAATTGATTTAGTAAATCAACCCGGTAAATCTGTACCAAATGATGCATAGAAAATGAGTTGAACATAAATCTAAAGGCGAACTCGGTCTTAGGAAAACTAGAAGTTAGACTTTAAACACTGTTTTCAACCGACCGTCCTCCGCACAAACAAATGTGTTGTTATTTAGAGTAAGAGACACGAATTGGTCTTATAACAAAATCACACTAATCGATATAGATTTAACTATACTGTATTCCTGTTAAAGAAATCGTATATCCCGCTAAAATTTGTTATTGCATTTAAAATTAAAAATAATCAATATACATTTTTTAAATTACGAAACCTATCTTTCTTCATGGTAAAATGCCCTAGGCGTTCACCTCATGTCAATTGATTATGCGCTAAGCGGTGGTAGAAAACAGACATTACGTTTTGTGGGGAGTCTTGCAGTATACTTGAACTTCTCGGATTAATTAAGTTCACAACATGTTTTTATGAAAAACTGCTACAAAGTTCATTAATTTACCTAAGTGTGGCTTATAACATTGCTCCACACTTAATAAGCCCTTTAATGTTATTAATTTGTTGACATATGTTTACGTTTAATGTTTTCGTCTGACACGTTTTGGGCAATAGCTCAATGGAAGTGACGACTCACGACCCGTGAAGAAAGCATTTTTATGGATACTGTCCTAATGTCATGAATTGTATTGTCATAACTCTCTAAGAGATAATACCTTGGCCAGTGTTAAGAAGTCAATCATTAGTTAATTTCCTATAGAAAAGTGAACTATCACCATGACTCGCACGGTGAAACTTAAGCCCGGAACCACCATAGAAATTCCTAACGTGACCCCTGAACACGTTTTGGGGGGTCGTTAGAAATTATATATTTATGTGTGTTAGATGTAAAAATTAACATGAGATACCCTGGAGAAATCATTTTAATTAATTAACACTTGAATATTAACATGTTTTGAATTATAAAAACCATGATCACAGTGATAGATTAGCTTAATATATTTTCACTATTATCCACAAAATGTAAATAAATACTAAATGTATGATAACAGACAGCTGATTGCGTTCTCTACTGGGGTAACTGTTATCTATTTGTCTTTATACTTATAACTGTGTTAAAAACTGGATTAGTTGATTGCACCTGCATGGTGTTTAAAATATTGTTACTGTCATATTTATGGCTCTGATAGGCATTGAATTCTTCTTTAACATTCATTTTTTGTCCTTATTCATTATTTATAGAAAAGACATATTTTCATCACAGTTCTTGTATTTAAGATCTGTTTTTAGGATGTGGTCAGCGAAGGCAGATTTTTGTGAGGTTTTATTGTTTGACTTAACTGCTTGAATGTGTTTGCTGAACCTACGTTTAAAACTTATTCCAGTTTAGCCAATGTAATATTGGGCAATCGCAACAATTAATCTTATAGATATCGCACTTTTCAAATTTGTTGGTTTGATTTTGATTAGTATTTGAGAATTTATTAATTAAATGAAACGAATTATTTTTGGTTCTAAATGCTAGCTTGTGATTTGACTTTTCAAAGGATTTACGGGTGGCTTTGTTTGTAGTTGCGCTATAAGGTAGGCATAAATAATAATTTTCAGGGTTTCCAACCGTAATATTCTGTTTTTGTTTTGTAGTTTATTTGATTTTTTTAACATCCTGTCAATTAATTTGGTTTTGTATCCGTTCAATTTGGCTTCCTTTTTTTTATTTTATTGCTTCCTTTTCTTCGTTATAATCTTGTTCATTCATAGGTATTTTAATTATCCTGTTAGTGAGTGTATGAAAAGTTGCCATCCTGTGCTGCCATGGGTGGCTTGAATTTGCTGGAATTATTAGGTTTGTTTGGGTAGGTTTCTTGAAGATCTTAAAAACATGTTTTTTATTCTCTTTTCTGACTGTTACATATAGAAATTTTATTTCTGAGTTCTGAACCTCCATCGTGAATTTTATAGATCTGGAAATACTTTAGTATTTCATCAGGATTATTTTAATCATTATTGAATAAACAAATTATGTCGTCAACGTATCTATGCCAGTATATATTTTTTTTTAGTGGGTTTGAGTTGTTTATTATTTTAGTTGACTCCAAATGTTGCATATACAAGTTAGCTAATATGCTCGATAAGGGTGAGCTTAACAATAACAATAATAATAATAATGACAGTAAAAATATTTTAAACCCCATGCAATCAATTTATCCAGTTTTTAACAAAATTGTAAGTATAAAGACAAATAGATAACAGTTACACCAGTAGAGAACGCAATCAGCTGTCTGTTGTCATATTTTATTTATTTACATTTTGTAAACAATAGTGAAAATAAGGTAATGCATTAAGCTTACCTAGCACTTGGCTTTTATAAGTTGTAACGTGTAAGTGTTAATTAATTAAAATGATTTCTCCAGGGTACTCATGTTACTTTTTTACATCTATCATATAGTAGCCCTTCTATGTGAATTTAATTTAATATATGAGTGTGATTATACTGTAGCAGTCGCATTTATTGTCCGATTTACTTAAAATTTGGTAGGACAGTTTCTTTCTATAATTAGTTGGACAAGCTCGTTGTACAAAGTAATCGTAAAACTCTAAGTTCCTTTTTTGGGATTTTAATTTTTCAGATTGAGTTTTTGGGCCCAAAAAGAGTCAGGGAAGCACCGGATGTTAAATTAGTGAATTTAAGAATATAGAGATTAGTGAGGTGAAAGTTGTAGGCCTCTCATAATTTTAGCATAAATATTTAAGCGAGTTATTAAAGGAAATGCGTATTGACTAAACACAGTACGCTGTCTTATGGGGATTTTACATTAAAAAGGCTGTTATTCGTATGTTGGTGTAGTTTTATCATCCTCATTATCTCTACACCTACATTTGATTCTGACTGGACCTTCTCCTAACCTTATAATGCAAAATATTGTTTTCGAGCATTTCTTCAGAGAGAGCATCAGAACAACCAAAAATTTAAATGTTTTCAGATTTCCATGAAAATTGGAATAAGTCTATGTTTTACATAGTTTTAACACAGTTTTACATATAGATTGGTTTTTATGTGGAAATTCACTTTCCTCACGTCATCGCTCTGCGTACGAACTCGTTTTGAACTTCGATTAATTTAACCAAATCCTTTTTTGAACCTTTTAAGGTCATTATTGTGTAATGAATTCTGCCAACAAAGACCTTTAATTGTATATCAAACTTAACCCATGGTGACATTTAAGAATTTATTCTGAGATGTTGGCCATCACCTTGAGAAATTGAAAAACTCAAGTTCTTTAGTCAAAAATAGTTTTGTGCATCGACGCGACACAACGTTATAATGCTAAATACCCCCGTAGCAGCAAACCTGCGTACTCAGCGAATTTCCAATGCATATATATGTATCTTACTACCACGTAAAGCCACATATCAAGTTTCATCAATATACATTCATAAATAAACTATTTATGACATTTTAATTATTCTCCATAAGAATAACATGGCGGCTGAGTATGCAGGTTTGCTTAAGCAAGGAACACAAAAAATGGGGTTTTATACAAATATAAATATAGCTCATGTAGGTAAAGCCACATACCAAATTTCATTATAATTTATTTTCATAATGAAGGGAGATAACACGTTACTTATTCTCCATAAGAATAACATGGGGCTAAGTACGCAGGTTTGCTGCTACGGGAGCCTTTGGTAAAAAATTGTTTTTTTGAGCAAATATCAATGGTCCACAACCAGATGAAGCCGTATACCAAGTTTCGTCAGTATACGTTCATAAATAAGCGAGATATAACATTTTTATTTTCCTCCATAAGAATAACATTAGACGACGTACTGTGTTTAGCACTTTCAATATCTCGGTAACCAATTGACGTAGAGAAATGATCAAAATACCAAATTGTGCGTTTTTTAAGCTGAATCCAATGGGAAAACTAAAATTTGACTTTTTCCAAAATGATATGTAAAAAATTCGAAAAACCCATTTTTGGGGTACAAAACCCCCCCAAAATACCCCTTCGGATAGAGCGATCTGGCTGGTTTTTGAACTTATAGTCATAAATTTTGCTTTACATGTTTATACCAAATTTCATCAAAATCGGATAATTTTTACGAGAGTTATCGTGCTCACGGACATATATATATGTGAACGCCAGCTGAATGATCCTTCCACCTATCAAAGACTAGACGAAGACCGTACTGTGGACTTTAATGAAGAAATTCAAGAATTTTTAAACAACTGTGGCCCTAATGAATGAATCTGTCTGTGAAAACCTTAAACCTATTAACTCCAAGTTCTCCAAAAACTCCAATGTTTTACACTCTCCCTAAAATTCATAAGCCTTAAAGACCACCACCAGGAAGACCAATTGTGTCGAGTATCGGGTCACCAACCGAGATGATTTCTGCCTTCGTTGATGATCACTTACAACCACTGGTAACAAATCTGCCATCTTATATTAAAGACACAAATGACTTTCTGAATAAAATTTCCAATGTAAAACTGCCTCAAACCTCTGAAATAATACTTGTAACAGCTGATGTTGAATCACTGTACACAAATATTCCTCACGATGATGGTCTGAAGGCTGCCAAATTCTTTCTTAATTCTAGACCCACTAACTCTAAACCATCAACTAATTTTGTAACCACTCTCATGCATATTATATTGACCATGAATAATATTAAATTTTTGGACAAACACTTTTTACAAATTAAAGGTACAGTGATGGGTACTCGTATGGCCCCATCTTATGCTAATCTGTTCATGGGTCTAGTTGAACAAAATTTTCTATCAAACTGTCCTTTCTCTCCTCTTGTTTGGTTCAGGTACATTGATGATATTTTTATTATTTGGCAGCATGGCATAGAATCCTTAAAACAGTTTTTGCAAAATTTAAATCAATGTTGTTGCTTAAATTTTACTTGGAGTTATTCTAATAAAACTGTCACCTTCTTAGATGTAGACGTTTTGATTGACAACAACAAAATTAAAACTAAAATCCATGTAAAAGATACTAATAGAATGCAGTATTTGCATTACCAGAGCTGCCATCCTATGTATATGAAAAAGTCTATTCCAAAAAGTTTATCAATTCGTGCAAAATCTCTTTGTAGTGACAGCTCTGACTTTGAAAAATACGTATCTAAACTGAACTCTGCTTTTATTGACCGAGGTTATCCTCAAAAACATTTAGATAATCAGATGAGAAAACCAAAGAATATTGTACAAAACACACATTTTTTAACGATCCAAAGTTTATCACAGAGCATTTTCCTGGGCTTCAAAAAATTAACAATATAATGAAAGCAGCTTTCAATGTTTTAAAATCATCCCCTACCACAGAAAATTTGTTTTCCAGACCACCACGTGTAGTGTTTAAACGGCCACAAAATTTGAAATATATGTTGGTGAGACCCAAAATTCAAAATTTTCGGCCTAAAAACAATTTGGAAATCAATCACGGCTGCGAACCTTGCCACAAACCTCGGTGTGGCATTTGCAAAATTATGTGTAATACAACTGAATTTAAAAGCAGTGTCACAAACAAGACTTACCCAATAGTTGGTAAATCAACCTGTGACACCCACAATGTGATTTACCAACTATCGTGTAAACACTGCCCAAAAGATTATGTTGGTCAGACATCGAATTCCTTGCGAGTACGTATGACTGGCCACCGTTTTGATGTGGTACATAAAGACAAACGAAAACAAATTTATAATCATGCAACTCACCACAACCAAAATTTTGAAGGGTGCTATGAACTAAAAGCACTTCACAAAATTAAACCACATCAAAATCCAAAATGTAACCAACGGATATTAAGAAATTCTGAATTGGCACATCAGTTGGTATTGAAGACCAAGGTTCCTTCTGGGTTAAATCTCAGGTAATATTTTCTTAAGTCTAAAATAATTCAACTCAGCTGACTTTAATTTAAATTTTATTTTTTTACCTGTACCTAAAATCACATGTTTTAGTTTTTAAGTCAGATGTAAAATATTTGTTTATTTTTATTTATTTACTGTTCAATTCCATTCTTTCTCCTTTATTGCTTGAAAACTTTTGTATTATAAACGAAAATTCGCAAAAAACTTCTTTTTCATAATTTATATCTATCTGTTTTAATGTGTTAGTATATATATATATATATATATATATATATATATATATATATATATATATATATACAGTTTCGAACGAATGGTGTTTTTGGGGTCTGGGGACCTCAAAACGAAAAGTTATCATAGGGAATAGCTTCTTCCCTATAGGGGAAATTCGCTAAAATGAACAATTAAATAATAACAAACATGACCAGTAACATTGTAAATCTATATAGTTATTTCATAATTTACGGATACTATTTATTGTTCACAGTACATAAATTTAATAAATATAAAAATAAGGTAGGAAAGAGAAATAAACTCTTTTAAATAATTTCACTAGTCTAACATAAAGTTTACTTACGTGAACTATATAGATATCTCACATACAACAAATAATGGTTCTGACACGGAAATCTCCAGGCCGAGATAGAATGATCGTCACATAAGATTATTAGACTTATACTGCTGTCGTGCGTTTGCAAACACAAATTTTGCGCACTCTTGCACCATAAGCTTCAACCTATGCTTTTTGGCCGCATTTATTCATAATCGTATCTTGTATAAGTATGCCATCGTATTTTTCAGTATTATTACCTCATGGATTAACTTTAAATAATTTTATGTTGAAACTGGAATCTTTTAATGGGTGACACTGTGTGCATTATCAGTATAAAAACACAAAGTAAAGATTGACGAAGTTTGTTTGATGAATTTAAAACATGTAATTATTAATGTTAAGAAAAATAAAATAAACCTCCAGCACCAGGATGTATTCTTAAGTAACATAGCAGGAAGTGTTGCGATAAAGTAATTTAATTTAAGGAACGCCAGTAAATACATGCAGCCGGTTAATGGAATTCTCGTGCAGTGTAACAGCGAGGCTCGCCTGCCGGTTGCCGAGGATAAGTTAATTCAGCTTATTTTGGTTTAATCAGTCATTTTTCTTAAAATAATCTATACATGCGTTTACTGCTTTAAATATACAAGTATTAGGAGCCATTGAATTTTAACCGTTCTATAAAAGATAAAATATGATTCGACTAACGTTAACTTCTAAGATCTACACTGTAATATAATTTCAAAATCAGTATCGTAATGCAGGTAAAAAAGAGATATTTTACTTAAATATTTAAATGAATATGACATTTTAAAATTTAAACAAATAATAAATATTAATATAGTGTATATATTTGTATGGTGTAAATAATATAAATGTATAACTCTTACATTTATTTGGCCATATGCACCGATAGAGTTTTCCAATGACTCATCAATAATGAAAATTGGGCCACCGGTATTCTAATTTTAGTTGTACACATAAATTCCTTACTCTATAAATATAAAATATCAATTAATCTCAAAACGCAGGCTTTAAAATAATTTCTTTTATCTGTGAGCATGAGGCATAGTTCGTAGTTTAAATAAAGTTATATGTTAACGACAACGAAGTTTCTACGTGAATCTAATAGTATTTTAAAATATTGACGAAAAATAGTATTCCACATGCATATGATCTAAAGTGTTGTTTTTTAATATTATGTTTAAAAGTAAGTAGATTTATACATGTATGGTAGTTTGTACAGAAACACTATAGCAGGGAGTTGATAACTGGAAATATAACGAAAATGTGTTGATGGAAACTAGATAATTAGTAAACATTTCATTTTAATGACGTTTTAGTTTTGATTAAGTGTGATCATTATTTGATGGAGATAAATTAATCAATAAGTTCTCCTCGTTCCTGTCAGTCAGGACAGTAACTAGTTTGTCAGTGGGTAATTTATCATCTCATCACCTCGCTATATCATAATCTGTTCTCGGAACTCCCCAGTGGCTACTACATCCTTAAACACAAACTTTCTGGAATAAATAAGAGCGATGCGATTTTGAAGGCAGTTAATCGCAAGTCATTCTAAATGTATTTTACTTATAGTAATCTAACTTATTTCAAATTTATTAAATTTCGAGATATTAATGCTCCGTTATTTGGCAATATCCTGGATTTGTTCACAAATAATGTAATTTTAAACTTTACAGCCAAGCTGGTGTCTCATTCATGCTGAGAAACGTGAGGCCAAAAAGATGACTCATAACCCTCTACTACTGGAAGACGCTGAATGTTTACTACTTCACTGTTATTGTCATCTGCTAATAAGTAATTTATAATTGTAAATTTACCATCTCCGAAATTTAACGTCTCCAAAATGTAAAAGTAATACATTAGTATGTAAACACAATTTTGTTGAGATAGCTCCTCCGTTAATAATAACCGATTTAAGATTGAAGTATCCAAAGGTTTGTCCCTAACTTCGGTTGTTCATGAAGGTTTTACTTTTCCAATATGTACATTCTGATGGGTACGGGCCCCTTTCAAATGTTCGTTTCCTCAAAAAATAACGTAGGAATAACTTTAGTTTAGTTAGCTGTTTATATCTGTCAAAACAGGTTATTATCAATAAAATATTAAACAGGATAAATAAACTACGTCTCACAACACTACAAAAGTGTTGTAGTGTTGTGAGACGTAGTTTATCCTGTGTGTTGTAATAACACGTATCATGCTACTAAAGAAATGATTTAATACAATATTGTTTGAGGAATATAAATAACAAAAGCCTCGACGTATACTTAACCAAGGTCTTAGGCCGAGGATAGTGAATTTACACTGCATAATTAAAAACATTGTGTCCCTAGTCAAATTGCAAATACCCTATTGCGGACCTTAAATAACTAAATATAACATTTTTAAGAATAATTTTGGTGCTCGGATTTACGAACACAGGACATCTTGTAAAATCCCTACTAGCTGAAGGAGATAGTTTGGAAATATTTAAATTCCATATAATAAATGTCTACCTAAAACCTGCAAGGCTTTACCATTATGGTTTTAATCTAGTAAATTGTAACTTATCAAATAGTTGTTTACGTCTTGTCAGTTTTAGTTCATTATCGTATGATTTATTGGTAGCCACTAATTTCTGTTGTGTGGAACTGCGAAATAACATTTCTCAAGGTCAGTATTAGATACTTTTAATATTTTTCAGATGACTGATCTATTTTCCTTACTTTCTTCCTCAAAAATAAAACCCAGGTTTTGTAAATGTCTTTGTAGTTTTATTTGTAATTTCTAAGAATCATTTACGTTTGTTATGTCAGAAAGAAAATAGCGGGAAATTAGCAAGAGATAACACGGGGTGCTCATTTGGGACGCCATAAACACAGACTTGGCCGCTGCGCCGATGGGCGAGATAAGCCGTAAGCAGTTAAGATCCCAGAGAACGCACAGCCAGTGAAATTAAAATGCACACAAGCTCTAATGACATCAGCGTTAAAAAACCATAGTGGCAATAACTTTACCATGTAATACACAACATTTCGAATTCTATATGACTGCCTGGGGCGTCAAAAATCACAATACAATTTAAATATTGGAGGCAGTTTTATATTAAGTTATAAATCAGGTTTATGGGCAATACTTCAACGTCTATTCAACTCCTCTCGGCATATCATCCGAGTGTTTGCCATGAAATTTCTAATGTAAAATGTTCTTGGTGACATCGGCTTGTTCAATGACACAAGCATGATCTCTAAAGGTCAGTTGTATAAAAAATGATATCTTTTTTATATTTTCCTCAAAGCGCTTGGATGAAAAGTTCGACCACCCGATATTTCTGACTAATCTGTTTGATAGTTATCAATCTATTTCAATAGTTTTATAATGTAATGTAGAATCCAATTTTTGGCGAGTACTGTATAAGTAAAGGAACCTTATACGTATAGTTATATGTACGTTTTAATGTATAATATATACAAATTTTAAATACTTAAACATACATTTTTTTAAACACGGACCACGGAAATAACAGTTTTAATTTGCCGGGATAGTAAACAGCGCGGTGACAACAAAGTTGGTCTCTAATTCAATTTATAATGAGTTTGTGTTTCTTGTTGTGTTGTAAATGTGGTGATATTGCAATGTAATAGTACAAAGAAACGTATGGATTTGGAATTTTTAACAGTCTACATGTGCATTTATTATATCGCCCTCGTTTATTTAATTTTCCTTTTAGCGAATTTCCCCTATAGGGAAGAAGCTATTACCGTAGGTCTCATGGTAAGACTTAAGCCCGAGACCATGATAACTTTTCATTTTGAGGTCCCCAGATCTTAAAAACACCATTCGTTCAAATTTTTATTATGTATATATATATATATATATATATATATATATATATATTTATATATATATATATTTATATATATATGTGTCCGTAAGCACGATAACTCTCGTAAAAAAGGTCCGATCTTAATGAAATTTGGTACAAATGTGTAAAGTACCATTTATTTGAACGAGTTCGAAAACAAGATGAATCGCACCATCCGAAGGGGGTTTTTTGGGGGGTTTTGTACCCCAAAAATGTGTTTTTTGGGGTTTTCACATGTAATTTTCATTTAAATCAAATTTTAATTTATACCATTAAATTCAGCTTAAAAAACAAACAATTTGGTATTTTGATCATTGCTCTACGTCAACTGGTTACCGAGATATTGAAAGTGCTAAACACAGTACGTTGTCTAATATTATTCTTATGGATAAAAAGAAAAATTGTATATCTCGCTTATTTATGAACGTAAACTGGCAAAATTTGGTATATGGCTTTATTTGGTTGTGGTCTATTGATATTTGCACAAAAATCCATTTTTTGCTCGATAGTTCCCGTAGCAGCAAACCTGCATACTCAGCCCCATGTTATTCTTATGGAGAATAATTAACGTGTTATCTCCTTTAATTATGAACATAAATTAATAGAACTTGGTATGTGGCTTTACCTAGTTGAGTTATAATGATATTTGTATAAAAGCCCATTTTTAGTGTTCCTTATTTCAGCAAACCTGCATACTCAGCCGCCATGTTATTCTTATGGAGAATAATTAAAATGTCATAAATCGTTTATTTATGAATGTATATTGATGAAACTTGGTATGTGGCTTTATGTGGTATTAAGACAAATTAATATGCATTGGAAATTCGCTGAGTATGCAGGTTTGCTGCTACGGGGGTATTTTATATATACTTAAATATGTCAGTTTCAAACATCAATAATACCATAGCAGAATATCAGGTTTTTTTGTTTATGACCTAGATCTACGAATTCATAAGCCGATTTCGCACCAAAGAAGAAAAATATTAAGTCATCAAGACTTTCTATATACGTGTCGTAAAATGTAATTTATCTGAGGCAGCGGGACAGCCGGACACAACTCGACTGAACCTGCTAATTCCCCGCTCATTAGTAGATTGTAGCTGCAAACACACTCTAGTCATCTGTCATAGTCTACTTGGAGAAATTAGGGCTGTAACTGCCTAACAGTTGTCTTCATTAGTGTTAACTCTACTCACGAGGAATGTTTTGGAACGAAGAAAAATTATCTGTAAAAGCTTACCACAGAACCAAATTTTAAGATAAAATGCTATAACATGGCTTGGTGTATGTAATGTTTAGAAAAGTTACTGTACCGTGTAAAGTTACTGTTGTCGTTATGAAGTAAAAAGGTCTAAAAAAAATTACGAAATATGTGCATTGCTAATGACGAAGGTTGCAAACTTTAACAAATAAGTGAACTAATTAAAACATAACATTTAGTTGAATAAATAATAACGATTTTAAAAAGTTCATTATTCATTATTCAGCAAATATTTTTGAAAACTGTGCATTTTAGGAAAATTAATTAATTTTAAATGCAGTTTTTTAATTGAAAAATAAACTCAAAACCATAGACACTAATCACAATGAAAAGGCTCTTTATAATTTCCTCGATATGTATAATTTATGTAGTACGGATCCAATTAGCCCTCTGATTGCCAGACATTTCAATCCACGACCCGCATCTGATCTCTAAATCACAAACTAATTACACTGGATTCTGGTAATTCTTTGCCTCCCGCAGTTCTCCCCGTTTTTTAATTACTCAAGAACTTTTGACTTACTGTTTAATTAATTTTAGTCATATGTTTTACAAAATGCGGTTCTATTGTTTCAGGAGTACGTCTCGTAGAATTCTAAACAACGGTTTCATTATAGTTTGCGATTAAACTTTGTGAAAATTGATTAGCACCTAACGGTCAGTCACAGTAGTTTTATATTTTAATTCGTTGGGTATTGTGGCAGTTTATATGTTCTAGCTAGTGGGATATATTTTGTTTTAGATTCTTAGCTCTCTTAATTAAATATACCACGAGTAATTTTGTGATTACTACGGTTAAAATTATTATACTATTTAAATCAAATACGAGTAGTTTTCAAAGATATTAGTAACGGTAAAAATAAATTCCTGCAAAACATAATATTTAAATATATCAAAAATGTATATTCTGCGGAAGTAATTACTGTGCCTTAAATATATAAGCATTAAAAATATATTTCACATTGAATGATAAACGTCTATATGCCTCGAAGTTAATTACTGTTAAATTTATTTATATATTAATTTTAGTTCTTATGAAAATATGTTCTCAGACATTTATGATATTTGATTCTCTTAAATCTGAATTACATCATGGGGATTACAAAACTATAACGGTTTTAGCGAAAATACTAGTATTAAAACATAAAAGATGATAGTACTTACTTATACGAAATCATTCACACTAAATTGATAAAAGTTCATAAAGTTTACAGATAACAGATAAGTTCATAAAATGATTTAATTAAAATTAGCTTATTTATTGAACAAGACGGTCACTTGAATTGCTTGACTTTTTGGGTGTGGGGAACCTTTATGAGGCATGAGTGACATAATAAGCCTTCACACAATGAATAGCCAATCACGAAATAACTACAACTAGTTGTCCTGTTGCTGGAATCCGAGCAAGCCTGTACCGAACGAAAGGTCATAACAAACATAACAAAACATCTGATATTAAAACGGATGATAACAACGTACTTTCAATCAACACGTAGTTTAGACTTCTGCCGTCGGATAGCGCTACTGTTCCGAAAATTCATCCCTTTACTCTATTAAGTGATGCCCTTTCTTAAAATTCTGAGGCATATTGGCAAATCTACGTAGAAATACCATTAACTTGACACCTCAAACGTTAAAATCCGTCCAGCAGTTATGACTGTGAAGAAAAAACCCCGAGCGTATTAATATATAGATGAATCTAAGTGCAAGCTGCGTGCAAGTCAACATTATAACCATATTCAGTTATTGATGTTTAATAGCTATTAACTCATTAATATACATCCAGGTTATTATAAAAAATCATAATATCTATAATTAAAAAGAAAAATCAACTAAGTATTTTCAGGTTTTATTAGTGAATTTCCTATGGAAAGTGAACAATTAGCATAACCCGCTCGGTGAAACTTAAGCCCGGGACCACCACAGAAGAAGTTCCTAACGTGACCCCTGATCACATTTTGGGGGGGGTCGTTAAAAATTATATCAATATATATATATATATATATATTTATATATATGTGTCTGTGTGTGTGTGTGTGTGTGTGTGTGTGTGTGTGTGTGTGTGTGTGTGTGTGTGTGTGTGTGTGTGTGTGTGTGTGTGTGTGTGTGTGTGTGTGTGTGTGTGTGTATGTGTGTGTGTATGCACTCTAGTGGTCGCAATTTTTGTCCGATTTACTTTAAATTTGGTAGAGACGTTCCTTTCTATAATCAGTTGGAGAAGTTCGTTGGGCAAAACAATCGGAAAACTCTAAACCCCTTTTTTGGGTATCATTTTTCAAATTTTGAGTTTTTGGGGTCCAAAAAGGGCCAGAAAAGCTCCGGATGTAGATCTAAGCCCTCTATCATCAGTCTAGCTTAAAAATGTACCGAGTTATTAAAGAAAATGTACATGGCCTAAACACAGTACGTTGTGTTATGGGGTTTTAACATTAGAAAAGCATGTTATTCATTTGTTGGTGTATTTATATCATCCCCAGCAACCACGCGCCTACTTTCAAGCCTGACTGGACCTTCTCATAATCTTATAATGCGCAAAATTGTATTCCTAGCATTGCAGGTAAATGAAACCAGATCATCAGAACAACCAAAAAATCTATGTTTTCAGATTTTAATAAAATTGGAATAAATATATGTTTTTTTACACTGGTTTTGAGTTTTAAAAGTTTTTTATGTGGAAATTCACTTCCCTCACGTCAGCGTGCTGCGTGCAAACTCGTTTTATTTTAATTAGGTTTTATTTTATTATTTTAATTGAATTGTTGAAAAACAAGAATAATATTTTTCTTATAGCATGTAACTTTTGGTAAATATTCACTAAATGAAAGATAATTTTTTTCCTACTAACTTTTTATGTCGTAACAAACTTTCTATCTTGTAGGATAAATTTAAACTTATGACTCTATATCTGAAATGTATTTGTTATAAGAATCTTTAATTGACATTTAACCATTCACGTACGGATCTTAAAAATCGTTTTTGAAAAAATTATTTTTGCTTAAGAAGGAGAATTATAGCTGCATTGTACCAAATGGAATGATTATATCTATGCGGAACAAATATTTAAAAAACTATCCACCGCAGTGCCAAAATCAAGAGTTATAATATCTTCTTGCCACGAGGCATTAGAAAAAGACCGATAATGTCCTATGATATCGCCTTTGATAAAGTAACTAACTTAATTCTTAAGCTTTCAAATTCAATTTGATTTAACAACAAACAGACGAATAGATAACACAGGGTGGTGAGGGTCGATCTGTACAAGAGTATGCTCCTCACCCACCGCTGATAACACAGGGTGGTGGGTCGATCTGTACAAGAGTATGCTCCTCTTCCACCGCTGAAAACACAGGGTGGTGAGGGTCGATCTGTACAAGAGTATGCTCCTCTTCCACCGCTGAAAACACAGGGTGGTGAGGGTCGATCTGTACAAGAGTATGCTCCCCACCCACCGCTGATAACACAGGGTGGTGAGGGTCGATCTGTACAAGAGTATGCTCCTCACCCACCGCTGATAACACAGGGTGGTGAGGGTCGATCTGTACAAAAGTATGCTTCCCACCCACCGCTGATAACACAGGGTGGTGAGGGTCGATCTGTACAACAGTATGCTCCTCACCCACCGCTGATAACACAGGGTGGTGGGTCGATCTGTACAAGAGTATGCTCCTCACCCACCGCTGAAAACACAGGGTGGTGAGGGTCGATCTGTACAAGAGTATGCTCCCCACCCACCGCTGATAACACAGGGTGGTGAGGGTCGATCTGTACAAGAGTATGCTCCTCACCCACCGCTGATAACACAGGGTGGTGACGGTCAATCAGTACAAGAGTATGCTCCTCACCCACCGCTAATAACATAGGGTGGTGAGGGTCGATCTGTACAAGAGTATGCTCCTCACCCACCGCTGATAACACAGGGTGGTGAGGGTCGATCTGTACAAAAGTATGCTTCCCACCCACCGCTGATAACACAGGGTGGTGAGGGTCGATCTGTACAACAGTATGCTCCTCACCCACCGCTGATAACACAGGGTGATGACGGTCGATCTGTACAGGAGTATGCTCCTCTCCCACCGCTGATAACACAGGGTGATGACGGTCGATCTGTGCAAGAGTATGCTCCTCACCCACCGCTGATAACACAGGGTGGTGACGGTCAATCAGTACAAGAGTATGCTCCTCACCCACCGCTAATAACATAGGGTGGTGAGGGTCGATCTGTACACGAGTATGCTCCTCACCCACCGCTGATAACACAGGGTGGTGACGGTTGATCTGTACAAGAGTATGCTCCTCACCCACCGCTGATAACACAGGGTGGTGAGGGTCAATCTGTACAACTGTATGTTCCTCACCCACCGCTGATAACACAGGGTGGTGAGGGTCGATCTGTACAAGAGTATGCTCCTCACCCACCGCATAACACAGGGTGGTGAGGGTCGATCTGTACAAGAGTATGCTTCTCACCCACCGCTGATAACAGAGGGTGGTGAGGGTCGATCTGTACAAGAGTATGCTCCTCACCCACCGCTGATAACACAGGGTGGTGAGGGTCGATCTGTACAAGAGTATGCTCCTCACCCACCGCTGATAACACAGGGTGATGACGGTCGATCTGTACAGGAGTATGCTCCTCTCCCACCGCTGATAACACAGGGTGATGACGGTCGATCTGTGCAAGAGTATGCTCCTCACCCACCGCTGATAACACAGGGTGGTGACGATCGATCAGTACAAGAGTATGCTCCTCACCCACCGCTAATAACATAGGGTGGTGAGGGTCGATCTGTACAAGAGTATGCTCCTCACCCACCGCTGATAACACAGGGTGGTGACGGTTGATCTGTACAAGAGTATGCTCCTCACCCACCGCTGATAACACATGGTGGTGAGGGTCGATCTGTACAAGAGTATGCTCCTCACCCACCGCCGATAACACAGGGTAATGACGGTTGATCTGTACAAGAGTATGCTCCTCACCCACCGCTGATAACACAGGGTGGTGAGGGTCGATCTGTACAACTGTATGTTCCTCACCCACCGCTGATAACACAGGGTGGTGAGGGTCGATCTGTACAAGAGTATGCTCCTCACCCACAGCATAACACAGGGTGGTGAGGGTCGATCTGTACAAGAGTATGCTCCTCACCCACCGCTGATAACACAGGGTGGTGAGGGTCGATCTGTACAAGAGTATGCTCCTCACCCACCGCTGATAAGCCGAAAATGTTTGTATCGAAATCTATAGCTCTTTTGTGTGTGTTCATCACATTATCAAATAACTTGAAATTATTAAAAGTTAAATAAATACTATGCAATTTTGAGTTTTTGGGCCCAAAAAGGGTCAGAAAAAATCCGGATGTAGATCCAAGCCCTCTATCATCAGTCTAGCTTAAGAATTTACCGAGTTATTAAAGAAAATGTATATGGCCTAAACACAGTACGTTGTCTTATGGGGTTTTAACATTAGAAAAGCATGTTATTCATTTGTTGGTGTATTTATATCATCCCCAGCAACCTCGCGCCTACTTTCAAGCCTGACTGGACCTTCTCCTAATCTTATAATGCGCAACATTGTATTCCTAGCATTGCAGGTAAATGAAACCAGATCGTCAGAACAACAAAAAAATCGATGTTTTCAGATTTTAATAAAATTGGAATAAATATATGTTTTTTTACACTGGTTTTGAGTTTTAAAAGTTTTGTATGTGGAAATTCACTTCCCCCACGTCAGCGTACTGCGTGCAAACTCGTTTGTATTTTAATTAGGTTTTATTTTATTATTTTAATTGAATTGTTGAAAAACAAGAATAATATTTTTCTTATAGCATTTAACTTTAGGTAACAATTCACTAAATGAAAGATAATTTTTTTCTTTATTTGAAGGTTTTACTTATTTCTAAGTTATTTTGTTGTTCGAAATGATGTAAACCAAGTATAAAAATCCAGTCAAACAGCACAGAAAGTTGCACTACCCATCTTAACATCTAAACATCTGCGTCTCAGAAAGCCTACTAACTTTTTATGTCGTAACAAACTTTCTATCTGTACAAAAGTATGCTCCTCACCCCACCGCTGACAAGCCGAAAATGTTAGTATCGAAATCTATAGCTCTTTTGTGTGTGTTCATCACATTATCAAATAACTTGAAATTATTAAAAGTTAAATAAATACTATGCAATTTATGAAACCCACTTATTCTATTAAATAATCTTAAATTTCTGTTAGAAACAAGAGGTAAATAAAAATCGCGCACAGTAATAAAACCACAAAAATCACATTATAAGTCAAGTTGGTCAATGTTATTTTCAAAAAGCTTCAAACTACAGTTGTAACGTGCAGGTACATTTCTAGATGGAAAACTTACGTAACTAAAATAATTCCTAAAACCTGTAACATTTCACAATTTAACCAATATCATTGACTATGGATACTGAATGAGATAACCCATCGATATAGCCCAGTTGTCCCTCATTTAGTGTTAGCCAGGAAGTGGACGTAGTTATATTAAGTCTCCGACAGAGGGTGCTGCTGTCAACTATTTATTTTAGTTAATTACAGTACGTTAACTTGTCCAAAATCTCCACCCCAGAAAGCAAGTGATAATCTACTTATGTTTGCTTCCTGACACACCAACTGTTGTTTATATACCCTCCTGAGAGGATAACTGATCGTTGACAGAAGTTTACAGTGTTGGTGATTAGTGAAACTAATTCTTCTTTGAATCCTGGCTCACGCAAAAATAGGAACAGCTTTAACAATGGTAATGATAAATCTACTTCAATATCTATAGTCAATGCTAATATTAACACTAAAACATTACACAGGAACAGTATCTAGATTAAATTCTATTCTATCTAAATTCTATCTAAATTATACGGTTGGTATCATAAACAAGATGCGCAGTCAGTGATGTCAGTTGTGCGCAACAGCTATTTGTAACACAACAAAGCTCCCATCTGTCAAAGACTGTTGGATAGGGCCTACTGTCAGATGCTGTTGTTTTGACTTTGATGCGTCCATTATAATTCTGTGTTGATATGAATGTAAACAAATATAAATTGTAAACAGGGTGACGTCACTGGTGCCCAACTAACAGGAGACAGGTGTCAAAGCTGCGCATGATACCTACCGTATAATTATTGTAGATACTGTAGGGTTGGTAGAGCAATTGTTCAACACGCCATAAATCGTCTTTGACAGGAATTAGGACATCAAAACCCTCTGCCAATGACGGATAGTCTTCCTTAATAAGCAAAACTGTTTTATTTATAAGGATTTTTCTAATGAAACGACAGATTAAATAAACTTAATGCTTTACATAATGGAAAACTGTACAAATTAGCTTTGACGACAGTACCTATAACAATTATTTACATCTTTATATTTAATTAAACCAAAAAAGTAATACAGTACTTAATAAGTAATATTTAGTTGAGGTAATTTCTTGATTAAGTTGGCTTAATCAAAGGTGATTAGTACACATTGATAACCAACCATAGCTCATATGGTTATTTATTCAAACCATTAAAATTGTACCGGAATGCGAGATTGCTCTCTTGTTTCACAACAGCGCCGCGTCGTCGCGTTGGAGACATTAAATAAATGGCCTAATCTGAATTTCATTACACGTTCCTCCACTTGATTCTTTAGCTTTAGCTGGTTCCATTAATCCTTGCCCTCTCTTTTAGAAACATGACTGGTGCTAAAAATATTTCTTGGTGCTCTACAAATGTATTATTCTTATTTTTATACTTATTTTGCATTAAACAGAGCCGAGCCGATTTTAAGTTTTACCGAGCCGTGTAACAACACGCATTCCAACCAAACTGTCTTATTAGTGTCTAAATACAACTTGTTGATACCTGTACAGTATAGATAATTGGTGTAATTTTAGGAGGAGTATAGAAAAGTGTAATTTTGGGAAGCTGTTTTACACTGGACCGACTGTAATCAGATAACGTTGATGTGTAAGCTAAATAGTTTCACGATACCTAATCTCTTCGTTACTTGGCTATTTTTCTTCTACATGATGACCCAAGCATCAAGAATACATGTCATCATTTGTCATTCTTTACTATGTAAAGAAACATTTTTACAACGTATGGTAAGATTGTGAGACTTGCAAACTCAGCTGTCACTTAAATAAAATGGTTATAAAGTCTATCCTAGTTCTTCATGCGTTAGGTTATTTGAAGATATGATTATAGTTATTAATCTAATGAAAATAAAATACCCCCGGAGCAGCAAACCTGCGTACTCAGCGAATTTCCAATGCATATATATGTATCTTAATACCACATAAAGCCACATACCAAGTTTCATCAATATACATTCATAAATAAACGATTTATGACATTTTAATTATTCTCCATAAGAATAACATGGCAGCTGAGTATGCAGGTTTGCTGAAGCAAGGAACACAAAAAATGGGGTTTTATACAAATATCAATATAACTCATGTAGGTAAAGCTACATACCAAATTTAATTAATTTATTTTCATAATGAAGGCAGATAACACGTTACTTATTCTCCATAAGAATAACATGGGGCTGAGTACGCAGGTTTGCTGCTACGGGAGCCTTGGGTAAAAAAGTGTCTTTTTGAGCAAATATCAATGGTCCACAACCAGATGAAGCCGTATACCAAGTTTCATCAGTATACGTTCATAAATAAGCGAGATATAACATTTTTATTTTTCTCCATAAGAATAACATTAGACAACGTACTGTGTTTAGCACTTTCAATATCTCTGTAACCAATTGACGTAGAGAAATGATCAAAATACCAAATTGTGTGTTTTTTTAAGCTGAATCCAATGGAAAAAAATAAAATTTGACTATTTCCAAAATTATATGTAAAAGATTCGAAAAACCCATTTTTGGGGTACAAAACCCCCCCAAAATACCCCTTCGGATAGAGCGATCTGGCTGGTTTTCGAACTTAAAGTTATAAATATTGCTTTACACGTTTATACCAAATTTCATCAAAATCGGATAATTTTTACGAGAGTTATCGTGCTCACGGACACACACACATATATATATATACACAGTTTCGAACGAATGGTGTTTTTGGGGTCTGGGGACCTCAAAACGAAAAGTTATCATGGTCCCGGGCCTAGGTCTTACCATGCCGACTACGGTAATAGCTTCTTCCCTATAGGGGAAATTCGCTAAAAAAACATATTTTTAAATGTTAAGCAATTATTGAACTAAGGTCAATTATTGAATCAAGCAATTATTGAACTAAGCAATTATTGAACCTTAATAGTAAAATTCATAATATTCATGTTAATTAAATTGTATGTGTTAATTCGTATTAGTAAATCTAAATAACAAACACCTTGACCATAAGTCTTAAGACGTTTTAAAACTTCAAAGGTAATTCAATCTTGTTTTGATTGTAGTTCTTTGATTTCAGGACTTGATTGCACCAATGGTGAGCTCACTAAGTGAATACCATTTTAAGGTACCTGACTTCATAATAATATGATTGTAATTTAGTAATCAACCTCCAAAAACTAAATTAAATAACCGGATTGCTGTCTATATTTGCAAAGATTTTTAACTGCATTGATTATTATTCATGTTACCAGTCTCCATGTAAGTTTCTAATAGAAACTACTAAAGAGTTCCGACGGTAATTTATGTAATGTAGAGATATTCCTACAACAGTGGCACCAGTGAATTTTAATTCTATATATAATCCGTTATGCATACAAATTGGTACCAGTATTTACAGGTACGGAAGCAACATGAGCGTGTGTGTGTGTGTGTGTGTGTGTGTGTGTGTGTGTGTGTGTGTGTGTGTGTGTGTGTGTAGGGTCGGGAGAGAGAGGCTGTTGCTGTCACCACAATGTTGCTGAGACATATAACCGTCATCACGTTTAATGCTCTTCCCTACCCTCTATGCCAGGAACTGATGTTGTGTGCTTACACTATTGTACATTAGATGGCACATAAATATAGAAATAAATAAAATGGAATTTTGTATGTGTGTATTATGATGTATAAACAACATTATTTTCGTATCACCAGTGTTGGCTTAACTAACATCATTTTTAATTTTGAACTAACATCACATACCCTCTTTTTCTTGTTAGTAATGACGCTACTAATAATATCCAAGATTTTGTAAATAAAGATTATTGTCTATTGTCTATTGTCCATTAATCAAAATGTATTAATTCCAAAATTACAAAACAATTATAACTTGTTACAGTTCTATGTTGCTGTAAGTCCAATATGTTATTTACCCGGAACAGTAGACATAATAAAACTACTATGTATGATTCCCAGCATTTGTACTGGGGAAATACAAATAAAATTAAACGAATTGCATCAAATACCAAATTTATTTCTTACAGTGTCATTTTGCTCAGGTAGCTCTGGTTGAAACAACTTGATCAAAAATATTTTCAATCTGAACACGTTAGATTTAATAGATTAGTTAAACAACTGCCTATATGTCAAATTTTTAAAACACGTAGACATGGCACTGTGTAGTCTAATGTATTTGTTGGAGAGTGATGAATAAACTTGTATTGCATACTTTTATTGTTTCTAAATATTAGGTCGTAAAATTATTTATATTAAAATTACTGTCTTCATCTATATTTGAAGTTAAATTCTTAATAACGAAATTTATTTAAAAGTATTACAATGTGTATGTAATGTTTACGTCACCTGCCTTTTACATTTTGGCAAAATATGGAAACATTTAAAATACTTTAATGAAAACAAAGCTTGACTAGGGTTTATAATTTTGAACTTCATGATAATATCGCGCGATTAATGTGACGACACAGGAATGTTATTTTACTAAGGGATTAAACAACTATTAACTATACAGTGTTTCCGATAGTTTGTACAAATTGCGAGTCCTACGAACACATGACATGACCGTTAACAAAGAATACACCGTTACTTTTATGGGTTAATATTTGTTGCCGTGCTATCGCAATCTCACTGCATTGTTGTGTATGTCTTATTTTCAGAATGAAAACTATTCTTTCTACCTTACGTAGTGATAAAAACGGGGAAAAATTGGTGCGCTGTGGAATAGGGTAGATACATTGAGTGACCTGAACATAGATTGCACATTGAATGATGTTTGGTTTAACTTTAAGCATTTATTAAAAGTAATTTTAACTAACTGGCTTTGATGGAATAGAATGTAAAATATGGGGCAAACTTACCAATAGGAATCTTATCTGTAAGCAGCAACTAGCTACTTCTGTTCCATATCAAAGTGGTGACGGATGGCAACGATGGGTGAGATTAACCTGCGGTTCTATTCAGAAATTCAAATTCAAAATACATTAGAAGATTTAGTTCATAATTTTTATAGTCTGTCGTCGGTAAGACATAAATGACAGGTTTGGATTAAATAATTAACGGTCCTGTTTACTTCCAGAAAAAAACCTATGTCGTATTAAAAATCATAGAATGATATCATAACCACTATGATGTAATTTAAAACGAGTTCGCACGCAGCACGCTGACGTGAGGGAAGTGAATTTCCACATAAAACATTTAAAACTCAAAATCAGTGTAGAAACATGAAATATGAAAACATAGATTTTTGGCTGTTCTCATGCTCTTGGTTTAATTTACCTGCAAATCTGGGAATACAATTTTGCGCATTATAATGTTAGGAGAAGGTCCAGTCAGGCTTGAAAGTAGGAATGAGGTTGCTGGGGATGATAAAAGCACTCTAACAAAGGAGTAGCAGGCTTTTCTAGTGTAAAAACCCCATAAGACAACGTACTGTGTTTAGTCGAAACACATTTTCATTAATAACTCGGTAAATATTTATGATAGAATGACGAGAGAGGGCTTAAAACTTTCACCTTACTAATTCCCATCTTTTTACACGCATTAATTTTACATCCGGGGCTTTTTTGACCCTATTTGGGCCCAAAAAAATCGAAATTTGAAAGATTAATCCCCAAAAAAGGGGTTTGGAGTTTTCCGATTGTTTTGCCCAACGAACATGTCCAACTGATTACAGAAAGGAACGTCCCTACCAAATTTGAAGTTAATCGGACAAAAAATGCGACCGCTAGTGTGCAAACACACACACACACACACACACACACACACACACACACACACACACACACACACACATATATATATATATATATATATATATATATATATACAATTTTGAAAGACACCCCAAACGTGTTCACGTTAGGAACTTCTATGGTGGTCCCGGGCTTAAGTTTCACCGTGCGAGTCATGCTAATAGTTCACTTTCCAAAGGAAATTCACTAATAATTGAGTCTCTGCAGCCCACTCATCCTCCCACAAACCTCTAAACAAGGAGTCGCCAACAGTGGATTACTATAAAGTGAAAAGAAATCGTGTAGGCTATAAAGAAGTGTCAAAACTATATGCATTTCTACTACATCTCCAAATAAACTTTTAATAGCATTGTAAAGCTATTAGAAAAGGCTTTCGATCCGTAACATGTAATTTGGTAGCTAAATAAATTGTAATTCTTAGCTAATTTTATAGAGTGGTAGTTTGTTAGTTTTAAAAACACAATATAGCTATTTATCACAGCGATATCCTAATTATTGCAACTTTGGGTTTAGTCGATCGTTAGGAACACACAACGGTTCGTCAGAATGCTGGACTATATTGGTTAAAAATCACTTCAGAAATAACAGACCCTGATGTGGCAGGTGAAGCGGTAGTGCCGTAGTGGGTCGGGCAATGTTTTAGTCAAAACCAATCACCCTGTAATTGCTCACCCTGGCACATCCGAGTCCACCTCACTCGATCACTTCCATATTCAATGTGTTTAGAGTCGTTACAATTTTGAATATCGATGTCGTTCAAGTTAATATTTCAAAATTAAAATATCCCCGTCGGAGAAAACCTGCAAACTCAGCGAATTTCCAATGCATAATATATGTCTTAATACCACATAAGGCCACATACCAAGTTTCATAAAAATATATTCACATATAAGCGATTTTAATTATTCTCTATAAGAATAACATTGGTAATGAGTACGTAGGTTTGCTGAAATAAGGAACACAAAAAATTGGTTTTTATGCAAATATAAATATAATTTAACTAGGCGAAGCCACATACCAAGTTTCATCAATATTCAATCATAAATAAGCACTATATAACATTTTAGTGATTCTCCATAAGACTAAGATGGGGGCTGAGTACGCAGGTTTGCTGCTAAGGGAATAATCACCAAAAACTCAATTTTTTGAGCAAATATCAATTTACCAGTACTACGTGAAGCCACATACCAAGTTTCATCAACATACATTAATAAATAATCGAGATATCAAATGTTATTTATTCTCCATAAGGATAACATTGGACACCGTACTGTGTTTAGCACTTTGAATATCTCTGCAACAGTTGGGCGTAGAATCAAAATTTAAACACCAAAATGATTGTTTTGTGGAACTGAACAGATTGGTAAAAGCAAATATGAAGTTTACATTAAAATAAACTGAGTAAAAGCCAAAAACTGTTTTTCCATGAGATTAACATGGGAGATTTTATGAGTAGATTTTTTGGATTTTCTCCGCAACCACTTCACCTAGGTTAATAATTAAAAATACTATATTATTTGTTTTTTAAGCTCTATAACATGGTAAAAACCAAAATTAAGTTTTTTAAAAATTTTAGGGTGAAAAGTGCAAAAAACTGATTTTTGGAAAATTTAAAAACCCCATAAACACCCCTTCCCTTCGTCCGATTTTTCTGGTTTTTTAACTAAAGTCATGAAAGTCATTTTACACATTTGAGCCAAATTTCATCGAAATCAGACGTTTTTTACTCAAGTTATCGCATTCACGGACACACACACACACACACACACACACACATATATATATATAAATTTGAACGAATAGTGTTTTTGGCATCTGGGGACCTCAAAACAAAAAGTTATCATGGTCTGGGGCTTAAGTCTTACCATGAGACCTACGGTAATAGCTTCTTCCCTATAGGGGAAATTCTGAAAAAACACGTACATATAAAATGTAGCAAGAGTCAATCTGGCCATTCTATCTAACAATTAGCTCAATTTATTTTAATGCCTGGAATGTTATCAGGCAATAAGACTTATTTTCTTAAATACTATTAACACCATATTACACCTGCTTCGATATAACAACTTTATGGCATTTTAAGCTTGAATATAATTAATTAAAAATATACAGAAACAGTTGTATTGAATCACGACTTAACCATTCCATGAAAAATTCATGTTCACTAAATTGAATCTACGATACTGTACTTCTATAAGTTATTGTTTATTTTTCCTGTTTAATTTAATCTTATTTTGCAAAGCTAGTAAAAATATCAAATGCATATTATATTTTATTTTGTTTTTACAATATAATTAAGACTTCATATACAAAGAAAACGTAAATTAAATATAAGTATTTACTTAAGAGAAATATTAGTAGTTTTAAATAATTAATTTTATTAAATAACCATGCCATGCGTGTAAACCTTGTAACGACAATAAAATCGTCTTATTCTTAATTTTGATTGGAATATTTTCAAAGATTTGATATGCAGTTTTACCTCTACGAAATTAAGTAAACTGACCTAAACGTTCACTAGGGATAGCAGTAATTTGTAGGGATTTCAGGGTTTAAGCTGCGGTCGCATTTGTCGCAAAATGCGACATGCACCACGAAAATGCGACAATATTTGGGCAGGCTGTCGCTTTTTTGCTACAAAGAAAAGTATAAGAAATTGTTTTAAATTTTATTGCAGAAAATCTGGTTTTAACAATACAAATTGCATTAAAAGTCCATGATCACGATCCACAACCAAAAAGATTAGAAGAGTAGTTGGGATGTTGTAGAGGCTTAACGTTGCGTTGGTTGCACTAAGTCACTTTACCGATCGCCTCTGAGCGAGTGGTAGAGGAGACGAGCCTACATTACGTAAACAGTGTCTGTCGATTTCAACTGCGTACCTTGTAAACAGAACGGGCGAGTTACTGATATGACAGTTGTAGTGACAGTAGCCCCTAGCAGACGTCATGCGCTGTGACTCAAGTTTGGCGCGCACTCTGTAGTAGCCGAGTCTAGCCGAGCGAATCGGCGAATGCGAGAATGTCGAGGGCTAGTTCGCCACCGAAGGGATGATTGCGCTCGCCTCGCAACCACACCGATTCTTGTCGGTTTTTGTGACCGAGTCAAAGGAGACGAGCGGCAGGTCCTCCATACTTAGTGCCGCTCGCGGTCTCGACTCGCTGCAGAATGTGGACGGTTACACGAGCACGAGTCGCTCGAAATCGCAATGATCGGGCCAAAGTGTTGAGGTACCTTAGCGAAAACAGACAACTCAAAATCGCTGATGCGCAAATGCGATCGCGATATGCTTTGAGGTTATGTTTCAGGTAATGTTCGGGGTGTGTGAGTTTTAGTTGTTCTGGTGCCATATTGGACCTATTCTATTAGAATGTTTAGTATATTTCCATTACCGACTTTAATTGTTAAAATGGATAAGATAAGTTTCCAAGAAAAGTAGACTCTGCTGAATTATATATTATTAAAATGTTAAACCTTAAAAACAAATACAAGCAAAAAACAACTTAAGACCAAAAAATAGTATAATGACACGCGATAAAAATGCGAAAAGGAAAATATTTTTGCTACAAGTCTCTAAGAGCTTGTAGCATTTTTGCTCAAAGAATTTTTATCCCAGCTGAATCCCTGGATTATATACTAGTTATAAGAGTAAAGGTATGAATAAAGTAATATAGAGGTAGTTCAAGTTTACCCACACTCTCTTAAGTTTAACTAAGCCCCACACAGTCAGAATGGAATATTCTCAGCCGAGGTCACCTTCTCTGGAGAGTCAAAGGAGAGAAGTTAAACCGTTGCGTTGGTTAGTGGTCGGACCAGTGGCTGCCAGTGCGCACATCTACTATACAGTGTATCAGCCAACACCTAGCAGAATAGTCGACTGGAGTCTAGTAAAACATACTCGATTGGAGACGAATTTGGTTTACTCTCAGCATAGATTTTCACCACTACTACACTGCCATGCCATGTAGTTCGAGTTTGTCTACTCCTAAAACTCCGCAGCCTTCCGATCTTTGCTAAAGGAAAGTTTATCGCCAATCACAGTTAGGATGCACGGAACAACTTATGAATATAAAAATATAAATGGAGGCATGACGTTCTGGGCGTTTCATATGGGCGTAACATAATGAAAAAGAACAACAAACCATTTAATTTAAATCTGTAATTGAACTACGAAAGTCAAACGGGATGATTATTTGAATAACAAAAGATGCTGTGACCTACTTTTAACTGATATGAGTAACTTTTCACCAGTCACTCACTTCCCAGGCGATCGTTCACGCTAGGACATAAGGTGTAAGTTGATAGTCAAAACAAAGTGTACAATGTAAACATCACGTACACTTGATGAACGTGATACACGCCAAAAGCGTGTACAATGAAATACTTTTGGCAAGATATTTGATATAAACTTGTTTGTGCTTTATTAAAGTGAACTAAAAACACGGTGTATAATAGTAGTCTAAATATGACATAATTGGGCAGTTTACTTTTTGATCACTTTTCCTCCAAAAAAGAAAAAGAAGAAGGTTGTTTCTAGTTGACTTATCTATCCTTCCCAGCCTTTTGCCAGGTGAATGGGTAAGATTCAGTGTGCGAGTCTGTAAAACTTGTAATCTATAATAAATTGATCAATGCTAAATAAAAATGTTTACTGAAATATTCAAAACAATCTTGAAGGGTTAGATTTTATTGAAAAGATACTTTAACAGTAGTTAAATTAGAGTAAAACTATTGAACTGAGTAGTTGTATTCACACGCATTTGTCACCTGTTTCAACAATAGACTCTCTGATGTGAATACGAATTGATTATCTGGAATGGATATTCGAATAGTTATAACATGTAGACTATAAATATGAGGAAACATTTTCGTAGTGGGTTCAAATAGTTACAATTTTAATTTAAAACAACAACTTCCTAAAATGAAAGTACACGAAGCGTTTGACTGCTTTAGCATTGTCAAATATAAAATTACTAATTTTATGATGTTGTTTTTCATATGATTTGGGTTTTTTAGTATCGGGTGTTCTAAAGTAGCCTTTAAATGTTGTGATTCACAGAAAATTGGTTTATTGCTCGAAGAGCATGAGGTTAAAAAACTGTACAAAATATTATTCCTGAATGTGTGAGAAGCCACATATTTAACTCAGTTAGCTTCAAAATCAAAACCGCTCTACATTTAGTTATGCTGCGTTAAAACAATATTTTGGAAATTACATATCCTACTCCTAATAAAACTATAGAAGGTTGTTTTATAAAATTATAAAATTTATAAAAAATTTATAACATATAATGCGTGTGTCATTATAATTTATATAAAAACATTTAAGGGAATTATCAAACCAATGTAATATATATGATACCCCCTTTTCCGTAACTATTCCTTTTAATTACTTGATACTGGTTATATTATTCTATATCTGACATACTTTATGACAGGAAGGTATGATAATTTTACATGATTACACTTCCTACAATTAATACACATTTAGTTTTGGCTACTCTATGGAATACCATACCGTAATCAATCATTACTTTTAAATGGTGGTTTAGCAAAAGGTTAAAGTGTACTGCACAGAAGAGGGAACATAAAATAAACACAGTAGTTTAAGATTCACAGTTTTAATTTGTCCCTCAAAATGGTCCGGAGAAGAGTTGAATTGGTGGTGGTTTAGTCATTCTGAATATAAAAACAGTTAAAAGTCTTTAATAATTCCTAACACCTAGAAGTTGTAGTTAATTATTCTTAACTATAAACAAAATACTTAATTGGAGTGCAGTTCCCACTCCACTCTGCAATACGATAAAAGAAATACAATACACAAGATGGAACAAATAGCACCTCTGCAGTGCCTGTAACCTCTTTAAATTAAAAAAAAACGACAACATGTGAGACATAACGACTGGTAACGACTGACATAACAAATTTAAACGTTTGAAGTATATAATTTTTTTAAAGTTAAGTTTTATTTGTTTATATTTGACTTAGTTTTATAATTAGCAGTATTTTTTTTATTTTTTAGGTTCTAAAATGAGTGATCTCGACACGGAAAGCACAGAAAGTATTCAATTACAAAATCATTAATTAGAATTTGTATAACGATTATAATGACCAACTTTGTCTTATACTTAACTGTATTCCAGGGAATATTTCCACGGTTATAGGAGTTAAGTATTAACGAGGCTTCGTCAGAGAGGCGCAGGTCGTAAATGACTGTTTACTGCTCTCAGTGTTAATTTACTGCCACACGAGATGGCTTCAGGCGAAGATGTTGGACAATTTGTGTTTTTCGCTGTTCACGCCTTATGACTCCTGCCTGTGAAAATAATAGTTTTACTTAAAATTGGAAGCCATGATATTCGTAGCATGAATCTTCAATTTTATAAAACAGTTTCAGTCGGTTTATGATTACAGTAGTGAATGATTTGTCATGTGTCTTACCAGGTATACATTTTTGTTTGAAAACATGGTATTTCATAAAATAATTTACTTTTTATAGATGGAGTTGGATATTCAATCCTATTACAAGTATCACAAAGTTAGTTTTGTGATAAAGATTTTACGATTGCCATACGAACTTTGTGCGTATTTAGAACTTGAAATAGTTAACAACCTAAAATAATGGTATTTTCCCATGTTAAATGGTCTTGAGGTTTCAACTTTTTTCGGCTATATTAAAATTAGTTGTAGGTTTGTAAATTAGCTATTTAAGAGGGGGCTCCAGTCCTCTGCGTCTGCTTCTCCCATAAGAGCAATGTTAACTTTCAAAGTCCGTCCCTCCTCAATGGGTTGTCTAAAATTTATTATTCATGGTTCATTTTAAAGATCAAAAATATATCTAGTGATTTCAGCAAGCAGAATTTCGTTATCATAAATAGTTCGTGCATAAAAAATCGTAAATATTGAATATTTTGGAATTTTATTGATCGATTATTATTTGCGATATCGAAATTCTGCTTACTGAAATCGCTAGGTATATTTTTACTCTTTAAAATGAGCCATAAATCAACGATATCGAATAATCCGTTGAGGAGGGACGGGCTTTGAAAGTTAACATTGGCCTTAAGGGCGAAGCAGGTAGAAACGCGAAAAGTTTCGTGACTGGAGCACCCGTCTGAATCTTGTATAGTTTGACCTATATCAACCAAGGTTTTTACTACCCTCTCTTCCTCCCTCTTTTTGGAATATAAAACTGTTAGTTCCGTATCAATTTCTATAGTAAAGAGAATTTTTATGAAACAAAAAACCTCACAATCGAGTTTAATCATTTATATAAATTATCATCAAACCCAGGAAAATAAAAATGCATGAAGTGGAGAAATTCATTGCCTTCTACCTACGTAATCAATCTATCTTAACGTCTAGTATGTGAGCTACGGGTATGTGCAACTACATTTTGAAATGTTGTAGGATATATTATTTACATATCGTATTATAACGTGTGCTACGCTAGTAGACTTTGTTTTGTTTTAACTTTCTCATAAATTGTATTAGCGAATTTCTCCTATAGGGAAGAAGCTATTATTGTAGTCGGCAAGGCGAGACCATGATAACTTTACGTTTTGAGGTCCCCAGATGCCAAAAAAACATTCGTTAAAAACTGTATATATGTGTCCGTGGGCGCGATAACTCTCGCAAAAATGGTCCGATTTTTATTAAATTTGGTACATACATGTAAAGTAACATTTATGACTTTAAGTTCGAAAACCAGCAAGATCGCTTTATCCAAAGGGGTATTTTGGGGGGTTTTGTCCCCCAAAAATGGGTTTTTGAGTTTTTTGCGTACAATATTTTAGGAAAACTAATTTTACTTTTCACCATTTAATTCAGCTTTTAAACCCTTTTACTTAACGGGGTTGCTAGGCTTTGAAAACGGAAACAAAGGTTAAACACTTCAATCAAATATAAACAAATTGACTCGCTTGGCTGTGAAATGGTAACTCACAGGATGTTAAATTGAATTAACACAGATGGAGAGTGACAAGCATAATTTTATTATACATGTATATATCAAATTACCAAAATTTATATTATATATATATATATAAAAACCTTATATAAATAACCAGGTGCACACGATTAGCTAGAGTATCAAACCCTTTTACAATGACTGACATGTAGTGAAATATCAATTGTTCGTTAATTATTGTCCTCGATATATTAACTATAAGCAAAGTCCAGTATTTATAGATTGAACTGCATTTAGAAATAAAACACTTATGAATAACAAACCCTCGCTATAATACAAATTAACTAAGTACAAGAATAATCAGCTCAACCTCTACACTCAAATTACAGTGCTATACCCAGCTTAGCCAATTAGGGCAACATTATAATTAATTTAGTAAATACATTACCAACAGTTTTACCAAGAGGTATGTAAATGAAATAAAGAATGATTGTTAAACTGAACACTTTAATTTCTTATTTAAACATTTTACAACGAGTATATTTCTTTGATCACTTGAAATTTTCTTTACAAATAAATCTCTTATACCTTTTTGAATTAAAACGAAAATAAGGTGGGCCTTACTTTAATTGGAAGTGGCTGTGTCCGATCATAGATATATCCCACAAACCTCGTCTGCAAATAAACAAATGGAACAGACGAATTAATTTACAACATTTAAAATCAATTAACATTCATATTTATTAAAATTTAATTATTTAAATCATGAGCTTCTGAACAAACAAAACGAAACAGGCTTTGCCTCACATTTGATTTTAAGTTTTACAAGTTATATAAAATAGTTAATGGAAAACATTACTTTACAAATCTACGATAACATCTACATATTTATCTCAACATAATATCAATTCATGACAAACGTATAAAACAATTTAATTATTACAAAACTTACTATTTGAACGAGGAGGATTCAACTCTATCGGACAACAGTTTCCAACGAATAAATTCAAACTTTCAGTAACTTACAAGAAACCTACGTGTCTGCACAGCCATCTAAATATCGTCTGCAACTTAACAGGTAATCTTCTTCTCATATATAAAAAAAAACTTTAATTTACATTTTGCATATTTTACAAAACATAATAGATCGGGTATAAATATCCCCCTACCAAGAAAATATCAAAATGAAAATGATATCTATTTATAATACAAATTCTCAATTAAAATAAATCCTCAAATATATCAAAATGCAAATATTTAAATATTAAAAAAAATGTTTTGTCTTCAAAATAATTTAACATGTGACAGATGTAAATTCACTTGACAGGTGCTGAACTCTAGCGGTACAATAAGCAATTCAACTCAGTTAGTTCCATCTGTCACCGCTAGATAGCATAGGACTTCATATTTGCCGACGTTTGTTTACATTCGCAAATCAAATTAATCTTTAAATTTATTTACATATAGTTTACCAGAAATTTTATCATGAAATACAGTATAATCAAATATTTTGATATAAAATGCAACTAAATTGACTATTTACAATCATTTTGAGCAATATTCATTTATTTCAGTATTTAATATGATTTATATTGAGGAAACTAACGGTAACTACTCCTCCCAAAATAACTTTCACTTTTCAATAGATATCCTGTCTGAGGTCAGTTCTCAACTTAACAGAGTCAAAGTGCTAGTGTTAATCTGTGTGTCGTGTTCAGTTTTTGTTTCAGTGATTTGTTTTCGTGTGAAGTGCTCTTTTGTGTTCCGTGTGTTTTGTGTAGTGTGTTTTTAGTAATGCGTGTGAAAAATGTGTGTCGTGACAACGTGTATCCTTAAAACTACCTAATCTAAAATTCACTCAACTTCAATCAATTCATTCACATTTATACGCGCCGGCTCATATTTTCACACATACATACTCTTACATACAACATTTATTCAACAATTATACTAACTGACGGCGGACAGTGATATTTTGCTTAAGTTAAACAAACCTTTAATCATTAGACAATTGATAATAATTTTACCCTTTTACTTTAAATAGTTTTCTCAATATTTCTCACTTATAAATATATTTATTTTATCTCAAATATTATCTCAAATAAATGTCACTTTGTTTAAACATCACTTAAATTATATTTACAACAGTTTTAGTTCTTCTCGAAGTCATGGGAAGTTCATAACTGTTTTGAGAACATATTTCACGGCTTAAAATTTCTTCTTTCATTTACGATAGCTTTAAATCATAAATATGTAATTTTCGCACATCTTCCAGGTTTTCTACATTTTGTACTAAAACAGTACCTTCACTTATGAAATACAAAATCCTGTAAGGTCCGATGTATCTAGGCCCTAATCTTTTTGAAAATTTATTTATCTTGTTACTCAAGTAATGAGTTTTAATGTAAACTAATGAATTGACTTTAAAGGGATGATTGCACCGGGGAAATTTATATTTATCACGTCTTCTGTTTTTTGCAATACTTCTCTTGATATTGTTCATAGCTCTTTTCAAGTTTTCAGTTTTCTGCTCAGGACTCAATTTATTGGATACAAGGTCTTGAATATTCCATAGATTAGTGAGTGCATTGTTACAAGGGTGATAAAACATTATTTCAAAGGCTGTGGAGTTAGTGGAAGAATTTCTCGCAGAGTTTAGCCATAGCTGAATTAATCCCAGATCAGAGTCCCATAAGGTGTGATCGTGAGAATAATAACTCCTTAAACTCGTGTTAACTTCCCTCAAGTATCTCTCAGAACGGTTTCCATTGGCTCTGTATGCAGCTATACGACGGTGCTGTATATGGTTATTAAACAAATAACTCTTGAAATCTTTAGAAACAAAGTAACTAGCATTGTCAGATACAATTATTCGTGGTATCGAGAAATTATCGAAAGTTTGCTTCATTTTTTCAATAATTAATCGGCTCTTGCAATCCCTTAACGGATACAACCATACAAATCTGCTAAAACCATTTACAAGTATTAATACATATTGGTTCATATTTTTTGTACGAGGTAAGGGTCCAAGAATATTGATGAATATAGTGTTCATGGTTTGCTCTATAGGCACTGGTATTAATTTTCCCTCATACTTAGTTTGTTCACTTTTAGACATTTTACATACAGTACAAGATTTTACCATTTGTTTTACTGTATCATTCATCTTTGGGTGATAAAAATGTTCATTAACCTTCGCCTGAGTTCTGTAAATTCCTAAGTGTCCACCTATCACACTATTGTGATAAAAGGCAAATACAACATTGATAAGATTTAGTGGTAAATATATTTTACGCCTATACATTACAATATCATCTTTGAGGGTAAAATTTGCGTTATTAATCGTATTTACAATACTCTCTTTTATCGTTCTGCATTCCTCATCCTTTTCTTGATCATATTTTAATCCTTGGAGATCGAAAGGTAATGCATGCATGACATTTATAAACATATTGTCTTTTTCATGCCTTTTAGATCTATTCTTGTTAGTTTTATTGATAAAACCTTTATTTACATTATTTGGGTTGTTAGGTATTTCTTCCTTAATTATATTTACAGTAGATACATCCGGGGTTTCGACATCAATTACCGTTTGATTTTCATCGCTCGGTCCATCAAACATTCGTAATAAGGCGTCTGCTACTTTTTTTGTCACTTCCTTTTATATGCTCGATAGTGAAGGGCAAATTTAATAGCCGTTCAACCCAGCGTCCTAAACGACCGAGAATAAGCTTATTCTTCTTCTCCAAAATTAATGAAAGGGCCATATTGTCGGTGACTACTTTAAAAGGTCTGACCTCTAAACATTCGTGCCATTTTTCAATACATAATATAATACTATAGGCTTCTTTTTCGTAGACACTATACCTCAACTCGTTAGGCGTGAATTTTTTGGAATAATAAGCTATCGGCATCAAGTCATTTTGCTCATTATATTGCAATAATACACCCGCAGCGCCAAATTGACTCGTGTCTGTTTGGAGGACAAAACCTTTAGAAAAATCGGCCATCTGAAGCACAGGAGGATTAGCGATTTTTTCCTTTAGGATATCAAAGGCTTGCTGACATTTTTCATTCCACGTAAACTTAGTTCCTTTCTTTTTTAAATTGTGTAAAGGTATGCAAATTTCCACATATTTTGGTATGTATTTCGCCCAAAAAGAACACATTCCGGTGAATTGACGTACTTGCTTGACGTTCTTAGGGGTAGGGAAATTAGAAATACTTGTAGTTCTTGCCGGATCAATGGTGATCGTGTTGTGTTTAATCAGGTGACCAAGGAAACTAATTTCCTTACAGAAAAACTTAGCTTTTTCCGGGTTTACAGTTAATTTATGTGAAGATAGGTGTTTTACTACTTCTTTAAGGTGCTCGAGGTGTGACTCTTTGTCGGGACTGTATATGAGAATGTCGTCACAAAAGTTGATTAGGTATTTAAATTTGATATCACCAAACATCTTCTCGAGATAATTTGCTAGTACTGAACTTCCACATTGCAAACCAAAGGGGACCCTTTTCATTCGGTATTTACCAAAAATCGTGCTAAATGAAGTGATATCTCGAGAATTCTCTGCAAGAGGACACTGTAAAAATGCTTTATTCAAGTCAATAATAGTAAAATATTTTGCGCCTTGTAAATGTTGGTACATGTTTTTTAGATCTCCTAACGGGTAATTTATCTTTACTAATTTCTTATTAAGTTCTGTATAATTTATCACTAATCTGTCACGCTTCGTTAAAAACGCAGGGCTGCTAAATTCACTAACTGATTCTTCGATAATTCCCTCAGATAACCAATTAATAATATCTTTCATCTTATTTAGAGCAGGAGGACTTAAGTTATAAGGACGAATATTTACTGGCTTGTTATCAGTCAATTTTAATTCCACTTCTAAGTCCAAGGCGGCTCCAATCTTATCTGTAAATACTTCAAGATGATTATTTACTATTTCCTCGATTTCCATTGTCATTTCGACAGTACCAATTTTAAGCATAAGCGAGCGAAATTGTTCAGAATTTCATTATTAACCATCTGAATTCCATTTTTCACATCAAATGCAAAATTACACGTTTGGGATGCAAAGTTCAGAATCAGGCCATTTTGTGTCATAAAAGGATGACCTAAAATCATGTGGAAGTAATTTTGCTTAATTACTAAGAATTGCTCTACCCAACAATATTTATCCATTTTTATTTTATCTTGCATGTCTTCATAATTTCTAAGGGATTGTCATTTGCGGCTAAGATATTTCCGGTCCATTTATTTTCACTAATAATTAATTTATTCATAAATAATCTATTGTATAAGTCCTCACTGATAAAGTTTTTACTCGCTCCGGTATCTAATAATGCTGTGGTATTTAACTCTGGATCCAAAGAGATGTTTACAGAAGGTAAATAATTTATAGTCTTCCCTTTAATCTTAGTTAATTTAGGCGATTTTAAGTTATTATAACCCTTGACTAATTTTCTCAGTTCGCCTTTGAAATCTGGGGAATGCTGATAATTGTAATCTCTAGATGTTTCTAACGGATTTGTGCCTTCAGAAGAGAAATTGTTAGGCGGCGATACATTATTCTCTTCCGGCCTTGCTAGTTTTTTGGCTTTCGAAAGCATTGTCGAGCGATATGACCTGGTCTGTTACAATGATAGCATATTTTAGTATCTGTAAATTTTAAGTTTGGATTTCTCGGGTTTTTTTCGAATCGAGGCCTATAATTTTCTCTGATATTTGAATAATGGGGGCTATGCGAGTTTTGCATTTGAACTTCATTACGGGAATTTTGGTACGCATGATTTCTGACAAAATCGTTGTATGATACATTATTTACATTAATGCACAACTGGTCAAGATCAGCAAAAGTTTCTGGGTTTTTCTCAAATACTAACTTATTTCTAATATCAGGGTGTATGCCGTTTTTGATAAATGAAACCAATTGGTTTTCGCTTAAATCAGTTTTCAAGATTTCGTGGTTAATTTTCACTTCATTTATATATATAGACAATGGTTCATTGGGCTTTTGTGGTCGAAATATTAAATCTTGCTTTAACTTTTCCCTTAATGTGATTGGAATGAAGGTGCTTAAAATATCAGAATGAAGTATTTCTATGGATTTTTGGGCGTTTTTATGTTCCAAAATTTTGTTCACCAATGGGGGCGTTGAATATATGGAAACTATTTCATAAAGCTCGTTTTTAATCAAAGTAGTTTCATTTTGAATGTTTACAATATTTCGCAGAAATTGTAGCAGAGGGCTTGTTTCAAGTCCGTTACACACTGGAAATTTTTGTAAGTAGATTTCCATAGGATTTGATAATTTTCCAAAAATGCTGTAATTGAAAGGGTTAGTAGTTGTGGCTTGTTGAATGATTTCAGGGGGATGATGAGGGACGTTTTGATTTGGACCAATGAGTGTTTTGAGTGATGTAGGGGCGGGAACGGCAGTGGTTAGGTTAGGTCGGTGGGCCTCGTGGTGTGGTGTGGATGTAACAGGTGTGGTTGCATCTGGTCGACGTTCTTCAATTTTCCCTAGCATTTCTTCATCTTCAATGAGTGACGTGTTAAGATCTCGCTCGAATTTATCCATTTCATCAGAATTAATAACGCCGGCAATAGTTTTAAAATTTTCCATGGTTGAAGTTAGTTCACTATTTACATCTTCTAGTTTTTGTTTTTGCACAGGGTCAATTTTGTATTTCAATAAATTTGTTACTCTAATTTTCAGATGACTCAATTTGGCTTTAACCTTTTCAATCTTTAGTTTATTTTGGTTTTCACTGCATTGTTCAATCAGAGTTTAAATTAGTTCGTACTTTTGGCTTACACAATCAATTTCTTCTTGTAATGAATAGTTATTTGACAAATTATTAACATCAGGTTTTACATGCAAGCAATTTCTTAAAAATTTTCTCATAGAATCTACATCTTCATTGGTTATTTGTTGTGCCCTTAAAGTAAGTTCATATTTTAATTCTTCTTTGTTTAAATAATTCAAATTGTATTTGGAAGACATTTTACTAACTATAACATGAAATACTCTTGACGTAGATAAATATTTATATATTATCACTGAATTTAAAGCAGAATTTATTTTATTTCAATTTTAAAGCACTGAATTGCAAGATTCTGCAAAATAAATAAGCCATTAATATATCAATCATAATTTAATACACAAAATTTGAACTGAATGGTTTGGAAAATAGTCCTTCAAAGTAATCTAGGCTTAAAAATATTTGAAAGCTTTGTTAATATATGTGTCCATGATTTCAGGTAAAATTATACTTCATATTGTAGACTATTTTAATTATCTTGAAGTTCGGATTGTAAGATAATCAGCTGACTGGGTAGTGATAACAGCATGTCCTGTGTTATCAGGACATCAATTAGGTTATCTTCATGTCCATTTTTACATAACCTCTGGTTTGTTGGTTTTAGCGAATTTCCCCTATAGGGAAGAAGCTATTACCGTAGGTCTCATGGTAAGACTTAAGCCCGAGACCATGATAACTTTTCATTTTGAGGTCCCCAGATGCCAAAAACACCATTCGTTCAAATTTATATATATATATATATATATTTATATATATATATATATATATATATATATATGTCCGTAAGCACGATAACTCTCGTAAAAAAGGTCCGATCTTAATGAAATTTGGTACAAATGTGTAAAGTACCATTTATTTGAACGAGTTCGAAAACCAGATGAATCGCACCATCGGAAGGGGGGTTTTTTGGGGGGGGTTTTGTACCCCAAAAATGTGTTTTTTGGGGTTTTCACATTTGATTTTAATTTAAATCAAATTTGAATTTATAACATTGAATTCAGCTTAAAAAAACAAACAATTTGGTAATTTGATCATTGCTCTACGTCAATTAGTTACCGAGATATTGAAAGTGATAAACACAGTACGTTGTCTAATGTTATTCTTATGAAGAAAAAGAAAAATTGTATATCTCGCTTATTTATAAACATAAACTGGCGAAATGTGGTATATGGCTTGATCTGGTTATGGTTTATTGTTTTTTGCACAAAAAAACAATTATTCGCCTATGGCTCCTGTAGCAGCAAACCTAGGTACTTGGTCCCCATGTTATTCTTATGGAAAATACTTAAAATGTTATATATCGCTTATTTATGAATGTATATGGATGAAACTTGGTATGTGACTTCACTAAGATGAGTTCTATTGATATTTGCATAAAAACCCATTATTTTGTGTGCCTTGTTGCAGCAAACCTGCGTACTCATCCCCAATGTTATTCTTATGGAGGATAATTAATATTTTAAATATCGCTTGTTTGTGAATACATTTCTTATGAATCCTGGTAAGTGTTATAATGTGTTATGTTATATATTCATTGGAAATTCACTGAGTATGCAGGTTTGCTGCGACGGGGGTATTTAATATTATAGCAGAGTTGCGCAACAATGTATACCCAGCTTAGCCAATTAGGGCAACATTATAATTAATTTAGTAAATACATTACCAACAGTTTTACCAAGAGGTATGTAAATGAAATAAAGAATGATTGTAAAACTGAACACTTTAATTTCTTATTTAAACATTTTACAACGAGTATATTTCTTTGATCACTTGAAATTTTCTTTACAAATAAATCTTTTATACCTTTTTGAATTAAAACGAAAATAAGGTGGGCCTTACTTTAATTGGAAGTGGCTGTGTCCGATCATAGATATATCCCGCAAACCTCGTCTACAAATAAACAAATGGAACAGACGAATTAATTTACATCATTTAAAATCAATTAACATTCAATATTTATTAAAATTTAATTATTTAAATCATGAGCTTCTGAACAAACAAAACGAAACAGGCTTTGCCTCACATTTGATTTTAAGTTTTACAAGTTATATAAAATAGTTAATGAAAAACATTACTTTACAAATCTACGATAACATCTACATATTTATCTCAACATAATATCAATTCATGACAAACGTATAAAACAATTTAATTATTACAAAACTTACTATTTCAACGAGGAGGATTCAACTCTATCGGACAACAGTTTCCAACGAATAAATTCAAACTTTCAGTAACTTACAAGAAACCTACGCGTCTGCACAGCCATCTAAATATCGTCTGCAACTTAACAGGTAATCTTCTTCTCATATATAAAAAAAAACTTTAATTTACATTTTGCATATTTTACAAAACATAATAGATCGGGTATAGTGCTCACAAATCTGCAACCTAAAGGAAACTGCTACTGCATTGATTCCCCTTCATTTGAAGACAAATATAATTATCTAAAAATCGATATTACTCCCTACTTTCATCATCAAAGGTTCTAAGTTAATTCTGCTACCAATAAATCTTTATCTAACAAATATAAATTTACTTCACCCTATTTTATTATCCAGGGTTTTTTTTAGAAATCAATTTATTACTACAATTCAATCGTTTTACTTTATTTAAGGGTCGAGTTTATTTAGGCTTGATACAATTATTGAAATTATCTGTCTGGATCAATTTACACTGAACCTCAAATTAATTTCATTTGAGCTCTTTGCTCAGTAGCTCTTAAATGTTGTGCACCAATAAATGAAGTTAGACATACCCAGGAAACAGCTCCCGTAGTTGATTGCATTCCGTGGATCGTCACCGGTGTCACGGTGCCGCAACGCGCCTTTCCTTGGGAAGTCCTCGGTTGGTCCTCGGTGAAGTCCTCGGGTCTCGTCCTGGGTTGGTCCTCGGTGAAGTCCTCGGGTCTCGTCCTGGGTTGGTCCTCGGTGATGTCCTCGGGTTGGTCCTCGGCGTCACGTCGTTGAAGAGGCTTCTGCTGGAGAGTGTTGAAATTGGACGTCTGAAACCTTGGTGGCAATCTAACTCAACCAAGGTTGACCCTCCTCGATCCAGGTCTGTTCAGACGTCGACTCCTACTCTCCTCTTCCGCTACTATCTTGATGACCCTCCGAAGACTGACCTCTTTTTCGTCCCCAAAGATTTTCACCTCTCTCACTTCCCCTTCCAAAATAACTTCCATTACCCTAAATTTTGCCTTTTGGCCAATCAAAATAGTTTGACGTTCCACCCTCTACGCCCCATTGGTTTGTTGAAATTTAGCGGAGATTTTCGCAAGGTTGCTGATCACACGTTCGGAGTGACGTGTACTGCTTGCTTGGCATGTTTGGTCCCATCCGCGACTTCTTGTTCGATAACAGGAAATAAGCATTTCCTGTTATTGTCCGTCTGGTCTCTTTCCGGTACCCTAATTTCAACATCGCCGTTGTCACCTGTTTGATTGTGATCAATCTTTCACTTATTCTAAACTTGAAAATTAAATTATTTATTAGTCATTTTCACCACCTTTATACTCCCCTCCGTGCGGTATAAACTTGTCCCCAAGTTTATTTTCCGTAAAATCCCAAATTTGTTTATTTTATTTATATTAAATTTAATTTATTGATTCAAAAATAGCGTTCTCTTTTTCCTGGAACAGCTTGCGAGTCTCTCGTATTGGCCTCGTTAAATTAAGCGCAGTATGCCGGCCGATGACGAGTCGGCATGCTGACTAAGGTGTCTGTAGGGGGCGGGGTTCAAAGGAGAGTATTTGAAAAGATAACGAGAAACTACAGATAATTCCCAAATTTATTTTACATGAAAAGAGGTAAAATTTCAAGAACCATATCAGAGAACTACTAATAATCACAGAAAACACACTTGTTACTTGACATTAGAGAGCGTTGTGACGGTAGTGACGGCTTGGTCGACTGAAGCGTGGGTGGATGAGAAGATCATGAGGAGGGGGGCAGTCTTTGAGGTGTGAATCTTCTCCAGGGCGTAGAGGGTATTCTGCGTAGCCGTAGAATACAGACGTAGAGCGGGGTTTCTTAAAATAGCTTTTAAGAAGTCTTCTTCACATAGCACTTTGTTTATGAGTGAGTTCACACTTAGTTTATTAGTAATCTCTGATAGGGTAAAATTTAAATTTAATGTGTAGGGGAGAAACGATTATATTTAATTTCACTGAAGCTACATTATAATAAACTCAATTTAAGTAAAAGGATATTAAAAGAATAAACTACTTAATAATAAATGAGGGACAGAAACAGAACTGCATGTTTACTGGAGGAAAGTCACTGCAAGAATGAACAGTGCTGGCTGGTAAAACCAGATATGAAAAAGAGAAAGTTCTGTTAGGGGACACCCTGCACCCACTCTATGCTACAAAATTTTATTCTGGACTAAACAGTGTCTGTTGCGGCTCGCTGTTGTCTTGCGAGAGTGAATTGTAATCCCTGCTTGGTAGTATCAATTTAATTTGGAATGATTGTATATGAATTAAAATGAGGCACGTTATTGTTAATATTGTTGACCATGCTAATAGGATGTAGAATAACAGAATTTCGTGTTATTGAAAAAATCAAATTCATTGTTAGTTAGCTTGAGATACTGAATTTTTTCAGTGATGTTACTTGAAAGGTTGGGTGATTGAAGGTCCAATTGGAGTCCAAAATTTCGGTTAGATTATCAAATTCATGCTTTATTCCCGATTCCAGTGGAAAAAGTTTCAAGGTTTTAATTTTCGACGAGGTTGCGGGTATTAAGTTTATTAATCTTGGTTTTTCTGAATCTTTAGAGTCGCATGGCTTCACTTTAGTTATTAAAGGCAATGGTCTTTGCAATAATTCGCAATCACATGGAATTTGTGCTTCCACTGTTCCCGCCTGTATTGGTTCAATAATTCGGGAATGAATAATTTGATCGTATTTCAATTCCAATTTCTGTCTTATATTAGTTATTAAATATTTCTTCGGTAGAATTTTCATGACAATCGGGTATTGTGGGCTTGAGTCACAAATAAAATGACAATGTTCTTGCAAATGGTCAATATTTTCAGAGTTTAAGGTCATGTGCAAACAGAGTTAAATTGTGTCTGTTATTAAGGTTTTCCTCGGAATTTTACATAACGGGAATGACTGTTGGCTGTAAGTGTCATCATTTGTAGGTATGATTTGTGTATATTTTGCTGATTTATATATAATTTTATCCTCCATCTGTAAGGTACATATTTTGTCGTTCCATGCTAAGGGCGTTTGTAAAGCTTTAAGAATGTTGCCTCGCGTTTCATTGTTAATCAGTGGGACATTGATTTTGGCTGATAATGTATTGTTGAAAATCTTGCAGGTGGTTATTTTTAGCTTGTAATATAGGTTTAGATTTCCCATTGGTATTGCTAATTTAAGTCCTTTAAGCAATGCACGTTTTTGTAAGTCTTGCAGATTTGCTGACAAGTTGTGGGGTTTTAGTAGGTTTTCAGACAATATATTTAAGTTACATTTGTTTAGGATTTCTCGTTAAGTGTCCTGAATATAGTTGTATAAAATATACTCCAGGATTGTGGGGTAAAACCATAAAGTTGGTGAATTGTATTTGTGTTAGCGTCCGTTTTTATTAAATTCAATTGTTTTTGACAAGATCGAAACTTTGATGGACCTTATCTGCCAGTGTCTGAACACGTTGGCTAAAGTTATTTAGATTTTTTGTAGTAGTTACTAAGTCTTGATATTGTGTGCCTACCGAATCGATAATTTTATTTGTAAGTGATTGAATATCCTTGTGGTTTTCGTAAATGCTAGAAATTTGTTTCTCGTTAGCTAAGTTGCAACGCCATGAGAAAAATTCACTCATGAAAGTGAGGCCTCTTGGTGTACGTGTTTGTGAAGTAAAATCATAAAGAGTGACTTCGTTTAATTGATCTTGTATTTTATCTGTAATTAGACCCTGTAAAATCATCAAGTTGGAGATTACATTTTAATTTTGATATATTATCCTGATTCTTGCAATTCGTCAAGGTGCTACTGAAGTTGAGTAAAATTGGTTGGTGTAATAATTACGCAGAGTACAGAAGTGGAATGATGGTTTCATATGCGATATAATCCGTTCGCTTTTCAAAGCTGTAACCACTAAAGATCTGGATTGTGTCGTCTTCTGGTAATGTAATTCCGAACTTGATTGAGAAGAAACATATAGAGTATTATTTCCATTGTGTTCCTTTTTTTTAATCCTCCGCCGCCGTCTTCTGTCTGTTCCGAAAAATTTATATTAGTACAAGAAAATAGTTTGCATTAATAATAACTGTTATTGTAAACAAAACTAATTTTGTTAACGTGTTGTTTAGCCGTTATTTGTTTAGCAGTTGTTTATCAGTAACTTGTTTTCGTTTTCTAGATTAATTCTCATGACTCAGTCACTATTTAATTTGGTTTCCTACTGAGTGTGCCAAAAATAATCGGCTGCCGGCTTTTGCCGATGCGTTCTTGGGATAGGCAGTAGGTATGGGACTTATAATATTTGGTGTTACTAGCTCCCACAGTGGTGGATTACCGGGAATCGTGATATCTTTTTGAGTGAAATAATGTAGTGATTGGTAGCAGTGTAAGTTGGTTGTGTGGAATGTGTTGAGGCAGCGTAGTATGTCAGCGACCTTCTCGCGGCCATCATTGTTATCTCATGCGGATAAACTTACACGCGTGTTAAATAGAGCAATCCCCCTCTCCGCTTTGCTTGTTTATGTATCTGAAAGTGTCATCAGGGATTGTCGATACTGTTTCAGGTTTGTGAATTTGATGTGCTTTTTCCTGTGATTTTTGGATTATTCTTTCTTGAGGTATAATAATTAGTGATATAATTAATATTTTCTTACTTTATTTCCATTCTCATTGTTAAATGCTTCCTGTTTGAGTGCGCGTCTTGTTTAAGCAGTCAATTTTAGAATAATCTTCGAAAGCGTGGTGCGGTTTAATTTTGTTCATAAGAATAACGGTTGTTTTCCTAAAGTTTGCTTGACTTTCGCTGTAGAGCGTAACGAAGTTAAATAAAGCAGCAAACCTGTGTACTCAGCCCCCATGTTATTCTTAAGGAGAATAAGAAAAAATGTTATCCCCCTTAATTATGAACATAAATTAATAAAACTTGGTATGTGGCTTAACCTAGTTGAGTTATTTTGATATTTGTATAAAAAAACAATGTTTTGCGTTCCTGGTTTCAGCAAACCTACATACTCAGCCAGCATAATCCATGTTATTCTTATGGAGAAAAATTTAAATGTCATAAACAGTTTACTTATGAATGCATGTTTGATGAAACTTGATATGTGGCTTTATGTTGCATTAAGATACATATAAATGCATTGGAAATTCGCTGAGTACGCAGGTTTGCTACTACGGGGGTATTTAAAAACTTGTGACCGTCTAAAGACAAATGAACATATTTTTGTCTATTGTACTTGAATAACTAACTACAGCTGATCCAGCCTGGCGTTCTACCGTCTGAGCAACTAAATAATTTCACGCGAGGCACTTTAACGCCACCTAATTACCTGTAACAGATCACTCTGACGTAATGCACCGCGCCGTGTGGATCACGTGACAGCGTAATGGTGGCATTGAGGGATGAGACAGAGAATAATTATCTGCGTTTACGTTTAGTCTTTTCAGTTCCATATAGTAATGCTATTAGAAAGAAAATACGGTTTGTGTCTTATCTAGTTGTTTTTGCATTACTGTTATTTAAAAGTAACTTCCAGATTGGATGAGATGTTACATAGAAGGCATCGAAGGTTTCTATGTTCTTCAGACAAATCATGGGCGAATGGATTCATGGAAATTGTCCTGCAGGACTGACAAAAGGGAAATTAGGATGTATAGGTCATACATAGATAACATCATATGTCATAGATATGTTGTACATATAGGTCACACCTTTGTACAACATATGTTCGATTGACACTAGCTGACTTTGAGAAAATTTTTGGTTTTGGTTACGTTTAAATACATAAAGTGTGTTAATAAGATGGCACATTCTCTTTTTTAAAGATAGAAGATTTGTAACAATTACTATAAATTATAGTGTGGAAAAATAATTACAGCAGGCAACTTATACAGGTGAGTTTTAAATGAGCCCCCCCCTAATTTTGTCTACAAATCTTAAGACATCGACTTCGGAACACCGTCGATTATTGTTAACCAACTTATACTTTATTTTGACTTAGATAATATGTTTGGCCGCCATCTTGGATCCGCCATATTGGATTCAACTATTTATTTTCAAATGTAACGGAGGGCCATCATGTAGAAGTACTTTTTTGTGGTGAACATAATGCCACAATTCGTTTTTTAAAATCATTATTCGTTCTCAAGATATTGGCTAATTACAAAAATGAATTTTGGAGAGATTTAAATGTCCAACCTTAAAACATGCCCATATTCTTATCGTTACATCAAATAATGTTAATGAACTACTACCAGTCATTGTTGAGTGGCATTTGATTAATTTTGACAACATTAAAATTTTCGGCCGCCATCTTGGATCCGCTATTTTGGAATAAGATAATTTTCCTCAAATATAAAGGTAGTGTTGCAACCAATCATTGCTGAAATCAATGCCGCAATCCGTTTTCAAATGCCACCTTATATTTTCATGATATTGAACGATTTCGTTTTAACATTTCAAAAAGTTATAATATCATGGAAATTAAAGATTGTATTTTAAAACGGATTGCGGCATTGGTTTTGGTGTAAGAAGAAGTAGGAAATGATGGGTCACACATCATTAAATGTAACTTGTTATCTTTAATACACCTTTACATTTAAAACCAATATCTTATTCCAAGATGGTGGCCTAAAATACTAAGTAAGTCAAAATAAAGGATAAGTTGGTCAACAATGATCGGCGGTGATCCGGCGTCGGTATCTTAAGAAATGTAGAAAAAATTAGTGGGGGGACTCATTTAAAACTCACCCTGTATATACAGAACCACTCATATCATGCAATAACGTAAATCCAAAATAAAATCATAAAATCTAGCGAAGATCAAGAGTGAAATAAACATTCAACACAAAAATGATTATTCTAAATAAAATGTAGGCATAATTTACTATGTATTGTCAATAACAATAGATGAAAGTTTAGACATGGAAATAAAAGTGATTCCAATCAAAATACCAATAAAACAACAAAGACAAAACGACAGTATAGTAAAGTCAAATTTAGTTTCATGTTAAATCAAATCAGAAGAGTATTTTGTTGAAGAACGTTAGGCTAGATAAGATGTACAATAGGCTGGACTTTGGAATATGAGTGTCCATCCCCCAGCACTTCCGAAGAGACGAGAAGAGGACAGTCGACTATGAAGCACAGGTATGATCGGTCGTGTCATTTCCGCCTGTTGCCTCTATTAAAGTTTATTGGTAAATTTTTACGTGGTTTTCTAAATATAGTATTTGGCCATAAGCACTTTATTTTCAGTTAGTTTACAACAATTGGCGACGAGTGGAGTTTGATTTCACGCGAAAATAAGTTTAATTTAAATTAAAATCGCCTTCAACAGTTCAGAATTATTCTGCCGGTTTCGACAGAGCGGATCCGCTATTTTGCCATTTGCCATCACGACAGCGGTTGGAAGTAGCAAACAGTGATGGCCGCAACGGTTCCAGGAACTGATTTCGGTTGTAACCGATACTTCGACACCGTTAGCGGAACGGTTATTGGAGGTGCTGCAAGTACCAGTGACAAGTGACAGTTTCGTTGGGAACAGGTTATTTGAACCTAATCCAGATTACAGAACTTGTTGAATCGTTGGAAAACGTTTGCAAGTCAGTTGTGGGTTCATAAAACGACAATTTGGAATAACAAGAAAGTATACTCATATTTCATAGTACACAGGAATATTGATAAACGGATGTCCTCATATGTAAGTTTTAATAATTTATTCACTAAAAATGGCCAAGCAGATAGTTGGGAAAGTGAATGAGTTCGATAGTGAGGTAGAAAGTTTTGAAAACTACACAGAGAGGTTACAGCATTTTTTCTCAATTAATAACATCAAAGATGAAAACAAAGTCTCATTCTTTGTTTCTATTATGGGGCCTAGCCTATACTCGACTCTTAAAGATTTGTTACACCCAAAGAAAATTTCAAATGAAACTTTTGAAGTTATTATTAAGACCTTAAAGGGACATTTTGTTCCTAAAAGCAACATTGCTTACGAACGTTGTGTCTTCAATAAACGTTATCAAAAGGAGGGTGAAAACATCACAGACTATTCTTGTCAATTAAAAAAATTGGCCTCATCTTGTAATTTTGGAACTTTTTTAGATGAAGCCCTAAGGAATAGGTTCCTATGTGGGTTGCGCTCAGCAACAATTCAAAGTAAATTACTGGCTGAAGGAGACTAATTAACCTTTTCCAATGCATTGGAACTCTCATTAGTGATCGAAAATGCTGACAAAAATGTGAGGTCTCTCAACACAGACAAGTTTTCTTCAGGGGAGGTGAACTATCTTAAGAATATGAAATATTCTGTAGGTCAACATAAGCCCAATAAGGGAGTTAGACCTAAGTGGTCGAGTACAATTGCTAATAAACAAAACAGTTCTTTTGTTAACAAACAAAAATGTTTTAGATGTGGCAAACATCATGATGCAAAGTCATGCCCCAATATGGGTTATTCATGTTTTTATTGTAACAAGAAAGGGCACCTTGCAAGTGTATGCAAGGTTGGAAAGCCTAGGCATAGGCCTACTAAAAAAATTAATATGTGTGAGTCTGACAGCAGTGATGATGATGAAAGTCAACATAAGCATAGGCCTGGGTCCTATCAAGAGGAGCAGGAAGTTTTGGAGCTATTTACAGTAGCCTATGCTAATAATAGTAAACCAAATAATTTTGTCGTAAACATGCTTGTCAACCAAGTGCCCTTGGACATGACTATCGATACTGGAGCGGCAGTTACAATAATGCTAGATAAAGTGTATTTTGAAAAGTTTCACGATGAATCGTGTTTATTGCAGCCGTGTGACGTTAGGTTAAAAACATACACCGGAGAGAAAATTAATGTCCTTGGGGAGTTTCAGGCAACAGTAAATACAGCCAGCGGTTATCTGCAGCTACCAATCATTGTTATCGAGAGCTCGGGAACCTACCAACCTACTCTCCTTGGTCGTAACTGGATGGAAAAGGTACAGCTGAATTGGAGTCTACTCAAAAAATGGCAGTCAGGGCAAGTCAGTCCAACATGGAGAGTTGGAAATCCGTCAATTGAATGGTGAGTCCGTTCCAATTACTACTAGAATTATAGATGAGCTTAAGGAGAAATACGCACCAGAGTTTGACAAGGTCCCTGGAGAAATTAAAAGTAGGCAATATTTTGCAAAGCTCGAAGTGTACCATTTTCCTTACGCCAAGCCGTAGAAGATGAGTTAGGTAAATTACAAAGAAATGGGATTATTTACCCTGTCACCCAATCTGAGTGGGCTACTCCTATCGTAATAGTGGCAAAACCAAATAATGAAGTCAGAATTTGTGGGGACTTCAAGGTTACGATCAATCCATGTCTCCGGACGGACCACTACCCGTTACCTAATCCTGAGGACATTCTTACAAAGATATCTAGTGCTAATTATTATTCAAAAATTGATTTGTCAACTGCCTATGCACAATTGAAGGTACACCTTTCTTCCCAAGAATTATTGACTATCAACACACACTTAGGTCTGTTCCGTTATGCGAGATTAGCGTACGGAATAACAAGTGCGGGAGCACTTTTTCAAGCAACCATTTATCAGATCCTATTGGGTCTTAAGGGTACTGTTTGTTATATAGATGACATTCTAGTTTATGCTAAGAGTTTAACTGAGATGAAACAATTAGTGGATGATGTGTTGAAAAGATTAATGGAACATATGCCCCAAAACCAGGAAATTTGACGCAACTGAGGTCGTTTTTAGGCCTAGTAAATTTTTATGGAAAATTCATCCCAAATTTAGCTACCCTCCTTCATCCCCTGTACCGACTGTTAAACAAAGACGTTGCGTGGTCTTGGTGTGATAAATGTGACCTCGCATTTGAAAAGTGTAAGAAGCAACTAGTAAAAGACAATGTCTTAATCCCCTACGACCCTAATATGGACGTAATAGTGACTTGTGATAGCTCCAGCTATGGGGTTGGGTGCGTGATTGCCCATCAGCTACCTGATGGCTCGGAGCGACCAATAGCATTTTCATCACGGACACTAAACAAGAGTCAAATAAAGTACAGCCAGATTGAAAAGGAGGCATTGTCCTTAATAACAGCTGTAAAAAAATCCATAAGTTTTTATATGGCCGTAAGTTTAGTGACGGATCACAGACCATTGACCTTTTTGTTGAGCCCAAATAAGGGGATACCCACCCTGTCCGCAGCACGAATACAGCGGTGGGCCCTGATACTAGCAGCCTATCAATATGGCATCCGCTATAGAAAGGGGACAGACATTTCAAATGCCGATGCACTGTCTCGCCTACCTTGTAAAAGCGACCTAATGGAAGATGACATTTCATTTTTCTCTTCCTATTATCACTTGCCTATCACATCTAAAGAAATAGCGTTATCAGCAAAATTTGATCCTACCCTGTCTAAAGTCATGGACCACACTTCAAATGGATGGCCTTCGACCACAGAAGATCCTGACCTCAAACCATATTTAAATAAGTGTTCGGAGTCATCGGTAGATCGAGGTTGCCTGTTGTGGGGAAGTAGAGTACTAATACCACCAACGCATCAGAAAGAAATACTTCTGATGTTACACACAGAACATCCAGGTGAGCTAAAAATTAAAGCCCCTGCCAGAAACTACGTTTGGTGGCCTAAGATGGACTGTGACATAGAAACCATGGTGCGTGAGTGTTCGATATGTCAGAAAACCCGCAAAAACATACCATTACCACCACAACAGTCATGGTCATGGCCTAGACACAGTTGGATGAGAATCCACCTGGATTTCGCCACATTCGAAGGTAAGGAATTTTTAATAATCGTTGAAAGCTATTCAAAATGGGTAGAAGTGTTCCATATGGCTAGTACAACATCAAAACACACAATTGAAAAATTGCGGCATTGTTTTGCGGCTTATGGGATCGCATCAACAGTGGTTACTGATGGTGGGCCACAATTCAGATCAGAGGAATTCGAGCAGTTTTTAAAGGCTAATGGTGCACATCATACCTTCACACCACCTTATCATCCCGCCTCTAATGACCTGGCGGAGCGAGTAGTACAGACTATTAAAAGTGTGTTTTTAAAACATATGCTTCATGATGCAAAGCACAACACACGTAGGTCATTGCAACACCGAATTGTTTCGTTCTTATTTGTGTACAGAAACACGCCACATACAACAACTGGAATAACACCATCCGAACTGTTTTTAAAATTTAAGCCTAAAACTCATTTATCTTTATTAAAGCCTCATTTAGCTAATGAAATACAAATCAAGCAGAAAGGTGTCTGAGACTCCGTTAACCTTCATAGAGGAAAACCTCGATCATTTGGGTTGAGTGAAAAGGTTTTTGTAAAAACGGTCTGCCAGGAAAAAATCAATTGGCAGCCTGGAGTAATTACAAAAGTTATCAGCCCAATGACATACTTAGTTAAAGTTGATGGTCGTACCAGGTTTGTGCACCTCGATCATTTAAGAACGAATATGGCAGAAGAAGTTGAAGATGACCCTTTGTTGCAATTGCCTAGAGAATTATATCAGAAAAGCCCAGCCAGAAACGCAACACCAATCAAGACCCCAGAGGAGGCACCACCTGAAGTAAGGTCTCCGGGGAAGAAGAAAAGTCCATCACCTCGGAAGTCTCCAAATAACAATGAGTCAAGTCAAGATAACACGAGTACTCTTCGTCGCTCGGATCGGAATCGAAGAGTGCCTCAAAGGATAAATTTATAATTTTAAAAAACCCTCCCAGTTTTTGTATGTATTTTATTTTGAAGTAAAGTTCTTTTATTTTGGTTGGGAGGAGTTATAGTAAAGTCAAATTTAGTTTCATGTTAAATCAAATCAGAAGAGTATTTTGTTGAAGAACGTTAGGCTAGATAAGATGTACAATAGGCTGGACTTTGGAATATGAGTGTCCATCCCCCACTTCCGAAGAGACGAGAAGAGGACAGTCGACTATGAAGCACAGGTATGATCGTCGTGTCATTTCCGCCTGTTGCCTCAAATTAAAGTTTATTGGTAAATTTTTACGTGGTTTTCTAAATATAGTATTTGGCCATAAGCACTTTATTTTCAGTTAGTTTACAACAGACAGTACATGTAACAAAGATAAAACCTATTTATTTTGCAAACCTATACTGATGTTTATTTCTAAAATTATGACATGTAAGCACTCTTTCCTTATGAGTTATCAACCAACATTCTGTGACATTAATTTCCTTGAATTCCAAGATTGCAGTCAGTGGTTTCATCAAATATCCTTACAAATTTAATTGCAGCGATTTCATTAAAGCCATCCTAACAAATTAGGCAAATCAGTAATATAAAAGTTCCTATGATATTATTTTTTGTTATTATTATTTTATTCCCAACTGCTTTTGTCAACACAAAGAGGACACACAAAATGTACAGTGACAAATAACGACTAGTACTTGATAATGTACCCTACGTGTGGATTTTATAATTCCAGTGATCATTTAAAAACGAGTTCGCACGCAGCATGCTGACGTGAGGGAAGTGAATTTCCACATACGAAACTTTTAAAACTCAAAACCAGTTTAAAAACATACATTTATTCAAATGTTATTTAAATTTGAAAACATTGATTTTTTTGGCTGTTCTGATGCTCCTGGTTTCAATCACCTGCAATGCTAGGAATACAATTTTGCGCATTATAAGGTTAGGAGAAGGTCCAGTCAGGCTTTAAAGTAGGCGCCACGTTGCTGGGGATGATAAAAATACACCAACAAATGAATAACATACTTTCTAATGTAAAAAACCCATAAGATTAGTACTGTGTTTAGTCGATATACATTTTCTTTAATAACTAGGTAAATATTTATGCTAGAATGACGATAGAGGGTTTAAAACTTTCGCTTCACTAATTCCCATCTTAATACATGCATTACTTTTACGTCCGGGGCTTATCTGACCCTTTTTGGGCCCAAAAACTCGAAATTTTAAAGAATAATTCCAAAAAAGGGTTTAGAGTTTTCCGATTGTTTTGCCCAATGAACTTGTCCGACTGATTATAGAAAGGAACGTCCCTACCAAATTTGAAGTAAATCGGACAAAAAATGCCACCGCTAGAGTGCATACACACAAATATATACACATATATATATAATTTTGAACGACCCCCCAAAACGTGTTCAGGGGGTCACGTTAGGAACTTCTATGGTGGTCCCGGGCTTAAGTTTCACCGTGCGGGTCATGCTAATAGTTCACTTTTCCATAGGAAATTCACTAATAATAAGAATAATGATAAGAATTACAGTAACAATAGTATTTATGATATAATATTATAAATGACAATATATAACTATATAACTAATATAACTAACAATATTTCGGTGAGAAGCAACATGTTTATGATGCAGTTTCATGACGAGATTACACTCAGCTATCCAGGATGGATTCCCAACTTGGTGACCGATATTATTAAAGTTTTCTTGCATTTTGGAATACTGTTTTATAAATAATAAACACTGACCAGAGTAATATGCATAAACCTTTGTGTTCGTTGTAACACTGTTATAACTATACTTAAGGGAATAGCAGCACCTTGTGAGTTCCAGAGATGTAGCGAAAATGCACAGGACACACGCAGTCACACAAACTCCAGCAGACAATTTCATGACGAAGCAGTTTAAAAATAAAAACGTGCTCCCTAAATTAATCTCCTAGCATGGATGGGTATCATATTTAATCTGCTAAAGTTGCCACAGGAACATCGCGGTAATGGTTGATCTGTCAAACTGCAACCACTCCAAGAAATGTGCAACACTCCAGGATGTTGAATGTGGCATAGTTGATATGGAGGACAAAAACCACTGAGAACTTAAATACCCCCGCAGCAGCAAACCTGCGTACTCTTATATTACCAAACTAACTTCTATTAATTAAGTTATATTAGTCGAAGTGATAGGACCCAAAAAGGTATAATTTTCTTGCCGGCCTGAAACTTATACAGCTGAATAAGATGTCACAAAGGATGACAAAAATGGGAATTATAAACTTGAAAACTGGAGTTTAACAAGATGGCGGCCATTTAAAGATGGCGAATTTACGTTTTTAATAAATTAGTCATATCTCGGTTATTATTTATCCAAATTTGCCAACTTTTTTTGTTGTGTAGATAAGTTTATTCCTCAAATAAAGTGTTCTGACAATATTATCTGTGTATGGCTTGGTTTTCTATTTATTTAATAAAATATGTAACAATTACAGGACATTAATTGCTTTAAACCAGTATATCTCCTAAACTGTACATTTTATTTGAAATACACCAATAATATAAAAGATAGGATATATTACAAGCTTTACAATGATATATAACATAAGGGGGTGTAAACTACATATGTAAATATAAGAGGTGCAGAACTGCTGGATGGCAGCGCTCGGTGCGATGTGGTGACGCGGGCCGGCCTCAGCATAGTCCATGGCGTTAAGCCGATATTATGTCACATCTGGCTATTGGTACCAAATATGGTTCGATGTTTCTTCATCTAATTAACTTTTAAAATCCGCTGGGAGACACTCTCTCAGAGCTGCCTAACCCCCTGAGTTGACCTCATCAATATGGCGGACTGGAAACTATACAGGGTTTGCTTTAAACGTTTGTAACTCCTTTACCTGTTGCTTGATTTGGACATTTAAGGTGTCAGTTTAAAGACCTTAACCTATTTAACATTCACCGTTAATATCAAGATCATTAAGTATTTTTTAGTTTGATTGTTCAAGTTTAATTCTACAAAATTCAGATTTCTTTCGAATCACTCTGCAAAAAATATGCTATTACTGTACTGTAGTCAGCACCGTAAGACTTGGAGCCGTGTCCATAATAACTTTACATTCAAACCAACCTAGCTACAATAAATATAATTTTTTTGAACTTGTATCTGTAGATTTTGCATATGACCCTTCTGTAAATGTACAGCTTTTTTAAATCAAAGCCGTTTACACTGAATATTTTAAGTAACCCTTCTATTTTGAATAAATTTAGTATGAACATGTGAGACAGTAATTACTGTCGAGTTTGAAAACCAGAGAAACTGGATCAAGGGAAGAGGGTTTTACTGTGTTTTAAAGATTAAAAATATCCTTTAAATTTTACGGATTGACATTAAACCAATTTTATTATAATAAATCAAAATCTTTGACTTTTAAATTGAATGTTTTAAGCTAATCCGTTTCCGAGTTATTGAAATTGCAAAGCACAGTACGGGTGTATAATGTTATTTTGATGGAGGATATACTCGTATAACATGTTATATATTTTATGTATCTAAATAAATTTTGATGTAACATGGTATTTTTGATGAAGTTGCGGTTTAATAATAGTTGCATAAAAACTTATAATTTATAATCTCCATTCCAGTAAATCTACAAACTCAGCCCTTATGTTTACCCAACGAGAATGAAAAAGTTGTTGCATCTAGCTTATTTATGAATAATGTTAATGGCCTTTGGCAAGACTTTTGTTGTGGTAGTGAGGTAACATATTTATAATAACCAAATATAAAAAAAAAATTAAAGGCAAAATAAATTGCTCTTTTGAGCTAAATTAGTAAAACCATATCTTAAGTCTTCATTAAACACTTGTTGTAAACACGCTTTATACCTATTCCCCATAAGATTAACATGAAGAATATTTTGAATAGGTTTCCTAGATTTTCTCCTCACCATAATAAAATAATTGCAAATACCAAATTGTTTAGTTTTTAATGCTCTGTTTTAAAGCAAAAATTGTGTGCATTAAAAACTTGTATATGAAAAATCTAAAATTGTAATTTTTAATCTAATTAAAACACCATAAAACTCTCTTCCCTTGATCCAATTTCTCTGGTCTTCGAACTCAAGACAGTAAATACTGTCTCACATGTTCATACTAAATTTATTCAAAATCGAACAGTTACTTAAAAGTTTCAGTGTAAACGGTCTCGTATCTAAAAAGAAACTATACATTTACAAAAGGGCCATATACAAAATTATACATATACAAGTTCTAACAAAATGTATATTTACTGTAGCTAGGATGGTTTGAACGTAAAGTTATTTTATTGATGGATTTTAGCCTCCGGATTACTGTATAATACTTAAAAGTGATTTATATACCTGCATTTAACGAATTCAATTTGTTGTTTCATGCAACCGGTTTCATCTCTGTGGAGTCATCATCAGGCCGTTAGTACAAGGATAAAACAATCTCTTAATTTGAGTGTCGTCATGATGTTCATCACACAAACGAAAACACATACGGACATCGAACGGACAACGGACACGGACATTTAAGAAACCCTAAACACAAAAGGGGGCACCATTCACCATTAATTAGATGAAGAAACAACTAGCAAAATTTGGTACCGATAGCCAGATGTGAAATATTATCTAGACTTCACTTCCGCCTGGTACGCGTCGCACCCCTGTTTTGTGTTAAGTGTTTTTTAAATGTCCGTGTCCGTTGTCCGTTCGATGTCCGTGTGTGTGTTTGTTTGCGTGATGAACGTCATGACGACCTCCAAATGAAGAGATTGTTTTATCGTTGTACCACGTTGTTTTATCGTTGCCTGATGATGACTCCACGGAGTTGAAACCGGTTGCATGAAGCAAAAAATTGGATTACTTAAATGCAGGTATATAAACCACTTTTAAATAAAGTTATTAAGGTCACGGGTCCAAGTCTTACCGTGCCGACTACAGGAATAGCGTATTTTTTGCAGAGTAATTCGAAAGAAATCTGAATTTGTAGAATTAACACTTGAACAAACAGACTACAAAATACTTAACGATCTTGATATTGACGGTGAATGTTAAATAGGTTATGTTCTTTAAAATGACACCTTAATTGTCAAAATACAGCAACTGGTAAAGGAGTTACAAACGTTTAAAGCAAACCCTGTATAGTTTCCAGTCCGCCATATTGATGAGGTCAACTCAGGGGGTTAGGCAGCTCTGAGAGAGTGTCTCCCAGCGGATTTTAAAAGTAATTAGATGAAGAAACATCGAACCATATTTGGTACCAATAGCCAGATGTGACATAATATCGGCTTAACGCCATGGACTATGCTGAGGCCGGCCCGCGTCACCACATCGCACCGAGCGCTGCCATCCAGCAGTTCTGCACCTCTTATATTTGCATATGTAGTTTACACCCCCTTTTGTTATATATCATTGTAAAGCTTATAATATATCCTATCTTTTATACCGTTAGTGTATTTCAAATAAAATGTACAGTTTAGGAGATATACTGGTTTAAGGAAATTAACGCCCTGTAATTCTTACATATTTTATTAAATAAATAGAAGACCAAGCCATACACAGATAATATTGTCAGAACACTTTATTTGAGACGTAACATTATCTACAAAACAAAAAAAGAGTTGGCAAATTTGGATAAATAATAACCGAGATATGACTAATTTATTAAAATCGTAAATTCGCCATCTTTAAATGGCCGCCATCTTGTTAAACTCCAGTTTTCAAGTTTATAATTCCCATTTTTGTCATCCTTTGGGACATCTAATTCAGCTGTATAAGTTTCAGGCCGGCAAGAAAATGATACCTTTTTGGGTCCTATCACTTCGACTATATGTCCTTGAAGAGGATATCTTTTAAGTACAAAACAGAAATATAATTAACAAACTTTATTCAATTTAGGTACAATTTGAAACAAACAACAAAGACAACTCAAAGATAAAATAAAAATATAAATATTGCTCCGGTGCTCAACAAATTAGGTAGATAACTTATTCTTAATGAGGTTCTTATTCAGGGAGGGGTTCTTTGCCAAGGCATACTAGTTTATTAACCCCTGATTCAAATTCGGCAAAATAAAAAAAATAAATTTAGTTATTGTAAGTTACTTCAATATATTACTGTGGTAAAATCCCCTCCAGCGTCGGTTACCAAGATATGTGCAATGTCCATGTGGTAAATTTCAATAAACAAAAATAATGTCCCTGGAGATCTTCTTGGGTTTAGTAATTTAGAAAAACAACTTTAAAACATAAATGTAGTACTTTCTAACAGGTTAATTCAATCATTTAATGGATGCAATTAGATAAAAAAATTATAATAAATGTGGAGCTCTGAGTTAAATGTCCATCTTCTTTCAAATTTTCACAACAATTACCTTCTTGTTTAACTTTGTCTTCCAGATGTTGGTGTATTATTGAGCACAGCACTTTAGATTTACTTTCTCAACTTGGATTTGTATACTATATACAGTACATCTGATAACCGTGATTCACGTTAAATGTTATTACCTTTATTCCAAAATAGGTTAAATTTAAAATAAAATATAAACTTAAATTTAATTTAAATACTTAAATTTCACGCTATGAGAGAAAATAACTTTCTTATACTATTCTTATAACTAATATATTACAAATTCATACTTTTGCCATGTTAAAAATAATATTAAAATCAGTTTCCCTTTTATTTAAATATTCAATAATTATTATCTAAACTAAATATACAAGATGCATTATAAATCAAAAATATCCCATCTGGTCATGAATTAGCAATAAGGTTCATTACATCAGTTTGTTTAAAAAGCTTATTTGACTCTACCTACACCATAGTTTTAGTTGCTCAATTGAACTCTAACCTTCTGCTGTGGGCTCTAGTACAGAGTTTACATTTTCAACAGCCAACGAGCTGATCCTTTTAGATACTTTATTTCTTTGCAAGTAATATAATTTTAGGCCCCCTTATACAAATTTGGTTATTAGATTCGTCCTTGATACATCTAGATTTGAATTTTGTATAACAGTATGCTTCAATTCTTCATTATAACTGTTTAGTTGATTGAAATGCCCGACTAAGCGTTTCATGGAGGATTGAGGTTAAATGTTATCTTACTGCTTGCATTGAAGTATTTAACGTTCTATAGGCTAATTCTGACATTCTTGTTATAATACAAATGAACTTAAATTCTACAAGTAAGCTCCCCTAAATGTAAATAAAATGATTTTAATGAATACTGTAAGTGCAGGTGGGTTTAGCTATAAGTTAAATTTTAGGCCTATGATTATTTTACATTGAGTTTGCTCACATAGTATATTTTGCTCTGTTATCTTACAATTTTAAGTTAGGGTAGGGTTGTATTGTAACAGTACTCAGCGAATTTCCAATGCATGTATATGCATCTTAATACCACATAAAGCCACATATCAAGTTTCATCAATATACATTCATAAATAAACGATTTATGACATTTTAATTATTCTCCATAAGAATAACATGGCGGCTGAGTACGCAGGTTTGCTGAAGCAAGGAACACAAAAAATGGGTTTTTGTACAAATATCAACATAACTGAAGTAGGTAAAGCCACATACCAAATTTTATTAATTTATGTTCATAATTAAGGGAGATAACACGTTACTTATTCTCCATAAGAATAACATGGGGGATGAGTACGCAGGTTTGCTGCTACAGGAACTATCGGCAAAAACATGTTTTATAGTGCAAAAATCAATATACCACAATAATATGAAGCAATATACCGAGTTTCATCAGGATAAGTTGATAAATAAGCGAGATATACAATTTGTCTTATTATCCATAAGAATAACATTGGACAAGTTACTGTATTTAGCACTTTCAATATCTCTATAACCATTTGACGTAGAGCAATGATTTAAACGCCAAATTGTGTGTATTTTTAAGACGATTCTAATAAAAAAAAAAATAAAATTTGACTTAAACAAAAATGATAAGTTAAAAACTCCAAAATTCTATTTTTAGGGATCAAAACCCCCCAAAATACCCCTTCGGATAGGTCGATATGTCTGGTTTTCAAACTTAAAAGTCATAAATGCTGCTTTACACGTTTATACCAAATTTCGTCAAAATCGGATTATTGTTACGAGAGTTGTCGTACTCACGGACATATATATAATTATATATATATATATATATATATATATATATATATATATATATATATATATATATATATATATATATATACAGTTTTGAACGAATGGTGTTTTTGGCATCTGGGGACCTCAAAACGAAGTTATCATGGTCCCCGGCCTAGGTCTTACCATGCCGACTATGGTAATAGCTTCTTCCCTATAGGGGAAATTCGCTAAAATATAGATTTAAAGGCACGTGGATCATTAATTCTTCTTGGGAATTGCATGCAAAATGCCTTTGAACACTTATCCGCAATCTGTGCTGAGGGAGAAGTATCAGCTGACGATTTTACTCTAAGATATTTTCCTATGTTTGAGCATAGGGCTGTGTGGGTATAGATGATGACGAATATATGGTATTAAAACTAAATCAAGATTATCTTTCTTCTGAATACTAGGTATTACTAATATACTAGGTGGCATTAATCAACTCTAAGTTCTTGTTACGCCAGGTCTTCCTAGCCGCAAGATCCTCTTGGAGATGGTTGCAGTCTGGACCCTGCGATTCACTCTAAAGACGTTCATCTGCGAACTCAATTCATCGCTGCTGATCATTCGAATAAAATGAGTAAAAATGAATATATATAGCATGTGTGTCTTGGGGCACATCAGGTAGAGCTGACTATAGAGCTGATTCAGATAGAGCTGTTGGGGGTGAACTATTAGCATGACCCGCACGGTGAAACTTAAGCCCGGGACCACCATAGAAGTTCCTAACGTGACCCCCTGATCACGTTTTGGGGGGTCGTTCAAAATTGTATATGTTTGCACTCTATCGGTCGCAATTTTTGTCCGATTTACTTCAAATTTGGTATGGACGTTCCTTTCTGTAATCGGTTGGACAAGTTCGTTGGGCAAAACAATCGGAAAACTCTAAACCCCTTTTTTGGGGATTAATCTTTAAAATTTCGCGTTTTTGGGCCCAAAAAGGGTCAGAAAAGCCCCGGATGTAAGATTAATGCATGTAAAAAGATGGGAATTAGTGAGGCGAAAGTTGTAAGCCCTATGTTTTATTCTAGCATAAATATTTACCGAGTTATTAAAGAAAATGTGTTTCGACTAAACACAGTACGTTGTCTTATGGGGGTTTTACACTAGAAAACCCTGTTATTCCTTTGTTAGAGTACTTTTATCAACCCCAACAACTCACACCTACTTTCAAGCCTGTTTGGACCATCCCCTAACATTATATCGCGCAAAATTGTATTCCCAAGCTTTGCTGGTAAATGAAATCAGGACCATCAGAACAGCCAGAAGATCAATGTTTTCAGATTTCGAGAAAAATTAGAATAAATCTATATTTTTACACTGATTTTGAGTTTTTAAATTTTGTATGTGGAAATTCACCTCCCTCACGTCAGCGCTGCGTGCGAACTCGATTGTCATTTAGAGTCTTTCAATCAAATAAGAAGAGAACACAGCATTAAGCCAGTGGCTCAGTAGCTATTTAATTTAATGATGAGCGGTCAATGGTCTATTCTGCCAAAGGATTTGAACCTTTCCATTTACATAGTGTTCGCATATTTAAATAAACGGTATCAGGAAACTGACACATACTTTCTCCCTTTTAGCCCAACTTTAATGAATAAATTACTTTTTATTTACTAAATATAGAATACAAAACATGGTCGAATGTACAGAAAATCTTGTAAACAAGTTGTTTTAAAAAACATCCACCCAAATCCCTGCTTTGGAGGCACTACAGAATCCATTGCTACACTCGTGGTTTTAAGAGGGGAAATGCCCCCTATTCCCCCCCACGGGTTATTAAGGGGCAACATATTTCGAATTAACTCTGTTGGTCAATGCTAAATTGACAAGCATATCATGTTTGAATGAAATTGATCAGTAAATAAGACAGAAATAGTAATTTTTGTATTCCCCATAAGAATAACATTGGACAACGTACTGCGTTTACCGCTAAATGAAAATTTCAATTTTCTCCGAAACCAGCAATCGTAGAACAGTAATTCAAAATACTAAATTATTTAGTTTTTAGAGCTCTTTTTAATGGTTTATAGTAATATTTTTTAATATTTATGTTTTTTTATGAAAAATCCAAAAAACTGAATTTTGGATGTTTTAAGTCCTGTAATTTCTGAACCCGAATTTTTACAGAAATGCGGGTGGTGTCATTTTGTTGCAAACCTAAAGTTCTACAAACCACGAAAGTTTAATCGAAATCGTTAGAGCCGTTTTTGAGAAATTTTGATTTTTCATGTTTTTTGGCGGTTTTTGGGGGATAATTACCCTTAAAAATCAAAAATTCAAAAAATGAAAAAAACGCCTGGAGATATCGTGGATTAGTACCTACATACCAAATTTCATCAAAATCGGCCCATAGGTTAGGGCTCTAGCTCTGTACACATCCACACAGACACACACACACACACACACACACACACGGACACACACACACACACAGACAGACATCACGTAAAAACCACTTTTTTGGGTTCAGGGAGCACCAAAACGAATATTTCCACTAACAACTCAAATTCGAAAATTCTGACGAAAACAATACTTTCTCCATATACTACGTATAAGGGGGAGAAAGTAAAAAGGAAATTGAACTTTGAAAACAACAAAATTAGTAGAGGCAAGCCTTAAATCCATATTGGCTTGATGGACTTAAATCTTCGCAATGGCAGATGCGATAGTCACATTAAAGATTAGGCAGGCAAGAACTAAGGGTAGTTACTTCCTTGCCAATATAATTATTCTGTTCGTTTCCAATCGCAATGGCTTTGTTTTGAAAACAGTTGGATGGTGGGGGATTCTGTGAAAAACTACAACCTAGACTTTTAGTGAAGTTTTAATTAGTTTTCATGCAGTAACCAATATAATGAAGGCAAACAATGTTACAGCAACAAGTTCATGTTAACGAGTTTACTCACCGCTAGCATCAGCTGCGCAGTGAATGGCATTTGTTCTTAATATCATAACAACTTCCACATGACATAATAAAAAAAAATTGTATGGACTGTTTAAATTTTATATTTTTACTCTTTATGGTCTTAAATTATAAATCATTCATATTCGCATTGAAATACGACCTAGATGTGTCGACGTCTTACTGTCTTAATTATAATAATTAAGATTGAATGATTAGCTTAAAACATTTCATATGATCTGAGAATATTTTTTTTCATCCTAAACAAGTATCAAATTATTTAGGTTTTCTGGAAATGTTCTTAAATTGGGAAATGCTATTCTAGAGATTGATCTATTCTTGATTATTCAGAAACAACACATAAGACCCTCTAGTGTCGTACATTGTGCTGCATTTGAAACAAAACTTGTGAGTAACAACAAATCATCCAAGTAAAAGTGCTAGGTTTTCCTGTCCAGAACAGTTTGCAGAACTATAGCATGCAGAAAGGGTGTAACCGTAGAAATATTCGATTTATATTGAACGCGTACAAATAAATTATTACATTTCAATAAAAATCCATTTATTTTTGTTTTATGACATTAGCGTATGTCACTTTCAAAAATTCTTACCTTAGAAGCAGAAATATGTTTGGTGACAAAATGTTCAAATGCCAGGTTGTCCACGAAGAGTAGCTGAACTTGAGATAGTTACCGAGCAAGGTAGTGCAGACGTAACGCTTGTGCTCTCTAAGGAGGATCCAGGATCAAATCCCAGACCAGTTATTCTGAATTAGTCTTGTACAGTTTCTTGTCTCACGGTATTTGCGAGGTTAGGTGGTTGAGGGGCGCCTATAAAACGTTTTCTGCCATATCGGAAAACAAAGGACAAGAATATAAACGTTTCCTTGGCATAACGTTTTTCCTTCTGTTGGGTTCAATTTTGGGACTACTATGTACTATACTATACTTTTATTTAGGCTTACTATCCAATAGCCATTGACGTCACATCATATTGATCTTCTTATAAAATATTTAACAGTATAATAGTTTCAAATTAAATTGAATATAATGGAAGGGTACAATATGGTAGCAAAGGTCAATTGGTTTATTTTAAAAATTCTGCCAGGTAATTTAGAGAACCCATCAATAGAATTTCCTTGAAATTTTAGGACGTGTAGTTTTCCGCCTTAATTTATTTAAAAAAAGGCCCATCAGGTAATTTAGCTACTCATTGGTTACAGTAAATTATCGTTGTCTTAGATAAAATAGTGTTTACAACTTTAAAGTGCATTTGGTATACATTTTAAGATAATATTTCCAATACATTTTGTACAGTTCTGATAGTAAAATAAATAAACGAGTCAAGCGAGGCCGCGTGTCAGATCCGAGGCCTGCTCTCTTGCACTCTGTCAGTCAAAGTGATTCACGCCTTGTTTAACTTCCAACTGGTTATAACTCATTTGCCACAACACCAGTCGATAGACGGGACTTAACCTTTAAAAATGTATTTACAAATCTACATAATAAACCTATCGCGTTTCTACGTAAATTAACTCAATATAAAGAAAAATATTTGATTATAGAATAAGTTAAATGTATAGAGTTAAATGTTTTTTAGTCCTTTTTAGATTTAAAACAATTAGATCCAAATATCAGTTATTTTGTTGTTTTACTACACACAAGTACAAACTATATACATTTTTTTTAGCAAAAAGGTTATTTGTTAAAACGCATTTTTCTACAGATATACACACACACACATTATAGAAAAAAGGAGTATTACGAGATGCAAATTAAAAATATGGTATCGGATTACCCAGACTGTGAAATTTTACGAAATTTCAAAAATAATAAAATGTTTTATACTTCTTGTTCACCTAGATATATAAATATACGAAAATTTAGATTATAGTGTTCTTTACGGTTTTACGAACCATGTTAGAAATATATAACAAACCTTATTTTCAAGGCGTGTGCGTGAGTTCAATCAGGAATATGAAAATATTGCAGTTTTTAATAATACCTATGTACATTTTTGGAAGATTGGTTTTTGTTTGCAGGCTTTAAGTTGTATGGAAAATGTATGCTTCCTTTAATTCAGAAGATTCATTTAAATGAATGAGGCCGTATGGAATCATCTTATTGCTTAACATTTCATCTATACATTGTCTTTACTTGTTAGGGCACCATGGTAGTTTAGCGGTTACTGTCTTGAATTAAGGTGCAAGAGATCACACGTTCCAATACAGGTCCGCCGATATGACTTTGACAGGTTGAAACCCTTTAACCTGAAACATCGTTAGTATTTTAAACTACTGGCGTAAAAAGCAAAAGAGATCAATCAAGATGTCTTAGCTTGTAAATTAATGTTTTCTAGAATTCAAGAGCCACTGGATAATTCCACTGCGTGGATTATAACTCAAATTTTTAAGCCTCACTTTTCATTTTTCGAATAATTGGTTATACATGTTTAGAATGTAAGGTGGATATAATCGATTAGACCCAATCTCCAGACACAACTTTGAAAACTCATGTTCAAGTTTCTAAGAGAATCAAGTACGTATGAATATCTTGTTGATCTGAGTTACAACCCTCTTTTTAGCGAATCTCCCCTATAGGGAAGAAGCTATTACCGTAGGTCTCATGGTAAGACTTAAGCCCGAGACAATGATAACTTTTCATTTTGAGGTCCCCAGATGCCAAAAACACCATTTGTTCAAATTTTTATATATGTATATATATATATATATATATATATATGTCCGTAAGCACGATAACTCTCGTAAAAAAGGTCTGATCTTAATTAAATTTGGTACAAATGTGTAAAGTACCATTTATTTCAACGAGTTCGAAAAACAGATGAATCGTACCATCCGAAGGGGGGTGTTGTACCCCAAAATTGTGTTTTTTGGGGTTTTCACATGTAATTTTAATTTAAATCAAATTTTAATTTATACCATTGAATTCAGCTTAAAAAACAAACAATTTGGTATTTTGATCATTGCTCTACGTCAATTGGTTACCGAGATATTGAAAGTGCTAAACACAGTACGTTGTATAATGTTATTCTTACAGAGAAAAAGAAAAATTGTATATCTCGCTTATTTATGAACATAAACTGGTGAAATTTTGTATATGGCTTGATCTGGTTATGGTTTATTGTTGTTTGCAAAAAAAATTTCACCTATGGTTCCTGTAGCAGCAAACCTAGGTACTTGGTATCCATGTTATTCTTATGGAAAATACTTGAAATGTTATATATCACTTATTTATTAATGTATATGGCGAAACTTGGTATGTGACTTCACTAAGATGAGTTCTATTGACATTTGCATAAAAACTTATTATTTTGTGTGCCTTGTTGCAGCAAACCTGCGTACTCATCCCCAATGTTATTCTTATGGAGAATAATTAATATTTTAAATATCGCTTGTTTGTGAATACATTTCTTATGAATCCTGTTAAGTGTTTTAATGTGTTATATATTCATTGGAAATTCGCTGAGTATGCAGGTTTGCTGCGACGGGGGTATTTATATGTTTACACTACTTTCAAATCATGAACCCTTTCACAACCGGAACTTGTTGTAATAATTCTGACAGTAATCACAGTAGGAAGTTGTAAACCAAATTTATGAAAAATAACATTTTAGCCCTTTTTTGTTGTTTAGGAAGCCCAGTAGTACTTCGAACACAGTAAGAGCTTAGATGTTTATTAAATTTGTAGGTGTTCAAATAACGTGACGCCTCATTCCGATCATCATGTGTAAAGTACGCAGCACGTCACACCAGGGAAACACCAGACGGTCCATAACACTAGTGTTAATTTTAACAATGTACTTATGGACGGCCTGGTTTTTCACTCAGGCAATGTACCATAAAGAGTTTCGTTCAGTCGGAAGCGATGGAGCTTTGTAATTCAGTAGTTGGGGTTCCTTGGTAAACCTGTAATGGGGGTTCTACAGAATCAAACAAACCTAAAACATTAATTAAGCAATAAATCCAGTAAACTAGTACTAAATCTGCGGTAATCGACTATATTGTATTTGCAAATCATATTCTGAAGAAAAAACAGAGACGGTTGGCTGCACACGTCTTTATGATATATTCGAAATCCTTACATTTATTTCAAACACGTAACTTAAAAGTAGTAAGAGAGGATTATATATTATAGGATTATAGAACCCATTCCATCGCGAACTCTTCTCCGAAAAATACATTTCATCATTGTATATTATTTAGTTTCGCCTAGTAAGGAATTTGTTAAGCTTGGCACCTACTCTCCTGAAAACAGATTTATTCGGGTTTTTAATAAAATATTTGTCATTAAATTCCTTGTGTGCAATCAAGTTATTTACCTTTGAAAATGTTACCTCTCTGGCTGCAAAATAGTGCAGGCGTGTAAATGTGTTAGGTGAAACTCTTCATTATTTAACTCGCGGTCCTTATTAATGATGACATGTGTTCCAAGCTTAATTGTATTACCACCGGGAATGAATGTTCATTACACTGATACCCGACACCCACCAAATAACATTGGAGAGGCAACGTTAACTCAAATAAATTCGTATTGAAATTTCTCATTACTTGCAGCATATCTTAACTTGTTATCTTTATCATACACTATATAAAAATATTCATTATTCAGGATTATTTATATGTATTATTTTCGAAAAATTTTATTATGAACTATTATAGATCGGCTTATATTTAAATTAAAACCGTCATGTGATTCTCTTCTTAAGTATAAAGTGATGTAAGACCTTATTTACATTGAATGTTGGTATTTCAGTATTATGATAGTGATTAAATTGATGTGACTTAAATTAGATTAGGAAGTAACATAAATTGATGAACACTATGTTCCCCTTTATTTCTTAGTGAATGTTTGTAGTAAATATCAGCACTGAACACGGGCACTGTTATTTGTACTCAGTTCCTCGGGAGGTTCACGGACAACATTATTATCAAGTTGCGCTTACAAAGTGCAGCAAAACACGATCGGTTTTCAATGAACTACTTTTATTTTTGCTCAAAGACCACCACGTGTCCTCACTACCGTATTAACATCTATTTTCCTACATCATGTTCTTTTACAATGCCTTAAAGTTCATTACAATTATATTTAAATTATCACTTTGTTAATTTTCATTTGAAGATTAATATTCCAGCAGAATATTTAAATATATTTTTACAATTGGACAGGAAGCTTGGATTTCGAGACATTTTGCTTTATCACGATGATTTTATACTTCCTCGGAACTATCAATACCTTCGAGAGAAGGTTGGAACTCATCGTGAATTGATGGTTTTATTTATCTGCTAGTGAATTTGTCAAAGTCACTGACGACAAATGATGCTCAGCGACTCTTTTTACCTGTAACGTTTTTCGCTGAGTAACGTTGCCCCACCCACAGCTGAGAGGTTTGGCATTGACCAAACACCATTTTGCTCCTTTTGAAACTCCATAAAGCAGAAAGTTTCCTAGATTTTATGTTTGTGAGACCTAGGAATTTCAACCAAAAACAAACAAATTTTATTTTAGCGAATTTACCCTTTAGAGGAGAAGCTATTACCAAAGGTCTCATGGTAAGACCTAGGCACGGGACCATGATAAATTTTCGTTTTGAGGTCCCTGGAGGCCAAAAACACCATTCGTTCAATATTGTATTTATATATATATATATATATATATATATATATATATATATATATGTATATAAATATATATATCAGTAGATAATGACTTGTCACTTCTAGCGCAAAAAGTGGAAAAATACAGAAAACGAATGTAAAATATATGTTTCCGAACAATAAAACAAAATATTACTTGAACATCTATAATTTTATTAAAAATCAGCAAATTTCAAAGAAAAATCAACAAAACTAATAAAATCAATATATAAAAAAACTTCAAATTTAAAAATCAGTAAAAAAAATCAAATGCAACATTTTTTTAAACATGGTAAATTAAAAAATCAGTAAAGAAAATTCAATATGCAAAATAAAGTAGTAAATTTAAATAAATTTAAAATAAGCATATCAATTTGTAAAAAAAAAACATAAAATGACAAAATCGCAAAAATGTTTTTTAAAACCAGTAAAAATCTAAATTTCTATAATCATTTATTCAAATAATATTTTATTCAAATTTAACTAAAGCGGTTTCTTTATCATTAAATTATTTTAATTCTGTGACAATCAAATAAAAACTTTCTTTATTGTTTGATTCTTTAATTTTGTTATCATCAATAATATTTAAAAATCGATTTGTTAAATGTATTTTACAATCTTTTAACTATACAATAATAGTCTAACCATATTTATCTTTTGTTCTTTCAAATTTTTCAATTTTATATTTTTCATTCAAATTTAAACTTTTTAATGATTTATGTTCTTTAAATCTTTATTCTCCAATATTATTAATTTCTTCTAACAGATCCATTTATTAGAATAAATTTTTAATTAGAAATCACAAACATTATTTAACAAACTCGTTTGTTAAATTATGTTTGTGATTATAAATCTTAAAAATTCATCATCATAAACTGGTTTTACACAAAAATCTATCTCTAAATGTTTGAAAATTATTGGAAATAATTTGTTATATTATATACTGTATTTTTCTTTGTAAAACATAAATATTAATTAAAAATAAATGTGATTTTCTCTTTATCTTCAAAACTTAATTCTAAATTAATATTATATATTTTATTTAAAAATTGATGATAAAATATCCAACCTTTCATATTTTTCTCTTTTACAAATCGTTTTACAGTTTTTGAAGTTATATAAAAATATTTTGTTTATGCATAATATAAAAATTTCGTTACATAATTGTTGAATTAGATATGGTTGAAAATAATTAAATTGTCTTAAAATATTTTTAAATATTTGTAAATCAAAGTAAAATTATGAAAAAAGAAATAAAACCAATTATTAACAAATAATTAAATACAAAATAACAAATAATTGAAGCAAATTAAATTCATGCCCCGATAAGAAAAAAATTTCCAAAAAATAAAAATTATTACATGAGGAATTGATGATTTACGGGCAGCAGATTTACTAATAATGAAAAATTATGAAAAAGAAAATGATGGTTTTAAATATATGTTAAACGTCATTGATACGTTTTCAAAATGTGTTTGGTCAAAACCATTAAAGAAAAATGATGGAAAAAACGTGTCAAAAGCAATTGAAGAAATAATAAAAAATTCAATAAAAATTGGTCATAAATTTCCAAATTTATTACATACGGATAAAGGTTTAGAGTTTATAAATAAATATTTTAATGAAATATTAAACAAATATAAAATAAAATTATATCATACAGAAAATAAATAAAAGTCGAGTATAATTGAAAGATATAATAGAACACAAAATGAAAAAATGAAAGTACAATTTGAAATAAATAAAAAATTGTAGATGGGTTCATATTTTACAACAAATATTTAAAGATTATAATAATTCATATTATTCAACAAATAAAATGAAACCAAGTTATGTAAACAAAGAAAGCGAAAAATAGTTAAAACAATCAATTTTTAAATATAAACCCCCAAATTTTGTAATAAAAACTCCCAAAATTAGTGATCAAGTTAGAATTGTAAATAAAAATCAACATTTCAAACAAGTATAAAAATAATTGGTTAAGACAAATATTTGAAAATTCTCGAATAAATAACACAAATCCAGTTACTTATAACATAGAAGATTTAAATAATGAAGATATAATTGGTAGTTTTTATGATTATGAATTAAAGAAAACAAATTTATACAAAAATTACATAATGAATGGAGAATAAATGTTCTAGATGTAAAAAATTTAAACATATTACAGAATTTAATAAAGATAAAAATAATAAAGACGGTTTATGTTGTTATTGTAAAGAATGTAAGACAATTTTTAAAAATAAATTTTATGAAAATATTACACCGATTGAGTTAAGTGAGAAAATGGGTAATAAATTGTAAAGAAATTAAAAATATAGAAAATTTTCATAACACACATTTAGTAAAGATAGAAAATATTCAATTTGTATTAAATGTGTAAAAAAATTGTTTATGATTACAACAAAATGCGAATGTGGAAGAGATATTAAATGGAATTATAACTATTCACAACATTTACAAACAAATATAAACAAAACAAAATATGTTAGATTTATTAAAAATTCATAAAATAAAAATAATTAAATTTATTTTAATTCAAAAATGAAACCATTAAATGTTTTTAAAATAATAAAATAAAATTTGTTGATTAAAATTGTTTTCTAATAAATCATGGCGATTAAAAATATAATTTATAAATGTCCTTACTGTTTAATGAATGTTTCATCACTTCACTATGCAAGACAATATAATTCGAAAATGCATAAAGCAAATAAAACAAGATTTTAAAGGGAATTAAATAATTTAAAAGATTGCTGTCAAAAAATGAAATTTATAAATATAAAAATAAAAATCTCGAACAATTAAAAGAAATTAAAAAATCATATAACCTATTAAACTATTCATTATCTAATAATGAAAAATTATTTGAAATTTATAATAAATTATTTGTAAGAAATTATATAAAATTATCAAGAGATGAATTGATCAAAAGATTAAATTAAATTAAAGAAAATCCCAAAGATTTACGATATAGATCAATTGAATTTATTCATGATTTAGCTATTGATAACAAAATAAAAGTTTAAAATAAAACTAGAAAATAATTAATTGAAATATTATATAATCATTACAAAAATAAACCAAAACCTCAAGAAAATATTGTTGATATTCAAGAAACAACTTCATTAAAAGGATATTTCCAAGAATATATAATTACAAATTAAAATGGAGAATTAGATATTTCTGAATATTTAGAAGTCCAAAGAAGTGAAATTAAAAAATTAATTTAAAAATAAACATTCAAAAATATTAAAGGACAAATTGCTTTAAATTTTATTGTGAATATGTAAGAACATTGATAAGGAAATATGATGAAATAACGTATAAGTATTATCCATTAAGAAGTATAGATATCTAAATATTGATGATTTTATAGATAATAAATTTAATAACTTAATATTAAGAGAACAGTTTACTCAACCTTCGAAAAGTAGCGGTTGGTCCATTGTGAATATATCTTGAATTTAATCTAAAATCAAGCAAAAATAATTCATTAAATGCCGATTCATACGATGAATTACCAAATAAAATAAAAAATAATACATCCGTAGCAGCAAACCTGCGTACTCAGCGAATTACCAATGCATAATATATGGCTTAATACCACACAAAGCCGCATACCAAGTTTCATTAAAATATATTCACATATAAGCGATTTTTATTACTCTCCATAAGAATAACATTGGAAATGAGTACGTAGGTTTGCTGAAACAAGGAACAAAAACAATTGGTTTTTATGCAAATATAAATAAAATTTAACGAGGAGAAGCCACATACCAAGTTCCATCAATATTCCATCATAAATAAGCGCTTTATAACATTCTAGTTATTCTTCATAAGACCTGCTGAGAAAGCAGGTTTGCTGCAACAAGGAGCAAAAAATGGGTTTTTATATAATTATCAATATAACTCAACCAAGTGAAGCTATATACCAAGTTTTATTAATTTATGTCCATAATTAAGGGAGTCGTTACATTTTACTTATTCTCCATAAGAATAACATGGGGGCTGAGTACGCAGGTTTGCTGCCGTGGGAATAATCAACAAAAAATCAATTTTTTGTGCAAATATCAATATACCAGTACTAAGTGACAATACACACAAATACCAAATTTCCACATACCAAATTTCATCAACATACATTCATAAATAATCGCGATATCAAATTGTATTTATTCTCCATAAGGATAACATTGGACAACGTACTGTGTTTAGCACTTTGAATATCTGTGCAAAGGTTGGGCGTAAAATCACAATTTAAACACCAAAATGATTGGTTTGTGGAGCCGAGTTGATTGGTAAAAGCAAATGTGAAGTTTACAATAAAATTAACTTAGGAAAAGCCAAAAACCTTTTTCCCTTAAGATTAACATAGGAGATTTTATGAGCAGGTTTTTTGGATTTTCTCCGCAAAAACTTAACCTAGCTTAATAATTCAAAATATTATATTATTCGTTTTTTAAGCTCTATAACATGGTTCAAACCAAAATTAAGTATCTTAAAAATTTTAGGGTAAAAAAGGAAAAAAACTGATTTTTGGAAAATTTAAAACCTCCAAAAACCCCCCTTCCCATAGTCCGATTTTTCTGGTTTTCGAACTTAAAGTCATTAATGTCACTTTACACATTTGAGCAAAATTTCATCGAAATCTGACGTTTTTTACTCAAGTTATCGCATTCACGGCCAAATCCAGATTTCGTGAACATATACAATCCGTAAAATCAAACAACCAAACAACACAGAAATCTGCATTTGCTGAACATATTCTTGAAACTCAGCATAGTTACAAAAATATCTCAGAAAATATGGAAATTCTAAATATTGCACAAAAAGGAGAAAAGATATTAGAAGAATAACAAATCTATAAGAACAAAAAACATGACCCTAATAATATTCTAAATGTGATAAAGAATGAAATCCAAAATCCAATATTTGAAAAAATTGAAGAATTAAGAAACAAATAATAGCTTAATGAATGCTATCTACCTTGATAACCCTATTTGTCTGTATTTTTTATTTATTTTTTACTTTATCTATATTTTAACATTTGTTTATTCATTTTAAATGTTACTATTTTATTTTAAGGTTATACTTTTTATACACTTTGAAAATGGCATTATAGCCGAAACGCGTTGTGTAATAAAAATGTTTAAAAAAGGGTACCCTGGAAATTTTGTTTTCAATCTAATAAGATATATATATAAATTTGAACGAATAGTGTTTTAGTCATCTGGGGACCTCAAAACAAAAAAATGTCATGGTCTCGGGCTTAAGTCTTGCCATGAGACCTATGGTAATAGCTTCTTCCCTATAGGGGAAATTCGCTAAAATGGGTTTTTTAGGAAACATTTTTTGTAGTAAAAGTTTTGGTTCCAGGCTATTACTCCTCAACGAAAATTGCATTTAAATTGGTTGGATAGGATGGGTTTTAGGCACATAAAAAGAAATCCGAAATTCCAAACATGAAATTTTCAATCTTGTCCACATTGGGTAAAGCCCCCAAAAATCTTGTATAAAATCTAAGTGGTTTTGGGTCCCTGAATACCTGAGGAATGAAATGCCGCCTGTTTCATTTGTGAACCTTATGACGTAATTTTTGACCTCCCAGCTCCCGGTCCAAAAAGGTGAAATTAAACTTCAATTATATGATGGAAAAACTGAAAATAATCAACCAATTAGATTATTAATTATCGGATCGAGTGGATCTGGAAAAACAACATTATTATTAAATTTTATTCATAAAAGATCAATTCCTTACTCAAATTTATATATTTTTAGTAAATCGTTAGAGCAATCATCATATCAAATATTACAAAAAAGATTTAAAAATATTGAGTTAGACATTAAAAAGAAAATTTTATATTTCTATTGTTCGTGTGAAGATATAATGTCATTAAATGATTGTAAACCAAATTTATTAATTGTTTTTTATGATTGTATTTTATAAAATCAAGATAAAATTAAAGAATATTTTGTAATAGGAAGACATACAAATATTTCATGTATTTATTTATCACAATGTTTTTCTAAAGTTGATATTCAATTAATTAGAAATAATTTAAATATGTTATATATTTTTAAACAAAATGATTATTACATTAAAAAAATGTATGATAGTTTTGTGGGAACCGATATCAATTATTACTATCATAAATTTTACTGGTTTTAAAAAAGCTTTTTTCCCCTTTAATAAATGGCTAAAACATATGAAATTGATAGAGCTGAATATTTTATTAATTCATTATCCATTTCTTTTACATTCTTATCCATTGAAAATTTTCCATCCATTGTTTAAAGAACATTTAAATGAACCAAATAAAAAATCTCAATTTAATATCGATTCTGGGGATGGATTTTGTACATCGAAATTTCATTTTACATTTCTGGTAAATTAACAAAAGCTGATGGAAATGCTTATGATGCAAAAGCAAATGTGAAATTAATCGATAATTTTGTACCATTTTTATTTTCAAAAGTTGAAGTTAGAAAACATAATAAATTATTTTATGAAATTGAATATCCGGGAATTTTAAGTACAATTAAAGCCACATTAACTTATTCGAAAACAAATGCGACAGTTCAAATTTGGAACAGTTTTGAATCGGAATTTAAAAATAAATTTGAAGCAATTGGTAATTTATGACATTTTGGATTGGGATTTTTTGAAAATGTAAGTATTTCAATATATAAAGGAGGTTTCAACATTTCATTTATAAGATCTGATGATGATGATGCGATTTTTCGATGGAAAACTAAAAAAAGATGGAACATTTGATGAAACAACTTTACCGAGTGAAGGTATAATAACAATTGATGAATTTGTTATTCGAGTACTGATTATTGAATACAAAACTACAAGTAAAATTCAATTAATTAATGATATAACTGAAAGTGAAAAAATATCGTTTCATTTTAATCATTGGCAATGTATTGAACAAAAACAATAACTGGAAAAACATATAGTTTCGATATAACAAATATTTATAGAAATATATATAATCCTAAATTTATAATTATCGGTTTTCAAGAAGGAAGATTAAAGAATCAAGAATATGATAATTCAAAATTTGATAGTATGTTTGTAAAAAATATAAGAATAAAGCCAAATGCACATATTATCCCGATGTATCGATTAATTTAGATATGAAAAATTTATAATGAAAAATTTCGAATTATATATCAAATGTTTCAAGATTATACAAAAATATACTATAACAGTAATTAAATGTATTATAATCCAAAAGAATTTATGGATAATCGACCATTATATGTAATTGATACGCCAAATTCCCGTAAATATTTCTGGTTCGAAAAATGATATTATTATAAATATGAATTTTGATTATAATGTAACGGTCGAAAGTATAACAAATCGTCATGTGGTTCTTGTTTTAGAAAAAATATTGGAATATAATGTGATTAAAAACGATATCCCAAGTAGCATTTGTAAAGGCCAGATCAATTTTACAATAATTTTAACATTATTTTTTATGGTTTAAAAATTATTATAAATTGATTTTTTTACAAACAAATTTCCTTTTTTATCATATTTTTAAATCATTTTAAATTTATTTTACAATAATTTTAAATAACTTATAAATCACTTTTAAATTAGTTTTAAATGATTTAAAAATATTCAAACAAATTATAAAACTAATATTTACAGAAAAAATACTGTTTATATTTATTTTCACAATCTGACTAATGTAATACGCATGAAAATCATTGAACAAAATTATGAAATATATTTAACGTCTCAAAAATATTATGACCAAACCGGGTATTGAACCCGCAACCTGTTGATGATCATTATTCACACGCCATAACCATCTTGGCCACTTCGCCCCTTGATATAAAAAGGTCGGGCTGGCAACATAAAGTAACCAATTGACTACACCCTACGAGGACTTGGTGAAACTATTAGCAATCCTTGTTTGATTTTGCTGTTGCTGGTAAACACTATAATTTGTATACATCTTGTAAGGTTGTTTAGAAACAAAACTTGTAATATTCCTTTTATATACTGTATATAAAATTGTTGAGCAATATGGTACCCAAAACCAATTTTACACAAATCCTTTGCATGCAACAAAAATAAAAAAGACCCACGAAAGTATTTATTCAATTTACATAGAGTTTCATGGGAAGGGAAATGAAATGTACATTTATATAAGTTTTTTTAAGCTGAAAACAAATTACTACATAAACTAATTTTAGGTAAAGATAAACAATGTTGAAACTAATACAGAACTTCTTTGCTAAGCAATCCATGTTTCTAATTAACTTTTAACACTGAAAAAACAATATTAATAATTTTAAACATTTCATATTCTTAAAAGTTATTTATTTAAACAAATTGTAAAACCATTTTTAAAGGTTTAGTTAGGATTTTTAATTGAGTTAGTAAAAAGTTATTCAATATAATTTTAAAACAATATATAAACAATTGAAATCAATATCATAAAGTTATTTTTAATCTAATTTAAAGATATGTTAAAATTGTTTCTAAATTATTTCCAATTATTTTGAAACTAATGTTAAACTTATTTTCATTATGATTGCTTCATAATTTTTTATCGACAAACAATGATTTTAAATGGTTTAATATAATGTTAAAAAGCATCAAATTTTGTATTTGAAAATAATTTTAAATTATATTAATACAATTTTAAAATTATTTTAAAATATTGTTTCTACTATTTTGAACGAGTTTTGTAACATTTATTTAAAATAATATTAAAACTGATATGATTTTAATATATGTTTCCAAAATTATTTTTAATATATTTTAAACCCATATCATAATTATATTAAAATAATTTTAACTCGTTTTAAACAAAAACTCATTTCAAAACCATTTGAAATTATTTTGAAAATATTAAAAATTATTTCTATGCTACTTGGGATTGTAGAAATAAAATAAAATTTTTATAGAATTGACATATACTAACTATTTATTTTATTTGATTACATACAAAATTATTACTTACCTTATAGACATATTATACCAAATGTCATTAAAATATCTTGAAAAATAAGAAAGTTATTAAGGTTTAAAATTTTAGGGTAGTTCACCCCAAATTGTAAATTTTAAATAAAAACATTAATTTTAAACTTAATCATTCAAAGTTATAAAATTATAAAATAAATTTTGGAATTTTTGTAATTTAATTTAAAATAAGGGATAAAACTACCCTCAACATAAATCAAAAATGTAATAAGAGCTTATATACCAAATTTGGTTAAAATCAGTTAAAAAAAGTTATAACACAGCATATTAATTTAACAACAATCGCACAAAATAATCGATTTGATTTATCGAACACTATAATCGAAATATCGAACGAAATAATCGATTTGATTTATCGGATAATATAATCGAAACATCAAATATTTTTTCAAGACTATTAGGTTAAGGAAATAAAACACACATCTTAAACAGTAGTGGCCACTTAGGAGTTTCAGCTCATTTGATTGACAGCTTCCGGTCATGCGACGTATGTATGACGTATCCGATGACGTATCTGACGACGTCATGGTGACGTCATGGTGTGGGGGTAGGTCAAGGACACCTGAATGAGTTTTTAAAAAGCTATCTTGCACAAGTTTGAATCGATAGCTTTGTTTAATAAAATTTATCAAAAGAAAACTAATGAATGAAACCTGTGCAAGATAGTATCGTTTACATACAATATACATCATAAAATTATTGAGACATAGCTGTCTTGGCTCGTTGCAGTTCAGTTTCCAAATCGTGAAGTTTAGACCAGGCATCGTTATACATTTCCCACACATCATCACATGTAGGCTGCGAGGAGAAACAATCGTCAACCATCTGGAGGTGTTCTAGATATTCCTTCAAGATAATATCATACGAACGGGGTTGGTGTGACGACTGCTGCGACAACGATGACTCAAAATGATCATCTATTGCAGCGTTCTCTGATGATAATTCTAAATGATCATCTATTGCAGCGTTCTCTGAAGCCTCAGCAATTGCATACAGCTCCTCATCAGTAAAGTCTGGTCCCCATGCGTTGTTGGTGGCACTCATTTTAGCGATGTGTACTGGGCGAGAGTTGAAAGTATAATGACATAGCATAACAGTGCATGATGGGAACCCACTGTTTCCCCCACCACACAACCATCCATATTCGTTAAATAAAAGAACCATTAGATCAAACCCCAACAATATCCACTGTACATGCTGTAGTTGAGTGTTTACTGTTGTACTGTGAAGACCGTAGCTCCAATGTCACAGTTTTACAGAAATATGAGAGTAGGATACCCCCCACTATAGCAAGCCAATCAGAAGCCAGCATTTTGTAGTGACGTCATTCCAAGATGGCGGCGCCCATGGCACTTTATTTCCCGCCAAATTTCCTAACCTCACTTTTTTAAATTTTAACTCATTTTGCTCAGTTCTGGCAACCTATGCTCTATGATAAATTATTTTACATATACACCATTATATATATATATATTATATACTGTAAATTATATGTATATATGTTCCATGGTTCGACTATTATATACTCTATGCGATTGATACTATCATATGGCAATGTATATACAATATTATACATATACTTTACAGCTACACCATTATATAAATATAATCTAGGATATATTAAAAAGTGACGTCACACGTCACTTGACCGCATGGGCTGAGTGAATATATACGTCATCTGAAGCTGAGCCAGTGACGTAGACGGTTTTGTGACGTAATGAGGGAAAGTTTAAAGTTCAGGGTCACGGGGAGGTTATTTAAAAAAAAGTACTACCTCGCACGCGTAAAATTCGATTGTGATTCGATAGGTTAATCGATATAAAAAATTTAATGAAAACAATCGAATGATACGAGTGCGAGGTAGTACTATTACAAAAATTACTTTATTTTATTTACAATGTTTGTCCTTATTTACAATGCGAAGCTTCCGCCGTTGTTGGTTATAATCGAAGTTGTTGATCTCGACGAGTCGCGGCCATCGTGTTTTTTCCTGATAAAAGACGGTAGATACTTTGATTCCTGTGCAGAGTCCATGTTGTTTTTTTGACACCGATCTATTCTGATAGGTGTTTCCATTTCATTACCGTCAGGTAGAAATACTACCTGACGGCAATGAAGTAGAAACATCTATCAGATCTCGAGTGACATAATATTATTATTTTGTGAAGAGCGTCTCGGAGAGCTCGATGTTCACCGGTCGAGAGCCGGAGGTGAACTGACTATTCGCTAGCTAGCGTTCTGGTATCAAACAAAATGGTGGGGGTAAAAGTGTGGTGGGGCGGAGCAGATGGTGGACGGCAGATGGCAGGCGGCAGGTGGCAAGTGTGCAGCAGATGGCATCTGGCGCGGGGAGGAAGACTTTGTTTAATATATCCATTAGTTAAAACCCATCAAGGATAACGTAATTGCTTCTGTATCAGAAGATTTTGTGGTAGACACTTCTTGTACTTGTATTTGATCAGTCGTTTCATTAGTGTCAGCTTGGTAAATATTAAAAGATGAAGATGTGTAAGAAACATTATTGTCTTGTATTTGTGAATCAAAGTGTACCGCGCAAGAGCTGGGCGTATAGTGATATAGCGTCTGCGTGTAGGTTAGGTACTCGGCTCTTCCCCCACCACACTAGTCCCCCCACCATACCAGTCCCCCCACCAAGTTTTACATCGCACAATAACTAGTTTACATGTGTTAGTTAGGGTTTAGCTCTTAGACTGTCAAGACCTCAGATCCGTAACTGAAAACTTCAATAATATTTGCTCAACGCTGTATAATGATAACAGTTAATATGATCTAAACTAGTGCATGTATTCATATGGTGCTTTTTGCGTAGCAAACAACTGGCTAAAAGTGTTTCAACCTCGATTATTCTTCTACGAAACCGCTCATTGTCCACTAAAAGCGTAGACCTTCTGTCTTCATTGTCAGAGAAGTAGAAGGTGGTGTCAAGTGGACTACTGAAGGTCACCTTCCTCATGTTCCTGTAAAACTGCGACATCTTTCAGACCCTCTAGGTAGATGTTCATCCGTCAAGAGCTGGAAGTATAATGATGTAGCGTTATCGTGTATGATAGCCACCTACGGTTGCTATACCGTTGGTTAGATTTAAATTCCGATTGCACCTTCTTGTTCGTCTTGTCAAGCCGCGTAATTGAAGTACCCACATGTTATACTTCGAACCAAAATTAAAGAAGTTATTTAGGTTTGTCCTTGAAAATAGTTTTTTTTCACTGTTGCTGGTATACCCTTGGTCGGATCTGAATTATAATTGCACCTTATTGTTCCTCTTGCTGAGCCACGTCAGTAGAGTGCCCACATGTTATACTTAAAACCAAAAATAAAGAAGTTATATATGTTTGTCCTTGAAAATAGTTGTTTTTGGCTATTTTACTGCTATACCCTTGGTCGGATCTGAATTCTGTTTACACCAACGTGTTCGTCTGATCAACCCGCGTAATTGGACTACCGACTTGGCATATTTTAAACAATAAATAAAAAATTTATTTAGAATCGACATTTAAAATAGTTGTTTTTGGATATTAATGCTATACCCTGGGTCGGATCCGAATTCTGTTTGCACCATCTTGTTCGTCTGATCAATACGCGTAATTTGAGTACCCACTTGGCATATGATAAACCAGAAATAAAGAAATTATTTAGATTTGACCTTCAAAATAGTTGTTTTTGGCTATTACTGCTATACCCTTGGTCGGATCTGAATTATATTTTCACCATCTTGTTCGTCTGATCAATCCGCCTAATTTGAGTACCCACTTGGCATATGATAAACCAGAAATAAAGAAATTATTTAGATTTGACTTTCAAAATAGTTGTTTTTGGCTATTACTGCTATACCCTTTGTCAAATATGAATTCTGTTTTCACCATCTTGTTCGTCTGATCAATCCGCCTAATTTGAGTCCCCACTTGGCATATGTTAAACGAGAAATAAAGAAATTATTTAGATTTGACCTTCAAAATAGTTGTTTTTGGCTATTACTGCTATACCCGTGGTCGAAACCAAAAATAAAAAAGTGCGATACCCTTGGTCGGATCTGAATTCTGATTGCACTTCTTCCAATTATAATCAATTAATATAATACCCGGCGTCAGGCTACTGCGAACCCAAGTTTTAACCAAGGTCAGTTTTAAAGCGTGAAAGAAAAGTTTATATTTCATTAGTAAATAAAACACTTCAAAAAACCAACATCAAACACAACAATCAGTTAAACTAACTACATTTACTAGCAACAAACTACAAGCGTTACTCTAACATGCTTAATAATAAACATACATGCCTTAAGCTAAGGTAGCATCTCTAATATACAGTGGTACCAACTCTATACTAGAGATACTATTGCGGACAGTGCAGGCAACCAGCTAGCTAGGCTGTCGGCCTGCGACTGCGAGCCCTCTGCGGACAGCCCCTTGGTTTTATAGCCGCCAGCGTTGACGCTGCCAGACAGAGGAGAGCAGATGTCACAGCAGATGCCGCAGCGCGCCGGCGCGGCGGTGCACCGTCTGTGTTTGCAACTATGCTCAAAATGGTCTTCAATAAAGTCGAAACGTAGCACCTCTGGCGGGGACCTAACCGGTTCTTAAATCACGGCTATCCGGTTTTAAATATGCATATAAAAGGTGTTTATTATTCTTTTCACCATTTTTAAGGTAAAACTTCACTATACATTGTGTAACATGTCATAGATTTGTTTTTAAATGTCAATAACAATTTTAAAATAGGCCATTATAAATAAAATCTATTACATATTCGTTGTAAATGTGTTATCACTATAATACACTTATAGACTAATAATAAATGTAAATTCTTTCATAAAAAGTGTATCACATATTTGACTTTTCATAAAATAAAGTGTTATGTTGCATTTATATTTATATAGACTTATGAGGAATCATATAATTTGATATGTAAAGCAAATTAGGCAGTAAATAATAAGATACTTATTTGTTACATCGATAAACATATCTGGTTAGTGATTATATTTTACTCGTGAAGCAAAAACTTGAAAATAATTTTTCACCAAAAAAAATACACATAAAAAACATTTTTGTCTTGATTACTAGAAAAATAAATTGATGAAGCGGTTTGAGCAATAACGGTTGAATCTTTAGAGATTTTTGATTGCCTTTTTGTTTCATTTTGGAAATGTATTAATATGAACCAACAACATAATTGCAAAAGTTATTAGTGATACTCAATACATGCAGAGTCAAACTGTATTCAAGAACTACGAGTAAAAATTCAGCCTAAACCTTCAATTCAGATTTATTCAATTCAGTTATATAGTTGATTACTTAAAATGGATTGGAGTTATAATAGATAGATATATTGATTGTAGTGATGTTGTGGGCATTTTACAGTTTTCTCAGTAAAACTACTGTGCAATGATTCTTTTATATTGAGAAGAAACAGATGTGACAACGCAATTGGTTGGTTTAACTTCTATAATGACTGAATAAAATGAGAAATTTACATACAAAATATATTAGGGCTAAATTAACAAGTGTTTTACTACTAATCAAAACAACTTTTACTTTTACAAAGTGTTGTGACTGAGGGTGTTTTATTGCCATGATTATTATTCGTGAGATAAACATACACTCTTAGTACCCACTTTTTATTTCAAATCATAATATTAATGGGTACGAAATATACTGTAAGTTAGTCAGGCTAAATATTTGAAAGCGAACATCCGAGGGGCTGTTCAAAAGTTATTACTGTAACATGAACAAAACTTCTTGTACAACGTTAAGACTCGTTTTCACTATTATTTTAATCCTCTCCTTGATTAGTAAATTGGCTAATACAATACTTATAAAAAACTATCATAAATTGCAGATTTAAATGTGACTTGAAAGTCTATTTACAGTGGATTGCATCTTGGAAAGATTTTGTACACTTTTATTATAATTTTATAATATTCAGAGGGTTTAGTTTATAACTCCCACCACTATTCCCCTAAAATAGTTGTCTACAATCAATTAAAAATTTCGCATGTACGTAATCACGGTGAAGCGGCACGTCATTTGACAATGTAGGCTAAATAATCAGCTGAAATAACACAAGCAGGAGCGAGTAGTCAGCTGTTGAGGTCTGTTACGGTGCGGCCGACGCCGCGACGCGCGACGCCCCGATGTGCTGTGGACTTGGTGATAAGCCGCAACCTTGTCTATTGGTGTATATCTCGGCCCCAACGCCGCGGACTACGGCTCCACGCTGTTCTACCACATTCTGCATAGTTAAAACGCTCCTCATTTTACTTAGATCTTCACCTAGAAAATATTAATTATGTAATTTTTACTCCATATTGCATTGACATTATTGTTTTCACAACGATAACGTTTGAAAGAAGCGTCCGATTTTGATGACATTTGGCACAAATGTGGAGAGTAACATTTATGACTTTAAGTTCGAAAACCAGATCGAACAGTCTATGGGAAGGGGGTTTTATGGGGGTTTTAAATTTTACAAAAATCAGTTTATTTTTATTTTTATCCTTAAATTTTTAAAACACTAGATTTTGGTTAAAGCCATTTTATATAGCTTAAAAACAAACAATTTAGTATTTTGAATCATTAAGCTATGTTTAGTGGTTGTGGAGAAAAGTAAAAAAATGTGTCCATAAAATGTCCCATGTTAATCTTATGGGAATACGGTTTTTAGATTTTCCTCAGATAATTTCACTGAAAACTCCACATTTCTTTCCACCAATCAGTTTAGCTCTACAAAACAATCATTTTGGCGTTTTAATTGTTGTTTTACGTCCAACCGTTGCAGTGATATTCAAAATGCTAAACACAGTACGTTGTCCAATGTTATGGAGAATAAATAAAGTGTTATATTTCGATTATTTATGTATTTATATTGATGAAACTTGGTATGCGGCTTCAATTAGCTGTGGTATATTAATATTAGCACAAAAAAGTTTTTTTTAATTTTTCCCAGTAGCAGCAAACTTGCATACTTGGGCCCGATGTTATTCATATGGATAATAAGTAAAGTTTTATATCTCCCTTAGTTATGAACCTAAATTGATAAAATTTGTTATGTAGCTTTACCTGGTTGACTTATATTGATAATTCCAAAAAAAATCAACACATTTCTTATCATCCTTGTTGCAGCAAATCTGCGTACTCAATTATGTTATTCTTATAAAGAATAAATAAAATGCTATATACCACTTATTAATGAATGTATTTTTTTGTAAAACTTGGTAAGTGGCTCTAGGTAGTAGTGATACCCATATATATGCATTGGAAATTTGCTTAGTACGCAGGTTTGCTGTGACGGGGAATTTATATTTTCTGTAGGAAGGTTGATTAACAACTAAGTATCCTTCGTATTCAAGTTCCTTGAATGTTCCTCCTCTTTTAACGTCAAACATACTTTTATAGGATAGGTTATATTGTTGATATGTATAGAGGATTAGTTTTGAGTTTTTATATAAAAAACATATATTTATTCATTGTTTTGATTACATTTTTAGCTAGATCAATTAATTTACGACTAAGAAGCCTTCGTATTTGGAGGGGGAATGTTTAAGTAACAGATAGTTTAAAATAAAGTAGATTTTGTTGTTATAAAAAGGCAACATTATGTTTTCTTACTAAAGTATTTTATTTCATTATTGATTAAAACAAGTTTTTGCTTCACAAGTAAAATATAATTACTAATCAGATATGTTTATCCATTTTCTTAATCATGTGGTATTCCTTCCAACAAATAAGTCTCTTAATATTTACTGCCTAATTTGCTTTACATATCAAATTATATAATTTCTCATAAGTCTACACGGAAAATACAACTCGTTAACCAAGTCCGGGTTAAATGCCACAGGGTTACTATTAACTGAGTTCAGTTTACTGGAACGAATCTGGCTTAGTTATTGCCAACCATGTAAAAATAGTTATGATGGAGGTGGTTATCGGTAACTGAGTAGTTGGTAATACTTACAAAGTCTTGATTTTACGAAGCAAGGTTTGTTAAATTTGACCTAGCAACATTGTACGTGATAACTAAGAAGACATCTAGGTTGCATCCAACCTTGTAGGTTGTTTGTTAGTAACCTTAGCGTTGGTTGAAATCTTACCATGTACTCGGTTATAATTACGAAACAACTTGATTTGTGTGATGAGTTAGTTTTAACAAACTGTGCGTGGTTGGCGTTTACAGTGACGGTGTCTCTTCAGTCTGCAGAGTGTCAGTGTGCACAGTGCAATAAGTTAAAACAATAAACAACTCAGGTCACTGTACCGTGCAAGCTTGTGAGATTTTCGTACTGTGTTCAAGTTATAAGTTCACTAAATATGTATGAAACAGATCCATATGAAGAAGTAAGACAAATTTTAAATGAATGGGGTCTAGATCAATGAACATGATACATCATCCGAAGGTACGTATTCTTTAATCTGTTTTAGGTTATAAATTCAAAGTTTAAGTTAATGTAGGCCTATTGAAGATGAATTTTATGTGGTTTTATCAAACCTGTCTTTGATAAGGATAAGGGTCAGTAAACTGTAAGTAGCTACATTACCTTGGACTTTAATTAATTAAACTACTACCGAATATATAACTACTATGATAAACAATAATTGCTGGTGGTAGTGGCATGTTCAACTTACTTCAAGTCTATATTGTCCTGTTTTTAGAACTTGTAAAACGAAAACAGAGGTGTTAAATTTGTAAAGATAATTTTGTCAAGTGTTGTTAATAATTAATCAAAGTAATAAACACATTTTACGTCAAGAACAACACTTTACTGTCATATAAACTTATATAATAATAATATAACGTACAGTAAATAGTATTATAAATAGTATTATAAATATAAGTTTGTATTACAATAAAATGTTGTTGTTTGCATTAAATTTGAATTTTATTTTGAGTTTAATTTATAAACATTTTCCTTAACTAAACAGGTTTTTCTATTAACATTGAAGTCACTAAGGCATGGTTTAGGCAATCTTTAATATCGTCATAGGCCTATACTAACTTTTTTTGGCGTATTTTTACAAGTTTTAAATGTCTAGATTAATACAAAAAAATGTACACTTTTTAATGGCTGCCATTTTAAAATGATAAAACCTAGAAACGTCAAATTCAATACCAAATTATCATTTCATCATATCAAGTTTCAAGATCATACCTTAAATGTTGTTCACTATGTTTATATCACTTTTTGTGCCTTTTGGGGTTTTGGGGAAAAAAACACCTTTAAGGCTTCGCCCCAGGGTTTATCTTATGGAAGAAAATAGGTCAATTTCATTACACATTTAACAGCTATTAAGTAAAAATGCAGTTCAGAAGCATGAATGATTGTTTTAAGCTGACTTATGGAATGGCATTACTATATAAACTAATAGGGCCCATATGAGCTGGTTATCCGAAAGTAAAAATATTTAGCCTACTCAAATTCGAGCATCAGGATTCGCTCATTAAATTTGAATCAAAAACCTAAATTTTATTAAAGTTGTTTATAGTAATCACATTTTTATAAGTAATTCAGTATTCAAATGCATTTTCTCTACAACCACTAAACCTAGGTTAATGATTCAAAATACTAAATTATTTGTTTTTTAAGCTCTATAAAATGGCTATAACCAAAATTGAGTGTTTTTAAAATTTTAGGGAGAAAAATTAAAAAAACTGATTTATGGAAAATTTAAAACCCCCATAAACCCCCCCCCCCTTCCCATGGTTCGATTTTTCTGGTTTTCGAACTTAAAGTCATAAATTTTACTCTGCACATTTGTGCCAAATTTCATCAAAATAGGGCGTTTCTTTCAAACGTTATCGCGGTAACAGACACATATATATATATATATATATATATATATATATATATATATATATATATATATGTGTGTGTGTGTGTGTGTCCGTTACCGCGATAACTTTTGAAAGAAACGCCCTATTTTGATGAAACTTGGCACAAATGTGCAGAGTAACATTTATGACTAAGTTCGAAAACCAGAAAAATTGAACCCTGGGAAGGGGGGGGGGGGTTTATGAAGGTTTTAAATTTTCCATAAATCAGTTTTTTTAAATTTTTCTCCCTAAAATTTTAAAAACACTCAATTTTGGTTCTAACCATTTTATAGAGCTTAAAAAACAAATAATTTAGTATTTTGAATCATTAACCTAGGTTTAGTGGTTGTAGAGAAAAGTCAAAAAACGTGTCCATAAAATTGTCCATGTTAATCTTATGGGAAAAAGGTTTTTGGATTTTCCTCAGATAATTTTACTGAAAACTTGGCAATTGCTGATACCAATCAGTTCAGCTCTACAAAACAATCATTTTGGTGTTTTAAGTGTTGTTCTAAGTCCAACCGTTGAAGAGATATTCAAAGTGCTAAACACAGTACGTTGTGCAATGTTATCCTTATGGAGAATAAATAAAATTTTATATCTCGATTATTTATGAATGTATATTGATGAAACTTGGTATACGTAGTACTGGTATATTGATATTTGCACTCTAAATGGATTTTTTGTTGATTATCCCGATTGCAGCAAACCTGCATACTCGACCCCCATATTATTCATATGGAGAATAAGTCAAGTTTTATATCTCCCTTAGTTATGAACCTAAATTAATAAAACTTGGTATGTAGCTTCACCTGGTTGAGTTAAATTGATAATTGCAAAAATACACATTTTTTTATCTTCCTCGTAGCAGCAAACCTGCATACTCAACTCTAATGTTATTCTTATGGAGAATAAATAAAATGCTATATATCACTTATTTATAAATTGATTTTTGTGAACCTTGGTAAGTAGCTCTATGTAGTAGTGAGACACATATATATGCATTGGAAATTCACTGAATACGCAGGTTTGCTGCAAGGGGTATATATATATATATATATGTATATATGTATATATGTATATATATGTGTGTGTGTCCGTTACCGCGATAACTTTTGAAAGAAACACCCGATTTTGATGAAATTTGGCACAAATGTGGAGGGTAGCATTTATGACTTTAAGCTCGAAAACCAGATCAATCGCACTATGGGAAGGGGGTTTTATGGGGGTTTACAATTTTACAAAAATCGTTTTTTTTTTTGCAAATGTGAGCCCAAAATGTTAAAAACACTCAATTTTGGTTCTAGCCATTTTATAGAGCTTAAAAAAACAAATAATTTAGTATTCTGAATCATAAACCTAGGTTAAGTGGTTGCGGAGAAAATCTAAAAAACGTGTCCCATGTTAATTTTATGGGAAAAAGGTTTTTAGATTTTTCTCAGATAGTTTTACTAAAAAATTCAAATTTCTGTTTATTAATGTGTTTAGCTCAACAAAACAAACATTTTGGTGTTTTAATCGTTGTTCTACGTCCAACCGTTGCAAAGATATTCAAAGTGCTAAACACAGTACGTTGTCCAATGTTATCCTTATGTAGAATAAATAAAATTCTATATCTCGATTATTTATGAATTTATATTGATGAAACTTGTTATGTGGCTTCAACTAGTTGTGGTGTATTGATATTAGACAAAAAAACAAGTTTTTTGTTGATAGTCCTCGTAGCAGCAAACCTGCATACTCGGCTCCCATGTTATTCATATGGAGAATAAGTAAAGTTGTATATCTCCCTTAATTATGAACCTACATTAAGAGAACTTGGTATGTAGCTTCACCTGGTTCAGTTGTATTGATAATTGCAAAAACAAAAACATTACTTATCTTCCTTGTTGCAGCAAACCTGCGTCCTCAACCCTAAATGTTATTCTTACGGAGAATAAATAAAATGCTATATATCACTTATTTATGGATGTATTTTTGTGAAACTTGGTAAATAGCTCTTTGTAGTAGTGAGTCACATATATATGCATTGGAAATTCGCTGAGTACGCAGGTTTGTTGTGACGGGGGTATTTTCTTTTGCAGTGAATGAAGAAAAATAAAACTTGGCTGCCTTCCTTCTTCTCTTCCTCAGCTTCTAAACTTGGGCAAGATCAAAGAAGAAAAAATATGGACACCGACGAAAGCGGAGTTTAAAGACGGCTTCAAGACGTTAAAAAGTGTGTGAAGTGTAAAAACGTATGCAAGCCTTGTAAATGTCTGTTACTGCACATTTAAAGTTATCCTCGAGAGGGGAGAGATTTAAAATTGTGTTATTCTTCAATATGATATTCAGATTATTATTTTTGGAGTTTCCTGGATATCATGATTAGCCAAAAGTTATCTTTTAAGTTGAAATTAGGACCTTACTAAATCGCCATTATGAACCCCCTAATTAAAAAAGTATTATTCAGATAAGTCGGCATGAAATGCATAGGTGTGCCAATTCAGGCTGTATTCAATAAACAGCTTGTACAGCTTGTATTCAATATTTGTCAATTGTACAGCTAAAACTTTAAGTAAATAATAACTACAAAATTCAATATTTGTTAAGTTGAAACACACTACACACTACACAACACTACTACACACATTTGTTAAGTTTCCAAATTTATAATGTTAGGGTGAAATTTGTCAAACTTATAGGATTTTTATTATAATAATAAATATTTGTTTTGAACTGTGATATTCTTTTATTCCTAGTACCGTAGTATATTAACGTTTTAAAATTCCTATATCGCTTATTCGTTCTCGGATTTAGTGGGAGCTTGTATCCACTAAACCTCCCATGCTAATCGTATGGCCAGTAACATTTACTGGATCAGAGCCCGATTTAATAAAGTGGATCAGAAGTCAGGAGACTTCGTAAGTGCTCGATACCGTACTTGACAACTATACGACGCATAGTAGGATAACTCTGATTTTTACTTATTTTAATCAGTTTCACAAAGAAGAAATAATCAAGGGTTTGCTAGGTTGTTACTTAAATAATACCCGGTTCTTTCACAAACAACTCTCAACAGTGCTAACAGCTGAACACACTGTACTTTGATCACCCAAGGCTTTATTACTGTAGGCCTAAAGATTACCTACCGGCGCACAGTGGGGAAAAATACTATTTAGGAGGTCAAAAGTCGAAAATCGAAAAGATTCCGTTAAAGTAGGAAACTCCTGGTCATAATTGTTTATTTGAAATTGATTGCGAGTGTTTTTGTGACTTGGCGTAACAATGAAGGGGTGGGGAGTCCTCTCTGTGTAGTTAGTATAGAAAGGTCGCCTCCTTATTAGTTTTCTTTTAATGCTGTTGAGTTATTTTTAGCCTGAAACATTCCTCTCTATTATGGTTCGACATTCTGCAATTGTCACAGTATTTCCCTCGAGATTGAGAGTAATTTTGGGCTTGAGATGTCCTGAATCTGCAGTCCTGCGTCATGTGGTTATTCCTCTTACATATATTGCAGTACCATTCTCTTACCCTAAGCGTGTGTTAGTTTTTTTTATATAACAGTTTTAAACCCCTTAGATAAATTTAATTAAATCATATTAAAAAGGAGAGTACTTTATTTATTCAATCGTAAAACAAGAATAAAACCATTTTTCTAGTATTTCCTTATAATTACAATATTGTAGGCTATTAGCATTGACTATATAGTCAATGCTATTAGTATCTCGTACTTTCGTATCTATTCCGTACGAATCGTACGAACATAGCTGTAAGAGCAGGTGTGGGTACAGCTGTCCAACCGGCTGAATGTCTGTCTGTCCTTGATTTGTGGTCCACGTGTTGAATGAATCTAAGGTCGTCACAACACTTTGTAGAAGAAAACGTTGTTTTGATTAGTAGTAAAACACTTGTTAATTTAGCCCTAATATATTTTGTATGTAAATTTCTCATTTTTATTCGGTCATTATAGAAGTTAAACCAACCAATTGCGTTGTCACATCTGTTTCTTCTCAATATAAAAGAATCATTGCACAGTAGTTTTACTGAGAAAACTGTAAAATGCCCACAACATCACTACAATCAATCTATCTATCTATTATAACTCCAATCCATTTTAAGTAATCAACTATATAACTGAATTGAATAAATCTGAATTGAAGGTTTAGGCTGAATTTTTACTCGTAGTTCTTGAATACAGTTTGACTCTGCATGTATTGAGTATCACTAATAACTTTTGCAATTATGTTGTTGGTTCATATTAATACATTTCCAAAATGAAACAAAAAGGCAATCAAAAATCTCTAAAGATTCAACCGTTATTGCTCAAACCGCTTCATCAATTTATTTTTCTAGTAATCAAGACAAAAATGTTTTTTATGTGTATTTTTTTGGTGAAAAATTATTTTCAAGTTTTTGCTTCACGAGTAAAATATAATCACTAACCAGATATGTTTATCGATGTAACAAATAAGTATCTTATTATTTACTGCCTAATTTGCTTTACATATCAAATTATATGATTCCTCATAAGTCTATATAAATATAAATGCAACATAACACTTTATTTTATGAAAAGTCAAATATGTGATACACTTTTTATGAAAGAATTTACATTTATTATTAGTCTATAAGTGTATTATAGTGATAACACATTTACAACGAATATGTAATAGATTTTATTTATAATGGCCTATTTTAAAATTGTTATTGACATTTAAAAACAAATCTATGACATGTTACACAATGTATAGTGAAGTTTTACCTTAAAAATGGTGAAAAGAATAATAAACACCTTTTATATGCATATTTAAAACCGGATAGCCGTGATTTAAGAACCGGTTAGGTCCCCGCCAGAGGTGCTACGTTTCGACTTTATTGAAGACCATTTTGAGCATAGTTGCAAACACAGACGGTGCACCGCCGCGCCGGCGCGCTGCGGCATCTGCTGTGACATCTGCTCTCCTCTGTCTGGCAGCGTCAACGCTGGCGGCTATAAAACCAAGGGGCTGTCCGCAGAGGGCTCGCAGTCGCAGGCCGACAGCCTAGCTAGCTGGTTGCCTGCACTGTCCGCAATAGTATCTCTAGTATAGAGTTGGTACCACTGTATATTAGAGATGCTACCTTAGCTTAAGGCATGTATGTTTATTATTAAGCATGTTAGAGTAACGCTTGTAGTTTGTTGCTAGTAAATTTAGTTAGTTTAACTGATTGTTGTGTTTGATGTTGGTTTTTTGAAGTGTTTTATTTACTAATGAAATATAAACTTTTCTTTCACGCTTTAAAACTGACCTTGGTAAAAACTTGGGTTCGCAGTAGCCTGACGCCGGGTATTATATTAATTGATTATAATTGGAAGAAGTGCAATCAGAATTCAGATCCGACCAAGGGTATCGCACTTTTTTATTTTTGGTTTCGACCACGGGTATAGCAGTAATAGCCAAAAACAACTATTTTGAAGGTCAAATCTAAATAATTTCTTTATTTCTCGTTTAACATATGCCAAGTGGGGACTCAAATTAGGCGGATTGATCAGACGAACAAGATGGTGCAAACATAATTCAGATCCGACCAAGGGTATAGCAGTAATAGCCAAAAACAACTATTTTGAAGGTCAAATCTAAATAATTTATTTATTTCTGGTTTAATATATGCCAAGTGGGGACTCAAATTAGGCGGATTGATCAGACAAACAAGATGGTGCTAACAGAATTCAGATCTGACCAAGGGTATAGCAGTAATAGTCAAAAACAACTATTTTGAAGGTCAAATCTAAATAATTTCTTTATTTCTGGTTTAAACTATGTTAAGTGGGTACTTAAATTACGCGGATTCATCAGACAAACAAGTTGGTGCAAACAGAATTCAGATCCAACCAAGGGTGTAGCAGGAATAGCCAAAAATAACTATTTTGAAGGTGAAATCTAAATAATTTATTTATTTCTGGTTTAAAATATGCCAAGTGGGTTCTCAGATTACACTGGTTTAGACCATAGTAACTGTTATAATTATACAGCGTTGAGCAAACATTATTGAAGTTTTCAGTTACTGAGCTGAGGTCTTGACAGTCTAAGAGCTAAACCCTAACTAACACATGTAAACTAGTTATTGTGCGAAGTAAAACTTGGTGGGGGGACTGGTATGGTGGGGGGGACTGGTGTGGTGGGGGAAGAGCCGAGTACCTAACCTACACGCAGACGCTATATCACTATACGCCCAGCTCTTGCGCGGTACACATGGATTCACAAATACAAGACAATAATGTTTCTTACACATCTTCATCTTCTAATATTTACCAAGCTGACACTAATGAAACGACTGATCAAATACAAGTACAAGAAGCGTCTACCACAATATCCTCTGATGCAGAAGCAATTACGTTATCCTTGATGGGTTTTAACTAATGGATATTTTATTCGAATTCCCCCGCACCAGCTGCCATCTGCCCCGCGCCATCTGCCCCACGCCAGCTGCTTTGTAACTATCTGCCTCTTCCATCTGCCCCGCATCCTACACTTTTACCCCCCCCCCCCACCATTGTATTTGATACCAGAACGCTAGCTAGCGAATAGACAGTACACTATTCGATCTGATAGATGTTTTCACTTCATTGCCTATCCGTAGTTGGATGGTATTTTAAGGTCTGCAGCTATCTTTAGCGATTAATAATAAATCTGTATGATTTCTGCGCTCATTTGGTAATATGCGTAAGTATACGCATTATATTGAATGTAATTATCAAATAAAACCGTTAGAGTTTTTTAAAACATCCTCAGGATGACCCTGAACTTGGCCTATCTCACCGTTATATGGTCTACACTATTATATATGCTAGAACAATAACGGGTTTTCTCCAAACCCTCTTCTTCTTGCTCTATTGTAGCGTTTCTGAATTACTGTTAGTCACCTAAAAAAATCCAGTTGTAACAGGTTAAAATACAGCTCTGTGATTGGTCGGAATAAGCTCGCTCCCCATTGGTCGTATTAGGCGTTCTGATCGCTGATTGGTTGTTGGTGCCTATATATACCGGTGCAGACAGCCTTCCTCATTCATTCTGTTCCAGACTTTTGTGTTGGTCAGAGGTCCTTGCGCTGCTTCATTCTCTGCTATTGTGGTAAGTGAGTTGTGATAGTATTGTGCAATTATTACAGTAAGTGCTATTATAATTTGTCGTTAGTATTTAACGCGTATTATATTTGGTGTATCAGGTCTAACCTCAATTTTATTGTATAACATAACCCTACTTTTATATATTAACCTCACTTTTGAGAGTCAAACATATATTTCTATTTCATAGTCTCACTCTTTTAGTCTGACATAACCTCACTTTAATATTTTTAATTATTATTTTACTAGGCCTAGCGTTGTATTTACTCAAGTTTCTCTTTGGGTTCACATAACCTTACTTTTGCTTAACATAACCTCACTTTATTGTTTTAATTTATATTTAACTTTTAGTTTGATTCAACTAGTAAAATGGCTAAAGTTGTTCAACCCGTTGAAGTACTCAGTGACGAGCAGGTTTATGTTAAAAAGTTTAGATTGTACGGAACGAAAACTATTTTCAAATTTTCTAACCCTCCTTCTGATACTAGTGAGATAGATTGGCTCAGACAAGGTTTTGCCAAGATTGTAAATGAGATGAAAGGCCAAGCCCACGAAAATGATCAGCTCGGGTTCACTTTGCAGAGTCTTAACCTAAAAAGTAGAGATCCGGGGTATGTCGCATTTCGACCCGCTGGTGAAATTGATGAAGACATCCTTTGGAAAATTTTTGGAGGGATCATACAGTCAAATTCTGAATCCGTCAAGTCCACTGACACTTTTAAAGTAGAATGTACTCGAGTTAATCTTCCTGTAGGTTCTGGGAGGGTACGACCTGGTATCTTTAACACGTTTGACGAGGAGTGCAAAGCAAGGAAGGGTATCGTAGTTATTAAAAATAAAGACAACTTGTGTCTCCCCAAGGCCTTGGTTGTAGGTATCGCTCATGCAACAAAGGATCCTCAGTACAAGTCAATTCGGCAAGATGATAAAAAAAGGCAAACCGTAAGGGCTCAGGAACTTATTCGTCGGGCTAGAGTAGAGATGCCCGAGGATGGCGCGGGAATCCCAGAACTTGAGAAGTTTCAAGACTTGTTGAAAGATTTCAAAATAACCGTGTTCAATTATGATAATAAAGGCCGGGACGTTTATTTTGAGGGCAGTGTTGAAAATGCTAAATTCAAGATCAACCTGTTGTTTTACAACGGGCACTATAACGTAATAACTAGTTTGACTGCTGCTTTCGTTTGTAAATATTTTTGTGAAGCTTGCCATGTTCCCTATGATCACAAAGGTGAACACAGATGTTCAAGCATCTGTTCTCAGTGTCAGACCATCTCGCCTCCCTGCAAAGAGGAGCATGGAGGAATAGTTTGTTCAAAATGTAATATGACTTTGAGAAATCAACAGTGTTTCACTGCTCACCAAGTCGATAAATGTAAAGTTGTCAAAAAGTGTCTTGATTGCGGTAAATTAGTTTGGATTAGAGACAGATCCACGCCCCACAAGTGTGGAGAAGTCTATTGCAAACCTTGCGGATCTTTCCAAGATCCAAATCACAAATGTTTCATACAGCGGAACGATGGTAAGCCTAAACCAAAGGACTACCTTTTCATTTTCTTTGATCTGGAGACTCGCCAAGACGAGTTTCTCCCCTCTGATCCCGAACAAAAAGTACATAAAGTAAACTTGTGTGTTTCCCAGCAGTTTTGCTACCAGTGTATCGAAACAGAATTTTGCAGGGTTTGTAAAAACCGTACGAGAGTCTTCAACTCTGACCCTGTTAAAGATTTCATGGAATACGTCATGGAAGTCCGAAAAGGTTTTAAAGATGTCTGTGTAATTGCCCACAACGGTCAGGGCTTTGATTTTCAATTTTTGTTAAAGTATGTTCTTGAAAAAACTAAATTCACACCCGATCTGGTCATGAAGGGTTGCAAAATTATTCTCATGGAAATGGACAACGTTAGATTTGTGGACTCACTTAACTATTTTCCTATGGCCCTCGCTGCACTCCCTAAGTCATTTGATCTGCCTCCGGAGAGAAAGAAGGGTTACTTTCCTCACTTGTTCAACACTCTGGCGAACCAAAATTATGTAGGCCCTATCCCCGATAAACAGTACTATTGCCCAGAGTCAATGTTTAAAAAGTCCAATAAGGCCTTTAAAATCTGGTACCATGAAAGAGTAGCGGAAAACTATGTATTTGATTTTCAAAAGGAAATGTTGGAGTATTGCATCTCTGATGTGGAGATCTTGGCCCAAGCTTGCCTTAAGTTCAGATCGATATTCCTCCAAGAGTGTAATGTTGATCCTTTCCTAGAGGCTGTAACGATCGCTAGTGCTTGCAACTTGGCCTTCCGCCGCAACTTTTTGAAACCAAACACGATCGGCCTCATCCCAAAGAACGGCTACCGTTTAGTGGATAACCAGTCAGCTATCGCCATTCAGTGGTTGAGCTGGGAAGAAGAGAAACGTGGAGTGAGGATCGAGCATGCGGGGCGGGGTAAAGAAGTAAAGATTAACAAACTGAAAGTAGATGGGTTTGACAGGGAAAACATCTACGAGTTTCACGGATGCTACTGGCATGGATGCCCCAATTGCTTCCCATTCAATCGAGAGGCTCCTCTGAAGGAGGATCCCTCAGACTCACTTCACTTAAGATACGAGAGAACTAAGTCCAAAATCGCTAAGTTTAATGACTACGAAGTAGTCGAGATGTGGGAGTGTGAGTTTAGGAAATTAAAGAAAGAACAAAAACTCAAACACTTGGACTCTCTCCCAATATTGAACACACTCCCACTAGACCCGAGACAGGCTTTCTTTGGGGGCAGAACGGGTAACTCTAAGACTTACCACAAATGCGTCGAAGGAGAAACGATCCAATATGTGGACGTTTGCTCGCTCTACCCGTATGTGTGTAAGTACGGAAAGTATCCCCTAGGTCATCCCACCATTCATGTAGGAGACAGAGAGTGCAGGCAGAGAGGTCTCCAAGTAGATGGTTTATTGAAATGCAAAGTCCTACCACCTTGGGATCTCTACCACCCAGTGCTCCCAGCAAGGATGAATAATAAATTAATGTTTGCCCTCTGTAAAACATGTGGTGAAAACCAAAACCAAGAAGACTGTGAACACGAAAGCGAAGAAAGAGCCCTGGTAGGAACTTGGACAATGGATGAGGTGCGGAAAGCGGTAGAGAAAGGCTATGTCATCCTCGATATGTATGAATTATGGGAATATGAAATGGCGACATACGAGAAAGGGGGACTCTTTACAGATTTCATCAATAAATTCCTGAAAATGAAACAAGAAGCGTCCGGCTACCCAGAATGGTGTAAGACCCAGATTGATAAAGACCGTTACGTGCAGAACTACTTCACTCATGAAGGAATCAGGCTGGACCCCGCCAAGATTGCTGAAAACGAAGGTTTGAGATCAATGGCTAAACTCATGCTAAATTCATTTTGGGGTAAATTTGGACAGCGGGAGAACCAGACAAAGGCCACGATAGTCAGAGACCCCAAAACACTGTTCGGGATGATGACAAGACCCTATATAATAGTGAATAGAATACAGATAGTAAACGAAGAGGTAGTGGTAGTAAGCTGGGAGTACCTGGAGGAAGTCGGCGAGCCCTTAAGAAACGTGAATGTAGTCATAGCGGCCTATACTACTGCTCAAGCTAGACTGAAACTGTATGAATATCTGGAGGCCCTGGGTGCACAAGTCTTGTACTACGATACAGACTCAACCCTCTATATTTATAAGGGAGGTTTGTACAGGGTCCCTACGGGGGATTACCTCGGGGAAATGACCGACGAGCTGGTTAAATACGGACCTGGATCTTTCATCGTTGAATTCGTTTCTGGGGGGCCTAAAACGTACGCATATCTTGTCTGGTCAACCAACAAACAAAAACTAAAATCTGTTTGCAAAATCAAGGGCCTCACTCTTAATTCTAAGACCTCCAAAACACTTAACTTTGAAAAACTAAAAGAAATGGTTCTTAGCGAGTCAGCTGAAAGCATAGAAATTAAGGAATCTAGAATCAGGAGGACGAAAGACCGCGATATTGTAACTGTGAATGAATCAAAACTTTTCAAAATTACTGGACCAAAAAGAAAGCTCGAGGGTGAGCACGACACACTACCCTATGGTTATAAAATCCAAAAACTTGAGTAAACACGACTGGTAGTATTGGGAACGATTCGTCCCCTTTGTAAAAAAAACATGGTCACGTGACCTGATTTCAGGTTTTAACTTGGATGATATAACCTCCAGCTCTGTCTCAGCCACTTTGGTCACCGATCCTGCCCTAAATTGCTCTAATCTGTACTACTGCACAATACTTAAAATAAATGGCTCACTTAACTTCATGAACAGTTCAATTGTAAATATAGTTGAGCATGTCTTGGACATTGTAAAAGTTCCCACTGTATGTATGTCTGTGTGTGTGTGTGTGTGTGTGTGTGTGTGTGTATGTGTGTGTGTGTGTGTGTGTGTGTGTGTGTGTGTGTGTGTGTGTGTGTGTGTGTGTGTGAGCGTGTGTGTGTGAATGAAGGTCAATGGCGTGGGGGACGAAAAGCCCCGTAAACCTGAATGTAAATTGAAGGGTCTTGTACGTTGAGGCGTCTAGGTAAGCCCTTGGCTACTCCTTGGAAGGACCTAGAGTGAGTGGTGTACTCAAGTTATTCCTTGAATCCGTACGGTGGGACTTGTAAAAGTAAAAAATGAACGGAGGAGACAATTAGCTTGCTTTTTTGGAAGGTCTCCACGGGTCATGGCGGTGGAGGGGCTATGGCTTTTTTTCTAAAAATACTCTATCCTTTGTTTGCTAAAAAGGGAGAGGACATTAGTTCGTACTGGGCATCAACCAGGTAATCTGGATGGCCTACGTATGGAATAATGTTTAACCTGGGTGCATATGCACGGGATGGTCTCAAACCCCACCCAAGCAAACAGAAACTTAGTATACGGGGTTAACGGCTATGAACACCGGGTTTATAAGCGATAGCTGTGATGGAATGGATGTCTGATCAGCTCTTTAGCTCGATTGTTTTCATAAAATTTTTTATATAGATTAACCTATCGAATCACAATCGAATTTTACGCGTGCGAGGTAGTACTTTTTTTTAAATAACCTCCCCGTGACCCTGAACTTTAAACTTTCCCTCATTACGTCACAAAACCGTCTACGTCACTGGCTCAGCTTCAGATGACGTATATATTCACTCAGCCCATGCGGTCAAGTGACGTGTGACGTCACTTTTTAATATATCCTAGATTATATTTATATAATGGTGTAGCTGTAAAGTATATGTATAATATTGTATATACATTGCCATATGATAGTATCAATCGCATAGAGTATATAATAGTCGAACCATGGAACATATATACATATAATTTACAGTATATAATATATATATATAATGGTGTATATGTAAAATAATTTATCATAGAGCATAGGTTGCCAGAACTGAGCAAAATGAGTTAAAATTTAAAAAAGTGAGGTTAGGAAATTTGGCGGGAAATAAAGTGCCATGGGCGCCGCCATCTTGGAATGACGTCACTACAAAATGCTGGCTTCTGATTGGCTTGCTATAGTGGGGGGTATCCTACTTATGAGGAAGGTGTATTTCAGTAACCCAATTGACACCACCTTCCATTTCTCCAACGATGAAGACAGAAGAAATACGTTTTTACTGGATTGTATGCGGTTCCGTCAAAGAATAATCAACGCTGAACAACAATTGGCCAGTTGTCTGCTACACAAAGTACATCATATGAATACTTGCACGAGATTAAACCATCGTGAATGTATTATCTTTACACATCAAATAAACTTACAAACGTTACAACATCCAACAAAATTGCAAAACCAATGTTTGTCAACGTTGTAAAACTGCCTTATATAACCGAAACACAAATAATCCGTATGATAGTTTTGTAAAACTGCTATGAATATTTTACAAGACCACTAAACATAAATAACCTTTATGAAAGTTATCAAAGTTATTTAAGGCTTACTTACTTACAATATCAACCAGGGTTTTTATCAACCAGGGTTTTTATCACTGTCACAATCTGAAAAACATGATTAAATATCCCAGTTTAGGTTCAAAGTATACCCTGTGCATTTAATACGAAATAATCCCACAAAGTAGAGAGTATAAGGATTATTTGTGTTTGGTTATATCGCAAAATATTTATATAGCTAATAACAACTATAAGTTCTTGTTTCGAAAGTCAGCAACATCATCTAAGGTAAATTACAACCTTAAGTTACAACTTCCAACGAGTGAATCCTACCAACAGTTTGGTTAAAAATTACAAAAACACAGACTTACAATATCTACCACGGCTTTTATTATTGACACGACTAAACATGTTTAAATATTACAGTTTAGGTTCAAAGTTTGTCTTTGCATTTAATAAGAAACAACCCTACAAAGTAGAGATCGAAACAAAAACTCATAGTTGTTAAACTAGCGTTATGAATATTGTACAATATAACTAACACAAATAACCTTTATAAAAGTTAGCAAAGTCATTTAAGATAAAATGAAAGATGTTAAAACGGTTCAAATATTCTTTAAACTTCTTTGTAGATTTCAAAATATGAACAGAATGTCTGCAGTCGCGATAAACCTTGAGTCAAGGTCCCCAGACGGTAGTCCGCGACTGCACCAGTTGTATTACTGCAATTAATGGGTGTGGTGCACTCCAAGGCGACCTTCCAGCCCGTCCACCTGAGTACAACTAAATAATCGGTGGGCGCGGTGCAGCTCACATCCTTCTCAACCGTTGTTTATTTGTTTTGCTACCTATATATAATGCAAGAAAAACATGCATCGATACCAGTCTTCTCCAGATTATCTGGCAACCTGGTCCTGGCTTACCTCTGTGTTCCCTGTGTGTTTATATAATATTATTAATCTTTCAGTCTTTACAAATTGTTTTCAATACTTTTCAGCAGTTATACTTTAGCGCCTGCGTCCAGTTTCAATCTTTAAAACTTGTGTGTCTTCATACCTCCGCTTAAAACTTTTGTGCGTTGTTTGTATTTTTAAACTGTTACTTTTAAGCTGTTAGCCTTTAAAATATCTCTTTAATACAGTTTTCAGCAGTGTTATACTTCAACGCCTGCTTGCAGTTTCATTCTTTAAAACCTGCGTTTTTTCATACCTTCGTTTAAAGCGTTCATCCTTGTGACTTTACTTGTATTTCTTCAACGCCTGCGTGCAGTTTCATCCTTCAACACTTGTGTTTATTTATACTTGAAGTTTAAACGTGTAACTGTATAATATTTACTTATGAATATGGAATGTGTTCCATCCACCTCCTCCTCAACCGATGTTGCTGTCTGCGAGCGGAAACCTACCAGACCATCAATAATTTCTCCAACACCTCGTCCCGTGTCTAACAGCGTTGCAGCGACAGGGGCTAGGAAACTTCCCGAGGCTACGCTCCACCAGCTGCAGCCCGAGCGGAGGAAGTATACCATGAAGGAACTGGGGCTGGACCTATCATCCGAAGAAGAAGACGAAGAATCAGTTGTATCAGTACTTCCACCAAAAAGGCCTGCAACTATTTTAATTCAACCCCAGCACGCTATGTTTACTTGCAAACACAGGTTTGTTAAAGGCGGTAACAAAGGGAGTGTTTGTGGTAAGAAATGCATTAAAGGTAAAAACCTATGTTCAGTACATCTAAAAAAAGCCGTTGTGTCAACCAAAGTAGAAGGTAGCGGTGGAGAGCACACCTCCAACGCTATGACTAAAACTTTGACTGAAACAACAGCCAAAGTAAAAACTCTTGAAACAATCGTGCTGGGTTTGATGAAAAACACAAAATCCCCATCACCGATGTGTGAATCGAAAGAAACTCAAACGGTGTGCGAATCAAAAGAAACTCAAACGATGGACAGTGCTTCAACCACTTGTAGCGGGCCCACTCAAAAATTTAAAAAGAACATAAAAACTAAAATCCAAAAAATCAGAATCTATAAACTGAACCCAGACGAAACTTACGTATTGTTAAGGTACAAAGACGGGATGCCTATTGTACGATCTAATAAGAACCGCCTATATCAAATACCTTTACCAAAGTATATGAGAAGGCCCATACCTAACAACCGATGGGCGTTAGTGTGCGATGCAGAACTTCCTCAGATGGTTTGGCAGGAGGTTTAAATACGTTAAACAAGCTACAATGTGCTATTAATGTAGCTTGGTGTAACCGCTTCAAAATCATTCTTCCAAAATAAAAACTTGGCATCTTGTTGTAAACCTTAACAAACAATAACAGAATTTTCAAAAAGAGTCTCAACCCAACCCTTCAATTATTAAATTCTGTCTTGTCTAAAGGGGGAGGGGGCGTTAAATAATAAATGTATTACTTGGACTAAAGTAATATATTTATGGTTTAACGCTTAACCCCGGGGAATGTTTTCTATCAACTTACCTTAAAAACTGGTATTTTAATAGAGAATATTTCAACAGTTCCCAAGCCACTGTAAAGACAAGTTTTTACAATATTTTAAATTCGGAAATGAACGATGCAACGTGTGTGTGTGTGTGTGTGTGTGTGTGTGTGTGTGTGTGTGTGTGTGCGTGTGTGTGTGTGTGCGTGTGTTTATCAGGCATATCACCAATACTCAGTATAGCTCTTGCGCCTGCAAGTAGCCTAACACAATTCTGTAGCGTGGGTGTAACTCGTGCAGTATTGTACAATACACAGGCGACGCCGTGCTGGCTGGATCGGGTTTACCACGCGTTAAATACGTGTTTGTAAGTCTCCACATACATCAGCTGTTACCCCCACCCCAAATCCGCCCTATAAAAGCAGATCAGCATTGGAAGAGATTCACACTTGGTTTTGGTCATTCGTACAGACAGCATGGTAGCATTAGCTCTTAGTGTTTGCACGACATGTTTGCACCATTTTAGTTACTAACCTAACACTTAATATTTAACATTATTCGTTTGAAACTCTATGGAAGTATAAACAACGAGTATTAAACATCTCAAGAGTGAACACTCTAGAGGTTTGGTAACCGTGGAAGGTTTTGCCACCAGCGCTTGAAACTGTAATAAAGTAAATATACATATATATATATATATAGCGTGTTTGCTAAATTGTTCTGTTTAATGTTTAGTAAAACATAAAACCCTGCTGATAAACCGAGACAGGCACCAATTTCATCGCAGACCAAAACACAGATGTCATCATACGATTCCATCCCATCGAGATGTTTGGACATGCTGAGGGATTCGAGATGCAGTAAAAGATATTGCCAGAAACTCTTTGTGAAGTAATCATGGCAAAATCCGTTTATTAACAAGATAACCGTTGAAGGTTTAATCTCGTTAAGAGTTGTGTGAAACCAAAAACAGGTATAAACACAACTTAAACATTTCGTCTGAAACTCCTTGAGAAGTAATTGAGGACGAAATGATAAATTCTGTAAGGGATAACTGCTAAAGGTTTTTAGTCCCTGACTCGCATGAAACCAACATACGAGGTCTATATTGCGAGTCACTCGTTTATTATTGTGATCATTATTATGTTTAACTGTCTGTATGTTTTGCCCACACATACTACTGCCAGACTGCAACTCTCCAACCAATAGAGGAATGGGAAACCTTCCGAGCGCAGACCGAACACAGCTGTCATAATAAGATTCCATCCTACCAAGATGTGTGACCACGCTGAGGGATTCGAGATGCAGTAAAAGATATTGCCAGAAACTCTTTGTGAAGTAATCATGGCAAAATCCGTTTATTAACGAGATAACCGTTGAAGGTTTAATCTCTTTAACAGTTGTGTGAAACCAAAACGAGGTATAACCACAACTTAAACATTTCGTCTGAAACTCCTTGAGAAGTAATTGAGGACGAAATATTAAATTCTGTAAGGGATAACTGCTAAAGGTTTTTAGTCCCTGACTCGCATGAAACCAACATACGAGGTCTATATTGCGAGTCACCGGTTTATCATTGTGATTATTATTATGTTTAACTGTCTGTATGTTTTGCCCGCACAGACTACGGTCCGACTGCACCCCCAGCCAATAGAAGGATGGGAAACCTTCCGAGCGCAGACCAAACACAGCTGTAATCATACGATTCCATCCTACCGAGATGTGTGGACACGCTGAGGGATTCGAGATACAGTAAAAGGTATTGCCAGAAACTCTTTTGTGAAGTAATCATGGCAAAATTTGTTTATTAACGAGATAACCGTTGAAGGTTTAATCTCTTTAAGAGTTGTGTGAAACCAAAACGAGGTATAACCACAACTTAAACATTTCGTCTGAAACTCCTTGAGAAGTAATTGAGGACGAAATGTTAATTCTGTAAGGGATAACCGCTAAGGTTTTAGTCCCTGACTCACGTGAAACCATCACACAAGGTCTATAACCTGAGTCTTTTTATTGTTTTATTGTTTATCATTTACTATGCACAATAAATTTTCAAAAACATAAAATCTGTTTAAATATTATATGATCTTTTAGTATTACATATAGTGGCCATAATATGTAATACTAGAAACATATATATTGCTAAATATATAAATTATAAAAAAAATAAAATAAAAAATATATTGGAAAAATAAAAAAATAGTAGGGGGATTTGTGGGGACCTGTAAAAGTTTACGTTTTATAAATAAAGTAATAACACCTAAGGGGGAGGGGGTGTTATTTGTTTATGTGTTTCTTTCCTTTAACGAGGATTGAAATCACTGACGAATAATGCTTAACCCCGGGGAATATGTTTAAAGAGTGTTTATTTTAATAACACGCTTTGAAGATATTTTAGCCATTCCCAAGCCATGGCAGGGTGTTAAAGCGATTGTGATTAAATATTTGAGTGATACACTAAAGATCGCATAATGATGTAATATTAAAAACAAGAAATACACTTACCTGCTCTTTACAAAAACATTTAGAAATATTAAATGGATTTTTACTTAGACTTCTATCTATTGTATTCTCTCTAAACTAAATATAAACCATGAAACTCTTGAGCTGATAAACCTTATTGTTTCTTATTATTGGGGATGAAGGGCGTCCTTGTCCTGATTAAATAATATTAACCATTTAATTAACAATAACTCTTTTTATTGCACCATCATTACTATTTGGTGGAGGGGATTGACTATAAAAGCTGTGTGCATCGTGTTGCACGTATCACTCGCAGTCTTGTCCTTGCAAGAAACATGTCGGTTCAAGTTAATGAAATCTCGTCATCATCAAACACGTCTGTAATGTTTGACCAGGATGCAAGAACTAGTGCTATCGGACCAATCCAGGAATGTGTTGTTACTGGTACCATTCCGTTTAAAGATCTTACTTTCCTAGAACTGTTAAATAGGTTATGTTCTCAGACAAATACGACAATAGAACATGTTGTCGTAGATGATCTTTTGGATGATTAATATCATTACAATTCTTCCTCTTTGTTTAGGAAAATTTGATCCTCTTATTATTGTTAAGAACATGAGAGGATCAAATTTTCCGCTTTATTAAGTATGTCCTTGACCCAGTTAAATAATTAATTCACTCTAACCCTTCTTTTATTTTATTACCTATTAAAATTTTACAGTATATGCTGTAGAATGTAAATAGGTTGCCCACACTTACCTAGATATTTGACCTTAAATATATTACACTAAGTCAATGATATGATTCAAATGGCGGGGGTAAGCGGGTATATAAGAGGCGCTTTGGAACATAGTTATTAGTCAGCTATGAATACTCCGGCAGACGAATCCAAATCGAGATCTCTTAAAACCGAGAAAAACACTGCTAAACAGCGGAAAACAAGAGCGAGACTCAATGAGCGTTATCAACAATTAAGAAATATATTACCATCCGTCCATCCAAAGGAATCAAAAATAGATACTATAAATATGAGCATAAAGTATATAAAAATACTTCAAACACAACTCCAAGAAGCGAAACCTCAAAAATTTGAAGAACCGCAGGCTCCCTCAATTCTAAGACAACTCTTACACACCCATCCACCGTTTGAATCGGTATTTCTGGAAGAGGACGACTTGGCAGTTCATCACTTCTTTGATGAAGAGCCCTCAGCGTATAAACAACTGTTCCTTCTTGATGAGGATCAGGATGAATGAACAGTTTAACAAATTAAAGCCCTTTGAATTACAGAGCGGGGAATAGATCAGTTTGCGGTCAAAGTGTGAATCGCTTACTGCTCTATTCCCCGTTTTGGGAGGTATTTCAGGCGTCCTTGACCCACCTACAAGACTTCTAAAAATTTTCGGATTGTATAGAATTTTTAAATAAAACACCCTTCCCTATCACTTGCACCCCCACCACTTACCTCCACAACCTGAATTGGGTATAAAAGGAGGTTTACCATCAGTAGTGCATCCATTCTGCTAACATGGCGCCCACAAACAACGTCTTCCCGTCTAAAAATGATATCTTAGAAATCCTACACAACATTCCTATACAAATTAACGATGCCAATGAAGATAATTCAGTAAATGAAGATGATGATTCGTTTGGTGACCTTGAGTTACTAAGTGATATAGCTTCCAGTGAATTATACAGTGGAGAGATGGAGCAACTCGAGCTCTTGACGGACGATGACGATGATGCCACAGAGCATTATCAACAGTTGCTCTGTTTGGAGGACATGGACTTAGACTTTGATAATATTGAAACTCCTACAAGCGGTAGTAGCAATGGGTTGGTTTTTAGCGGGGAATTTAGTTGTCGGCGTCAATTATTCTATTGCGAAATGATCTCATCATCATCTTCATCATCAGATGAAACAGATTAATTTCTTTTTAAACACTGAACTTTAAACACAGAGGGGGGAATAGATCAGATTGTGGTCCTAGTGAGAATCACTTTCTGCTCTATTCCTCGTTCTGGTAATATGTTTAAATGACCTTGACCCACTGACAGGACTTGGAAAAATCTTATTGGCAAAATAATGGAGGATATTTCATTTTATTACAACAATATTTCTTCCCTAACACTTACCCCCACCACTTTTATTTTATAGTGAGGGTAGAATCGCTGCTATATAAGCGCGATGCTGCAGATCAGAGTATCACTTTGGTTGCAAGCACCTACCATGGTATACATACATTCTATCACCTCAAAAATTGAAGCGGATGTCTTCCTCCAGCGTGTGTACCAACTTCTCATGGAGTGTCATAATGTGCATGTAAAAGGACTTGGCGTTCGTGGAAAAGAAGAAATTAAGATAGAAGTGCACCAAATCCCTTTAGCAAACGAGGTGTATTCTTTATTAGGAAAAGGGTATATTCTCTGTCTCTATTACACCACACAATAAACATTATTAAAATAGAATCGTTATTTTTTTACTTCGAAATACAGAGCAAGGAATAGATCGGTTTGTGATCCAAGTGAGAATCACTTACTGCTCTATTCCCCGTTTTGGCAACATGTCCACATGACCTTGACCCACTGACGAGACTTTAAAAACGTCGGTTAATATAAAATTGATATATACCCCTTCCATACCAACTTCACCGCTACCTTTTTTTGTAATTGGGTATAAATAGAGGTGCATTAGCAGTGGTGTCATCTGTAGCAGGTTAACCTTTGAGGAAGACACCTCTACAACATGCACCGCTGTGATATTTGCGAAGATTCATTTAAAGACGAATGGCTTTTAAACATTCATAAAGAATTAAAACATAATTTCAATGAAATTGAACAAAACGAAGAAGAAGAATTAGAAACAATAGATCAAATGCTAGCTCAACACCAAACATCAAGACCAAGTGTTATTCACTATGCGCCTGGACCATCGGTGAATGTGGAATTGCACGCCCGAGCACTACCAGGTAACGTGGTAACCCATTTCAAAATAGACAATGCAAAACTACAACTAGGCGAATTTGTAAACAAAGCAAAAGGATTGGTAAAAAAAACCTTGGAAAATGAATTAAAAAGATTAAACTTTGTCAAATTTGGATTGTTACTGGATGCAGTGTTCGCTAATATTCAAAATGAAACATCACCAAGAGGATTTCTAACAAAAAACAGGACCATTATGTTTTCGTCAGATATTGAGTCAATCGTAAATGAATGTTTTGATGAACTTCTGACAAAATTACAAGAACATGAAGGAAGAGGTTCTGGATGGACTTTATTAAACATAACAGGGCTAGATGTAAGAGTGCATAAACATGGGTACGGAATTAGAGGAAGTAGCTACATCCCTCTACCACCAAAAATTATGAATACTATATCCTGTATCAACGTGCAAAATGAAGATAATGAATGTTTTAAATATGCTATGTTGGCCAAATATATAAAAAACAATGTGTGTAGACCTAGTAGAGAATATGAAGAGGCCCAACATAAGTATAACTTTCAGGGGATGAGTTACCCTGTTGCAATTAAAGATGTGTCTAAATTTGAAAAGCAAAATCCTGCAGCTTCTGTCAACATTTTTGGGTTGGATTCGTCAAACAATGTGTATCCCTTGCGCATAACATCGAATGAGCGCATAAATCATACAGATTTGTTATTGATTACTAAAGGAGATATATCACACTATGTATATATTAAAAAATTTGAAGCTCTTCTTTCGCAACAGTTATCCAAAATGCACGGAGAAAAAACAATTTGTAAAAGATGTTTTTGTCATGTAAGCAAACCATTAAGAAGGGGAGGTTCAGAATGGTTATTAGAACATCAAAGGTTATGTAGTGGAAACTATGAGGTGAGAATTAAATTACCACCTCTTAGCAGAGCATATATAACATTTGATAAAGTAATTCAACAATATAGTATTCCAGTTGTTGTGTATGCTGATTTCGAATCAACTTTACGTCCACTTGAAGTCCAAGAAGAGCAAGTTACAAGAAGAAGCAGATATCAGCAACATACCCCAAACAGTTATTGTTTATTAATCAAATCCACACTGTCCGAACAACATCTTGAAGAATATGGACTGACATCGTCACCGAAAATGTATCGTGGTGAAGAAGCGGCACGATACTTTGTTAATGATTTGTATGAAATTGCTGGAAAGGTTGAAGAACTGTACCGAAACGTTTTACCGATGTTACCTATGGAAGAAGATGAATTACAACAATATACTTCGGCAACAACGTGTTATTTGTGTAATAACACATTCACACTTGATAACGTAAAAGTCCGTGACCATAACCATCTTACAGGAGCTTACAGAGGTGCAGCCTGTAACGCTTGCAACCTAAACTATAAACTTCCATCTTTTATTCCAGTTGTTCTGCACAATCTAAGTGGTTACGACTCCCATTTTATAATCCCGGAGTTAGGAAGAGATGATGGAGCAATAGATGTTTTGGCTACAACTATGGAAAAATTTATAAGCTTTTCTAAAAAGGTTGGTAAAATAAAACTAAGATTTGTTGATTCTCTCAGATTTATGCCTTTTAGCCTTATGACATTAACTAAAAACTTAAGAAAAGAAGATTTGATTGAAACAAGCAAAATTGTACCTACTGATAAACTGGATTTAGCTCTTCGAAAAGGAGTCTTTCCCTATGATTACATTGATGGACTGCATAGATTTGACGAAACAACACTTCCCTCACCAGACAAATTTAAAAACAAACTTAATGATACAGAAATAGAACCTGAAGACTATCAACACGCATGTCGAGTATGGAACGAGTTGGATATGAAGACCTTAGGAGATTACTCAGACTTTTATGTGAAACTTGACGTCACTCTTCTTTGCGATGTGATAGAAGAGTTTCGAAACACTTGTTTTGCTGCATATGGTTTGGACCCTTTACACTCGTATACTTCTCCAGGATTAGCTTGGCAAGCTATGTTAAAAGAAACAAAATGCAAACTACAGCTTTTAACAGATATCGACATGGTTTTAATGGTTGAATCCGGAGTTAGAGGCGGATTGACTCAAAGTGTTACAAGACATGTTAAAGCCAACAACAAATACCTTCCCGACTATGATGAAGGAAGACCATCGGTATACTTAGGATATTTCGATGCCAATAATTTGTATGGATGGGCTATGTCAAACCCACTTCCATTTGACAATTTTAAATGGGTTGATCCAGACTCTATTGGCGATGTTTTACAAATCCAAAAACATGGAGACACTGGTTACATTTTGGATTGCGATTTTGAATATCCCGAACACTTACACGATCTTCATTACGATCTTCCACTTCTTGCAAAAACAGAAGTTTCTCCAACTGGAAATCATCCTAAATTGATGATGACTTTAAACAACAAACAACGATACGTAGCTCACTTTTGGGTTGTTCAACAAGCTATCGAATTGGGATTAAGTATTACAAAGATTCATAGAGTTTTGGAATTTTCCCAATCATGCTGGCTGAAACCTTACATTGATTCAAATACTACCAGAAGAGCAACAGCTACATCAGCCTTTCAAAAGGATTTCTTTAAGTTAATGAACAATGCAATATTTGGTAAAACACTGGAAAACAAAAGAAAACACAAAAATGTTAAACTTGTTACTAACCCAAGAAAACTACAGAAACTCGTACAGCAGCCAAACTTTGGAACATCTGTAATTATAAATGAAAACCTTGTAGCAGTATCTATGAAGAAAGCAAGTGTGAAAATGGATCGTCCTTTGTATATTGGAATGTCAATCTTGGATATTTCTAAAACACATATGTACGACTTCCACTATAATAAAATGGTCGCGTTCTACGGAAGAGAAAATATCTGTATTACATATATGGACACTGATGCTTTTATATATCGCATACTAACACTGGACATGTATAAAGACTTACGTACATTTATTTACAAGAACGACTTTGATTTCTCCGACTACCCGAAAGATCATCCCAACTATGATAACGACAGAAACAAAAAAGTACTAGGCAAATTCAAGGATGAGTGTAATGGTGTTCTACTCGAAGAGATTGTTGCACTTATGTCTAAACTGTATTCTTTAAAACTATACAATGAAAAAGAGGAAAAAGAAAATAAGAGTAGCTTTATTAAGAAAGCTAAAGGTGTAAAGAATTTGTATTTACAAAAGAAGGTGCACTTTGAACACTACAAGCAATGTTTATTTGAAAATGAAGTTATGACAGCAACATTTAATACAATCAGAAGTTTTAACCATCAGTTGTACAGCCTAACAGAAGTTAAAAAAGCACTTTCCTCTAATGACGACAAACGTCACATTCTTCCAGACAACATAAAGACTTTACCATTTGGCCATTATTCTCTCAACCCTATTGACGAGTAACGCTTTCATCGTCCTACATCCTTTTCCTTTCCGTAAAAAAGGGGGAACACAGCAGTATTTTGCTGTGTTCCCCCTTTTTTACACTATTTTTAAATGACCTTGAACTATTAATAACGAGTATATACAATCAATATTTAATACTCCTCTAGAAGTGCTGGTAGAACCATCAACTAATATGAATCTAAAGAGTAAAATTGTTGCTGAGCTTCATAAATCTGCAAGGATACACTTTCCAAGAAGAAATACTGTTATAAAAGGTATAAATGATCTTTATCAAGCAGACCTAATTGAAATGAAACCTTTTAGTAAAATAAACAAAGGATTTAAATATATACTAACAGTTATAAACTGTTTTACAAAAGTTGCAGATGCTATTCCACTAAAAGACAAAACAGGTCAGAGCGTGACAAAAGCAATGGAGATAGCTATACGTAGAGATAAAAACACTATAAACCATTTGCAAACTGACGACGGAAAAGAATATTTTAATACAGATTTTTTAAAGCTGATGAAAAAATATAATATAAACCATTATTCTACGAAATCTGAAACGAAAGCAGCTATTATCGAAAGGTTCAACAGAACTTTAAAAGGAGCGATGTATAAAGCCTTTTCAAATAGAGGTTCCCACGTGTGGTATGACATACTTCCCGACTTAATACACGATTATAACAACAAGTTTCATAGAACTATCCGGATGAAACCGATTGAGGTGACTAAAAAGAACTCCAAACAAGTTTTGGAAAATATTAAAAAGAACACCAAACCAAAAGTGGAAAAGAGATTACCACGAAAATTCTACGTGGGGGATAAAGTTCGTATTAGCAAATATAAAGGAATATTTAGCTAGAAATACTTACCCAACTGGACTAATGAAGTTTTTACCGTATATAGAGTACAACCGACGTATCCAGAAACTTATATACTTAAGGATAATAAAGGAGAACTTTTACAAGGTGGTTTTTACGGGCATGAAATGTTAAAGTCTAATGTTGGAGATGTTTATCTTGTGGAAAAGATATTAAAACGAAAGGGCGATCAAGTATTGGTGCGCTGGTTGGGTTTTGATAAAAGTGCTGACTCGTGGGTACCTAAACAAGATCTTTTATAGGATTTCACTAGTATCTTTTTAACCGTCGAAGAGTGCTGACATGGAGATTATAAAACTCAAGGATTCTTTTAAAATTGCGAATATAGACGAATTAACTGTGGATAGTGTAAAACATAAAGAAGGGAAACATGGAAACTTATTACCAGACAGCGTAAGGTGTATAGTGAGTGGACCTTCAAATTGTGGGAAAACAAATGTAGTGTTTAATTTAATAACTAATCCTAACGGATTAAAGTTTAATAATCTATACATTTTTTCAAAGTCTCTGCTCCAACCAAAATATCAGTTATTAGATAAAATAATATCTGATGTACCAGAAGTAAATTTCTTCAAATTTAATGCAAGTGATAAAATTTTGCAGCCTAATGAAGCAAAGCCTTACTCAGTCTTTATTTTTGATGACGTCTCTTGTGAAAACCATGACACCATTAGAAACTATTTCGCGATGGGGAGACATCACAATATAGACTGTATCTACATTGGTCAAACATATAGCAAAATCCCAAAACAGTTAATTAGGGATAACGCAAATATTATAGTTATATTTAAACAAGACGATATGAATTTAAAACATATACACCACGATCATGTTGGTGCTGATATGTCGTTTGAAAGGTTAAAACAAATCTGTAGTAAAGCATGGGAAGATAAATACGGATTCCTGGTGATTGATAAGGAACAAAGTGTTAAAAATGGTAGATATAGATTGGGATTAGATCGAATCGTTTTAACTCAATAACATATATACATATTCTTAGATAAAATTGCTAAATTTTCCTTTATTTTGTAACGTATATAAATAGTTTCAGACACGATGATGCAGTCACTTGTAACATGAGTGTGGACAAGTTCGGACGTTATACCGAATCCGGTGCAAGATCAAGATTTTATGATAAAGAAGCTCACACCGGTTTGCCTCTTACACCGGAGGGTGACTATAACATTAGTAATAAACGTTTAAAGTATGTTAATGATCCTCAAGATAGTAGTGACGCTATAAATTTAAAAACTTTACAATCGGAAATATCACCAAGCCTAAAACTTAAGGGAGATGTGTACGATGCAAAAACTCATTGAATTGCAAATATTGGTAATCCAGAAAATGAACATGATTCAGTAACAAAAATATATTTAGACTCTAAATTGGAAAAGACTATAACTAGACAAGGAGATGCTTTTGTTCAAGGAAAAATGAACTATGAATGTTTAGAGTTGAAAGATAATATATGGAATGGTAAAAAACGTAAAATAAATAATGTACTACAAGCTGAACAACCAGACGAAGTACCTGTGATGGGGCAAACGCTAACTAGACTAGGAGACAGCTTTGTACAAGGTGGTAATAAATATAATTTCTTAGAATTGAAAGAAGGCAAATGGAATGCTAATCACCATAAAATTTGTAATCTAAAGGATGGTGAAGAAAGCGGTGATGCTGTAAATGTTTCTCAAATACCAACAAAGAGTAAAGGATATTGGGATTTTGAAAATAAAAGATTAGTTCGTGTTAAACCCGCTGTTAATGATAATGATTGTGTAATAAAACATCAAAGTATAACATTAAATGAACATAAGTTTGATGGAAAAAATAAGCAATTAACAAACATTTTAGCGGGAACCTCACCAAGTGATGTAGCAATTGTAGATCAAATATTAAAATATGAGGATGGTTTGTTAAAACAGGGTGATAACAAATACGAGTTTTTAGAATCCAAAGAAAATAAGGAATACAAAGTAAATGAGTGGGATGGTAAAAAGAGAAAAATTGTAAATTTACTATGTGGTACAAATACTAATGATGCTGTATGTGTCTCACAAATACCCAAATCAAATATCGGTGAATGGAATTTTAATTATAAAAAGTTGAGTAATGTTAAACATGGTGTAAGTGATAATGATTGTGTTACAAAAAGTCAGACTATTACATTAAAGGGGGATAAGTTTAATGCTAACAGTAAACAAATAACAAATACAAAAGAAGGTGTATTGCCAACAGATGTAGCAGTGGTGGGACAAATATTAACAAAGGGTGAGAAAAGCATAATTAAACAGGGGGATAAAGTGTACAACGTAATAATGTTCGATAAAAAAGAAAAATGTTGGGATGCTGAAAATCAATTCATAAGGAATTTACCAAAGGGAGAATTTGGAGATGATATTTGTTTAATGTCACAGGCTTTATGGTATGATGATGAAGTTAAAAAGTTTAAATTTGCTGGTGTAGAATTTGATTTGATGGAGTACAATCGTGATTTGTTGGTTGGTGATCCCACATCTGTTAGCGGATTTAAATATATAGACAATAGATCATATATACCAAACAATTATGTATTTAAAAGAATAACAGATGATGTATTAGTTGATGCTGATGGTAGCCCTTTTAGAACTACAGAAAGTGATCAAATGGTAACAAGAAAAGGCTAAAAATGTTATATATATATATATATATTTTTTTTTCATACTTAAGGACCTAATCATTAATAAGATGAGTGTGGACAAGTTCGGACGCTATACCGAATTCGGTGTAAGATCAAGATCAAATGACAAAGAATCGTACACCGGTTTGCCCCTTACCCCAGAGGGTGACTATAATATTAGTAATAAGCGATTAAAATATGTTAATGATCCTCAAGATAAAAATGATGCTATAAATTTGCAAACTTTACAGTCTGAAATAATGTCAAATAAGAATTATTTTGTTCGAGTTTTAAGTGAAATGTTTTTTGATTTTTATAATAATTTAGCTAAAACTAAAATTAAAGAAAATAAGAAGAATGATTGGATTCAAACAAATATTGTAAACAAATATTTTATAAATCCTGCAACAAAAATCTTACGAAATGTTGAGTGAATACATAACTTTTATAGCCAAAAGAAAGAGGGATAAAAATACATTTGCATTATGAACAAGGTTTCCGTTGGGTGAACATGGTTAACCAAGAAAAGTTGATAAAAGAGATAAAATCGCTAAGCGATTCTATTAGAAGAAAGAATAGAGCATTAAGACTAGGAATTAGTGAGAGAGATAAATTTCTTGAAACTACATTTAAACCAGTTATTGATCCTTTAAGAGAAGTATCTCAAAAACTTAAAAATGTTTCAGAAGGCGATTTAATTTTACCCTTTGTAAAATCTGATGATAAAACTGAAGGATTTTTAGAAACTGAAGAAGAACTTGAAGAAACTGAAGATGAACCAGAAGAAATACAATATGAACAGGGTAAATATATAAGTGAAGAGGAAGAAGAAGAAATACAAGAGGGTGCCCCGTCAGATATTAGCAGATTGGGATTAGATATTCAGTTTAAAGGTGATCTTGGTAGAAAATATGTATTAAAGATGTTACAGTCTACTATACCTAATAGAAATTACCATGTATACGGAGCTAGACTGGAAGGGGGAGGTTTAATGATTGGTGATAGCAAGTTAGATGTGGATGAGGAGGATAATATAATTATAAATGGTAAAAAGTACAAAGGAACAAACGGATTGTTTGAATTGATATTTAAAAGCAAACCTGTCAAATATACTGCACGAGACTTGGAAACGTTTAAAGGTATATGTATAGATAGAAATACTCATAGAAAGAACTATAAACCAACATCTTCAATACATAGAAATCAATCTATAAAGTATAGGAATATTATTTCAGAGTTATTTCCAACAAAACTGGAAAAAACTAAAAAAAGGTTTATGTCTACTGAAGAAGTTACTCCTTTTTATACTGAAAGGAAAAAAAGAAAGGTATATGACAAAACGGCTTCTGGAGAAGGATTATTAAAAAATACTTATAATACAAATATAATTTATTATAATGACGTTAATAAATTAGTAAATAGAATGCGGTTGATACATGAAGCAATAGAAGCGGGTCACACAGGTCTTCAAAACGAATGGGTTGCTTTAGTTGCTGAATTATTAAATAAAGGTATAATCGAACGATGAAGGTGTATATAATGGATGCTAAAGTATAGAAAGGATCATTCTTTGTTAATCTGTCACCTGACAAAGGTATAAATATCAATGGGGAAAAGGAGAAGTGTTAGTTCTCATCGAGATTTTATAACGAAAGGAGGTGGTGTTGTCTCTTCAACACTAAACTTGCTCGGAAAACCGATTTCAGCTTTAGTTAATAAATCCATAGATTTGTTACCTATCGAACTTCATATACCTGGCGGTTATCAATATTGTGGACCTGGAACTAAATTGAAAACAAGATTGACAAGAGGAGACCCGGGAATCAATAAATTAGATCAGGCTTGTAAAGAGCACGATATAGCCTATTCAAAATTTAGTGATTCTGCCCATAGATCAGTGGCCGATAGAATACTTGCAAAAAAAGCCTGGGAAAGAGTTAAAGCGAGTGACGTTAGTCTTGGCGAAAGAGCAGCAGCATTAGCAGTGGCAGCAGCAATGAAAACCAAAACAGCTATTGGTGGTGGAAGGAAAAAGAGAAGAGGGGGAAGGAGAAAAACAACTCGAAAACTTGGAGGAAGAATTAAACGAAACATTAGACGTTCTAATAAAAAATTTAAACCATCAATATGGTCCATGATAAAAAAAGGACAAGGACTTTACCTAAGACCGTATCGTGCCTATTAAATACAAGAAAACAGTTAATAGTTCCTAATCGTGCATTAAGTAACCAAGATCTCTTTAGGTATGTTTCTTGTTTAAAAATACCATTCTTCAAAGGAGTGTTTATGAAAGATAATTTACCATCAGAAATGTGGAAAAATGAGAGCGGTATAGTAAATCTAGATAATAGTGAGGGACCGGGTACACATTGGGTATGTTATAAAAAACTCGGTTCAACAGTTTACTATTTTGACAGTTTTGGTAATTTACCACCTCCAAAGGAACTTCAAAAGTATTTTCGTTCTGCTAAACAAGTTTTATACAATTATGAGAGGGTGCAACCTGACGATACATCTGTCTGTGGACATTTATGTTTGGAGTTTTTAGCAAAAAGTGTCAGTCAGCTTTAAGATGTCTTCATATACGGTCTCTTTGACTGGGACAACGTCAACCTTGCGGAGCACTTTATTCCCCGCATTAAGTTTACATAAAGAAAAACAATGGGAAGCAGCATTACTAGATTTTACAACTTATAATTCTATACCAAATATTACTGAAGGCATAAATAATAAACTTCACTACTATAAAGCAAAGGATGCAAGGGGACAGTTTCTCCAGCCTAACGAAGTTTATCTATCCACGGGGTCTTATGAAATAGATGATATATGCAAGGAAATACAGAAAAAGCTGGGAGAAGATAATATTACTATAGAAGGAAATAATAATACTTTAAAAACAGAAATTAAATCAAAGTATTATATAGATTTTACCAAACAACATTCAGTTGGAGGATTATTAGGATTTCCTTCTACAACACCGATATTAGAGAGAAATGTGAAACATACAAGTTCAAATACTGTAAGCATACTTACATTGAACACAATTGATATAACTTGTAACATTATACAAGGATCGTACAGACAGGGTGAAAATCGACACATATTGCATACATTTTACCCATCTGTGCCTCCAGGATTTAAAATAATTGAAAGACCACAAAACCTAGTGTATTTACCTTTAAACACCAGTTACATCTCAGACATTGTTCTGAACGTATTAGATCAAGACGGAAACATAGTTGACTTTAGAGGTGAAACTGTCACTATAAGAATACATATACGATCGATTTTATAAATAATGGGATTGACGTTTAAAAAGGATCGAGTGAGTGATAAAAAGCTCAGTAGCGTATCAGCGTCAGAAGAGTTAACAAGTGAAAACATTCGATTTTTAAAAGAGATTGGTTTTAAAGTTATTAATAATGGATATTCTGGATATAGCGCACGGACCGACGTTCGACGAGACCTTATGGGAAAAGGAATATCACACACACAACCCTTACGCTTCATCGAAATTAAACAATAACGATGAAATCAGGATTCCTATTCAACAACAAGATATTTACACCTTACCTTCCGAAAGTTATTTATACATCGAAGGAAGAGTAACAAAGAAAGATGGAAATGAAGGAACAACTATACCTTTTATTAATAATCCAATGGCTTTTCTTTTTGATGAAATAAGGTATGAAATTTCAGGTGTTACTGTGGATTCTACAAAAAAGGTTGGAATAGCCAGTACATTAAAAGGATTATGCTCCATAACACCAAACGAGAAAAACCTGTTAGCAGTCGCAGGATGGGTTACACCAGATTCATCCACTATAAAACCCGATGACAAGGGATATTTCGACTTTTACGTACCTTTAAAATTATTATTAGGTTTTGCAGAAGATTACAATAAAATATTAATTAATGTCAAACAAGAATTGGTTCTTCTAAGAGCTTCAAATGATAAAGATATAATATTAGCTCCAGGGACAACGACTGAAGCCAACCTGGACTGGAAGTTGGATTTAAAGAAGATTGTTTGGAGGGTACCACACCTAAAACTTGCAGATGAACACAGGATTACTCTGTTGAGACAATTAAAGGCGGACCGCGATATAGTTTTAGCATTTAGAAGCTGGGAGTTACACGAATATCCTATTCTACCCGCAACGGAGCGACATACATGGACTATAAAGACTTCAACACACTTGGAAAAACCTAGATATGTTATATTTGGATTACAAACAGATAGAAGAAGTAAAATAACAGCTGATCCAACATCGTTTGATAGTTGTAAACTTAAGAATTGTAAATTATACCTCAACTCCCAATTCTTTCCATATGACAATTTAAACATATCATTCGATAAAAACCGATATAGCATTCTATACGATATGTACGCTAGATTTCAAACATCTTACTACGGTAAAACGAATACACCGCTACTATCACCAACGCAGTTCAATTCAAAAGCTCCTATCGTGGTTATTGATTGTTCTAAACAAAATGAATCTGTAAAGTCATCAAGTGTAGATATTAAGTTGGAAATGGAGTTTGAATCTAACATACCCGCTAATACAACTGCGTATTGCTTGATTCTTCACGATAAAATTGTAACGTACACACCTCTAACAGGTATTGTAAAAATGGTTCTATAGGTCTATGGAGGGGGAAGGGTATAAATAGCGTGCACTACAAGAGGGATTCAGTTGATCAGCGTTTGCGGTTGAAACAACATCTATTACAGTTGAGATGACCTCTGTAGTACAGGAGCATAACAATGCAGAAGTGGAAGGTTTGGTGCAAAACAAAGACTCTTACATCAAAGAGTATGAAGAAGAATTGGACGAGTTTCTCAAGTTTAAAAATGAAGGGGTAAAGTCAGACAACGTTTCAACATCTAAGTCGACATTAAAGAGGAAGAGAAGACCAGAAAACGACATCCCTTTAAACATACTGACAGATATTTTTCTTCGCATACTTTATCCAATCTCAAGATGTATGACTAAAGGCATAGCAATAGGTTTGGTAAAGGACTTGGGTTATACACCTAATGCAATTTTAAACCAAGGGCCTAAAATGCTATTTTTTTCAGATGCCGCATGGGATTCTTTTCTTAAACATTTACACCTCATCGAATGCTACTTGGCAAAGAACATGTTTGGAAAGAAGACAGCTATTCGTCTATTAGAATGTGACATTGAAATCGACATTTTAAAATGTCGCGGAGAACAGCAAGTACGGTTTAGAGACCTGACAAAACATGATGATAAAATTCAACTGACGCCAGAAGAATTCTACGTTTTGAGTTGTGCAGCTTCACCTATAACCAGGTATATGAAACAACTTGTATTTTCAAACATTGTAGTAAAAGACTATTTGGTAGAAGCGATGGAACAAAATCCCGAAGCTCAAATTCTTTACAGTCCAATAGATACATCTATTTTTAACCGAATACCGTATGAGGTTGAAATGTGGAGGTGTCTAAAGGAGTATGAACAAAAAGTTAATGAGCAAAAGATTAAAGAAGAAGAAAAGATTAAAGAAGAAGAAGAAATTGTTAAACAAAAAGAAGAAATTGTACAAAATGAAGAAACAGAAAACGTTTTAACTGAAACGGTTTAAAACACTAAAATAATTTCGTGGGGTAGGCCTACCGGGGATGGTGCCCACGTTAAATATACACCAACGCGCTGAGAACTGTACGACCTGAGCTATAAAAGCTCTATCGTTGTGTGGAAACAGTTCATTAGACATCATAGAGATGGAGAGTAAAGTAACATGTTCTAGTCAAGTAAAGGAGAGGTCAGGCATAATTGAATTTCAAGCTTTTCGTGGAAACAATGATAGATACATTGTTAAAGAACTTATCATCTTAGACCTGCAAACATATGTTATTTATAATTTTTTATTCAAACCTCCATTTCCCTTTAACAAATTAAACTCAAAATCAAAAAGGATCAATAAGTGGTTAACAAGGAACTTGCATCATATCGGTTGGAGTGAAGGTCATACGGGTTATGAAGAAGTGGAAAGCATTATGAATCACTACTGCAGTAAATTTACAAGACTTTATACAAAAGGATTAGAAAAGCGCAATTGGATACAGCTTTATACTACGAAAAATGTAATAGATCTTGAAATGGATAAGGGTTTCAACTTTGAGATGGATAATATTTGTATTTTAACAAAGAACGACAAACACGCACAATTTCATTGTGCTGTCAAGAACGCTTATCGTTTAGCTGCTTTTCTACATTCTTGTGCAATAGAAAGTGGAGGGGGAACCGGAGGGTATAAAAGCGGGGAGAGCGAGGAGACCCACCATCAGTATTACTCCAGACTCCAACGAGACAACACGTATCAAGATGGCATCACAGAAATTTCTGCAGACATTGGTGGATCAATTTAACACCCAATCTAAATCAAGTATACTGCCAACAAGAAAAACTTCAGAAATTAAAGAAAACAAACATTACATCGTGCACGACATGAGGAAGATTTAAACATCAGTGGGAGACGCTATTCTAGTATTTTTAAGCGATGCTCCATACACAGTAGGAGATGAAGCAAAATTTCAAATGTTTCTACCTAAGAGATTTGTTCACCTGCTGCAAAATGCAGATTTGCAAAACATCGAACCAGGATCCCTGTATATAGTATCACACGGAGTCAGCGGGAACAACTCTACCGAGCTACATCTGCATTTGACCTCAACGGGAACTTCAAATTGTTAGATTAAGAAAATGTCATGTATAACTTGAAATGTATTCTATGTATTCCATGTAAAACTTGAAATGTAAATAAATGAAAAGATCAGTATTAACTCCAAGTACTGATATTTTATCTTTTTTAAAAACATTTTTTGGTGACCTTGACCTAGATTCAAAACTTATAAATTGCGCTGTATTGGTTAAAACATTATCTCTTTTATAATTACTATCGATGGGTTGGAGGGAGGAGCGTTGTGGTGGGGGAACATTGTGGTGGGGGGAAGGACGGGTACTTGTGCTACACGGTTGCGCCACGTTAGTATACCTCCGACTCTTGCCTTGATACGTCATACTTTATTAACCTACAAAAACAGAATGGAACATTTGATAGTAAAGAAGAGGATGGCATTTCCGAATAATGCACAGTTACAATCGAGATTGGAGACATTTAACGCAGCATCTAAAGACTCGTTTCTGTACAAGTCTAGAAAGGAGTTTGCTGATGCTGGTTTCTTCTACATGGGAGAAGATGATAAGACCATTTGTTACAATTGCGGAGGAGGACTGCAGGATTGGCAAGCGACGGATAACCCATGGGAAGAACATGCACGATGGTTTAGCAGATGTGCTTATCTGTTACTTAAAAAAGGAAGAGTGTTTGTACAAAAACATCAGAATAAGAATAAGCCTCGTCCTGTTGTAACTTCAGAAACACCAACCGAAGAAAATAAAAGCAAAGATAACGAATGTGTAGTATGTTTATCCTCTGAGAAAGATTTACTTTTTTTACCTTGTAGACACTGTTGTACATGCAGTGATTGTGGACTGGTGCAAAGCAATTGCATTATATGTAGAGCTCGAATAGATTACGTGATGAAGATATTCATATCGTAGATGTGAGAAAAGGTGGAGGGGGGTGTGTATAAAAGGAAGCCGAGGAGGAGGGTAGCACACTCTGCGAGTAGCCGTAACGAGGTAACATCATGGTTCTCCAAATTAAATGTGTCCACTACAATACTGTCCATCTTTCTACAGTTCATGATTTGCAAATTTTTTCCGATGACTTAAAAGTTTTGATTTTAAACGGGTACAAACTAATAATGGATATTTCTGCAACAAACTCTTCACCTCAAGAATCCTGGGGAGGACGCACAACTACACTTCCACCTACACCAAAAACGAGCCATAGTTTTGGAGAATATGAACCTCTCGCCTCATTCAATGTAAGCAGCTCTACGGAATCAGAGACGTCATCGTGTCGACCATCATCACTTCCACCCGCACCGAGAATTAAGTATTATTATTATGGAGAACGTGAACCCTACACATCTACAGAAGCAACGGGCACAACAGAATCGGTGAATATCTAACCATAATTGGCGAGGTGTACAATATTGTAAATTAAGAAACATGTTTTATTTGATATATTTTATTGTAAATAAAGAATGAAAAGGAAAAAGAAGAAATCTTGCACAGGTTTTATTCGATAGGTTTTTTTTTATAAATTTTATCAAACAAAGCTATCGATTCAAACTTGTTCAAGATAGCTTTTTAAAAACTCATTCAGGTGACCTTGACCTACCCCCACACCATGACGTCATCAGATACGTCATCGGATACGTCATACATACGTCGCATGACCGGAAGCTGTCAATCAAATGAGCTGAAACTCCTAAGTGGCCACTACTTTAAACATACATTTTATCATAAATACAACTATTTATAAGTATAAATACAACTCTTATTTTATTGTAAACATAATTGACTAAAAATGCACTAGTTCATGTAAAAAACACAGTTCTAGATATATCGTTAAAATAGTTGATTTATGGTGTGAAATTGTTGAAAAAGTGAAACGTTTCCCCGGGGAATTTTGAGGTGACGGTCATACTTTTAATCATTTTGAGGTTATGTTCATCTCCAAAACATAGCAAAATCGTCTTCTTTTAACATTAATTCTATTTTACTTTTCATATATAAAAACTGTTTAAAATATATTGATAAATGTCTTAGTTTTGGGAAACTTTCAGATAAAACACCAAAATTTCTTTACTTCCACGCTTAACTGCCTGTTATATTAAACTGTTCTTTCACATGAGTTTCCACTTTTTCGGATTTCTTAATATAAACCTTTTATAATATTGTTCTAGGAAAAAACAAAAATTCACTGAATATAAAACGTTTTTGCTTGGCTTTTTGTAATAGAATTTTTATGTATTTTGAGGAATTTCTACTTCACCTTCATTTTTGGGAAATTTAATATTTGGTATGTCTAATGATGGGCTAAGCATATTTATAAGTTTTAAATGTTGTTTCCGAGGATTAAATTTATAATTTGTTTTATTTATGTATTTTTTAAAGTATTTATGTAACCCTCAAAATATTTTTTGGGTATCACAGGTAATTTAAAATCATCTTCATTCACTATTTCACTGATCAACACTTTATCCATTCCTAAAAAACGTCTTGTAACTTGTAAACATTCTTCATAATATCTTTCCAGTTTAATAAAAGTATCATCTTCAGATAATTTTTCATAATTTAATTCAGTATTTGTAATAGATATTGATTCGTCAAAAGTTTACCATTATTTTGATGTGAGTTGTTGGGGACACACCCAAATTATGAAAGAAATGAGTTGGCGGAGTCAAAGACGAATAAAGCGAAATATGAATTCGTTACTATATATTATGTTTTTATTATACCATGTAAAACACTTAATTTTTATCGTTGGGAGACATATAATATATTAAATTGATTTTTTTTTCATGGGCTTTCATTAAGTAACATTTATTTTTAGTTTAAAACATTAATTTTCATACATTCTTGAAATTAAAATTATAGTTAAAACATTTAACTTTTATAGGTTTATTTTAAAAAGTTTTAACGTTATTTTTCATTGTACAATGACTTATTATACATGAAATCGCACCAGCTTTTTGCGAGGAATTTGAAAATAAATTTACATTTTTGATTAAAGTTATACTGAAAAAGTTATTTTTGAAAATTCGTCTTAAGTTATGACTTTATAGAATTTTAATAAAATATTATTACAGAAATTATATTTTTACTGGTTTTAAAAAACATTTTACTAATCGAATTTTTTCTTTAAATTGTATGGTTTTTTATACCTTTTACAAATTGATATTTTTCTTTGAAATTGACTGATTTTTGTTTATATTTACTGATTTTAAAATTTATTGGATTTGTTTTATTTTACTGATTTTTGTTTAAATTTACTGATTTTTGTTTAAATTTAGTGATTTTTCTTTGAAATTTGCTGATTTTTATTAAAATTATAGATATTCAAGTAATATTTTGTTTTATTGTTCGGAAACATATATTTTACATTCGTTTTCTGTATTCACCACTTTTTGCGTACGAAGTGACAAGTGATTATCTACTTACATCTATATATGTAGATCTATATATATATATATATATATATATGTGTGTTGGTGTGTGTGTGTGTGTGTGTGTGTGTGTGTGTGTGTGTGTGTGTGTGTCCGTAGGCACGATAACTTTCGTAAAAATGGTCCGATTTTGATTAAATTTAGTACAAACGAGTAAAGCAACATTTATGACTTTAAATTCGAAATTCAGACGGATCGCTTAATCCGAAGGGGTATTTAAGGGGGGCTTTTTATCCTCAAAAGGTTTTTTTGAGTTTTTTACATATAATATTTCGAGAAATATAATTTTAGTTTTCACCATTGGATTTGGCTTTAAAAAACAAAAACATTGGTTTTTTAATCATTTTTCTATGTCAATTGGTTACCGAGATATTACAAGTGCTAAACATAGTACGTTGTCCAATGTTATTCTTATGGAGAATAAGAAAAATTGTATATCTCACTTATTTATTAACTTATCCGAACAAAACTTGGTTTGTGGCTTCATTTTGTTGTGGTCTATTGATTATTGTCCAAAAAACAATATTTTGCCGATGGTTCATGTAGCAGCAAACCTGCATACTCAGCGCCCATGTTATTCTTATGGAGAATAAGGAAAATGTCATGCCTCACTTAATTATGAACATAAATTAATATAACTTGCTATGTAGCTTCACCTAGTTGAGTTACATTGATATTTGTATAAAAAGCCATAATTTGTGTTCCTTGTTGCAGCAAACCTGCGTACTCAGCCCCCAATGTTATTCTTATGGAGAATAATTAAACTGTATAAATTGCTTATTTATAAATGGATACAGATGAAACTTGGTATTTAACTTCACCTGGTTGTGGTCTGTTTATATTTGAATTAAAACCTAATTTTTTATGTTCCTTGTTGCAACAAACCTGAGTACTCAATCCCCATGTTACTCTTATGGAGAAAAATTTAAATTTAATATATGAATATGTACATCATACATTTTTGAATATGTATCTATGAAACTTGGTAAGTGGATTTATTTGGTATATATATATATATATATATACACCAAATATATATATATGCATTGGAAATTCGCTGAGTATGCAGGTTTGCTGCAACGGAGGTATTTTTAAATAATACAGTTACAAATGTATTGTATGTATTTGAGCCACTGGAAGTTTGAAGTATAGTAACAGGTCATCGAACAAGTTACTCCTCAGTCTCGAATTGGATCTGCAAGTGAACGGATTCGGCCTTTAAGACATCGTAAACTCAGGCTGTCCACACTGATTAGGTAAAACTAGTAGCCCGTCGTGGCTTTGCTCGCGATCACAGTACAATGTGCACTTTGAGAAGTTTATTACGTTTGGTAGAGCATATGGAGGACTGAGCTTTGATCGAAAAGCCATTCAGTTTGTTAAAAATGCATAGAGAACTTATCTTCACGGTTCCTCTCCGAGGCGAGCATATTTGCTTTGCTTATTTACTCGTTTCTTTTAATTTTGGTCATGTCCGCTTTATATTCAATCTTCAGTTTTAATGAGTTTCGCAATTTATTCATAACTTATCAGGTATATTTTAAGCTATGTTGGATCTAATCACTGTTCTCACAAAAATTGCATGATACTTTACCATTTTGATGTTTTTTTATAATTCAATGGTTGATTTTAAACAGCTGGTACGATTCTCTTGTTTTTATTAACAAATCTTAACCATAAACCGAAAGATGGTTTTTCGAATAATTTTCTATATAAAACTACATTTTTCCAGGGATGAGGCCTGATTATAACACATTTATTAACCCATAAATTTGATAGTTCCGACATTTGAAGAGCCCTAAAGTAAAGCATTTTTGGAGCAGGAATAGGCAAAGGTTTTATTCTGATTTATTAACTATCCTCCTAACAATCGTATACGCAATCGGACCAGTTACTATTAACGTCAGTGATTATTAAATTCAAATTTTGAAGGCCGACGGAGCTCATAAGTGTATTTCTATCTAATATACCTGTTTCTGATTATAGTGCATTGTCTTCTGACTTTCTACAAAATCTTTGCTCAATCGGTATAGTAAGTATATGTTTAACGTGGAAACGTTGAGGGTCGTTAGCGCCGAGCCTCATTGGAAGGGGAATAAGCCCATAATTGTTACGGGATGGACTAATCTTCTTCCAAATATCTGCACAGTAACCCCTTTAGTTTGTTGTACTTATTGATGGTAGACTTAAAGACTCATACAATATATAATATTATAATCACGATGACTATTTAGATAAACTGAGTTTACCATGTTGCAAGGGATTATGTGTTCCGTAATCTTTCATTGCCGTGACGATAATTTATACGAGTTCGTTTACCTATGAACAGTAGTAAAGCAGAAGTGTTTCCTCTGTTTTGTGACAAAAGATAGTTAGCTGGCTAAATGCTCATTACAACAAATATGGAATATTTTGTAGTGAAAGGTTTAATAACCTGTACCCTATAGAGGTTTAATTGCAAATAAAAACACTATGTAATTTAATTTAATATTTTTGAAATGTATTAACTTGTAAAGAATTGATTTATAAAATAGTTTTTTGATGTAAATAAAAAGGCATTTATAAGGTGAAATTATGAACAGGAAAATAAAAATTGCTGGTGCTAGTTAGTTTTGCAAGTCTGGGCAGACTCGCGATTTTCATGTCCCGGGAGGTCGGAAAGAGGTTGGAGACAATGGTTCGAATTGTTTGTTTGGGCTGAGGGGACAGGAGCCGAATCACGAGTCTCGCCTTCTGGAACCAACGGTCCAAAGCTTATAAATTCATCCTCGTCGGGGGCCTGCGGCATTTTAGTGCTACATCAGTGCAGTTAATATTGGGAGGCTACCCTACGAGACGTGAATTTCTTCAGATTGGAAGGTTTATTGATTTATTTTTATTTTGAGTCATTGTTCAAATTATCGCTCCATTTCTCATTTTGTTTTGCAAAAGACGGGATCAGTCTGTAAAACAATGATTTCTTTTCCAGGGTTTGAAACGTTTCTTATTTTTGGGTAGAAGATAATCCAACAGCAGTCTGATTAAGTACCGAAATAAGATATTGGTATTATTAAAGTTCAGTAAAATTCAAGAACCGAAGAGTAGGTAATAAATTTGATCGAGAGAAATTGGCCTTTTATGATGGAAACTACTGTAGAGCGGTAAGGGAAGGTTTCAGATTTAGCACCGTTGGCAAAGAAAAGGTTATGGACACTACGAACAAAATAACATCAAAAGCGTTTGGTATAGATGGCTTATCATTAGACATGATAAAGAGTGTGAGCCTATATTGTCTGCCAGCCATTACGCATCTGATTAATGTATCACTGACTACTGGTGTTTTCCCAGAAAGTTAGAAAGCGAAGCATTGTTATCCCACTTCAGAAGTGCTCGAACCCAACATTGAATTGCCATTTTCGTCCAATATTGATTTTACCTGTTTGCTTCTATGTTTTGGAGAAAATGTTGTGGAACAGTTGATGCCAAGAGGTGCCAAATGTGCTGTCAGAGACGCAGTCAGATTCTCGTAGGGGCTTCAGCACTTGTACTGCTCTTTTTAATTTGACTGATTAGCTACTTCAAACTAAAGACCAAGGGTGGCACAGAATTATGGGGTCACTTGACTATTCCCAGGCGTTCGACTCTGTGAACCATGACATGCTTATGTCAAAACTCAGGTTTTTCAAATTCGACGAGGGTTCTCTTAGATGGGTTCTTCTTACCTAGTTCACAGATCACAGGAAACTAAGGTGAATGGGAGGTACTCTGATGTATTTCATAGAGACGTAGGAGTTCCACAGGGAACTTGCCTGGGATATGTTCTATTCATCTTGTATACACAGGACCTCCACAGTGTGCAAGAATTTTCCAGTTTATATTCCTATGCTGATTATTGTCAACTATGCTTCTTATGACAACTATGCTTATGATGTCTTATGATCCTTCTAGATTTCATGAAACGGTTAAGCTCATGAACTCTAATTTGTTTAGGTTGAAGCAGTGGTCTGACGGTCATGGTCTGGTTCTTAATCCTGAAATGTTTGTCGTGCTTGATTTTGGTTCCTCTTATTTGAAACCTGCGAATAGTCTTCTTGGGAAGTTGGAGCTGGATGGCAGGGCTCTCTCTGTTTCTGACTCTGTCAAGTTATGGGCGTCAAAATGGATTCTTAGTTGAATTTTCGCTCCCATGTTAGTTATATTTGTCAGAAAGTTTTAAATAGGTTAAGAATGTTCCATCGACTGAAGTTTGTGCTGACTGAAACTGCTAAGCTGGGGTTGATAAGATCTACGGTCTTGCCAATAATTCATTCCGCCCTTCAATCCTTTGGCGATTATCTAACCCTGGATAGTAGAGTGCTTCTGATGAGGTTGCAAAATAGAACCCCAAGGTTTGTTTATAATCTTAGGAAGTTTGATCATATATCTGCATATCGTGAACAGGCTAAGGTTCTCTCCTTGGGGAAGCAGTCTTTCCTTCAGACTGTATCAATTGCACGTAAGGTATTGTCTTCAAATGTACCTCCTTATCTGAAGAGGAAGTTTTGCCTCGTGCAATGGTTAGGAAACGCTGTACCAGGCAGGATGACTTGTTTGAAATGCCAAGAGTGCGGCTTGAGTTAGGGAGGAAAGGGTTCTCGTACTTTGGACCCCAACTATACAATACCCTTCCTCCAAGCATGAAATCGTTGACTTATAATTGGTTCAAGGCCAGGTTGAAGTCATAATTTTTAATATTTAATTAATAGCATTTGGTTTATTTTTATGATCTGACCTGTATTTTATATTTTACTGTAATGTCGGTTTTATTTTTCTCTTGTGTTGTTTTGACTTTATTTTTCTTGAAAAACAGTTTGTACTAAAGAACACTTTGAAATTAAAGGTATTATTTATTTATTTATTTATTTATCAGCGCCATAGATCTGCACCATTCTGCTTTTAACTAAAAGTTCGTCAATAAAAGACAGTCAAAATGGGAGTTTTAAAAGTGGACCTTCTGTCAAAACAAGAGTTAATGTATGAGTTAAAAGTTCGAGGATGTCCCTAGGACGATGTTGTGCAGCAGTCGAGAAAAGAATTGCGATAAATTTTAAAGTTGGGAGTTAAAGAGAACGTGAGCAATTTGGAGCCTTTCAATGTAAAATAGGAAGCAGAGGCAATTGAAATCCGTTTGAATGAAATTGGTTAAATTATAAATGAGGTAAAGGGAGCCAAAAATGTAAATAAGTTAGTGTGCCTAGAATCCAAACTAGAACATTATGCCCGCAGATTGAACCACGCTAAGGTCTTAGATGTAAGAGAAAAGGCTTGGGATAAAATAAGTTGTTTGTTTAAGGTCCTAGATGAAATTCAAGTTAAGTTAATGGAGGTTGGTTGTACAGTCGAGGAAAAAACTGAAGCATTAGAATTAACTGAGGATAGTTTTCGAGATGAAATTGAGTTTCAAACATAGTTAAACCTAAGCAGTTCTAGCCAAAAACTTATGGAAATTGCTAGAGATAAGACGGAGGTAGATAATGCTAACTCTGGTATCAGTAATATGTATAAAATTAAGCAACCCCACTGAACAATATATAATTATGTTTAAGCCTACTGATGGTCTGGTGGTGGAATTGTTATTGAATTTTGTGAAGGTATTATTAACGCTTTCAGATGAAACACAGTTAAAAGTCAGTCACATTTTAGAGCTTAGTTTAGGTTACTGTGGACGGGCGTTGCACGCAAAGATTTTTGGAGAGCTTAAGCGAGGGCCATGACATAGAGTGAGTGTTGTGTTGATTTTGCATTTTTTACCTATCACAATGCGAGAATCATTAAAACGGGATTTTGTTTTGCGTCCACAGAAATTAAATGAAAACTTGAAGGAGTATATTTTTGAAATTAAATTGTGTGCGCGCTTGCTCAAATGCCGGTATAAGGAGGAAGAAATTGTGCAATTAATTTTAATTGGTCTCAATGAAGTAACAAGGTGTTAAATGGGTTTTTCGCAGATTCAAAAAACGTATTCAGAGCTGGAACAGTTAGCAGTACACTGGGCAAACGTTGCCTTTGCGAGCTTTTGCAGGCGTAAAGAAAATTCCAGTAGTGGTCAACAGCAAATCACTTAGACCGAGGCGTAATAAAATGTTTTAACAGCGGCAAACTAGGGCATATTGCAAAAAATTGTTACGCCAAAACCTGAGCGAAGAATTTTCAAAACCTGCGGTTCAAAAAACGTGTAAGTAGAGAGCCAGCTAAATCAAGCCCAAGTTTTGTTGGTTCTTTGACAAAAAATAATTTTATGGGCAATTTATAAAGAGAAATTTAAGAAATAGGGAGTTTGCGAACTACAGGGACAAATAGACAGAAAAGTGTGAATATCAGAATCAACAATAAGAACCTTTTGCCTACAGTAGAAGTGTTAATTAATGATAAATAATTTCTTTATTAGCATGATACGTGTTGTTACAACTAAACAGGATGAATAAAATACGTCTTACAACACTATAAGTTATATTTACACTTATACTGTACTTACATACAAGACAGTAAAATATACACAAAAGATGGTACAAGGCGATCGATTTCAACCAGTCACACCGGTCATCATCAGGCGCAATCAGAGAATGACAGAAACATGATGGCGAACAGCTTATATACTATTGGGTCCCAGAAGTTCCGGAAACAAGTTGTAATAAGTACCACCGGAGTCAAACTTGGCCTGTTATTGAACAATTTATCCCTATCCTTACATTTTTCCTTAAAAATAAACAATTCACCCATTACATTTCCTTTTTTACAAATATTCAAATATTCAAATTTTCTTCAATTGTTTGCAATGAATGGCCATTTTACAGGAGGTGTTTTGCGACATTCGATCTTTCCGGTTTTCGGTTCTTCCATGCTGAAACATTATTCTTGTATCTTTTAAAAAAACTAACAGTTTGACCAACATAAAAATGATCACACAACTGATTTTATAAACACCGGGCTTATCAAAATTGTCACAATCTTCTATGTTCGGATGCAGAATTTTACTCATGGCGTTTTGTGTCTTGAAGGCTACGGATACTCCATACTTCTTAAATTGATTTTCAATATTCTTTGTTTTATCGCCAGTGAAGTTAAATGCAAAATATCTTGTAATCTCCTTCTCCCGTTCTTTGCTCAGAGTTGTCATATTTCGGAGCCGTTCTTTCTAAGTATGTCAAGTTGGACTTCCCCTGCATTTTTAGTAAAAAAGGGAAATACGTCCGAGTATAGACTAGTGGTTAATTATTCTGGGTTAAATAAAAAGATAGAACCTATGTCGTATCCGATTGGTGTTATTTCAGAACTAATAGCACACTTAAAGGGTGGAACATATTTTAAGAGTGCTCGAATTAACGCAATCATTTTTTAAGATAGAAATTGCAAAAGAATCTCAGCATTTCACAAGGCACTCCCTTTCGAGCCTTTGAGTTTAAACGAATACCATTTGGTCTTGCTAGTGGACCAGGAGTTCTGTCAAGATACCTCAATGATGTGTTGTATGATATTAAGTATAAATTTTTTTTAAATTGATAATATCATATTGTAATCCCCCGATTATGAAAGTCATATAAAATATGTGAGGGAAGTGTTAGAAAGGTTAAGGCGTCACAATCTGACTGTTAAACGAGATAAGGTGTTGTTTGTTTAAAAATAACGTTTTTGGGGTTCCATATCAGTCAAGATGAAGTAAAAATTAATCCAGACCGCACCGTTGCAATTAGGAATTGAACTAGGCCTAGGAATGCCAAAGATGTGTCACGATTTGTGGGAATGGTGTCTTATTTCAGCTCGTTCATTGATAATTTTGTTGAATTTTGTGCACCGTTAAATAAATTAAGGCGCAAAAATAGTAAATTTATTTGGACTTAGGAATGATAGAAAATTTTTATTTAATTAAAATAAGCCTTAACTGAGGCTCCTGTTCTACTAATTCCGGATTTTACTAACCAGTTAATTCTGACCTGTGATGCGAGTGATAACGCGGCATGAAGTTTATTGTTCCAGATGGTGAATGGAGTGGAAAAACCTGTCGTATATTATTGTAAGAAATTTACTGATGTTGAGGAAAGTTGAAGCGCCTATGAAAAGGAATGTTTGGCAGTTTTTATTCATTAACTAAATTCAGAATGGATTTTGAGTGCCAGCTATTTGAGTTACGTACAGATAATTCCGCTTTTTTAGCTATTACTGCACTTCCGAAAGCTGAATAAGATTGGCCGATGGGTGGAAGTCTTACTGTCACTCCCATTCACAGTAAAAAAACATTCCAGGTAAAGATCATTTTTTGGCAGATTTTCTTTCTCGTAATTTTTATAAATAAATGGACTTGTCTGATAATGTAAATATTTTACGGAAAAGTAAAGGTGGTAATAGATAATTTGTAAATAAGACTTTAAATAATATTTCAGATCCGGAAGTAGTTTGCAATTTAAACAATTTTCCTGTAGCCTATAGTGATTGGTGAAATGCAAAAACAGGATTCGGAAGTTTTAAAGGTGATTAATAGTATAAAATATTGCACAAACAAATGAAACTTTGTCATGCGAGGTAGTGTTTTGTTTTATATGAGCTCCAGCGATAATTCTAGAAAGGTATACCTGCCCGAGTCACTATTAGAGATGGTGTACAAATATTTCCACGAGGAGCTCACGGGTCATCACCAGGGTGTCTACAAGACCTTGAGGCGAGCAACACAGCACTTATACCACCCCAAACTGGTACCATACATCCGTGAGAGGATTAAGAGGTGTGAGTAGTGTTTGAGCACCAAAGCACACGCTCGTTACCTGCACGACCCGCTAATCAGTTACACAAACGATAAACCCATGGACCGGATATACACCGACCTAATGGGGTCGATAAACCACTCGGTAAGTGGAAACTGTTACTTAATGATTGTTGTTGTCCATTATACAAAGTATTTATTGGTGAATGCCATAAGAAGGGCAAGCTTGCAGAACATAATACAAGTGTTTAGGAATTGAATTTCCAAAAATGTTCATTGTGCAAAGAAATAATGTCAGGAAATGCAAGTTATTACAGGAGTGGGTAGTTCAGGACCTTTTTGTTTAATTTGGCAATAAAACATGAAACAATTGTATTTTATCACCCTTAAGCAAATTTAAATGTACGTTTCCGAAGAAACATAAAATATATTTTGCAAATTTATTTTATTCATGCTGCAAATAAATGGGATAAGGACTTGAATGAGGTTCAACAAATTTTAAATTCTGACAAAAGTGAAAGGTCGAAGTTCAGTGCACATGAATTTATGTGTGCCTACGCCCACAACGAAGGGCGTAACACCTGGGAATTAGATTATTTTACGCAAAAGAATGTAAATGCAGAAGATGTTTATAGCAAATTAAAGCAAGCAATCTCACATAATAAGAAAAGGAATGAGCAAAATACAAATTTAAATGGCTATGAGGGAAATAAAAACTGCCATCTTAAAATCGGAAACTGGGCGTACCTGCTAAATAGGCCTGGTGCAGGTAATGAGAAATTTCAATGCTAAATTTATTGGTCCATACGGAATTTTGTATTATTTAACTGATATGAGTTGTATTTTGCAGCACAAAAATGATTTGTTGGATGTTAAAAAACCACACATCAGTGAATTGAAATCATGTGTAAATGCATGTAAATAAACATCTGTAATATGTTTGTAAATAACCAAGTATGACAAAGGTGTGTCGCAAGTTTGTGTAATAATGTTTTCAGGTTGTTTAACAAATCTGTTTCAGTGTGAATATAAAAGGTGGTTGTAATTGGCAATACTGAAGACATGAAGAGATTGGGATGTAATAAATAAATTATATCTTGTACTACATGAATTATAAGCAAGATATAAATGAAGTAAATTATTGAAATAGATATTAACGGGTATTGCTAATTCAAGAAAATGATTACCTTTCTCTATGACAACAAGACTCAGATATAATATTTTCTAGTGTCTTAGAATACATTTTTAATTGATAAATAATTATAAGGTAGATGAGGACAGCGAGTGAATGAAACAAAACAAAAGGGAAGAGAAAGATATAATTAAATATTTTTACCGGCTATCTGTGAAGATTGATGGAATACCTGGGATTTATCCACATTGGGGCACTCACAATTCTTGTCACTAATCACTTAAATACAGCACTTGAACCACAATAGACCGAACTTCACTTCACTCACTCCCCGTTGTCGGATTGATTCATGGTTGACGTTCAATGGAGACAGTGTTGACACTTGGAGGAATATTTTGCCTGAGGAATTAATAAAGAATAAAACACCTACTGTGTTAAGCAGCGTGAACGGAATAAGAAGTGAAATTATGTGTCCAAAATTTATCTTCCGTTAAGGATATTTGTTTTGGAGTTGTTGCTGTTGAATTGCGAAGGCGATCCCGGACGACTACCTGATCTGCGCAGAACTTATTCTGCTCATGTTAAGATGGCTGTTTACGTGCGCCAAGGTCGAGACGTTGCGGTGAACTACAGATGGTGTACGAGGGCTTCAAATGCATATACGAGGAGTGGACGACGGGATAAAGACTGTTTAATCGACAACTCAGGGCACCGTAAATTGAGTAGAAGCGTTCCTGTGTCGTCGACCTTCGAGCAGCGATAAGGACTGACAGTGCTTTGTTGATTGTTATCGCAGGACAAATTCCACTGATGTAAACACTGAGATTAAGTTCAATGATTTTAAACTGACGGTTTGTTGAGCGATTTTGAATGTAAATATATATTTTTAGATTGTATAATAGTAGATGTGAACTGAGAAAGAGGCGCCACTTCCGACGTTTTTTCCCCATGTTATTCTTATGGGGAGCCGTTTTTGCACCGACGCCAGCTCCCGCCTATACTAATAAGCCACAAGTTTCCTTGTTGGCCTGTACTAATACCCAACCCTTGCCTATATTAAATATATTGTCCCCACCCTTCCTCTATATTTTTAAAAATTAATTTTCAAATTCAGGCTAAAAAACTATCTTTAGTGTTTATGGTCCGATTTGTTTAAAACTTGGATATGTTATTGTCGTAGGCAAGTGTTTTAATAAATTACACTTACATTTCCCAAATTCACTATTACGGTCAAATTAAAAAATATTTTTGAAAAATACTGCCAATTGCCAACTTCTTTATTTACTGTCCGATTTATTTAAAACTTGGATATGTTATTGTCGTAGGCAAGTGTTTTAATAAATTCCACTTACATATCCCAAATTCACTATTACGGTCAAATTAAATAATATTTTTTGAAAAATACTGCCAATTGCCACCTTCTTTATTAACTGTCTGATTTGTCTTCAATTTGGATATGTTATTGTCCTAGGCAAGTGGTTTAATAAATTCCACTTACATATCCCAAATTCACTATTACGGTCAAATTAAAAAATATTTTTGAAAAATACTGCCAATTGCCAACTTCTTTATTTACTGTCCGATTTATTTAAAATTTGGATATGCTATTGACCTAGGCAAGTGTTTTAATAAATTCCACTTACATATCCCAAATTCACTATTACGGTCAAATTAAAAAATATTTTTGAAAAATACTGCCAATTGCCAACTTCTTTATTTACTGTCCGATTTATTTAAAATTTGGATATGCTATTGACCTAGGCAAGTGTTTTAATAAATTTCACTTACATATCCCAAATTCACTATTACGGTCAAATTAAAAAATATTTTTGAAAAATACTGCCAATTGCCAACTTCTTTATTTACTGTCCGATTTGTTTAAAATTTAGATATGTTATTGTTATAGGCAAGTGTTTTAATAAATTAGCCTTACATTTCCCAAATTCACTATTACAGTCAAATAAAAAAATATTTTTGAAAAATACTGCCAATTACCAACTTCTTTATTTACTGTCCGATTTGTTTAAAATTTGGATATGTTGTTGTTGTGGGCTAGTGTATATGCACCATCCATATTTTACAAATATTGCGGTTAAATTTTAAAAAATATGGAAAAATACAGCCAATTGGCAACTTCTTTATTTATGGTCTGATTTGTTTAAAATTTGGATATGTTATTGTTGTAGGCTAGTGTATATGTACCATCCACATTTGACAAATTAACTATAATGGTCAAATTAAAAAAATATTTTGAAAAATATACTAACAATTTCAAACTTCTTTATTTACGGATATGTTATAGCTCTTATATAGGTAACAAGACCACACCAACACACGTTCCATTACCCCCCCATAATACAGTATTTTGTCTTTTTTGTTTGTTTATTTTGCTGTAATCCCAAAACTGACTTTGCTGTTTATTGTCCGATTTGCCTACACTTTGGATATTGTCCTAAGCATTTATTGTCTGATTTATTTTTGGATATGTTATAGCCCCCAACATTTCTAAAATTACAATATTATTTCCACCTATAATACAGTTGTTTGTTTTGCCACAACCTAAAAACTAACATTGGTATTTGTGTTTTTACAAAACTATATTTTGCAAATTACTACCAATAACTCCTTTATTTACTTTTCGACTTGTTATATCCCCTTATATCTAAATTTACCATATATTTTTTCCCTTTTAGTGTTGTTTTGTCGTAACCAAACTTTGGATATGACTGCAATATATTACTGGCCATTGCATAAGTAAATACCCCATTTCCAAATTCACTATTACGGTTGGATTAAAAAAAATAAATACAAGCTTATTATATACATCCAGCCGATAAGTAATATATATCCACACTTATGGTCAGAACAAATTTTGGATATGTTTTAAGCCAATGCGATAGCAAAAAATAAATTTTTAAAACCCAAAACAACTAAACACAAAACACTAATCTTTCTTTGTGCTTGTTTGGAGTAGTCTTTATTTTATCCAACTTAATTTTAATTTTGTAGTTAAAATCAAACTTCCCACATTCTAGCTCCCTTTCCAGCCAGTGGTTGGAGACATAAAGGTTACGAATATTTTCAAACTGTACAATATATCTTTTTCTACCCCTATGTTGGACTTGTTTAATAGCGCACCATATTCCAAATCCTCCAGTCTACTACATTCTTTAAATTTAACATTGCCTTTAATATCTTGCATCTCTATGTCTTCTTGTCCAACATCGTTACGGAAACTTAGGTTTTATATTTTTGAAAATGTTGCGGTTCCGTTAGTGTTAAAGCTTGCAAGTGGCTCGTTGGTAGGTAGATAAATAATGTCCAAATCACCACTGTATGGCAACACGCCTTGCCTATTCTTATTTATCTCTATAAATACAGTTTTACAGACACCTTTAACATAGTATACACCCCTCCATCCTTTTCTGCCAACACTCCCACAAACTTGTTTACTACAAACGCACACACTATATAAATAATGCTCTAGATCCTCCCAACGTCGCAGGAAGTAATCTTTTAATTTATCCTCTCTTTCCCTTCTTTCGCCAACTGTGCTTTGTATTCCTCTGCAACAGTATTTTCCACATATTCCAATGTCTTCTAATTCCAGTTTCCTCTTTTTGGAACTCTAAGAAAGGCTTGGAAAGTGGCTCTATTTCTTTAATAGTGTATGGGTACAGTTTATTGGTCCGGCTTCTTAAAACGTAGGGAGTAAGGTTAGGACTTTCCACTAAGCCTAATTCTTCTAAATTGATGTGTTTAGGTATAGTGGAGAAAGGTGTATTTGATTTTGTAAAACATGTGCCCCCAGATTTGATGTATGGCATCCTCCTCCATTACCTCTACATAGTTAGTTGGTAAACAGTTAAAGCTAAATGCAGATAGAGCATACTTTATTAACTTTTCCCTTTGTGTACTATCTTTTGGCAGTTTTAGTTGTACTCCAGTTATCTTCCCCCAATATGCGTATTGTAATAAATCGTTAAACACTAAACAACAACTGTTTTGTAATTGATTGGCAACTTTCACCCACATCTTATGCAGAGGTACAGCACAGAATGGAGCATTTTGAAAGTACCGTTTGTTGTCTTCTATTAGACTTAAACAATCTCTTAAAGGTTCAAACCCTTTACCAAAACCTCTACAATAGATTGTTGCCTCTAACCTTGTTATTCCATTCTCTCTAGCTAGTTTAGACGAGAACGTTTCTTTTAGTCTCGCATCTGGACAGTTTACAAAGTTTATTATATGGTTTCCTATACTTTTAATTACTCCAGGGCTTGTAATCTGGCATATAAATTTATTATATATTTTTACCCTGCTATTTACATTAAACCACGTTAAACAGTCTTTACTAACATTATCTACAATAACATTATATCCATTCGCCCCCTGGTAGCAAAAGTTAAAGTTTTCTGTAAGATATTGGCACATTTCCTCTTTATTAAATATTCCAGCCAAATCTAGTGTTATATCGAAATCCATAAGATAGTACATTTCTTTTTCCAGATCTTGCAGTATCTTTGGAAGATCTTCCAACAAATCCTTAATTTTAACATTTGCAAGCTCTATTTTATAGGGAATTGCTATAGGATCATCATACTTTTGTTTAATTTGGTTAATATCTTTCTTTATTATTTGTAACACACCCTCGCTTTGGGAGAATGGTAGTTTGGCCACAACACCATGTCGAGCTAAAGAGAACTTTTTAAATATTCCTCGTAAGTAGCTATTAAACGAGCCACATATTTCCTTCTTAACTTTAAATTTATTCCGAACGTCCCCATCACAATCCGTAACATTGGTTATCTTAACTAACATTATGTTATCACAAAACGCATCCGTTATAGATGTTAAGTTATTTAATTTTGGTCCACCCTCGCAATAGTTTATATTACCTATGTCTGTAAGAAGGTTATTATTACGTAGATTTTCTAATAAAAACCATATACCGAATCTTTCGTTAGTAGGCGGAAACATGTAAACAGGACAGATTACACTATAGGTATATATGTGTTGTAAATATATATTGTATATAAACATAGGCGAGCGGTAAGTGTAACATGTACGTGGACACCCATATGCAAATATGGAATACCCACTATTAATATAACTCCAAATTCGACTAAATAAGTTTATAGTCTCAATATAATTAACATATTAACATTAGTACCCAAATTGTCGAAATTCTATAATTCTATTCTTAGTCCTTGTATTAGGTTTTGTACTATTAAACCCAACATCCTGTGCAGTAGAGTAATATATGTATTTAATACGCACATTCTACAAGACCTATGCATCTGTTGTATAAGCAGCAGAATAGACGTCTCATTGTGTTGTTGTAAAATAAAACATAAATGTAAATTGTGCTGGATACAACCGCCAGACATTAGACAGGAAATGTGTTGGAAGTGTATTGCCAAACAGTAAGACAAACACCACATAGTGCAGCATGTAATCAATCCATTACCATTTAGACAAAGGTCAGTATTGGTACAACATCCGATATATTAGCGAAACCCACAATCAAACTTGGAAAACAAACAGTAAAAAATTAATATTATAGTAACAGAAATAGTAAGAGTATAAGGGCATACTAATATTTAAAGTTTATAAAACAACACAAATGCAGAGACACAACAAATAACACACTCTAACGCATTAAAACACAGGCACAGATACTGGTTTACAACCATTTTACACAACTTTACACGTTCTGTCAACTGACACAAAAATAGTTTGTAAATTGTGTAAGAAATACATGTAATATAAACAAATTTAACACAATCATAACATTGTGGACAATGGTTTTTATTAGAAAATCTACGTAATAATAACCTTCTTACAGACATAGGTAATATAAACTATTGCGAGGGTGGACCAAAATTAAATAACTTAACATCTATAACGGATGCGTTTTGTGATAACATAATGTTAGTTAAGATAACCAATGTTACGGATTGTGATGGGGACGTTCGGAATAAATTTAAAGTTAAGAAGGAAATATGTGGCTCGTTTAATAGCTACTTACGAGGAATATTTAAAAAGTTCTCTTTAGCTCGACATGGTGTTGTGGCCAAACTACCATTCTCCCAAAGCGAGGGTGTGTTACAAATAATAAAGAAAGATATTAACCAAATTAAACAAAAGTATGATGATCCTATAGCAATTCCCTATAAAATAGAGCTTGCAAATGTTAAAATTAAGGATTTGTTGGAAGATCTTCCAAAGATACTGCAAGATCTGGAAAAAGAAATGTACTATCTTATGGATTTCGATATAACACTAGATTTGGCTGGAATATTTAATAAAGAGGAAATGTGCCAATATCTTACAGAAAACTTTAACTTTTGCTACCAGGGGGCGAATGGATATAATGTTATTGTAGATAATGTTAGTAAAGACTGTTTAACGTGGTTTAATGTAAATAGCAGGGTAAAAATATATAATAAATTTATATGCCAGATTACAAGCCCTGGAGTAATTAAAAGTATAGGAAACCATATAATAAACTTTGTAAACTGTCCAGATGCGAGACTAAAAGAAACGTTCTCGTCTAAACTAGCTAGAGAGAATGGAATAACAAGGTTAGAGGCAACAATCTATTGTAGAGGTTTTGGTAAAGGGTTTGAACCTTTAAGAGATTGTTTAAGTCTAATAGAAGACAACAAACGGTACTTTCAAAATGCTCCATTCTGTGCTGTACCTCTGCATAAGATGTGGGTGAAAGTTGCCAATCAATTACAAAACAGTTGTTGTTTAGTGTTTAACGATTTATTACAATACGCATATTGGGGGAAGATAACTGGAGTACAACTAAAACTGCCAAAAGATAGTACACAAAGGGAAAAGTTAATAAAGTATGCTCTATCTGCATTTAGCTTTAACTGTTTACCAACTAACTATGTAGAGGTAATGGAGGAGGATGCCATACATCAAATCTGGGGGCACATGTTTTACAAAATCAAATACACCTTTCTCCACTATACCTAAACACATCAATTTAGAAGAATTAGGCTTAGTGGAAAGTCCTAACCTTACTCCCTACGTTTTAAGAAGCCGGACCAATAAACTGTACCCATACACTATTAAAGAAATAGAGCCACTTTCCAAGCCTTTCTTAGAGTTCCAAAAAGAGGAAACTGGAATTAGAAGACATTGGAATATGTGGAAAATACTGTTGCAGAGGAATACAAAGCACAGTTGGCGAAAGAAGGGAAAGAGAGGATAAATTAAAAGATTACTTCCTGCGACGTTGGGAGGATCTAGAGCATTATTTATATAGTGTGTGCGTTTGTAGTAAACAAGTTTGTGGGAGTGTTGGCAGAAAAGGATGGAGGGGTGTATACTATGTTAAAGGTGTCTGTAAAACTGTATTTATAGAGATAAATAAGAATAGGCAAGGCGTGTTGCCATACAGTGGTGATTTGGACATTATTTATCTACCTACCAACGAGCCACTTGCAAGCTTTAACACTAACGGAACCGCAACATTTTCAAAAATATAAAACCTAAGTTTCCGTAACGATGTTGGACAAGAAGACATAGAGATGCAAGATATTAAAGGCAATGTTAAATTTAAAGAATGTAGTAGACTGGAGGATTTGGAATATGGTGCGCTATTAAACAAGTCCAACATAGGGGTAGAAAAAGATATATTGTACAGTTTGAAAATATTCGTAACCTTTATGTCTCCAACCACTGGCTGGAAAGGGAGCTAGAATGTGGGAAGTTTGATTTTAACTACAAAATTAAAATTAAGTTGGATAAAATAAAGACTACTCCAAACAAGCACAAAGAAAGATTAGTGTTTTGTGTTTAGTTGTTTTGGGTTTTAAAAATTTATTTTTTGCTATCGCATTGGCTTAAAACATATCCAAAATTTGTTCTGACCATAAGTGTGGATATATATTACTTATCGGCTGGATGTATATAATAAGCTTGTATTTATTTTTTTTAATCCAACCGTAATAGTGAATTTGGAAATGGGGTATTTACTTATGCAATGGCCAGTAATATATTGCAGTCATATCCAAAGTTTGGTTACGACAAAACAACACTAAAAGGGAAAAAATATATGGTAAATTTAGATATAAGGGGATATAACAAGTCGAAAAGTAAATAAAGGAGTTATTGGTAGTAATTTGCAAAATATAGTTTTGTAAAAACACAAATACCAATGTTAGTTTTTAGGTTGTGGCAAAACAAACAACTGTATTATAGGTGGAAATAATATTGTAATTTTAGATATAATAGTTGGGGGCTATAACATATCCAAAAATAAATCAGACAATAAATGCTTAGGACAATATCCAAAGTGTAGGCAAATCGGACAATAAACAGCAAAGTCAGTTTTGGGATTACAGCAAAATAAACAAACAAAAAAGACAAAATACTGTATTATGGGGGGGTAATGGAACGTGTGTTGGTGTGGTCTTGTTACCTATATAAGAGCTATAACATATCCGTAAATAAAGAAGTTTGAAATTGTTAGTATATTTTTCAAAATATTTTTTTTAATTTGACCATTATAGTTAATTTTTCAAATGTGGATGGTACATATACACTAGCCTACAACAATAACATATCCAAATTTTAAACAAATCAGACCATAAATAAAGAAGTTGCCAATTGGCTGTATTTTTCCAAATTTTTTAAAATTTAACCGCAATATTTGTAAAATATGGATGGTGCATATACACTAGCCCACAACAACAACATATCCAAATTTTAAACAAATCGGACAGTAAATAAAGAAGTTGGCAATTGGCAGTATTTTTCAAAAATATTTTTTTATTTGACTGTAATAGTGAATTTGGGAAATGTAAGGCTAATTTATTAAAACACTTGCCTATAACAATAACATATCTAAATTTTAAACAAATCGGACAGTAAATAAAGAAGTTGGCAATTGGCAGTATTTTTCAAAAATATTTTTTAATTTGACCGTAATAGTGAATTTGGGATATGTAAGTGAAATTTATTAAAACACTTGCCTAGGTCAATAGCATATCCAAATTTTAAATAAATCGGACAGTAAATAAAGAAGTTGGCAATTGGCAGTATTTTTCAAAAATATTTTTTAATTTGACCGTAATAGTGAATTTGGGATATGTAAGTGGAATTTATTAAAACACTTGCCTAGGTCAATAGCATATCCAAATTTTAAATAAATCGGACAGTAAATAAAGAAGTTGGCAATTGGCAGTATTTTTCAAAAATATTTTTTAATTTGACCGTAATAGTGAATTTGGGATATGTAAGTGGAATTTATTAAACCACTTGCCTAGGACAATAACATATCCAAATTGAAGACAAATCAGACAGTTAATAAAGAAGGTGGCAATTGGCAGTATTTTTCAAAAAATATTATTTAATTTGACCGTAATAGTGAATTTGGGATATGTAAGTGGAATTTATTAAAACACTTGCCTACGACAATAACATATCCAAGTTTTAAATAAATCGGACAGTAAATAAAGAAGTTGGCAATTGGCAGTATTTTTCAAAAATATTTTTTAATTTGACCGTAATAGTGAATTTGGGAAATGTAAGTGTAATTTATTAAAACACTTGCCTACGACAATAACATATCCAAGTTTTAAACAAATCGGACCATAAACACTAAAGATAGTTTTTTTAGCCTGAATTTGAAAATTAATTTTAAAAAATATAGAGGAGGGGTGGGGACAATATATTTAATATAGGCAAGGGTTGGGTATTAGTACAGGCCAACAAGGAAACTTGTGGCTTATTAGTATAGGCGGGAGCTGGCGTCGGTGCAAAAACGGCTCCCCATAAGAATAACATGGGGAAAAAACGCCGGAAGTGGCGCCTCTTTCTCAGTTCACATCTACTTATAATTAATTATAAGAAAGGAAAATTGTTGGATTGATTACTACTTTTGAAAGATGCAAATTTCAATGCAAAATTTTGAAATGATGTGTTGTAACAGAACACCAACAATTTCAGAAAGTCAGTAGAGAATATATAGCGTTTTAATAGCAATTAAAAACACATCTAATTTATTTTAATATTTTTGAAATTATTAACTTGTAAATAAATTATTTATAAAATAGTCTTGTGATGTAAATAAAAAGGCATTAGAAAGTGAAATTAGAAACAGGAAAATAAGAATTGCTGGTGCTAGTTGGTTTTGCAAGTCTGGGCAGACTCGCGATTTTCATGTCCCGGGAGGTCGGAAAGAAGTTGGATACGATGGTTTGAATTGTTTGCTTGGGCTGAGGGGACAGAAGCCGAATCACGAGTCTCGCGTTCTGGAACCTTCGGTCCAAAGCTTATAAATTCTCCCTCGTAGGGGGCCTGTGGCAGATAACGTGATACATCAGTGCAGAATATGTCGAGAGGCTACCCTGCGAAACGTGAATTTCTTCAGATTGGAAGGTGTATTGATTTTTTAAATTTAGAGTCATATTTAAAATTATCGCTCCATTTTCTCATTTTGTTTTTCAAAAGAGGGGATCATTCTGTAAAACAATTATTTCATTTCCAGGGTTCGAAGCTTTCTTATTTTTGGGTAGAAGATAATCTAACAGCAGACTGATTAAGTACTGAAAGAAGATATTGGTATTATTAAAGTTCAGTAAAATTCAAGAATCGAAGAAGTGACTTTTATTTTGAAACTTTGAAGATAGACAAGAATTACCTTGTTTTAATTTTTAAAATTTTAAAGTTCTTATAATTTTAGTTTTAAATAAAAAAGGAATACACCGCTGTTTCTTTTAATAAAAGGGAGAAAACTTATTTAGTTAATTTGTATTTAATAAATACCACTTCTTAAACTCAAGAAAATATTATAGCCTGCTTATCAGCGCCACAAACCTTAAGATCTACTTGGTAGCAGTGCCAGACAAAGGCTTGTAGCCCTAATGAAGTACTATGATTTAAAACAGCCGAAGTTTCCTCCTCTACACGAAAATTGGCAAAGTGTTTTATTTCATTCAGTGCAGTTTTTTGTGAAACGTGTGGCTCATAAACAGACAGACGGATAAACAAATTTTAACACAATTTTAAATATTTCCACTTCACACAACATTTCACTGCCCAAAGCGATGTAGAAAATAAACTTATTCTATTTATATAGATAAATAAATTCCTTCCCTGTAACATCTGATATTGCTAGTAATCTATCCATAATGTGTTAACAGCTACAATTCAAATAAAATTATTCCCGATGTTAATCTTATGGGCGAAAAACGAACTTTAAAAAGGGCGCCCCGTGACCTTAAGGTCGAAAATCTCTATAAATAAAAACCTTAATGCACAACTACAAATATTGTGGTACTTCATTCGCTAAAATTGGATCAGAAATAACGAAGGAGTTATCTTAACAAAAATCGCCTTAGCGTATTAACATGTAAGATCTGAGATCGGATATGTTTAAACCATCGTGGAAGTTCTCATGTTAAGTCCCAACCCATTTGAGTTGGTCTTGCACAGTCTTACAGCTGCATTACCAACACCTGAGCAGCAGATTGGTGATTGGGTCTCAGACAGGGTGGATCAGTGGCTCTCTCGATCAAGGTGTAATTCATCTGTCATCTAACCTCTTATTCTTTGCCAAGTGAACCTAATTATGGAGAGCAAAACATCAATATACATATTAATAACCGTCTTCAAACATTTTAAATGTCTTTAAACTATTCTATGAATATAAATTTCGGATCAAACGTCCCATGTGATTGTTAAATCATAAGAAACATAATTTGGATAGAGTAAGGTTGTTCTTGTTGAAGTCGAATCTTGAAAAAAAAACTACGAATATTTTTCAATATTATTTTCTCAAATGTTGTTTAATTTGTTAATTTTAAATATATCGGTTATAAATACTTAACGAAAACAAAATGTAAACACGTTATATATTATTACTATTATATATTTTTTATAATCCCAAGTTATACGCATTTTTCATGTTGTATTTAACGAGAAATAAATCTTCTTAGCATTACTAGGAAGCCACAATGTATTTACAGTTTTAGAGAATGCATCGTAAAACACAACAGCTTTTCTAAAATATATAACTTCGATAAAAGTTTGATTAGCCATTGTATCTTAAGACATTTTTATTGAGAAAAACATAATAAAACACAAAATTAATGTAAAATCAACAAACACTTTTCAGTATTTATATTACAGTGCACTTTAAGAAGTAAATTCCAAAAGTCTACCAACTAATGCTCAAAGACTTTGTAATGAAGGCATGAATGTGAAAGAAGACACGTTGAATAAAATGCTTTATTAAAAAGAGGATACCCTGAAAGATTGTTGAAAGAAAAACTTGAAACAGAATCAAATAGGTACTATAACCCTGTTTGACAACGGCGTCCTTAAGCTCATAATAACTCAATTCCACCCTGGGCTTCACAAAATCAACAATATTATAAGGATAGCCTTTGGAATTTTACAATCCTCTGCTTTGACCAATAATATCTTTAAATTTCCATCCAGAATCGTCTTTAAAAGGCCACCTACTCTTAAAGATATAATTTAAAAACCAAAGCTTCCTATTAGGCGACGGCCACGCTAGGCGACATGGACGCCACGAGCTGGTCGCCGCGCCGCGGCAGAGAAAACAAGTTGGAAGCGTTGAATTGAATGGAGGCGTCCACGCTAGGCGACCCGCGACCTGCAACGGCAAATTGAACGCGTCTGGTAGCGCTTTCTGGTCGCGGCGATATATACGCTCCCCATGTTATCTTATGGAGCCGGCCACACTTAGCGTCAGGTCGCGCTACATGTCAATCCCCCCTTCTGTTCTTGAATGCTAATTGGGTCAAATACTGCTTATGAAAGAGGGACAAAGCCAGACACTATTCCAAATGTGCATAAACCAATAGCTTTCATAAGCATCACATATGTTCCAAAACTGACGGAAAAATAAGGCGAGTTGCAAGAAAATATAAGATCATAACAGCTTTTAAATCGTCAAACACGTTGAGACAACAACTAACTAAAGTAAAACCGAAAAATGAAGAACAAGCCTAAAAAAACGGTGTCTACAGTATCAAATGTGAATGTGAGGGTGAATATATAGGAGAAACTAAAAGGCCCCTAAAAGTTCGTATAAAGGAACATAAAAGAAACAAAAAAAATGGCGAAACAGTTAAATCTAAATTGGCGAAACATGCCTGGGAAAATGATCATAAATTTAGTTGGTAAGAGGCAAAAATTATACATCATGAGTCTCACTATTATAAAAGAAAGTTTGTTGAAGGGACATTAATTAAATTATATGAAAATCCGATAAGTCAGAGTAGTCACTATGACGTCAGGCCACTGTGGGTTCCCTTAATTAAAAACCATTTCAGTCAAAAATCACCCCACAAACACACGCCAGTTCCTTGTGTTCCAGTTGCTCCCGCTTCTAGAGTCCATCCAATGCGGCTACGACACATGCGTCCGTGATCGCCCTTGGAGGAAACACGGCGACCTGATTGCATGACTAGTTCCCAATCCTTCCCAACCTTGGAGGCATGCGGTAATCTCTATGAGAATGTCGCACGAGTGCCCGTGTAGAATTCTAGGAGGAATCGTGCAGTTTTTGGTTTCCGTGTCATGTTCCCGTCGACCCAGACGGGTGGGTAGCCACAGCTGTGTCGTCACGTGCCCCTGGCGGTAGGTGGAGGTAACGGCTCTCCCCCCTCCACTACCGCTAGCCACTAGTCGAGTGCGCGATCTGGTATTGGGTTGACGTGAAAGTGATGTTTCCCGTTTTTGCTGTCAGCTTGGAGGCAACGATGCAGAACAGGTAATGTATTGTCAGTTTTCCATTTGTTATTTTTGTGTTAGTATAAATTAAAATGTAAAAGAAAAAGATAATAAAATAAAAAAATGTAGGTTATTTAGGCATAAGAACTTGATATTTAAATGTAAGTTATACCCTGCTAAGCCAATTAGGGTAACATTATAATTAATTTAGTAATATATTACCAACTATTTAACCAAGAGGTATTTAAATGAAATAAGGATGATTGTTAACTTGGACGCTTTAATGACTTGTTAAATATTATACAATAAATACATTTCTTTAATTTCTTGTGCAAATTTTCTTTATAATATAATTCCTTGAACTCTTTTAAATCAAAATAAAATAAGGTGGATCTTACTTTTTATTTGGAAGTGGCTGTGTCCGAATGATAGATATCCCATAAACCTCGTCTGCAAATAAAGAAATGGTACAGACGAATTAATTTACAATATTTAAAATCAATAAACATTCAATAATTATTCAATTTTATTATTTAAATCACGAGCTTCTGAACAAACAAAACGAAACAGGCTTTGCCTCACATTTGATTTTAAGTTTTACAAGTTATATAAAATAGTTAATGGAAAATATTACTTTACTAAAATATACAATAACATCTACATATTTCTCTCAACATAATAACAATTCATGACAAATGCATAAAACAATTTAATTATTAAAAAACTTACTATATCAACGAGGAGGATTCGACTCTATCGGACCACAGTTTCCAACGAACAAATTCAAACTTTCAGTAACTTAAAAGAAACCTACGCGTCTGCACAGCCATCCAAATCTCGTCTGCAACTTAACAGGTAATCTTCTACTAATATATAATAAAAACATTTAATTTACATTTTGCATATTTTTACAAAACATATTAGATCGGGTATAAAGTAGGGTTCACTTGATAACGGGAGGAGTTTCCTTACCTCCCGAAACGTAGTGTCGTTTTAAACACTAGAAACGATAGGTAAAGTCCAAATAAATAAAAAAGACACAATTTTTTAATGGTTAATAGTAATTTTCTGTGTTCATGCAAACTACAATTGTAAGACGATGAGCGACTGATTATAACCTATATTACAGCTATTTATTAAATATATTTATAACATATATTTTATACATTTATATTTAAAGATTTCGATATACAAACCAATGACGAGTTTTTTACTACTTTTGTTAGTTTATTTTTTATAATTAATTTATGTTCTACAAAATATTCCATGAATTTAAAAAGTAAACTGAAAGAAAATTAATGGATTAAGCTCTACAACAATAGCAGTTAATTTAACCAAAGTAACTATGATAACGTGGACTTGGAGTACATTTAAGAATTATTTTAAGACTATAATACACACAAAAATATAACGCATTACAGTCTTAAATTAAAGAAACGGCTATACGTTCTTCAGGTGATATTAGAAGGTGAAACTTAGTGCCCTTTTTGAACCATAACGTCGTTAAAGTACGACGATACAATTACACGGCGTCAAACAACGCTACAATTATACCATTGACTATAAATACTAAAGTCAATGATTATACGGAAATAAGAAAACAAATTACTATCTGTAAGAAATGTCAATAGAGTATGGAACTGTTCGTGTTTTAAACGAACCTCATTCAATGGATGAACTCCGAATCTACGTTTTCTCTTATTTTTAAAATACGCTCTCACAGCGATCATTAGCATCAAATCCTCCTCATTCATGGGATCCATCTTGATAACTGCGACAATGTAGTTGTCGCCGTAGTGTGGCATCTCCCCACGGCCAGGTCGCGAATGAAACATTCGCGGCGTCCAGATCGCCTAGCGTGGCCGTAGCCAAGAGCAAATAAGCGGACAAGTCAAGGGGTCTCATTAACAAACATTCTTCTGTGCAAACAAATTGAAGAATCGCCATCGTTTAGAAGCAGCTCAACAGAAAAATACACAAAACACTCGGCAATTTATCCTGCAACTCGAAGAATATTGTATACAAATGCAATGTAAGAAATGTTCTAAAGATTATATTGGCTCTACGACAAACACTCTAAGAGTAAAGACAAAGGGTCATCGGTTTGCATTAAAACATCAGGTTGAGACTAAACTCCTAGTGATACACGAAAAAAACATGGCGACAATTTTGAAAATACCTACAGAGTAAAGACAGTTAGACAAAACACCATCAAGTTCAGTGTATAGTCATTTAAAAGCCTTGAGCAGGCATGCCAACTAGTAACAGAATCATAGTGTCCAAAAGGCCCAAGCGTTCGTTAATGAGAAAGCTACATCATGCTCCAAATGTTTAAAATATCTCATTGTACAAAATTTACTGATTAAAAGACTAACATGTTATTTATAAGATATAAAACACATGATATTCAGTTGTTTGTGAAGATGGTGTGGACCAAAATATAAACTGTTTGTAGATAATTGTGGTTTTATGGGATTTCATACTCGGTACTCAGGACATACTTATACGAGCTAAGAGAATAAGTTATCTACTTTAGAATATGAAAAGAATCACGAAAAACTGAATGCTAAAGAATAAATGTATATTTACTCAAGTAAAAAGGATGAACCAAGTAACATATTGAACATTTCACATACTAAGAAACAAAACCCATTTTACGACAAATAAGATGAATTAAGAAAAATTAAATGAATTACATATAGTGTCTTATTTGAAAATAAAATAATCTAAACATGTTGTAACCTTCCAACGGCACCAAACTAGCTCAGGGTTTTGGGTGAGGGTTTTCTTTATGTCGGAAGAGGTTATATATATGAAAATTTTGTTATGTACCTTTTTCGTCCACAGTTCAAATTTGAACATGTAACAAACTAATTTACATGTTTAGGTTCAACGGAACCATCTTCAGAATTCCAGTAATCACCGTTGTCATAAAGTTAAAATAATACAACACACACATACGCACACACGATACTCAACATTTAACAAAAGGACAGGCCTATCAGACACATCGGTCGGACGCAATGGTCTGCAACCTGACCGTGACCGCGACGATGCGTCCGACCGACGTGTCTGATAGTCCTATCTTTTTGTTAAATGTCGAGTGTCGTGTAATCGTGTGTGCGTATGTGTGTGTTGAATTATTTTAACTTTATGACAACGGTGATTTCTGGAATTCTGAAGATGGTTCCGTTGATCCGAAATATGTAAATTAGTTTGTTATATGTTCAAATTTGAACTGTGGACGAAAAAGCCTACGTAACCAACTTTTCATATATGAAAAACAGTCCAGGGCTAAAATGGATACAAATTATAATAGTTTTATATATATATATTATGACACTTAATATGGCAGTTTTTGAAATTAGATTTTTTCCCATTTGCCAATTAGATGATACCTTACCTTATAATTAATTTAAATTTACAATATTCAACAGTAATTACTAACAAAATACAACTACTATATTCATTAAGAAATTACAAACTTTTCATGATGTTATTATTTACAAGTCTTAATATCATTTATCATCATCAGGATTTGTTAAAAGTCTTTAACATAATTTCTCATCATCTGGTTTTTAACACAAGGTTATGCAAATGTACTTGTCTGAAACACTGTTTAATGAAGGAGAATGATATACTCCAGTTCAGATGTCTGGTCGTTATAAAAAATTTCGTCATTCACCACGATGATAGAGAATTACCGGGTCTAGAAGTTTACGACGCCGTTACCCTTTAATGTAGTGACTGTCGAATCTTCTCAGTCTAGTGGATTGTCAGCAGGAACATGATCCAATGGTAACGGCACACAGAAATCTTCTTCGCACATGGTAATGCACCAAATCCGATGAAATTCTCGATGGGATTTCTTGGGGAGATCGTCGTCTTGAATGTGCTTTTCAACGAAGTAATTTTTTAACCTTCCAAATATTAGCGGTACATCATATAAAAAGTTTCGCCAGTAAAATAGTCCTATCAGATGTTGCATTTGAACCATTTATAAGAGTCTTCAATTTTATATCACATTTGTAATTCCTTTAAAACTATTTTTAGTTGTTGGGAAAATATTTAATTTTTCAAGGGCCATAAGTTATATGCACTTTTATGTATAATTTACTGTATTTATGCCAATTCATGAGTTTTGATCAATTCCTTCTTTCATAAGCGCCTTCGATATATAAACGGTAATTGTTCAACCAACTTGTTATGCATTAATAAATATCGCCCTACATGCAGATGCTAGCAATTCTGCTGGGGATAATGTTACTTTAATTGAGGTGATCAGTCCCCCAAAATACAATAATGTCCAAGCATCCAAGTAGTCACAATGTTTCCCATATGAATATGCCATTATTAATATATTTATTTTACATTGGTCTTATTTATTCTTATTGGATAAAAAAAGATTTTTAGGTTTTCAGAATTGGTTCCATAATCTCTGTAATTGTGTCAGCGTAAAATAAGGCACTGAACGGGAGCGCATTGATCGCGTCGGGAACTATCGTAGCGCGGACCCCGCTGTGTTCATAGTGTTTCGCGGGGGAATTCATCTTGTCCCCCCTCCTGCCGCCACCATTAATGTACCAGCAGACCACGCCCTCTGACCAAGGCTGCTCCCTCCCCGTCATTGATGTCAACAGACGTAAACAACAGAATTGTCGTATACTCCTAACATACGACAATTTCAAACCATGAATCTTCTCATTGTTGGTACTTTGTGAATATAATTTGATACCGGTAATATATGAATTCTTAAGAGAGTAAATTTAAATTATTTCCATGAACTTGTAAACGGTAAAGAGTAGATTGAATACAATTTATCCTATGTATTAAAAGATCCTGGTATTATTTAATCTAAAGATTCTGAGTTAACCACTGGACGGATTTTCATGGTTTTTTATGAAAGAAAGATTATTTTGAGTAGAAGGGTATGTCGAAGCCCAAATATCAATTTATGGTTTAATTTTGTACAATTTTAAATTTAATTTTCAAAAAGTGTAGCAGCCGACTCCAGCAATTTCAAGGTTGTTTTTAAATGATCATTAAATATAATTCGGTGTAAACAAACAGCTGGGTTCAACCCATGTATTGTAGATCAGTGAGAATGGTTTGTAATCATAAGGATATATATCTTGTGTTGATAGTTCGATGTTTTAGTTTATGCGGGCAAGACCGCGACAAGCAAGTTAGTTTATTTATAAAAAGCAAACCGACTTTGCATCAATAGTCAGTATCCAATGCTATACCTCGGGCACATTATCTTTGCAAGAGTAGCTCAGATTGATTACGCCAAAGGAAGAGTAGCTCAGATTGATTACGCCAAAATGCTACAGTTTTTTGTGATAATTCCGTAACAGATATTAATAGGAAGGAAAAACCCTTTTCGTTTTCAAGTTAAAATATCGCAGATTTTGAAGATTTGCAAACGCCGGCGTTATCTGTTTCACCTTGACCGTTATCTGACAGTGTGCCCTGCATCTCTTCTGTTTGTGAGACTATTCCCATCCCTGCACACATTTTATTAATTTTGTTCAGATAATTTGGTATAACACAATAAGAACAGAGATACAATTGATACAATTCAATAACTTAGGAAACTTAAAATGATTAAGTTCGGAATCGAAAATAGCATCGGTTCTATAGCGCTATTTATTCGTATTCCTGTAATACGGAGGAGTTCTACCTTCCAAAGATAATAATGGTTATTTTTATAAAAGAAATATATACGGTAATTAAAAACAACTGCAAGAAGCTGTTGGATTAGCCAGCTATAAAAATATTAGCGACTTACAGCTGTTAATCTCATTTAAAAGCATTGCGAAAACCCGACCATTCGCCAGTATTGTCCACCTTTTCGACCCAGAAATCGCAACATATATAAGTTTTGTATATGAATCTAAACTGCAATAAAATAGGAATACAGTGATACCAATATTGTACTAATTTTCTAAATATAAAATAGTCTTTTCGGGTTAGCAAAAACTTGTCCTTTGTCATCTACGATACGCTAAGGTGGTTTTTGTTGTACTTCTCCGTTTCCGACCAGATTTAGGAGATTTAAGTAAAAAGATAACTGCCTCATTCCATAGTAGAGCAGAATTGTTATCAATTTTTGTTCCTAATTTTTATAGGCACAGGCCGGGTTTAAGTTTGTATTTTTTCAACCACAAACCGTTGACATTAAAACCAGAAAACATAAAAATAGGTTATTTTAATTTTTTATAACGTTCTGAAAAGTGTAGACAAAAGACAAGTTCAAAAAGCGTTAAACGTCAAAAAGCGTTAAACGTAACTTTAACCGTAATTAGCACTAAACAATATATTTTTAATTGTATGGCAAACAGAATAATTCAATAAAGGGGCGAATAAGAATTATTTATATGGAAATAATTGTTTACGACAACTGATTTCTTTATTGAGTACCTTGGAATAAATAATGAGCTGTTGAACAATAATGATATTTTATAAATATATTAATGAGGTGTGTATATTATTAAGGATATAAGTGGTTTGAGTAAGTAAGGAAAACTAATTTATTTAATCAGAACGATGGTGGATACTTATGGTGTCTTGCGATGCGGTGCATTATTATACTCCCGCACTTCCTGTGTTTCCAGGATGGAAGGTCCGCCATTATCTTCGGTGGTGTCAACACCTCACACTAGGTTAGGGTCGAAAATCTGTGACTTTGACAAAGAGTAAACTAAACACACCTTCTCACCGCCACCGCCAACCGCCTCCTGGAGTGACCAACATATTTTTCCTAGTTACACGGTCATTAGGTTGTTAGAGTTCTACTAGCCTCAATTTCATGGGGGGAAACTCAATAATTTCACCTTGTTTTATATTTATTTATTATCAACGAGCTATAATATACTTCGGTCTTGAAAGCCTGTTTACTTTGCTGTTGAGTAAACTATTTTTTACCGTCCAACTATTAGTAATAACGTTCGAAACACCAATTTTAAATATATTTCAATGTAACACATAACTTCATCAATTTGAGATTTGTTCTTTATATCAATGAATATAGTTATAAAGATAATAACTATCCTTATAGTTATAAGTATAATAATTATACAGTAAAGTAAATCAGCAAACAAAGTTTTGATTACAATAATTGTACAGTTTTTTACTAAACAGCTGATTATAGAAAACTATTTTTGGCAAAATTTGATGGATTAGTTTTAATCCCAGTAAAAACATATTTTGCAGTGTTGTGAGACTTGGGTTATTTGATCATGTTTAGGTTAACAACAATTTATGGCCCATGCTTTCTGCAGTACTCTTACTGTCACTAAACCAGATTTGTACTACTTATATTATTTACAATATCATGAATTAAACAAATTTTCATAATTAAACAGTACAAAACCTTTTCAGTTTTACACGACAATGGTAATATTGTTATCAAAACTACTATTCTATTTATATAAATATTATTAAGATAGGTAAACAACATTATTTATAATTTTTAATCTGCTAGTGAAATAAATAACTCAAGTGCAACAGAATCAACAGGGAATACAAAAAGGCAATGTGAAAATTTCAGATTTGCGTACACAACATGATAGTTTCTGAGGGTTCCATAATTTTACGCTACAGGCTGGACGTTGGCAAAACTGCTGTTGTTATTTACGGAATGGAAACGAGGGCGTGATCTGCTCTGGCAGGAGGGGGAACACGATCAATTCCCCAGCGAAACAATTTGAACATGGCGGGGTCCGCGCGTTGACTATTCCTGATTGAGGATTTTATATCTACACTCCACTAAATAATATACAGTTGAACTACGAATTTTACAGTTATTTTTTATGCTAACAATTTATTTACAAAATATTAATTGGTGTAGTTGAACAACATTCACTATGTATGGAAAATTAATTTTTTCTGTCATTTATCACTTTTTGTTTTACATTTCCACAAACAAAGCACTGATTTCATAAACATTATTTCAGTTTTACGTACATTGGTTATCCAAACTATTATACTATTCCGTACACTGTTTATAGAAACTTCACCCCAATGAAATAATATTGTCAAATGCAATATTTAAACATAACACAGGTCTGCAAGGAAAAAACTGTATAGGATTTTTCTACATTTTCTTATGGATTTTAACTTGCTGAAACCGAAAAAAATACCAAAAAATTCTATCTCGTCAAGTTTTTTGTAACACAAAATTTCGTTTTCGTCTAAAGAGAGAAATCTAGTTTATTGTAATGATGTTCATGGGCTCATGAAGTGCTTTGAAATAGAATATGCTTCAACAGAATGGTGCCTACTCATTGATTCATCCAAAACTAACCTCATAGCAGTCTTGCTGCGTAATGGAAATGTATTTCTATCTCATTCTATGGTACATTCGGTTCATATGGAAGAAAGCTATAATGACTTAGCTACTATTCTTGATAAAATCAAATATCAAGAGCATCAGTGGATGGTTTGTGAAGATATTAAAATACTAAACATGTTGTTGGGTCAGCAGGCAGGTTATATAAAATATCATTGCTTCTTATATTTATGGGATAGTAAAGCCAAAGAGTTCCACTGGACAAAAACTGACTGGCCACCAAGAGAAACCCCCAACGAGAAAAACGTCTTCAATACAATCTTGATTCCACCAGAAAAAGTGATATTACCACCTCTTCTTATTAAATTAGGGCTTATAAAGCAGTTTGTCAATCACTGTAAAAATATGGGGATTGCTTTAGACATTTGTGTTCCATACTCCCGAAACTGTCTGAAGCCAAGTAAAATAGGGAGTTTGCACTGGCTCCGACATTAAACCACTTTTATATTTTATGGCGATAGATAGTGAAAAAAGCTAGAATCTCCTTCAGAAATGTAGTGCACAAATTTTGGGGGAATACTAAGGACCCTAACCACTAAACCATTGTAAAATGCATGTTGGCAGCATATAAATCTGAAGGATGCAAGATGAGCTTAGCATTTAATTCCTACACCCTCGTATTGACTATTTTCCTGAAAGCTTGGGAGCCTACACAGCGAATAACAGGGTGAAAGAATTCACCAGGATGTCCATGACATTGAGAGACAATACCAAAGAAGATGAGATGTTGATGCTACTGACTACTGTTGGATGCTACAGCGAGAAACCAAAGAAAATAATCGGAAACGAGTTTGAAGAACCATGAAAGAGAAAAAGAAAAGTTGTTCCAAGAAAAACTAATAAACTTATCAGAAACAAATCTTTGATTAGTTTTCAGAAATTATATGTTTAGTTAATTGTAATAAGTAAGTGATTTTTAACATAACATGCTTGGTGGCGGCGCCGGCGCGGTGCTAAACAACATCGTGCGGATCATTCAATCTGGGGTAGGGCGCACCCTTAATATTTGCGTGTAGGTATTGTTTCTTGTCACTTGATGAGTTATATCATATTTGTCATAGTTATTAAACCCAAACTTTGTCAATAGTACAGCATATGTTAATAGTAAATGAATCTCAAAAAATTATATCTGCAAATTATTTAAAACCTAACTGAATAATCTCGCTACATTTATTTAGTTTTAATTAATATATATTTTAGACTCATATTATATGATAGAAAGATTATATTCTACAATTTTATGTATAAAACAATAAATATACTTGTTTAGCATCAACAAGTGTAAATAATATAAAAATGGCGGAATCACACAGCGTGGACGTTAAACTCTACAGTTTATGTTCATATTCTGGGGTTTGTATTCTCTAGTTAAACTTCTACATTCAGACTCTAGAGGGAACTTTGTGCATCAGGAACTTTTCTCATTCACACTCTTATGGAGTTATTTATAAACCGTGCTATATCCGACAGTTATTTTTGGAATAGTAATAGAAAATAATGATTTGTCGATCAATTTATAAATATTATAAAAACAAATTGTGTCATCCTCACTACTAAAAATGTAATTAAAAACTTAAAATAAACAATAACCAATGGGACACAACTGCTCCTCCATCACAAGGGAGTGCTTTTAATCACGGATTAGAGAAAAGCAAGTTTCACATTGAGAAACTAGAGCATAGTGCAAGATTACACAATCCAGGCAAAGCTGGATTAGTCACGCCAAAGCTAAAACTGTAAAACAGAAACAAATTTCGGCATCTAAATAAATATGACAGTGGATTAAAGTTGAAAATTAATGTGATTCCTGCACAATGTTTTTATTTAATTTAATTTTGAAATATAAGTGCCTGTATTATTGCACCAAAAATTTTCGAAAAAACTTTAGTTTTAGCGAATTTCCCCTATAGGGAAGAAGCTATTATCGTAGTCGGCATAGTAAGACCTAGGCCCGGGACCATGATAACTTTTCGTTTTGAGGTCCCCAGACCCCAAAAACACCATTCGTTCGAAACTGTATATATATATATATATATATATATATATATATATGTCCGTGAGCACGATAACTCTCGTAAAAATTATCCGATTTTGATGAAATTTGGTATAAACGTGTAAAGTAACATTTATGACTTTAAGTTCGAAAACCAGCCAGATCGCTTTATCCAAAGGGGTATTTTGGGGGGGTTTTGTACCCCAAAAATGGGTTTTTTGAATTTTTTACATATAATTTTGAAAATAGTCAAATTTTAGTTTTTACCATTGGATTCAGCTTACAAAAAACACACAATTTGGTATTTTGATCATTTCTCTACATCAATTGGTTACCGAGATATTGAAAGTGCTAAACACAGTACGTTGTCTAATGTTATTCTTATGGAGGAAAAGAAAAATTTTATATCTCGCTTATTTATGAACGTATACTGACAAAACTTGGCATACGGCTTCATCTGGTTGTGGACCATTGATATTTGCTCAAAAAAAAATTGTTTGCCAAAGGTTCCCGTAGCAGCAAACCTGCGTACTCAGCCCCATGTTATTCTTATGGAGAATAAGTAACGTGTTATCTCCCTTAATTATGAAAATAAATTAATGAAATTTGGTAGGTGGCTTTACCTAAATGAGTTATATTGATATCTGTATAAAACCCCATTTTTTGTTTTCCTTCCTTCAGCAAACCTGCATACTCAGCCGCCATGTTATTCTTATGGAGAATAATTAAAATGTCATAAATCGTTTATTTATGAATGTATATTAATGAAACTTGGTATGTGGAAATTCGCTGAGTACGCAGGTTTGCTGCTACGGGGGTATTTAATTATTACTGAGAATTTTAAGAATTAGTAAGAGATTGTGTTTTTAATTTAATTTGGTGTGCATTTTATACACAATGACTATATTTTATGTAAAAATGACTACAATTTCTAGATTTGGTTCATATTACTAACCCTTTAATTTGTTATTAAATTTTAAGACTTGACTATATTACAACCATATTAGATATGATATCAACCGCACATTTTTAGTATTTAACCTACAAAGTCTTGTAATGATCAATGTCAAAGTATGTGTGGCTATAATTGTTGGCAATATTCTAGAATCAATATATTGGTAGCCACGTGTAATACAAACATATTTTGGTATTTTTCATATCAGTTAATACGTTATAAAGTGAAAAAAATTGAATGTTTACCTGTTGTGCCCCGATTTCCTTGGATAGCATACGGCACTTACATTTAGGATGACGGAGTTACAAGTGCTGCTGGTCAGACGAAAGTTGGGGCCGAAAAATATTTTGCGACGTCGAAGGTGTTCTCATCTTTAGTTAAAAATGAGTGCCGTTCTAAACAATTCCTACCGTTGTCGTGGATTATCATCCTACATTACACCCCTAGAGCTACCAACGTGATTGACACAGCGTGGTTGATAGAATAATGCGTCTGTATAATACCTTTATTTCTTTGGAAGCGCCCCCAAGACGTGTGCATGCAAAGAGACGCCGGCGCCGGAAAGAGGGTAAGTTTTTGCAACAGGCTGGCATGTTTTTACTAAATAAAGTATCTCTTTATTATTATTTGAAAACACACTTTAATAGGTTTTTTTCAAAATTTGATAGCATTTTGTACTTTGTTCATGAAGTATTTTTTTTTACTTTGACAGAAAAACGTAAAACTTTATAACAAGGTGTTTTTGATTATTATCAGGAAATATTAAACATTAAATTATAAACATCACTCACATCAAAATATATATTCAAGAAAATTTTGATTTCATATATTAATAATAGTTTTCTAATTTACGAGTTATCATGGAGTCCGTTTAACGTTGTTATTATGGGTAGTAAATCCAACATGGCCGGTGTATCTGCAACGTCATTTCAATAAACATATAAATGAATTAGACTATCAAACCAATACCGACAAAACCTTGGTAGAATATTTAGAAGTTCGGCTATTTGTACATTGTGCTGAGATTTAACAAGGTTTATTTTTATAAAATTTCAAGGCAATACATGCTAGTCTAGGTCCTCGGAACTATACTTCACCATCACTCTCCATCCCAACATTCATCTTACTTTGCCTCTCTGTCAGCACTCAAGACAAATCGTGTGGAGACGCCCGAGATACTATTTATTTATCAAACTTACTTACTAAAGTAACAATTTCAGACCATTATTTATCGCCTGGTACTTAAAATATGTATTAGGATTCAATATTTATTTTCTATCGAAATCAATCGAAAAACATGCAAATTATTACAATTTTTATAACATTTTACTTAAAAGTAATTAATTTTCATCTTTGAACAGACTGATTTTGACCAAGTGTTCCATCCATTAAGGTTAATATTTAGGTTAACAACAACAAATATAAGCTAAATAAAGGCTATACGTGGAAAAAGGATAGTAAAGAATATAACTGACAACAAAATAAATATTATTAATTTATTTATTTTATTTCAACAGAAAAACCATTTTTACATAGTGGTGTACAGTAATTGGCAAGGTTTAAGTACTAATGCTTAACATGCAAAGAAAACATTGGGTGCAAACTTAGAAATGCATAGTAATTTGATTATACAGTACATGCATTACAAACATACAGCAAAAGAATAAGTTACGAGCAAACATGATGTAATCTCTAAGCGGAAGAAAACGAAACAAAACCATTTTAGATGGTCAAGATGATAATTAACATAATGATAACAAATAAAAAAGCAAAAATAAACTATGACAAGAAAAATAACAATGAGGTAGCGAAAATTAAAAAGAGCATTAAAAAAAAGCTTTGCAATTCATATGGCACAGAAAAAGAAGAGAGGACGATATAACTTCTCACAATGCCACAGGGAAACTTATTTGAAAATTTATTACTTTTAAAGTCCAGAAACGGCCTAATATGTTTACATGGAATTAGTTCCATCCATACTTTGGAACTTCGCAAATTCTATTAGGTGGTAACACATATTTCAGGGTTACCACCACTTCTTAGGGGACGGCCCATAAGATGTCGAAATAAGATCTAAGTTGAAATTAACAGTCATCAAATAAAGGCTTAATTAGTAGAGTACAACGTTCAACTCCCGTTTAAAACGAGCCATAGAGTCAGAAATGGTAGCCGATCAAACTATGGACTTATATGCTATTACCGAAACTAAAATGTGTGGTTATTTCCATTACGAAGGCCGATTTGAGTACCTCAAATCTGTGGCAATGTATTATACTAAGTAAGAACCATTAAAGCTACATGTTACAAATGCTCACCATACAAAGTCTTGAATTACACGACTTACGATTGGGATATACCATATTATACATTATTTAAAAGTTACATGGTATTATTGTCAAAAGGCAGTCCTTGAAAGACCATTGTATCAGAAATATTTTCATTTTTACGTTTCGATATTGACACTAAAATTCTAAGTTATAGTAATACCATATAAAATAATTTACTTTGTATATTAACAAAGATATTAACAATGACACTTTGTGTATTGACATTACGGCGAGTAATGGGAGCAGTGGGAGTACTGGTTTAAAGGCAGTGAGGAGGATAACTTTAACTTATCTGTAGCAATTTCCATTAATTAATTCAACAGCGTTTACAAGTGGCAGAGACACAACTTTGGAAAGTAGACGCACTTTGTAGTGAGTTTATTTAAGTTTCAAGAACTTATCAGTCTAATTCTCCAAGTTATTATAATTTACAATGCGCACAACCTCTCGTTAAAACTTTAGCTTGATTATTAAATTTTCTTCGTTTAGAAAATAATTGTACAACATATTCTAAAACCACCATTTTCGAATAAAATACCATTAATTTGAATTGGGATATGTCTATTAAAATATACCTTTACATTTTTAAAGGTTAGTTACTTCTTATATTTATAAAAATAAACGAATGAGTTTTACCTGCCACGTTAAATCACGTATTCGTCCTGTGTGACTTCACAATAAACAACCATTGACTACAATTACTTATAAATATACTGTACGCAATTTCATGTGTGTATAGAATATACTAGTGGCTTGAAGGGGCAAAATCCCCTAACCTTGCTCCAAGTAGGAACACATGTCATTTCGTAAACAAAGTACTCGCTTAATCACATGTTTTAATGTAAACTAAGCAGACGTTTTTCAATCCTCATGCTTTTCTTAAGGGGGAGGTTTTACGTTATTTCTCGTTTGCTGGTAACATTTTGGAAATACTGCTATTTTTACCGAGTCCCAGGGATCAATACCTTTAATTTGAGCTGTCTCCCACCATCCTGTGATTTGCAAAACTCCCAAAATTTTGACTTAAAAATTTCGCTTACAGAATTAAAATAAAGATTTAAAGATTAAATCTTTAATTTTAAGATTAATTAAAGATTTAAAATAAATAGTCACTAAAAGTCTTATGCCGACCAGCAATCTAAAAACACTCCCTTACATAACTAGATGAAAGTGATGATTTATACAGGATTCAAGTTTGGTTAACTATAATAGTAAATAACTGAGGAAACTTATATTTTTGACATGGAAGATAAGGATGTGAATCAGAGGACTTGTAGTCACAATCTCAAAATTCTTTTAATTATTCACCAGTTAAAATAAAACCACAACAATCACCCTGGATTAAGTCTTTGATGTAATTAATAAATAAACCAAAATCTTTCATTCAAACTAGATTGCCATGAGATGAACCTGTGTTTAGTTTTAACTGTTATAATACTTTACCCATTTTTCATGTATAATTGTTATTTATATCAATTTCGATGTAACACCTAATGTTATGTATTTTTCTTCGAATAAAATATATAAAACTCCACTTCAATTTTATTGCAACATTCTCAGTACTATTTCATCTATTAACTATTCATACTATTTCTTAGTACTATTAACATATTAGTACTATTTCAGCACTTCATTCTTGGTAGGTAGCTAATTTAGAAAAGAAAATTATTGTTAACCAATCAAGCGATGACTCATCACTTGATAGACCATTGCCAACTAGTTCAATTCTTCATTAAAAAAAAACATATACTATAACAAGTACAGAATAAGATTCTAGAGCTCATATTATATTTCATAGCACATAATAATATGGTCCCACTTCATCATTTAAGCTTGCATCCAAGAGGCCTTATGAAAAAATAAGGCCGGCAATTCTAATATAAGTAGGCCTATGGACGATTTCTCCGTCTTATCTCACCTATGCAAATGCCGGAATGGTTCCCTAAACAGCTCTACTCTGCCATGCTGTGAGGGAAATAACATTTTGTCTTAGTTCTGCCAGGTTAAATAAATGAGCTCCCAGCTATGTTAAGCCAATTTATTAAACTGTTATGCAATTTTAATATCTGTGCAATAAAATAATTTATTAAATTGAAGCATAAAATTTGGTGATTAATTACTCGCTAAACAATAAAAATTAAATGTATTCTATACAGGTTTACAATTAATTTCCTTTATCATACATATGGGATAACAAATCACAAAAAGAACTAAAACCAATTTGAAGTACCTTAGACATGTAAAATTAAAAAGTGTTTTAAATTATTGATTTACGTCTTCCAATGTAATTGCTTCTTACTTATCAGAAGGCTTGTGTTTAACAATTTATTAACTGTCAACAAACTTGTGAAATTAGTATAATTAATTTAAAAATCTTTCATTTTTGTACAAAAAATTGAGGCTGTAAATTTGTTTTAAACTTGGAAAATGTTCTAAAGCTGGAAAAGGACACCAATATTTATAAAAAAATAGACAAAGGTTATTATTTTAAAAATAATGTTTTGTTTTATTGTTTACTTAAAATGTTCTGTAATAATATTTGAAGTTACTTATAAGGTAGGCTAACTTGATCTCTAATACGATATACTTTTACGTTTGCAATTTAAATAAATAACATTAAGAAATACCGCCAGTAAACGAATTTTTGTAAACGTTACTAGGAAATACTGTGAATTTGGCAATATTAAGTGAAATCCAACTAATGTTATCGTATTACTTATGATAGATATATGTTTTTCCTACATAAAATGTTGTTTTTTAATCCAAAAACAATTGCATGTATGATTATGAATAATATACAAATATTAGTAAACATTTGTTATCGTATTTAAATGCAAACAATCTGACACAATGAAGTTTTTCGACTGTCTCAAGTGACTTGCTAATTTTTAGTATGGTATTTTTGAACAAATTAATTGAAAACAGAAAAAACGTTTCGAACAATTCTAATGAATATATTTAATTTGACTGCCAAAATATTGGTGTTATCACAAGAAAGTCGTCAATTACAACTATTTTAATTGTAATACATTTGCGTAAATGTGTTTCATTTTTTATCTTATACTAAACTGTTTTGATTTTTTAATTTAGATTTTGTAATAAAACCCGCGTTTTTTACCAAATTTCCCCTATAGGGGAGAAGCTATTATCGTAGTCGGCATGGTAAGACCTAGGCCCGGAACCATGATAACTTTTCGTTTTGAGGTCCCCAGATGCCAAAATAAATATACATATATATGTGTGTCCGTGAGCACGATAACTATCGTAAAAATAATCCGATTTTGACGAAATTTGGTATAGACGTGTAAAGTAGCATTTATGACTTTAAGTTCGAAAACCAGACAGATCGACCTATCCAAAGGGGTATTTATTGGGGGGGGGGGGGTTTTACACATAATTTTAGAAAAAGTCAAATTTTAATTTCTTTTATTGGAATCAGCTTAAAAATAGGCATAATTTGGTGTTTTGATCATTGCTCTACGTCAATTGGTTACAGAGATATTGAAAGTGCTAAACATAGTACGTTGTCCAATGTTATTCTTATGGAGAATAAGACAAATTGTATATCTCGTTTATTTATCAACTTATCTTGATAAAACTTGGTATATTGCTCATATCGCTGTGGTCTATTGATATTTGCACAAAAAAATCTTTTGCCGATAGTTCCCATAGCAGCAAACCTGCGTTCTTAGCTCCATGTTATTCTTATTGATAATAAGTAACGTGTTATCTCCCTTAATTATGAACATAAATTAATAAAACTTGGTATGTGGCTTTACCTATTTGAGTTATATTGATATTCGTATAAAACCCATTATTTGTTTTCCTTGCTTCAGCAAATCTGCATACTCAGCCGCCATTTTAATCTTATGGAGGATAATTAAAATGTCATAAATAGTTTATTTATGAATTTATATTGATGAAACTTGGTATGTGGCTTTATGTGGTATTAAGATGCATATATATGCATTGGAAATTCGCTTGAGTGCGCAGGTTTACTGCTACTGGGGTATTAAATGTTAGATTTTCAAGATGTTCTAGGCATAAAAAACACAAACAAAAATACAAGCACAGCTTTTCATAGTACATCATCTTTTTTAATACATATGACTACTTGATTTTATTTAAATAAATGTACATCGATATGTATGAAATTGTTCCAAACAGTGGTCATGGTTAAATGAACGGTGTTAAATATTGTATATGTTCGTTCCTCGCATTGGAATATACCTACCTTTGTGTTGATCTCCGTTGCTCAATTACAGAGCCAGGCACTTTCCAAATTAAACTGTTTGCAAACCTTGGTGTAAAAAAACTGTCCATCAGTAAATCCTGTGATTCATCGATTGTGCCGATTGAAGGATAGATGTTTCTGAGACTAAATTTGTTTTTTAATGTCCCAATCTCAACTTTTAAAAGGGCATAAGAAATCTGATCAACCCCTTAATCTTCTCCAAAACACATTTTCATGTTTACTGTTAAGTTCATACGCTCAGTGGTCGGCTACATAAAATATATTTTTAGAGAGGCGTAGACTCGTCCACTCATGTCTCACGCACGACAAAGGGTCTGTGTGAAATCTCCAGAGACCAACACCAGGCCGCCCCATGATGTTGTTTCTTATTTCCTTTAAGGTATCAAATTTCAGCTTTACTGGTTGAGTAGTTGGTGTGATATAACTAACACGCTATATTAAAGGCCACTGTGCCAGAGTCCTTGATTATATTTGTATCTGGAGTAGGTAAATGTCTGCACTGAGCTACCAGCTACATTCCTACCGAATTTCAGATCCATCAATCCAAGAGTATGTGCAAGATTGTATTTTGAAATCCCGGGGGGTGAAGCCGTTAAACATTTTCGTAACAGGAATAGTCTTGCGTTTTGTTCTGATGAATTGGTCACGTTACCAAGATTCAACTTACAAAGGTCCAGTAAATACTAATACTCATAAAATTGTCATACAAGTAAATTAGGGAAGAGCCCTATAGGACTTTTTTAAATGTATTCTTATTGTAAATCTGAAGCATAAGGGGAACCTCCAAGCAAAATTTCATCTTCATAGATATTGTCGTTTCTTAGATAAAGTGATCACTATGTCAGTGAGTGCATGAGTCTGACAAATATAGATTTAGATCATGTATCCACTCTGTATACTTATGTTATTTATTACCAATCTTCACTCAACGTTTTAAATAAGAACTACAACATCTGTTTATAGAATAACTATTCTTAAGTTATCATTTGGTTCAATATACACAAATGCTTTGTCCATAAGAATAGCAAAGGTTCTTTAAAACCAAAACAAAAAAGAAGAGCATGGGTATGTTTTTTGTCTGTGTCTTGGATAGGGCAGTGTCCAAAGGTAATTTAAAAGAATCAAATTAGCCGAAAACCTTCTAACGCACATATAGAACATAGAAAAAAAGTTTCATCGAAACAGGTGCTCCCGTTTTCCCGTGAAAAGCGAACAAATCATGACTAAAACCGCACAAAATCACATTTTTGAGCGGCCGTCATTATTTTTCGAAAAGGCGTATGCCAGTTTAGAGTGGCCTGAAACCTTCTCACGCATATATAGAACAAAGAAACCAAGTTTCATGAATGTCAGTGCACCCGTTTTCCCATGAAAAGCGAATAAAAACCCGTCCTTGAGCGTTATCGACAGACAGACAGATACACAGAAATTTCGATAAGACTTGTTTTGGCTTCCCTAGGGTGTAAAACGTGAAAATATGCGAAAATTTCATAATTCCAAGCAATGTACAGACAAAACTCTAATTTTATTTATATAGATGCAAATACTCTGTTGTCAGAAATTCAGGTGTAAATCAATATAATAAATACATATTTATTATTTAACTACTTCTTCAACTCGTCGACAAACAAGTGAAGCAAGTTAAATAAAATTGTAAGGCCAATATACAAATGAGAGACTAGTAGACAAGATATTTATAAGTGGGATCCTTCGGGATTTATAATCCTTTTGGCAAAACCCTGCATATCCTTTGTTTTGATCTAGGCTAAATACTTTTGAATGAATCAAATATCACTTTTCTCTCTGGAATTTAACTCAGTTTTTTTTTTTTTTTTTGTAGACCTAAATATTTTCGAACCCTTTAGTAACAGAAAAGGGGATGAAAAGTGTATTTAAACCTATTAGCGTTTTTCTTATTTCTGATGTAAAAATTAAGCAAATATGAAAAATAGACAGGAGAGTTAAGATTACATCGTTGTTTGTTATTACACAGTACTAAGGTACGGGTGTGAGTGGAATACTTAGTTCACTCGATACATTTTCCTATTTGGCATATGCCGTTAATAAAGTGTACTTTTTATAATTCATATATTACCCGAATTCAAGATAATTTCATTTTAGTCCTAGCTTGGGTCGGCTGAATTAATTAATTTCCTTCACTTTGTTGTTGTTTTCTGAACCTGGCTGGGCGCAGACTACGGTGTTTGGAAGGCTTCCCTTATCACCCAGAGAGATAAAACATCCTTTCCGCTTTATGATTCACGTAAATATTTAATGATTATTAATAAACTATTGTTGATTTTACTCTTTATTATTATTAATACAATGTCTTAATTGTAACTGATTATAGACCATTGTTATAAGTAATAGAGAATCGGCAGTAGGTCACCGCGACCCTGCTGCCACCGCTGCCACTGCGCGTATTGATTATCAGTTTAGTGATAACAACGTTACCAGGTGTCGGCGCTCTCACCCTCCTCCTGTTTAGACCCATTTTCCGTGTCCTTGATTTATCGTTTAATACTTAATATCCAGAAATAAGAAGTATTAGCTGTTAAAATGTACGGTAACTCTATTTTCGCCTATCTTTCTACAATTTAAACAATGCATCTACAATGTCACCTAGACTAAGGTAAAATTTAGACACATTCCTTAACCTCGTTGTTTTTTCCACTTAAATTTCTAAATTATAATCATTTACCGATTGTAAATTTCAATTGTTATCTATTTTTATATTACCGGATATGCAATTTACAGTCATTAATATAAGATTTCAATAAATATACCATCAATATTATAATATCTAACGTTTATATTCTTAAAGATTACTGTACTAGCAGCCAGCGTCACTTCGTGACTTCAAAATAAGTACGGTAATGATCTATATTGTTTAATTTATGTTCTTATTTGACTAAAAATGTTTACATAATATTCGTAAGACTTTGAAGTTGACTTTGATTTTTAATTGACTTTGAAATTGTTTAAACAAACTCTGATTTTAGTTAACCATAATTCTATAACTTTCTATTTCACTTTTTTCATTAAAAACGAAATATGCATAAAAAAAAGTCAGAAAAAGTGAAAATTAAATTTAATTAGAAAAAATCCATTGTAATTTAAGTACGAAATTGCTCGATTTCCTTATTATAATACATATAGTGTAATACATACGAATTTACAGAACTTCTGTCCAGACAACATTGTCTGTTACAATTTCTTGGCTAGAAGTAACATATTGTCTTTTTGAAGCTTTAATGAAAATCTTCACTCCATTGAATGTTCGGGCACGGCTTAAAGCGACATAGAGTTGCCCGTGGGAAAAGACGGGTTTTGGTAGGTATACTGCGACTTGACCAAGAGACTGACCTTGTGCTTTATTTATTGTAAATGCAAATGCTAAAGTAAGCGGGAATTGGAAACGCTCCATACTAAAAGGAAGCAATGCTTCGGAAGGAGACAATTTGATTTTAGGAATTACCACTTTCACTCCTTGGCTTGTTCCTGTTAAAACTTCACATTCAACCGTGTTATTTAACATCTTGACAACTCTGAGCCTGGTACCATTAATCAAACCCTTGACTGTGTTGATATTCCTCAACAGCATTACAATTGCTCCGACTTTTAATACTAATCTGTGTCTTGGAAGGCCTGAAATTGCAATGTTGTTGAGGAACTCCGTAGGGAATTTAAGCTGTTCATCAGCGTCATCTGATTTTACTGGAGTCAAAACTGTAATATTCTTGTTCTTCACATTGGAGATTAGAAAGAACAGCCAAATTTATCTCGGCACAGTGCTCATTCGTAGGGCACAAGATAGCCTTGTGTATGATGGTGTCTGCCATAAGGTCTTGGTTGTCGTATATGAAATCTATAGGTGACCTCTATATATATATAGGTGACCTGTAAATTGGAAAAAGTTCACAGGTTTAACAACAGATAGTATGTATTTGAGGAAAAAATCTTCCATCTGATTATAAAATAACAGCTTTCAACATCTACCATATAAGAGACAGTAAATTAGTTGAAATCAAACTGGTTATATTCCAGATTTAGATTAGTGGTACTTTTCTTCGTGGTCAAAATTGAATTATTTTTTTCCCCCAAAAAATCTTTATTTCAAGAAATTAAATGAATTTGCCTATTTGAAAATCAACTTACTTATAACTTTAAGGAATACACCAGTTTCGTCAAATAAATAAATGCAAGTGATGAATTCTGTGGTCAAACTTAAGAGCTCGATCAAATCATCACCATATGTTTTGTTATAAACAAATGTGAATTGGAAAAGGTTCACAGGTTTAACAACAGATAGTAGCACATTCGCTGATATTTCAAAAGCCTCCTGGACGAAGGCTTTTCATGGGATATTTTCCAAACCCAAAAAAGGCACATCTAGAGAGAAATAGCTTTAATTTGATACCAAATATGTATAGAAAAATAAATTTCTGCGAAGAAAAATCGAGAAATTCTTTTAATAATTTATAATAATAATAATATATAGATTATGTTACGGCCTGTACCGTTAAAGGTCTGCTAATAAGGCAGAATTAAGGTTCATCATCAGTTGATTGATTGTAAAGATCCTTCGCAATTGTTTAGGCTGGAACAATTCATGTATCTTACAAAATCGTTACGTAGTAATATCAACAACTGTTCGGTTATTGTATTGTATACATGCAATAAATGTGAGATAAAATCTAAAAAATAAAAAATAAAATCCAATATTATACTAAAAATATTTATAAACCTAAGCCTTGACATTCGCTTAAAATTAAATATCATTTAGGTAATTCTAAAAATTCGAATCATTAACTTTAAACTATTGGATTTTTTAAAATTGGGAAATAACAAATAATTGGAAGTTATCACAAACCACATAAAAACGGGTTTACTTTGAACACTCTATTGGCATTACTAAGACGACCATTATTTTCAAGAACGTTATTAGTTAAACGAAACTTTATAATTAAATTTGTTAGGTTAAGAAGCCAGATGGTGGTTTTCTTTGATTAACAAGGTCTTGTGCAAACTCGTTATGATCTAATTACCTCTTGCTACAACAATGACAGTAAAACCAAAAATTTAAGCATTATTTCGATTTTTTTTAATATATATAATACAATGTTGTAAAATGATTAAAACTAAGAGATAAATGGAAATTCGAAAAGTATAAAAATTTGTTTATTGTAATGATAAAGAGCGTTTTATTTCATACTGCATGTAAATTACATAATATAATGAAACTACGTTACATTATAGGGTTATAGTTTACGATAGCTCTTCTTTTTGTTTGCATAAACATTTAGTAGCTCACAAAGTAATACAACAATTGTAAACTGTTTTAATCTAAAGCAGCTGCAAGTTCAAATTTTCAGGGATACAAATTCTAACCCACTTTAGGCCAGTCAATTGGTTGATAAACCTCAAAAACAGTTTGAATCTAACGCAGCTGCAAGTTCAAATTTTCAGGGATACAAATTATACTTCTAGATGAGCTGTAATCGTGGAATTTGGCACGCTCGTAGTTAAATTTTTGAAACCCCCTTGGAAGATTCCAAAAACTTAATATTTCATTTTCAAAACTCTAGAACAATAAATAAAAAGGTGGGAGGTTCTCGGTGGATTACTGTTTCTAAGTTTAACTGTTGTCGTTAGTGCAGTATGCAGCTCAATTGATATGTTGAACTAATATTAAAAATTCAAATGACTTGTTTTGAATAGATTTAATGTTTTTGTACTTAATACAGACATAAAAATCTATTTCTTACAAATCACAGAGTGGAGTGCTTAAAAATTAAAAAATTAATGCGATTGAATTTTTATTTTAATGACAGTTTGTCGCAAACTCCCCCTTGTGCAACAGACTCGATACGATCCACAACGGGGTTCCCCTAATAAAAGTCAGAAATCAACACAGATAGCTAAATTTATAAAATACTTAAATGGCCCAAATTACTTAATTTAATAACTTTGGCCCTAATGGGGCTAACACGTCTTCAGTCCACAGAAGATGTTTAATATGTCGGAGATTTTTAACATGTACAAAATAATAGCGATATGTTTACTTCATTTGTTTGGCATCCGCTTTATGAATAATATGAAACAACAGTGAAATTAAAAATTTAAATGTTGTCAACCTCTCAAAACGTGAATAACTTTTTGATTTATTTTATTTATGTTTGTAATGCTCCTGAATAAAACAAACTCCTTTTAATATTATTGGTTTCACATGACTTATTTGGTATCTCGAGAATAATAGAATTTTTAAGGTTCGCTAATGGTACTTTGATGTAAAGCTCGAGCTACTTCTGACTCAGTGGTTAGTTTGAAGTCGGATTTGCCGCACTTTATCGTATTAATTAAGACCTTTGAATTAATGTACAAGTCAAAATATAAATACATTTAAGATCTTACTCTGACTCCTTGCGAGACCTTCCCCTTTAGGTGTAGTCAGTTTGTACCAAGATGCATGGGTTCTTAGTTTCAGTACAGACTTCCAGAGTCTTGTGTTTCTAACTTCATCCGTGCCAGACATACATGAAGGGAAGAGAAACTCACCCTGAATGAGTTACCAATGAAGATATACGTACCGTATAGAACAAATTGTGTTATGGGTATTTCAACCCTTAAATTGCTTTAATAATATAATGTCAACTATAAATATAATGTTAACTACTAAGGTCTTATACTACAGGTATAATATCTAAAAACAAAGGTCTATTAATTTACATATTTATCCACTGAAATCCGGGGTAGAGCCCTCAGCTAGCTGAAGATTCACTTACTTACTAACTCACTGAGGTATAATGTTAAATCACTTATACTAAGAAAAACCATTTGAAACAATAGATATGATAGGCATGGTTAAGAGTCTTTGGTCCTTATACTTTTTGCTACGGGTAACCTCTAATGGAAGCCTGGGTTATATTGAACTCCAAAAATTTCAAAGTCAATGAATTTATATAAATTGTTCGTGTTTTTCGTTATTTTTTTAGAGTATTTTTTAATGTTGGGCTCCCGCAGAGCTTAAAATCCCGTAAAAAAATCGCTGAGGTAGTTGATAAAATCCGTTAGCCGCCCAAGCAAAGAAAACAAATTATTTTGTTGATGTTGGTTTTATTCTTAAGAACATTCAAAAATCATAAAATAGACGCTGATCTTAAAAAATATGTTTACAGCTTAAATTATTTTTAAGCACTAAAAAGTCTAACTTAACACATAATAATTCTGCAAACCAATATGTATTCATCAACAGTCATATTATCAGTTACAATTATTTAAACAACTCAAAACAATAAAATCTCCAATTCATTGTAAATTGTTTTTGTATTTTCTTGGAGTTTTTGGGAAATTTAGTTCTCATAATAGCGAAAGTTCTCCACAACTCCAAAAGTTTCAAATGGATTGTCGATAGAAGAAATACAATGGTTTTGGTCGTTATTGGTAGTCGTAGTACTTTTCACTCCTTCTAATAGCCTATATGCTTCTGCAGTTATGATAGAACTTATAATAACTAAAACCTAAAGCAGGAATTATTTCCTATCTGAATTTGTTGTTGTTGTTGTTGTAGGTGTGTATCTTAAGCAAGTGCCGTGCATCTTAGATTATCTAATACAACTTTGACAGGGGAAACCCCTAGCGGGGGTTTGGGTCGATCAGAGCGAGTGTTATTTGTAATCCTTGAGTTTTTACAAACCTTTTACTGCATAAAGTCTATTTAATGTGATAAATTATTTTCAAGACTTAATATTTGGTCAATATCTTTTCCAACACCTTAAAACTGTTTCCAACGGTATATAAAAAACATACAAAATAATGGACCCAGCAATTTCAATTTTACGGGGTGGAATTAATGTGCAGTTAAATATGTAATATATAATTTCTTCAGCAGTTATGAGTATAGCTTCTTACAATAACCAATGTCACCGTCCTATTTATTTATTAATCATATAACATATATAGGCAATGCACCATTATACAACAACATACATGAAAAAAATCGGCCATAAACTGTAAATAAGGAAAAAGTAAGATAATGTTAGGTTCAAATTATAAGTAACTACAAGGTTACAAAAAAAAACAATGTTATAAGTAAAGAAATAAATAGCATCATCGTATAAAAATATAAACCTTAAATGCATGCGTAATTACAGTTTAAATACATTTTATACTGTTCAATTTAAACAAAGTTGTTATTAGAAATTTTGTTTGATCATCAAGTAATATTGAATAGATGTGATATAAAATGTATAGTAAGTAATCGTGTGCATACAACCAATATAATAATCCCCAATACAACCAAACAATGAGGAGCCCCCGACAATGAGGCCAGGTAATTAATGGTTGCCCGCTGCCCGCCGTGGCTAATGGAGCCCCATCACCAACGTGACTCCCAGTATAAATAAAAAGCAAACTTATTTTTCGTTGCTTTTTCTTAAACTATATAATTGACAATTACAGAATAAATTGTATAACATTAAAGGAATCTACTTTTTCTGTTTGTCCAATCAATGTATTTTTCGCGAACCGTCAAAATGTAAAAATATATAAGGATATTTCACAATATTGTACTATGTTAGGATGAATTAGAAATGCCTGTTTTAAACACTCTACATTCAACGTTGTTGAAATTTTTAAAATTTTACATTTACACAAAACCAAAATAAATATTTTTTGTTGTACTTATAGCCAAATGTAAGAGTATTCACTGGTTAAAATAGGGGTTTATTTACTTTTTACGCTGACTACATCGTTGTATAGTAGCGCTGAATTGTGTGTAGCTAAGTTGTGAATTTCTGTTTTCAGTTTATATCCGATTATTGACTTCATCGCTCACTCAGTTGTGTTCTAAGCATTTCAGCAGTATTATTGTTACGTTACCAATGAATCAATGGCTATTGAGGGTCTACCGAGTTTGGTGTCGGATATTAGGATGCCGATCTACAACTCAACTGAAACTTCGACAAGTCGCTTGATGGAGTTTACCCGACCAATCTCCCAAGGGAAACCTGAGCCACCTGAATAAATCATTTGCGCCTTAAATGGTGATTGGAAGCAGACCATAATATATATATATATATATATATATATATATATATATATATATATATATATATATGTGTGTGTGTATGCATATATATATATATATATATATATATATATATATATACAAGAATTACCAGTCAATTTAAATGCAGATATTAGGGTTTCACAGCTTTTTATTATTTTTACCTTCTCCCCCTATACATAGTATATGGAGAAAGTATTGTTTTCGTAAAAATTTTCGAATTTGAGTTGTTAGTGGAAATATTCGTTTTGGTGCTCCCTGAACCCAAAAAAGTGGTTTTTACGTGATGTCTGTCTGTGTGTGTGTCCATGTGTGTGTGTGTGTGTGTCTGTGTGGATGTGTACAGAGCTAGAGCCCTAACCTATGGACCGATTTTTATGAAATTTGGTATGTAGGTACTAATCCTCAATATCTCCAGGCATTTTTTTAATTTTTTTAATTTTTGATCTTTAAGGGTAATTATCCCCCAAAAATCACCAAACAACATGTTAAATCCAAATTTATCAAAAACGGCTCTAACGATTTTGATTAAACTTTAGTGGTTTATAGAACTTTAGGTTTCCAACAAAACGACACCACCCGCATTTCTGGAAAAATTTGGATTCAGAAATTACAGGACTTAAAACATCAAATATTCAGTTTTTTGGATTTTTCATAAAAAATCATAAATTTTAAAAAAGATTACTATTCACCATTAAAAAGAGCTAAAAAAACTAAATAAATTGGTATTTTAAATTACTATTCTACGATTGCTAGTTACGGAGAAAATTGAAATTTTTATTTAGCGGTAAACGAAGTACGTTGTCCAATGCTATTCTTATGGGGAATACAAAAATAACTATTTCTCTCTTATTTACTGATCAATTTAATTAAAATTTGATATGCAGTTCAAGTTAGCATTGACCAACAGAGGATGTTCGATATATGTAGCTATTTAACCCTGGGGGGGCAAGGGAGCATTTCCCCTCTCAAAACCACTGTGTGTAGTAACGGACTCTATAGTGCCTCCCAAAAAGGGATTTGGGTGGATATTTCTGAAAACAACTATTTTAGACAGTTTTCTGTACATTTATCTATACTTCATATTCTATATTTAGTAAATAACAAATATTTTTGTCATTAAAGTTTGGCTAAAAGGGAGAAAGTATGTGTCAGTTTCCTGATACCGTTTATTTTACATTACATTATTCGTAACAATTAAATGTTAAGCCAGTATTTTGGGTATATTGATAATAAAAAGTTTTGTTCATGAAATCTGACCAGAAATTTGTATCAAAATCAATTCTGACAACCATAATTGTTAAAAATGGTACTGATTAATTTAAAGTAAATATTAACTATCTAAATTTTCAATTAAATAACAATATGAGCCGTATTCTTGAGTACTCAACACCCAATACAACCAAACAATGAGGAGGCCCAGACAACGAGGCCAGTTAATTAACGGCACCCACCACCACCATGGCTAATGACACATCACCATCATCTGAAGGGTTCTGTATGAATAAAATATGCACACCACTTTTAATTACTTTTAACTTGAAATTAGTTCATTTATATTTTAAACGAGTTCGCACGCAGCACACTGACGTGAAGGAAGTGAATTTCCACATAAAAACATTTAAAACTCAAAATCAGTGTAAAAAAATACATTTATTCCAATTTTTATTGATATCTGAAAGCAGTGATTTTTTGGCTGTTCTGATACTCCTGGTTTCATTTATCTGCAAAGCTAGGAATACAATTTTGCGCATTATAATGTTAGGAGAAGGTCCAGACAGGCTTGAAAGTAGGAGTGAGGTTGCTGGGGTGATAAAAGTACTCTAACGAAGGAATAACAGGCATTTCTACTGTAAATCCCCAGAAGAAAACGTACTGTGATTAGTCGATACACATTTTCTTTAATAACTCGGTAAATATGTATGCTAGAATGACGAGAGGAGGCTTAAAACTTTTGCCTCACTAATTCCCATCTTTTTACATAAGAGGCTTTTCTGACCCTTTTAGGGCCCAAAAACTTGAAATTTGAAAGATTAATCCCCAAAAAAGGGGTTTAGAGTTTTCCGATTGTTTTGCCCAACGACCACCAAAGTGCAAACACACTAAAAATCAAATTTTGATATATATATGTATAATTTTTAACGACCCCCCAAAACGTGTTCAGGGGGTCACGTTAGGAACTTCTATGGTGATCCCGGGCTTAAGTTTCAGAGTGCGGATCATGCTAATAGTTCACTTTTCAAAAAACATTCACTAATAAACAACTGTAGTATTATATACATTTAAATTTCGTCGTGTGTTATAAGTATGTCTTGTTCCATCATCGAATCAGTATACTAACATATTGTTAGGACTTTACCTATTGCTGCTAGTGTTGAAACTACACTTCGTTTCAGAGGGACACTTCTCCCATTATCAGTGAACACACGTGTTGATTTAATGGTAATATAACACGACTGTAGGCTAATTAGATATAAATTGATGATATTTAATGAAAACTACACTAACACGAACGCATTTGTTGCAGAAGCAATTTCACCAGCATTAATGTTATGTTATCCAATGTATCGAAGCATTACTGTACACTGTACCTACGTAAGTACTGATGTTACTGATGCCACGAGTGAGTTCAGCTTAGCTCTTTGATCGACGCGACTTCTTATAAAATACAATTGGAGTAAATAGACGGCCTTGCTCGCTTTGGCTGTTGGTGAAGCACACAAACATAAAACAAGTTCGCACGCAGCACGCTGACGTAAGGGAAGTGAATTTCCACATAAAAACTTGTAAAACTCAAAATAAGTGTAAAAACATACATTTGTCCAGTTTTTATTGAAATCTGAAAACATTGATTTTTTGGCTGTTCTGATAATCCTGGTTTCATTTACTTGCAAAGCTGGGAATACAATTTTGCGCATTATAAGGTTAGGAGAAGGTCCAGACAGGCTTGAAAGTAGGCGTGAGGTTGCTGGGGATGATAAAAGTACTCTAACATAGGAATAACAGGTTTTTCTAGTGTAAAACCCCCATAAGACAACGTACTGTGTTTTTTCGATACAAATTTTCTTTAATAACTTGATAAATATTTATGCTAGAATGATGAGAGAGGGCTTAAAACTTTCGCCTCACTAATTCCCATCTTTTTACATGCATTGGTTTTGCGCAGGTGTTATCATCAACCCGGTATTTAGACAATCGTCTTTGTTAACGATCCCCGGGTGGGCAATAAAATCGACCCGATGTCTGGGGCGCAGGTGTGTGCCATCAATCAATACTCATATAATGAAATTCTGAAAATGTTCCATTGTTAATGATCCCCCGCTGGGCAATAATTACAACCCCTGTCAAAGGTCCGATACAATCATAGTTATGGTCGTGGGTGGAAATTGTTGGTTCACAAGATGCAGCTATTTAAATAAAAACATGTTTGGTCCACCATTTGAACACACTCAGACATTCTGCACTTCAGTTCAGATATAGCAGCAGAGCGACGATGTATACCAGCGACGCTGTCATGATCGAACGTTGGACTTTGTGAAGAAAGTTTATTTCAATCATCGACCAATCGATGAAATTATAGAAGAGCTAAATGAGGCAAGAGGGTATGCCTTCACACAGTGGTATGGGAAGCCGCGGTTTCCTGAAGAATGGGCTGAACACGATGCAGACTTTCGCCTGGTTGATGATTTAGAAGATGAGTTGGCAATAACGGAGAATGCCGAACGTCATAAGAAGAAAGATGCCGAGAGGTTGGCTGCCGATGCTGCTGCGGTGGTCGCGAATTCCGAGATAGAGAAATAAATCACATTTGCCCCATTTCCTTGCATGTAACTGGACTGTAACCCCAGTTACATTGCTCATATAAAAGGTTTTTTCAAGACTACTATTAACAGGCCTTTATCAAGGCCACATAATACTTGAAGTTAGGGACAATTATGAAATGTATAATTGAAGAATGACTCTAAGAATTTCTTCCGGGGGGGAATGGGATTTGTTTAATACAATATACTGGTAAATGTCTAAGACAATCTTCCAGTATTAGAAATATTCCCTCATGTCCCTAACTTCAAGTATTATGTGGCCTTGATAAAGGCCTTTTATGATGATGGAAGAATGGATGGTAACAATTGAGTCTTCATCGTTGCTTTCATTGCCGGAGTCACTGTCGGGGACTGCTATTTCTAGCTTCACAGTCGTAGTAATGTCCGGAAAGTTCAATTCATGTAGAGCAACCATGAATCTATATATCCTTTCATAGATGTTGTCCGTCCACAAAACGTTGCGACTGAATTGCCATACATCATACTGCTCAGTTTTCGTCCCCGCTATTATGATGAAATCGACGTTTAGATTATTGTCTACTATTTGCCTTTCAAGATCAAGAACATAGTTTTGGATCACAGTTAAAGCTTCCTCGGCCATGGTGATGTTGAGGTAGAATGAGCTAAAGAATCTGTGACGAAGGTGGGGATATATGATTGTGTGTGGTGGGGGCATGATGCATCTGCACAAGTGATCTAGTGTCGCAGGTTGTGTTATCGTCAATGATAGTTGTGGATTTCGGAAGCGTTCATTGTGGTGTTTCTCACAGTCTGATACAGCTGCAACGCAGCTGCGTGTCGTTAATCAACCCTTATAAAATTGAATTCTGACAAGGGTCTTTGTTAACGATCCCCGGGTGGACAATATAACCAACCCCAATATCAATATCGTCAATCACTGTCAGAGTCGCCGAGGGTGGATGCAGGTGTTAGACGCAGGTGTGTGCCATCAATCAAGGAATTCGGAGAAGGGTCCTTTGTAATTCACTGTCTGTCTGGGAATGTTGGGGTGGGTCCTTTGTCCCAAAGAAATTATCATCAATCACTTTTAGGGTCAAGGTAGTCGCCAAAGGGGGGGGGTTAAAAAATAACGAATTACATTTTTTATGCGCACTTACTCTAGTTACTTAGGGTGATTATGGTAATTATAGTTAAGAATACTCATTAGGGTAATTTAAAAAAATCTTGGGGGGGAATAAATTATGCAAATTGTTCACCCGCACATACAGAACCGGCTAACCCCCCCTACTCCTACTTAAAATATTCCTTGTGGCAGGTTGTGGACTTCCCGTCATCGTAACGTTTGTCTATTTATATGTTAAAATTAGAAGTAAAATGGGGTAGTTACTGTTTCAATGTGTCGTTAAGGTTCTGAAAAATGATATTGAAAAATCATAGTATCAAGTTAGACAGTATGAAGATTGATGCCGGATATTAGCATCCCCCTTCCACCTCAACCGAAACTTTAGACCAACCCGCTTGTTATAGTTTCATCAACTAGACACCCACGGGAGTTCTCGCCACTTGGAAAGACTCGATTGTATCAGGGTATTGAGAACGTGTTTAGCGTCAATGAATAAATAACCCAAAAGTAGAAATGTTGCTCTTAGTCCCTTAAAATTTAAAACTTTGTTTATAATTTACATAGAAGTTTTATAGCCGTAAAAATAGCTTTAAATAATGCTGGTTCAATTTTTACATATATTGTAACTATAGGTTGAATATTAAATACAATTCAAGAATCGACCTAGAGCTGCAGCAGGCGAAAGTAACACAGCACCGGATATATCTCAGAAAAAGTAATCGTGGGAACGTCCAAGCCTACACGACAAGTCGTCTGGTCAACCATTGTTATATTATATTCCCATTGTCAACCATTGTAAGTTATTCCCAATGTTATATTATTTAATTGTATTTATTCCCCTGACTTATTATTGATGTATTAAGGAAGAGATGAGTAATGGATTGAAGATCATTCATAGCGAAGTTAGCAGCTTTATCCCCGAATCGAAAGAAAACAACCCTTAAACAGAACAGCACAGCTGTACGCTGTAGCTATAAATAAATCTAAATCAAAATATCTGAAATTGTTAATTCCCACACATAATATTCCGTTGGTTTTATATTTTCAAAGAACCCTTATTTCAAGCTGAAAACATAGGACAATTATTAAAATACCTGTTTTCACATTACTCTGTAATATTTGAATTCTCATTTAGCAAAATACCTGTAATCATTAGCAACAATAAATTATCCCTTTTTTATTACAATATAAATAACATGTATTAGTCTCATACTTCAAGAGAAAAGCAAAGGGCAGAGATGGAGCAGCAGTGCATCCTGGTCAGCAGTCTTCAGTACAAATGAGTGCCCTTCGGCAACCTACACGTGTACTACTCCTCCCCCCTTGTGTGTAAGTTACATAACAGATCCTGACCTATCTTGATTAATGAGTAAACAATGACTCACTGGTTTCAACAATTTTAAGTTTACCTGATTTTGCTTGAAAAAGATTATCTGTGTTCCCACTGGTCTGACTCACTTTATTCAAAATTATTTGACAATATTTTCTAGAGTGATGTATTAAATTAAAATATAATTAAACTCTGTAATATTTATGAGGACAAAATATTTAAAAATATAGTATATAATTTAATTGAGTTTAATTTGTCAATATCATTTGTAATGCCTGTATCGGTGGTTAATTTCGACTCCCCTTTTAGAATGGCTCAGTTCGACCATTCAATCGTTCCACTCTAAAGGATTGATTGCTACATAAAGGATTAAGTTATAATATATAGGTTGTATTTTATAGAAATATTTCATAAGTAAAAAAATCTAGAAATATACATGTATATAGTGAACAACAAATTCAAAATACTACGACATTTACTACCGAAAGAATAGTACACATATATTTGGGTTTAAGAAGTCGTGACTAAATTACATCATTTAAAACGCTGTTACGCTTTATGATTTTAATAAGCTTATTTATTTAATCGATTGTTTGCATGTTGGCTGATATGCAGTTGTTGGGGAAATATTTAAGTAGATTAAATTAAATGATAACACGAACTGTGGTATTGTTCAAATTGTTGATATTTTCATCTGCTTGATATATTCAAATGTAGTTATATGACTTCGTTATGGATTTTTGTAATTGTTATCTGTTGGAACTAAATTAATAAATAATTGAATTAATACATTTGAAGATAGGTTTATACGTCACTAGCTTCGCATATCATCGGGGCACCTCAGTATAAGGTCACCTCAGCATATTCCTGGAACTTATTACAGCAATCTGTAATAAGAATGGGGATGGAATTTCCAAACTCCATATTTAAGTGGATAAAAATACCCATGTAAGACTATGTTTACATAAAATTATATTATATAATGTTTGTCGTTTTAAATACAATTATAAGTCTACACTTCTCCATGATTTAAAACAATAACTTATGCATAGTGTGAATCCTTGTTTCTAGATGGGTTGTGGTATTGTTTGGTGGAAACAAATCATTATTATTTTGGAATTAATGTTCATGAATCTGGTGAGACAGGAATAACCAAAAATCGTATACTAATTCTCTTGGAAACACCGGTAATTCCAGCAGAGTTCGTAGTTTGAGGAATCAGCTATGCCTCTCCGCCTGTACGTTCTTAAAAACGCTTTATAACACTAATACAAAATGTAATATATCAAACATTTAGAGAGCTTTTTAGGATTTCTACTAGATATTTTAATTTAGGAGAAGAGTAAATAGTAAATAATGCAAACAAACTCGTGCATGAAGGATGTTTTTTTCAAACTTTAATTATCTTAATTTATTAGAGACTTTCTTCCAATTACTAAAGAAACAATTTCTTAGAATAAATAAATCTGAAACTGGAAGATATTGTGCAATTAATCGTATTTATAACCTTTTCAAAGGGTAAATTTAATTAATTATCTCCATGGGGTCCTTCTGTGAGGGTATAATTATGTTTTAGTGAAAGGAAAATAAGACACCCACCACGTCTTCTAGCGTCTTAACATTAAGAGATGTCTAAGAGAAGTGTTTACTATGCAACGGTTGAAACGCAACCTTTGGTGGGAAAAACGTGGTGATGAGCTTTGGCCTGCTCATCACTGTTTCTAGCTCTTTCTGCAATAGCTCAAACAAGGTGATACATAAAAATTATCAATAGCAATATGTATTTATCATCAATCTTTCCATTTAAAAATGAATAGGCCATAAACTTGTATACCGGTACTATATACATGTTGATCAAAATTAAAGGTAGCTGCTAACGTAGCTGGGGGATTACCAAACGTTTTGGACGAGCTTCCAAAAAATTGTCAATTAGAACCATCCAGAATGGCTCATTAGTGAATATTCTGTGGAAAAGTGAACTATTAGCATGACCCGCACAGTCAAACTTAAGCCCAGGATCTCCATAGAAGTTCCTATCGTGACCCCTTGAACACGTTTTGGGGATCGTTCAAAATGATACAGGGTGTTTCGAGATAAGTGTAACTGACTTTGCCAAATGATTCCTAATATCAAAACAAGAATAAAATGTCCTATTATCACGGATCAAGAAACCGTTAGTTTAGGACTTACAACCAAAAATCGGTTTTTAAAGATTTTCGGTGTATTTTACTTTAATTTTGGACGAAATACACTGATCCTAAAGCATTATTCATTATTGTTACATGAAAAACAGTAACAGACAGTAACTAACAGTTACTAACAGTTAGTTACCGGTAACTAACAGTTGAACAGAGACCACCAATTATACTTTCCGCAAAAGCAATAAGTGCACATTGGTCTCACTTTAAATGTAGTTTTTTTTTTCAAAAAAGTTGATTTTAAAGTTTATTTTTATTTTTGAAACGTTGTCAACCAACAATTATGGGGACCAATCACGCTGCAACTGCATACAAGGTTTTTTTTCTGAAGAGCAGAACCTCGTCATCGGTTTATAAGAAATAATTAAATTTATGCTTAGAAAGTAGCAATAACCTGCAACGGTACAGAATTTTCTTTTAAAATCGCTAAAGTGCTAATTATTTACTTAGTTTTTTTACACCATTGTTCCGATGGGTAGAATGAGACTGTTGTTATTAGTTTTTATTCTTAAAGCAAAAGCTATTGTGTGTTGGCAGCAGTGATTGCCACTAGCCACAGCTGATTAATTTTATTGTTTATTGCAATGTAGTCTCAACAATGACATTTCCTGCCAGTAAGGGGATTGAGGTTAACTTGTCCTTTGTATTCTGTTAACTCAAATGTATTCCAATATTGAGTATACTTATATGCACTTTGTGTATGGATTTTTTAACGGGAATGTAAAAATAGCTTCAGTTGAGTACGGAGGAATATTTCCGAACAGAAATGTCCCTAACCCCAGAGTGTTTACCGATCTGCATAATCGTTAACGAGAGACAGGATAGGAAGCGAGATGAATTGGATGCACTCGATGTGCACACAGAAAAAAACATATTGAATCGGTGAAGCAAAGTTCAAGTACGAGTATTAGGAGACTATCTAATCAACACGAAGTATCAACATCCAAAGTTTGGCAAGTTCTCAGGGAAGAAAAAATGCATCCATATCACTTTCAAAAAGTGCAAGCTCTTCATCCTGGGGCAGAGATGTTGTTAGACTTGTATTTTGTAATCGGGTGACGAGCAACCGTAATGTAATAAAGAATGTTTTGTTCACTGACGAAACTCAATTTACAAGAAACGGAGTAAACAACCTAAAAATCTTCACTGTTGAGCCGACGAAAATCCACAAAAAACAATAGAAAATAATTTTCAACAAAGATTTGCCGTAAATTTGTGGTGTGGCATTATCAATGATAAATTGATTGAACCTTATGTCATCGAAGGTAATATTAATAAAGACACATATTATTCATTGCTACTAAACCAGTTACACTACTCCTAGAAGAAATCCCTCTTGGAACAAGGTTGAACTTTTGGTTTCAACATAACGGCACCCCGCCTAATTCTTCAAGACAAGCCATTGATGGGGCCTATCTTTGGATTGGGTGAGTGGTGAGTAGATGAGTGAGTCACTCAAACCACTATTTTTTATTTTCAGATCAACAGATAAAAGTACAAATATTATTGATTTAACCGTTCGGTTGATTACATTCAACCAAACAAAATTTATATCAGTATTTTGAATTAACGTTTATATTTAACATTGTTAGATTTACTATAGATAGATATTTTTACTGAATCAGTCACCAACTCATTTCTACTCACCAGGCAAAACCCTGGTGAACGAAAATGGGTGAGTTGACCAGAAATAAACTTCTTCTTCTTCATGTTAGAAGCAAATGAGAAAAAGGAATCAATAGTAAACTGCCTAACTAGGTTATGTTTACTTTCTAATAAAAAATGTGTAAAAACATTTTAATAACGTATGACTTATTATTAAAATGCTCAAAAATTAAGTAAATGTTTAAAATATACCAATTGATTTAGTTAAAGCAACATAAGGTTTATAAATTTGTATATTACATTTGGTTTTTTGATTTTACGGATACATCATTTACAATTCGGATCTCACGTAGTGAATTTCAACAATGCTAAAATCAGCTGGTAGGTGAGTTGACTGACTCACCACTCACCCGTTTCAAAAATAGGCCCCAACTGCTGCGCCAAAAGTATGGGCAAAGGTTAATAGCCAACAACGGCCCAGTGCATTGCCCCCAAGGTCTACCGACCTTACCCCCATGGATTATTTTTTATGGGGATGGATGCAAACTCAAGATAACACCACAAAGCCCAGAACAAGAGAAGAGTTGTTGGAAAGGATAATGCTTGCACCAGAGTCAGTAAAGAACAACCTTAAGTCATTTGAGCAGCAACAAACACGTTAATCGCTCGAGCAAGATTATGTAGGCAGAAATATGGTGGCCACTTTGAAAATGTGCTTGACTTAATCATCAACCGTACCAGTATGCTTTGGTAATAGTACAATAATAGCATTACATGTATTAGTGAGTGTTTCAAATGAAGTGAATTGTAATTGCAGAGTAAGTTTTCATAATACTGTTACTTTTACTTAGTTCTGAAATATAATTTCAGAAATTGATAGTTTTGTAAGAGTTAGTAAACACATTTTAACGAAAGAGATTACAATTTGTGTAGTATTTTGTAAATAAAAAGTTTGTAAACATTTTAATAAAACTAGTGATTTTTTATAATCAACTTTGGCAATTCAGCAATTATTTACAAGGAAGCCCCAAATAGACCCAGTTTTCATACACTTCAATGGTGTGCAATGACTTTTTTCCTCCAAGTATAAATTTAATTATTTCTTATAAATGAATGATAACGTTTTGTTCTTCATAAAAAAGTAAACTTGTTGTGAAGTTACAGCGCGATTGATCCACATAATTGTCTGTTGACAACGTTTCAAAAATTAAAATTAAACTTAAAAATAAAATACATCTAAAGTGAAACCAACGTGCACCTATTACTTTTTCGGAAACTATAATTATTGGTCTCTGTTATACTGTTAATTGCCTGTATTTTCATTTAAGAATAAAGAATGTAATGGTTTAGGATCAATGTATTTCGTCCAAAACAAAAGTAAAATACACCGGAAATCGTAAAAACCCGATTTTTTCTTGTTTAAGTATAAGGAATCATTTGACAAAGTTAGTTACACTTAGCAGGACCCTGTATATATAATAATAATTTACATTTTAAAACAAAGCACCCTTTTTTAAGATCTTTAATATTTTATTATAAAAGATATTCAAAAAATGGGTGCTTTGGTTTTAAATTTTAATATTAGTATTATTATCAGCAGCCCTAATCAATCAGAAATATTCTGTATAAGGTTCTATGTATATACATATATATATATGTGTTTGCACTATAGTGGTCACATTTTTTTGTTCGATTTACTCTAAAATTGGTAGAGACATTCCTTTCAATGATCAGTTGGACAAATTTTGGTCAAAACAAGCGGAAAACACAAACCACCTTTTTTAGGTATTAATCTTACAAATTTAGAAAAAAGGGTCAGAAAAGCCCCGGATGTAAAATTAAAGCATGTAAGATGTATGGATATTAGTGAGACGAAAATAGTAAGCCCTCTCCCATCATTCTAGCACAAATATCTACCGAGTTATTAAAGGAAATGTATATCGACTAAATACAGTACGTTATCTTATGGGGGTTTTACATTAGAAAAGCGTTATTCATTTGTTGGTGTGGTTTTACCATCCCTATTATCCCCACGTTGACTTTCAATCCTAACTGGACCTTTTCCTAACCTTATAATGTGCAATATTGTATTCCCAGCTTTGAAGGTAAATGAAACCAGGAGCATCAGAACAGCCCACAAAATGTTTTCTGCTTTCGATAAAAATTAAAATAAATGTTTTTATAACACTGAATTTGAATTCTAAAAGTCGTTATGTGGACATTCACTTCTATCACGTCGGCGTGCTGCGTGCGAACTCGTTTTAGTTAAACCCCAACGCCAATCAACCTATGTTGTTATCAAGTGATATATTACCATAAGGTACTCTAAACATAGAGAGAACTAGTTTTTTTATCTTCCTTTACATAATAATAATATTTATTTGCCGAAAAACAATTATAAATTGTGTAGGCTTTTACAAAAAATATCTTAAGTCTAAAAAATATTGCAGCTTAAATTTTCTACTTTTTTATGTTATCTTATTTTTTTAAATTTTTTGGTTCTTCTTTTAAAAATTCATCCAATGGAAATAAAGGATTGTTCATTATAATATCTTTTACTTTTCTTAATTCTGTTCTTCCAATTACAGTACTTCAATTTTGTGAATTTGTTTAATTTGATTTATGACTCTTCCCATCATGTATTGGGGTGAATTTTCATATTTAGTAGTTCTGTGGTATTTTGATGATTTTCCAACCAATCTTGCAATTTTGCTTGAGTTTGTAATATTTTAATGAATTATAATAATTAACAATTATTAACGAAGTAAAAAACTATAAAACTTGGGGGACCTGACAAATAGTCAGTTCACCAAAATGCTGTTATAGTATGGGTCATGATTCTATATGACATGACACTTTCTGTTAGTACGTGTAAGTTTCTGCTTTACGCTGGAAAACGATATAAGTCAAGTATTGTTAACGTCAAGTGCCAACAAGAATTTTAATTTTCCGCCCACAAAAATATTAACAGTTTTATAAAAAAAAGTTAAAACCGTGATGCAAAATGCCAAGTCTTTAGCCTAGCATGCAACAGACGGTGAACTCGGACGGTTAATTTTAAAAGAATATCAACTTCTGCCAGATTCAATTACAGTTTAATGGAATAACGCTTAGTTAAAACGGTTTAGATCAATTATCCTTTATAATTAAATTCTTATTACGACGGTCCTCATCATAGTAACAATCTAAGGCAAAGGTCGAATCTGTCTTTCCGTCCTCCGTATCTTAGACTTCATCTCCCTGATGCCATTTTAACCATCTCACTTTCTTATTATATTTACTAATTTAATATTCTATAAATTCACTTAATCGTTGTTTTAAGTTTTATCTAATAACATTCTCATCTGTGTCTCATTGAATCAAACATTATTTTGTAATTTTTACTACTGATTTACTTTTTCTAACCTAGTTCTACATCCACAATTAAATTTTAAAATTTATGAAGAATATGTGTGAAAAGTACGACTAAACTCTGATAACTCTTACTATATTATTAGCTTCCGGAATTGAATATAGTAATATTCTTTTCTTAATTGAAGTGTGACTACACTGTCGCTTTTAATAATTAAACCTACACTGCGTTTCAGTAGTTTAGAATGTTCATCCTGTTATTAAGTGAGTCATACAAATACAAGTATGTATTATGACTGACATTTTGAGCGTAAGTAAGTAGGGCTCAAGCAACTCGATTATGTCCGACCATTTCGGATCATAACCCAATTAATATGGATGTGCACTGCATAATAATTACAAGTGCTACCATAGTTTTAATCGGAGTTATAAGTGGAATCGAATAGCCTGAATGTATACTGAATCAAATCGTATTATTAGTATTAAACATTAGCTTTTTTCGAGTAATAGGGTTAGTAGGGTAAATTAGAGACTCCGACCCCAGGAGGAGCAGGAGGAGCCCCCCCCCCCCCCGAGGTCTCGTCTGTGACACTTTGCGAATTGTTTTTTTGCGAATTTTTTTTGCGAATTTTTTTTTTTTGCGAATTTTTTTTTTTTGCGAATATTAACCTAACCTAACCTAACCTAACCTAACCTAACGTAACCTAACCTAACCTAACGTAACCTAACCTAACCTAACGTAACCTAACCTAACCTAACATAACCTAACCTAACCTAACGTAACGTAACCTAACGTAACCTAACGTAACCTAACCTAACCTAACCTAACCTAACCTAACCTAACCTAACCTAACCTAACCCATCCTAACCTAACCTAACCTCGGATCAGATTTCTGATTGCAGATTCTTGTTCGTCTAGTCGAGCCGAGAAATTTGGGTACCCACAACGTACATTTGGACGATGTAGGGGGGGGGCTATCTCGGTTACCATAAGTCGGATTTGAATTCTGATTGCAGATTCTAGTTCGTCTAGTCGAGCCGAGAAATTTGCATACCCACAAAGTACATTTGGACGATGTGGGGGGGGGCTATCACGGTTACCATAAGTCGGATTTGAATTCTGATTGCAGATTCTTGTTCGTCTAGTCGAGCCGAGAAAGTTGCATACCCACAATGTACATTTGGACGATGTAGGGGGGGGCTATCTCGGTTACCATAAGTCGGATTTGAATTCTGATTGCAGATTCTTGTTCGTCTAGTCGAGCCGAGTCATTTGAGTACCCACATCGTACACTTTGGATGATGTTTACAAAAAAGGGGCCCGCACCACACTTTTGACCTTTTTTTTGCATTTTTGGAATCTCCTCGTCAAGCCGAGTATTCTCAGTACCCACATGACATACTTTGGATAATTAATACAAGAGTTGAACAGGGTAACGCTACAACCAACAGAGCTAGCCCATCAGCGCTTGCGGTCAATTGAACTACCAGTGAATGCAAATTTTGAGGAGAATATAATTGCAATGCTTTGAACATGTACTGCAAAGGGGGGTGTATCGATACACCCCCCTTCAAGTACTCTGCACCGAGGCAGCTGTTCGCACAACCGACTGACGCGTCCAGTCTACTGTCTGGGAATGCGGATGTTGTAATTTAATACCTCGACTGGAGGGTGCAGGTGTTCGCACAAAAAACCGACAAGTCGAGACCTGTCTGGGAATGCGGATGCTGTAATTTGATACCTCGACGGGAAGACGGTTGACCCTTCTAGGAACCCATAATAGACCGCTCATATCGAGTTCCATTAGAGCAGGGTGGTCTTTACCCAAGACAGCGGTTGAGAGTTTTTGCCCCGACCTTCTCCGAAATCCATTAGTGGGGATAGTCACCCACATCACCAGCCCTCCTTCAGTTCAGTTCGAGAGTTCAGTGCGTGAAGACGTGTTAGTCCGATCCTGTTCCGTTCTACGCGATTTGTGTTAGTTGTTGATTGTCATCATTTGCGATTTGCGTAAAGCACCTTTGAACTATTTAAAACGTTCGTGTTGTGCTGTATTGTTTGTGATTATCAAAACTTATAATCCATATTAAAGATGAACGCCACACACGTTTGTACCATTTGTGGTTGTATTTTCGTGCGTAGAAACAATTTGGTGCAACACCACATCAGATTCCACGGCTTGAGACCACAACTACCACCACCAACACCAACGCAGCAAGGTACGTTTTTTGCGTTGCATTATTGTTTTAATCAGACCTAAATGTTAGTAATATAGGAATACGCTATGCAATATAACCGCAGAGTGATACAATTATTTTTATTTAACAGCTTTAACTATTTAGCGCGAATAGAGAACTCTTTGTTTTTTAAATTTAAAATTACATGACTATATCAATATAATTTAATTTTAATAACTTATGTTATTGCTCGCCCCATCAAGTCATCAGAGTACCCACATTACATAATTTAAAAAAAGGTAGGTGTTAAAAATTTCACAATCTAATCGTTTTGTGCGTTTGCAGATGAAGAAGCTGCATGTCGAGCCACATTCGTAGACCGGGGAGGTTTAGAGCGTCACATGGAAGCGAACCACCGAGTCATTCCACCCCGGCAGGTGATTGATGCTCCGCAGACTACTGCCTATGTCAATCAACACTCCGATGAAGGTGAGAATCCACATTAAAATAACTTTTTTCCCTTGAAACTAATTACCTTTTTATAATTATTTAACTAGGTACATGAAGAAGAATGAGACCGTGACAACTGGTGTACTATTGATTTAATTGCTAGGGGGGAGATTTTCGCTCCCCCATACGTCAGGAATTGTTGAAGACTAGAACAAGAATGAGACCGTGACAACTGGTGTACTATTGATTTAATTGCTAGGGGGGAGATTTTCGCTCCCCCTAAAACATAATGCTTCTTTAGGGTTGGCGCAGCTCAATATTGCAGCTACATCCTTACCCTTGAACCCCGAATCATGAATGTAGACAAACAGTACAGAAGATTACATTCCCTGTTTGAAAATTGATATTTTTAATTAACAACTCCATTTTGAAATGTGATTCTCGAGAGAGAGGGGAATTTGTATCTTTAGTTATCCTAATCTGTTTTTTGTATTTATTTTCGGATGAAAGACCGGGTCCTGGCCACCACACCTGCCATGAATGCGGTCGCCGTTTCCGTCGTGAAAGAAACCTGCGTCGACATGTGGATTCTACCCACAGCAGAGTCCGCAGGTTCATATGCGACACATGCGGCGCCGAATTCAAGAGGGAAGACAACCTGCGTCGACACACCATGCAATTTCACGGCGATGGTCATGGACGAAGATTCCCTTGCGCATACTGCGACCGGGATTTCAACACGGGGTTCAACAAGGACCATCATGAGCGGTTCACCTGCCCGATCATGAAGGACCTGATCCTGAACCGAGTGGCTATGGTGCAGGACGAACCCCAGCCAGGACCCAGCACGGAGCCACAACCTGGAACGAGCACACACCCGCAACCCGATGATGTTGAGATGACTGGAGCAGGACAGTCAAGCCCCGTATTCTCAATCATTCAACGGGGTTTTCGCAACCGCCTCTTAACCTACCGTCTGCAGCGACCGATGGAGAATCTCGTCACAATCGGAGAAGTGATGGCGTGTTGATTGTTAGCCTTACGGAGTTGCTTGAGAACACCTTGGCGAAACACCGGAGCATTAAGGTCAACTTGAAGCTGGAGTGTGAATTCCAAAATATTCACAACAACACCTGCCTGCGCAACTTCAAAACGAAGATGACTCCGTTGACGACGACCTCGGACCTGAACCAGTACATCACAACAGCTTTTGCGAAGCTTATCAGAGAAAAGGCTGAGTGCGATCATATCGGCTCCGGGTGGACATACCTTCGCGTTCGTGATTTGGAGGTCGGCATCAACGAATACACTCCTCTAGGTGAAGAGGGTCGAGCTTGGCTCCCACTGCCTACATCTCTGGAGAACACCCAAGCAGTCGTCAACGTATTGAACACCGATGAGCGGTGTTTTATGTATGCAGTCCTGGGAAAGTTTGTTCAAGATCACCCCGATAGACCGGCATTGTACACCGACGACATCATCGCCCGATACGATTGGACCGGCCTTCAGTTCCCCGTTGCTCTGAAGAGTATCAAGACGTTTGAGCGGACAAACAACATCAGCATCAACGTCTATGGTATTGATCACACGTGCGTGGGTCAGAAACCTGACGGACGACCAAAGTATCAGGACACCGTCTTCCCCTTGAAGATTTGTAGGCAGGAGCGTGAAGACCATTGCGACCTTTTGTACGTGACAACGGACGGTGATAGTCACTACGCCTACATCAAAGACCTTAGTCGACTGATCCGTCCCCAACTCACAGCACATAATGGCAGGATATTCATCTGTAAGCGGTGCTTCGCGCACTTTGACAACCGTCCGAACAAGCTCGGTCTAACGGGTGCACAGCGTCTGGAGGAGCACAGGCGATACTGCTCCGCTTCAGCCCCTATTCGAATGGATACGCCGAAAAAGACAGAAATCAAATTCAGCCATCCAGAGTTCACCCGACGCGAGCGTTTCACCATCTACGCGGACTTTGAGTGTGCTCTACTGCCGACCGCGGAGATGGATGAACAAGTGGATGAACCGCACGGAGGAGTAGCCACCCACATTCACATCCCATACGCCTTTGCGTACCAGATCATCGACTCGTACGGACTTGAGGAGTTTGAGCCTCGAGTCTACTTCGGGGATGATGCGTCAAAGACATTTATGGAGATGTTGAAAACTGATGTTGAGCGATTGTGGAACTTCCTGTACGAAGCAAGAAATCTGCGCCCTGTCCTGACCCCAGCCGAAACGATGCAGTACAACTCGACAGCGAATTGCTACCTCTGCGGATCGGCATTTTCAAGCGAAGACCCAAAGGTTCGTGATCACAACCACGCGCCACCCTACGAGTTCCGTGGCGCTGCGCACAGATCATGTAACCTACGCTACAGGGAGCAGCGAGTAGTCAACTGCTACTTCCACAACCTCTCCAACTACGACGCTCACTTCATAGTGCGGGAGTTGGCGGTCGACCCCGGTGATGTTGAGGTGTTGGCTCACACGGAAGAGCGGTACATCGCTTTTACGAAGCGGTTCCTGTTCGACCGAGCAGCGGCACCGGTTGGGATGCAAGGGCGTGGAAAAAGACAGCCAGGATTCAGAGTCAGGTTCCTCGACACCTACAGGTTCCTGGCTTTGAGCCTCGCCAGCCTCGCAGCCGCACTTCCACCAGCTCAACTCTTGGAGACGAGGAAGAGATTCCCCGAAGACCACCTCTTCGATCTAGTCCGTAGGAAAGGCGTGTTCCCGTACAACTTTGTAACGTCGAACGCCGTGTTGGAAGATACTACGGAACTGCCTCTGCAGCGAGATTTTCACAACGACCTGACCCTGGAGGACATCACGGATGCAGACTACGAGCATGCTCGCAACGTGTGGGAAACCTTCGGTTGTAGGAACCTCAAGGACTACGCCGAGAAGTACCTGCGCTGTGACATTGCGCTGTTGACTGACGTCTTTGAACGCTTCAGGGACACGTCGATGGCTGAATACGAACTAGACCCTGCGCACTACTACACCCTACCGTCATACGCCTGGGATGTTATGTTAAGGACCTGTCGAGTGGAGCTTGATACGATACAGGACTTTGATATGTACCTCTTCTTCGAGCAAGGCATCAGAGGAGGTATTTCCCAGGCGATCACCAGACACGCCAAGGCCAATCATGATGGATGTCGCCCTGAAGATCGACGACCTGAAGAGCCAACGAATCACCTGCTATACTTGGACGCCAACAACCTTTACGGTTGGGCCATGTCCGAGTGTCTTCCACAGGGAGACTTCCAATGGCTCAGCCGCGAGGAGATCTCGTCCCTGGATATTGCAGCGTTGGACCCCGAAGGACCCACGGGCTACGTCTTGGAAGTTGACCTTCGCTACCCCGCCCACCTGCACGACCTTCACAAGGATCTCCCCAACTGCTGCGAGACCAAACGTCCGCCAGGAGGGAAATTCAAGAAGCTCGTTACGACTCTGGATGACAAGAAGAACTACATCTGTCATTACAGAATCCTGCAACAGGCGCTGGAAAACGGACTGGAGCTTGCGAACGTGCATCGCGTCATCTCGTTCCGTCAGTCTCGGTGGTTGGAGAGCTACATCCTAATGAACACCGAACTGAGGAAGAAGGCCAAGAACAAGTTTGAGCAAGACTTTTTTAAGCTTATGAACAATGCGGTCTTTGGCAAGACGATCGAGAATGTTCGCAAGCGAATGAACGCTAAACTGGTGTGTACGCCGGAGATGTTCAGGAAGTACGTAGCCAAGTCAAACTTCCTGGACCGAACCTACTTCAACGATGACGTCGCCATTGTCCACATGTCGAAAGTCAATATCGTACTGGACAAACCGCTCTACGTCGGAATGTGTGTCCTCGATCTGAGCAAGTGGCTCATGTACGACTTCCTTCGGAAGATGAAGAACCGCTACAGCGATCGACTGAAGGTTGACTACATGGACACTGACAGCTTCGTGTTCGACATCCAGACTGAAGATGTTTATAAGGACATGATGGAGCATCTGGACGATTTCGACACCAGTGCGTACCCCCGAAACCATCCCTGCTACAGCCCCGTCAACGCAAAAGTCATCGGAAAGTTCAAGGATGAAGCAAACGGTCTTCCTCTGCTCGAGTACCTCGGTCTTCGCTCGAAACTTTATTTCATGGACATTGTCGAGTTCGAGGAGAGGACCGAAGATGACGAGTTGCAGGTCATGACAGTGAAGCGCGCCAAGGGAGTCGCTAGAGGTGTTGTAAAACACAATTTAACCTCTGACGACTATCGGGAATGCCTCTTCAACGGCGTGTTGAAGAGAACCATCAACACCAGGTTCCAGTCCCGAAACCACCGCGTCTTCACAGTCCAAGTCGACAAGCTATCCTTGAGCTGTAACGATGACAAACGTTACATCCTTCCGGACGGAGTAAATACACTGCCTTGGGGGCATGTTGACGTTCCACCTCAGCCCGAAGACATCCCTCAAGACGATGAAGAGGCGGAGGATGAGGAGCGTTGATGGTTGTGTCATATTACCAAAGACCCTGACTTGACTTGTAAATTTCCGATTTTGCTAAACCTAGTCATTAGTTTGTATCGAGTCTCGTAAAACTTAGAAATGTGCTCTTTTTGTTCTAGTCGTTAGTTTGTGTCGAGTCTCGTTTTTGCTAGCCAAACACAAATGTTCAGGAGCACATACTCGATGTGAAATATATATATAAGGTGTGTAAATAAATAGCTAAATTGTTCTATATACATTTGTCTTTTTTTTCTCCCCTCACATAGTCTTAAGATACTAAAGTAAAAAAATTATTCAGGAATATGTTAATTCATATAAACCAGGTTCAGATATGAATGTTACTTTACAATCATTGTATGATAGGTCTGTCCCAATTTGTGGTTGACAACTGTTGTTCAACTGATTTAATTACCAGGGGGGAGATTTTCGCTCCCCCTAACACATAATGGCTTAGGGGGAGATTTTCGCTCCCCCATACGTCAGGAATTGTTGAAGACTAGAATGCACCTGCTAATGTCATTGTATGATAGATCTGCCCCACTTTGGGGTAAAGGAGGCGAGGATGGGAAATAATAAGAATGTTTCTTTTTTTATTCTGAGTACACAACTAGTTTATTGATAAAAAACAAATGCAAAATTTCAAAACTCAATTGGTATACATTTGTGCAAAGAGTCTTCTGATCAGTGCATCGTTGTGGCCGACAGAAGAGTGTTCAAAGAGCTGCACAAAGTCCTTCATCTTCATGCCGTAGTGGGTGCGGCAGTAGAGGAATACAAGGCAGTATTGACCGCAGACCAGAGTGTTGTCACTTTGAAGGCGTTGCTCGTTGTACAGGTAGCGACGAGCGTTGCGTCTCAGGAATCCTTGGTAGAATTGAAGATGTGGCGGTTGACCGTAGCTGTCAAAGAATTCAATTATTCCTCCTCCTTTGTTAAGGTAAAAAGCGACCCAGTGAGTGCCGTCTTCATTGTGTGGATCAGTGTTCACAATCATAGCAGTAGATGGTGAAATATAATGGGGCAATTGATCGGCAGCGTAGACACCAACATTCTGTACGGGCAGTTTAGCCATACACTTTTGTATCTCTAAGGTATTCATTCTACTGTGTCGACGCCACAGTCAGTAGTAGGAGTAGTAGTGCTAGTAGCAAAACAAAAGCAGGAACTGGTATCACTCTCACCATCGTCAGCGTAATCATCAGCGTCAGCGATATTTGTACTTAGATGTAACCAACTGCGTAATGTGATGCAATTGGCTAGAGCGCATCGTGTGTGAGCTGTTCTGTGGTGGCGACATCGCACTGCGTTTGTTGATAGTAGACTGTTGATTGACGATAGTGATCCGCAGCCAATATCGTTGATATCCATCACATTAGTAGTACAGTGATCCGTGATGAAATTGTATCGTACAAACTCTTTTTTCTCAGCACCTTTGACGTAGACAATCGGTCGTTTGGCGATACATGCACGTAACTTTTCCTCTAGCACATGATACCAGATATCACCTTGGTCCCATTCTAATCCGTGACAGTGTTTTGTGAGCCAATAGCTTTCACGCAGTTTCTCTTGTGATAGGAAATCTCGACTGAATGGTGATTTGGCGATATGATGCATTAGCAGTGTTCCACTGACCAATTCCAAGACGCACACTTCCTTCAGAATGTAGTCATTTGCGTTGTCCTTGAAACATTGAAAATCCACAATAATTGGAGATGCGGAATTTTTACGCGGTACTCTGCATAAACGATCCATCTTGTGCGAATGTTGGTTGTAGACTGAGGAGGAGGACGATGACGCCACTGCCGACGATCTAACCACCAAAGTCCGCAGACACGTTGCGATGACGATCGATTTCTATGACGTTGTCAAACTCTGCGTATACCAGACAGTTGACAGTCTCTGTGAGCCCCGTGTCGAAAGCAATCTCCATACGCACACTGCCGTTGCGCACTAGGTTCCAATGAGTCGTGTCGCTTGCTGATATATCAGGTGTTAGATCGAATGCCATCAGACAGTATCCATCGTCGTAATCGTCTCTATTTATGAGATTACCAGCATCGCTAAAGTGTATGCCGGAGCCTGAAAACAGACTGTGATACGCCATCACGTATTTTCCCTTGCCGGTTTCGTAGTGTGGTTGGAGCGGTTTGGACGGCACTTGTTCACCGTCCACGTACAGCGAGAAGTAGTTGGTTTTGAAATTTTTAAAGTTAAATGGATTCTTTTTTAAATCGCCATTATAAGCGGCGTTGGTGACCAGTCCGACAATGATTCGTTTCGGCACTTGACCTAGAAACACATTGTCCAAAGTTTTGCTCCTCACTCCAAACGGCAGTGTGAATGTTTTCAATTCCACTCTGGTGATTGGGTATTTAGCTGTGCCGGTCTGAAGCGTCTTGCTGTGCGCCAACAGTACAGTGGGGCTAACTTTACACCTTCGTATCCAGAGATTCGCATCAACAATGTGCACCTTGTAGTCACCATCATCCGACATAATGGAGAAGGAATCTTTTGATCGGATCAGTTTAAAACGCAGTTCCACACCGTTCAACAGGAACTTGTTCTGATTACACATGTCCACATGTAGGCGACCGAGCATATCGATTTCACGACTTTTATTTGTCATTTTTCGTCTCGCCTTTAGTCCATCGTTATCGTCCAGAGTATTGTCTATGTGGCCGGCATCGTCCGCGTTCCACAATCCACATGTTAAATGTGATTTCCTAGCATCATAGCCGTAATTCAGCAATGTTTCAATATACGCTCGATATGCATAAGTGTTGTTTTGTGGTGTGACCAGTTTCTGATTCATACTCATATCGACTTGACTGAATAACGTGTGCAGCCAATTGTTGACTGGGCCAATTTTGTTCGATTCATCGGCATCTGCGATTGCCGCTCCTGTCGACTTGACAATAGACGCTGTAACTTCCAACATTGTTTGCGAAAGATCGGTGTATTCTTCGCCGTTGCCGGGCACAACAAACTCGATGGGCGAATCATCAGTCAGTGTGGAGATTGGTTTGTACTGAATCCATTTGCCGCTCTCGATACTGGTCTGCGTCGGCGGTAGGGAGAATAAGTCCAATTCCGTCTTGACGCATTCACACGACTTTTGATGTAGAAACGACATTGCTAGCGTGTGTGTTAATTGAATATATCACGTACGGAAGTTCTCCTCACTGCTTTCCTCGTCTTCCTCGTCTTCTTCCTAACTGTCCTCCTCTTCTTGCCCTTCTTCTTGGATGACGACGACGACGACCTTCCTCGAAGGAGTTTCGTCAAAGACTGCGGTGTGACACGACGGCCGCCGAACATGGCGCGCTTCGCGTTCCTCTTACGCGAGAGTCTCGCGTTAGTCTTTCGCGCAGGAGTAGCGCGTCGGTGTTTCGCGGTATTCTTTCGCGTTACGCGACGGTGTTTCGCGCGAAAGCCGCCGCCGCCACTTAGCACACGTTGAAGTTTGCCATCCGCCCTGCGTTTTAGCGAGTCTGTAAACTGGCTGAAATGATCTCTAGCGGCTTCTTTGGGATCCCGCTGGTGCATGGCCATGTCGCCCAAGAATCCAACACCGGATTTCAACGCCTCTTTGGCCACAGCAGAGGCTCCCGACTTGAGTAGCGGTGTGATGGTGCGGAACATACCGCCTAGGAAACTGCCAATTCCATGTCCGCGCTGGTAGGGTGCACCGCGAAATACCCTATCGATACTGCCGCCGGTCTGCTGCAACTGTTGGCGACGGTAGTAAGGCAAGTAGGGATCGTTTGTATTCATAATTGCTGAGCTACTCTTTTGAAATGAAGCTTCACGTACGACGTCCCAAAGAGGAATGACGCTTTTTTACTAGCGTGATCCCTTAGGTCAATATCGATCGTTTCAAATGTTCCTTTCATAACTGGCGCATAATGAGGACTGATGAAATGCACAGTCTTATGCACGCCGTGTGTGTAGTTATCTCTGTCAATGTTTATAATCTTCAAAAGCGGCGCTGTAGTGTCGCCAATCAGCTGCGGTTCAATCAGATCACAATACACGTACAAGTGTGTCGGCAGTCCCATAGTCAGATTTGGTGGCCATATCGCTGTGAGGTCATTTGTCAAAACGTTCTCGTACGGATCGAAACCCAACTGGAGAGACAGCGCTTCGGTGAAATGCACTTTGCTTATACCGTCCACCATTGTCGTGATCTTGACTCTGTCCTGCTCTTTGTCATACTCAAAGTACAAGTACTGGGTTACATCCTTCGCTTTATTGATCATTTTCAATAAATCGGTTATGTTCTTGTAATAACCTGGTTTCATCTTTAGCATAATGTGCTCGACACTGAGTGTGACGGGAATACTCGGCAGAACGAGTTTATAGTCGAGCCAAATACACGATTCATCGTCCACAGTCATAAAGGAGCATGGATAATGGGCTTCGACCAAAGCCATCTCCCACTCGCCATCGCCTTCTAATCGAATTTGTCTCGGCAGATGTGTAGTGTACTTGGACACTGTGTTTTTTGGAAAATAATCCTTTGAGCTGTTGCTGGGCAATGTCAAATATAACTGGTTGCTATTAGGCATTTTGCAAATCTTGCGCTCCTACCCAAGAATTGAACTCGTCTCCGTAACCTGCCCACTTGACGAAATAACGCTTACTGCGACCACGACCCTTAGCGGCTAGTATTTCAGCAATCTTGAACAGATGGTCGTTGTATATTGTCACTTTTTGTAATTCGTATTCGTAAAACTGACCAGTCACTTGTTCACCGTTGAGATCCGACAAAGTGTACATTGGCAGAGGCATCAATGTGTTTACACGACGCACCACAAACACTTCTTTACTCCAATTAGTCTCGTAACCTTTTGCGAATGTGCCCTTCTCCTTAGATATGCGCACTGTGGTGCCAACTTTCAGTTTTGCCTTAACACGACGCGGTATCTTACCGAACATGCGACGCCATACCTGATGCAATATTCGCTTGTTGTCGACAGTCACATCGACTGGTCGTATTCTGTTGCCTAGACTCTTGTGAGCGCTGTTGTTGTATGCGCTAACCAGTTTGTCCAACACATCTACGTAACGATATGTGTTTTTGTAAGTCAAATATCGCCACATGCGCGTTTTCAAAGTGCGATTCACGCGTTCCACTACGGCCGCTTTAACATCTGGGTTTTGTGTAGTGACATAGATGATTCCGTATTGTTTGAATAACCTTTTCGTCTTGGCACCGGTGAATTCAGTACCTTTGTCGGTTTGTAAACAGCGAGGTGTGTCGGTCGCTTCGGCAAATATCTCCTCGAAAGCATTGGCCACTTCAGCTCCTTCTTTCCGCCTCAACGTTCGCACATACAGGTGTTTGCTAAACACGTCTATTACAGTCAGTAGGTAGTTGACGCCGTCGTTGTGTTTACTAAGACCACGCATATCGTTCAAGTCCGCTTGCCACAATTCAAATGGGCCATACACTATGTAAGGATTGCGCGGGAAACGCTTGCGTGCCGGTTTGTGCAATGTGTAAGTGTCCTGTGTTTGTAACCATTCAATCACTTTGCGTTTTGAAACTGGTTTTGCAGCTCGCGCTAAAGGAGCTACACCGCCATACGACGAAGGTTCGATGGGATTGTAATACAAACGCTCCATAATACTGAAAACCTATCCTGTGTACGTTTCCCACTTGTCCAAATTTGACGACGGCTTGTTTCTAGTTAGAAGATCAAACTGCCCTGTCGGTGTAGATGTTACACGTTTTCCTCTTGCCGATCGAAGCCGATTTACTAGCGGTGTTCTCAGTATTGATTCAGTTGATGTGTCTTCCACGTCATCGTCTGATCCTTCTCCTCATGTGAATGATGATCGATATTCGGCATTTATTTCCTTTAGTGCTCTTAGATTATTCATATAGTCCTTTGGCACGTTCATCGCTTTCAATGCGTTGAGCACTTCCCGCCATCCTGGCGGTATGTAATCACGCATACGCACCTTTACTATGCAATTTAAGATATCCACTAGATTTGAGTCTGGGATTTTTACACCGTTGATGTACACTGAATAGCCACTGTCCCAACTGATTAGCTGCCGTCACGTTTCATGAAACGTAAAAGATTGCGGGCATCAGATCTGTAAGTTTTGGAAAACGTTTCCACAATCTCTTCCACTGGACCACCTTCCGCAGCGGGGTGCGCTCGTCGACTATGTTCAATCCCACCCGTCTCCACGATTGATATGCTAATCGGTTGGCGTCTATTCTCTGCAATATGCAAGAAGCGATGTAACGCCTGTTTGTACAATTTCCACTTTTCACTATCGTCCATACGTTTGTTATTCAATATTTGTTGCATCTCCGCGTCGAGGCTGTTTTCACTGGATAGATTAGTCGGTCTGTTATCCGTAGCATTTGATTGCAGTCGATCAATCAACTCTTGCGGCACAACTACCATCTTCTTCGCATGTTCCATATTTGCACTAATGACTAGCTACTTTTCTAAAGTGTAACTTCACGCACGACGTTCCAAAGTGGAATGGCAAATGATTACCAATGTTATCTCTTAAGTCAATTTCCACACTGTCAAAAGATCTATTTATAACAGGCACATAATGCGGATCGATGAATGATGTTGATTTATGCAATCCGTATACATAAGTAGACGTGGATATATTGACAATTTTCAATAACGGTGCGACTGTATCGCCGACCATCTGCGGCTCGACTAAATCACAATACACGTACATGTGTGACGGTAAGCCAAGACGAATGTTGGGCGAACGGATGCTTTTGTTAACTGCATCACCTTCCAGCGTCAATTCATTCGGATCGAACCCCGATTGAAGCGCTAACGTCGGACTTAATGTAATTTTTCCAACATCAGTCCCCATCGATACTTCAATGAATTTGTTGTATGAGTTTTCAACGGTGAACTTTACACCAAAAGTAATCGCTAGTTCTTGTGAATTGATATGATCACACAATTCTTGAATATTTGCGTAATCACCAGTCTTCAATTTAATTCTGTGATTTTGTTTTGGAGTAGCAGACACTACCGGTGTTACATCGGCAGTGCTGTCCATAACCCGCGCCAACGCTTCTATGTTCACTTTTGCTTCCTCTTGCGGTTGTATGCAAATGGCAATTGTTTCGTCATTACCGACAGATAGAAATGTCATTGGATAGTGCGCTTCCACAAGTGCAATTTCCCAGTCGCCAGCGTCCAGTTGAATAGCTCTCGGCAAATGTGTTATATAATTTGCAACTGTATTTTTCGGATAATACTGCATCGAACTGTTGCTGGGCAGTGTCAGATAGAACTGATTGTTGATGCCAGTCATTTTTATCTACTCAGTGCTGCTTGTGGTACTGCGCTCAAAAGTAATGGTATAAAGATTCCACCGCCTTTTTGTATGATATACTTTCGTTTCTTTGACCAGCCTTCGCCGCGTTTCACCAATCGACGTAGCGTCGCCTTGTGTTTGCTTAGCTGACTTTTACTCTTCTTCGCCAGAGGAACGTTACCTCGCAACACGTTGTATGCGCACTCACACACTGAACGAATGCGGCTCTTGTCACACACCTTTAACAGTGCCTTCCGCTCCTTGGGTGTTGCGTGTATGAAAGCCGTAAGCAGAGCTGCGTCCTTCCGCAAGCACGACATGATTACTACTGATGGCGAAATTACCTTTTCTTTGGCAAGTACACATAGTTGGTAGAATCGTCTGGAAATATGCAACTTCGTATTCGCATATTTTCGTCTGTTGATTGTTTCAAGTCTATCAGTAGGTAGCCGTGTGGATTCCTAGTAGCGTCAGCGTACGCCTCCTCGATGAATTTCGGGCTGTCTGGATATATTTGTCTGGCCAAGTACCTAATCTGAACTCTATCTCTAGGATTCTTAAAACACACAATGTAATGCGCATTCAGTGAGATGTCCCTCTGCCCGCGTCCTTGATGAAACAAATTTTGTGTAATGAAAAACACACTAATGTTGCGATGATGGCAACCTTTTGTGAAAAGATCCACCACACGGTTGTCGGCCTCACGCATCATATCGTCTATAATCACAAGTATCGGCTCGTTACCAGAAAAATCCTCCAAGTTTGGTAGACCTTCTACGTGGTTAATGGTGTCATTTTTCGGGTCACCACCACCACCACCACCATAATGCCAGTTTATACTGGTAAATGGCGTGTCACACATTTCTGTAATGTGTTTTATAAACTTTGACACAAACTGAGACTTGCCACAACCCGAAGGTCCCGCCACAATGGCTGAGAAAGGATGTTTCCACATCAAGCCCATGATTACTACTGAGCTACTAAACACCTCACAGTTACCATACTCACACTCTTAAACTTACTACCAAAGGACATTTTTGGGGTTAAGTGAAATAAATAACACAGTGGTTATGTTCTGAACGTGACTATAAGTATTGACTACGAAAACTAATTTACAAAGGTATTAACATAATCTTCAAGTCTTGCTTTACATAAACTCCAACGGTGTGAATCTGCTATTGGAACCCCTCGGGCTGCGCTTCACCAAGCGAAGGCGTTCTCCAAACCCGCTGTTGTAGCGCTCGATGTCGGTGTTGCTCAGGGCCTCGTTGAAGCGCCTAGGCAGGTAGACTCGCAGAAAGAAGTCGTCCCCGACCTGCCCCTCCAGGATCACGATGATCGTCTCGCCAAAGGGTGTGATGGCTCGCTCCATCGCAGTGATGAGATAGCCGCATTCCTCTCGGAGATCGGCTATCCTGGTGTAGAGCGGAGAGTCAGACTTGCAGTTGTTGAGGGTAGCTCTCAGGTCCGCGGTTGCTGCAGTGCCGTTCACGCCCGGAAACTCAAGCTTGAAAGTGCTGCAGCTCGACATCTCTAGTAGTAGTAGTTGGAGTAGGTCTGTGTGAGGTGGTGGTCTGGTGGCGAATGATGCTCAATCGGGCGGGGCCCCGCCTTATAAACCCTCGCCGCCATTTTCTTCTACGTGGGTGGTCCGAAGGGTCGGGCGCAGGTGTTCACACAAAAAACCGACGCGTCGAGACCTGTCTGGGAATGCGGATGCTCTAGTTGAATGCCGGCGCCACTCGTTGTTTCTTCCTCACAGCTCGCTTCTTAGGCATTGGCTGCGAAACTGCACTGCGTTGTGTAACAGTTTGAGTTAAGCCTGTAATTTTCGGTACTCCTGTTGATTTATAGATCCACATGTTTTCCACTTTATCAACTACTTGTTTGACATTTTGGTGCATATCACCATCTTTGTCCAAAAATAATCCACACATGAACACCATATCTGTACCATCGTACATTTCCATTTTCAATAAAATGTGTCCTTTGTTTCCCGGGTTTTGAACAGCAAACGTATTCCCATCGTCCATCCATGACACTATGGGACAATCATCTGTTGGTTTTGGTACCCATCCTGGTTTCTTGGTTTCCACTTCGATGGGAGTTGGTCTCCTTCGTCTCTTGCAGGCAGTTGTCGGTTTTACAAATGACGACTGAGGTGATGCCAACGTCTGATCACTAGCATTATTGTTCATAACCTCAATCTCCTGAATAAACGATTTGATATAGTCGTCCGCAGAAGCGTAAGCGTCCATGTTAACGTCCTTACCGTGCGACTTCAACCGTACTACTGACTGGTGGTGCGTCTGCACACCCTTGAAGTAAACTGTACGCACTCGCTGTCAGACAATATTTCTGTTTGGCGTTCGCTTTTATTCACCCGCTGAAGTCAACTGTTACGTTACGGTGACGATCGATCTCGATGACGTTGTCCAGTTCGGCGTACACTATACAGTTGACGGTCTCGGGCAACGCTTTGGAGAATCCGATTTCGATACGTAGATTACCGTTGCGCAGGAGATTCCAGTGACTCGACTCAGCCGCGGACATGTCCGGTGTCAAGTCGAACGCCATAAGACAATTACCGTACGGATAGTCACCTCTCTTGATCTCATTACCTGCGTCGGAGAACTGGATTCCGGTGCCGGCGACCAATGTGTAATAAGAGAGTATATATGTCTCACTGTTCAATGTGTAAACGGGCTGTAACGGTTTGGCCGGTACTTGTTCACCGTCCACGTACAATGCGAGATAATTCATATCGTAGTGTTGAAAGTTGTAGGGATTCTTCTTGAAATCTCCGTTGAACGCAAGATTACTGACCAGTCCAATTATCACACGTTTCGGTAACTGACCGAGAAATGCGCTGTCTAAAGCTTTACTCATTATACCGGAGGGTAGTGTGAAGGATTTCACTTCTACACGCGTGATCGGATACTTGGCCGTGCCGGTCTCGAGAGTTTTGCTGTGCGCCAACAATACGCTCGGATTGATCTTACATCGACGTACGAAAAGACTAATCTCTTTAATTGTCACCTTGTAGGTAGTTAGCGTTTTGGACATTATACAAAACGAGTTTCTGGATCTGTTAAGTTGCAATCGCATCTCGACACCGTTCAACATGAATTTGTTCTGATTGCACAGATCGATGTGCAATCGACCGACCATATCGCAAACATCGCTTTCTTTCGTGTGATCGCGACGCTTTTTCAATCCCTCGTTCAATTCGTCACAATCGTCCATTAGTCCGGCCGAATCTTCAAAAAACAGCTCGCTAGTCAGGTGCGAATTCTTCGCACTACATCCGTAGTTCAAAAGGTTTTCCAAGTAGGCACGGTAAGCGTACGTGTTAGTTTGTGGTGACACCAGTTTATGATTGAGATAGAGATCCACTTGACTGAATATCGAGTGGAGCCAATTGTTCACCGGGCCCACCTCTTTAGCAGGTTGCCCACCGTCCGCTTTAGTGTCGTCCTGTTTCACAATAGCGGCTTTCACGTGTAATAACGTTTGTGTCAGGTCCGTGTACTCGTCACCGTGACCGGGTATTACAAACTCTATTGGCGAATCGTCCGTCAGGGATGAGATCGGTTTGTATTGAACCCATTTACCGCTCTCGATGCTGGTCTGCGTAGGCGGTAACGAAAACAAGTCCAGTTCAGTCTTCACACATTCACACGATTTCTGATGAATAAACGACATTGTTATCGAATTAATGTAGACGTCCGTCTTCGAAGAAGTCTATCAAGAGACTGTGGCGTGTCGCGACCCGCGCACCGCTTAGGGGGAGATTTTCGCTCCCCCTAACACATAATGGCTTAGGGGGAGATTTTCGCTCCCCCATACGTCAGGAATTGTTGAAGACTAGAACAATAATGAGACCGTGACAACTGGTGTTCTGTTGATTTAATTACTAGGGGGAGATTTTCGCTCCCCCTAACACATAATGGGTTAGGGGGAGATTTTCGCTCCCCCATACGTCAGGAATTGTTGAAGCCTAAAACAAGAATGATACTGTGGGTGTTTGACAACTGGTGATTTATTGCTCGGAATTCGATACGGGCGGACTATAATGGGTTCCTGGAAGGGTCGCGTCGCCCTCCCGTCGGGGTATCAAATTACAGCATCCGCATTCCCAGACAGGTCTCGACTTGTCGGTTTTTTGTGTGAACACCTGCACCCTCCAGTCGAGGTATCAAATTACAACATCCGCATTCCCAGACAGTAGACTGGACGCGTCAGTCGGTTGTGCGAACAGCTGCCTCGGTGCAGAGTACTTGAAGGGGGGTGTATCGATACACCCCCCTTTGCAGTACATGTTCAAAGCATTGCAATTATATTCTCCTCAAAATTTGCATTCACTGGTAGTTCAATTGACCGCAAGCGCTGATGGGCTAGCTCTGTTGGTTGTAGCGTTACCCTGTTCAACTCTTGTATTAATTATCCAAAGTATGTCATGTGGGTACTGAGAATACTCGGCTTGACGAGGAGATTCCAAAAATGCAAAACAAAAAAGGTCAAAAGTGTGGTGCGGGCCCCTTTTTTGTAAACATCATCCAAAGTGTACGATGTGGGTACTCAAATGACTCGGCTCGACTAGACGAACAAGAATCTGCAATCAGAATTCAAATCCGACTTATGGTAACCGAGATAGCCCGCCCCCCCTACATCGTCCAAATGTACATTGTGGGTATGCAAATTTCTCGGCTCGACTAGACGAACAAGAATCTGCAATCAGAATTCAAATCCGACTTATGGTAACCGAGATAGGCCCCCCCCTACATCGTCCAAATGTACTTTGTGGGTATGCAAATTTCTCGGCTCGACTAGACGAACAAGAATCTGCAATCAGAATTCAAATCCGACTTATGGTAACCGAGATAGCCCCCCCTACATCGTCCAAATGTACTTTGTGGGTATGCAAATTTCTCGGCTCGACTAGACGAACTAGAATCTGCAATCAGAATTCAAATCCGACTTATGGTAACCGAGATAGCCCCCCCCCTACATCGTCCAAATGTACGTTGTGGGTACTCAAATTTCTCGGCTCGACTAGACGAACAAGAATCTGCAATCAGAAATCTGATCCGAGGTTAGGTTAGGTTAGGATGGGTTAGGTTAGGTTAGGTTAGGTTAGGTTAGGTTAGGTTAGGTTAGGTTAGGTTACGTTAGGTTAGGTTACGTTAGGTTAGGTTAGGTTAGGTTAATATTCGCAAAAAAAAAAATTCGCAAAGTGTCACAGACGAGACCTCGGGGGGGGGGGGCTCCTCCTGCTCCTCCTGGGGTCGGAGTCTCCAATTTACCCTACTAGGGTTAACTTAATTAATAATAATATTTAATTATTTCACTACAAGCATAGCACATACACAAATGCATCGTTAGGATTAGTTAATGAAGACGTGAGGCACTTCATCGAAAATGTCGGATGATGAAATGGTGGCATTCCCAACCAGGTTTTAAGGTTCAACAGTTGCTCTGTTCATTGTTGCAGTTGCTTTTTTGGATTTGTTGTGGTCCATCCAAGGAGATTTAAAGACTATGCTTGTGTAGTGGGAATTGTAGGCATGTAGAGGGATGTTAAAAAAGCATGGTGCGAAGCAAACGGAAGTTGAATCAAGTTGTGGCATCATGGAGTCACTAGCTATTGTTGGCATTGGTTTAAGAGTCTTTGGTGAACTTACCTCAGCTTTAGAAATGTTATGACGTAATTGTTCTGCAAAGTCAGAAAATGACAGTCCATTCCAAAGGGGTCGAAATGATTTTTCCATGAAAACCAATTATGCTAATAATAGCTTCTGTGTTGCGTTGAAGTCAGGCTATGTTCTCAGCGAAGTGATTCAAGTCTGTTTTGTGTCTCACACAACCTGTGACTGAACAGATAAATGTCTTAAATCGCAGATTCTTGAAATTCTCAGCCAGTTGGAAAATACCATGCCATAGTTAGTTTCCGCAGGATTTTCATTGTGCTTTTCATTTATTACTAGTCCATATGCAGTTGCATCTTCTTTGGCTCTCTGGCAGGTAAAATACTTATTATTGGGATTATATACACTAGAGGGGATACCTTATTGGAGCCAGAGTTAATAAAAGCAGTTCTGCGATCTAGCGTCATATTAAGATCTAGCGTCACGTGATCTGCGGCGTCGTTAGGCCAAGTTAAACTCGTTCGCCGTACCCGACCCGAGTAAACTAAATAGATGACCATTACAAAAAAGGTTTATTTAAACATTTTAAAATCTCTACGAAATCATTCATAACAAAAATATGATGAACAAAACCGCGACGATCCCTGGCGGCGTATGATGGAACTACGTCGACAAATCTCTAACATGAATCTCTTGCATTGCGTGTCCCCTCTAGTAGATATAAACCCAATGTACTTATTAAGCACATCTGAAGGCTTATGTTTTATAAATTGGTAGACACAACAGCCTTTCCTCCACTCATTTTCTTATTACTCGTATAGTTTAAACCAAACTAACATACTAATGGTGTTTTAAATTTAATTTCACTTCACTGTTTAATCTAATTAACACTGATTGCTGTCTGCTAACATTGATTGAATTGGACTGGCTAATGATACCATTTCTTTGTATTCAGACAAATCTAAGGAACACCACGGGTTGGACAACAAAGGCTGTTGATTTAGAATGTCTATTGCCACCATCTTTTTGTGTTCGGTCAAATTCAAGAAACACCACGGGTTTGGGCAACAAGGCTGTTGATTTAGAATGTCTATTGCCACTATCTTTTTGTGTTCGGTCAAATTCAAGAAACACCACGGGTTTGGGCAACAAGGCTGTTGATTTAGAATATTATGTTCATATCATCCATTCTGAGCTTTTAGGATGTCCGATAATATAATTAGCAACTTTACGATCTAACAATTTTGTTTCCTTTATTAGATAAGAACTTGGCTAGAACAACTTCTGGAAATAATTTTTTCCAAAAAGAGACATGTCAATAGTATGCAAATTACTTCTTTGTTCCGAGAGGCTTCGTATGCAGTTATTGATTTTAAATATTTTTTAGTGAAGCTGTATGTCATGTATGTAAGGAATGCATGTCTATGAGATAGTGTACAGAACCAAATACTCGCACTGCATCGTTTAAGAAGCATCATCACACGGCAAATGGCTTCCAAACTTTGGGCACCCACGTCATGCGTCTGGCAGATAACAACCGCATTATCTGAAGTTTTGGATTTTGTAACGCCAGTTGTCTGAATAATACCATGAATATGTGCATTCGGCTTGAAAACCACAAACATGTTTTTATTCGTTAGTAAATATTCAGAAACGAATTTTGCCTTTTTATTACTGTCAGGGAATAGATTTATAAATGGTTCTGTTTGTTTAGTAATTTTAAATATATGCTAAGTCTTAAAGCCTAGCATTTAACAGACGCTTGTTTCTGTTTGTTTAGTAATTTTGAAACCATTTTGATTAGTTGTGGTTGTAATAAATTCTTCATTTGTAGGGTTTGAGAGAGTTAATCCTTGTTTGAAGTAATTACGTACAGATGATTGGACCAGAGTGCATTTACATCACAGTAGTTGTACTGCCTCGCAAAGCAAGTACACATGCTTCATTCCAGTATTTTGACATGAATTTAATAATATCATATATTTAGTGATGGTGTCCAAGCTGTTGATTATAAAACCTCCATGGTCAACACCTGATCGTCTTCAACACACCAACTGCTGCTCCTCTTCTCAAACCCTTGCGTTTCACAAAAATGACTTAAGATTAAAGATAAATTACAGAATGAGAAAGCTATTTACGAAGGAATACACCGTCATCCTAGCTACTTTAATTTAACGAGATTTCCAAATTTTTCCTGATCAAATTGATCAATTAATTTACTTAAATAAAATCTCATGGCAGATTCAACTTTTTACATGATTTTTAATTTATCTGTTTAGCACTTAAGTTGTCAACACACATAACCCTTTTTAATGGTGTGAATTCATACCTAAAGTTAATAATATTTAGAAGACCATTTCCTTAAATCCTTAACCAAAAACAAGAAAGTAGAAAGATAAATTGAGAAAAGAATTGTTGATTGGGCAGCTCAAGTTTTCTTATCTGATCTGATGGCTCCTAATCTTCCGTCTCTATATCTATATTCTTTCAACAAATTAAAAAGTTGTGATCTAATGTTTTCTAGAAAACATTCTTTATTTTTATTCAAGAAATAATATATTTCCTCTTACACCTAGAACTAGAATATTTGTAACGTTTTTATACATCTTCTGAACTAAATGAACTATTTCATTTTTCTAAAAGTCATAAAACAGCAAGAAACAACAGTGTACTGAACATATATGGTACGTCTCCCGGTTCTCACTAATAGAGTTATTTCTTAATACTAAACATGTATATATAAAGAGAAGTCAAATTATTTAATTAGTAATTTTTACTTTTACTTATATTTTTATTTTGATGTATATTTTATTTAGCTCTTGATTCCCTTGCTTAAAATGGTAATCAATGTGAATGAAGAATCTGTAGTGATATTTGTTGAGTTTACTCATATTAGTGTTAAAACAAAGTAATATAATACTTATAAAAAAGTTAAATTAATTTGGTGATGTCTCAAGTTGTCCACCAATATAGTGAGGCGATGAGATGGTAAATTACCCACCGACAAACTCGTTAGTCTCTACCCCCACCTTCAATATCATTTAATACTACTAGTATAGAGTTGGTGGATTCATTATTATTGCATCAAGCAAAATATTTACTTTGCTTGAACATAAATATTTTAAGTTGATATTTTATTTCAGTTAGTAATTTGAACCCGAACATGAGTGGACATTTAAAATTATGTTATAGTTATCTTTTCACGCCTTATAACGTAGTTAACATAAGTAGTGTGCTTTTGGGGCTTCTGGGCCAAATTGATTACTTCCAGTGTTTTTAAGTTATACACAAGACAGCAAACATCAAGGACTCTGCGCAGTCATCATTGGAAAAACTTCTAAAAAGACACACACAAAAGTATTGTAAATAAAAGTAAACTAAGACAAATTAAACGTTAAAACCACTTTCTTGCACAGGTTTTATTCCATAGTTTTCATTCGATTTTTTTTATCGAATCACTACTATCTAATCAAACTTGTGCAAGATTTATTTTAAAACATCCTCAGGATGGCCTCGAACTTTACCTACCTCACCGTGACGTCATAAGATACGTCATCAGTTACATTACCGTGACGTCATCAGCTATGTCAGCTGTAACGTCATCAGCTGCGTCACAAGCTGTCAAACACCGGAAGTAATCAATGTGGCCCAGAAGCCTCAACAGCACACTACTAACATATTATGTTACAATGTTTCATGTTTCTCTGAGTAATAGAGCTCTTTAAGCATTGTACCCCGAACAATACAGAGAAGTATTGCCGTGTAGCGTGTGCGTAGAGACACACAGTCCCAACCATTTCCCGCGCCCATCGAATTATGTTTCCTAATGAAAACGACAATGCCCGATAGTTCGTGGATTACTTCAAAACATTAACTAACTTTTTACCATTTACGCTTTTATAGTATACTTATTTGTTTAGGGTTTTAAAACTCATCAGTTTAAAAATCAAATAGTGATAATAATATCACAAATGTACCTAGAAAATTACAGGCAGTAACAATTTTACAGTATTTTTTCAATATTACACTCCTAACTAGTGTTTGTGATTTCTCCGGAATTTTCCCTCTTAATTAGTACTGAGAATACTATTTTGACTGTTATACGTTTTCCCCAAAATTACAAGTAATTTCTGCTTCGGCAATATGTCATAAAACAAACCACCTGAGCTAAGAGAGCCATCATCCGACTTATTGACCGATATCTATTGTATGATAGACCGTTTATATGCCTGTATTTCTTCTTTTAACTATATTGTTCAAATAATTCTGTTGATTGCGAATCGAAAGTTAATACCTTCCTCATTGTAACAGTAATAACCTGTTCAAACCAACTAAAGTGAAATGTAAGGTCACTAGGCTCTTGCATTGTGGATTCAGATGTAATGAGCCCCTTGAGTCTCGGCTTGCATACCAACCAAAGGTTCTTATGTTACCTTTCTGTGAGTGCGATGAGAGGGTCATAGGGGGGAGAGAGAGCTGTTGTGATTTGCCGTGACCGTAGTAAATTACTCAAATTGACTGAATTCACATATAAGTTAAACACTTTCTGTTACTTAATAGTTAACCTATGTTTGTCGTAATAACAATATTTTATCCGTTAGTTCAGACTCAAGAGTTTACATTAAGTATACGGCTTCTGCTTGGATGAAGGTTTAAAGGGGAGTATTTAGAGACTGCTTATAAATCTGAAACGGGTCAGTAACTTAAATGATATTATTCTTATGTTCTTTAATACGTTGTTTTACTTAAACTATTATTGAACTGAATGCGTTCTAATACTGTTATTTATTAACAACTCCCGTCCCAGCAAAATACTTACTCAGCGAATTTCCAAGGAGAGAACCCAATATTTGGAAAAATTGCTCCAAATATTACAAATAATAATTAGCACATATATTCAAGTAAGAAATAACATGAAATAGTAAAAGTATAAACATATAAGAACAAATCATATGATTTTACTGTTGTATTACATTTAAGAGTGTATATATGTGTTAGCTTTTATATTATTTATTTGTTTAGTTTGTAAGGTTGAATATTTTTACTTGACAATTTCTGGCGTTTTTAGCATCTGGTTACCTCAAAGCCAGAAGATGTCATGGTCTCAAAGGGGCAATTGTTGTAAAACAGTTCTTGTTGCTTGAGGTATTAAAGTACACTGTTCTGTATGTGTAAGGATGTATTTGATTAACACTGTTACATTTATAAAATACATGTTTCTTCCCTGCAACTACTTTATTCTTAATATGATTAGGGTAGTACAATCCTAATTTGTCAGTATTTTGAGCCGGCAACAATGGGGTGGACGCTTTGACTGCATTTTGGAGATAATCAATTAAATAGTGAAATACACTACATTACAGTATTTTTGTATGGTACTCTTAGACTTAAGGATTCATTAATTGTATTTCTAAACATGTCACAATTAGGTTTTTTATTGTATACAAATTCTCTCTGTGGCTTTTGAATTACTTGACTGCTAATATTTAACATAACAGGTGAAGGATCAGACAATAGATCAAGGCAGGATATTATCTCGAGGTAATTTTGGTTGATACCTTTCAAAATAAAAATGTCAAGCGAATCCGGCACCTTTCGCATATCTGTTCAGCATGTTTGCTCTCCTGTCGAAAAATGATTGAAATGATTATTATTTAGAACTATCAAAAGTTGACGACCCCTCGGTGTCACTAATATTGAGCCCCACTCCTGATTTCTCGCATTACAATCGCCACCCACGATAAGTTTATTCCCAAGTGTGTTGAAAAAAGTTCAAACTGATCCTGGACAATAACGTGTCTCGGAGGGTAATAGACAGCAGAAAGTGTTTTTGGACATTGAAGCTGTTTATGATAGTGTTTGTGTTCTGTAATGATGAGTAAATGTTTTCAAATATTTAGTGAAGTACAAAGTAGAGTGACTCAGATATGAAGTGAAAACATTGATGAAGTGCTAATCTTATGACTAATCAATTTTACATTTTATTTCTCACATTTATTTATATTTCATAAATTAAATTACTAACTTACTAGTTGGAAGCAAAGCACATGTTTTTTTTAACCAAGTTTAACTGTAGATAACATCACTGATGGCATAACACCAGGCTAATTTCTATGTAATAGACAAATTTCATACAATAATAAATACATAAAGTGAACTCTTAAGCTGATAATTAATAATTTTAAACTCAACAAAAATAACCAATGTTTGGTCAGAGTAGTAATTTCCTGGATTGACAACACACTTCCCACGGCCAACTACATCTTATCAGTCGTGGCAAACTTCAGATTCCTTATCTGTTATCTGTGCTGGACCATATTAACTGATAACTTTACGGACTAACTTTGTAGCTAATTTATTACTGGCCCATATTTGTAAACAAAGACACCAGAGCGCAGGGCAATATTTTAAATAATAACAATAATTATTATTATTTGTACGGTATAACTATTTAATATTACCTACATTGGAAATTTTAATTTAATTTATAATCGAGTTTTGTTAAAGCACCTTGTTTATTTCTCTATGTCGAAATGACGAACCACCCCTGTGGAATCTGTAAAAAAGGGGCAGGTCCCGGGTCTGTCTTATGTAAGGGATCCTGTGGTTATTGGTACCATAAAAGATGCCTGACAGATATGACAGATGTGCAATTTAGAGAAATTTGCAAAGAGGGTGAACAACATAAGTGGAAATGCGATAACTGTGTTGCATCTTTGATCAACCAAGAACAAAAGACTCTTAATGATGTAATAATGAGTTTAAACACCGACAATGAAACAAACGAGGACCTCGAACTGTGGCTCACAATTGCAGCAGAAGCTGGTAATTTATTATTGAGTGAAAATGAACAGTTAAAACAGGAATTACACAATATTAAATTATCTAAAACAGAAAACGAAAATATATTGGAGGATAAATTAAAAAGATATGAGGATCAAATAAATATGCTTAAATTAGAAAAAATACAAGCAGTCACTGAATCAGCTAATATGTCTGAAGTACTTAAAGACAGATTAAAGAAGAGTGATGAATTTGGAAACAGTTTGGGAACAGTTTGGCATCAGTGTTGGATAGTGAAAGGTTAGAGTCTAAAGTTAAGATGGATGACTTAATGCTACAAAAATCCCAACTTCAAACAGTAATGATGGAACTTGAAAAAACAAATGCAGTAATTAATAGGCAAATTGACTCTGCAGTGGAAGTTTCTAAGCTTTTGAAATCGGACGATGCCGCCTGGTCCAGAGCGAGATGGTTAGATGATACAATCATTCAATCATATTTTCATGCATTCAATCAGGATCCCTCAAATAAAGGATCATCTGTACTCCTCCTTGGTCAACTTCCTACGCAAATCCTCAAACATGGTAGCAGTGAAGATGTAAAAGCGGAAATTAACAGTCTACAACTTAAACATTTCAAATATGTTTTATGTTGTCTTAATGACAGCCTAGATCCAATGGCAGATGACTCAGGCTCTCATTGGAGCCTTTTGGCTTTTGATAATGTAAGGAAATATGCTTATTATCTAGATTCAAGTTCTGGCTTAAATAAGCCAAGTGCATTAGCACTTATGAATAATATGGACTTTCAAAGTGCATTAGTGGATATCCTTTGCCCACAACAGCGGAATAATTTTGAATGTGGTATTAATGTTCTGGTCAATACAAAAATAGTAACTGAATTTTACTGCAAAAACCCAACCAATCAAAATTTGTCTTTGTAAGAGTGGTATAAGTCATACATGACCGGAGTAGCAGGTCAACACAAAGAAATTGGCAATGATCTGACACATAACGCAAGTAAACTCAACTCAAAGACTAAGCCACAACATTACATTATATCTGAGGGGGTAACCACACAAGCAATGTTAGTAAAGGACGACTGGATGGTTGTGAGACAAAAAGGAAGGAAAACGAAAAAGCTAAAACAAAATAAAGCCAGCTCAATAAAAATGTCAGTAAATGAATCCTCAGTCATACTCAACAATGCATTCTCCCCACTAGTGGAAAGGTCATCCGTCATAACAGAAACATTAGGTGTTGACATTCAAGTTCCAAATGTAAACGAACACAGTAAGTGCAAACAAAAAATGTCACTTCTCAGAAACAAGACATATATAGATCACTTCAATAAAACAAGAAAGATAAATACTCCTAGAAATATATTTAAAGTTTCCGAGACACACGACACTTCTCAAAAGTATGAAATGAACACCTCAAATCCAGAAAAGACTACAAGTACGAACAATACTGACCGACCCGAGTATAACCCGAGTATACCCGAGTATAACCCTGACAAGAAACCTAAATTATACGTAACAGGAGACAGCCATGCCAGAGACTTTGCGGAGTTACTGACTCCACTCTTTTTCCTCAATATAATGTTACATCAACTCTTTACCCTGGAGCACATCTAATTTACATACTTGGTGAACTAGAAAAACACAAATCAGAATTTACGAAAAAAGATTGTGTTTTACTTATTGGTGGTACTAATAGGACAGACTCCCATCACCAAGATCAGGTTTATGTCAAACTGTATTCTATTATTAAGAGTTTCAAAGCTGAATTCATATTGACTGAGCTTCCCTACATTCACCAGCAGCCAAATAATGGGAGGAAGTTCTTTGAAATAGAACAATGCAACTCAGAACTGTTGGCACTGTCACTGGAATTAAATACAAAGTTTTTAATATTTAACCATAAATTGAACTACAATGACCACTATGTAGAAAATGGGCTCCACCTGAATTTAAGAGGGAAAACTACAGTCTGCAATTGTGTGTTCTTCTGGATTGCAGGGTCTCCATGTGTGGAAAACATAAATAAATTAGATAAGCATCACATTTCTCCTACAATTAAAGCCACTAATGCCCAGATAAAGCCACTAAAGTCACGCATACTTGCCGAGAAACAGAGACCAGTCAGTCAGTTTGAAGACAAAACTAAATATATACTAGTGGTTGAAGCAGATATGGCCGAAGTGATAGCTAACTTTGGTGAACAGGAACTCACAGCGTTTTCTCATTGTATCTCGGCGGATACATATCATCAAAGAAATATTTCAGAAGGTGTGGCAGTTGTTTTTAAAGACTTTTTTGGTAAACCATCTTCATCTGATATCATCCAACCATATTTAGCATATCAACACATAAGTAAGAAGTCGGGTGTTTATAGTTTGATCACTAAGGAACAGTATTTCAAAAAACCTTCAAGGTCTAATTATGACAAAGCTTTTCAAAGTCTGGCTCAAAATTTTAAAAATATAAATTTTAAACGTCTTATTTGTTCTCCAATTGGATGCACCAGAGACAATATAAGTTTGGAACACTTTTCAGCCAATATAATAGAATTTAAATAATTTACTGGTGCACACATTGACATAGTAGTACATGCAGATGAGTCAAATAGACGACTGAGAAGAGGTCGGTCCCACAGCGACTTCGTGAGAATGCTACGACAGCTGGTATGTCCTGATCAGCCAGCTTCTTGTCATCCTGGAGCGTCCACCGAGCTTAACTCCAACAACATCCAGCAAACTGATGACAGCCCAGCAATGATGACAGACCATCATCACCAGATGATGATTGTTGGTTGGTTTAACCAACCAACAGCCTCAACTTTGCAGCAATATGTTTGTGTCTGGTGTTGTGAGAAGTGTTCCCTGTGTTTTCCCTTCTACTATCCTGGCACCTGGCCCCCTTTCATATGTGGAAGCACTGGTTCAAGGCAATGCAAATGCTAGTTTCAGTGAGTTCATGAATGATGATGGTAAACTACTCACTGGAGGTTCCAACAAGAATTTTACTGATATAACAGAAAAACCTTTTCCTTTTTTAGAAATAAGACCAGAAAGAAATTTTCCATTTTAAATTTATAAACTAATTGTAAACAAAAGTCCTCCTATTCCATTGATTTATCTTCATATAATGATTCTATTAGTAACAGTAACAGTAATAAGAATGCTGTACTTCATTGGAACCTCCAGGGTGTAAATAAAAAAATGGAGGAATTAGAATTGTTCATAAGCATTAGATTTAAGCTGTAAAGTAAAAGTAGTATGTACAAATGAGCACGGTGTAAAAAAAGAAAATAGGTATCTGTTGAATAGAATGTCAAACTTCAATTTAGCTGATGGATATTTTAGGGAGAGGTCAGAGGGAGGTTCTTGTATTTTAGTACAGAACTCCCTATCATTTATTGTTAGAGATGATCTTGCTGTGTTTAATGAAGAATTTTCTTTTGAAGGTTCTTTCACACAAATCACTGCATTAAATCTCTTAATTGTTTCAATCTATAGAACTCCAGGAAATAAAACTTCTAAGATTTGTTTAAACGAATTTGATGAGTTTCTGAAGTTTCTATAAAAAAAATAAAAACATCAAAACTTTAGTGGCTTCGGACTTGAATATTGATTTACCAAAGAAGGATACAAATTCAAGAAGATTTCACAATATTGTTAAAAAATATGGCTATGATATACATTGCTAAGAGGCAACTAGAATTACTGATAGCACGGCCTCTTGTATTGACAATTTTATTACAAGTAAAAATTACGGTGGATCTGTTTTGTATAATAATAAGCACTGTCTCTCAGACCATAATGCATTAATTGTATCTCTGCCTAAATTTCATAAAAATTTAATTGCTCCTTGTACTTTTAAAAGATATTTTTCACTAGATAACTCAGAGCATGTTTTAATGTTACTTAATCAAAATCTACAGAACTTTACTATTCTAGACTCATCTAACAGTAGTTACAACTGGTTTCTAAATATATTTATAACCACTATGCATGAAGCGTTTCCATTAAAACTATCAAAAGGTACGAAACAATCTAAGGCTTTTTGGGTTAATGATAAAATAAAAATGTTAGCTAATAAGAAAAAACTGTTGTATAGAAAATGTAAGGAATTAAATAGTGACAATACAGGTCAGCATACAAAAGCTGCAGAAAAGAGTTAAAAGTTCTTGTAAATCAAAGTATGCGAGCAGCAAATAGTAGTTGTATTCTTAATTCAAAAAATAGAATTAAAGCCACCTGGTCTGTTGTGAAGAAGGTAATTTGATTCAAAAAAGATGAAAAGATAGAGGAAATACAATTAGAGGTTGAAGGTGGTTTGATTGAAGAACCCGTAATTATAGCATCTCGCTTCAACCGCCATTTCATAGAGACAGTTGATATTTTAGGCATCCCAACTGCTTCTTTAACAGCTTGTGATACCTCGCAAACTGTGCCACCTTCCGGTTTTTTGGACCTTCACCCATCACAGGCTCCAGAAATATGGGAAATTATTCGTAGTTTAATCAATTCTGGCACTGTTCGTTGGGATGAGGTTCCAACAAGGCTCATAGAAATGTCAGAACTCTTAATAGCTCCGGGTCTTAGTACGATCATCAATCAGTGCTTTATCACATGACAGTTTCCAGATAAACTTAAACTATCAGAAGTGAAACCAGTTTTTAAGAAAGGAAAAAGAACAGATATAAAAATTATAGGCCAATCTCAATTCTCAGCAATTTTTCAAAAATCTTTCAAAAAGCAATTAATTCCCGTTTGACAGATTTCCTGGAAAGCAATAATTTATTTTCACAATCACAATTTGGTTTTAGAAAAAATCAGTCAACCACAAATGCCCTCACTAAATTTGTCAATATGGTCACGGAGGCGCTCGATGGGATGCAGAGTACTGCTGGAGTATTCTGTGACCTATCCAGGGCATTTGACTGTGTTGACCACAAACTATTAATCTGTAAACTAAAATACCCCCGTAGCAGCAAACCTGCATACTCAGCGAATTTCCAATGAATATTAATTTATCTTAATACCACATAAAGCCACATACCAAGTTTCATCAATATACATTCATAAATAAACGATTTATGACATTTTTATTATTCTCCATAAGAATAACATGGCGGCTGAGTATGCAGGTTTGCTGAAACAAGAAACACTAAAAATGGGCTTTTATACAAACATAAATATAACTCAACTAGGTAAAGCCACATACCAAGTTCTATTAATTTATGTTCATAATTAAAGGAGATAACACGTTAATTATTCTCCATAAGAATAACATGGGGCTGAGTATGCAGGTTTGCTGCTACGGGAACTATCAGCCAAAAAATGGGTTTTCATGCAAATATCAATAGACTACAATGAAATGAAGCAATATACCAAGTTTCGTCAGGATAAGTTGATAAATAAGCGAGATATAAATTTTTTCTTATCCTCCATAAGAATAACATTGGACAACGTACTGTGTTTAGCACTTTCAATATCTCAGTAACTAATTGACGTGGAGCAATGATTATAACATCAAATTGTGCGTCTTTTTAAGCTGATTCTAATGGGGAAAATAAAATTTTACTTTTTCAAAAATTGTATGTAAAAAACTGAAAAACCCATTTTTGGGGTACAAAACCCCCCCCAAAATATCCCTTTGGGTAGCTCGATCCGTCTGGTTTTCGAACTTAAAGTCATAAATGCTGCTTTACATGTTTGTACCAAATTTCATCAAAATCAGACCTTTTTTACGAGAGTTATCGCACCCACGGCACATATATAGATATATATATATAGATATATATATATATATATATATATACAGTTTCAAACGAATGGTGTTTTTGGGGTCTGGGGACCTCAAAACGAAAAGTTATCATGGTCCCGGGCGTAGGTCTTACCATGCCGACTACGGTAATAGCTTCTTCCCTATAGGGGAAATTCGCTAAAAAAAAGTAGGGATTGGCGGTGTAAGCTCTACAACTCCTCTCAAACTACCTAAAAGATAGAAGACAACGTACAGCAAATTTTTAAAAATAATACAAAATTCTTGTCAAGATGGGAAAAAGTCATTTATGGTGTTCCTCAAGGTTCCATCTTAGGCCCCGTATTATTTCTGATATTTATTAATGACATAGACACTCATATATCAGGGAATCCGTTCTTGTATGCAAATGACACAAATGTTGTAGTAAAAAATTCCAACTTTCATCAATTACAGATTTCAATTATAAAAACAATAAAAGAACTAGAGGAATGGTTGTGTTGTAGTAAAAAATTCCAACTTTCATCAATTACAGATTTCAATTATAAATACTAGTAATACTATAAATACTACTAAATTACAATAAAAGAACTAGAAGAATGGTTCTCCAAAAATGGTCTATTGATGAACAATTCAAAAACATAAATAATACACTTCAAAGTTAAAACAAACAATAAAGCCGATGCAAATGCTTTATCAGACAACACATTGAATTTGGTGGACACTCATAAGGTTTTAGGCATACATATCGACTAAAAATTAAAATGGGATGACCACATTCAATGTTTAACAAAAAACATAACTCTTTTCGATATGCAATACGTGTCATTATTAATACAACATCTAATGATATTTGTAAATTGGTATATTATGCCTATATTGAATCTGTAATTAAATATGGAATTGTACTTTGGGGATTCAGTTCCAAAACAAAACAACTTCTCAATGCACAAAAATCGATTGTGCGGACATTTACTAGGATTTCAAAAAGAACAAGCTGTAGACCTTTGTTCAAGGAATTGGGTATTCTAACTATTACTGGTCTATACATCTTTGAAATTGTTAAATTACTGTCGCTGATCTGGACAGCTTTGGAAAGTTTAAATTTATTCACAATTATTCCACACGTCATCAACATTTATTTCAATTCCCTCACCATAGACTTTCTTTATATAAAAACAGCCCAAATTACAAGGCCATCAAAATTTTTAACAAACTAGCAAAAAGTCTGATCATGAACACTTCAAAAAGTATGCTATTGAAAAATTTGCACAAATTATTATTAGAAAAAACATATTATAATATTGAGGAATTTGTTATGGATAATTTCTGAATTTAAACTAACTTGACAAGAAACTTTTCTAATAAGTCGGATAAATTAATCACCATGTAATACAGACCAGCTGGAATTCACAGCTCACATTTGAATCTGGATGTATCTTTCTTGTTCAGTTAAAATATTGTTGTAATTTTTGTTTTAGTAACTATATTTAGTATGGTAACTCCTAGCTTATGACGAAACTCCTGTCTGTGTACATTTGTAAGATGTTATGAGTCAATAAATAATTTGAATTTGAATTTGTGTTATTGTACCTTACCAATCTTCATCAGCGATGCTCAAAGCTTAAAGGTAATCCTCCCTGAAGGTTGGTAGCACATAATGTTTGGTAGTATTTCTTACTAATAGAGTACTACCTCGATGAGCGATTCTGGTATACAGTTTGTGCGAACGTTACCCCTTCAGTGACTAAACTGCTGTGATGAGAGGGCTGGGCATGGTTGACATCAGTCAAGTTTTGTGGATCACGATTGCCCCTATTCTTTTCATGAGATTTTTGTTAAGGGGAGGAAATTGTTTATTCTGTATTTCCCTGTACACTGGACAATCTTTTTAATTAACAGGGTGTTCACCAGAGCATAATACGCAAATGGGTGGTGCTGTCGAGGGTTTAGTACAAGCTTTTGTGTCGTGTTCCTGATTGCATTTAATACAACGGAAAGTGTTGTGACAGTAGGATTTAGTGTGACCATAACGTTGACAACTTCTCATTACATTGAACTACTTCTCTCTTTTTGTTAGGTGGTTCAAAAACAACTTTAGCGTTAAGGATGTACTGAATTTGGAAGATGTCCTTGTTTTGTGGACTAGGTTTTAAGTCAATGGGAAAAGAGGGACATTGGTTTCTTTGTGAATTTATTGTGTATCTAACTATATTATTAATACGCCACAAGCAAACTTTGTAAACAATAAGGCTTTTTTGTTTTAAGACTTACCCCCACATATTAGACACCAAAACGTGCGTCTAGGTGTGCAGGTGTAGAAACTGCCTTTAGATTTTCAATTTAGATCATAGAACTCGAAAATAACGTAAAAAGTGTGTAAAGTTTCTAATTTCTAACTCAAAAAACATGTTTCGTTTGTTTTTCCACCAAAATATTTGAAGCTGTTAATACATTAATGGCAGGTAATCAGCAAGAATACGTCTATCCACATAAATACTAGCTGTGACTCGCAGGCTTCGCCCCGCAAATTATTTAAACAAAATTAAGACAGTTGTATGTGCTGCATTCTATGGTTATCCTGTGGAACTACTACAAATTAAAATCAGCTGTTTGTATTTCCGTCAGCTCAAACAAAAATGAATGGCCTTAAGGAATACATGGGAACTTTGTCGGGGTATCTAGCAGAGCCCTAAGGTTAGATCAGGATGAAAACCATTTATTTTTCCTATTTAATGCTTAAAGAATCAGTATAAACAATTTCAACTGTCTAGGTAATAGGTAAGTAGGAGAATTCGTGATAAGGGAGTGAGTTAGGGCTTTGCCTTTTATAGGTGTAGATGATAAGTTTTCTTTATTTATACCGCCATGAAAGTTTGTTTTTTGCCCGTGCAATTAACATGGAAAATAATTTCATTGGAATCGCAGCTATGAATACATTTTGGGTAGGTATTCAGTAAGAGTACATCTATCTAAAGAAATAAAATAAGTCTATCTTCCCTAACATATATACAGCCGCTTGTATAACTCACTGACTCAGGTATACGAATTCTAAACCTAGATGAGCTATATTGGAACGTGAAATTCTGCTTGTACCTAGAAAATATCGGAAAATTGTCAAAACGGACGATTTTATTATTATTAAACCTTTAAAAAAGTATCTAAAAATCTATTAGTTACGTAGAATACGTTATCGACATGCACTATTTTGATTTCATAATATTTTTGGTAATACCGGTAATGCAGTATGCAAACATTTAAATAGCCTTTCGCATGTATACGTTTTGTGGCAATACACATTTACGACAAATTTCTTTCTTATTAGAAAAAATATAGTTTTAAACTTAATTAAATATTTTTCCATAATCTCATGTGCGTTGACTAATAAACCTGTTATTACACTTACTAAACATCGAAAACCATTATTCTAAGATCTCGCTGGTAAGAAATTGTCTTGTTTTAACCACATCCATTGATGATACGATTAACTCGATGTACAACTTTCTTCACTTGATCCTTATACCCTTATGCTCTTCAACAACTACGTGCATGGGGAGTTATGCTAGTACTCAGGCCAAACAGTTCCCCGGGGGTGGGGTTTGAGTATCAACCGTTGACGCTGTTCCCATAGCTGGCGATCAGTTGTATCGGGCTCATGGTGTAACTGACTGAGGTATACGAATTCGAACTCACTTCTAGTTGAACGAGGGATGCAAAATCAACCACGCCTATGCCATTCAACTTCCGGATGAGCTAGTAACGTGAAATGTCCATGCAATGTAGCTCGTAACTAGAAACCATCGGGGAAATTGCCAAATCACACAATTTTGTAAACCTTAAAGTTGTTAAAATGCTAAGTTTTTTGTTAAAGTAAAACTTATACAGTTATTAACAAATCTATGAGTTACATACACTGCTTTATCACTTAAGATTGTTACTGGTTGTTCTATCCCCTAGGAATATTATCAAATCGTATTAAAATTACTAGAGTTAAAAATTCGTTTACGATTTTCATTATTCACAAACACTTAGTAATATAAGGGATGGTCCATTCATTACAAAACTACACGTCTACATGCTAGGGCCATCAACAGTCACATGACCAGTTCATTTATTAAAAACCACAAGAAATTAAAATTTCTAAATAGTTTTAGATCTTTTGGGATGATGGGTTCTCATAGCAGATGGGAAAAGCCCTACATGAATTAGGTTATATTTTTTACAGATTACTTTGAGTCACAACAAACGTAATATATTATGTTATTATAGTGGTTTTACATCTTTTAAATACAATTATTGTCAAATTAGGATAATTTAATATTTATCTATGTATCATTATATCAAAAGAATAATGTGATTTTTGTGCGGAAGATTATGGCCAAACCACTGGGTTGATTTTGATGATTTACGTGTCGTTTGAAAGCCCTTAACGTCTGGATGTGCCTTTTGGAGGTCTCAAGTCAGTGCGTGGAACCAGAAACCCTTGGGAAGCCCTCAAAGTACGGTTTTGGCCCTTTTAAATAACATTGGACAACGAATCAAAACAACAAAAGCAGAACAGCTGGGATTAAGGATACAAACATATTGTTTGCTAGTTTTAAATTATTTCACGCACTTAAATAGTACCTGGGGGTGTAAAAAATTGCGTACCTGGAGGATTGTGATGGCCGAAAATATTATGAAATCAAACTAGTGCATGCCGATAACTTAGTCTACGTAACTAATAGATTTTTAGATACTTTACTATGAAATCCTCAAACTACAACAGGAGTCTCATATTTTGGTATCCGATTTCTGAATACGATGACAAATGCGAAACAACAGACAAATCAACAATTTAAATTGTTTCAACCCTTCAAAACGAAATGCTTAATATTGGTTGAAGATTGCTTCATGTTTTTTAAGTTAAGATCCTATAAAAAATACGCCCATCTTTGCAATGCTACAAGTCGTCTGAAATAAATATAGCATGATTAAGAAGGTTTTTTACATTCGGTTGATCACAATGTGCAAAACATATTAAAAAATAAATGTACAGTTATGTCAAAGTTTAAAGATTCCGATTTTGTTGGCTATTTAAAGTATCAAAACTGGGTGTATGACTGCAGATAAAAATACTTAGTATGATGTAGAGAATGTGTATCAGATAGAATGCCACTAAGAACTATCCTAGGACGAGAAACAATTCAAAACCACGAAGAGGTACCTTATTTAAAGCTCGAGCTAGTCATATTTGTGGCTCTGTATTAATGAAATCCACACAACTAATGTCGTTTTTGAAGAGATTTTGTAAACAATGCATTTAGATTTAATTACTTTAAACATGTTTTTTACTTATTTAGATTTTTTGCTTTATTTATTTTCAATTGATGTGTTTTAAAACTGATTGCAATTATTTATAAAAGCATAATTTACAATTTAATATTCGTGCGATATCGCACGGGTTCACCTAGTACTAGTTAAATTTCTCACCTTATGGCCATTGCCGATTACAGTTCGTCGACACATGTAGAGTAGTGCATGTTTCTCAGGACGACTCTGTACGCACGTCCCTGCTTTAGTTGGTAAGTGTAAAAACTGACATTCAGATTTAAAAGTCGTTTAACTAATTTCCTATAGGCATCAGAAGACGCTGGAAAAACATTTATCATATCCTGGTTTAAACATCGGTACTAATATTCAGTTTTTCCTACCATAGAATTCAGGGCTTTGACCATAAGCGCGACATTGGTTATACCAGGAAGAAAGATTGGCGGTGATTTCGATTCTTTGACAGCAGAAGTAGAATTCGGCGAGTCTTCATCCATGTTAGATGACAGAACTTCGTATTGATTACATAGTTCAATCGAGCTACTTGGTGGCTGTCCATCAATGCCTTGACGATGGCGCTTGGAATCGTTTTTGTTGCTATTGTTATGGTTCTTTTAGGGTGTCTCGGCATGATAGTTAGCCAATTGGCCTGCAGTTCTTTGGGTGTCTCTTCGTCTCGCCTTGAAAACCCAAGTTCATCTTGTTCATCTGGAGGTCCACAAAGTCCAATAATATTGGATGAGAAGTCTTCTCAGAGAGCAAAGCTGTCAACCAAAGCAATTATATCTTTAATAAATCATAAGCAATACAAAACCATGTTGATGCAAAGCCTTTTTCAATCTCTTGATGATGTAGTAAATCCACTTATACAACCATGACTAACCAAACTTCAACTCAAACACAAAGAGGCTAAAAAGCAGCCTAACCCAAGGGAGACGTGAGCGAGTATGCCGACCACTCATGGGGACTCTGTTCCATCATGTTGTGGGTATAGTGGAATTAATTAAAGTTATCTTGAGCGTATTCGATTCCCATGTTCGCGGAATTAATGAAAGTTATCTTGAGCGTATTCGATTCCCATGTTCTCGAAACGGCCAGAATACACAGTAATAAAAGAGAGGCTATTGACACAACCCAAAAAACGCAGAAGAATTATTGAAACAATATTATGGAGTTAAAAAAGCCCTTCCTTTTATACGCCCGAAAAATGGCAGAAATTAGCAAAGAACAAAACACTTTTATAACAAATATATAAATGGCCTAGAGACATTGACTGTAGAAGGGGATGAAAAGGAATAAAACCACTTAATCTTGTGTTGCAAGAAAGTTCAATGAAAATTGATGATAATGAAAGGACTGTGAGAAAGATTTCTGCAGAAATGGGAAGAGATAACGACGTTCAGGAATGTTTATACCAGAGAGGGAGACGAATAACACAAATCAGACGAATACCCACAACATGATGGAACAGAGTCCCCATGAGTGGTCGGCATACTCGCCCACGTCTCCGTTGGGTTAGACTGCTTTTTAGCCTCTTTGTGTTTGAGTTGAAGTTTGGTTAGTCATGGTTGTATTTACTACATCATCAAGAGATTGGAAAAGGCTTTGCATCAACAGAGTTTTTTATTTCTTATGATTTATTTAAGATATAATTGCTTTGGTTGACAGCTTTGCTGTCCGAGAAGACTTCTTATCCAATATTGCTGGCCTTTGTGGACCTCCAGATGAACAAGATGAACTTGGGTTTTCAAGGCGAGACGAAGAGACACCCAAAGAACTGCAGGCCAATTGGCTAACTATCATGCCGAGACACCCTAAAAGAACCATAACAATAGCAACAAAAACGATTCCAAGCGCCATCGTCAAGGCATTGATGGACAGCCACCAAGTAGCTCGATTGAACTATGTAATCAATACGAAGTTCTGTCATCTAACATGGATGAAGACTCGCCGAATTCTACTTCTGCTGTCAAAGAATCGAAATCACCGCCAATCTTTCTTCCTGGTATAACCAATGTCGCGCTTATGGTCAAAGCCCTGAATTCTATGGTAGGAAAAACTGAATATTAGTACCGATGTTTAAACCAGGATATGATAAATGTTTTTCCAGCGTCTTCTGATGCCTATAGGAAATTAGTTAAACGACTTTTAAATCTGAATGTCAGTTTTTACACTTACCAACTAAAGCAGGGACGTGCGTACAGAGTCGTCCTGAGAAACATGCACTACTCTACATGTGTCGACGAACTGTAATCGGCAATGGCCATAAGGTGAGAAATTTAACTAGTACTAGGTGAACCCGTGCGATATCGCACGAATATTAAATTGTAAATTATGCTTTTATAAATAATTGCAATCAGTTTTAAAACACATCAATTGAAAATAAATAAAGCAAAAAATCTAAATAAGTAAAAACATGTTTAAAGTAATTAAATCTAAATGCATTGTTTACAAAATCTCTTCAAAAACGACATTAGTTGTGTGGATTTCATTAATACAGAGCCACAAATATGACTAGCTCGAGCTTTAAATAAGGTACCTCTTCGTGGTTTTGAATTGTTTATCGTCCTAGGATAGTTCTTAGTGGCATTCTATCTGATACACATTCTCTACATCATACTAAGTATTTTTATCTGCAGTCATACACCCAGTTTTGATACTTTAAATAGCCAACAAAATCGGAATCTTTAAACTTTGACATAACTGTACATTTATTTTTTAATATGTTTTGCACATTGTGATCAACCGAATGTAAAAAACCTTCTTAATCATGCTATATTTATTTCAGACGACTTGTAGCATTGCAAAGATGTGCGTATCTTTTATAGGATCATAACTTAAAAAACATGAAGCAATCTTCAACCAATATTAAGCATTTCGTTTTGAAGGGTTGAAACAATTTAAATTGTTGATTTGTCTGTTGTTTCGCATTTGTCATCGTATTCAGAAATCGGATACCAAAATATGAGACTCCTGTTGTAGTTTAAGGATTTCATAGTAAAGTATCTAAAAATCGATTAGTTACGTAGACTACGTTATCGACAAGCACTATTTTGATTTCGTAATATTTTCGGCCATCACAATCCTCCAGGTACGCAGTTTTTTACACCCCCAGGTAATATCTAAGTGCGTGAAATAATTTAAAACTAGCAAACAATATGTTTGTATCTTTAATCCCAGCTGTTCTTCTTCTGTTGTTTTGATTCGTTGTCCAGTGTTATTTAAATGGGCCACAACCGTACTTTGAGCCCAAGGGTTTCTGGTTCCACGCACTGACTTGAGACCCCCAAAAGGCACATGTAGACGTTAAGGGCTTTCAAACGACACGTAAATCATCAAAATCAACCCAGTGGTTTGGCCATAAACTACTGCACAAAAATCCCATTATTCTTTTGATATAATGATACATAGTCAAATATTAAATTATCCTAATTTGACAATAATTGTATTTAAAAGATGTAAAACCACTATAATAACATAAAATACTACGTTTGTGGTGACTCAAAGTAATCTGTAAAAAATATAACCTAATTCGTGTAGGGCTAATTCGTCCCATCTGATATGAGAAGTTCCCATTGAGAACCCATCATCCCAAAAGATCTAAACCTGTTTAGAAATTTCAATTTCTTGTGGTTTTTAATAAATAAACTGTTCATATGACTGTTGATGGCCCTAGCATGTAGACGTGTAGTTTTGTAATGAATAGGCCATCCCCGTATATTACTAAGTGCTTTTGAATAATGAAAGTCGTAAACGAATTTTTAACTAGAGTAATTTTAATACGATTTGTTAATTTTCCTAGGGGATAGAACCACCAGTAACAACCTTAAGTTATAAAGCAGTTTATGTAACTCATAGATTTGTTAATAACTGTATAAGTTTAACTTTAAGACTTTAACAAAAAACTTAGCATTTTAACAACTTTAAGGTTTACAAAATTGTGTCATTTGGCAATTTCCCCGATGGTTTCTAGTTACGAGCTACATTGCATGGACATTTCACGTTCTTAGCTCATCCGGAAGTTGCAATGGCATAGGCGTGGTTAATTTCGCATCCCTAGTTCAACTCGTAGTGAGTTAGAATTCATATACCTGAGTCAGTTACACCATGAGCTCGAATGCAACTGATCGCCAGCTATGAGATCAGCGTCAACGGTTGATACTCAAACCCCACCCCCGGGGAACTGTTTGGCCTGAGTACTAGCATATTAAAACTATATTTTTTCTAATAAGAAAGAAATTTGTCGTAAATGTGTATTGCCACAAAACGTATACAAGGGAATGTTTCCATACTGCATTACCGATATTACCAAAAATATTATAAAATCAAAATAGTGCATGTCGATAACGTATTCTACGTAACTAATAGATTTTTAGATACTTTTTAAAGGTTTAATAATAATAAAATTGTCCGTTTTGACAATTTTTCCGATATTTTCTAGCTACAAGCAATAACCATGCAGAATTTCACGTTCCTATATATCTCATCTAGAATTTGTTTAGCATTCGTATACCTTAGTCAGTGAGTTACACAAGCGGCTGTATATATGTTAGAGAAGATAGACTTATTAGTGAATTTCCTTTGGAAAGTGAACTATTAGCATGACCCGCACGGTGAAACTTAAGCCCGGGACCACCATAGAAGTTCCTAACGTGACCCTCTAAACACGTTTTGGGGGTCGTTCAAAATGTTATATATATCCTATATATATATATATATATATATATATATATATATATATATATATCTGTGTTTGCATTGTAGCGGTCGCATTTTTTGTCCGATTTACCTCAAATTTGGTAGGGACGTTCCTTTCTGTAATCAGTTGGTCACGTTGGGCAAAATAATCGGAAAACTTTAAACCCCTTTTTTGGGGATTAATCTTTCAAATTTCGAGTTTTTGGGCCCTAAAAGGTTCAAAAAAGCCCCGGATGAAAAAATTACTGCATGTAAAAAGATGGGAACTAGTAAGGCGAAAGTTGTAAGCCCTCTCTCGTCATTATGGCATAAATATTTTCCGAGTTATTAAAGAAAATGCGTTTCGACTAAACACAGTACGTTGTCTTATGGGGGGTTTTACACTAGAAAAACCTGTTATTCCTTTGTTAGAGTACTTTTATCATCCCCAGCAACTCACGCCTTCTTTCAAGCCTGTCTGGGTCTTTTCCTAACATTATAATACGCAAAATTGTATTCCCAGCTTTGCAGGTATATTAAACCAGGAGCATCAGAACTGCCAAAAAATCAATGTTTTCAGATTTCAATAAAAATTGGAATAAATGTATGCTTTTACACTGATTTTGAGTTTTAAAAGTTTTTAGGTGGAAATTCACTTCCCTCACGTCAGCGTGCTGCGTGCGAACTCGTTTTAATTGTTTAGATAGATGTACTCTTGCTGAATACCTGCCCAAAATGTATTAATAGCTGCTGTATATGGGTTATCAAGGGAGATAATCGGAGGACCAAGAGATAAATACAAAATAAAACTTTCACCTTGAGATGTACAAAAAACATGGTATATTTATTTTAGGACAAAGAAGAAACAAAAGAAAAATAAACATTAAAATTGACACTCAGCTGGTAATAATAAAATATTAAATGAAAGTTGATTTAAAGACAGTAAGAAAATCAACATATATATATTTAAAATAAAAGTTCAGCAAAACACCAGAGTTCTCTAAATATTCCGGCCACCTTGAAGCAATGCAGCTTCAATCAATGTTCATGTCAACGGCATCGGGAAAACTTACACTGCGGGGCTTTTGAAAATGTCAGTGGATGTTCTTACTGTCACAACTCGTACGATTCCTTCATTTCCAGGGTGAGTGTTAATAACTCGGGCGAGTGGCCAATTGAGTGGGATTGAAGGTGAATGGATCAACACAAGATCACCGATTTGAAGATTTGGTGAGGAATTTGTGGGATGAGTCAAAGGAGTGAAAGTTGGGACAGGCCAATTAGCAGGAGGGAGCTGAAGCCACTGTGGGCCATTCCACCACGAAGGATGATTTATCAGTTGAGATACTGATATTCTGTGTGACGTGCAATCAGCAGAGATTTTAGATGAATAAAAATATCTCCAAGATTCTGTTGGTACTAGTTCTTTAATCTGCGACACTCGGTTGGCAAAATATGTATTAAGTCGATAATACGGAGTGCGTTGCCATGGTAGACGGCGTTCTGCTGCAGTTTGTGAATGTCCAAGTTGAGGTTCGGCATTTTTGAATGGAAGGCGGACAATATGAGAACCATGATCATCTTTCATGTGAGTTGAAACAAAGTGACTGTCACATAAATTATCCTCTTCAGCCTTCTTTGTGCAAGTCGGTGGCTCTTCTTGTTGCCAAATTCTTTGCAAAGAAGAATGCAAGTCGCTATCACTAACTGAATGTAGGCACACATTAGAATTTGAGTATAGAGAAGTATTAGATGATGTAAATGAACCTATATCAGGCTTTACTGGAGCAGAACCCATTACAACGTATCCAAAGCGAGTTCCGAGTACGTACGGCATATATGGACCAAGCGAATGTTGTCCTTGAGTTAACAATTGTGGGAACAGCGATTCTCCAAGTACAACGTCAATACGTCCGGGGATGTGAAAGCTTAGATCAGCGAGTGTGTAATATTGCGTCTCTTTCAGTACCTCAGCAGAAATCGGCACTCGAGGAAGGTCTACAGTAAGTTTATCAAGTATTAGCAATGGATGATACGGAACAATCTGTTGACCAGACAATGTCTCAATGTCTGCAAAAATTTGTCCTCGATAACGAGTTGCACTGTGAGTTATACCTGTTAACTGAACATCTGATCTGTGTCGGTGAGTATTGAGAATATTAACTGCATGTTCAAGGTCGCACGTACACCCCGAGTCAAGGAGAGCTCGAAAAACATGCGAAGTTCCATCGGAAGATCTAAGTTGGATTAAAAAGGTTCCAAGAAGAAGAGTGACACTTGAAGCGGAAGTCAAAGTTGAATCATGGGATGTCAAGGTGACGGATACTTTCTCGTTAGAAGTTGAATTGGCCTTACTAAATGTATTAGATTTGACCGGCACAGGTTCTTTGGTAAGCAGGACTTGACTTATATGGCAGTTTTCGCCACTGAAATGCAAAAGCGTATGATGCCGCTTATGGCAAGTACGACACGTGGACTTCGATTGACAGAGTTATAGATCATGAGTCCCTAAGCATGAAATGCAGTGTCTTTTGGATTTCACGTTGATAACGGTCATGAGGAGTATTCTTACTAAACACTGGGCATGAGTATGTTTTGTGCGAGGTTTGGTCACATGCAAAACACGGAAGAAGTGAACAGTACGATTGAGTGAGTGATGACGAGAAGTCAGTACCAATCATGGTTACGGTTTTACGAGGAGAATGTATATTTTGATTAGTAAATCTTCCGTTACGAACACATATGGTGTTAGTCTCAGTGGCTTGGGATATGGAATGCAGTGTGGCGTCTTCAGTTTGATTACACTCAGTAGTTAAGAATTCAGTTACCTCAGGCATTGTATGCTTAGTTGAATGTACGTTAGAGCGGAGGTTTTCAAGACGTTTACGCAATTCAGCATCCATCTTGCGTAATAATACAGTTGCGAGTAGAGGGTTAGACTGATGAACAGAGCATTTGAGGGCAGAGCGAGCTTGGGTGTTTTCAGTGAATGAATTGACAAACTGTCGTAAGGACCGAATATTTGAAGCAGTAATTGCTGGTAGATCCAAAATTTGACTTAGGTGCAGGGATTGCAACCTCCGTATGTTATGGTAGCGATAATGAAGAAGATTATAAGCGATCATGTAACTCTCTGCTGTTAAATTTAGACATTTTATTAGATTGAAAGGTTCCCCGCGAAGTACACTTAAAAGATACTGGAATTTCATAACATCGGGAATGGTATCATTATGATGAATCGTAGTATTGAATAAATTAATGAATGAGGTCCAAGATGTAAGTTCCCCGTGGAAGGTGGGAAGGTCAAGTTTAGGTAGACGCAATTGTGATGTTATGGTAGAAGTACAGTTGCCACTGCTTGTTTCAGCGGGAGGTGACACATTAAGTGGGTTTAGAAGCGCTTCAATAAGACTCGAAATATCAATGAAAATTTCGCAAATGTCATCTTGATCGCGCATAAGTACTTCATCATGGTGGCGCGCTGTAATAATGATTCAAATTCGGTTTTTTATTCTGTACATCACTCAAATACGCGTCGAGCTTCTTATGTTCAATAACCGACAGAGATTCGGACTGCAAATATAATTTATCAACCGCAGATTTTATAATCATTAGGCGGGTTTTTATGATTGGCATCATGCGTTTGTACATGCCAGCTTTAAACTCGGTAGTTCGAGGCGGTGTCATGTTTAAAGATACAAAAGAATAAATACTGAATACTTTGAGTGTTTTTACTTTAGATTAATAAACACTAATTAACCTAGTAGTCTTGAGAATTTAGTCTAAGTTAAACTCATTAATGGGTTCACAACAGCCAAGTGTAATGAGATAGTAGACATATTTTCTAGTTGAATGACGATAGAGTACATAGATTCTTCTGGTAGAATGACGATAGTACACATATCTTCTAGTAGAATGACGAGAGAACGGGTATAATAGTATAAATTGGATACAGTTGGATGCAGCGGTAAAGTTGTTGATAGAAAGGGTAAAGGTTATTGAATTATTGATCAATTGAACATTAAAATCCATAGCGATGATTCCTATTCGGTCTTGGATGACCAAACATGTATATGGGTTATCTTGGGAGATAATCGGAGGACCAAGAGACAAATACAAAATAAAACTTTCACCATGAGATGTACAAAAAACATGGTATATTTATTTTAGGACAAAGAAGAAACAAAAGAAAAATAAACATTAAAATTGACACTCAAATGGTAATAATAAAATATTAAATGAAAGTTGATTTTAAGACAGTAAGAAAAACAAAATTTATATATTTAAAATAAAAGTTCAGCAAAACACCAGAGTTCTCTGAACAACTGCGATTCAAATTAAATTATTTTCCATGTTAATCGCACGGGCAAAAAACAAACTTTCAGGGCGGTATAAATAAAGAAAACTTATTATCTTTGCCTATAAAAGGCAAAGCCCTAACTCACTCACTCATCAAGAATTCTCCTACTTCCCTATTACCTAGACAGTTGTTTTAATTAATTAATACGGCACCTATACTGCCTACTATGGTGGTATTACAAATCCTCGCTTCATCCTATTACGGGACATAGGAGCGTATACCTAGTAATATAGATAGATACACAATAAATTCACAAAGAAACCAATGTCCCTCTTTTCCCGTTGACTTAAAACCTGTCCACAAACCAAGGACATCTTCCAAATTCAGTATCTCCTTAAGGCTAAAGTTGTTTTTGAGCCACCTAACAAAAAGAGAGAAGTAGTTCAATGTAATGAGAAGTTGTCAACGTTATGGTCACACTAAATCCTACTGTCACAACACTTTCCGTTGTGTTAATGCAATCAGGAACACGACACAAAAGCTTGTACTAAACCCTCTACAGCACCACCCATTTGCGTATTATGCTCTGGTGAACTAAAAAGATTGTCCAGTGTACAGGGAAATACAGAATAAACAATTTCCTCCCCTTAACAAAAATCTCTTGACAAGAATAGGGGCAATCGTGATCCACAAAACTTGACTGATGTCAACCATGCCCAGCCCTCTCATCACAGCAGTTTAGTCATTGAAGGGGTAACCTTCGCACAAACTGTATACCAGAATCGCTCATCGAGGTAGTACTCTGTTAGTAAGAAATACTACCAAACATTATGTGCTACCAACTTTCAGGGATGCTCAACCTTCAAGCTTTGAGCATCGCTGATGAAGATTGGTTAGGTACGATAACACTTTCTGCTGTTTATTGCCCTCCTTTTTCTGCTGTTTATTGCCCTCCGAGACACGTTATTGTCCAGGATCAGTTTGAACTCTTTTTCAACACACTTAGGAATGAACTTATCGTGGGTGGCGATTGCAATGCGAAAATTCAGGAGTGGGGGTCAATATTAGCGACTCCGAGGGGTCGTCAACTTTTGATAGTTCTAAATAATAATAATTTCAATCATTTTTCGATAGGAGAGCAAACATGCTGGCCAACAGATATGCGAAAGGTCCCGGATTTGCTTGAAATGTTGGTTTTGAAAGGTATCAACCAAAATTACCTCGAGATAATATCCTGCCTTGATCTATTGTCTGATCATTCACCTGTTATGTTAAATATTAGCAGTCAAGTATTTTAAAAGCCACAGAGAGAATTTTTATACAGTAAAACACTAATTGTGACATGTTTAGAACTAAAATTAATGAATCCTTAAGTCTAAGTGTACCATTAAAAAAATACTGAAATGTAGTGTATTTCACTATTTAATTGATTATCTCCAAAATGCAGTCAAAGCGTCCACCCCCTTGCTGCCGGCTCAAAATACTGACAAATTAGGATTGCACTACCCTAATCATATTAAGAATAAAGTTGCAGGGAAGAAACATGTATTTTATAAATACATGTGCATGTGTTAATCAAATACATCCTTACACATACAGAACAGTGTACTTTAATACCTCAAGCAACAAGAACTGTTTTACAACAAATGCCCCTTTGAGACCATGACATCTTCTGGCTTTGAGGTAACCAGATGCCAAAAACGCCAGAAATTGTCAAGTAAAAATAATCAACCTTACAAACTAAACAAATAAATAATATAAAAGCTAACACATATATACACTCTTAAATGTAATACAACAGTAAAATCATATGATTTGTTCTTATATGTTTCATACTTTTACTATTTCATGTTATTTCTTTCTTGAATATATGTGTTAATTATTATTTGTAATATGTGGAGCAATTTTTCGAAATATTGGGTTCTCTCCTTGGAAATTCGCTGGGTAAGTATTTTGCTGGGACGGGAGTTGTTAATAAATAACAGTATTAGAACGCATTCAGTTCAATAATAGTTTAAGTAAAACAACGTATTAAAGGACATAAGAATAATATCATTTAAGTTACTGACCCGTTTCAGATTTATAAGCAGTCTCTAAATACTCCCCTTTAAACCTTCATCCAAGCAGAACCCTTATACTTAATGTAAACTCTTGAGTCTGAACTAACGGATGAAATATTGTTATTAAGACAAACATAGGTTAACTATTAAGTAACAGAAAGTGTTTAACTTATATGTGAGTTCAGTCAATTTGAGTAATTTACTATGGTCACGGCAAATCACAAGAGCTCTCTCTCCCCCCTCTCACCCTCTCATCGCACTCACAGAAAGGTAACATAAGATCCTTTGGTTGATATGCAAGCCGAGACTCAAGGGGCTCATTACATCTGAATCCACAATGCAAGAGCCTAGTGACCTTACATTTCACTTTAGTTGTTTTGAACGGGTTTGCTTAATTTAATCCTACTGTACATTCATCCGTATTCTTCCGGGTGATAAACAAAATTGAATCCTTTGACCATGTCTGTAAAATTGTTTTAAGATTTGTGTGTGTTATATAACACGTTACTATACCTAAGAAATCAATCTACATATGCTGATATCCAAATATGTTTGACATTACGGCCTTAACTTTAATTCACTATTCGTCAATTAAAGATCTATCGTATACAATCCAAAATTATCACACAATAGCAAAGAGACTAGACAAAGTTTTTGATATCTATATTTGAAATACTCCTGAAAATGGAATGCAGAAACTTTGTGTCAATTATTACTGTTACAACGAGGAAGGTGTTAACTTTCGATTCTCAATCAACAGAACTATTTGAACAATATAGTTAAAAGAAGAAATACAGGCATATAAACGGTCTACCATACAATAGGTATCGGTCAATAAGTCGAATGATGGCTCTCTTAGCTCAGGCGGTTTTTTTATTTCATATTTCCGAAGCAGAAATAACTTTTAAATTTGGGGAAAACGTATAACAGTCAAAATAGTATTCTCAGTACTAATTAAGATGGAAAATTCCGGAAAAATCACAAACACTTGTTTGGAGTATAAAATTGAAAAAGTCTGTAAAATTGTTACTGCCTGTAATTTTCTAGGTACATTTGTTATATTATTATCACAATTTGACATTTTTAAACTGATGAGTTTGAAAACCCTAAACAAATAAGTATACTACAAAAGCGTTAATGGTAAAGAGTTAGTTAATGTTTTGAAGAAATCCACGAACTATCGGGCATTGTCGTTTTCATTAGGAAACATTACATTCGATGGGCGCGGGAAATGGTCGGGACTGTGTGTCTATACGCACACGCTACACGGTAATACTTCTCTGTATTGTGCGGGGTACAACAATGAACAATGAAACATTATAACATAATATGTTAGTAGTGTGCTGTTGAGGCTTCTGGGCCAAATTGATTACTTTCAGTGTTTGACAGCTTGTGGCGCAGCTGATGACGTTACAGTTGACATAGCTGATGACGTCACGGTGACGTAACTGATGACGTATCTTATGACACGGTGAGGTAGGAAAAGTTCAAGGTCATCATGAGAATGTTTAAAAAAAAATGTTGCATAATTTTGATTTGATAGTAGTGATTCGATCAAAGAAATCGAATGAGAACTATCGAATGAAACCTGTGCAAGATAGTGGTTTTAACTTTTAATTTTTCTTACAATACTTTTGTGTGTGCCTTTTTAGAAGTTGTTCTAATGATGAATGCGCAGAGTCCTTCATGTTTGATGTCTTGTGTATAACTTAAAAGATAGTGCACAATATCTGGATCGGGTGTTTCCAGTTTTATTTTCCCTGTTCGTGAAACAGTATTAGATATAATAGCAAAGTTCAATAAAAAAAAAAATATTCATTAGTCAAAACCTATCAAGAATAACATAACTGCTTGCACATCAAAAGATGTTGTGTTAGAAACTTCATGCACTTGAATTTGATCAGTTGTATTTTCATTAGTGTCGGCTTGTTCAATATTATAAAAAGATTTGGAATAAACAATATTGTTTTGTATTTGAGAGTCTATGTATACTAGGCAAGAGTCGTAGGGATAGTGATGTGGTGTAAGCGTGTAGGACGGGTACCTGCCCTTCCCCCACCAGTCCCCCCACATCAGTCCCCCCACCAAGGTTTTACATCGCATAATAACCACGGTATTACATTTTGAGAGCCATGATGTTACCTCGTGCACGGCTTCTCGTGGAGTGTGCATCTCACCTCGTCACCTTCCTTTTATACACACCCACCTCCACTTTTTTCACATCTATGTTATGAATATTTTCATCATGAAAGTCATAGGAGTTCTGCATAAAATGCAAATGTTATACATCAGTCCACAAACACTGCATTTACAACAGTGTCTACAAGGTAAAAGTAGTAAATTTTTCTCAGTTGATAAACACAGTATTCATTCGTTTCCTTCGATCTTATTTTCTTCAATCGGTGTTTCTAAATTGTCAACCGGATTAGGTTTATATATATTCAGATGGTTTTAAAGAAACACTTTTACTTTTTGAACACATAAGAGCACCTGCCAAACCATCGTGCATGTTCCTCCCATGCGTCATCCGTCACTTGCCAATCCTGCAATCCTCCTCCGCAATAGTAACAAATAGTCTTATCATCTCGCCCCATGTAAAAGAATCCAGCATCTGCAAATTCCTTTCTAAACTTGTATACACACGAGTCTTGTAATGCTTCATTAAACGTGTTTAATCTAGATTGTAATTGTGAATATTTCGAAAATTTAATTTTCTTCTTTAATATTATATGTTCCTTTCTTTTTTTGTATTTTTAGGTTAGTAAAATATGGTCTCAACTCATCAACAGTCAGAATGAAAGTGATCATCTTTTAACAAATACAGCGCATTATATAGGTTTTGAATATAGTTCAAGGACGCCAAAAAGTGTTGTTAAAAGGATAAAATATAAGTACTTGGGGTTAATTTTGATATTTTATCTTTTTTATTTTGTTAATACATTTCAAGTTTTACATTATATTACTAAATCTAACAATGTGAAGTTGACGATGAGGTCAAATGCAGAAATAGCTCGGTAGAGTTGTCCCCGCTGACTCCATGTGATACTATATACAGGATTCCAGGTTCGGTGTTGTGCAAATCTTCGTTTTGCAGAAGGTGAACAAATCTCTTGGGCAGAAACATTTGAAATTTTGCTTCATCTCCTACTTTGTAAGGAGCATCGCCTAAAGATACTAGAATAGCGTCTCCCACTGATGTTTCAATCTTCCTCATACCGTGCACGTTGTAGTGTTTGTTTTCTTTAATTTCTGAAGTTTTCCTTGTTGGTAGTATACTTAATTTTGATTGAGTGTTAAACTGATTAACCAATGTTTGCAGAAATTTCTATGAAACCATCTGGGTACGTGTTCTCTCGTCGGAGTCTGGAGTAATAATGATGGTGGGTCTCCCCGCTCTCCCCGCTGTTATACCCTCCGGTTCCCCCTCCACTCTCCGCTGTACAAAAATGTAGAAAAGCAGCTAAACAATAAGCGTTCTTCACAGCAAAATGAAAATGTGCATGTTTGTCATTCTTTGTTAAAATAAAAACATTATCCATCTCAAATTCGAAACACTTATCCATTTCAACATCGATTACATCTTTTGCAGTGTAAAGCTGTATCCAATTTCACTTTTCTAATCTTCTTGTATAAAGTCTTGTAAACTTACTGCAGTAGTGATACATAATGCTTTCCACTTCTTCGAAACTTGTATAACCTTCATTCCAACCATGTGATGCAAGTTTCTCGTCAACCATTTATTAGTTCTTTTGGATTTTGAGTTTAATTATTTAAAAGGAAATGGAGGTTTAAATGAGAAATCATATGTAACACATGTTTGCAGGTCTTTAACAATTAGTTCTTTAACAATTTATTTATCATTGTTTCCACGAAAAGCTTGAAGTTCGATTATGGCCAGACCTCTCCTTTACTAGGCAAAAACATGTCACCTTTCTCTCCATCTCTATTATTTCGAATAAATTGGTTTCCACACTACGGTAGAGCTTTTATAGCTCAGGCCGTACAGTTCTCAGTGCGTTGGTGTATATTTAACGCGGGCACCGTACCCGGTAGGCCTCCCCACGAACTTCTTTTAGTTTGTTATACCGGTTCAGTTAAAATGTTTTCTGTTTCTTCATTTATTACGGTTTCTTCTTCTTTAATCTTTTCTTCATTAACTTTTTGTTCATGCTCCTTTAGACATCTTCACATTTCAACCTCATAAAGTATTCGGTTAAAAATAAATGTATCTATTAGACCGTAACGAATTTGAGCACCAGGATATTCTTCAGTCGCATCTACCAAATAGTCTTTTACCACAGTGCTTGAAAATACAAGTTGTTTCATATACCTGGTTATAGGTGAAGCTGCACAACTCAAAACGTATAATTCTTCCCGTATCAGTTGAATTTTGTCAACATGTTTTGTCAGGTCTCTAAACCGTACTTGCTGTTCCCCGCGACACTTTAAAATGTCTATTTCAATGTCACATTCCAATAGCTGTCTTTTTTCCAAACATGTTCTTTGCCAAGTAGCATTCGATGAGGTGTAAGTGTTTAAGAAAAGAATCCCATGCGGCATCTGAAAAAATACCATTTTTGGTTCTTGGTTTAAAATCGCATTAGGTGTATAACCCGAGTCCTTAACCAAACCTATTGCTATGCCTTTAATCATACGACTTGAGATTGGATATAGTATGCGAAGAAAAATATCTGGCAGTATGTTTAAAGGGATATCGTTTTTAGGGTTTCTCTTCCTATTTAAAGCCGGCTTAGATGTTGAAGCGTTGTCTGACTTTACTTCTTCATTGCGAAACTTTAGAAACTCGTCCAATTCCTCTTCATACTCTTTGATGAAAGGGTCTTCATTTTGCCAAACCTTCCACTTCTGCATTGTTCTGCTCCTGTACTTCAGAGGTCATCTTGACTGTAATAGTTGTTGTTTTAACCCCCAACGCTGATCAACTGAACCTCTCTTTTAGTGTGTGCTATTTATGAAGCATTTGCAGAATCCTTCTGTAATGTTTTCAAACCTAACAACGCTATGATTCAAAATGAATAAGAAATTCAAGAATATCCAGATTCACCACTACAATTGGACTTCCCATTACAGAAATTCACGCCATCTGAAGTTCGTTCAACAATAAATAATGACATTAACCTAAACAAATCTCCTGGCTATGACTTAATAACCGGGAAACTGTTAAGAGAGTTGATAAGGAAAGGTATAATTTGTATAGCCTTATTATTCAACGCAATTTTATCTGGTAGTGGAACACATACCAGTACAGTTCAAACGAGCCCAGCTGATTGCCATTCCAAAACCAGTAAAAACCTCCTAACCAACTGACCTCATACAGGCCAATAAGCCTATTACCGATAATTCCAAAGTTATTTGAAAAGCTGTTCCTTTAACGGCTTCGTGATTTAATCGATGAAAATGTGTTAGTACCTGGCCATCAATTTGGTTTTAGACAACAACATGGCACAAGTCCACAGAGTGGTTGATGCGGTGCGACAGTGTCTAGAAAACAAAATTTATTGTTTGGCTTCATTTTTGGATGTCACAATCGTTTGACAAAGTCTCCAGGTTTTATGTTCAACGTCCCTCTAGAAAGATAACAGAATCCAAAAAGGTATCTCATGCACAGACCATAGAAAAAATAGACTGGGCATCCTTATTACTTTAGCATTGCAGCTGGTGAAGCCCTTTTTTTGCAAGTCAGCCATCTTGGTGGTCCAACATTTTATAACAATTCTAGAATATTAGTTATGAATATGTAATAATATGTGGTATCGAATTAACGAAAGACTAGATACCGTAAACAAAAGAATTAATTTTGTAGAGTTGTTAGCCCACGCATTTATTTAGTTATTTAGCATTTTATAACAAATACATTAGTAAATGCTGTGCTTCCCATAGTTTGATATGTTACTCATTTCCCTTGGGCTGTAACAGATAGCATTATTCTACTATCACCAATAGACAGAACGTTGTCCTTACTTTCTTATATAGTTTTATACACAATTTTTATAATGTCTGCTTTCAAATAATGTTATTAACAGTTGGAAAATAGTTATATTTGATTTTATTTAGAGTGGTGAGAAATTGAGATTTAACAGTGTAAGAACCGTTTAAGCATTTACTAACAATTTAATGTTAGGAAATAAATACATTTATTTTTGATAAAGTCATCCAAAATAAACATGTTTTAACTTATGTGTATTTTTAAGACCAAAGTCAAAACACAAGCAACGCTATCTGTTGGGACTCAGAGAAATTAGAAGCTGCCATCTTGGTGGTCCAGATTTAATCTGTGCTTCACTGTTATACCCCTGATGCCCAGACTACTTTTACTTTCTCCCCGCTATACATATATGGAGAAATTTTTGTTTTCGTCAAAATTTTCGAATTTGAGTTGTTAGTGGACCGCTAACAAACATGAAAAATCCAAATTTCTCAAAAAACAGCTCAAACGATTTTAATTAAACTTGGGTAGTTTGTAGAGCTTTAGGTTTACAACAAAATGACACTACCCAAATTTTTGAAAAAAAATTCGGGTCCAGAAGTTACAGGACTTTCCAAAAATTCACTTTTCTCGATTTTCATAACAAATAATAAATGTTAAAAAAGATTACTTATCTCCATGAAAAAGATATTAACAACTAAATAATTCAGTACTTTGAATTATTATTCTACGATTACTGGTTGCGGAGAAATCGAAATTTTCATTTTTTCTAATGTTATCCTTGTGGGTAATACAAAATTACCATTTCTCTCTTATTTACTGATCAATTTCATTAAAAACTGATATCCAGGTCAAGTTAGCATTGACCAACAGAGGATATTTGAAATATGTTGCCCCCTAACCTTGGGGGGAGGAGGGGGCATTTCCCCTCTTAAAACCACTTTATGTAGTAGAGGATTCTGTAGTGCCTCCAAAAATGGGATTTGGGCGAACATTCAGGAAAACATTTTGTTTAGAAAATTGTCTGTACACTCTACCGTACCTTATATTCTATATATAGTAAATAAATAATAATTTATACATTAAAATGGGCTAAAAGGGAGAAAGTATGTGTCAGTTTCCTGATACTGTTTATTTTCTATGGTCTGTGATCTCATGACACTCCCGATTATACGCTTCCCCGACCGACTCTTTCGTTAACAATTGTTACTTCACTCTGTTTGTCCTCAACCTCTCTTCCAATCCACATCCCTTTCGTTGGTTCTTTGCTCTTATTGGTCCAAGGGTATTACAGGTGTCGTTCAGAGATAAATCGTTGACCCAACGGCTTTTCACGTAGATTTGGCCATTCCCCGAAGTCTGAGTTTGATCGTGTTGTGTTACTTTGGTCTGCTGCAGCTCTATGTCGGTTCTTGAATTATAATTGATATTCAACCTGTAGTTAAAAATATATATAAATACTAAATACCAATATTAAACGTCCCTCTAGATCGTGAAAATATCTAGAGGGACGTATAATATTGGTCGTGAAAAGATCTAGAGGGACGTTGAACCAAAAACCTGGAGCTTGAGGACAGGTTACACTGGCAAATTGTGGGGCCAAAATTGTACTCCCAACATCTTGTTGATCACCTTTTCATCTAAATCTAGTGCCCGTCCAACAACAGTAAGCTGACCGTCAACAAATATCTCAATATTCAGATTCTCCTGATAATTTAATTCAGTACAACGTTCACCACGTATATCATTACTGACATCTTCGGTTTTATTTTCATTACGAACTGATTCGTCTCCCTCTCTTGTATAAAGTTTCTGCTCATCGTTTTGCTCTCCCCACTTCTGCTGTAATATTTGTCACATTCGTTTCATCGTCATCAAGGATCTTTGGACTTTCTTCAAGACAAGAAGTGTAGAGTGTTTATCTTCATGTTCATCTTCTTCTGAATTACAGTCAAAGTCTCTAGGCCTTTTATATATATTTTATAAATCTCTTTTAGAACAAATGCATTTGTATGGTGTTTATGACATGGAGCTAATTTTTTTATCATACCTCTGTAAAACGCAGCAAGGAGTATTTATGAGTAAGCAAGTGTCAAATGCTAAGTACGTTTATTCAAGAGTTCCAAAGGGGTTTACTCTTGAACCTCTGTTTTTTGTAGTCCTGCAGAACATGTCAAGTAGAACTATTTTATATGTGATGACACTACGTCTGTGGTGTATTATATTTTGTATGACTCAGTTTTTAATAAAACGGACAGTTCTTTCATGGAATCTGTTGCCTGGTTTTAAAGCTAACTTAGTAGAAATTAATGCGGACAAGTCTGTCGGATTAGTATTTTCATTGAGAGGGTTGAATGGAGAGTCTCAGAACACCTCAGTTCATTTTCTTGGCATCATTTAAGATCCTAAACTCTCTTGGTAGGCCCATGACATTACCGTGACTTCCAAGCTTTACCAGGTACGTTTTCTTTTACAGAACTCGCGACCTGTATTTCTTTGAAGGTTCAGATGTTGGCCTATTATGGTTTTTTCCACAGTCGTCTTCTCTATGGCAATATTTTGTGGGCGAACAGAGCTGGAGCTGTCCGCATATTCTTATTACAGAAGAAGGCCTTGCGAACCATTTCAGGTATCTCTATTAGCGAGAGTTACAATTCCCTTTCGTTTTCAAAGTAAAATAGCTAATATCAGGTATTTATTTGGAAAAGGAAGAGTTAGGATATATCCGGAAACAAATTTGACACTTTTATACACCATCGAAAGTTTAAAAACATGCGTTGCCACACGACCATCGATAATTAACCTGAGGCAAGAAGGACTGAATTCGCTACCTTAGTAGCACAAATCGTTGGGCCAACGTTGGTATTTGCCAACCAAATTCCAACCTATGCTCAACAAAATGCCAACAGTTTATACATTTTGTTTAATGGGGTTATTTTTATTTTTAAAAGCATGATTTTTTTAATTGAATTGCTTAATAAACCAATAATATGCATAAAAAAAGTATTTTAGTTGCAAAAATATCGTGTTCCTATCGGGTCTTGAACCCACAACCATTGGCATACTGTGCACACGCCTTAACACCCACGGTTATTCTGACTCACCAGACTAGAGGGATGGACTGGGATGTACAAATTACCAATAGTCTAAATCAACACGACTTGGACAATACTTTTTTTTTACTCTTTTAAATAAGTAATACAAGTTAGACCAATTACATTTGGTTCATTTTATTTATGTATCTATTCTTGCCAAGAAATATGTTAAAACTATGACCAAATGAATTTAATATACTCTGAAATAAAATATTTATTTAACCCTACTTATATTATAAATGTGAAAGTTTGTAAGTTTGTTTGTTTAGATATTTGTGGCTTAGATATTACAGGTGTCGTTCAGAGATAAATCGTTGACCCAACGGCTTTTCACGTAGATTTGGCCATTCCCCGAAGTCTGAGTTTGATCGTGTTGTGTTACTTTGGTCTGCTGCAGCTCTATGTCGGTTCTTGAATTATAATTGATATTCAACCTGTAGTTAAAAATATATATAAATACTAAATACCAATATTAAACGTCCCTCTAGATCGTGAAAATATCTAGAGGGACGTATAATATTGGTCGTGAAAAGATCTAGAGGGACGTTGAACCAAAAACCTGGAGCTTGAGGACAGGTTACACTGGCAAATTGTGGGGCCAAAATTGTACTCCCAACATCTTGTTGATCACCTTTTCATCTAAATCTAGTGCCCGTCCAACAACAGTAAGCTGACCGTCAACAAATATCTCAATATTCAGATTCTCCTGATAATTTAATTCAGTACAACGTTCACCACGTAAACCTGAGGCAAGAAGGACTGAATTCGCTACCTTAGTAGCACAAATCGTTGGGCCAACGTTGGTATTTGCCAACCAAATTCCAACCTATGCTCAACAAAATGCCAACAGTTTATACATTTTGTTTAATGGGGTTATTTTTATTTTTAAAAGCATGATTTTTTTAATTGAATTGCTTAATAAACCAATAATATGCATAAAAAAAGTATTTTAGTTGCAAAAATATCGTGTTCCTATCGGGTCTTGAACCCACAACCATTGGCATACTGTGCACACGCCTTAACACCCACGGTTATTCTGACTCACCAGACTAGAGGGATGGACTGGGATGTACAAATTACCAATAGTCTAAATCAACACGACTTGGACAATACTTTTTTTTACTCTTTTAAATAAGTAATACAAGTTAGACCAATTACATTTGGTTCATTTTATTTATGTATCTATTCTTGCCAAGAAATATGTTAAAACTATGACCAAATGAATTTAATATACTCTGAAATAAAATATTTATTTAACCCTACTTATATTATAAATGTGAAAGTTTGTAAGTTTGTTTGTTTAGATATTTGTGGCTCAATCACTGTCATCGCTTTTATAAATAATTTTCGGGGCGAAGCATGCGGGTAAAATCTAGTATAATTATAAAAATAACAAAATTTACATAATATAACGCCAACGACGGTGGTTACATGGGAATATATAACGGTTTGTTTTAATTTAATTGAAAGTAGGATTTGCCAACGTGGGCTACCCAACGATTCAAGTTCGTTGGTCCAACATCTGCTATGGTTGGTTTGCCAACGCGGGCTACCCAACGATAAGTTCGTTGGCCCAACCGCGATAATGCGAACCGACCATTTTCTCCCATATCCTACAATGCCAACAATAATCCAACGTTGGACCAATGATGTGTACTACTAGGGTATAAAGAATATGTTAATAAGATCCATGGTTATAAAATTAAAATATTGCTCAATTTCGAGCAACGGGAATACTAGTTTTGATACTACTTGGAAAGTAGCTTCATGTAGTGGTTAAATATAAATAATTCCATTTGAAATTAGCTGAGGACGTAGGTTTGCGGTGAAGAAACACTCATTCTTTACTGCACTCAATTAGATAGAGACCTAAGTATCAACAGGGGATAACTAATTTATGTTAAAAAAGTATTTCCTACACTAGACGTTAAACGTAATGCAACAAACCACGATGGTACACACCAAACCTAAGAGTAAAAACATCGATACACAAATTATTCGAAACCCGAATTTAACTACGCTGGGAGTAGAGAGTGTCAGCCGGTAGTTTCCATCAAAAACTAAAATAAAACAGAGTAGAACAATGATTGACCTTAGCCCCTTCCGTATGCTCGTAAAACATACACATAGGACACATGCCCGCAAGTTCTGATTAACAACACTTGCAGAAAAGTGCTGTCGTCAGTGCGGATCTGGTGAGTAACTGCCAAACTAGATGGACCTGTTCAACACTACTTGCAATGTATACATATGTATAGATTGCTACTTGTGAGCATACAACAAAAGTACAATTAGCAATTCTGTAGGGGTGTTTTGAAGGCGCTGAAGCTGAAAATACAGCTTAAACGATGTGATCATGTGCTCACAAGGGTGGATTTTCTCACAAGTGGTGTTTATAGCTCGTAAGTAGTCTCACAAGTAGCATAACAATTCACACGGACACACGCACAGAAATCGCGTAAAAATCACTTTTTTGGGCTCAGGGAGCACCAAAACGAATATTTCCACTAACAACTCAAATTCGAAAATTTTAACGGAAACAATACTTTCTCCTTATACTATGTATAGGGTGAGAAAGTAATAACACTAACCACAGTTCAAGCGTTTGCGAAAACTTCCCAAAGTGGGTTTAAACAGCTACATTAGCAAATGTTCAATTTCTCGTTTTTTAAATTAAACGAGGCACGAATTGACCCAGTTCACCTGCAGATAGCAAGTTTAGAGAAGTTTACTCAGGACTGAAAAAGTAAACAGTTTACAGAGAACTTCAAGTTATCATCAACTATTGATAATATCTTCAACACCAATTTTGTGAAAGCATTCCTATTAATTTGGTATGTACCAAGATAAATTGATAAAGATTGTATTTGAAATTTAAACATGAAACACCTGATCTTTTATTGTCTATTAACTGATCTCAACTTTTTTTGTTTTCAATTAGATAACAGCTTTAAATAAATGGTTTAGTTTCTCAATCAAAATTACGTTATCTAAAAGATATAAACATAAAAATAGTGGCTTGTAATGTAACATTTGTTTTAGCAAATTTCCCCCTATAGGGAAGAAGCTATTACCGTAGTCGGCATGGTAAGACCTAGGCCCGGGACCATGATAACTTTTCGTTTTTTGGTCCCCAGATGCCAAAAACATCATCTATTCAAAACTGTATATATATATATATATATATATATATATATATGTATATATGTGTGTGTGTCCGTGGGTGTGATAACTCTAGTAAAAAAGGTCCGATTTTGATGAAATTTGGTACAAACGTGTAAAGCAGCATTTATGACTTTTAAGTTCAAAAACCAGACAGATCGACCTATCCGAAGGGGTATTTTGGGGGGGTTTTGTACCCCAAAAATGGGTTTTTTTGAGTTTTTTACACATAATTTTTGAAAAAGTGAAATTTTTTCCATTGGAATCAGCTTAAAAAGAAGCACAATTTGGTGTTTTAATCATTGCTCTACGTCAATTGGTTACTGAGATATTGAAAGTGCTCTAAACACAGTACGTTGTCCAATGCTATTCTTATGGAGGATAAGACAAATTGTATATCTCGCTTATTTATCAACTTATCCTCACGAAACTTGGTATATTGCTTCATTTCATTGTGGTCTATTGATATTTGCACAAAAACCCATTTTTTGGCCGATAGTTCCCGTAGCAGCAAACCTGCATACTCAGCACCATGTTAGTCTCATGGAGAATAAGTAACGTGTTATCTCCTTTAATTACGAACATAAATTAATAGAACTTGGTATGTGGCTTTACCTAGTTAAGTTATATTGATATTTGTATAAAAACCCATTTTTAGTGTTCCTTATCTCAGCAAACCTGCATACTCAGCCGCCATGTTATTCTTATGGAGAATAATTAAAATGTCATAAATCGTTTATTTATGAATGTATATTGATGAAACTTGGTATGTGGCTTTATGTGGTATTAAGATAATGTTATGTGCATTGGAAATTCGCTGAGTATGCAGGTTTGCTGCTACGGGGGTATTGATATTGTGCAGCCAAATTATTTTAATTTATAATTTCTTGAATGTCCTCCTCTTGGAAATCAATTCATTATTTTCGTTAGGATCACTTTGTTTACCACTGTTGTTTTAGTAGAGTCAAAATTGCTGTAAAGTGTGTATTCAATCTCTTTCTCGATGAGATCGAGATCACTTACATTTTCAGTCGAGAGTTACATCACGGGAGGGGTTTGGGTTGTGGATCACTTTTAGAGCTCCATTAGCTTTTAAACATAGCAGTTCTGTTCGGAAGTCACGTTCGTAGTCCTCGTCACTAAATGTCAACGAGGATCACATCCACACACTATCAATACTTAACTCTTCTCTTGTATCACTCGCAACTCTCCTATTTTAACTTTATTCTAAATATTTTTGAAGATGGTGAAATTAAATCGTATTGCTTTTGGAATTCCTTCCATTATAGTTACAACTAAAAACTCGAAATCCGGGCATATTTAAACGTTAAAATAAGCACATAATTGTATGTTTACATCAAACTGAAATTTAAACAAACAATGACGGACAATCTCATCATTCTGTGATTTACCAAACTCCCACAATTTTGACTTAAAAATTTGCTTACAGATTTATATATAAAGATTGCTTATACTACTTATCTGTGTTCCCATTTTTTTTTCAAATATTGTTTAATACTTTTGAACAAAGCTCACTAGGAACAAATGAGACGGGACCTTCACACTTTGTATGAATAGATTGTTTAATTTTTCTTCCACCTCAATCCTGTTACACACCAATCACCTGATACTTCATTCCTCTTCCGTAATACTTGATGTTCACCATCTGTTTTTTTGTTTGTTTACCTTTTATTGTTTGTTTTGAATCATCCAAGAAAAATTAAACCACAGTAAGTTTGTTTACAAATTTAAGTATTTAACCTCATGATTTCAATATCATTTCGTGGTGATCGAATTGAGTTTTAATTTACATAATTTTTATTTAAATTTTTGTATCAAATTGTCATTATCACTTCTTACATTTTCTTTTTATATTTTTTAAACCGAGGTATGGATTGTAATAATACTTAAAAAAAGAACGTTTAGTTTGTTTTAGTTTATTACAGCATTCATTACATTTTACAATCTCTCTATAATTCATTCATGCTCGACTTTTAGTGGATTGATGACGACAAAAATCTAGTAACCCAGGTTGAGAGGTTTTTTCTCCCTTCACCTTCAGTGACGCCTCTCCGAGAGCAGCCTGTTGCCATATTCATCATTCTGACATCACACTTGTCTTCTTGTAGGGGGAGTATTCAACCCATGGTAGCTCCGCTCTTATCTTCTTGTCTTCTGTAGGGGGCATCCTTGTCTTCTTTTGATGAAGCCGAGTAGCTTCTTATACCCTACGCCCACTTTTATGTTTCTTGATCGTAAGTACTTTTGTGGGCTACACTGTTCTTGTCTTCTGTAGGGGGCATCCTCGTCTTCTTTGGATAAAGCCGAGTAGCTTCTTATACCCTACGCCCACTTTTATGTTTCTTGATCGTAAGTACTTTTGTGGGCTACGCTGTTCTTATCTTCTTATCTTCTGTAGGGGGCATCCTCGACTTCCTTTGATGAAGCCGAGTAGCTTCTTATACCCTACGCCCACTTTTTTTGTTCTTCTTAGTTACTTTGTGGGCTGGGGTGGTGGGGTTTCTTCTTTTATTATTTTAGTTTTTAGTTTTTTTGTCATGGCGCAGGCATGAAATGGATGAAATGAAATGATGAGATATGAAATGAGTAAGTTTAATGATTGAGGTTTGCAGGATGATATGGGTTTTGAATGTTTGTGGGGTAGATGATGGCGATGGTAGTTTCGGAGGTTTCGTTAGGTGAGGGCAAATAGTTTTGATACTCGTTTGGATATTGTGGGCCTGCAGGGGGAGAGTCGCCGCCGCGCCTACGCCATAGGGCCCAACCGAGGGCCACCCCACCACCAATGACCGCGGTTGCGGCTATCAAAGTCCTATTCTCTGATCTGGAACAATTCAAATACAGATTAGTCAAGGACATTAACGGCTACCAGAGGTACAATGTTATGCTGCTGTTCCACCAGCGAATCGAGTCATTTCAACCTTATCCAGAACACCACTCGGCCACGGGACAGCTGTATTTAGTTTAAATAAACCTAAAATAATCAAAAAGGAAAATACAACAAGATCTGAAAAGTGCAAAATGTATACTTCTACAAATAAAAACGTATCACCGACATTTAACTGCCAATGAATTTGTTTATGGAGGAAGTATGTTGGTTTTTGAGAGTAGATTATGTATACTATAAAAATTGCAATACTAAATTGTAAGAGCTGAGATTACTTACACAATACGCAAAAAAGAATCCATTTTGATAAATGGAGTAATTAACTTGTTAAGACAGTAAAAACTTAATTCAACTGGCGTTTCCTAGGTTTTGAAAACATATTTTTAAACTGTTACTATGGTTTTTATTATATGGTTGCACCTTTTTGAAAATTGTTCGTCGTGTGTTCCCATATCTTCCTACTTAACTATCCTTATGTAATTATCTGCCTGTCGTGGCTTTGGTCGCGATAGCAGTATGATCTTCGTAAAATATAAGTTAATTAAATTAGCGGGATGTGATTTTAACTTGTTTGTTGTTTTCCAATTATTCTTAAGTTTCCACACATAATTCCAAAAGGTTTTTGGATTTGCAGAAAGACTCTTATCAACTCTGGCCAAGGGGAGACGATGGCATTTTCTGGATAGGATTTTACTTTGCCCGCAGACCTCTTTATATCTTGCGAAAACTGATGGACTATCTGTTCTTTTATAGTCTTTATGGAACTGTTTCTCCTTAACGACTAGTCGTCTGAGCTCATCAGAGAACCAAGAGGGAACGTTTCCTCGACCTAGTCTTTCTAATGGACAGTTAGTTATAAATTATTGTATTTCTTAGATTGATGCATAAATCAGTAAAAGATTGCTGTACATCACCAACAGTACAAATGAGGGTAAATCAAGTATCGAATGCAATTGTCAACTTCCAGCAGGTCAGACCTTCTAATGTTGGGCACAAATATTGGGGAATCCATTGACAAAGACCTGGCATTCACAATGTCAAATTTAAGTGCAGGATGACATTTTTCAGACTTTACCGAAGAATCATCCGAAGTAGACATACAAAGCTCCTGGCCAGAAGAAAAATATCTAAGAGAACTCCTCTAGCGTTCAAAACCGTCACCTGGGTCACCTGCAAGAAGCATGTCATTTGTAGTACGATAGAATATCTATGTGTGGGATTATTTCCGGTAAGTTGAAGTCCTCCACAATTGTTAACTGAGTTTCTGAGGGAAGAGAGAAGAACACTTCTTCAGCTGTATCGCTAAAAGAATAATTTACTTGAGATGGAGAGTTTGGAGGAATATATACTACCCCAATCGTCACTTTACGTAACAAACAGGTGTTCAACATTTTTAACCGATGACATAAAGGTGGTCTCTCACTTCTCGTGAACGCCCGAAAATTCGGCTGAACTCCGAATGTTCGGAGTATTCGCGAGAAGTGTGGGAGCTACACGAACATTGATTACAGGACTGAATGTTCAGTGAACAATTGACGGAATGTTTTACAGAACGTTCGGCCGAATGTTTTGGAGAATGTTCGGCCGAATTTTCAGGCCTGTTCGCGAGAAGTGTGGGACAGCCTTAAACTGTGTAGAAGGAAAATCGTAATAGCTTCAACTAAGACACCACTTCCGGTATCTTTGGCAGTTCAAAGACCAAGTGGAGATCTATTTTCTCTATAAACGTTGAAATCGCACATGCCTAGCCCTGATGTGAGTAGCCTTTATCACTTTAAAAATTAGTTTCAGTGAGAATAATTATTTTATGTGAGCATGTATTTACCGACTCCATTAAATTGTTGACCTCGGTCCTTCTTCCATTCCTAGGGAATAAATATACTTATAGAATGTAGTTAGAAACTATAACTTGGACGCTTGTATTAAAAGATTGTCAGTTTATACTAAGAGAAGAGCACTTCCCTCACGTCAGCGTGCTGCGTGCGAACTCGTTATAGTTTTTATGACAAAGTTTTATTAACCTTTTAACTCATCACATAAAGCTAGAGCAATCAAAATCAAAAGATGTCCACTTAATGTTATGATTGTAAAAGTAATATATTTAATTATTTGTGTTTTTTCACTGAATTAATGTATTTTTCCAGAGGGGAAGCTGGCCCTTCCCTCTGACCTCCAGGAGCTCTACAACCTCTACCAACAGGAAATTCACTCCATGACCTACAACCCAGACAGTCTTCCGCCCATAGACAGAGAGTGAGTACAGGCTTGCCAACCGATAATAAACAGAGAGTGAGTTACAGGCTTACCAACAGTTGATAAACAGAGAATGAATTCAGGCTTTCCAGCATTTATTGCTACACAGAAAGTGTAATCAGGCTTACAAACACTTATCGTTATACAGAGAGTGTTTAGGCTTACCAACATTTATTATTACATAGGGTAGGATAGTCTTCATTTCAATCAATCACTTTTATTTTCACAAAACTGTTTTTATCTAGCGCAGCTAGAAAAACAGGTGACATTGTCAGACTTATTGTAAATGTCTATGCTGAACAAAGTGTTTTATTTGAATAAAAGTATTTTAAAATACTTAGTCAACATTTGAAGAAAGTTCCAAATCAGTGTTAACAATGAAATGAAGGCCTAGTTAAATTTAATTGTCATACAAAAATTCACTAACTGAGTTAGTGAATTCACATATGCCTTAGTTAGTAAAAAGGATTTTAATTTATTTTTGAATTTAAATACATCTGTAATCATTTTGTAGTCGGAAGGTAGTTTGTTGAATAATTTCATACCCATACAATGGGGCATTCGCTATATATACAGAGAGTGAATCAAGCCAAATCCAATGGTGAACTAAAATTAGATTTCTCAAAATATTATATATAAAAAACTCAAAAACCCATTTTTAGAGTACAAACCCCTCCCTTAAATACCTCTTAGGATAAAGCGATCTGTCTGGTTTTTGAACTTAGTCATAAATGTTGCTTTACACGTTTGTATCAAATGTAATCAAAATCGGACCATGTTTACGGGAGTTATCGTGCCTACACATATATATATATATATATATATATATATATATATATATATATATATATATATATTTAATACAGGTGACGATAAATTTTAATACAGTTTTCTTGGTCATACTTGGCAAGGATAACAACTTAATTACATTTCATCATCTACCTTTCGTTAACGTGGGCAAGACCCTGACAAACAGGTAGTATGTGATAACATCTGAAACAAAAGTAATATAAAGATGGTATCTATAGAAACAAAATACATTATATATTTTCAAACAGTTTTTAATCGCAAAAATGGACAACCTCATAAATGTGTTTAAGTAAGTTGTAGTATAGGCTATATATATATAAAAAACCAGACAGAACATTGGCTATATATATATATATATAGGTAGTCCTCATCTTAAGTATATTTTATAGCTGTTAATATAGTGATACCGGTATTAGGTATTTTACCACCCGTTTTAAATTTGTTCCAAAATTGATACACAATGAGCTCAATAGTCCTCCTCATTCCAATAACCACTCCGAACACTTCAAAGTCTGTTTTTATAATGTTGTATCTTTCTTTCTAATACGGAAATGTGTTCTCATAAATCATGTTTTTTTAAAGAATTTACTTCATCACGTTCAGATAAAGTCATATCTCCATGTAGAGTCGTTGGTCTCTGTCGCAGTAATTTTTCAAAAGGCCTCAAATTTGCCTTTCACTCTAAATCATACCACAGTCAATTTCTGACGAGTTTTATTTCCTTTGAAAAACTCGTCAGAAATTGACTGTGGAATGATTTAGAGTGAAAGGCAAATTTGAGGCCTTTTGAAAAATTACTGCGACAGAGACCAACGACTCTACATGGAGATATGACTTTATCTGAACGTGATGAAGTAAATTCTTTAAAAAAACATGATTTATGAGAACACATTTCTGTATTAGAAAGAAAGATACAGCATTATAAAAACAGACTTTGAAGTGTTCGGAGTGGTTATTGGATTGAGGAGGACTATTGAGCTCATTGTGTAGCAATTTTGGAACAAATTTAAAACGGATGGTAAAATACCTAATACCGGTAACACTGTATTAACAGCTATAAAATATACTTAAGATGAGGACTACCTATATATATATAGCCAATGTTCTGTCTGTTTTTTTATATATATAGCCTATACTACAACTTACTTAAACAAATTTATGAGGTTGTCCATTTTTGCGATTAAAAACTGTTTGAAAATATATAATGTATTTTGTTTCTATAGATACCATCTTTATATTACTTTTGTTTCAGATGTTATCACATACTACCTGTTTGTCAGGGCCTTGCCCACGTTAACGAAAGGTAGATGATGAAATATAATTAAGTTGTTATCCTTGCCAAGTATGACCAATAAAACTGTATTAAAATTTATCCTCACCTGTATTAATATATATATATATGTGTGTGTGTGTGTGTGTGTGTGGTGTGTGTGTGTGTGTGTGTGTGTGTGTGTGTGTGTGTGTCCGTGGGTGCGATAACTCTCGTAATAATGGTCGGATTTTAATGAAATTTGGTTCAAACATGTAAAGCAACAATTATGACTCTTTAAGTTCGAAAACCAGCCAGATCGCTCCATCCTAAGGGGTATTTCGGTGGGGTTTTGTACCCCAGAAATGGGTTTTTTGAGTTTTTTACATATAATATTTTAGTAAATAAAATTGCAATTTTCACCATTGAATTCAGCTTAAAAAACAAACAATTTGATGTTTTGATCATTGCTCTACGTAAATTGGTTACAGAGATAAAGAAGTGCTAAACACAGTACGTTGTCCAATGAAATTCTTATGGAGAATAAGAAAAATTGTATATCTCGCTTATTTATCAACTTAGCCCGACGAAACTTGGTACATTGCTTCATATCGTTGTGGTATATTGATATTTGCACAAAAACCGATTTATTGGTTGATAGTTTCGGTAGTAGCAAACCTGCGAACTCAGTCCCCATGTTATTCTTATGGAGAGTAAGTAACATGTTATCTCCCTTAATTGTGAACATAAAATTAATAAAATTTGGTATGTTACTTGGTAATTTGTTACTTGGTTTACTTGTAATTTGGTATTACCTATTTGAGTTATATTGATATTTGTATAAAACCCCATTTGTTGTGTTCCTTGCTTCAGCAAACCTGCATACTCAGCCGCCATGTTATTCTTATGGAGAATAATTAAATGTCATAAATCGTTTATTTATGAATTTATACTGATGAAACTTGGTATGTTACTTTATGTGGTACTAAGATACATATATATGCATTGTAAATTCACTGAGTACGCAGGTTTGCCGCTATGGGGGTATTTTGTGTATGCGGTTATTCTTCCCTATATAGTCCAGTCAACGAATGTCAAAAAAGGGGGTTTAGAGTGCGTGACAAGGTACCTAAGCGAAACTTCAGAAACTTGTTCAGGGTACTTACGGAGTGATGTTTTGATGTTTTATGTTTTGATGTTTTTTAACATAATTTTAATCCCATAATAAAATTTACTTGTCACAATTAAATAAACTCACAAAATGTAATACATTTATGACTAATGACTAATTACTATGACTAATGGTTGAGGAGAAAATGGCATTTTTTATTTAGCTGTAAACGTTGTCCTATGATCTTAAGGGGGATAACCGACTTGTAAGTTTTCTGTTAATTACTGATTACTTTAACTAAGTTTTGGTATAGGTTAAATTAAGATTACACAAAAGAGGATATTCGGTATATGCTGCCACTTAACCTTGGGGTGGGGGAGAGGGGTTCCCCTCTTTTAATCACTGTGTGTAGCAAATAACTCATGTAGTGCCTCAAATAAAGGGTTTTGGGTGGACGTTTCTGAAAATAATTATTGATTAGACGATTTTATGAACATGCTTCCTTACTTCATGTTCTACATTTAATAAATGAAATATTTATATTAGGTAGGGATAAAACGGAGAAATTAAGCGTCAGCTATCCCGTTTATAGTAAACTAATATAAAAAACCTGATTATAATTGTTTTAATCGTTGCATTATTATGTCTTAAATTTTATCGAGCTTCATTCTAGTTAAACATAAAATAACCGAGCCGAAAAATAATAATAATTATAAGCTAAAACCCGCTTAAAATATTAAAGCCCAGTTCCAGGATATTGTTAAGGCCCGAGAGGGCGGCCGACGTGAACAGTCTTTGAAGGAATATTATTACTAATATAATTTATAATAGCTCCGTGGAACTGTCTCTGCAGCTGTGAAATATGACGTCACGGAGGTAGACTCTGTTCCGGCGCCCGGTCTTGTGGCAATCGTCTAATAAAAACTAACTAGTAGACCCGTTGCTCGAAATCGAGCAATATTTAGTTTTGATGAGCAATAATTTTATCAATATTATCATCTGTATCACTAATTCAGTCTTTGTTGTCTCAGACTAAAAATAGATGGAGGTATGGAAACTCAGGTGTTTGGAATTCCGATTGTGTATAAATGTTCCAAATCTTTTCCAAATATATGACAACTCATTCTATTCCAAAACACATTACTGTTGTTATTTTTTTTACTTGAGAAAATTCCAATTCACTAAAGATCTAGGTTTTGAACGATTCAAACAAATTTTGGGTAAAATGCCATTGCGAATAAGGAAGGTTTAATAACATTTTGATTTTTACTTTTTAGATTTTTATTTTTAGCGAATTTCCCCTATAAGGGATGAAGCTATTACCGTAGGTCTCATGGTAAGACTTAAGCCCGAGACCATGATAACTTTTTGTTTTGAGGTCCCCAGATGCCAAAAACACTATTCGTTCAAATTTATTTATATATATATATATATATATATATATATATATATATATGTGTGTGTGTGTGTGTGTGTGTGTGTGTGTGTGTGTGTGTGTCCGTTAACACGATAACTTGAGTATAAAACGTCCGATTTTGATGAAATTTGATGAATAAAATGACATTTATGACTTAAGTTCGAAACCCAAAAAAATCTGACCATGGGAAGGGGGGTTTATGGAGGTTTTAAATTTTCCAAAATTCAGTTTTTTGCATTTTTCACCCTACAATTATAAAAAAAACTTAATTTTGGTTTTGACCATGTTATAGAGCTTAAAAAAACAAATAATTTAGTATTTTGAATTATTAACCTAGGTTTAGTGGTTGCGGAGAAAATCCAAAAATACCTGCTCATAAAATCTCCCATGTTAATCTTACGGGAAAAAGGTTTTTGACTTTTCCTCAGTTTATTTTAATGTAAACTTCACATTTGCTTTTACCAATCTGTTCAGTTCCACAAAACAATCATTTTGGTGTTTAAATTGTGATTCTACGCCCAACCGTTACAGAGATATTCAAAGTGCTAAACATAGTACGTTGTCCAATGTTATCCTTATGGAGAATAAATGAAATTTGATATCTCGATTATTTATGAATGTATGTTGATGAAACTTGGTATGTATCTTCACGTAGTACTGGTATATCGATATTTGAAAAAAAATTGATTTTTTGTTGATTACTCCCGTAGCAGCAACCCCCCCCCCCCCGTAACGTTTGCTTTCTCAGCCCCCATGTTATTCTTATAGAGAATAAGTAAAATGTAATGACTCCCTTAATTATGAACATAAATTAATAAAACTTGGTATGTAGCTTCACTTGGTTGAGTTATATTGATAATTATATAAAAACCCATTTTTCTGTTCCTTGTTGCAGCAAACCTGCTTCCTCAGCCCCATGTTATTCTTATAGAGAATAACTAGAATGTTATATAGCGCTTATTTATGATTGAATATTGATGAAACTTAGTATTTGGCTTCACCTAGTTAAATTCTATTTATATTTGCATAAAAACCAATTGTTTCTGCTCCTTGTTTCAGCAAACCTACGTACTCATTACCAATGTTATTCTTATGGAGAATAATTAAAATTGCTTATATGTGAATATATTTGTATGAAACTTGGGGTGCGGCTTTTTGTGGTATTAAAACATATATTGTTCAGTTTTAAATACAAGAAGAAAGGTCAAGATACAAAAATATTATATATTCCTTGTACTCACTAGACATTTTTTATCTTGTTCAAAAATCTGTCATGTCTGATGAATTTAAACATTTGTCTCAAGAACAGGCTTGCTCTAAACGTCTCCAACGTTTAAAACCATTTATAGATTCGTACAAACTAATACGAGTTGGCGGTCGCATCAGTCAAGTACCACTCCCTCACGATATTCGGCATCCAATTGCGTTACCTAAACACCACCACATAGTCAATGTTCTCATAGATTATTATCATAATCTTTATTTACACGCTGGACCTCAACTGATCCAATCATTGCTGTCAAAATTTGTTTGGATAATTTGTGCTCGGAACGTGATCAGGTCGCGTATATTTAAATGTATCACTTGTTTCAAACTTCGTCCGAAAACAATGTCACCTCTTATGGGAGATCTACCACCATGCCGTATCACACCAGCTAAACCTTTCTTATCTACGGGAATCGATTATGGAGGACCGTTTAACATCAAAGTCACAAACCTAAGATTTATTAAACAGATAAAGTTGTATATTTGTATTTTCATCTGCATGGTAACCAAAGCCGTACACATCAAAGTCGTGCATGATTTTTCTACCTCTGCATTCATTGCTGCTCTTGTCAGATTTACAGCACGACGTGGCCAATGTAAGCACATTTATTCAGATTGTGGTACCAATTTTGTTGGAGCTAATACAGAGCTAAGAAAAATCATAAAAGAACTTAAAGTCAAAGAAACAAGTGATATCGTCAATCATTTCGCCACCGAGCATGGAATTACTTTCCATTATAATCCACCAGCTGCGCCCCACCATGGTGGCTTATGGGAATCAGCGATCAAGAGTGCCAAACATCACTTGTACAGAGTTATCGGTTCAACAATACTAACATATCCAAAATTCACGACACTTACTACTCGTGTTGAAGCGATGCTAAATTCTAGACCGTTAACACCACTTTCATCTGACCCTTCCGACTTGTTCCCACTTACTCCAGGACATTTTTTAACCGGAGCTCCTCTTGTTTCAATTCCGGAAACTGATTTGACTACTGTACCAACGAATCGGTTGAAACTTTGGAAACTTTCATCTGCATTTTTTCAACATATTTGGAAAAGATGGACTGCTGAATACTTTCACACGCTACAACAACGATCGAAGTGGACAATCTCAACCAAGCATTTAAAAATCGGAGACTTGGTTTTAATCCAATCTCCAATCCCATCGTTGCAGTGGCCTCTTGCCAGAGTCACAGCTTTATTTCCTGGTCATGATGGTGTTGTTCGAGTAGCTGAAATACGTACTGCAAACAGCTGTTTTCGTCGTCCCGTAACCAAACTGTGCGTTCTACCTTTGGATTGACATTTATGTTGAAGTAAGATACTTCAAGGCCGGGAGTATGTTCAGTTTTAAATACAAGAAGAAAGGTTAAGATACAAACATATTATATATTCCTTTTACTCACTAGACATGGGTACATCATGTTTTCCTTTTCCCTATTTTTTCTGTTTCTCACTTTATTAGCTGCATACAGTTATAACATTTTATTTATTTTCCAGTAACCATCTGTTAATAACATATTTTTAAATATTATATGTTTTAATTTCCTTTGTTTTTATTCTGTTTTCATTGTTCATATAGCAACCCCAAAACTTATTGTTTTTCATCCTTTCACAAAACCTTTCCACATTATTTAAAAACTACATTTTCTTTTATCAATTTCTGTAATTCTCTCAGTAAAGTATTTAGTATTTCCCTTCAATCATCTCCCTTTAATATTAATATTTGAATATGCATTATTAACTTATACAATCTGTGACTATTGTGTGTGAAACTTTCCTTGTATGAAATGAATGCAACAACCAACCATGGACCTACCTTGATGATCTACTGAGTGTGGATTAAAAATGAACTTCATCCTTTCGTGAATGACTTGAATTATCCATTAACAAACTTTTCAACCATAAACATTTTGTGACATTGAGACCTTTATGTAAAATTATTATTTCATACCTTTGTAAAATGCAATATTCAAATAATTGTTAACTCTAGTCTTTTCTTTTTTTTCAACTATTACTATTGGTTTCACAAGGTACCAAATTAACCTTGTGTGGTCCTTCAAACAGTCTAAGCTATAAACCCCCTCAATATACAATCTTAGCAAATTATAAGATCCCCTCATCCAATGTGGCTACAGTAAAACTTTACCACTTAAGTCTTTTCTATTATTTGTAATCACATGTTTGTTGTTTTCATCTGTATAAATGTTGTTGTTTTTGTTCATGATTTATTTATTACATTTTCAATACAAGTTTTATTTCCAATCATGTTTACATTATTTTGTCATAAGATATTATCACCCATATTTAAATACTAGCTGACGTACCCGTTCTTTGCACAGGGGTTTTCTTCACCTGTTCTTTAGTCATGCAATTTGCATTTTAGTTAGCTTGAAACAGCTGTTCTTGCTTCTGCTCTTTAAACTGTCAAATGGAAGTATCCACAGCTGTTCGAATTACAGTTTCTGAATGTTTACTTTATTCTGAAATGTAAACATTGAAACTTAGGACGTTCACGGGGCGTAGCCCGAGGGGATTTAAGGAAGTGAATAGGCCTAAGTGTTGCATGGGTTCAAGATCTACCTATGTGTGAAGTTTCAGCCCAGTCGGTTCAGTAGTTTTTGTATTCACCCGGAACATCAGGCAGACGACAGAAACCATCTCTTCTTTAAAACATTATAGATAGATTGATTAAACGGTAATATCCTTACTAAAATCCCATAATAAATCTTGGATAAAACATCAAAACGAGTGAAAGTAAATGTTAAGCTTCAAATTACCTCAGTTTATAGATATTTTAGCTTTATACTGAACTAGCCGATGTACCCGTTCTTCGCAAAGGGATTGTCTTTACCCGTTCTATAGTCAATGCAATTTTCATTTTAGTTAGCTTGAAACAGATGTTTTTGCTTCTGCTCTTTAAGCTGTCAAATGGAAGTATCCACAGCTGTTTGCATTTCAGTTTCTGAATGTTTACTTTATTCTGAAATGTAAACATTGAAACTTAGGACGTTCACTGGGCGTAGCCCGAGGGGATTTTAAGGAAGTGAATAGGCCTATGTGTTGCATGGGTTCAAGATCTACCTTTGTATAAAGTTTAAGCCCAGTCGGTTACGTAGTTTTTGCGTTCACCCGGAACATCAGACAGACAGACAGACAGAAACCACCTCTTCTTTATAATATTATAGATTTATTAACATTAATTTGTATTATATACTGAAGTTGATTTTTACTTTTCCTTTTTTTGGAAAGTATTTTCTATGTTAACAAAACTACAATATAACATTTAGGTTATAAAAACGATTTAAGTGATTCCAGATATACTTCAATGTTCAGTGTTTTACAGAATAGTCCTGCAGGAGCCACAAATGGATCCGTACGTGGAACAAGTCAATTGACAAAACATTCTGAAATCAACTTAAACGAGAGGAATAACGAAAATAAATTAATAAAACCTTAATAAATTCAAAACTGGATTTTCCAACGAAGTTATTTAGCAAATTGAAAATTCTTCCTTCGCATTAGATTGGGACGATCAACATAGAGGAGGCATAAAGCTAAAGAATAAGTTATAAATAATAACTATAATTAATTATATGCATAATGTTAACAAATTCTCCCTCACAGCCTGGATCGTTGAAGAAATTCTTAATTTTTGATTACTTTTCCTACGAATAATACATTTCAGAAAATAAATAACAAAGAAAATTAATGAAGATTGTCAAAATTCGGTTCCTGTTATCTGTAAAATTATCATAACATAATTATCAGTATAAACAAACCACAATACAAAACAAACACTGTACAGAACAAATACAGTACAGTTCAGAGAAAAAAATTGTTCAGTTGAGAGCAAATATGATTTATCACAAAACACCTTTAAAATAAATAAATAGTTATTTTTTTTCAATTTGCTACAATTTGTGTTCTGCTGCCTTCAAAACTAAGTTGCAGTTTCAAAACAATATATAGTTTTGATATATATAGTATATATAGTTTTCATCAGCTCAAACTTACAGTGAATGTACATAAGAATAACACAGGATTGAAACTTTGACTCCCTGTGGGGCGGAGCCCTATGGTAATTTCTTAAAACCCTTTCTTAGTGAGCACCTTAGACCCAAGAGGAAGGTATGTTACAAATTTCATTGTAATCTGTTGTGTGGTTTTTGAGATTTCGTGATGAGTGAGTGAGTCAGGCAGTGGTATTGTGATTTTATATATTAAGATCCCCCCAGTTATTATTGTACATAATAATGCACCCTATGATTCATTATAGGTTACAGAATATCTATAACTTTTTGCCTATGGGATAAAAGTTTCATTTAATACAACTCGTTAATATCAGCTACTTTGTTTAGTGTGATTGGATTTTTATTTTATTCGTCACTAGCAGTTCCCGCAGGCTTCGCCCCGCAAATAATCTTAATATATCAAAACTGACAGTTATGTGTTCTGCATTCTGTGGTTATCCCGTGGAACTACTACGAATGAAGATCAGCTGTTTGTATTTTCATCAGCTCAAACTTACAGTGAATGTACATAAGAATAACACAGGATTGGAACTTTGACTCCCTGTGGGGCGGAGCCCTATGGGAATTTCTTAAAACCCTTTCTTAGTGAGCACCTTAGACCCAAGAGGAAGGTATATTACAAATTTCATTGTAATCTGTTGTGTGGTTTTGAGATTTCGTGATGAGTGAGTGAGTCAGGCAGTGGTATTGTGATTTTATATATTAAGATCCCCCCAGTTTAAATAAGTGGTCGCTGAAAAACATAAGTTACCCCTACCAGCCTGTATGTTAACACACACAAAAATTAATTTTCATGTTTTTGAAAGAAGGTCTTAACTTACTGTTGGCAGCCTTGGATCAAAACAAATGCATTTTATAATATGAACATGGGTCTCCCAAGCCTAGTTTTCCGTTTGACTGTTCTGTATGTGTTGTTCACTTTAAAGTTTATATTTTAAAAACTGCAAAACCTAAGCAAACCAAACTTAAGTCAATTGAGAATGAATAGTCATGGGTTCTATCAACTCAAAGGTTGTGGTTAATTATCTCTTCAAATTTCAAAATGGTGGCATTTTTAATGTTCTATCTTAAATGGCTCGAAAACCAGCCATTTTACCAAATTTATGCAAAAATAACTTGTTTAGGGAATCATACGACAAATCTAACGATACTTAAATTATTGAAATCGAGTAATAAATGACCAAGCTCTTGCAATTAATTATTGTCGTTTTCCTCAGTGTTGTGTCGTAGAGAAACCAAAGATGGGCTACGTCTAGCCACAAGTAAATTGTGTCAGCTTGGTTATTTATTAATACATTAAGTATTGTAAGATTTGTCATAACATTTCCTAGAATAAGTCATTCTTATAAGTATTTTGCAAAATGGTGGGTTTTCCAAGATAAATATTTGAAATGGCTGCCATTTTTAAATTTTCTGAGATAATTACACCGTAACCTTTGCGTTGTTAGACGCTAAACAAAATTTGACTTAACTTTGGTTTGATTCGGTTTTTTAGTTTTTTTAATATGAACTTTAAAGTGAAAACACACATATAGACAGACAAACGGAAAACCAGGCATGGGAGACCCATGTTCATGTTATAAAATGTGTTTGTATTGACCCAAGGAATAATGCTATATACCTGTATATAATTGTACAGAGAGTTATGGGACACCCTGTAGATAAAAATATAAAATATATGTTCTAAACCTAATCAACACACTGTATAAACTGCTACTGGTAGATTGATAAAGGTAGATAAAATGGTAGGAGAAAATACAACAATAGTAATTGGGCTATTTCAGGTGAGTTGCGTGGCCAGTATTATTCAACTACGCGACCTCATTCACAGTTCCCGGAATCTTACTACTTTTTGTTATTATCGTTGAGATGTCACAAAGTAATTTATTCCGTGGAACACTGAAAGTTTACGGCCATGTTTTATTCATGAGTTCAATGCTTGGCATGAAATAAGAACCTTTGGTTATACAAGTGAGTCAAATGGTTGTAACTGACGGAAAAAATGTTTTAAAAGGCATTTATCGTAGCAGTTGTTGTCCTTGAGTAAGTCAAAATCTATTAATTATGTAAGCAGTGGACTGTTCAGACAGAAGATTTTCATCAATATTTCAGTTTTTTTTATACTAAAACCAAACAAATGTTTAAGTAAATTACCACAATGGAAACAGTATTAGTAATATAGTAATATTGTAATATTGTATCCCTTACAGATAAACTTTGCATCGGATATTTGCTCAGTCACAACGGGTGTACATTTGATTTCTGCACATACCTTTGCTGGGAATCCCGAGCCAAAATAAACTCTGACCCGTATAAAAGTCTATTTTAAGGAAAAGAAACTGAAAATAAAAGGAGATTATTCTTGGCCAAAATGTGACTCTGTGGCTAGACGATATCTAGTTTGTTGTTTCCCACACGCCCGCCCGCGCCGCCGAGTGTCTGCGTGGGAGTGCCACAGTGCCAGTCAGTGAGGGACACACTGGCCGCGTTGTTGTGTCATGTGCCGTCTGCGGTGGAACGCCGGGGTCAACACTGCATGAAGCCGACACGTCACGTCGCAAGACCAAAGAGCCACAATTAAGGTCCGTTTCAAACATGTACAAAGTAGACCTAGCAATATTTAGTATCCTATGTATTAACACACGGTTGAAACTAAGTTCTCAGTGACTCATGAACCGATTTACAAGATTTACGTGTCAAATTAAAGGGGGTAAAGCGTAGATTTGCCGAATTTCCTCAGAATTCACGTTTGTTCTTAGGGCTACGTAACACAGCCCTTCAAAAGTCGCAATGTTAATCTTATGGAAGAACACAAATCATTTAAATGTGTGTAATTATGCACACATGATGGTAGTGCATAACTTACATCATGTTATGCACATTACTCAAAAATGGTTAATCCTGGGATCAGGGTTTACCCAATCCGGCTTCAGTGCCGAGCCAATACGCCTTCTTTTTGAGAAAATGAAATTCTCCGTTGAAATAGTAGTTTTAATCACAAGGTGCAAAAGTGTTTTTTTTTGGTGCGCAATCGTGTCATACGAAAAACTATTAAGCACCAAAAACACACATTTTACTCCATGTGATGAACAACATTTTTTATTATACTGCCCATAAAAGCCTTTGATAGTTGAACATTTTGAACAAAAATTAGGTGATTTGTACAGTTTTAGTAGTTCAGATGGGTTAACTTTACATTATTCACATTTATCTCATTTACAAACAAATCGACTTGCATTTTGTCCACGTGTTTGTTATCTATGAAACACGCAAACCAACGAGATGTGAATAAATATAGAGCTCTCGTCTCGTGTTAAAAAATTGAAGCCTCACTAGAGGACATTTTTGTAAACAAAACAACTAGCCAAAGAGTAATAAAGTCTAACATAAGTTGTAAAGAGGGGATTTGATTGGTAAACGTATTTTTGTCATGGAGACCGGAGGATATAGAGGGTCAAAATAGCGGTCAGCCTATAGGTACAGTCTTTTACTCCAGACGAGACCTCTTAGATATATACCTCGTTGTCACAAACGTAAAAAAGAACAATAGCAATCTTTGAGGTTAGCGCACTAAAAAAATCCACAGCTGATTTTTCGAAGCGTTATTTTTTACAATTATTTAATTCTGGTTCAATGTTACAAGTCATTATTCACAGAATTGTTAATATACAATGATTTCATGCATAAATATTAACATTATCGAGTTCGTCCTAGTTAGGATCACTCCGGAACATGAAAAAGAAGAAATATATTTTTTTTTAAACAGACATAAACTAAATAAATTATAACAAAAATTTCTTAATCTATTCTGATCAGAATATCATGAGGAAGTCTCGCTCGTAGCCTCCTGTTTATTGTAATCTGTCCGATGTTGAAAGTCACAGCACCAGGAACAAAATCCAAAGTTTCAATGAGTTTTTGAGACGATTTTTCTACAAATTTTAATACTGATTTGACTCCGAGCTCTTCATGAATGAGGCTATTTTTAATATACCATGGAGCATTCACTGCGATTCTGAGAATTTGTTTGTAGAACTTGAATTTTGTTAAGTTTATTATGAGATATAGCCAAACCCCAGACAGGAGAGGCATACGTAACTAAAGGTCAGATTATTGGTTTATAGATTAATTTTGCACACTCTGGTTTTAAAGTTGATTTTCTGTTTATTAAGGGAAAAAAGTTTAGCTAGGGGAGCCTTGAGTTAATTTTTTGTTAACATGAAAGTTCCAATTCATTTTCTTGTTAAGCCACACTCCTAGATATTTTACAGCCTGGTCGTCAGGATTCTATGGTAAAAATTGTCCAAAACTTTGGATTTGTTGAGGTAACGCATGTTTTTTTATAGAAAATATTTTTGCCTCACATTTTGTAGAGTTGAGTTTAAATTTCCACTAGGAAAACCAATCAATTACAATATCTATGGGCGACTGAAGAGAATAAGCAGCCTCATAGATGTCAGAGTTTTGACATAATATAGCAGTGTCATCTGCATAAAGAGCTAGTGAAGCATTTTCAGGAAGAGGAATGTCAGCCATATATTGATTTAATAGTACAGGGCCGAGTATGGATCCTTGTGGGACACCTGCCTCTATTGGTCGAGAGGTTGATAGAGAGGGAGTTATCTTCACAGAAAACGTTCTTTTATGAATAAAGGATTTTATGATATTTACTATGTACATCGGGAAACCAAAAGTTATTCGTCTGAACACAAGACCATCGCACATACTGTGTCGAATGCTTGTGCAATGTCAAGGAAAGCCGCCACTGTTTGCTCTTTTCTTTCAAACCCTTGCACTATTGCTTCATATATTCGTCAGATTCGATGAACCGTTGAATGTTTTGGTCTGTCTGTAAATTGATTGGGATGAATTAGGCTTGTTGGGTTTATGAATGACAGTTATTTCTGCATGTTTCCAAATGACTGGAAAGTAGTTTTTAGACAAGCATGCGTTAATTATAGAATTAAATCTTGAAAGTCCTTTATTAGTAAGATTTTGTAAAAAAACATTCGGGATAAGTTCGTGGCCGGGTGATTTTCGAAAAGGTAGTTTTTTAATTATCGTTTTTAATTCAGATTGAGTAGCAAACTTTATCGGTAGCACCGATAAAGTCAAAATTAGTGATTCTGACATATTACCTTGTTTCATATCAAACTTAAACTTTACTTTGTTTACAGCAGATGTTGTCATTTCATGAACTAAAGGTACTTGTAGGTTAGTTTTCTTTTTGAACAAAGATGTTTTGTTAAATTTAACAATTACTATAACAATTAAATAACAGGAAAAGAAGCAACTAAACAAATCAAAAATTTGTAAGTAATGTAGCGAGTAACTTATTATAACAATAACGTTTTAACTTTGGAAAACTCACATAGAAAAAACAAACACAAAGTCACTGTAATATTTCCACAAACATTAACCTCGGTGCGTTATTTTGAAATGCAATTTTACGGAATAATTACAGACATAAAAACAGCGGACTTTCGTGCAGGATGATAACAAATTAGTATATAATTTGTTTTCAGTTCTAAACTCGTTGGTTGGAAAGTAAGTTGTTTCCCAGGCAAACGCACAATCATGTCAGCTTTACCCCATAAACTGTTATCAAGATATTTCCTTAAAGATTTAGTTTTTGTTCATAAGGTGTGTGTTATTTCTTGGTTTCTGATTGTAATTGAAATTTGATGACTTTTTTATTCAGGCATATATTTTCTAATGACATTTTGTTGAAAAATACTGTTTTTACCAATAGTAACATGAATAACTACTCTAGAGGTATTGTCAAAAGCCTAAACATTGCTCTCCGAAATACATAAATTAAAGACTGCATGAGTCGTTTTGTGGCGGTGGCTTTGGAGGGTGTAGATTAAAATCCCAACTTACGTGCTTGATTACTTGATTGCAACACTTTAAATCAACTAAAACTACGCTACAATAAGCTTGTTGTTACAAAAGCCAGTCCAACAACGAAAATCCTAAAGTAACACCTTCAAGTTTCAAGTTTGACATGTTATGACAAATCATTCCTTAGATCTTTTTTTTAAATTATATCAATCCATTCCTGTTACGTTGGCCCTCTACGGCTCCCTGACTGGTCTATACTAGGTACAGAGGTCGACATTGGGTACACCAATATTATGAAGCTGTCACAGTATTGGTAAGTCTTTTGGTTATCCAGTGTGGCCAACTTCCCTTCTTTGGTTCCTCCTTGTCTCTTCTGGGGGCTTGACTCCCAGTTGAGCCTGGATACCCAGACTAGTCCAAGTCCTTGGAGGGGGTAGTGGATCTCCCTTGCAGCCTGGGGCGGGTGCCTGGGAGGAAGGGCCCTTGCCCGACAGTCTTCGGTCTGTCGAGCTGGGGGACGAACCACCCTGGGGCCCACCCGACTCCTGAGAGGTTGGAGGCTCTGTGCGATGGCGGTCCCTGTCTGGTGGACTTAGGGGGACGTCGGGTTGGAGGGCGAATTGTCCTGGGGTTGCCACCCACAGAGCCCAGGACCTAGGCAAGGTTCTCTCTCCCTTTCTGGAGCGAGGCAGATTGACCCCGTCCCACCACCTTTCCCATCCCTCTTTTCCCTCTTTCCAGTGGCTGCACAATATCCCAAGGGAGACATGCCTAGTACTCTTTTCATATTACTTCTTATTGGGTTTAATTTAAATTTTATTTGTATTTATAGCAACACAGACTTTGTAGTACAAGTGTTAATATGACTGTTAAAGAAACGGCAATGTAACACTCGTAAATTAAATCTATAAAATCCATGGAATCCATTAACTATATTCGATTGAAACGCGATCTGTTTTAAAGGCTTAGTTAACGCTGGTAGTTTTCTATTATCGTCACAATTAGTCCATACAAAGGTGGGACTTTTTATACGTTAACCATCGTAACAACAAATTAATATTTAAAATAACTTCTGGCGTTTGACGTATGTTTAACACCTATTAACTTATATGATTGATTCGCTATAAAATAAAATGTATAAAGTTATATATTCAGAAGTGATCTTATGCCTTTTTTCTGTGGTGCTTTAATTTATCGGTGGTTTTGGCAAATATAACAAGCTGACTACACGCCGCATCGTGGTTACAAGATGTTGTAACGTCTTATCAGTCAACGACGCGACGTCAGTGATTCCTGGAGCGAGGCCACAGCAATTAATGCAGCCAGAGCTCAGAGCTCCGTCATCGCGTCATCTCTAGCAATTACTTTATCACTTAGTTCCTGTCGTGACAACGGCACTAAAAACGTATGTTAACGGCAAAGAGTTGTTTTCTTAAGTACGGCAGTGCCTCTACAGCCAAAATATCGGTCATTTCTGATGTGGGGTCATAGTAATTAATGCAACTTGTTCTTGGCTGCCACATCTTTCATCGATCAAAATATTTGTAACAGTTTACCACCAGTCAACGGCATCGGTGATTTCTGAGGCGAGGCTACAGTATTTAGTGTCGCCTTTTCTTTATTATAAACAACAATAGTCGTGTATCACAACGCCAATATAACATCACTGTCACGAGATGTTGAAACAGCTTCTCTGGCTATTGTCATCAATGTTCCCTGGAGCAAGGTTCTAGATTGCTCGTTGTTTCCCATTTTCTCTTTATCGGTCTTAGTCACCAATATCTTGTCGCGAATCTTCAGTTAACTAAATTAAAACTGGAACCTCTGTGACCTGATCATATCTCGCAAATTTACTTTGTAGACGTAAAGTGCTGATAGTATACAGAATGTATATCACAATCAAATCCTTATTTTCAAAGTATATAGTTTTAATTTTAAAAATTTTTAAATAAGTTATATTAATAGAATACACACAAAGAATAACGCAGGGTTGGAACTTTGAAGTCCCGTGGGGCATAGTCTTATGGGAATTTCTTAAAATCCCTTCTTAGTGGGTGCCTATGCTATAAGAGGAGTCTACATGCAAAATTTCGTGCTTCTAGGTGTAATGGTTTGGCCTGGGCGTTGATCGGAATTTCGTATTTATAGATACAGATAAGTTTGTGGACAAACCTGGAATTTGAGTAATTTTAATACAAATTAATAGCTAACGTTTGTTATCTTTATTTTAGAAAAGGTCATTAGTTTTAATCACCAATTCAGTGTTGTTAAAAGAGTAGGAGTGGCTATGATTCAGCGCTAACATGGTTTTCTTATGGTAAAACGTGTAGCCAACCTAAAAGGATTGCGAAACAAAAAACATGACCTACATACCAGTGGTACCAACTGTAGTTATATATATAAAGATGTATAATAAGGTAGTTATATATATAATGATGTATAATAAGGTTTTATATATATATAACAAGGTAGTTATGTCACGCTTGTAATGTAAGACACAAAATACCTGCAGTATTATAATGTAAGAGAGAATATATATATATATATAATATTATACTACGTAGTTTTAAATATATATATATATATATATATATATATATATATATATAAAGATGTATATCACCGTAAACCCGCCACCGTCTATCCATACCTTTGCCAGCCACTGCCTCCTCCTCCCGACCTGTCCCCAGCCACGCTGCCACTGCCCTGTCGCTACCTCCTGTAACAAATAAACATATTGCATCAGCCACCTCCCCACCACTTTCTATTATCCCGCGCGCTTTCTCTCTCTCTTTGCTCCCTGCTCCCGTTGCGATCGGACGTGTTTTTGCGCTGCTCCGTTCGTTGCGTTTTGCAAAGATTAAACTTGAGCGTTTGCTCCCCATAGCGGCTTCACTTTTCCTAACCTCACTTTTTGCTTTGTATTTTACATAACCTCACTTTTAATTTGTTTTATTCTGCGTAACATAACCTCACTTTTATTTGAAAAATGGCTGTAAATCCTGTCGAGGTTCTCAGTTCGGACGAAACCTATGTTAGACACTTTCGAATTTATGGAACACGAACAATTTTTAAATTTACTAATCCTCCTCCTGAAACTACTGAAATTGATTGGCTAAGACAAGGGTTTTCCAAAATTGTTAATGAAATGAAAGAGCGGGCCCATGAAAATGATCAGCTTGGTTTCACCTTGCACAGCCTAAACCTAAAAAGTAAAGAACCCGGTTTTGTAGCTTTCCGGCCTGTTGGTGAAATTGATGAGGACATCCTTTGGCAAATTTTCGGGGGTATTGTTCAATCCAATTCTGAATCCATCAAGTCCACTGACACATTTAAAGTTGAATGTACCCGAGTTAATCTCCCTGTGGGTTCCGGCCGTCCTGGGAGAGTAAGGCCTGGCTTTTATAATACCTTTGATGAAGAATGTAAATCGAGACGGGGTATTGTAGTAATTAACAACAAAGATAACTTGTGTCTCCCCCGGGCTTTGGTGGTGGCCATAGCAAACGTGACTAAAGACCCCCAGTACAAAGCAATCCGAGAAGACAAGGGTAAAAGACAATCGTTTAGGGCCAAGGAACTTATTCGGCGGGCTAGGGTAGAGATCTCTGAGGAAGGTGCCGGTATCCCCGAATTGGAAAAGTTTCAGGACTTGCTAAAAGACTACAAAATCACAGTCTACAACTATGACAGAAAAGGTCGTGATGTTTACTTTGAAGGGGCTGCTGAAAATCCTAAATTCAAAATTAACTTGCTCTTTCACAACGGTCATTATAATGTAATCAACAGTTTGACCGCTGCTTTTGCCTGTGCTTACTTTTGCGAAGCATGTCACATCCCTTACGAACACAAAGCAAAGCACAGATGTTCAAACATTTGTCCTCAATGTCAAACCATCTCGCCTCCCTGTAAAGAAGAGCATGGGGGAATAGTTTGCACAGACTGTAACATGACTATGAGGAACCAGCTCTGTTTTATCGCCCATAAGGTTGACAAATGCAAAACAGTAAAAAAGTGTCTAGACTGCGGGAAACTGATTAATTTAAAAAAGAGATCCGGACCTCACAAGTGCGGGGAAGTTTTTTGTAAACCCTGCAAATCATTCAAAGATCCGAATCACAAATGCTACATGCAACCCAATGATGGAAAACCTAAAACTAAAGACTACCTTTTCATTTTCTTTGACTTGGAAACAAGGCAAGACGAGTCTCTCCCCTCTGACCCTGATAAAAAAGTACATCAAGTTAACTTGTGCGTCTCACAACAGTTTTGCTTTAACTGTATCGAGTCTAGATTTTGCACGGCATGTAGAAACAGAACTAAAGTTTTTAAGGAAGAACCAGTAAAACACTTCATGGAGTATGTGATGCAAGCTCGTAAACAGTTCAAAAATGTCTGTGTAATTGCTCACAACGGGCAAGGCTTTGATTTTCAGTTTTTGTTAAAGTATGTGTTGGAAGAAACTAAATTCACTCCGGAACTGGTTATGAGGGGGACCAAAATTATTTTAATGGAAATGGACAATGTGAGATTCATTGACTCACTGAGCTATTTCCCCATGGCTCTCGCTGCGCTCCCTAACGCCTTTGAACTGCCTCCCGAGAAAAAGAAGGGCTACTTTCCCCACCTCTTCAACACTCTAGCGAACCAAAATTATGTAGGCCCTATGCCTGACAAAAAATACTACTGCCCCGAATCAATGTTTGAAAAGAAACACGAAGCCTTTGAAGAATGGTACGAGGAACAGGTGGCGAGTAACTATGTCTTTGACTTTCAAAAAGAAATCCTGGAGTATTGCATCTCTGACGTAGAGATTTTAGCTCAGGCCTCATTAAAGTTTAGACGCATTTTCTTGAAAGAATGTAACGTAGATCCTTTCCTCGAGTCCGTAACTATTGCTAGCGCTTGTAACCTGGCCTTCCGCCGTAACTTCTTGAAACCAAACACAATCGGCCTAATCCCTAAAAACGGGTACAGACTGACTGACAATCAATCAGCCGTTGCTTTACAATGGTTAACGTGGGAAGAGGAGGAACGAGGGTTGAGGATTGAGCACGCTGGCCGGGGTAAAGAAGTTAAAATTAACGGGCTAAAAGTTGACGGGTTTGACGGGGAACGAATTTACGAGTTTCACGGGTGTTACTGGCACGGGTGCCCGAAATGTTTTCCTTACGACAGAGAGGCTCCTCTGAAGGAGGATCCCTCAGATTCACTTAATTTAAGATATGAAAGGACTCTGAAGAAAATGTCTAAAATCAGTGACTACGAAGTTGTAGTAATGTGGGAGTGTGAATTTAGAGCTTTGAAAAAGGACAATAAACTAAATCACTTGAACAACCTGCCGATCCTCAATAATCTTCCCCTTGACCCACGGCAAGCGTTCTTTGGAGGCAGAACGGGCAATTCGAAAACATACCACAAATGCGAAGAGGGAGAAACGATACAGTATGTCGATGTTTGCTCCCTCTACCCCTATGTAAATAAATATGGGAAATATCCTTTGGGCCACCCTACCATTTATGTGGGAGATAGGGAGTGCAGACAGCGAGGATTAAATGTAGATGGTTTGCTAAAATGTAAAATCCTGCCACCTCGAGATCTCTATCACCCCGTACTCCCTGTTAAAATGAATAATAAATTAATGTTTGTGTTGTGTATGACTTGCGGGGAAACTCAAAACCAGCGAGACTGTGAACATGAGAGTGATAAAAGAGCGTTAGTAGGGACTTGGACTATGGATGAAATTAGGAAGGCGATTGAGAAGGGTTACGCTGTACTGGACATGTACGAGTTGTGGGAGTACGAGGTAGCCACATACGAGAAAGGGGATTGTTTACAGACTTTATTAATAAGTTTTTGAAAATGAAGCAGGAAGCCTCAGGCTATCCTAGCTGGTGTAATACCGAACAGGACAAAGACAAGTACATCACAGACTATTTCCAACATGAGGGAATTCAACTGGACAAGGCAAAAATTTGTAAGAACGGGGGACTTAGGTCGTTGGCTAAATTAATGCTTAACAGTTTCTGGGGAAAGTTCGGACAGAGGGAGAACCAAACTAAAGCAACAATTGTAAGGGAATCTAAAGTCTTGTTTAAAATGTTAATCAGTCCAGAAGTACAAGTCAATAGGATTCAAACTGTTAACGAGGAAGTTGTTGTTGTTAACTGGGAATATATTGAGGAAGTGGGGGAACCTTTGACAAATGTAAATGTTGTTATTGCGGCCTACACCACAGCCCAGGCGAGGCTTAAACTGTATGAACATCTAGATGCCCTTGGAGGTCAAGTCCTTTACTATGACACGGACTCGTGTATTTATCTATACAGGGGAGGATTGTACAAGGTCTCTACGGGAGATTACCTCGGGGAAATGACAGACGAATTGGCAAGTGAGTACGGGCCCGGTTCTTATATCTTAGAGTTTGTTTCTGGGGGACCAAAGACCTATGCATACCTTGTCTGGTCAACCAAAAAGCAAAAGCTACAAACTGTGTGTAAAATCAAGGGCCTCACCCTCAATATGAAGACTTCCGAAACATTAAATTTTGAACAATTGAAAAAGATGGTCCTTAGTGAAGCAGCTGAAATTTTAGAAATTGAAGAAAACAGAATCAGGAGGACTAAAGACAGAGATATTGTAACAGTAAGTGAAATTAAAAAGTTTAAAATCACAGGACCTAAAAGGAGGCTCGAGGGTGAGTACGACACCTTGCCATTTGGCTACCAAAAAGTTCAAAGACTTGAGTAACCCCGACAGGTTGCGTCACTCTTCCCCCTCCCCCGTTTTCTATTATCCCGCGCGCTTTCTCTCTCTCTGCTCCCTGCCGCCATAGCGATCTGACGTGTCCCTGCTCTTTACTATGAATCAACCAAAATCACTTTTTCAACTTTGCGAAAAACAAATCTGGGATCGCACCCGATGTATTAACGAACTAATTTACCTAAACATGCCCCCAGTAATTTTCGAAAAGTTTGTAGAAACCCATTGGCGTAACCATTACGCCATAAGTCAAGAGTATATTAAAAAATTCTATGTAGGTCGCTCAGCATACTGTAATTGTTTATATTGGGATACATTCTTACGTAGACCACTTAATTATTTTATAGAAATTATCTATAGTCAATGTCCTTATGTTACATTATGCTCTAAAAACAACATTGACTTTAAAGAGTTGGTACCTCTTAGAGTACCGGACTATGTAAAAAAACCCTTGTATATAAAATATAAATGTAAATGCTATAATCCCCACTGTATGAATGTACATGAACGAATGGAGGTCTATGGCGCGGGTGACGAAAAGCCCCGTAAACCTGAAAGGGGGTCTAGTAGATTGAGACGTCGGGCTAACACCCCGGCTACTCCATCGAAAGACCCATGTGTGAATGAGGGGTCCAGTAGATTGAGGCGCCGGGCTAACACCCCGGCTACTCCATCGAAAAGACCTCGGGTGAAAGAAGGACTTTGTACATTGAGGAGCCTGGCCAACACCTAGGCTACTCCTTGGAACGGTCCGGTGGGTAAAAAAAGTATAAAAAGTAAAATACAAAAAAAAATAAACGGAGGAGACAACTAGTTTGTTTTGGAAGGTCTCCACGAGTCATGGCGGTGGAGGGGCCATGACTTTACTAAAAAAAATATATAAATAGAAGATTTGGATAATTTTAATCATTATCAAAATGGACGGTAAAACAGCTATAGCTAATGAACTACACCGACCTGCCAGGAGAAATTATACCAGGCGTAAAGTTACCCTTAAGGGGCTAACAGACCTTTATCAGGCTGATCTCGTTGAAATGAAGCCATATTCCCAAGTTAATAAAGGGTACAAGTACATATTGACGATGATTAACTGTTTGTCCAAAGTGGCTTTTGCCGTACCGTTAAAAGACAAGTCAGGGCCAGAAGTGGCGAAGGCACTCGCTCCTATCTTAGCTAAATATAAAATGAAAAATTTTCAAACAGATCAAGGTACCGACTTTTTTAATAAACATGTAAATGCTCTAATGAAAAAGTATAAAATCAATCACTATTTTACATTTTCTGAACTTAAAGCCAGTATAGTAGAAAGATTAAACAGGACTCTCAAGTCAAAAATGTACAAACTATTTACAGCCCGTGGAAGTTACGAATGGTTAAGTATATTGCCAGAAATTGTAAAGTCTTACAACAATACAAAGCACAAGACTATAGGTATGAAACCCAAAGATTTTAAACAAAAACACGTCAAAGATATTTTAAAGAGAATAAATAAAGTTAAGAAACCAAAACACAAAATCCTTAAACAAAAATTAAAAGTAGGCGACAGCGTTAGAATCAGTAAAGTGAAAAGAGTTTTCAAAAAAGGGTATTTACCAAATTGGACAAACGAGACGTTTACAGTATACGCAATTAAACCAACAAGACCGGTAACATACATACTGCAAGACAGTAGAGGAGAGATACTCAAAGGTGGGTTTTATGCCGAAGAAATTAGCAAGTCCAAAACCGGTGACGTTTATTTAGTTGAAAGAGTATTAAAAAGGAAAGGAGACAGACTCTTTGTACGATGGAGGGGGTATGATAGCAGCCATGACAGCTGGATAAATGCTAACGACCTCCGTTAGTGAGGGACAACGACATGCTAATGCCGATGACCGGAGCCCGGCCATCTGGCTTAGTGCCGATGACCGGAGCCCGACCATCTGGCTCACCATCTGGCTGACCATCTGGCTGACCATCTGGCTGACCTCTGTTAGCGAAAGGAAATGACATGCAACCACGTAGGATATTATCTTAGATTGATGTTTCCTGTCCTGCGGTAACGAGGCAACGTGACATGCAAAAGCGCTCAGCCGTGTCTAAAGTCACTCAACCGTGTCTAGAGTCACTCTACCGTGACTTAAAAGCTTGCACGTGAAGTGATTACTTAAAACCAAAGCAATTAGTTGTATGTAACCAGTCACGATGCGGCTTGTAAAGCAGGAAGTCGAAATCCCTGTTCAAAACTTTGACGAATATTTCACAGGCTCCGGTATGGTAAAAAAGAATAAGCACGGTGTTTTATTGCCAGATTCGATACGTTGTATTATAGTGGGGCCCAGTTCATGTGGAAAAACTAATGTCTTATTTAATCTATTATTTGATCCAAACGGTCTGAGATTTGAAAACATTTATATATTTTCAAAATCCCTCTATCAGCCTAAATACAAATTACTTAAACAGGTTATGCCTAAGGAGGTTGGGTATCATGAATTTGACGATAATAGTTTAGTTATACACCCAAATCAAGCTAAACCAAACTCTATAATGATTTTTGACGATATTTCTGCCGAAAAACACAATAACATTAGAAACTACTTTACCATGGGGAGACATAACAATTTAGATACATTTTATCTCGGACAGACATACAGCGCTATTCCCAAACAACTGGTGAGAGACAATTGCAACCTTATTATTCTATTTAAACAAGACGATAAGAACTTACGACATGCTTACAACGATCATGTCACTACGGACATGTCATTTGACAAATTTAAAGAAATATGCGCTCGAGCGTGGCTTGATAATTTTGGATTCCTAGTTATTGACAAAACTTTGGACCCTTATAAGGGAAGGTACAGAGTGGGAATGGACAGTTTTATAGAAGCTTTCTAATGGGTCGCTTCTACTATTATAACGATATAAGGGGATTTGATAAAAAACTTCATAACGTAAGGTCTAACCTCTGTACATATTATTACAAGGATAAAAAGAAATTTTGTGGAAACTATTGCAGTAGGAAGGGTAAACACGGCCATCCGTTCAATAAAAGGTGTTGGAGACATAAAAAACCTCCAAGCACCGCGATACTACCACCCGTAGTTTTATTAATGATATCTGCGAGTGAGAGAACATATAATAGAGATACTTGGTTAAACTTTTTACAAAAGTGTGAGGAACAGAGTGTACCCTTAGAGTTAGTAATTTATCATGAGGACATGAAAAATGTAACAGTGAGGGACCCTCAAAATATAATCTCTAGATTTAGACCCTTTCCGGATATATTTGGTAAAGTATTGCCTTTACGTAACCTTCATGGTAGTATTAATTTTGCTCAGATTGTTTTGAGAATGTTGGAGTACGGTTGCAAAATACCTCACGCGATCGGTTGTATAGTTTTGACAGAGAGAACTATTCCCATCAGGTCGCCTATTAGTATTTATAACACATGCGTATATCTCAAATGTTATATTGACATTAGTTATAATACAGCCTGGGGGCCGATTCCTGACGATACTCCCAAAGGACCTAGGGGTAAACCTTTTGCTGCCGTAAATAACTACTGCCAGGGGTTATATACTACAGAGTTTTTAAGAGCAGCCCTGCCCACAGTGGCCTCACAGTGTGAGAGATTTGGTATTAGTTTAAAAAACGGTGTATATAGAGTGACAAATCAAACATTATTTGAACAGTGGAAAACATTTACAGGGACCAACCCGTGTGAGTTTTGGCTTCTCAACTCGTATTTAATGTACAACAGACATCATGATAAACCATTGAGAATGTTGAGCAAGTATATGGAAAAAACCGTTGAGAACGACAAGTATATAGTAACACATATATCCCAATGGAGAGACAATGTAAAGCGAGCCTTTGTTTTTAAAAGTTTAACAAACCGTTATGTAATACCGAGACACAGTCTTGTAAGAGAGGAAAGTAGATATTATAAAGGATTAGACTTTAGTGCTGGTGTTTCTTTGAAAGATGTAATACGTTACATGAAAAGATGCAAGAAGCGTGCCCTGTTTTTTAGACAGGTTGAACTACCTTAAATCTAAATGTGATTGCTAAAATCTATCATTTATGACTATGGAGCGAAACAGTAAACAACTGACTAGCCGACTCATAGAGTTGCGTAATGCTATTAAACGCAAATATAAACTTTTTAAGGAGGGTGCTGCTGAAAGTGATATTTTGCTTGAGAAGCAGTATAAACCGATTATTCAAGAACTTAGAAAAACGACAACAAACACAGCAGACATAAAAACTGAACCTGAAACCTTTAAAGAAGAGCCAATGGAATACGATACCACAGACGATGAAGGAGAAATAACTGAATTTATCCCAGCGAGTGTCTCTACACCTGAAACCAGCGGGTTAAAGCAAATTGTATCAACCCCTACGGGACTGGAAACAGCGTCCCAATATATCGAAAACCAGTTTAGTAACCCCATGACAGTGAGATATATGACAATGCTTTTAAAGGATGCTAGCGGTAAGGTCCGAGTTATTGACCACGATTATGGCCCTAGATACGAAGGCAGTACTTTAATGATGGGAGATAAGGTGTTAGACTTTGACAACGATGGAACTATTCTAATAAACAACACAAGATATAGTCCTACTGAAGGCTTGTATGAGCTCATATTTAAGAGAACCCCTGACGAGGATATATACAATAAAGACGATCTTAATACCTATAAGAGTATTATTATCGCCACCAACGCTCACAAGAAAGGTTACAGATTCCACAATGCAATTAGAAGGGACAACAACCTAAAGTACAGAAGAATTATTAAAGACCTATTCCCGGCCAAAGCGGGTAAGGGTCTAGCGTGGAAGAATGCAAGATATCGTGATATAATACATTGGGATGACGCCAATGAATTAGTGGATCGGTTGCGACACATTGCTATGTCAACAGAGAGTGGAAACAGAGTACATAGCAATGAAATACTAAGTATCGTGGAGGAACTGAGAGAGGCCGGCTTTATAAAAGGAGCTGGCAACAGTAGATTTAAAGCATTACTAAAATGACCATTGACAAGTTTGGACGTAGTAGCCGAAAATCCCGAGGTGAGGCCGTCAAGGGCCCCAAGGGAGAGGGTTTTAATTTAACGCCCGACGGTGACTACGATATTCAAAATAAACGGTTATGTAATCTAAAAAGACCTGCAGACGATAACGACGCGGTGACAAAAAAGTTTATGTCTGACAATACCTTGATTTTAGATGAAAAAAAAGAGTATTTTGACGCTAATAAATGTGTTATTCGACATGTAAAAGTACCACAAAATTCCGACGACGCCGCTACAAAATATTACGTAGACTACAAATGTATTCCTTTTACAGGAGAACATTATATTATAGGAAACAAAATACTAAGAGACGTACGGGATGCCGAACAAGAGTATGATGCTGTAAACTTGCGGATGTTAAAAGAATCATCAAAATCAGCCTTAAAGCTCGTAGATAACACTTTTTATGATTGTCAGTCAAAGCAAATAAAAAATCTGTCGGATCCGACAGATTTTCAAGACGTACTTAACTTAAATTATATTGTAAGACTATTGGGTAAAGTTCTATTTGACATTTACAATACCTTAGGAGCTCCAATACAGACAGACAAGGACACGTGGGTAAAATTAAATGTTGTAAATAAATACTTTTTAGATGAAAATACACGACAATTCCGTAATAAAGATGATGATGAAGAGGAAATTATAGACACGGACCCTTTCCCCAGTTTCCTCAGGACGGGATCCGGTTTAAAAACACATTAACTGGCAAACACTAATTAGTCTTCGCCGAGCCGTTCAACATGCGGGTTGTTTTATTGTTTTTTCTGCCTCTTGCCTCGTGCAACAAGTCGATAGATTTTTTGACTTATTACGGGTATTTGGAAAAAAACGCTTTGACACAAAACATTACTTCTGCAGTAAGACAATTTCAAGAGTACTTTCGTCTTGAACCAACGGGGGTGTTTGATAACGATACTTTGGCCCTCATGTCCACGCCTCGGTGCGGTCACCGAGACAATATACTACCGTTCTTGGCTTTACCCAATAGAAAGTGGAATACATCAGTAATAACGTGGTACCAATACGGAACACCACAGCACCCCGACCTGATACAGAAAGCTTTTGATGTATGGGCCAAACACGCGAATTTAACATTTAAAAAGGATATAAATAATCCAACAATAATTATATCATTTTCTACGGGTAGACAACATGTGTTTTATTCTAGACACGATACTTGCCCCTATGACTTTGACGGTCCTGGGTTAGTTCTCGCCCACGGCTATCTCCCCAATACGGGGTATACTTCTACAGATATACACTTCGATTCGGAAGAAAATTGGGATTTTACTATGAATTTACCACGCTATGGAAACATTTCGTTCTTTTTAACTTTGGTTCATGAGATTGGACATACCCTTGGTTTGGATCATTCAGGTGATGATAAATCAGTAATGTTTCCTTTTAACAGGGATCCTACAGGGATTGTTGACTTGAACGAATACGAGCTAAGCAACGATGACAGACTCGCTATGGAGTATCTTTACGGCAAGCCCACTAAAACATTTGCAACCATTCCAAAAATAAATACAACAGCAGCCACACCCACTACCGTTACAACGCCCAGTACAACAACAACAACAACTACAGCCGTAACACCACCCGAAATATTTGAAAAACGCGATATTTGTGAATTAAAAGGTCAAATTGATACGTACGTTATTGTGAACAAAAGGATATTTGCTTTCTTTAGGGATTATGTATGGATTATTAGTCTAAACCCTGCAGATAGGATTCCTGAGGATTTAACACGGCCAAGAAGAATATCACACTGGCTCAAATTCTTACCACGAAATTTTACTGAAATATCGGCCATTTACCAACGGCCTAACGGTGAAATCGCGTTATTTACTGACAGTGAGGTGTTTTTATTTAGATACCCTTCACTGTCCTTGATTACAATGTATAATGTCAATAACATAGCCGGTAGAATGGTACATAAAGTTAACGCGGCCTTTGCAACTAACACGGGGAAGAGCTACATGATTATTGACGATTGGTATCTGATTGAAATAAACGAGTGTAATTATACGGGTGTTTTTATGGGTATGGTCTCGTCTACGCTTTACGGTATCCCAGCCCACTGTAGCGGTGCCTTTAGATATATAAACGGGATGATTTACTTTACCACATCCAGTGGCTCGTTAGAATACAGTGAGTACACAAACGCTGTGTCTCGTACGGTGCCTGACATTTTTGAAGTTTTAAATATCCCGTGTATACGTGAGTCACTACTAAATAAACTCTACGAGGTTATTAGATATTTACAATAAATGGCTAAAAACAGAAGGAAACCTCTCAGACGTAAGCTAGCGGTCGTACGAGGTGGAGGTATTGTTTCATCCGTTCTTAATAAGGCCATAGACCTCCTACCTGTTGAATTACATTTGCCTGGAGGATATCAATTTTGCGGTCCTGGCACGAGATTAAAAGAGAGATTGGCAAGAGGAGACAAAGGAATAAACGGTTTGGACGAGGCCTGTAAGGTCCACGACATAGCATACTCGCGGTATTCCGACAGCGAGCGGCGAAGGCAAGCTGACAAAGAGTTGGCGGAACGCGCTTGGCAAAGATTCAAGTCTAGTAACGCCAGTGTTGGTGAGAAAGCCGCTGCTTGGGCAGTCACCACGGCCATGAAAGCAAAATCAAAATTGGGGGGAGGCCGTAAAAAGAAACGCCCCGTTAAACGTCCTCGGGGCAGAGGGTTGTATCTTAGGCCTTATAGGAAGGATGGTGCGGGTAGTAAGAGAGGTGCAGGTAAGGGGAGAAAAAGGCGAACGAAAAAAAAAAAAGCATCTCGATACCTGTAAAACCGCTAACAAATTACGATTTAATCAAATACGCGAGGTTATTAAAGATTCCTAACTTTAGAGGGGTTTACATGAGGGACAGTTTACCGAAACGCCCCAAAAAATGTGAATCTGCTATAGTTAACCTGGACAGTACAGCTAATCAAGGTACCCACTGGGTTTGTTATAAAAAGATTAATAAGAAAGCCTATTATTATGACAGTTTTGGAAACCTAAGACCACCACCAGAAATCTCACGATACTTGGCGGGCTGTGAACTTTACTATAATTACGAAAGACAACAGACTTTTGACTCAGTTGTTTGCGGACATCTTTGTTTAAAGTTTCTCTGTAATTATAATGTTTTGTCTCACGGGATCAACTAGTGTTCTATCCCACGAGCTAGCATTTCCCATAGATGTTAGCAAGGGTGAATGGGAACTTGGTTTAATTGAACTGACCACTTATAATTCTATACCAAACATTGAGAAAGGCATTAATGATAAGTTTTACTACGGTGATGATAAAAGTATTACAATTCCTGAGGGCTCTTACGAGATCGAGGACATTGAAAAATACATACAGTCTCAACTGCCGAAGAAAAAAGTAACATTTACGTTAAAGCCAAATAATAACACTTTAAAAGTTACAATATTTTGCTCTGAAAAAGTTGACTTTACTAAAGAACATTCATTGGGAACACTCTTGGGCTACAAAAAACAAATATACGAGGCTAATAAACATCATGTTTCTGAACTGCCTGTGGATATAATTAAAGTTAATTCAATACGGGTCGAATGTAATGTCACACGCGGGTCGTACCTAAACGGAGTCGAGGGTCATGTGATACACGAGTTTTACCCGGCCGAACCACCGGGGTATAAAATAGTCGAGCTCCCGAGAAACGTGATTTACTTACCGGTAATCAGTCAAAGGATCAATACCTTAACAGTGTCCATAAAAGACCAGGACGGTAATCTTGTTAACTTTCGCGGAGAAAGAATCTCGATTAGACTACATTTAAGACAGAGTAATGGGGCTACTATTTAGGGGAATGCCTACGGGGCAGTCGGTCAGTAGTGTTCAGAAAGCCAAGGTGTTAACGTGTAAAAACATATCGTTTCTTCGTTCTATCGGTTTTAAAGTAATAAAAAATGGCGCTATTGGCGATAGACAGCCCGGCTGTATACGATGATTTGATAACAGGGATGGAATTTCACACGCACTTACCCTATGCAAATTCTACTTTCAATAATAATGATGAAATAAGAATACCAATATTACAGCAAGATATAATAACTGCGCCTTTTGAAAGCTTTATTGTAATTCACGGTAAAGTCAGCGCTAAAAAGACGGACGGGACTCCTCAGGATGTTTCCTTTGTAAATAACGCAGTGGCCTTTATGTTTGAAGAAATCCGGTACGAGATTTGTGGCAAGGAGATTGACAGAACGAGAAATGTTGGTATTACTACAACTTTAAAGAATATCCTGTCCATTCGCGAGGAAGAAAAAAATACTTTTAAAAACGCCTGCTGGCTAGGCCCTGGTAATTCTGAAAAAGTAACAGATTTTGTATATTCGATCCCATTAAAACATTTGTTAGGGTCTGCCGAAGATTACAAAAAGGTGCTAGTGAACGTAAAACAGGAATTGATACTTTTACGCTCGGCTTCAGATATTAACGCTGTAAAGTTAGCGAACGCCGGTACTTTAGATTTAACATTAGAAAAAATTTATTGGCGTATACCTCACATAACAATCAATGACGCTCAAAAATTAAAACTGTACAAATATATAGAGAAAGACCCTGCAATACATGTTCCCTTCCGCCAGTGGGACATGATTGAATACCCGAACCTTCCGAGTACGGAGACATTCTCCTGGACACTGAAAACGTCTACTCAGACAGAAAAGCCCAGGTATATCGTACTCGCCTTTCAAACAGACAGAAAAAACGACTTAACAAAGGACATGTCACAATTTGATGCCTGCAACCTAACTGATGTAAAACTTTATTTAAACTCAAACTTTTACCCGTACGATAACCTTCGAGGAAATATTACTTTAATGTATGATATGTTTGCTGCCTTCCAAAACTCGTATTATGGAAGAATCGGTTCGCCTATATTAAATTTTGACGATTTTAAAGCAAAGTGTCCTCTGTATGTAATTGACTGTTCAAAACAGGACGATACTATTAAAACAGGGCCTGTAGACGTAAGGCTCGAAATTACAACAAAAAGGGCCTTTCCAGGTAATACTTGGGCATACTGCCTTTTACTACATGATATACATTATTCCTATAAGCCTATAACGGGAGATGTCAGGAAAATCTCGAGTTAGTTTTTCCAACCCGGTAGTTACAGAAATATACAGTTTGCCAGAAGAAGACAGGAAATCAGATTGGGAACTCATGGCACGGGACCGAGCCAGGTTTTTGAGACGTATCAAATTAACAGAAGAAAAGATTTCCCGAGTAATTTTTAAACAGTGGACCCTGAGGGTCACGTGACTCATATTTTAATCAAAGGGGTGGGGGTAAAAGATACATTTATATGTCCAAAAGAGATAATTAATCAGTCTCTTTCTTGAACTCGTTGGGTAAACATGGGTTACAACGGTTGTGTTAAGATTGAATACTTTAAAGACGGGCTTTTAATCAAAACGGATTACTTAGACTGTTGTGTATTAATACCGCTAGTGCAAAGTTTCAACTACCCTCGGGGGCTGATAGCATTATTGTTAATTGGTGTACAGATTTTGATAATAGCGAGACTTCAGAAGACGAATATTAAATATGGCTTTGCAAGAATTTATAATCATTCCTAAATGTAAAGAGCCAATAGATTTAATGACTGGAGTATTTTTAAAGTCAGTCCATTTCTTGGACCCCGAATTAACTAAAAGTATTGTGACGGGTATTTTTAAAAGTCGAGACAATAGTCTGGGTGTATTGATTAAAGGGAGAAAAGGTGTTGTGTTTTGGTCTTACGATTCTTTCTGTCAACTAATTGACAGGTTTAACGAAGTAACTTTGGCTTTATTGGGGAATTATCAGTGTTTCATAACTATAGACGCGGGGCCTAGCATAAAGGTTAACAATATTTTTGGGCATCAGTACGTTTGTGTCTCTGATGGAGAACACTCCTTGGCTCTTAACCATCACGAGTGGGATCAACTTGTAAAAAATATTCCTTTAATTGGTCGCGAGGTATTGCAATTATTTTATATTGAGGATATTATACAGGTTTATATTAATCAGGTTTTAACCGATGCTGAAACCTGTACAGATCAATTACCGCCTCACGTAGCCGACCGTTTATTTTTTTTTGTATTTTACTTTTTATACTTTTTTTACCCACCGGACCGTTCCAAGGAGTAGCCTAGGTGTTGGCCAGGCTCCTCAATGTACAAAGTCCTTCTTTCACCCGAGGTCTTTTCGATGGAGTAGCCGGGGTGTTAGCCCGGCGCCTCAATCTACTGGACCCCTCATTCACACATGGGTCTTTCGATGGAGTAGCCGGGGTGTTAGCCCGACGTCTCAATCTACTAGACCCCCTTTCAGGTTTACGGGGCTTTTCGTCACCCGCGCCATAGACCTCCATTCGTTCATGTACATTCATACAGTGGGGATTATAGCATTTACATTTATATTTTATATACAAGGGTTTTTTTACATAGTCCGGTACTCTAAGAGGTACCAACTCTTTAAAGTCAATGTTGTTTTTAGAGCATAATGTAACATAAGGACATTGACTATAGATAATTTCTATAAAATAATTAAGTGGTCTACGTAAGAATGTATCCCAATATAAACAATTACAGTATGCTGAGCGACCTACATAGAATTTTTTAATATACTCTTGACTTATGGCGTAATGGTTACGCCAATGGGTTTCTACAAACTTTTCGAAAATTACTGGGGGCATGTTTAGGTAAATTAGTTCGTTAATACATCGGGTGCGATCCCAGATTTGTTTTTCGCAAAGTTGAAAAAGTGATTTTGGTTGATTCATAGTAAAGAGCAGGGACACGTCAGATCGCTATGGCGGCAGGGAGCAGAGAGAGAGAAAGCGCGCGGGATAATAGAAAACGGGGGAGGGGGAAGAGTGACGCAACCTGTCGGGGTTACTCAAGTCTTTGAACTTTTTGGTAGCCAAATGGCAAGGTGTCGTACTCACCCTCGAGCCTCCTTTTAGGTCCTGTGATTTTAAACTTTTTAATTTCACTTACTGTTACAATATCTCTGTCTTTAGTCCTCCTGATTCTGTTTTCTTCAATTTCTAAAATTTCAGCTGCTTCACTAAGGACCATCTTTTTCAATTGTTCAAAATTTAATGTTTCGGAAGTCTTCATATTGAGGGTGAGGCCCTTGATTTTACACACAGTTTGTAGCTTTTGCTTTTTGGTTGACCAGACAAGGTATGCATAGGTCTTTGGTCCCCCAGAAACAAACTCTAAGATATAAGAACCGGGCCCGTACTCACTTGCCAATTCGTCTGTCATTTCCCCGAGGTAATCTCCCGTAGAGACCTTGTACAATCCTCCCCTGTATAGATAAATACACGAGTCCGTGTCATAGTAAAGGACTTGACCTCCAAGGGCATCTAGATGTTCATACAGTTTAAGCCTCGCCTGGGCTGTGGTGTAGGCCGCAATAACAACATTTACATTTGTCAAAGGTTCCCCCACTTCCTCAATATATTCCCAGTTAACAACAACAACTTCCTCGTTAACAGTTTGAATCCTATTGACTTGTACTTCTGGACTGATTAACATTTTAAACAAGACTTTAGATTCCCTTACAATTGTTGCTTTAGTTTGGTTCTCCCTCTGTCCGAACTTTCCCCAGAAACTGTTAAGCATTAATTTAGCCAACGACCTAAGTCCCCCGTTCTTACAAATTTTTGCCTTGTCCAGTTGAATTCCCTCATGTTGGAAATAGTCTGTGATGTACTTGTCTTTGTCCTGTTCGGTATTACACCAGCTAGGATAGCCTGAGGCTTCCTGCTTCATTTTCAAAAACTTATTAATAAAGTCTGTAAACAATCCCCCTTTCTCGTATGTGGCTACCTCGTACTCCCACAACTCGTACATGTCCAGTACAGCGTAACCCTTCTCAATCGCCTTCCTAATTTCATCCATAGTCCAAGTCCCTACTAACGCTCTTTTATCACTCTCATGTTCACAGTCTCGCTGGTTTTGAGTTTCCCCGCAAGTCATACACAACACAAACATTAATTTATTATTCATTTTAACAGGGAGTACGGGGTGATAGAGATCTCGAGGTGGCAGGATTTTACATTTTAGCAAACCATCTACATTTAATCCTCGCTGTCTGCACTCCCTATATCCCACATAAATGGTAGGGTGGCCCAAAGGATATTTCCCATATTTATTTACATAGGGGTAGAGGGAGCAAACATCGACATACTGTATCGTTTCTCCCTCTTCGCATTTGTGGTATGTTTTCGAATTGCCCGTTCTGCCTCCAAAGAACGCTTGCCGTGGGTCAAGGGGAAGATTATTGAGGATCGGCAGGTTGTTCAAGTGATTTAGTTTATTGTCCTTTTTCAAAGCTCTAAATTCACACTCCCACATTACTACAACTTCGTAGTCACTGATTTTAGACATTTTCTTCAGAGTCCTTTCATATCTTAAATTAAGTGAATCTGAGGGATCCTCCTTCAGAGGAGCCTCTCTGTCGTAAGGAAAACATTTCGGGCACCCGTGCCAGTAACACCCGTGAAACTCGTAAATTCGTTCCCCGTCAAACCCGTCAACTTTTAGCCCGTTAATTTTAACTTCTTTACCCCGGCCAGCGTGCTCAATCCTCAACCCTCGTTCCTCCTCTTCCCACGTTAACCATTGTAAAGCAACGGCTGATTGATTGTCAGTCAGTCTGTACCCGTTTTTAGGGATTAGGCCGATTGTGTTTGGTTTCAAGAAGTTACGGCGGAAGGCCAGGTTACAAGCGCTAGCAATAGTTACGGACTCGAGGAAAGGATCTACGTTACATTCTTTCAAGAAAATGCGTCTAAACTTTAATGAGGCCTGAGCTAAAATCTCTACGTCAGAGATGCAATACTCCAGGATTTCTTTTTGAAAGTCAAAGACATAGTTACTCGCCACCTGTTCCTCGTACCATTCTTCAAAGGCTTCGTGTTTCTTTTCAAACATTGATTCGGGGCAGTAGTATTTTTTGTCAGGCATAGGGCCTACATAATTTTGGTTCGCTAGAGTGTTGAAGAGGTGGGGAAAGTAGCCCTTCTTTTTCTCGGGAGGCAGTTCAAAGGCGTTAGGGAGCGCAGCGAGAGCCATGGGGAAATAGCTCAGTGAGTCAATGAATCTCACATTGTCCATTTCCATTAAAATAATTTTGGTCCCCCTCATAACCAGTTCCGGAGTGAATTTAGTTTCTTCCAACACATACTTTAACAAAAACTGAAAATCAAAGCCTTGCCCGTTGTGAGCAATTACACAGACATTTTTGAACTGTTTACGAGCTTGCATCACATACTCCATGAAGTGTTTTACTGGTTCTTCCTTAAAAACTTTAGTTCTGTTTCTACATGCCGTGCAAAATCTAGACTCGATACAGTTAAAGCAAAACTGTTGTGAGACGCACAAGTTAACTTGATGTACTTTTTTATCAGGGTCAGAGGGGAGAGACTCGTCTTGCCTTGTTTCCAAGTCAAAGAAAATGAAAAGGTAGTCTTTAGTTTTAGGTTTTCCATCATTGGGTTGCATGTAGCATTTGTGATTCGGATCTTTGAATGATTTGCAGGGTTTACAAAAAACTTCCCCGCACTTGTGAGGTCCGGATCTCTCTTTTAAATTAATCAGTTTCCCGCAGTCTAGACACTTTTTTACTGTTTTGCATTTGTCAACCTTATGGGCGATAAAACAGAGCTGGTTCCTCATAGTCATGTTACAGTCTGTGCAAACTATTCCCCCATGCTCTTCTTTACAGGGAGGCGAGATGGTTTGACATTGAGGACAAATGTTTGAACATCTGTGCTTTGCTTTGTGTTCGTAAGGGATGTGACATGCTTCGCAAAAGTAAGCACAGGCAAAAGCAGCGGTCAAACTGTTGATTACATTATAATGACCGTTGTGAAAGAGCAAGTTAATTTTGAATTTAGGATTTTCAGCAGCCCCTTCAAAGTAAACATCACGACCTTTTCTGTCATAGTTGTAGACTGTGATTTTGTAGTCTTTTAGCAAGTCCTGAAACTTTTCCAATTCGGGGATACCGGCACCTTCCTCAGAGATCTCTACCCTAGCCCGCCGAATAAGTTCCTTGGCCCTAAACGATTGTCTTTTACCCTTGTCTTCTCGGATTGCTTTGTACTGGGGGTCTTTAGTCACGTTTGCTATGGCCACCACCAAAGCCCGGGGGAGACACAAGTTATCTTTGTTGTTAATTACTACAATACCCCGTCTCGATTTACATTCTTCATCAAAGGTATTATAAAAGCCAGGCCTTACTCTCCCAGGACGGCCGGAACCCACAGGGAGATTAACTCGGGTACATTCAACTTTAAATGTGTCAGTGGACTTGATGGATTCAGAATTGGATTGAACAATACCCCCGAAAATTTGCCAAAGGATGTCCTCATCAATTTCACCAACAGGCCGGAAAGCTACAAAACCGGGTTCTTTACTTTTTAGGTTTAGGCTGTGCAAGGTGAAACCAAGCTGATCATTTTCATGGGCCCGCTCTTTCATTTCATTAACAATTTTGGAAAACCCTTGTCTTAGCCAATCAATTTCAGTAGTTTCAGGAGGAGGATTAGTAAATTTAAAAATTGTTCGTGTTCCATAAATTCGAAAGTGTCTAACATAGGTTTCGTCCGAACTGAGAACCTCGACAGGATTTACAGCCATTTTTCAAATAAAAGTGAGGTTATGTTACGCAGAATAAAACAAATTAAAAGTGAGGTTATGTAAAATACAAAGCAAAAAGTGAGGTTAGGAAAAGTGAAGCCGCTATGGGGAGCAAACGCTCAAGTTTAATCTTTGCAAAACGCAACGAACGGAGCAGCGCAAAAACACGTCCGATCGCAACGGGAGCAGGGAGCAAAGAGAGAGAGAAAGCGCGCGGGATAATAGAAAGTGGTGGGGAGGTGGCTGATGCAATATGTTTATTTGTTACAGGAGGTAGCGACAGGGCAGTGGCAGCGTGGCTGGGGACAGGTCGGGAGGAGGAGGCAGTGGCTGGCAAAGGTATGGATAGACGGTGGCGGGTTTACGGTGATATACATCTTTATATATATATATATATATATATATATATATATATATATATATATATATATATATATATTTAAAACTACGTAGTATAATATTATATATATATATATTCTCTCTTACATTATAATACTGCAGGTATTTTGTGTCTTACATTACAAGCGTGACATAACTACCTTGTTATATATATATAAAACCTTATTATACATCATTATATATATAACTACCTTATTATACATCTTTATATATATAACTACAGTTGGTACCACTGGTATGTAGGTCATGTTTTTTGTTTCGCAATCCTTTTAGGTTGGCTACACGTTTTACCATAAGAAAACCATGTTAGCGCTGAATCATAGCCACTCCTACTTAAAAGCAAATCCCTTCATCCCACTCAAAAGCAACTTTAATAATCTGTAAGTAATTTTCAAACCTCTTAAATAGTAAGATTTTCCCACTTTCCCATCCAAACTAATATGTTAAGTGGTATTTTAATCTTTCAATATTTTTTTTTAAATATTGGTCCTACTAATATATGGCAAATACAAAATAACGTTTATTCCTGATTCTATATCACCATTCATCTGAAACTAACGCAAACTAACTGTAGTCAATGCCAATCTAATAATGATGTTAGACTCGCTCGATTACAGGCCATCAAGTAGTTGCCTAAAGTGAGTTTTGATTGGATAATGCTCAGTTGTAACTCCCTCATAGACCCCAACTGTAAATTGTCACCCAGTGTGTTGCACCTGAAACCAACTTTGGCGAAACTTGGACATTTAAATAAAACTGAAAATAGTTTTGGCTTTGATTCTAAATGTATTTTATAAACAAAACTGTCATGCTATAGCTATAAAATAAATTACAATACTTAACATACAGCTATTTCCAAAATCATATAAGTTTTGCATTCCAATTACACCAGTCGGTGGAAGGTGAAGTAAGTGAAGTAAACGATGTTTAATATTCCACCTCCGTTTCATGCAAGGATGGCAAAACTGTAAAATACATTTTTTTAAGTTGTATGAATCCCTTAAATTCACTCTACTTTAAATCCCAAATGTATTGTACTCAGTTGTTTAGAGTAATCTCAATATCAAAATTGTGTTAATAATTCCCAGGGGAATTTGTTTATATATTTTTCGGTCAATCTATTTTCAAAAATCATCTAGTTAATTTGTTGAATTTGCTATTACTGACTTGCTCCATCCTCTTATCCCATTATTTACCTTTTCGGGAAAACAATCAACTTTTAACTTATACTAGTTATTTTTTTGTTTTGATCCAGATGATATTGCACCTGCACCAGCCGCACTGGGGCCATGTCTCCTGTTGCTCTACACCATGCTCGATACCGTGTCCACCATTATAGTTGGTAAATTTTGAAATTTATTCTAGTGTTCTAGTTTTACTATTAAAAGAATTCTTGTATTTTATAACCTTTAAATATGATTTTCAACCTTTAAAGCTATTATTTTGTACACATGTTTAATAATCAAAATATTTGTTCTTGAGCTATCTTGTGGGGTTTTGAAAAAATCCTCCATCAAGGGCTCCGCCCCGTGTGCTTCCAATACTCAGTGGTTTTCCTACGGAGTCCAGGACTATTTATTTAATATTTTCTGATCAAATTTCTGTTAGAACTTACGAAACAGCAGCAACTTTTTAGTTAAGGAAATCGTGAACTACTAATTCGATTAATTAATATTGTTCAATGGTGGAGTATTTCTTATTTTAAATGAATAATGAATACATAATGCTGATTTAAAATATGCTGTCCTGTTTCATAACAATGCATCTTCAAGAAAACATGAACTATGAACAAATCTGTGTCTTTCTAAATTATGTGTTTGTTGAAAGTCGTCCTAGTATTATACATTTCTAGTCTGGATGTTTGTTCTTCCACGATTTAAAAGGTACTGGACCGAATGAGCTAAATTTTTGTAGTACGATAGTCAAGATAGTAAAACATATTTGCTTCAGAATGGAGCGTATGCAATATGAATTTACCCAGATATTTATTTAACAGCTAATTTTTTGTCCATGATTTTAATGATTTTAATTTACTAAACAAAAACGCAGGTTAAGCCAAAAGGCAACACTAAATGTTTCAGTTTATTTAGCGTTGCCTTGGTTAATCCGCCTCTTTGAGATAGTTTTCAGTATAAAATAGATTGCTTAGCAAAAAAACTCAGTTCAAACTCAAAACATGGTTATGTTGTTGTTTATCAATCACAAACACATTTTTAGCATGCAGGATCCTTAATTGTGTAATATGTAGGTTACGGATATTATTAATTTGCTTGAACATAAACTTTTTAAGAACTTCCAGATTATATAAAAACAATTGAAATTCAAAGAACTTTTAAAAATATACTAAGACTGTACCTGATAGAGAGAGCTTTTTATTCTGTTGACCAATTTTTGGCTGGTCAGTTTGTGTAAGTGCGTTTTGTTTTTGATGAATTTTTATATGCTTACTGTAGAATAGTAATATGTAAACATGTAATGTAAAGTAATGTAAGATGACATTTGTAATACAAATATGTAAAATTGTCTTGCTACAAATAAATAATTTGAATGCGACATATATCACGTCAATAAGTCCTTTGTACTTTGTCCAGGTTCATGTATACTGCTGCTGGTGGCAACGTGTGTCGCAGGGAACCTACTGGTGTGTCTAGCTATCTACCACGACTCCCGACTTCGCCGGACTGAGAACCTTTATCTTGCATCCCTCGCGGTGGCGGACCTGTTGGTGGCTGGGGTCATGACATTGGCAGGGGTCAATGACCTTTTGGGCCGCTGGGTCTTTGGTGCCAAGCTCTGCCATCTCTGGATCGCTGTAGACATCATGTGCTGCACTGCCTCTATATTCAATCTCTGTGCCATTGCTCTGGACAGATATATTCACATAAGAGACCCTTTCAGGTGAGTGTGCAATTTTGACCAGATATCCTCCATTGAGGCTTCACTTTTTTAACATGAGACAAGAGCTCTATATTATTTACATCTCGTTTGTTTAGAGCGTCAACCTTTGGTACTCACAATAGAAATTTAACAGCTGTTAGTGATTTGTATACTGGGATTTGTCAAGATATCACAGAGAAAAATCCGCAAAATGGAGGGGAAATATTAGTTTTTTTATCCAGTTTTCCCTAAGGGCACAAATATAAAGAAAAAGGACGAGTTTAAACACCCTTAAAGGTATTTAATTTCCAACAGCTGATACATTTGTTTTAATTACAGCTGTTACCCGTGCGAAGAACGGGTACACATTCTACTAGTTTATGTTAATACGGGCCATTTGACTTCATAAAACCTCAAAAATAACTGTATAAACGTATGTTTCAGCGTTTAAAAACTCGTTACTAGTAAATGAGTTTGAAAAATAAAAAGTTCAAAGCATTGTCTAAAACCGGGGAGGTATTTCAAAGATGTTTTGCCTTCCCTTATTTAGCATTTAAGACCTATATGGCAGTTACCGAACCGAATTAAGTTGTTCAAGGAACGAGGATTATTTTACCCTTATGTAAAAAGATTGTTCAAACCCAACCGGCAACTCCGTAGTCTTCTCCCGTCAAGGAAACTACTACCGGACGGATAAAAGTGGTAACATAAAACTGGCTGACTTGCAACTTTTTGTTTTTAGCGAATTTCCCCTATAGGGAAGAAGCTATTACCGTAGGTCTCATGGTAAGACTTAAGCCCCAGACCATGATAAATTTTTGTTTTGAGGTCCCCAGATGCCAAAAACACTATTCGTTCAAATTTATATATATATATATATATATAATTATATATTATATCTATAATTTATATATCTATATATATAGATATATAATTTATAAATATATGTATATATATAATTATATATATTATATAATATATATATATATATTATATAAATTTAAACGAATAGTGTTTTTGGCATCTGGGGACCTCAAAACAAAAATTTATCATGGTCTGGGGCTTAAGTCTTACCATGAGACCTACGGTAATAGCTTCTTCCCTATAGGGGAAATTCGCTAAAAACAAAAAGTTGCAAGTCAGCCAGTTTTATGTTACCACTTTTTATCCGTCCGGTAGTAGTTTCCTTGACGGGAGAAGACGTACGGAGTTGCCGGTTGGGTTTGAACAATCTTTTTAGATAAGGGTAAAATAATCCTCGTTCCTTGAACAACTTAATTCGGTTCGGTAACTGCCATATAGGTCTTAAATGCTAAATAAGTGAAGGCAAAACATCTTTGAAAATACCTCCCCGGTTTTAGACAATGCTTTGAACTTTTTATTTTTCAAACGCATTTACTAGTAACGAGTTTTTAAACGCTGAAACATACGTTTATACAGTTATTTTTGAAGTTTTATGAAGTCAAATGGCCTGTATTAACATAAACATGTGTGTCCGTGAATGCGATAACTTGAGTAAAAAACGTCCGATTTCGATGAAATTTGGCTCAAATGTGTAAAATGACATTCATGACTTTAAGTTCGAAAACCAGAAAAATTGTACCATGGGAAGGAGGGTTTATGGGGTTTTCAAGTTTTTCAAAAAATCAGTTCTTTGCATTTTTCACCTTAAAATTTGTAAAAAACTTAATTTTGGTTTTTACCATGTTATAGAGCTTAAAAAAAATAATATAGTATTTTGAATTATTAACCTAGGTTAAGTGGTTGCGGAGAAAATTCAAAAGACCTACTCATAAAATCTTCCATGTTAATCTTATGGGAAAACAGTTTTTGGCTTTTCCTCAGTTTATTTTAATGTAAACTTCACATTTTCTTTTACCAATCTGTTCAGTTCCACAAAACAATCATTTTGGTGTTTAAATTTTGATTCTACTCCCAATCGTTACAGAAATATTCAAAGTGCTAAACACAGTACGTTGTCCAATGTTATCCTTATGGAGAATAAATAAAAATTGATATCTCGATTATTTATGAATGTATGTTGATGAAACTTGGTATGTGGCTTCACGTAGTACTGGTATATTGATATTTGAACAAAAAATTGAGTTTTTGGTGATTATTCCCTTAGCAGCAAACCTGCGTGCTCAGCCCCCATGTTATTCTTATGGAGAATAAATCAAATGTATTGACTCCCTTAATTATGAACATAAATTAATAAAACTTGGTATGTAGCTTCACTTGGTCGAGTTATATTGATAATTGCATAAAACTCCATTTTTTTGTCCTTGTTGCAGCAAACCTGCTTACTCAGCCCCCATGTTATTCTTATGGAGAATCACTAAAATGTTATATAGCGCTTATTTATGCTTTAATATTGATGAAACTTGGTATGTGGCTTCGCCTAGTTAAATTCTATTAATATTTGCATAAAAACCAATTGTTTGTGTTCCTTATTTCAGCAAACCTACGTACTCATTACCAATGTTATTCTTATGAAGAATAATTAAAATCACTTATATGTGAATATATGTTTATGAAACTTGGTATGTGGCTTTATGTGGTATTAAGATATATATTATGCATTGGAAATTCGCTGAGTATGCAGGTTTGCTGCGACGGGGGTATTGTTCTGTATTTCCTTAATTTTCCAAGGTTGTGAAAAAAAGCGTATAGAGGGTCGAATCAAGTGTAGGAGCAAGGCCACTAGGAGTCACAAGACCTCAGACCACAGCAAGCGCTGCCTGTGGCAAAATTTGAAATCACAGCGCGTTTCACTGTTTGATGAATTGTAAATATTTTACTTAAATAAACATGCTACGGTGGACTTACGGATACAGTGTCGGGTGCTCGGTCCCGGGTTCTAATCTTACTTTTGTTATTTACGTTTTTAGATCAGAAAATAAATTTTAAATATTACTTTATTTTGTTTGTGCAAATATATTTGTAATATGTTGCACAACAAAGATCCCCCATCCACCGCTCTGTGAAGTAAAGTTAGGTTACTACACCTTTGCCATGAACTATTGCCGATTTTTTTGTTTTTATACGTATATCCATTTGTAAAATATAAAAAAACCGCCGAACAATGCTATCTATGCTTCACCCGCAGCCGAGGCTCGCCCAAGGCCTGCCCCAGGTGGTCGGTGTGGTCGCGCGAGGTTCGGGCCAATTTGTCCCCCATGCACCTTCCGAGCTCGATGCCCCTCATATACTTGCCTCGATCCGCTAGACGCTAGTGTCGCAAAGTTGGAATTTTTGTCAGCAGACTGAACGAAAATTAACTGATTTTTTATATTTTTATTGTAAGTAGACGACTCTAGTGATTGTACTTAAATTTGGGGTTTATAATGCCTCAAGTCTCCAGTAAAATGACACCACCAAGACATTTGGATTCAGAAACTAGGGCTTAAAAGATCCCAAAATTCAGTTTTTTACAATTTTTCATAATACCAAATGCTTTAAATAAAATTTACTTGTCACCATATAAAAAATTCAAAAACTAAACAAATTATTGTCTTTAATTATTATTCTTTGACTAATAATTGCGGACAAAATTAAAATTTTCATTTAGCGGTGAACCAAGGTATCACTAAATAAACTATTTAGCGTTGTCTTGGGTGAACGCAGTGCGTTGTATAATTTTAGTCTTATGGGGAATAAACAATCACCGTTTCTCATTTATTTATGGAAACGAAATCCTGACCATTTATTTTTCTTATGTTCAATCTATTCTACAATATGGAATTATAGCATGGGGTGGTGCCGGATTATCACTTTAAAATCTATTATTTGTTGTACAAAAATCAATTATTAAAGCTGCATTAAAAAACAAATACCCCCATCACAGCAAACCTTCATACTCAGCGAATTTCCAATGAATATATAACATAACACATAAAACACTTAACAGGATTCATAAGAAATATATTCACAAAAAAGCGATATTTTAAATATTAATTATTCTCCATAAGAATAACATTGGGGATGAGTACGCAGGTTTGCTGCAACAAGGCACACAAAATAATGGGTTTTTATGCAAATATCAACAGAACTCATCCTAGTGAAGTCACATACCAAGTTTCATCCATATACATTCATAAATAAGCTATACATATAATTTTAAGTATTTTCCATAAGAATAACATGGGGACCAAGTACCTAGGTTTGCTGCTACAGGAACCATAGGTGAAAAATTGTTTTTTGTGCAAACAACAATAAACCAAAACCAGATCAAGCCATATACCAAATTTCACCAGTTTATGTTCATAAATAAGCGAGATCGATACACAATTTTTCTTTTTCTCCATAAGAATAACATTAGACAACGTACTCTGTTTAGCACTTTCAATATCTCGGTAACCAATTGACGTAGAGCAATTATCAAAATATCAAATTGTTTTTTTTTTTAACTGAATTCAATGATATAAATTATAATTTGATTTAAATTAAAATTACATGTGAAACCCCCAAAAAACACATTTTTGGGGTACAAAACCCCCCAAAAACCCCCCTTCGGATGGTGCGATTCATCTGGTTTTCGAACTCGTTCAAATAAATGGTACTTTACACATTTTTACCAAATTTCATTGAGATCGGACCTTTTTTACGAGAGTTATCGTGCTTACGGACACATATATATATATATAAATATATATATATATATTTATATATATATATACATATATAAAAATTCGAACGAATGGTGTTTTTGGCATCTGGGGACCTCAAAATGAAAAGTTATCATGGTCTCGGGCTTAATTCTTACCATGAGACCTACGGTAATAGCTTCTTCCCTATAGGGGAAATTCGCTAAAACGCTATCCCACAAATCTGTTATTTTCCGAAACAAAATTACTTACAGTTAGGCAATTGTAGATTAAAACATGGAAGGTTTATACATCTATATCTATAAAAGAGGAAGTATGTATGTATATATGTATATATGTATGTAGCCTATGGACTCTGAAACCGCTCGACAGATTGTAATGAAACTTTCAGGCATTATTAAGCATTATTCAAGGATGGTTTGTGTGAAGTTTGGTGCAAATATGTTCAAAGGGCTCCGACCCAGAGGGCATACAAGGGTGCAGTGTCAGGTTTTAAAAATTTAGTGTTTACAAAATTAACAGCTGTAATTTAAAAAATTCAAAGTTTTGGGCGCAGCAACGCGCACCGGGTAACTGCTAGTATACCCATAAAGAATTATCCATTGTTGTGTTGGGCCATGCAGTAGAGTCGATGACTTCACTAATGTCGTCTTCCGTCGAACTGCACTCACTGACACTGATGGTCGCAGGAGCATGCTTTCGCCACATCGGCATCTTCAGCTGACTGCATTCATAAAGAATTAGTTATAAATACTGTGGTACACAACTAAAGGGCAAGGAGCTCGGTTAACGTTGGCCTGCAGGTGCCCCGAGCAGTTAAATCAGTCAGTTACTCCAACTGATATTTTATTGCAAACTTCATCTATAGTAACATTCCTCCTACGATTAGGGACCTGCAGGTTTGAACTGATGTTTACAAAAGGGTAGTCCTTAACTGGCTGTTGGAGATCGGTTCTGAACATGCCGAGTCCCTCATCCGTTCTGAGTACTACAATGACTAACTTTTCATCACCAACTGCTCACTGAATACAAAAGCTAGCAACGCCGCCTACTTCTACTTCTCCTTCACTCCCGCCATTATTTATTGTATTTGATTATTGTCTTTGTATTATATCAAATGTCATTTGTATTTATATTTATTTAAAATCAGTCTTTGATATTTCAATGCAAAGCGAATCTTAATTTTGTTCATGGTTAATATTTCAGTTACCTTGAATTGTTTTCTTATTACCTTTGTATGTGTGTTTGTAGCCTATTTAATCATCAAAAAGTAAATTTTATTGTTTTAGCAATAATACGATGTTTTTTGTTCTTTTAGCGAATTTCCCCTATAGGGAAGAAGCTATTACCGTAGGTGGCATGGGAAGACTTAAGCCCGAGACCATGATAACTTTTCATTTTGAGGTCCCCAGATGCCAAAAACACTATTCGTTAAAATTTATATATATATATGTGTGTGTGTGTGTGTGTGTGTGTGTGTGTGTGTGTGTGTGTGTGTGTGTGTGTGTGTGTGTGTGTGTGTGTGTGTGTGTGTGTGTGTGTCCATTACTGCGATAACTTTTGAAAGAAACACCCGATTTTGATAAAATTTGGCACAAATGTGGAGAGTAGCATTTATGACTTTAAGTTCGAAAACCAGATCGATCGCACTATGGGAATGGGGTGTTGGTTGGGGTACAATTTTCCAAAAATAGGTTTTTTGCAAATTTAACCCCAAAATGTTAAAAACACTCAATTTTGATTATAGCCATTTTATAGAGCTTAAAAAACAAATAATTTAGTATATTGAATCATTAACCTAGGATAAGTGGTTGCGGAGAAAATTCAAAAAAACGAGTCCCATGTTAATCTTATGGGAAAAAGGTTTTTAGATTTTTCTCAGATAGTTTTACTAAAAACTTCACATTTATGTTTATTATTGTGTTTAGCTCAACAACAAAAAATTTTGGTGTTTTAATCGTTGTTCTACGTCCAACCGTTGGAGAGATATTCAAAGTGCTAAACGCAGTACGTTGTCCAATGTTATCCTTATGGAGAATAAATAAAATTCTATATCTCGATTATTTATGAATGTATATTGATGTAACTTGGTATGTGGCTTCAACTAGTTGTGGTATATTGATATTAGCACAAAAAACCAGTTTTTTGTTGATAGTCCCCGTAGCAGCAAACCTGCATCCTCGGCCCCCTGTTATTCATATGGAGAATAAGTAAAGTTGTATATCTCCCTTAATTATGAACCTACACTAAGAGAACTTGGTATGTAGCTTCACCTGGTTCAGTTGTATTGATAATTGCAAAAAAAACATATTACTTATCTTCCTCGTTGCAGCAAACCTGCATCCTCAACCCTAATGTTATTCTTATGGATAATAAATAAAATACTATATATCACTTATTTATGGATGTATTTTTGTGAAACTTGATAAATAGCTCTATGTAGTAGTGAGTCACACATATATGCATTGGAAATTCGCTGAGTACGCAGGTTTGCTGCGACGGGGGTATTTTAAGTATACTGAATTTGAGTCAGAGCTCGTTATCACGCACAGGCCGATGGGCCTGTGGGAATTTTGATTTCCACAATATTGTTTGTATACATGATTTTGTATATGTTAGTGAATTTCCGATGGAAAGTGACCTATTAGCATGACCCGCACGGTGAAACTTAGGCCCACCATAGAAGTTCCTAACGTGACCCCCTGAACACGTTTTGGGGGGTCGTTCAATATTATATATATATATATATATATATATATATATACCTATATATATATACACCATGTGTATATATATATATATATATGTGTGTGTGTGTGTGTGTGTGTGTGTGTGTGTGTGTGTGTCTGTGTGTGTGTGTGTGTGTGTATGCACTCTAGCGGTAGCATTTTTTGTCCGATTTACTTCAAATTTGGTAGGGACATTCCTTTCTATAATCAGTTGAACAAGTTCGTTGGGTAAAAGAATCGGAAAACACTAAACCCCTTTTTTGGGGATTAATCTTTCAAATTTTGAATTTTTGGGCCCAAAAAGGGTTAGAAAAGCCCCGGATGTAACATTAATGCATGTAAAACGTTTTAAGCCCTCTCTCGTAATTCTAGCATAAATATTTACTGAGTTATTAAAGAAAATGTGTATCGACTAAACACTGTACGTCGTCTTATAGGGGTTTTACATAAGAAATGCCTGTTATTCATTTGTTGGTGTACTTTATCATACCCAGCAACCTCATGCCTACTTTCAAGCCTGACTGGACCTTCTCCTAACCTTATAATGTGCAAAATTGTATTCCCAGCATTGCAGGAAAATGAAACCAGGAGCATCAGAACAGCAAAAATTTTCAGTGTTCAATAAAAATTGGAATACAAATATTTAATCATCAAAAAGTAAATTTTATTGTTTTAGCAATAATACAATGTTTTTTGTTCTTTTTAGCGAATTTCCTCTATATGAAAGAAGCTATTACCGTAGGTCTCATGGTAAGACTTAAGCCCGAGACCGATGACTTTTTGTATTGAGGTCCCCAGAAAACGCAAAAACACCATTTGTTCAAATGTTTATATATGCATATGTCCGTAGGCACGATAACTCTCGTTAAAAGGTCCGATCTTAATGAAATTTGGTAAAAATGTGTAGAGTACCATTTATTTGAACCAGTTTGAAAACCAGACGAATCACGCCATCCGCAGGGGGGATTTTGGTGGGTTTTGTACACCAAAAATGGGTTTTTTGGGGTTTTCATACGTAATATTTATTTAAATCAATTTTAGCTTAAAGAACAAACAATTTGGTGTTTGCTCTACGTTAATTGGTTACCGAGATATCGAAAGTACTAAACACAGTACGTTGTCTAATGTTATTCTTATGGAGAAAAATAAATATTTTATATCTCGCTTATTTATGAACATACACTCGCGAAGATTGGTGTGTCGCTCCCCTGGTTTTGGTTTTATTGTTATTTGGACAAAAACAATTTTCTCGCCGATGGTTCCCGTAGCAGAAATCCTGTGACCGTAGCAGTGACCAGGAAAGTAGCAAGCTGAGTAGTATAGCCGCAGTGTGGGTGGTTGCAGGTGGGATGTCCCAGCTGTCTTTGGTTCCACCGGTCGTCTAGACTGCCACAATGTAGCCTCGACCTTGCTCCTCTCTACGCCATCTCCTCCTCAACCACCGGCGTCTGCTTGCAGATACCCCATTATGGGTGACCAAAGGAGTAGTGCTGAGTAGCATAGTCGCAGTGTGGGTGGTGGCAGGTTCCTGCTGTCTCTGTGGTTCCACCGGTCGTCCGGGCTGCCACGATATAGCCTGGACCTTACTCCTCTCTACACCACCTCCTCCTCGATCATCAGCGTCTGCTTGCAGGTACCCCGTTGTAGTGACCAAGAGAGTAGTGCTGAGTAGCATAGCCGCAGTGTGGGTGGTGGCAGGTTCCTGCTGTCTCTGTGGTTCCACCGGTCGTCCGGGCTGCCGCGATATAGCCTGGACCGTACTCCTCTCTACACCACCTCCTCCTCGATCATCAACGTCTGCTTCCAGGTACCCCGTTGTAGTGACCAAGGGAGTAGTGCTGAGTAGCATAGCCGCAGTGTGGATGGTGGCAGGTGGGGTGTCCCTGCTGTCTCTGTGGTTCCACCGGTAGTCTGGGTTGCCGCGATGTAGCCTGGACCTTACTCCTCTCTTTGCCACCTCCTCCTCGATCATCAACGTCTGCTTGCAGGGACCCCGTTGTAGTGACCAAGAGAGTAGTGCTGAGTAGCATAGCCGCAGTGTGGGTGGTGGCAGGTGGGGTGTTCCTGCTGTCTCTGTGGTTCCACCGGTCGTCCGGACTGCCGCGATGTAGCCTGGACCTTACTCCTCTCTACGCCATCTCCTCCTCAACCACCGGCGTCTGCTTGCAGATACCCCATTATGGGTGACCAAAGGAGTAGTGCTGAGTAGCATAGTCGCAGTGTGGGTGATGGCAGGTTCCTGCTGTCTCTGTGGTTCCACCGGTCGTCCGGACTGCCGCAATATAGCCTGGACCTTACTCCTCACTACACCACCTCCTCCTCGATCATCAGCGTCTGCTTGCAGGTACCCCGTTGTAGTGACCAAGAGAGTGGTGCTGAGTAGCATAGCCGCAGTGTGGGTGGGGGCAGGTGGGGTGTTCCTGCTATCTCTGTGGTTCCACCGGTCGTCCGAGCTGCCGCGATGTAGCCTGGACCTTACTCCTCTCTACGCCACCTCCTCCTCGATCATCAACGTCTGCTTGCAGGTACCCCGTTGTAGTGACCAAGAGATTAGTGCTGAGTAGCATAGCCGCAGTGTGGGTGGTGGCATGTGGGGTGTTCCTGCTGTCTCTGTGGTTCCACCGGTCGTCCGGACTGCCGCGATATAGCCTGGACCTTACTCCTCACTACACCACCTCCTCCTCGATCATCAGCGTCTGCTTGCAGGTACCCCGTTGTAGTGACCAAGAGAGTAGTGCTGAGTAGCATAGCCGCAGTGTGGGTGGTGGCAGGTGGGGTGTTCCTGCTGTCTCTGTGGTTCCACCGGTCGTCCGGGCTGCAGCGATATAGCCTGGACCGTACTCCTCTCTACACCACCTCCTCCTCGATCATCAACGTCTGCTTGCAGGTACCCCGTTGTAGTGACCAAGAGAGTAGTGCTGAGTAGCATAGCCGCAGTGTGGGTGGTGGCAGGTGGGGTGTTCCTGCTGTCTCTGTGGTTCCACCGGTCGTCTGGGCTGCCGCGATGTAGCCTGGACCTTACTCCTCTCTACGCCACCTCCTCATCGACCATCAGCGTCTGCTTGTATGTACCCCGTTGTAGTGACCAAGAGAGTAGTGCTGAGTAGCATAGCCGCAGTGTGGATGGTGGCAGGTCGGGTGTCCCTGCTGTCTCTGTGGTTCCACTGGTCGTCTGGGTTGCCGCGATTTAGCCTCGACCTTACTCCTCTCTACGCCATTTCCTCCTCGACCATCAGCGTCTGCTTGCAGGTACACCGTTGTGGTTACCAAGAGAGTAGTGTTGAGTAGCATAGCCGCAGTGTGGGTGGTGGCAGGTGGGGTGTCCCTGCTGTCTCTGTGGTTCCACCGGTCGTCTGGGTTGCCGCGATTTAGCCTCGACCTTACTCCTCTCTACGCCATTTCCTCCTCGACCATCAGCGTCTGCTTGCAGGTACTCCGTTGTGGTTACCAAGAGAGTAGTCCTGAGTAGCATAGCCGCAGTGTGGGTGGTGGCAGGTCGGGTGTCCCTGCTGTCTCTTTGGTTCCACCGGTTGTCTGGGTTGCCGCGATTTAGCCTCGACCTTACTCCTCTCTACGCCATTTCCTCCTCGACCATCAGCGTCTGCTTGCAGGTACCCCGTTGTAGTGACCAAGAGAGTAGTGCTGAGTAGCATAGCCGCAGTGTGGATGGTGGCAGGTCGGGTGTCCCTGCTGTCTCTGTGGTTCCACTGGTCGTCTGGGTTGCCGCGATTTAGCCTCGACCTTACTCCTCTCTACGCCATTTCCTCCTCGACCATCAGCGTCTGCTTGCAGGTACACCGTTGTGGTTACCAAGAGAGTAGTGTTGAGTAGCATAGCCGCAGTGTGGGTGGTGGCAGGTGGGGTGTCCCTGCTGTCTCTGTGGTTCCACCGGTCGTCTGGGTTGCCGCGATTTAGCCTCGACCTTACTCCTCTCTACGCCATTTCCTCCTCGACCATCAGCGTCTGCTTGCAGGTACTCCGTTGTGGTTACCAAGAGAGTAGTCCTGAGTAGCATAGCCGCAGTGTGGGTGGTGGCAGGTCGGGTGTCCCTGCTGTCTCTTTGGTTCCACCGGTTGTCTGGGTTGCCGCGATTTAGCCTCGACCTTACTCCTCTCTACGCCATTTCCTCCTCGACCATCAGCGTCTGCTTGCAGGTACCCCGTTGTGGTTACCAAGAGAGTAGTGCTGAGTAGCATAGCCGCAGTGTGGGTGGTGGCAGGTGGGGTGTCCCTGCTGTCTCTGTGGTTCCACCGGTCTTCTGGGCTGCCACAATGTAGCCTCGACCTTGCTCCTCTCTACGCCATCGCCTCCTCGATCATCAGCTTCTGCCTGCCTTGCCTGATGATGGCTGCTATCTACTGGCGACTCTACATCCTGTCTCGCCGCCACTGTCAGACCATCGCCCCCTCTTCTTCTGATGATAAGGTGACTAGATTTCTAAATTGCTTAATGTAGACAAGCACTATATTACACTTACCTCAATCTCAATCTTAGCTGTTCCAAAAGCTGTCGTATTGTACTTTGCACTTTAAATTATAAACCCCACACATTTTTTCTAGGCTTGGTCCTCTTGACAAGTATTACCGATTCACTCCGTATGGCCGGCCCTGATTTTATTGGTCAACCTTTATTATTTTACATCTACCTGACTTGAAAGCATGGCTGTATCCATTGTATCAGGACTGCACATCACACCCATAACAAAACAATTTCCGCAGGTTACATGAAACATTGATGAATGGAATGATGTTGGCAAATCTTCATTCGCAATATTTACATTAGAGCTCGCTACCGGAATAATAATCATCTGTGGAAATCATAAAAAATCTGCATTCAAATATAATGGTAAATTCAAAGTCCAGTAGGGCGTAGCCCTAAAGTCCTACTTTGTATTATTGCGCGAATGGGCATTTCTTATACATCTATCTATCTATTGAAATAAAATTATAGTTTAGTTAGTTAATATCTAATATAATCTTGTATTTTTGAATTAATTTGTGTTTTTTACATTTTTAAACTAAAACTGATGTTTAAAAAATTTCTGGTTGCTCCTATTTTTTTGCTCATGGCCAGACTTTGGCTAATTTTCAAGCAAAAATGGCTTTAATGAATCTTACCTCACCTTTCCCTTATTATCGTTTGGGTCTGTGAGAAACATCTAGGCTATTTCAAATAATAATTCAGCATGAGGTAAACCATCATTACTCCAAAGTTAAACTTTTGGGAATCGGTTGATGTTAGTAAGAAGTCAAGGGTTTAATTATTCCCTATCAAAACGTAAAAAATGCCTTTGGTGTTGAAACTCATAAATCAAAACAAAACCAACGAAATAGTTTATGACCACCTCGGTATAAATAAGAAAAATGTTTATTAATTTTATTAATTGTTGTTGACATTCTGACAAATGTTTCATTATTATATGATACAAAATTTAACAATGAAAGCATGTTTCTTGTAAGTAGTATTTCTTTGTCTAAATTCACTATTTGACAGTATCATCATTGGAATTTTCCTTGTGTGCTGACTGTCTTTCTTCTGTGCCAACATCCTGGTCGCCTTCTACCTCGAGACCATCTCCCCGCACTCGTTAACAGTGCAGATCTGTTGGTTGTAGGCAGCAGTGATCATCGTTATCATCATAACCAGTTTCCTAATGAGCTGGCTGTCTTTCTTCTGTGCCAACATCCTGGACGCCTTATTCCCTGAGAGCATCTCCTCGCCCTTGTTAACAGTTCAGCTCTGTTGGTTGTAGGTAGCAGTGACCAGTGACCATCGGTATCATCATGGGCATTTCCCTGGTGTGCTGGCTGCCCTTCTTCTGTGCCAACATCCTGGATGCCTTATTCCCTGAGAGCATCTCCTCGCCCTTGTTAACAGTTCAGCTCTGTTGGTTGTAGGTAGCAGTGACCAGTGACCATCGAGAACATCATGGGCATTTCCCTGGTGTGCTGGCTGCCCTTCTTCTGTGCCAACATCCTGGACGCCTTATTCCCTGAGAGCATCTCCTTGCCCTTGTTAACAGTTCAGCTCTTTTGGTTGTAGGCAGCAGTGAGCATAGGTTTCATCATCCTGGACGCCTTCTACCCCGAGAGCGTCTCCCCGCACTAGTTAAAAGTTCAGCTCTGTTGGTTGTAGGTAGCAGTGACCAGTGACCATCGGTATCATCATGGGCATTTCCCTGGTGTGCTGGCTGCCCTTCTTCTGTGCCAACATCCTGGACGCCTTATTCCCTGAGAGCATCTCCTCGCCCTTGTTAACAGTTCAGCTCTGTTGGTTGTAGGTAGCAGTGACCAGTGACCATCGGTATCATCATGGGCATTTCCCTGGTGTGCTGGCTGCCCTTCTTCTGTGCCAACATCCTGGACGCCTTATTCCCTGAGAGCATCTCCTTGCCCTTGTTAACAGTTCAGCTCTTTTGGTTGTAGGTAGCAGTGACCAGTGACCATCGGTATCATCATGGGCATTTCCCTGGTGTGCTGGCTGCCCTTCTTCTGTGCCAATATCCTGGACGCCTTATTCCCTGAGAGCATCTCCTTGCCCTTGTTAACAGTTCAGCTCTTTTGGTTGTAGGTAGCAGTGACCAGTGACCATCGGTATCATCATGGGCATTTCCCTGGTGTGCTGGCTGCCCTTCTTCTGTGCCAATATCCTGGACGCCTTATTCCCTGAGAGCATCTCCTTGCCCTTGTTAACAGTTCAGCTCTTTTGGTTGTAGGCAGCAGTGAGCATAGGTTTCATCATCCTGGACGCCTTCTACCCCGAGAGCGTCTCCCCGCACTAGTTAAAAGTTCAGCTCTGTTGGTTGTAGGTAGCAGTGACCAGTGACCATCGGTATCATTATGGGCATTTTCCTGGTGTGCTGGCTTCCTTCTTCTGTGCCAATATCCTGGACGCCTTATTCCCTGAGAGCATGTCCTTGCCCATGTTAACAGTTCAGCTATGTTGGTTGTAGGCAGCAGTGACCATCGGTATCATCATGGGCATTTTCCTGGTGTGCTGGCTGCCCTTCTTCTGTGCAAACATCCTGGACGCCTTCTACCCTGAGAGCATCTCCCCGCCCTTGTTCAAACTTCTCACCTGGCTCGGTTACTCCAATTCAGTCTTTAACCCCATTGTCTACTCTGTATTTAACAAGGAGTTCAGGGAATGCTTTAAACTCATAGTCATGAGAAGACTATCCAAACAAAGTGTAAAAAATATATCTTCTATTGACAGCTAGTATTCAATGTGTATTAGTAGTATATGGACTTTGCGACTGGAATGACAACTCAGTATATGTGATATGTTATGAGAAGTGATATGAATTCAGAAGCATTAAAATAAAATTTGCGTGAGTTTGAGCAGAAGGTCCTACTTGTATGTTTAAAGATGTTATTATAATTTGTTGTTTGTGATGTTCTTTTAAATCCTTTTACCAAAGTTAATTGTACAAATCGGGTCTAAGTTTAAAATGTAATAGTTAAGTTGACATTAAGTAATATTATAACGTTGCCTTTAGTTAAGGCTCTATTTATCTATACAGCTTTATCATAAACATAATTTTTGTGTTCTGAAAGCATTTTTAGGCACTTTTTGTAAACATAACTCCATTATTATTTTTGAACGATTGAAGTATCAAAATTAAAGTTCTTTGATCCATATTTGTTCCATTCTGAAAGGCACGGAGTCCCTCAACTTTCTTTTATGTCCATAAATATAAAAGATTAATGAATTTATAAGATTAATTTAAATATTTGTTACTAAACTGTGGTAGAGTTTATTACTATTTTTTCTTAAATTTTCTAAACAAATGAATTAGAATACGTAATTTGAATTCATATTTAATTTATATTGAATATGTTCTCATGAAATAAAATTTTAAGAAAACGACTCTCCTCATTTATTTTCCATCTCCTCGGAATTAAATTAAACTAATCAAAAATACACGTAAAATAGTAATCAAGATAAAACATTTCGTTACCATCCAATTTAAAATAATTGTACTAATACCATTGATTTTTCAAAATCAATGCTAATACTATCATTGAGAATCCTTATTTTAACAATCTTGCACCTCCTACTGGACTGAAGGAGCTGAAATTCTGTAGGATGATAGCTAATAGCTCAATGCAGACACATACCTATTCTGGATTAAAAAATACTTAAGGGTTCTGCCCCACTGGCCTGTAATATAATCATCACAAACAAACTACTCAACCAATAGAGCTGAAATTTGGTACCTTAAAAGACATAAGAAACAACATGACCCACAATAGGGAGTCATGGTGTTGTTCTCTAGAGATTTCATGCAGAGTTTGTGGTGCTTGAGACATGGGGGGACAAGATCTATGCCTCTCTAATTAGGTATTTTATGTAACCAACCACTGAGTGAATCAACTTAACAGTAAATTTGAAAATTATTTTTAGCGAAGATCAAGGGGTTGAGGAGTTTTATTTGGTCCTTTTAAAAGTTGGGAATAGGATATTGAAAAAAAGGTGGTCTCATAAACATCCCTCCTTCACTCGGTACAACCGACGAATCATAAGAACTACTGATTGACAGTTTTTTCCCTGAGGTTCATAAACAGATTAATTTGGAAAGTGCTTTGGGCCGTTATTATGTCCACCAATGAACAAGGAACAGAGATCAACGTAAAAGTGGTGTATCTCTTAGGTTATCCTCTTCCAAAGGGAGGAACGAATGTGTCAATTTGTTAAACCTCTCCTCTTAACCAGGACCACGCCATACCCTACGCGACAAAGTTCCTTAACTCAGTAACAGTACTTGAATTATCTGCCAGTATCTTTTGTTAACATATATTTAATTGTACTCTAAAAATGTAAAATGTAGGCCTGACTTTCTTTTATTTAAATATTGTAAAATTAATTCGGTTGTTATTCTTCTCAAATTAATTTCTTATTTAGACATGCAACTTGTACGAAGGACGAGTAGCCTACTCAGCTAGTATATTATCAAATCAAAAGCCCTGGAGTGTTCATAAAACGTTCTTCAATCTCCCAGTACGCTGGACAGATAAAATTTGGTTATCTGTTTTTTTGTTAGGTCTAAATGGAAAAGTAATGGGTTCCGACCTCAATCTGACATTATGGCGCCTCCCTCGGGTTTTCAAAGTTTCAATGTTATTCTGATGGACATCCAATTAATGTGACCAAATGATAACATCAAACTGGTGACCATTTTTTGAAATAGTTCAAAAGGTCAACCACAGAATGCAGCACTTTCAAAACTGTTTATAGTGACTAAACTCCTTTTCCTTAACACTGTTAATAAAAGGCTAAGACCTGGGGTGTCATCAAAAATCCAACTTCCTGATATACTTGAGAGATAAAATTTGCTACACTGATTCTTTAGGTCTAAAATAGGAAGAGTAAAGGGTTATGATCCTGATCTGACCTTAGGAATCTGCCACATGGGTTGAAAATATTCCAATTTTAGAAATAGTTTATAAGGTAACCATAGAATGCAGCACACGTAATTTTTGTATACACAAGTGAAACCAGTTAATGATAGCGGCTAGTAACATGAAACACCAAAAGCCCTAGGTTGTTCAACAAGATTCTATAACTTCCTGGTATGCTGGAGAGGTGCAATTTGTTACAATGATTTTTTAGATATAAAATAGGAAAAAATGGTATTTGATTCTGATTTTACGTTACAATGTTATTCTTATGGACATACCATTTATTTGACCAGATGATAACACAACCAGATGTTCATTACTCAAAATAGTTCAAAAGGTCAACCACAGAATGCAGCACATGCACAACTGTTGTATACCCGGAGAGGTTAATCAGTTAAAAAAAATCATCTGAAATGCACATATGTTTTAATGTATTTATATTGAAAATACCCCTGTCACAGTAAACTGGCATACCCAGCGAATTTTCAATACAAATTTATATACCTCATTAACACATAAACCAGCTTACATTTGGTTTCACCAAAGTATCATAATATTAATAGACAAAAGTGTGCCTCCTTTTTTCTCAGCGTGTGTGCATCGTAGGAAAAATTCACGCATACCGTAAGAAAGGTATTGTCGTGTAGATGTGCAGAAACTCCTTATAATTTAGATCTGCCAACTATTTTTTTTTACGCCCCACATTCTTTCAAAGTTTCAATGTTAATCTTATGGAAGAGCTGTAATCAATTAAGTTGTATACTGGACAGCTGTTGTTATAATAACAAATGCTAACACAACATCAAGATCAGTTGTTTCAGGCATAATGTAAATAAAAATACTACTTGCTGCTGGAGTGACAACACCCTTCAGTTATCCGTTTTAACTCATAACAAAAGTAAATCCCCCGTTGTAACAAACCTCAGTGAATTTCAAATGGCACTTCACTATGTCATGAAGCTACTTACCAACTTTCATCAAAGCATATTCATAAATAAGCGAGATTTTACATTTTATTTATTCTAAATAAGAAAAACATTAGGACTGAGTATGCAGGTTTGCTGCATCAAGAACCACAAGAATCGGGTTTTTATTTAAATGCCAACTAGATGAAGCAACATTCCAAGTTTTACCAATTTATATTCATAAACAAGCAAGATATCTCATGTTTCTTATTCTCTTTAAGAATAACATTATAGCTGCTAAGTATGCAGCTTTGCTGCCATGGGAAACACAAAAAAATGGTTTTGTATGCAAATATCAGTAAACCCCAACTATATAAAGCCACATTTCAAGTTTCATTAATACTATTGGCTTGAAGGGGCTACAGCCCCTAACCTTGCTCCAATACTCTTGTCTATCTGATTTTTACTTTCTACCCCTATAAATAGTATATGGAGAAAGTTTAGTTTTCGTCAAAATTTTCGAATTTGAGTTGTTAGTGGAAATATTCATTTTGGTGCTCCCTGAACCCAAAAAAGTGGTTTTTACGTGATGTCAGTCTGTGTGTGTGTGTGTCCGTGTGTGTGTGTGTGTGTGTGTGTGTGTGTGTGTGTGTGTGTGTGTGTGTGTGTGTGTGTGTGTGTGTGTGTGTGTGTGTGTGTGTCCGTGTGTGTGTGTGTGTGTGTGTGTGTGTGTGTGTGTGTGTGTGTGTGTGTGTGTGTGTGTGTGTGTGTGTGTGTGTGTGTGTGTGTGTGTGTGTGTGTGTGTGTGTGTGTGTGTGTGTGTGTGTGTGTGTCTGTGTGTGTCTGTGTGTGTGTGTCTGTGTGTCTGTGTGGATGTGTACAGAGCTAGAGCCCTAACCAATGGGCCGATTTTTATGAAATTTGGTATGTAGGTACTAATTCACGATATCTCCAGGTGTTTTTTTCATTTTTTGAATTTTTGATTTTTAAGGGTAATTATCCCCCAAAAACCACCAAAAATCATGAAAAATCAAAATTTCTTGAAAACGGCTCTAACGATTTTGATTAAACTTTGCTCGTTTGTAGAACTTTAGTTTTCCAACAAAATGACACCACCCGCATGTCTGTAAAAATTTGGGTTCAGAAATTACAGGACTTAAAACATCAAATATTCAGTTTTTGATTTTTCATAAAAAAAATAAACGGGATCAGGAAACTGACACATACTTTCTCCCTTTTAGCCAAACATTAATGACAAAAATATTTGTTATTTACTAAATATAGAATATGAAGTATAGATAAATGTACAGAAAATTGTCTAAAATAGTTTCTTATGGGGAATACAAAAATTACTATTTCTCTCTTATTTACAGATAAATTTCATTCAAACTTGATATGCTTGTCAAGTTAGCATTGACCAACAGAGGAAATTCGAAATACGTTGACCCTTAACAACCCTGGGGGGGGGGATAGGGGGCATTTCCCCTCTTAAAACCACGAGTGTAGCAATGGATTCTGTAGTGCCTCCAAAGCAGGGATTTGGGTGGATGTTTTTTTAAAACAACTTGTTTACAAGATTTTCTGTACATTCGACCGTGCTTTGTATTCTATATGTAGTATATAAAAAGTAATTTATTCATTAAAGTTGGGCTAAAAGGGAGAAAGTATGTGTCAGTTTCCTGATACCGTTTATTTCTCTTTACATTCTGAGGAAAATAAAACAACACATCAGTTCGGAAACAAAGTGGACACTTAATCACATGTTTTGATGTAATCAAATCAGATGTTTTTAAATCCCCATGCATTTCTTGTTTTAGGCTATTTCTTGTTTGCTGGCGGCTTAAAGGGGTAATAGACCCTAACATTTCTCCAATTCTCTGCCAACACATGTCAGATCGTAAACAAAGTGGACAGTTAATCACATTGTTTAATGTAAACAAAGCAGACGTTTTTAAATTCCCATGCTTTTCTTGTGGGAGATGTTTTACGTTATTTATCGTTTGCTGGTAACTTTTTAGAAATACTGCTATTTTTCCCAAGTCCCTGGGATCGAGACCTTTAATTTGAGCGTCTGTCATCCTGTGATTTGCCAAACTCCCACAATTTTAATTTAATGATTTCACTTACAGAATTAGATATAAAGATATGTTCATTAATAAGGTAGATCAAAATTTTTACTTATTCTCCGTAAGATTAACATTGAACAATGTACGTACTGTCTTTAGCACTTTAAATATCTCGGTAACCAATTGACGTAGAGCAATGATCAAAATACTAAATTGTTTGTTTTTTAAGCTGAATTTAATGGTGGAAACCAAAATTTGGGTTTAAAAATAATTATATGTAAAAAGTTCAAAACCCCATTTTTGGAGTAGAAACCCCCCCCCCCTAAAATAGAGCAACCTGTTTGGTTCTCAAACTCATGAAAGTAGATGCTACCATACACGTTTATACCAAATTTCATCAAGATCGGACCATTTTTACGAAAATTATCGTGGCTACGGTCACACGCATATACAGAGTGTAAAAAAAATGGTGCACTGACTATATATTTTTGAATTCTACACTCAAATATAAGCAAAAAATTTAGAGTAACATTTTTCGAAATTCAGCTCCGTTTAGCGTCAGTCGGGGCTGTTTGTGTTTTTTACTAAATTTAGTATATCTTTTGAACCGTTAGAGGTACTGTTTTGAAACTTGGCATAATTCATGCCCATACTCAATGTTGTTTTGGTATTGAATTTCAAGTTTCTATATTTTACTGTTTAAAAATGGTGGCCATTTTTGTTTTTCAAAGCTAAATATCCTAAAAACCTTAATAATTAGCAAAAACATGTCAGAACCCAACAAATTTTGTTTTTTTATCCCTAAAATAATGGTATAAAACTTTTGATCACGGATAACAAATAAATGGAATAATGCAGTTTTAATGAATAAAATAATATTTATTTTGTGTAAATATTTACTATGAATCATTACTATTGCAATTAAAAATATAAAATTATCAAATTGATAAGAAATTTTTCATTAAGGGAATCTTATTAAATTTACAAAACTATGAGAAAAACTAGATTAATTTACAATTGTAATGGTACCTGGATCATCAACATATTGGCCAAAAAATATAAAAAATCATGTAACATAGGTAAAAATGGTATTATTAGTGAATTTCCTAGTGAAACACGCTCTAGTGAATTTCCTATAGAAAGTGAACTATTAGGATGACCCGCACGGTGAAACTTAAGCCCGGGACCACCATAGAAGTTCCAAACGTGACCCCTGAACACGTTTTGGGGATCGTTCAAATTTTATATTTATATGTGTTTGCACTCTAGCGGTCGCAATTTTTGTCCGATTTACTTCAAATTTGGTAAGGACGTTCCTTTCTATAATCAGTTGTACAAATTCGTTGGGCAAAACAATCGGAAAACTCTAACCCCCTTTTTTGGGGATTATTCTTTCAAATTTTGAGTTTTTAAGCCCAAAAAGGGTCAGAAAAGCCCCGGACGTAAAATTAATGCTTAAATTAAGATGGAAATTAGTAAAGCAAAAGTTTTAAGCCCTCTCTCGTCATTCTTGCATAAATATATACCAAGTTATTTAAGAAAATGTATATCGGCTAAACACAGTATGTTGTCTTATGGGGTTTTTATATTAGAAAAGCATGTTATTCATTTGTTGGTGTATTTGTATAATCCCCAGCAACCTTGCGCCTACTTTCAAGCCTGACTGGACCTTCTCCTAACCTTATAATGCGCAAAATTGTATTCCTAGCATTGCAGGTAAATGAAACCAGGAGCATCAGAACAGCCAAAAAATCAATGTTTTCAGATTTCAATAAAACTGGAATAAATTTAAGTTTTTACACTGGTTTTGAGTTTTAAAAGTTTTGAATGTGGAAATTCACTTCCCTCACGTCAGCGTGCTGCGTACGAACTCGTTTTTTCTTATAAATATAAAAGCAGTTTTTTTTGTCTGCCGAAGGGGTAATTTTCACACTTGTTGCAGTATTGTTCTTTTTAAAGGAGATTCTCGATGTGCCCTCCATCAACAGTGATGCACTGTCCAATTCGGCGTTCCATCGACTCTCGCACTCGCTGGAATATTCACGGTGTAGTCTTGATCTGGATACACCCTTCTTCAATGCGTTGTCGCAGCTCTTCGACTGTGTTCACTGGATTTTGAATGGACTTGAGATGACCCCAAACATAATAGTCTATGGGGTTCAAGTCTGGCGACCTGGCAGGCCATGCTAATGGTCCGTCAGGTCCTATCCACCGGTTTCTGAAATGAATATTCAAATAATCACGCACATTTCTGCTAAAATGAGGCGGAGCTCCATCATGCACATACCACATGCTTCGTCTCACATTTAAAGGCAAGTCATCCAAGTGATCCCTAAGTTCAGTCTCTAGGAAATGTAGGTAACTGGCACCGTTTAATCTAGGCGGTGAAAAAACCGGGCCAATTAAACTATTGCCAATGATGCCTGTCTAGACACTCAGAGAAAAGTTGTGCTGATGTCGACTTTGCACTACAGCGTGCGGATTTTCATCTGCCCAGATGTGAGTGTTATGGAAATTAAAAACTCCATTCCTACAAAATCCTGCTTCGTCCGTAAATAATACCTTTGATAAAAATAAAGGATCGCGTTCACACTTATCACGCAATTAAACACAGAAAGTGCGTCTCTTAGGAAAATCCGCCGGAAGTAGAGCCTGGACACGCTGTAAATTTGTTGGCTCCTCAAAATCCTCCAAACTGACATGTGGTCAATGTTTCTGCATACAATGCACATGAAATAAATGTAATAATAAATGTCACTTATCACATAAGTATCCAATTTGTGATTGTGTTGTAAAACAATTAATATTAAGTATTTATACAATCAAAAATTAAAACAATACAAATCTTATAACTATAAGAAAATTATTATTGCTAATTAAAACTGTTCTACGAATTTACTGATTAATAAACAATTATCTCTATAACAGCAATGGTTGACAGAACATCATCTTCTCATATCTCTTTAACAATTTTTCTTTTAAATTTCTTTTCACTTGGTGCCTTCTTTATTTCCCTATCCAACATATTTATTAGTCCAATAGATGATACATGGAATGATTTGCTATATACTACGGTCCTATGATTGGGTAGTTGAAACATTTGATTACTGAATCTTGTGACTCTCTGTTCAATATTATATAAAGTAATATACTTCTGAAACAAGTATTCAGGTTGTTTTGTAATTATTACCTTATTAAACACTGTTAAAACGTTATATTAAATTCTTTTTTCAATGTTAAGCCATCCTAACTGTTGATAATATGGTGTCACATGGTCATAAATAGGCAAATTAAAAATATATCTAATGCACACATTCTGTGCTCTCTGTGATTTTACAATTAGTGTACTATTCAAATCAAAAAAAGCTGTGATACAATAGTCAAACAAAGGCAAAATTAAGGTGCTAGCCAGTAATTAATTCATACTGAAAACTTGCTTAAAACATAGCTTTTTAAACTGGTAAATATAACTGAAAGCCCTCTCATGTATGTAGTTCACCTGTTCCACCCAAGATAATTTCTCATCAATACTTAAACTTAAATTTACCAACATTTTTAACGAATTTCCCCTATAGAGAAGAAGCTATTACTGTAGGTCTCATGGTAAGACTTAAGCCCGAGACCATGATAACTTTTCATTTTGAGGTCCCCAGATGCCAAAAACACCATTCGTTCAAATTTGTATATATATATATATATATATATATATATATATATATATATATATGTGTGCTAAATATATATATATGTGTGTGTGTGTGTGTGTGTGTGTGTGTGTGTCCGTAAGCACGATAACTCTCGTAAAAAAGGTCCTATCTTAATGAAATTTGGTACTTATGTGTAAAGCATCATTTATTTGAACGAGTTCGAAAACCAGACGAATCGCACCATCCAAAGGGGGGTTTTTGGGGGGTTTTGTACCCCAAAAAACGGGGTTTCCACAGGTAATTTTTATTTAAATCAAATTTTAATTTTTCCCATTTAATTCAGTATAAAAAACAAACAATTTGGTATTTTGATCATTGTTCTACGTCAATTGGTTCCTGAGATATTGAAAGTGCTAAACACAGTTCGTTGCCTAATGTAATTCTTATGGAGAAAAAGAAAAATTGTATATCTTGCTTATTTATGAACATAAACTGACAAAACTTGGTACATCCCTTCATCTGGTTGTGGTTTGTTGCTGTTTGTACAAAAAAAACGATTTTTCGCCTATGGTTCCTGAAGCAGCAAACCTAGGTAATCGGTCCCCATCTTATTCTTATGGAGAATAATTAAAATGTTATATATCGCTTACTTATAAATTTATATGAATGAAACTTGGTATGTTACTTTACTAAGATGAGTTCTAATGATATTTGCATAAAAACCCATTATTTTGTGTTCCTTGTTGCAGCAAACCTGTGTACTCATCCCCAATGTTATTCTTATGGAGATAATTAATATTTTAAATATCGCTTGTTTGTGAGTATATTTCTTATGAATCCTGTTAAGTGTTAATGTGTTATGGTATATATTCATTGTAAATTCACTGAGTATGCAGGTTTGCTACGACAGGGGTATCTCATATGTAATACCTTCTCCATTAATCAAAACAGGTGACACAGTTTCCATATTTAAGCTATTCTATCCTATGCTCTAATATGAGTAAGGTTTGCTTGCTTCCTGCTTGCTTGCTTGCGTGCTTGCTTGCGACACGGATCTCAAAAACGGCTCCAACGATTTCCTTCAAATGTTCGAAATAACTAATTTCTGGGATAAAAATAAGTTCTAGACAGGCCTCAACCCTAGGAAAAATCAAATAATGTAAAAAAACTAAAATGAAAAGTTAAAAAAATTAACATTGGGCTTATGGAGTTTCAAATCAAAACAAAAGAATTGTAACAGCTGTTCATAATCAACCAGGGAACTGTCAAAGTAATACTCATGTTGTTTATGATTATTACCATGTGGTTTCCTGAGAGCAGAGATTAAAAGATTTGAGTTAAGATAACATATATATAGAGTAGTAAAATAAATCAAAGGGACATTGAGCTATAAATAACAACTGGAGTAACCTTAAACATGTGGAAAAGAGGCAAATGAGTTATACAAATCTGATTATCAGTAGGGGGAAGTGGTGAAATATACTCCAAGTCATCTAAGAAAACTGACTGGCCTTCCCCGAGCAAAGCTCGGCCCCCCAGGTACTCTATACTCTAATATGAGTAAGGTTTGCTTGCTTCCTGCTTGCTTGCGACACTGATCTCAACAACGGCTCCTACGATTTCCTCCAAATGTTCCAAATAACTAATTTCTGGGATAAAAATAAGTTCTAGACAGGCCTCATCACCAAAACAAATAAAATAATTTAAAAAAATTAAATGAAAAGTTAAAAAAATTAACATTGGGCATGTGGAGTTTCAAATCAAAACAAAGAAATAGTAACAGCTGTTCATAATCTACCAAGGAACTGTCAAAGTAATACTCATGTTGTTTATGATTATTAACATGTGGTTTCCTGAGAGCAGATATTAAAATATTTGAGTGCGGATTATATCTATAGAGAAGTCAAATAAATCGAAGGGACATTGAGCTATAAATAAAACTGGAGTGACCTTAAAAATGTAGAAAAGAGGAAAATGAATTATAAAAACCTGATTATCAATAAGGGGAAGTGGTAAAATATTACTCCAAGTCATCTAAACAAACTGACTGGCCTTCTCCCGAGCAAAGCTCGTCCCCCAGGTACTTCAAATAATATGAAGAACCTCATTGCTTTGCATATGGAGGCATTTAGTTGTAAGGCATGATTTTTGCTCCACTGGAATAAGGTTTCTACATCTGCATTTAAGGCATTTACTGCATCATTAATACTATTTAAGTCACAACTTATATAAAGCTTCATGCTTTGTAAATCATGGAATTACAAAATATTACAGATTCACTAGTTCTATTTACATACATTGAATAAAGTAAAGTAGATAGCGTCGATCCGTGCGGAATGCCAACTAGATTTAATCTCCATTCAGATATTTTGTTACCTGTAGTTTTAATATTTTGATATCTGTCGTTTAGATAACATTGAAACCATTTAACAGAGTTTAAACTAAAATTGTAAGATTCCAAAATTGACAATAGTAACTCGTGATTAACGCAGTCGAATGCTCGACTAAAATCAAGTAACAATAGTACAGTTAATTTTCTCTTATCAATATTACACCTTATATCGTCTGTTATTTGTATTAAAGCAGTTCGAGTACTAAATGATTTTCTATTCCCAGATTGATATTTATATTAACACATTACTATTGTTAATATATAACCTGAAATATGTCTATAAGCTATTTTATCTAAAATCTTTCCTAGAACACATAAAATATTTATAGCTCTATATAATGTTTACAATCAGTAGGATCACTTATCTTGGGTAAAGGAACAATTAAAGCCTTAATTAAACCTTGCTCCAATTCACTTCCTCATTTGATTTATTTTATTTTATTTAGTCTCTTTATTAAGGTTTGATTTAAGTCATGACACCTAAGATTAAACTTTATAAAATACATTTACAATATTTTTGAAGTACAGTACCTTTGTAAAGTTTAATCATAGATTTATTTTACTCTTTACAGTATATGTAGGAACACATGTCAGTTCGTAAACAAAGTAGACACCTAATCACATGGTTTAATGTAACAAAGGAGACATTTTTAAATTCCCATGCTTCTCTTATGGGGGATGTTTTAGGTTATTTCTCGTTTGCTGGTAACTTTTTGGAAATTCTGCTATTTTTTCCGCCACCCTGGGATTGAGACATTTAATTTGGGCTGTCTTCCATCATCCTGCGTTTTGTCAAATTCCCACAATTTTGACTAAAGATTTCGCTTACAGAATTATATATAAAGATTTAAGAAGTTATACTGCGGACATTTGCCATCACTGTGACATTGATACCTAGAATCTAATCCCTTCTTCAGACAAGAAGAATACCTAGACAAATAAAAAATTACACAATCCAGGCAACGCTGTAAATGAAGCTTAGACAGAGAACAGTTCTCTGATTCCAGATCCCGAATTGTCGTCAAACTTGTTTTTATAATTAATGAAGGCAAATGTCCGCAATGACATTTAAACTAACCCATCACCACCACGATGAATTTCAATCAAAGAATCATTAAATCTCTCATGAAAAGTATAATACCCCCGTAGCAGCAAACCTGCGTACTTAGCGAATTTCCAATGCATATATATTTATCTTAATGCCACATAGAGCTACATACCAAGTTTCATCAATATACATTCATAAATAAACAATTTATGACATTTTAATTATTCTCCATAAGAATAACATGGCGGCTGAGTATGCAGGTTTGCTGAAGCAAGGAACACAAAAAAATGGGGTTTTATGCTAATATCAATATAACTCAACTAGGTGAAGTCACTTACCAAATTTCATTAATTTATTTTCATAATTAAGGGAGATAACACGTTACTTATTCTCCATAAGAATAACATGGGGCTGAGTACGCAGGTTTGCTGCTACGGGAGCCTTTGTCAAAAAAATGTTTTTTTGAGGAAATATCAATGGTCCACAACCAGATAAAGCCGTATACCAAGTTTCGTCAGTATATGTTCATAAATAAGCGAGATATAAAATTTTTATTTTCCTCCATAAGAATAACATTAGACAACGTACTGTGTTTAGCACTTTCAATATCTCGGTAACCAATTGACGTAGAGAAATGATCAAAATACCAAATTGTGTGTTTTTTTAAGCTGAATCCAATGGGAAGAAATAAAATTTGACTATTTCCAAAATTATATGTAAAAAATTCAAAAAACCCATTTTTGGGGTACAAAACCCCCCCAAAATACCCCTTCGGATAGAGCGATCTGGCTGGTTTTCGAACTTAAAGTCATAAATGTTGCTTTACACGTTTATACCAAATTTCATCGAAATCGGATAAATTTTACGAGAGTTATCGTGCTCACGGACACATATATATATATATATATATATATATATATATATATATATATAGATATATATATATATATATATATATATACAGTTTCGAACGAATGGTGTTTTTGGGGTCTGGGGACCTCAAAACGAAAAGTTATCATGGTCCCGGGCCTAGGTCTTACCATGCCGACTACGGTAATAGCTTGTTCCCTATAGGGGAAATTCGCTAAAACAACTGGCTAACATACAACTTCTATTTCTGTTTTAGCGAATTTCCCCCATAGGGAAGAAGCTATTAACGTAGGTGGCATGGTAAGACTTAAGCCCGAGACCATGATAACTTTTCGTTTTGAGGTCCCCAGATGCCAAAAACACTATTCGTTCAAATTTATATATATGTGTCCGTTACCGCGATAACTTTTGAAAGAAATACCCGACTTTTATGAAATTTGGCACAAATGTGGAGAGTAGCATTTATGACTTTAAGTTCAAAAACCAGATCGATCGCACTATGGGAAGGGGGTTTTATGGGGGTTTACAATTTTCCAAAAATCGGTTTTAGCGAATTTCCCCTATAGGGAAGAAGCTATTACCGTAGTCGGCATGGTAAGACCTGGGCCCGGGACCATGATAACATTTCGTTTTGAGGTCCCCAGACCCCAAAAACACCATTCGTTCGAAACTGTATATATATATATATATATATATATATATATATATATATATATATATATATATATATATATATATATATATATGTGTGTCCGTGGGTGCGATAACTCTCGTAAAAAAGGTCCGATTTTTATTAAATTTGGTACAAACGTGTAAAGAAGCATTTATGACTTTAAGTTCGAAAACCAGATGGATCGACCTATCCGAAGGGGTATTTTGGGGGGGTTTTGTACCCCAAAAATGGGTTTTTGAGATTTTTACATAAAATTGTTGAAAAAGTAAAATTTTATTTTTTTCCATTGGAATCAGCTTAAAAATACGCACAATTTGATGTTTTAACTATTGCTCTACGTCAATTGGTTACTGAGATATTGAAAGTGCTAAACACAGTACGTTGTCCAATGTTATTCTTATGGAGGATAAGAAAAATTGTATATCTCGCTTATTTATCAACTTATCCTGACGAAACTTGGTATATTGCTTCATTTCATTGTGGTCTATTGATATTTGCACAAAAAACCATTTTTTTCCCAATAGTTCCCGTAGCAGCAAACCTGCATACTCAGCCCCATGTTATTCTTATGGAGAATAATTAACGTGTTATCTCCTTTAATTATGAACATAAATTAATAGAACTTGGTATGTGGCTTTACCTAGTTGAGTTATATTGATATTTGTATAAAAGCCCATTTTTAGTGTTCCTTATTTCAGCAAACCTGCATACTCAGCCGCCATGTTATTCTTATAGAGAATAATTAAAATGTCATAAATCGCTTATTTATAAATGTATATTGATGAAACTTGGTATGTCGCTTTATGTGGTATTAAGATAAATTAATATGCATTGGAAATTCGCTGAGTATGCAGGTTTGCTGCTACGGGGGTATTTTGCAAATTTGACCCCAAAATGTTAAAAACACTCAATTTTGGTTATAGCCATTTTATAGATCTTAAAAAAAAACAAATAATTTAGTATTTTGAATCATTAACCTAGGTTAAGTGGTTGCGGAGAAAATCCAAAAAAAGTGTCCCATGTTAATCTTATGGGAAAAAGGTTTTTAGATTTTTCTCTGATAGTTTTATTAAAAACTTCACATTTATGTTTATTAATGTGTTTGGCTCAACAAAACAAACATTTTGGTATTTTAATCGTTGTTCTACGTCCAACCGTTGCAGAGATATTCAAAGTGCTAAACACAGTAGGTTGTCCAATGTTATCCTTATGGGGAATAAATAAAATTCTATATCTCGATTATTTTTTAATGTATATTGATGAAACTTGGTATGTGGCTTCAACTAGTTGTGGTATATTGATATTAGCACAAAAAACAAGTTTTTTGTTGATAGTCCCCGTAGCAGCAAACCTGCATACTCCGCCCCCATGTTATTCATATGGAGAATAAGTAAAGTTGTATATCTCCCTTAATTATGAACCTAAATTAATAAAACTTGGTATATAGCTTCACCTGGTTCAGTTATATTGATAGTTGCAAAAAAAACATATTACTTATCTTCCTCATTGCAGCAAACCTGCGTCCTCAACCTTAATGTTATTCTTATGGAGAATAAATAAAATGCTATATATCACTTATTTATGGATGTATTTTTGGGAAACTTGGTAAGTAGCTCTATGTAGTAGTGAGTCACATATATATTCATTGGAAATTCGCTGAGTACGCAGGTTTGCTGCGACGGGGTATTTTATTCCATAGTTAGTTGCCTATACAAAGTAATACGTTTCAGGAACAGCTGTTCAAAATAAAAACCAGGGAAATCACCTGATTTATTTTCTCCTCAAGTTTTCCAAACAAGTAATATGTCTTCAAGATAACCAAATTTATAGTTTATTTATCAAGATTTCAGTAACATGAAACATGAAAAGTTATTCTTATATTGTGTTCAGGGTTCATCATGACAACACTAACCACATGAATTCAACATAATTTCAAATTATTAAATGCCACCAAGCTTCAAAATGGACCAACCAGTGCAGCAACTCGAGTCTCGCAATAGCAGCAAAAATGTGTTTGCAGTTTATGCATATCTAATATTTGGGCTTCTGGTTACAGTTCTGACAGTTACAATTTGCTATCGAGTGGAATTTATGGTGCATTTTGTGCGGTACCACTTTATAATCACAATGATCTTATCTACTTTGCTGATGACTGTAACCTTGGGCTTTTTCAATAAGATGCCATATCCAGAAAATAAAATCAACAAATTGGGGTTTTGGATAATCATATGTTTCCTAGCCGGGGTTCCACTTCTTGAAGCTGACTCAGGAGTACTACTAAAATCTGCTTTTTACACAACTATATTAGTAGTTATTCTCAGTCTAAAATCTTTCATTATACCATTAAACCTTATAAATTCATTCATCTACCCTATGACAGTGTTACACACAGTGGTATTAATATGCACTATTTACAGCATTTTGTTTGGTTTGGTGGACTCAACGTTTTCTCACATCGTCACAGCTTTCTGTCTACATGGAGGATTCCTTGTATACTCTGCGCTCCTGATCTGTAACACTCAACGCCTGAGCTTGTCTGCCAAATACTCAAGATTCGACCCGATTTTTTCTGCTGTTGTAATGTTTATGAACATTATAAATCTATTTTCCCGTGTGGCAACTTTTTGTAGCATTGACGGAACAATACAGACATGTTAAACATATTTGTGCGAGGAATTTAACTGTGTATTTAAATACAGCTTCATGAAATTAGCTTCTGAATAATAACTTTGTGAGTTAATAGATTTATCTTAGACTTGCTGACATCTCTTTTCTTGTGCAAATTTTTATTAGTTTATGTAAAAGGTGAATAATTTAAAAAAAGTTGTACTATTACAGTATATGCCTAATGGTTGTCCTACAGTGAGTTTGGGCATCATAAACAAAAATTAACCTCTGCTTTCAAAAGTATTATATTTAATTAAAATCTAAATAAATGTATATCACTAATCCAAGGAATTAAAAAAGTAAAATGTAGTCGCCAATTGATTAAAATAAATGACCAGGTTATAAGCTGTCCTTGTGATAATCTTATAGAAAACTGTCTTATTTTTGTTTGTTTAACAAACTTGATTTATTTCTGATTCAATGTGCAATATGCTTACATTACACAGAGAAGAATATTTAACAATAGGAACAAAAACATTATTGGGTTTGCTCTGTTCAAAAACACCCGATAACATAAAATCATTATTTTATGTTATCGGGTGTTTTTGAACAGAGCAAACCCAATAATGTGTTTTTGTAGCTCAAGACAAATTTAAATGTTTAATATGACATGTAATCATAAGAGAGTTTTCAAGATGGAAGGGACATAGAAGTTGCTAGTCGCATAGTACGTAATTTGGATAAGCTGAAACGGGCTTATAAACCATTTATGACAGTATAGAACACCAATTTTCAGGATTTGAGAGTGACAACTAGGTGTATTAAGCTAATACATCATTTTTAGATCTACATACCAGACAGTTCATCCACAAAGTTTGCCACATTTTGTGGAAGTCTGGCTTTCAAACGTCGTTGAAAGGTTGGTTCCTAATGTTAAAGGTTATCGCCCCGAGACAAATGTATAAGTGTGACATAAACTTGCTGGTACTTATTTTTATAAAATTTTGAGCTATGTCTCGGTCGTCGTGTGAGGATCTTTGACTCTTTGGATCTCTGAATCCATACCTTCAACAACTCATAAACATACAAACATAACACAGGTTCCTAAGCAAAAACTATTAATGTATGTGTGCATTGCGAATATACTAAGGACAATTATCAGCAAAACTTTATTTTGGAAAATTTGAATTTTGTTTAATTTACTAGATGATAGGCCTATGCACATTGCCCAAACTGGACAAGCATACTTGATTAAAGGTAGTAGAATTGTTGTATATATTAGAAGTGTGCATGTAGGCTTCAAAGTTGACTTTCTATTTATTTTCGGAAACAGAACGGATATGATGCGTGCATATGCTTGTTTCAATTTTGTGTTGACGTTAAGAATTTCCGGAAGCAAATTATATTATCACCTTATATTACACCTTAGCTTCACATTTTGTAGGATTCAGAGAAAGCCTTCATCTTTTAAACCAATTGTTCAAAGTTGTGACACTTGTCTGCAATAAATTTTCGGCTTGGTTGATGTCCGAGTGTTGGGTAATAATGGCTGAGCCATCGGCACAAAGAGCAAGAGTAGCTTGAGGAAGGTCTGGTTTGTCAGCCATAATAATAATAATAATAATAATTCAATTCAGTTCCTTTCTTCCAGCACTGCGGACCTCAGCATGCCGGTTCAGCAACACGGGGCTCTCGCCGAAGTAATGTGATAAACAATTCCGGGAGAGAAAAGCCTGTCATGGGAGGTGAGTTTAGTGGGTAGGGCCTCGGCGAGTCCAACACTCCGTCCGTAAATGGATTCCCACCTCCTTGCAAAAGAAAATTCAATTCAATTTGTTTATTTCTTGCATGCGCAAAACCTTCTCATACAAAGCAGTGTCATGCATTTACCTCTCTAGCTATTAGCTATCTGAGAGAAAACTTAAAATCTAGGACATGCTTTTTACATATTTTTATTACAGAATTCAGTAATTGATGGGGAAAAATAACATTCATAATAATATAAATTAATAAAAATTTTTTTATAATAATAATTTTTTTGGGGTGGAGGAAGAAATGTATTATGCACACCGGCAGCTACCGGTAGGTGGGACTCTCACCCACTAAACCCTCCCCCTTGGCACCGAGGGACTAGCCTGAAACCGTTTGGCATATAATCAAGGCTAAGCCACTTGTTAGGGACTACTCAGAGGGCTGAATGTCAATCAAGCCGACCCAGATCGGACTTCTTCGCCTTAAGTAGGGCCTCGACGAAGCGCGCCAGCCAGTTCCACGGTTCATCCTCACGGACTGCGCGTGGATCCAGAGGACCGACCTCAGACACCACAGACGCTCGGAGGTTATGCCACCTGCCGCATGCAAAGATGGTTTGCTCTGCGGTATCGGCGACATCTGGACAGTATATACAGTTGGAGCTGTCCGACTTCCCTATTATTTGTGGAAGAATTTTCTGAAATATCTGTAACCCAAAAAAAGGTGGGTCACGTAGTACCCCACCTCGCCGTGCTTCCTCTCTGTCCATGTGCAGACGTCCGGAATCAGTCTCGCGGTCCACCGACCCCTCGACTCGAACTCCCAACTGGCCTGCCACTCATCAAGAGTGTGTTCGCTTTCCTTGGAGGCGACAATCGCTCTGTCAGACTCAAATCTCCGGCGGTGGATTGCCTGTCGCTCGCGTGCTATAAAATGGAAAGCGGCCGGCTCGGAGACTGTGCGATACGCAGATGCGACTCGCAGAGCTCCTGCTCGCTGAACACGCAACAGTTGGTTTCTGTAGCACTTCTTACTGAGGGCATGAGCCCAAACCTTGGCTCCGTACAGGAGGACGGAATTGACTGAAGACATAAGCAGCCGACGCTTGCTGGAACGTTGTCCGCCAACGTTGGCCATTAGCCTACCGAGGGAAGCGATCCCCTTGGCGGCTTTGTCGGCGGTGCGCCGGATCTACTCGCCAAAGCTCATCTTAGAGTCTATCATCACTCCCAAGTACTTTGCAGCAGGCTTTGCCTCGATCTCGAGGTCTCCGACTCGCATCGGGATGATCGTCTCGATCCATCTTTTGGTTAGAACCACGATCTCTGTCTTGTCGAGAGTAAGGGACAAGCCATGATCCCGCATCCAGAGGTTGACCATTCGCATCACCAAATCCAGCTTAAGCTTAGCAGGCTCGACGCTTCTTGATGAGATAAGGGCTGCGACGTCGTCGGCATAGCCCACAAGACGGGTTTCATCGGGCATGTCAAGCCTCAGGAGACTGTTATACGAGACGTTCCAGAGATCTGGTCCCAGGGGATCCCTGCGTTGCCCCAGACGTGACAGCGACTCTTCGCTGGCCCTCAAGTGTGTCGTATAGCTCGACTCGATCATCCGCAGGAGGTAGGCAGGGACGTGAAATATATGCTTAAACGCCCACAGCATATCGTCCTACCGGGCGAAGTTAAAAGCGTTCTTAACGTCAAGAGTGACGAGGAGAACCACGCGGCGCGACCAGTTTTTGTGATCCCCCGCTCTCCGCACTGTCTCAACTACCTCCTGAATGGCATCAATAGTCGAATGACCTGACCTGAAGCCGTGTTGCTGCGGCGAGAGGTCATCTGCCAAAACAATGGCTTCCGTGAGTCGTGCTCGAAGCATTTTCTCAAGGACTTTGCCTGCCGTGTCCAGCATGCAAAGGGGGCGGAAAGATGACGGGGCCCCAGGATCACCTTTCCCCTTTGGGATGAGGACAAGGCAGCGAGACACGAGTTAAACATGTTGAGGAGAAGTCTGGAATTGGCTTCTGCAACTAGCTTCAAGGCTTCGGAAGATATTCCGTCAGAGCCTGGAGCTTTTTTGTTGCGCAGGGGATTGACGGCGTTGGTCAGCTCCTCCTGTCGAAAAGGATTGACGAAGCCTACGTCTGCAAATTCCCTTGTGGCGCGAATTGGATGGGCCGGGTTCAAAAGTGATGACGACAACGGCCATGGTGTTCGACTCCATGACAGCAGCTGGTGATCTCCCCCCAGCTTCTGGGTTACAAGCTTGTAACCCGTCTCCCAGGAGTCGTTATCGACGTTTTCACATAGCTCCCTCCAGCACCTATGCTTGCTCCTGGAAATTGCCCTGCGGAGCTCCCGCTTTGCAGCTTTGCGCGCCGCGGACTTGACGGTTGCGTCTGGGCGATTCCTCGCACGCTGCGCTGCCCGCCGGAGACCAAGACACCTATTCCTCAAAGAAGCAATCTCAGGAGCTCACCAATAAGCCGGCTTCCTTCCCGGACGGTGACAGACTTTAGACATGGACGCATCACATGCCGCCACTATAGCCCCCATGGTACGAGTTGAAAGATTTTCCACTCCCACAGAGTTCTCGATAGTCACACCTGCGATGTGCTTGCGGAATGTCTTGCTGTTTATGCGATTGACGTTCCATCGCAGTGACGTCTGGCGTGAAGGCGTGGATCCGATGCTGGTGGCGGGGCTTGTCTTGAAAGAGATTGCCAGATGGTCACTGGAAGAGTAGTCTTCAAGGACTCACCAGCCGGAAATCCGGTTAATGATGCCCTCAGAGGCAAAATAAACATCCGGAATTGTCTCTCCGTATCTGGGATGACGAAAGATGTAAACGTCGCCCACATTAAGTACACAGAGGTCGGTCCTGGCGGCCATCTCAAGGACGTATCGCCCCCTCGAATTTGTCATGGGCATACCCCACTCCAACGCTCTGGCATTGAAATCTCCGGCAACGACGACTAGGCCGGGGATGTTCCTGATCTCGTCCTCAAGTGAGTCGATCATCCGGCGGTAGTCTGCGATGGGTTGATTGGGCGTGAGATAGCAGGAGAAAAAAGTGAGCCCCCTGCTCCTCACCCACACGAAGCCATCGCCTGATCTAGTAGCCAAGGCAGGCACCCCACCAAAATCCAGAATCCAAATAGCCTTGGTGTGAGACGGATCCGAGAACCACTGCGGAGAGCGTCGGTCTCGGTACTGCTCACTCAGTAGGAGGATGTCAGCACCTCGATCTGTGGCAAGCTGATACAGCAGGTCATTAACTGTCTTGCTCCTCTGCATGTAGTTAGTTGGAGGACTCGCATCATTTTTTGGATGATGAGCGGATCTTCTCTAGGGTTTTTTTGTATGCCCTGCAGCGACGTGCCGGATGGCATCGTCCTTCAGACCGGCTTTGGCGCACAAAACGCAAGACTCCGCTGAGGTACACGCACCGGATTTGTGGTCCGTACTACCGCACTTGAAGCACATCTTGCTTCTGTCAGGTCCTTTGCATCGGTTAGCTACGTGACCGAAACCCAGACATTTGAAACATCTGGGGTCGACGAGCTTCTCGCGCACCCTGCACCTCACCCAACCGATCTTCAGGTGTCGGTCCTCCAAAAGCTTTGCCGCGTCTTGAGTCCCCAACTTGAGGATCGCCATATTTTGTCCTCTGAAGTTGGCCTTCAAAACGAAAACCCTCACCGTGGTGGAATCACCGAGGACGGTACCGACAGCTGAAACGACCTCACCCTCAGTTGTGAGCTCGTCCAAGTCCCTCACCTCCAGCGTAGCCTTGGATTCGAGGACGCGGACAGTAGCGTTGACTCCCATGATGGTCTGAAAGTCGCTGCGAGTTCACTGCGGTGGTCGGCGCTCCCTTATGCCTGCCCTAGTTCGAACAGAAGATCGCCAGCTCTGGTCTTCCGGAGAGCATTTACCACGGCTCCCTTTTCCTCTGGTTTCGCCTTTTGCCGGATCTCTCCAAGCACGTCGGCATAAGATTTCCCAGATGATGGCTTGATGAGAATGGTATCGGGTCGTGACTTGGGGCCTCTTATCTTTTTGGGCTTGCCCACTGGTAGTGGTTCCCTAGGCTTATTTTTTCGGTCTGATGAGACTGGCTCTTCCTTCCCTTCTTGGTATTGACCACTTGAGGAGTTATACTCCGCAGTGGTCACGTCCACCTTCTTTTTCTTCTCAGCCTCCTGCTCAGCAAGACTGCTGGCAGCAAGCTTGGTGGAAGCCTGAGAGGCCGTTATCGGTGTTGTCGTCTGGGTTGAGGCGGAAACAATCGCTTTCTCGCACGATTGCCAAGACTTCCATAATGTCAGGATGTGTCTCAGGTTGGTGTCCAGGACCACTATCCCTGATTTGACATCCTGACTCATATTTTTCTTGCAATCGGTCGCGGCCTTTATGACGTCGAGCGTCTCCAAACACTGCTTAAGGAGGTCCTCCTCCTCCTGTCTAGCCAGAGAGATCACAGCCTCGTACGGTGATTCCGCAGCTGGTCCCTGACCCACGTTTGGCGGGTTTTCGGTGACAGGAGCCTAATAATGCCTCATAGAGCTGCTTTGCTCTATAGGGTTCGCTACTCGTGACGGAGAGCGCGAAATGCACGATCTCCTTGCAAAGGGGTCAGTACCCACTTCAGGGGTATGGATATTGGAACCCGAAGATGTTTCTTGCAATATTGAAACATTTTTCTGTGCTGGACTTGTCATTCTGATTTTAGTCTACCTCCCTTTTAGCAGTGGTCTCGGCAGAGCCCCCCGAGACCGCAGTAGGTCCCTATCCGGTCGCCAACCGGCACTACTACGGCCAAGGAGATTTTCGCCGGCTAATAGGGCAGCCAGGTCCTTGCTGGCTAAGCTGACCCGGGCCCCTGAACTATCCGGCAGCCTGGGAAGTGCAAGAGAACCCCAGTTCTTAAGCTGTACCCTCTGCTCGATCATGGGTCCCGCGCAGTGGGGGGCCAAGGACACGAAGCCATACCGACAGAAAGACCGGTGTGATTTGTGGAAAAAAGACCGGGCTATGGAATTTATCGGAAAATTGAGTTTTGAAGAGGAAGCGTGAAAAATAACTGGTTTGCCTCCCCCTCTTTTAGTCGCCTTTTACGACAAGTGGGGGATACTGCGGTCTATTCTAACCCGGAGCCACCACGGGTAAATAATAATAAATAATAATAATAATAATGCCAATGCCAATGACAATTTCAATTACAATGACATTGCCAAGCACTCATTTCAAAATTGAGTGGTTGGTATGTTATTTTTTGTTGTTATCAATGATAACGAAAATAATAATAGATCAATATATATAAATATGTGTGTGTGTGTGTGTGTGTGTGTGTTTGTAATCCAGTCCTTATTTGCTCCGATATATGGATACACACCCTAACTATTTGGTCCGATTTCACTGCTGGCTACGAAGGCCGGATCAAACAGTGAAATAAGGGTGTTTTTGTGATTCTGGTGGTCGATTTAGTCAAACCCGACTAAAATCTCAATTTTTTTTATTGGAACCAATAATAGTGGTACTGAAACATGTCCTGTGTATTCAGAATGTAAAATCCAGGGCCGCGCCACTGTCGCCACAGTTATACACACATCTCATGCAAACCTATACTTATTTGATCCTCATCATACACTGCAATGTTGCTAACAGACCTCTAATATTTGATCCGTCTGTCTTCCGTATTCCCTCCTAACCTCAAATTTATCTCAATAAGATGCCAGGTGGATATAAAGCCCAATGTTTAGCTGCAGTTAGAGCCTTAATTTTTAAGTTCTCTGTTGTCTTGTTTAAATTATGAAAATGCTTAAATAGAAAATGTCTTAAAGGATTATTGAAGAATCATAAGGAATTTGTTTTGAGGATTTAATTTATACTTGTTTTGGGAGATATCTATCCTAACTTCATAATTATTATTATTCAAACCTGCCTGAGGTTTTATTCCATGGAGCTCGATTTAAAACTAATGTTTTGTTCATAAGTCAGTTTTGTGGGAAGTACAAAATTATGTGGGAGGGTTAAAATAAAAAAAACACTCTCTTACTCATGAGCAGCTGACATCGTTGGAAACCAAATTAAACCTACATAAAATAAAAATAAACAAAATTTTAATAGTTGGCTTCCAAACACCCAAGCTGAATAAATCAGTGTTCACAATAGGTTTGTTTAACTGTTGCTAATATACCCATGAATTTGGCCTTTAGAATTGTATTTAGACCTTTAAATATTGTTTCTGTTCAATATTAAAGTTCAAGCTTTTGAAATTAGTAAATATTTGTTTGTTTTGATAATTTTGTGGAACTCAAAATTAACTTCATATGTTTTTTGTATCAACCCTATATTTAAATACCCCCGTAGCAGCAAACCTGCGTACTCAGCGAATTTTCAATGCGTATATACGTATCTTAATGCCACATAAAGCCACATACCAAGTGTTATCAATATACTTTCATAAATAAATGATTTATGATATTTTAATTTTTCTCTATAAGAATAACATGGCGGCTGAGTATGCAGGTTTGCTGAAACAAGGAACATAAAAATAGAATTTTATACAAATATCAATATAACTCAACTAGGTAAAGCCACATTCCAAGTTTTAATAATTTTTGTTCATAATTGAGGGAGATAACATTTTTATTATTCTCCATAAGAGTAATATCAAAGATTACACATGCTACTGTTTAATCTTTGGTAATATGGCTGAGTACGCAGGTTTGTTGCTACGGGAACTATCGACAAAACAATTGTTTTTTGTGTGAATATCAATAGACAACAACGATATAAAGCAATATCCCAATTTTCGCCAGGATAAGTTGATAAATAAGTGAGATATATAATTTTTCTAATTCTCCATAAGAATAACATTGGACAATGTACTGTTTTTAGCACTTTCAATATCTCTGTAACCAATAGACGTAGAGAAATGATAAAAACACCAAATTGTTCGTCTTTTTAAGCAAAATCCAATGGTGAAAATTAAAATTTTATACTTTTAAAATTATAATTTTACTAAATTATAATATGTAAAACACTCAGAATCCCCATTTTGGGCTACAAAACCCCCCAAAAAAACCCTTTGGATAGAACGATCTGGCTGGTTTTTGAAAGTAATATATATTGCTTAAAATGTTTGTACCTAATTTCATTAAAATCAGACCATTTTTATGAGAGTTATCGCGGGTGCAGACATATATATATATATATATATATATATACAGTTTTGAACGAATAGTGCTTTGGCATCCGGGGACCTCAAAACGAAAAGTTATCATGGCCCCGGGCCTAGGTCTTACCATGCCGACTACGGTAATAGCTTCTTCCCTAAAGGGGGAATTCCCTAAAAGCAAAAATGAATTCTTTGGACAGTTCGTCTAAGACTCAGTGGACCGATTTATGTGCGGTGTGTGCCAAATAAAAAACGAGTTCGCACGTAGCACGCTGACGTGAGGGAAGTGAATTTCCACATAAAAACTTGTAAAACTCAAAATCAGTGTAAAAACATCCATTTGTCCAATTTTTATTGAAATCTGAAAACATTGTTTTTTTGGCTGTTCTGATACCCCTGGTTTCATTTACTTGCAAAGCTGGGAATACATTTTTACCCCTTATAAGGTTAGGAGAAGGTCCAGACAGGCTTGAAAGTAGGCGTGAGGTTGCTGGGGATAATAAAAGTACTCTAACAAAGGAATAACAGGCTTTTCTAGTGTAAAACAACGTACTGTGTTTACCCGATCCACATTTTCTTTAATAACTCGGTAAATATTTATGCTAGAATGACGAGAGAGGGCTTAAAACTTTCGTCTTTCTAATTCCCATCTTTTAACATGCATTAATTTTACATCTGGGGCTTTTCTGACCCTTTTTGGGCCCAAAAACTCAAAGTTTGAAAGATTAATCCCCAAAAAATGGGTTTATAGTTTTCCGATTGTTTTGCCCAACGAACTTGTCCAACAGGTTATAGAAAGGAACGTCCCTACCAAATTTGAAGTAAATCGGACAAAAAATGTGACCGCTAGAGTGCATACACATATATATATATATATATATATATATATATATATATATATATACATATATATATACAATTTTGAACGACCCCCCAAAACGTGTTCAGGGGTTCATGTTAGGAACTTCTATGGTGGTCCCGGGCTTAAGTTTCACCGTACGGGTCATGCTAATAGTTCACTTTCCAAAGGAAATTCACTAATAAATGTTCTTATATTTGCAGATTTTATTTGTACTAGCAAACCATATATTTGTATCTTTAATCCCAGCTGTTCTGCTTCTTTTAGCAAATTTTCCCTACAGGGAAGAAGCTATTACCGTAGATCTCATGGTAAGACTTAAGCCCGAGACCATGATAACTTTTCATTTTGAGGTCCCCAGATGCCAAAAACACCATTAGTTCAAATTTATATATATATATATATATATATATATATATATGTATACATATATGTCCGTAAGCACGATAACTCTCGTAAAAAAGGTCCGATCTTAATGAAATTTGGCACAAATGTGTAAAGTACCATTTATTTGAACGAATTCTAAAACCACATGAATTGCACCATCCGAAGGGGGGTTTTTGGGGGGTTTGTACCCCAAAAATGTGTTTTTTCAGGTTTTCACATGCAATTTTTATTTTAATCAAATTTTAATTTATAAAATTGAATTCAGCTTAAAAAAACAAACAATTTGGTATTTTGATCATTGCTCTACGTCAATTGGTTACCGAGATATTGAAAGTGCTAAACACAGTACGTTGTCTAATGTTATTCTTATGGAGAAAAAGAAAAATTGTATATCTCGCTTATTTATGAACATAAACTGGCGAAATTTGGTATATGGCTTGATCTGGTTGTGGTTTATTGTTGTTTGCACAAAAAACAATTTTTCGCCTATGGTTCCTGAAGCAGCAAACCTAGGTACTTGGTCCCCATGTTATTCTTATGGAAAATACTTAAAATGTTATATATCGCTTATTTATGAATGTATATGGATGAAACTTGGTATGTGGCTTCACTAAGATGAGTTCTAATGATATTTGCATAAAAACCCATTATTTTGTGTGCCTTGTTGCAGCAAACCTGCGTACTCATCCCCAATGTTATTCTTATGGAGAGTAATTAATATTTTAAATATTGCTTGTTGATGATTTCTTATGAATCCTGTGAAGTATTTTAATGTGTTATGTTATATATTCATTGGAAATACGCTGGGTATTGTTATTCGTAGTAATCGGTGTTATGATTTTAAACTTCATAAGCCTAATTTTCAATCTTCAAATGAGTTGTTTAGAAAAATACGAGTTTTCTTGAGGTAGTGGTTTTCACCAATCGATCTTTTAGACCCAAAAGCCCCTAATCCCAAACTTTCAGCAAAATCCTTCCGCTGGATCTCGAGATAAATTTTGCAAACAAACAAACAAACAGACATAGCTCGTATTAGAGTACAAGATTTGCCACTACTAGCAACCAGCTTAGTGTGACCATTCAAACCTCTCTGTTTTGCTAGAACTAGCAACATTTGTTGTGATCATACTAGCTTTTTCCTGCTTTTTACTAGCAGCAGCTAACAACTAGCAGCTGATAACCAGCGTAGTGTGACCCGGCCTATAGGAAAAACCGTAGAATTTAAATTCGTATTTTGACTGCACATTAATTTAGTGTTTGTAATGTACACAAATGTTTATGTGCAAATAAAGTACTTAAGATTTACTTACTTAGTTAACAGCAACAATCTGCTCAACATTGTACAATACACTACTGTAATAGAGGCGGGAATACCCCTATGTCACTTCTCAAACTAGAACCCAAGAGATTAACCGTCACACTAGGAAGATGTCCAAACAGGTACTTAATATGTAATTCATTTATAAGATATGTTAAGGAAAACAACCATTCAACAACTATACAACAACTTTAATCAGTTTTTCCTATCAGATTATTTACTCAGTTTCCCCGGATTCCTCAGTTTCCCCGTATTCCTCAGTTTCTCCGGATTCCTCAGTTTCCCAGGATTCCTCAGTTTCCCCGGATTCCTCTGTTTCCCCACCTTCATTTGTCTTCTCAGTTTTCTTTTTGGTTTCTGAGGAACCGGTTTCTGTTTTTGTAGACTGAGGAAACTTTAAAAGGTCTGTACATTTAATATCAGGAACATAACTGACAGTATTTTTGAAGCTATGGTAATCACAGTAGTAAACGTAGCCCTTGTCAAATTTGTCTAGCTTTGGCCAACCAATATTTTTCTTATGGTCGCAGATAGTTTTGGTGATCTTCTTGAGGAATACATTGTTGTGGCCCACAGCGACAGTACACGACTTTGACTTAGGATCTTGCACAAGTTTCCAGTAAAACTGTAAAAAACATCCAGATATTGTATTGAGAAGCACAGGTCTGAGAACAATTTAGGCCACACTCTCTTATAAACCTTAACTCTATAACAACTGCCAATTTCACAGGTTGAAACCACACATTAAAACATCAGTTTTGAGTTAGTTGTATTTGTCGCTGAAAGATGGTTCCATCAGTGTGTTGGCAAGTAAATAAGTGAGAATCACCCTTGAGTTATCTTTTTTTATGGTCTTAAATGGTTTGTTTCTTTTTCGCATTTAGTGGTGAATGTAATCTTCAAAATTATGTCATAATTATGGTTTTGATAAAGTATTATTTAGGGAAATGAGTAAACGGACTTAGTTTTATTAACTGTCAAATTTTTTAATAAGTAGAAGTATGGCCTACAGGTGAAAAAAACACTTGAAAAAGAATATATAAAGATTCTCAAAATGGTTGACTGATCGTCAGAATTACAGAAAATGATTTTCCAACAAATTTACTGTGCTGGACACAATCTGTTTTTAAATAGAATATGACTGGGTATTATCCTTTTACCTATCATTTAAATATATACCATATGTATGTATTTTTTTTAAACATGATCAGCAAGTCCTCTTTTTTTAACATATTTATTTAGACTGACTTGTTTCAACCATAATGGCCATCTTCAGAGTCACATAACCTCAACAATTTGTCTTTTATATTAATTACAAACATGTAGTAAAAATAAATATATTCACTGAATCTAAAATTATATAAAGCTAGAGGGGTTCACTATCTGACTGACTCACTGACATAAATTATAAGACACTTCCTGTAATCGGACCCTACTTGACCACATTGTACTTGAATTAAAGCTCTTGATGAGCAACCCTCAGATTAATTGTCAACAGTTAACATTTTTGAGTTTTGGCAGCACTTTTTGGACGGGGATCATTCCACTTTTTAAATTTTTCCACTTTGACCGCGTTTACGAAAACGTTAAGAGATGGTAAAAAATGTAAAATACATAAGTTGTAGAAAATTTAATTCCAAACTAACGATTTTTCTTCAGATTTAAGATCCATTCATCCGTTTAGTCGCTATTCATCAGAGAAGGAGTAATTTTGAGTGTTTTAGCCCATTTCAATGTGTACATAGTTTACTATCTTTGGCTAATATAAACCTCCTGTGTAGGTGATAATTTGCTCACATGAGGTTTATTACCAGCTGTCACAAAACATGTGAGCACATTATCGCCTACACGGGAGGTTCGATATCGTGAATATCGTTAGTTACGATATTGGAAAATGTCGTCAACCGATTGCTTGTTCTATTGAATGAATTTAGCCCAGTTGCCCAGTAGATATGTTGTCAGATTCACAATCATGCGGTCTCGGGTTCGAATCAAACTTTTGATATTTACTTTTTGAAGTCTGAAATTTCTGTTTTATATATGACTTTATTTTGTTTTTACAAATCCATTGATTTGTAATTATGTTGCGCAATGAACAGCCACCATACAGCGCTCTGCGGAGTTAGGTTAGGTTACTATACTTTTGTCGTGAACTGCAGCCTAATTTTTTTACACGTAAATCCATTTGCAGAACTCCAATTTAACATTGTAACCACAATTTTTTATTTAACTTATCTATGATTGACTTTGAATTGAGTGAGCACTTTATTTTTTGCTTTTATACACCTCGAAACAACTATCTTAGTCGGGAGTTCTTTCGATAAAACGAACAAGCAGCCAGCTAGTAAAATGTTTCAATATCGAACCGATATTGTTAATGCACTCACCAAAGCTCATTGTTGTGTAGTGTTTCTTTGGTTAACGGACTACAATAGTTGGGTTTGATTTGAACTTGTGTTAACTGAGGAGTGCAAGTGAGCGAAGCGAACTCCAAAAGGGGGTTTGGGGGCGAAGCCTCCAACGGCGATAAGCCTAATAAATAGATATAAACGTAGAAATAAAATAAAATATTAATTTTTATATAATATGTAAAGTTGATCTCTCTTAGTTTTTATTTCAACAAATTTTTCAAAGATGGGTGTCGTTGTCTAACTTGCATTAGTATTAAAAGCATTTTGTAGATCTTTCTTATTATTTAAGTATATGTGCTTCTCTTCTTTGACGTTAAGTTTGATTTAGGATTGATTCTTATGTCATTGTTATTAATTAAGATATATATTTTAGTATCAATCAATTAATTTTAATAAATATCGTAAGCTTGTATCCACACAAAAATGCCTCAGTAGCAGGGGCGGATCCAGAGGTCATGTTTGAGGGGGGGGCGGTCACCGAAAGTTTTACCTCCGTCTCCCCATGGGTGGTCCCTGGCACCCCCATTATTTTTTTTAACAATATGAAATTATACAACGAATGAAAGTAAGTTACTATAATATATCAATAACCATGTGCTCAAGAAAAAAAATCATAACCTTATAAACAAGCTAAACAAAAATTAACTTTAGTTCTACTGCGCCAAACCGAAAATAAAAATAAAAATTATTTAGGCATTACACTTTTTTACGTAATCTCTAGGCGTCTAAGAATAAGTAAGATGCCTAAATAAACAATTTATTTTAGTAATAACCCTCGCGAAAAACTATTTACAAAGCGTATTTTAAATCCGCAATACTGAACTATGACGTGAAGATACAGTAAAGAATGAGACGAATGTGGCTGACAGCCAAGGTCAACTACTCGAAACGGTATGGTGTGCCAGTAGTTTTGAGAAGCCTTTATTTTCGCAATCAACTGGAGTACTACTTTATTAGTATAGATCTTTTCTACATAAGAATAATCTGGCAACGTTTTAGCCAGTGGGGCAGAGCCCTAAGTTTGGGGTTATAAAAAAGGTGTCCAAATGTTATAGATCAATAACAACTGGCTAAAATTTAAAAAAATTAAAGAATAATATAGCATCTTTGCCAGGATTGCCCTAGGGTTACTGGGGGGGGGGGGGGGGCGTATCCAATGTTGGGCATCATTCAAGAGATGTGGCTTTGTAAAACAAATCCAAAGAACAATCACACTTCAAAATTGGATTCGGGAAGTTATAGAAGAAGCCAGATGGCGGAGCACTGAGATCGGGAAAAATGTATCCGAAGTCATTTAGTTCCCCAACAACCTGGTATGGTGGGGGAGCATATTTGAGGATCCTTTTTTAAAATCACCTGGAGTACTTTTTTCTCCATAAGAATAACATAGCAATGTTTTAGCTAGTGGGGCGGATCCCTAAGGTTAGATCAATGTCAATTGAAATCACAAAAAAAGGAAAGAATAACATGACAATTTTGCCAGGGGGGCGGAGCCCTAAGGTTAGTGGTGGGAATGTATCCAATGTTGGGCAACATTCAAGAGCAAATGTGTCTTTGTAAAGCAAATCCAAAGAACAATCACACTTTAAAATTGGATTCGGGAAGTGATAGAAGGAGCTTGTGAGGTGGAGCACTGAGGTCGGGAAAAAAGTATCCAAAGTAATTTAGTCCCTCAACAACCTGGTATGGGTACGGAAGCAGTTTTTAAAATAATCTGGAGTACTCTTTTTCCCATAATAATAACATGGCAATGGTTTAGGCACTAGGGCGGAGACCTAAAGTCGGGGTCATATAAAACCTACCCAAATGTTATGGATCAATGTTATTAGGCAAAAAATACACAACAAAATGGAAAGAATAACATGAACATTTTGCCAGGGAGGCCCCACACTTAAGGATGGTGGGGGGGGGGGCGCATCCAATGTTTGGGCATCATGCAAAACATTTGGCTTTGTAAAAAAATCCAAAGAACCATCACTTGTCTAAATTGGAAGTCGGGATGAGGTAGAAGAAGCCAGTATGGCAGAGCCCTGAAGTTGCAAACAAAATTATTCAAAGACTTTTAGTCCCCCAAAAACGTGGTGTGGCCGGGGAGTAGACACGCACAACTAATTTATTAGAATAGATTTGACGATAAGTGGCTGTTCAGTATATTTAGCAGGTCCTCTTTGTAGCATGAAAAAATCTCTTTTGAATCCATTTGTATACTTTTCCTCAATCTGAATTACTGGTACTTCAAGATTTTTAAAGGTAAAAGAAAATTAAGAAGATTACTTGTAAATTACAAAATTACACATAATTTATTTCACTCACTAAACTAATTATTTTACTTTCTTACTAGCTGTGTACCCGTCCTTCGTACAGGTTGTATATAAATGGTAGATTACTAAAGAAAATAACAACCCACATAATATTAAAATATTTAAATTACATTTTACACGTTTAATGTACAATTAAATCAAAGTTCACGAAATATACTGGCATATAGTTCGGGTACTGTTGCTAAGTCGAGGAACTCTGTCGGGTAGTGAACGGCGTGTGGTTTTTGCGACTCCAAATCGATACACGTGACAGTTTGGATTCGCTTTTAGAAATTTAAACATACCACACCTGAAAACCCAATAAGTGGGGGCATTGGATGGGCATACAGCAGCAAAAATCCGTGCACCCAGCAAGCAAAGTGCACTTGAGGAGGAGAAGCACTTGTCTGTTTAAGCTAGCAAAGTGCACCTAAGAAGGAGGACTTGTCTGTATCAGCAAGCAAAGTGCACCTGAGGAGGAGGACTTGTCTGTATCAGCAAGCAAAGTGCACCTGAGGAGGAGTACTTGTCTGTATCAGCAAGCAAAGTGCACCTAAGGAGTCTGTATCAGCAAGCAAAGTGCACCTGAGGAGACTTGTCTGTATCAGCAAGCAAAGTGCACCTGAGGAGGAGGACTTGTCTGTATCAGCAAGCAAAGTGCACCTGAGGAGGAGGACTTGTCTGTATCAGCAAGCAAAGTGCACCTGAGGAGGAGGACTTGTCTGTATCAGCAAGCAAAGTGCACCTGAGGAGGAGTACTTGTCTGTATCAGCAAGCAAAGTGCACCTGAGGAGAAGGACTTGTCTGTATCAGCAAGCAAAGTGCACCTGAGGAGGAGGACTTGTCCTGTATCAGCAAGCAAAGTGCACCTGAGGAGGAGTACTTGTCTGTATCAGCAAGCAAAGTGCACCTGAGGAGGAGGACTTGTCTGTATCAGCAAGCAAAGTGCACCTGAGGAGGAGGACTTGTCCTGTATCAGCAAGCAAAGTGCACCTGAGGAGGAGTACTTGTCTGTATCAGCAAGCAAAGTGCACCTGAGGAGGAGTACTTGTCTGTATCAGCAAGCAAAGTGCACCTGAGGAGGAGGAGGACTTGTCTGTATCAGCAAGCAAAGTGCACCTGAGGAGGAGGACTTGTCTGTATCAACAAGCAAAGTGCACCTGAGGAGGAGGACTTGTCTGTATCAACAAGCAAAGTGCAATTGAGGAGGAGGAGGACTTGTCTGTATCAGCAAGCAAAGTGCACCTGAGGAGGAGGACTTGTCTGTATCAACAAGCAAAGTGCAATTGAGGAGGAGGAGGACTCGTCTGTATCAGCAAGCAAAGTGCACATGAGGAGGAGGAGGACTTGTCTGTATCAGCAAGCAAAGTGCACCTGAGGAGGAGGAGGACTTGTCTGTATCAGCAAGCAAAGTGCACCTGAGGAGGAGGACTTGTCTGTATCAGCAAGCAAAGTGCACTTGAGGAGGAGGATTTGTCTGTGGCAGCAGCAAATTGCACCTGAGGAGGAGGACTTCTCTATATCAGTAAGCAAATTGCACCTGAGAGGAGTACTCGATAGCCAGATTGTCCACTATCCACTGTCCACTCGTCCCTGTTTACGTTAGGCATTAGATGGGTCTAGGAGATCCAGACATAAGCCATTCAGATCCGGCCTTGTGCTCCGCTCTTATCGCCCCGAGGGATGACGAGATCCTCCAAATAAAACGCTGTACCTCCGTTATTTATCGGTTGATATCAACGCGACTCGGTATTTAGACATATATCGTGCGTTAACCGATGACGTCATGTCTATTTGTCGGAACATGTTTTCAAGGTCGCTTCACTGGAAGCCGAAACCTAAAAATTGCTGTATCTCCCTTATTTCCGGTCCGATTTCAATCAAACTTCGTCCACCCGCAATAACTATTTTCGGGTCTCGTGTAATGTGGGTTGCATATCCGGAAAATTGAAGGCGCTACAAACTTTAAAAATTCATATCTCAAAAACTATAAGGTGTATTTAGACGAAAGTCAGTATGTAAGTATAAGAAATTACACGCTACAAGAACACAGGACTATCGCATCCAAAAAAATATTTTCAAGGTCACTTCACTGGAAGACTGAAGTATGAAAAAATTCGTAAAAAATCGGTTTACTGACGGATCTTTATGAAACTCTGTATTATTTATTTTTATTTCTGTACTACTGTTCAGTCTAACATATATCGTGCAATTAGTACGTCCAAGGCATGTTTCAAGGCCACTTTACCGGAAGACCGAAGTTCAAGAAAATTCGTAAACAATCGGTTTACAAGCTTTTTCCCTGCTGCCGTGTTGTTTAGAGATTCCTGCGCCACGTCACGTCTTGATTAACATCACACGTGTTTAATAACCAACCAGTCGTTGTACATCTGAAACCAATCTCACTCAGCTAAATGCAGAAAACATGCAATTGGAAAAAGAAAATCAATCTATGAATCAAATTTTGACTGATCAAAATTGTCCAGGGTGTAACTTGCGGTTCTCTGTGGGTTCTGCGGGACGAACCTGGCCAGGATGGCGTACATGAAACACATGTCGTCAGCGACCTGCACACTGACAACAGGTATGTGACAGTGCGATGCAAATGCGTACCTGTGCAGCAAACGCGTACCTACACAAAGAATGTTTTCACACAGTCTTCTCTGTGGATGATTCATCGCTGCTATAATTATGTAATGACTGTTGATGTTTAATTTATAACGTGTTTTAAAATATTAACAAAACTGTGTGAGGTAAGAATGTTGTTGTATGCAGATTCATAGTGCGTGCTACAAATGTTCATATATTCTTTTGCTTTGTTCAATATGTTAACTACGTTGAGAACATTCTCTATCATGAAACAAACTTTGAAATCTTATTTCTTCGCTTTACTCAACGTGTGATTAAAGTTTATTTTCTGTATACGGATACACTTGTACTAAAAAACTCCATACATCTCCAGAAGTGTTTGTTGAATCAACACACAAAACACATCTTTGAGTTCTGGGTTTTCAGGTAACACTGCAACTTTAGGTGCTTGATCAGTCAAAATTTGATTCATAGATTGATTTTCTTTTTCCAACTGCATGTTTTCTGCTTTTAGCTGAGGGTGATTGGTTTCAGATGTACAACGACTGGATGGTTATTAAACACGTATGATGTTAATCGAGATGTGCCGTGGCGCAGGAATCTCTAAACAACACGGCAGCAGGGAAAAAGCTTGTAAACCGATTGTTTACGAATTTTCTCGAACTTCGGTCCTCCTGTGATGATTTTGTTGGGCGGATAAACCATTATTTCAATATGAAACTGAATACCTGTACTCCGCTTATTCATCTTGAATCTAAAAGGTAAATAAAGAATAACTTTCAGTCAGTGTCGACTTTTATACTGTAATGCCACTTAATAAATGCAGTGGGTTTTAAGGGGGCCCCTTCCCCTTCATTCCCTGAGGTTGGACAGCAAAATATTCAGGCCACTGTAAACTGACCAATAATTAGTAGACCTGAAAGTAACTGACCAATAATTAATCTACATCCATCCCACAGTTTATTGAAAATCATCTATAAATAAAAAATAAAGATTATTTAATGATTCTTTAAAAGAATCAGTTTGGACAACATATGCTGCATTTACCACTTGATTAAAAAATACAGTTTTTACTAAAACAATCTGTTACAGAGTTTTTAATCTTAGTATGTTGATTTATTGAATTGTTGGCTCTTTTTAATGATTACAGTTAAAATTCCACCATATAAAATGTTTTTTAACAAAACTTAAAAAACTGGTTTTTGAAAAATGTTAGGCTTTATAAACTTATAATTTTTGATTTTTTGTAGTGTGACCCAAAATAAAAATAAAATTTAAAAATAGAAACAAATTTGGAGATGCTGTGGCACACCTGCATACCAAAATGCAATAAAACTGGACCATTAGTATGAACTTTAGATCTATGAACACACCCAGACAGACTGACCTACATCACCGTGAAATGATATTAAATACAAATTATTGGTTATGATAAGTTAGTTACGGTTCAAGTTACTATGCACCATATTATTGCAATTCCATTTAACTTACCTTCCCCTTGCCCTGTAGCATTGTTGGTCTGGGGGTAACTTTGGACTTGCCTTACTAATGAATGTTTTCTTATCATCAGTTATTGATGCTAACATATACATTACTGTCTCTCGGCACTTATTGGCAACATTGCATGGGCCATGGGGTTTGCTTTGATGTGGTGTGGAGTTTAGCTAATTTTATCCAATTACAAATACGGTATTTTAAACATAGCCCATATGTATGACTATTTAATTGTATGTGTAACTCAACTTACCTCTGGTACTGGTAAGTGATTTTCTCTAGGTTTTCTTGATTTCTTTGATTTGCTGAATTCCTTGGGATCTAGATAAATTTCCTTCTCATTTCCCTCCATATCCTCCAGCTTAAGGATACCATATGTCCCTGTCCACACAGTAAGAGTGATGTTTTCCTACCAAATCACATTGACATACATTATTTTAAAATATTCATCATCACCATCATCATCACTTTATTGAAATGACAACTGCAAATGTTATAAAACTGAAATTTAGATTGTTTTTAAACTACATGGTAATAGTAATAAAATTAATAAACAATATGAATATTATAAAAAATAAGAGAACAAGAATATACCGTAGCCTCAGAAATGTCAGCGCCTTATATACAATAAATGCTAATTTAAATCAGGTTAGTTTTACTTTTAATTATTTCATAATCCATGTATTGACGTTTTGACGTTAAAGCATTTCTTACACACAAAACAAAGAATCTCTAACACCTCCAGTAACTTAATAATGTTATCTAAATTCATCTATTTATTAATTTTAACAAGTTTTCTTCAAATCAGGTCGAAACGTCTTCACCAATCCTAAAAATGTATGTATTCTATCCAGTAATATTTTACCTTGCTAGCTAAATATCTAACAGCATTCTCGACTTTAAGCCAGTTTCCAGCATTGAAAGATTGCCACTGAGGGGCTGCATTGATGTAGTAGTAAGTCATCAGCTGGCCAGAGTTATAGATGAAGTCAGCATCAGGAGCGAGATGGCCTCGAGCCAGAAACACTGTACTGGTCAAATACTTCGCACCTGCACCTTCTCCCAGGATTGCGTCAAATATTTCCTTTTGTTCCTCCTAAATTATCACAACACATTCATAATTAACATTTTAAATTTATAAAATTTAGGATGAATTTTTTAATACATGAATTTAAGATAGTACTCTTTGGTTATCACAGTTGTTTTACAATTGACAAAAGAGTCCCCAGCAACCGAATACCCATTCATCTTAGTAGATGGTTTGAGTAAAGTCAATAAATCCAAAGCATTATGTCAACAAAGTGACCTCTACAAGACTTTTCTCCTATTTTTAGTAAAAATGTATAGTTGAATGTAAGTTTTCATATTTGATGGCTTTTTGGAGTAACGTTCACTTTAAAATTCACTACGTCTGAGCCACAGTGGCAATTTGACAGGTTTATATATGCTGTTAAGATGGTGGCAATCATAACGAGGGCTCTTTTTTACTGAGTAATCTAATAAACTTATAGTTAATTTATAACCCCTCAATACCCCTGGCGCAGCAAAACTACGTACTCAGCAAATTTCCAATGCATTTTCATGTGTCTTAATACCACATGAGGCCACTTAACAAATTTTATAAAAATATATTCTCAAATAAGCGATTTATAACTTTGTAATTATTCTCCACTAGAATAACATTGGGGCTGACTATGAAGGTTTGCTACACCAAGGGTGTTTATGCAATCATCAATAGATCTCTACTAGTTGAAGCCACATAACATTGGGGCTGACTATGAAGGTTTGCTACACCAAGGGTGCTTATGCAATCATCAATAGATCTCTACTAGTTGAAGCCACATAACATTGGGGCTGACTATGAAGGTTTGCTACACCAAGGGTGCTTATGCAATCATCAATAGATCTCTACTAGTTGAAGCCACATAACATTGGGGCTGACTATGAAGGTTTGCTACACCAAGGGTGCTTATGCAATCATCAATAGATCTCTACTAGTTGAAGCCACATAACATTGGGGCTGACTATGAAGGTTTGCTACACCAAGGGTGCTTATGCAATCATCAATAGATCTCTACTAGTTGAAGCCACATAACATTGGGGCTGACTAATGAAGGTATGCTACACCAAGGGTGTTTATGCAATCATCAATAGATCTCTACTAGTTGAAGCCACATAACATTGGGGCTGACTAATGAAGGTTTGCTACACCAAGGGTGCTTATGCAATCATCAATAGATCTCTACTAGTTGAAGCCACATAACAAGTTTTATTAATTTATATGTTCATAATTAAGGGAACCATACAAATCTACTTAATCTCCTTAAGGATAACATTAGTGATGCGAATTCATTTTTGCTACAGCAATGACACACACAAAAATAGTTTGTATGCAAATATCAGTAGAACGCAACTAGGTGGCCACATACCAAGTTTTTATGCAAATATCAGTAGAACACAACTAGGTGGCCACATACCAAGTTTTTATGCAAATATCAGTAGAACGCAACTAGATGGCCACATACCAAGTTTTTATGCAAATATCAGTAGAACGCAACTAGGTGGCCACATACCAAATTTTTATGCAAATATCAGTAGAACGCAACTAGGTGGCCACATACCAAGTTTTTATGCAAATATCAGTAGAACGCAACTAGGTGGCCACATACCAAGTTTTTATGAAAATATCAGTAGAACGCAACTAGGTGGCCACATACCAAGTTTTTATGCAAATATCAGTGGAAAACAACTAGGTGGCCACATACAAAGTTTTTATGCAAATATCAGTAGAACGCAACTAGGTGGCCACATACCAAGTTTTTATGCAAATATCAGTAGAACGCAACTAGCTGGCCACATATCAAGTTTTTAAGGATAATTATGGATTATCCACTATAATAACATGGGAGCTGAGTACCAGGGTTGCTGCTACAGGAACCATCGGCAACAAATTAGTTTCTGTGCAATTATCAATATACCACAACCAGGTGAAGCCACATACCAAGTTCCATCAATATCTATTCATAAATAACAAGTGATATATAACATTTGTATTACTGTCCATAACAATAACATGGGGGCTAAGTATGCAGGTTTGTTGCAACAAAGAACACCAAAAATGGGTAATTATGCAAATATCAATAGAAATCAACTAGATGAAGCCACATACCAAGTTTTATTAATTTATATTCATAATTAAGGGAAACATGATAGTTTACTTATTATACATAAGAATAGCGGCTGTGTACGCAGGTTTGCTACTATGGGGATAATCAACAAAAAATCTGCTAGACCATTCAGTGATATCAATACAAGTCTATTGATGTAAATATGTATCACTTCCACCAGAGCTCTGGTCTGACACTTTTGCTTAGTGTTGATTTCCACAATATACTTTATCAAATAAACAAAAAATCTTATTCTTACTATATAATATAAATACCAAAGTTACATACTTGGTGATAGGCCTTGTCAGGACTCATACCAGCGAATAACTTCATTTTCGCGGGCCCTGGAGAGAAATTCCTTCGTTTCTTAGACTTGACCCTTCCTTCGAGAGATGCGCCATAAAGATCATGAGTTGTATAGTACGTGACCATCTTTTTAGGGTTGTAGCACACTTCCACCATTTGAAAAAATGGGGCATCCGCATCATTCAACTGAAATTAAATCAAATACAAATTAAATAGTTATAACATTGACTATAAATACTGAAGTCGACTTCTCATTGCCATTGTAAAATCTGTCCCTAGTTTTGAGTGTGCCAGGATTCAAAGAGGACTTTACACTAATCACCAACAGAGTATACTTCTGCCAACTATTACTTATCCTCTCAAGGAGGAGATAATACAACAGTTGGTGTGTTAGGAAGCAAACATAAGTTGATTATCACTTGCTTTCTGGGGTGGGGATATTTTAAAAGTTAACGTAAATAACTAAAATAAATAGTTGACAGCAGCACAATCTGTTGGTGACCTAATCAAACTACGTCCACTGCAAATTCTGGCTAACACTAAAAGTGAGTCAGCTGGGCCATATAGATGATGAGATGTCTCCTTCAGTATACTGGGTGTTTGGAAAAGAACTCCCTATTTTCGAGAACAATTTTAATGGTGAAAAATATAAAGTCTTACATTTATGAATACATAGTGTGAGAGAGAATATCTTCAAGTTTTATTTTTGTCCTATTAACTTTCACGAGTGCACTATTAGTTGATCTACATAGATCAAAACGATTTTCCACTTCTGGCCAGGTATTCGCCAACATTGCAAGTGTAACTGACAAACTTTTCCGATGATCCTTTGGGATAAATAGTCAATTTCACGGATATTTTCAGCATATACCATATTCTTTACAAGACACTACAAGAAACAGGCCAGTGGGGTTAAATCTAAGCTTTGAGGTGGCCAGGACAAAGGATCATCGGAGCAGTTGCATCAGTCACACCTGCAATGTCGGCGAGTTTCTGGCGAGAAGTGGAAAATCGTATTGATCTGTGTAGAGCAACTAGTGGTGCGCTCGTCGAAGTTTACTAGGACAAAACCAAAACTTGAACATATTCTTTCTCACACTATGTATTCATAAACGCAAGGTTTTGTATGTTTCACCATTAAAATTTTTCTCGAAAATAGGGAGTTCTTTTCCAAACATCCGGTATAGTCAATAATGGTTATACTGAAAATTGCATTAGTAATCAACATAGAAATGTATAAAAACATATGATTTGTTTTTTTTAATCATGATGACAAACTAATTTTATAAAGGACACATTCATTGTGCCCTCATTCTTTAGTAAAGGCAAACAACAAAATTGCATTTCTTATTTGAATATAAAAACAGTGATCGGTACCTACGTGTGCTTTGATACTATTGGTCGACAATTCTGGAGATTCATTAATACATAGTAGGGTGGGACAAGCGGGGATTGTAGGAAACAGGTGTTCAACTCACACAAATTACCAACAAAAATTCCCTTTTTGAGGAATTTAATAATTATAACAGTAGTTTCCTTAACCAAATTGAGGAAAATAGTAGCTAGCTGTGGGGACGCTGGTAATGCACTTCCCTGGGAGACCATGCCTACCTCTCTAAGTCTGATGGGGGGATGAGACAGAAAAGGATGATACTAGCAGGGGAAATGCTCTAGTTTGGAAGTAATAGCATTGATTTTTAATCCAGAATAGATGAACCAAGCTTATGGCCTATCTGTAACAAAAAAATACACCATGAAACTAGTGCTTCACCATCTCAAAGAAGGTGCTGGCAGCCAGAGTTTCAATTAGCAAGATTTTTTTCCTGTTTCCGGGATTTTCGAAACTTCTGCGGGATTAAAATTTGATGCGGGATAAAAACATCAATAATACTGATATCGCTGATCATAATGTGAAAATTTACCTGTCTGAGGTATGTTTAATATCAGGTTTTTTACTTGACATTAATTATTGTTATTTACTAAAACTTTATACATTACATTAATAGTCATATATTTGTTTCATCAAAACCCTTTCTTTTTTGCTCATCCTAGTTGGTTGCCTAGTCATTATTTTTCCCCTCAACAATATTTACAGATTAAGAAGAACATTATTGTTTGATAAAATCGTATGCAAATATAAAATGTTAAGTTTTTGAATATTTAAAACAAAAAGGCTTTAAAATAGCGAACATCATAAACACAAGGTTAGGTCCATTCTTCACACGTGCGACCAAATCGCTGTGTTTTTGTCGCTCGTAGAATGGGCCTTAGGCTTAAGTGCCTAAGTGGCCTTAGGCACGAGCCTGCGATGCGACATCACAACAGTGAAGAATGAATGAGAAAACGTCGTCACCGTTGTAATTTGTTGTTGAAAATAGTTTGGACGCTGTTTTCGTCGCCGCGCCAGCAGAAGCGACTTCACTCGTATCACCGACAGATTTGTTGTCGCCCAGCTAGAATGGAGCCTTATGAGCAGAGTGGAACGAAGCAGAAATACTTAGTTTAACCACAGAGAAGAAAGAATTATTTCTCTGCATTCTCCTTTCCTCTGAAATAATTAATTCTTTCTTCTCTGTGATTTAACTAAAACGTAATTACTGTAGTTTGAAAAACCATCGTCGCAATGACTTCAGTTAATATAATTACCTGAAGTTGTATTTCAAGAATATAAACATATACAAGAGCTGGTAAAAGTAAATAGAAAACTATTTGATGCTGCAACGGGAAACATAATAATGTTCTCAGATTAAAAGCGGGATGAAAAAGGATTTTTGAAGGAGATTTAACGGGATGAAATGGGATTTTTTTGTCTGAAGAACGGGATTGTTATTTTGGTTTTGGCCAGCAGCTGAAAGAGTGGGCTGATCAGTGGACCAGCTGATCAGTTTTCCTGGCTTCAAAAATTAATCAGTCTTGGGATATCTATTCTGTATTCATTAACTTCACAGTATGATTAACTTAATGGCAACTCAACTTGAGAGTAAAAAATGTACATTTCAGAAGTTTCTGTCGATGTCAGCACAATGGACATCTGCCATATGGGAGTTTAAACATATGATATTTCAGAGTTTACTAAAATAATTATTACTTTGTTTATATCTTTGTTTTGGACTTATGAATAAAGTTTTGTTCTTGTAAGAAATTTTTTACTTTAATATTTTATCATATTAGTACATGGTGTCAGGTGTTAAAATGTCTCCAAGAAAACAAATAAAGGAAGAATAACATCAAGAGGAGGATATTTTTCCAACTGAACCTCTTTCTGTAAGCCCTAAGAACACCACCACTTCAACAGGGGTTTAGGCATGATGTAAGAATGGGGTTTAGATATCAAGGCCATCAACCTCCACAACATTTTTCATTTGTTGATTCGGAATGGGAAATTTGGTTTCGTACATTCGAAAGATATATATCAGCTTCAAAGTTGTTTTTAGAGTCTGATGAAACTCAGGTGAACACTTTAATTCTTACAATGGGTCCTAATGTTGAATCAATTCTTGAAAGCTTCAATTTGTCAGGTGATGATCTAAATAAGTATAGTTTTGTTGTAGAATGTTATCACAAATACTTCACCAGGAAAACTAACATAATTTATGAGAGGGCTAAGTTTAATAAACATAACCAAAAGGAGGACGTATCTTGCTTTATAACTTCACTTTTTTGATTTGTCAAAAACATGTAAATACGGTAACCTTCGCGATGAGTTAATACGTGACCGTATTGTATCCGGAATTTTGGACAGCAAACTGTCTCTTTTCCTTCAAATGGATGCTGGGCTAACTTTAGAAAGTGTTATTGCTCGAGTAAAACAGTCAGAATCTGTTAAATCTCAGCAATACGCCATAAGAGATGAACAGTGCCGGGGCTGGTAATGCACTGTCAACAATGGCGGTCGCAAAGACATCTAAGTTCACACCATTTGAATGTTACCGGCGTGGGGTATATAAACCACACGGTGTAAATGTACGTCCAGATAAAGAGGCTACCTGTTTTAAATATAAAAAGAACGGGCAATTTTCTAACGTTTGTCGTTTAAGTGAAATACAAGCGATTTATGAGAAGAGTGAAGTTTCACCATTGGGCAAAGGTCACCATAACAATGACGATTCTGACCTGGCTGTGTTAGGTTCATTGACAATTCAGAATCTACTTTTTAAGTCTGGGTTTGTGTCTCTCTTGGAAGTTACTCTTTTAGTGATGGTATTTCTACTGTTTTTAAAGTTGATACTGGAACTGACATTATGCATACCTATTACACTGCTGTAAATTTTGGGTAAATCTGAAAGTGATTTACAACACTACAATGGGTTAGTTGAACATGCAGGAAAAAGAACCCTCTCTAGTGTTGCACATTTGAAGATGAGTTGAAGGTGGTTTCTAGTAGGTCTTTTATTCAAAGAATTTTCGTGTTTAAAGACTTAACAAATCTTCTACTAGGAAGGCCAGCAATACAATCATTAAAATTACTCACCTTGTATGCTGAAGTTAACCATGTTATTGACGGAAAAGTTGTAGAGGAAAGGGAGAGATTCATGTTGTTGTTTTTTTACGTGCCTTTGGTAATGGGGGGTGGTCCCCATCATATAAAACTTGATGAGCGTGCTAAACCTTATGCCATTTCAGCCTCTCGTAGCGTTCCTTTGCCATTATATGAGAAAGCCTGAGACGAAATATTTCTTATGGAGAAGAATGGTATTATTTCCAAAGCTGAAGAAGCTACAGAGTGGCGTGCTCCTGTGTTGTGGCTACAAAGAAATCTGGTTCTATTTGTCCAGAAGGAGATTTCACTGAACTTAACCGGTATATTGTAAGAGAGCGTTTACTTCTATCTTCTACGAAAGAAGTATTTGCAACAATTTATAATACTAAAGTGTTGCTAAAGTATTTAGTAAGCTCGATGCTAGGATGGGTTTCTGCAAATTTTAATGTCTAAAGAGTAAATAAAAACGCTTAATGACATTTATAACACCATTTGGACGGTATTGTTATAACCGAATGCCCTTTGGAATTTCTTCCGCGCCTGAACATTTTCAGTGAAGGGTAGCACGGATCTTAGAAGGACTCGAGGGGTGTGTCAACATGATGGATGACATCCTAGTTTGGGGAAACACAATTGAAGAACACGCTATGGGTCCTGAAAGGGTTCTTCAAACTCTCAAAGGAGCTAATAAAACACTCAATAAAGAGAAATGTGAATTCAGAAAACCTGTTGTAAGGTTTTTAGGTCATGAGATTAGTAGTTTAGGAGTGTCTATTGATCCAGACAAAGTAAAATCAATCTTAGACTTTCAACAACCATCTAATAAGACTGGTCTTAAACGTTACCTCAAAATGTTTATCTACCTTACAAAGTTTGTCCAAAATGCAACTTCAGTAGCTCAGCCCTTAAGAGAACTACTTAAGAAGGATGTGGAATTTTCCTGGACTCCACTGCAGGAAAATGCATTTGTGAAGACTAAGCAAGAGATTAATAGTTCCCCAGTTTTAAAGTAATTTGACATAAATGCCCCAAGTGAGTTTCTGCAGACGCGTCTACCTATGCTCTTGGAGGCTTACTCGAACAAGAACATAGAGGGAAGGTTTATCCTGTAATGTATGTTTCAAGGGCAATGACAGAGACAGAGAGAAGGTATGCTCAAATTGAACATGAAGCCTTAGCACACCTGGGTGTGTGAAAGACTTCAAATGTATTTGATTGGCAAACGATTCCTACTTCAAACTGACCATAAACCTTTGACAACATTTCTAGGTAGGAAGCCGATTCAAGACCTATCTCTTAGGCTCCTACGCTTGCCTATTTGGTTGATGAGGTTTGATTATGAAATTTCCTAGGTTCCGGGTAAACAATTGTTTGTTCCAGATACCTTTTCCATCAAACCAATCTAGTCATAGGTGAAATCAAGGGCAACCCTTCAGAAGAACTTGAAGAGGAAATCTCAGAACAATTTGCAAATCTTCCTATACAAGATGCATGGTATAAGGGTTCAGCACAAGTTGAAACTTTCCAGCTCTTAAAGACTTACATTCATTCTGGTTAGAACCAGATTGATAGTCGCTGTAAATCATTTGTAAAATACAAAGACAGCCTTGCCAATCACGAAGTATTGATTATGATGGGTAATAGGATTGTTGTCCCTCACAGTTTACAAGAGTTTGTTTTAGATAAAATTCATGATGGACACCTGGGAATATCCAAATGTCATGGTCTAGCAAAGGAAACGGTGTGGTGACTGGGCATTAATAAAGGTATTGAGCGGAAAGTAACTGATTGTTATGTGTGTTTACAAAATAGAAAGAACACAGCGTTGCCACTTATTCCTATAGACTTCCCTCGGTTACCTTGGTTGGTGGTTGGGGGGGATCTGTTTGTCTTCAATAAAAAGAACTACCTGGTTATTCAAGACTACTTTTCACGTTATTTGGAAATTATTGGACCATTGTCTTCTATAAGCTCAGGAATAATTATTACATCTTTAAAGAAAATATTTTCACAGTTTGAAGTTCCTCATCGGCTTTGTTGTGACAATGGTACCCAACTTGATAGCAAAGAAATCAATAACTTTGCTGAACATTTGGGCTTTGAAATTGTAACCAGTAGCCCTAAATATCCTCAGTAAAATGGTCTCGCCGAGTCAGCGGTTAACACAGCAAAATGAATCTTGACAAAATGCCAAGATATGGATATTGGCCTTCTTTAGTACAGAACAGCACCTTTAGAAAATTGATATTCACCAGCCGAACTGCTAATGGGAAGGAAGATAAGAAGCACAGTTCCTATCTCGAATGATAATTTATGTTTGTGCTTGCCAGACCAGGTGACTTTACAAGCTAGAGAAGAACGCATCAGAAAGCGAATGAAGACACGATTTGACAAGCGACATGGAGCAAGGGAACTGTCAGAACTTGGGCCTCGCTGTGTTGTTTGGATCCCAGATTTTAAGAGAAGAGGTGTAGTCAACACTAAACTGGAACAACCAAGATCCTACCTCATCGAATTAGACAATGGAACACAATTGAGACGAAACAGAGTTCAAATAATTCCAGTCAAGTCAACCAGCTAGTCAGCATTTGAAAGGGGAGGATGTCATATGGTAGTCTAAACATATGATATATCAGAGTTTACTGAATTAATTATTACTTTGTTTATATCTTTGTTTTGGACTTAAGAATAAAGTTTTGTTCTTGTGAGAAATGTTTTACTTTAATATTTTATCACATTAGTACAACATCTTATTCTAATGAAAATATTTTGCTACAACTAACAACTATTACTCCATTCAGCGCTCTTTTTTAAAGGATATATACTGAAGAGAATCTTAAAGACAAACTTGTCTTGAAGTCCTGCAAGACTGGTGGCCGAAAGAATAACTACGTGATCAGACATCCGCGTTGCTGCATGTTGAAAGTAGTGGGACAACCCCCCATACTAATACTTCTCTGCCTCCATAACGCCACCGCCATATCCCACCACCACGCGCCCGTCTGGCCGCATGGCCCAGCTTGGGTGGAAATTCATCATTAAAAAGTTCTTTGAAAACTCAGGAAGAAGTTGAAAAAGCTGTTGAATTATTCAATTACACTCAATCCAATAGTGTGTTTGCCAAGCGACAATGAATCCAAAAAGGGAAATTGTAAACCAAATAAACTACTCTCTTCACACCAAGAAGAAAATAGTATAAAGAGAAGACTGCGCATAATTTGGCAGAATTCAAGGAAACCTCATGACAAAAACAATCTCAACAGAGCAGCCCAAGACCTAAAACAAACTTTGTTAAAGTTTGACAATGACAAATTTTATAATTTGTTTACACTTGTGCGACGTGTTCAAACCATACGATACAGCTCCACCTCCAAATCCAGAAATCCAAGACCTTCTAATTGTCCTAACCAGTTATCACACCCTATTCAGCCCTTTACTCCCTCTGAAGTAACCAAATTTATAATGACTGAACTAAAACCATTTAAAGCCGCGGGGTATACCTTATTACTAAAAAATCTTAAAAGAATTACAAAAGGAAGGAGTGATGTTTTTGACTTTTATCTTCAACGCTATTCTACATAATAAATGTTTTCCAGCTCAATATAAGTTATCGGAAATAGTCTTGATAGCAAAACCTGGGAAACCCCCACATCAAGTAACTTCCTACAGACCTATAAGCCTTCTAGCTACCAATAACGTCAAAAGTTTTTAAGAAGCTTTTCCTAAGACTTTTTCAAGATGTTATTGACGAAAACAGCTTAATCACTACCCATCAATTTGGTTTTATAAAAAACACTCAACTACTGAACAGGTCCATAGAGTTGTCGACATCATAAACGAATACTTAGAAACTAAAAAGTACTGTTCAACCACGTTTTTGGACGTCAGTCAGGCTTTTGACAAAGTTTGGCACTAGGGGTTCCTCTACATGCTGATACTTTTCGTCCCTCATACTTACTTTGCTATTATTATCTTACCAAACAGAAAGATTCTTTTTAGAGTTAAGTTTCAAGAAGTCCATAACCAACTTCATAAAATTGAAGGGGGGGATTTCACAAGGCATCGTTTTAGGTTTCAACGATGCCTTGTGTTTCAACGAATAGTTGTTAAAACAAATTACTAGTGTACAAAGTAGTACTAAAACCTGTCTGGACCTATGGAATACAACTATGGGGAACCACCAGTAATTCTAATATTGACATCATCCAACTTTTTCAGTCAAGTAATTCGCAACATCCTGGAGGCTCCATGGTATGTGACCAATGAGGTATTGCACATTGTCCATGTACATCTACAGTTAGAGAAGAAATTACCCGATTTAGTAAGACTTATCAAGCTAAACTAGACACTCATCCAAACCATCTGGCCATGAATCTGATGGACAATAGTAAATCAGATTATAGATTGAAGAGACACTCTGTTGTGGATCTGTCATATCGTTTCAAATTTGTTAAGTGTAAGTGTTAGCTCCGTCAATGGATAGAGACTAACACATCTCAATTAATTTGTATATTTATCTTACTGACTTATCGTTCTGTATATCTTTTAAACAGATAAAAATAAAAATTACAAAAAGGTTTTATTTTACATTATAAAACACATGTTAATTACCATTGCAGTATTTTAGAATAGCTTATCACATTCAAAACATATTTTAGAAGGTGTAAACATATCTGTGTGAAAAACTGTCAGAGTCTCTTATTCAAGAATGACCTATTGAGTTCCATAATATACTGTAAACCAACAAGGTATATATCTATAGAGGTCTCATCTGGGGTAAAAGGCTGTGCCTACATGCTGACTGCCATTTTGACCCTCTATACCCTCCGGTCTCGATGGCAACAAATATATTAAAAATCAAATCCCCTCTTCACAACTTATGTTAGTCTTTATTACTCTTTGGCTAGATGTTTTGTTTACAAAAATATCCTCCAGTGAGGCTTCATTTTCTTAACACGAGACGAGAGCTCTATATATATCTATATTATTAAAAGAATTTCTTGATTTTTATTCAGCGATTTTCGACCCCTAAAAATATTATTCTATATACATATTTAGTATCAATCGAAATATCTTACTCTCTAGATGTGCCTTTTGGGGTTTCCGTACACTCTCGACCACGGGGATTTGCCCCACGAGCTCTCAAAGGTAGTTTTTTAGCCCATAAGATTAACATGGGAAATAATTTGATTTGAATTATTGCAACTGCTAATACATTATGGACAGGTTATTAGCAATACCAGATGTTACAGGTAAGGAATCTATCTATCTATATAAATAAAATAAGTTATTTTTCTACATCGCTTTGAGCAGAGAAATGATGCTTGCAATTGAGATATTTAAATTTCAGTAAACATTTGTTTATCCGTCTGTCTGTTTACGAGCGAGATTTGTTCTGCGCTTCACAAAAAAATGTACTGAATTAAATGAAATATTTTGCCTACTTTTGTGTGGAGTAGGAATCATTTTGGCTGCTTTAAATCATAGTAGGTCATTAGGGTTATGCCCCTTTGTCTGGCACCTGGCACTGCTACGAAGTCGATCTCTGGGGAAAAGGTTACCCCCCTACAGCATGCACCATATTTGTTCTCATGAGCAATTAGTTAGCTAACTATATTTTATCACAGAAAGAGGAAACACGTACTGCTTTAATACTCTACAAAGGTATATTAAACCATTTAAAATAACGGGACGGCAATAAATCATTGGCTATACAGAACACGTAAGCCCTTGAAACATGAAAGCTCGGTTTGTCTAAGCAGCCATTGTGATTATAATACCAAATATTTTAATATTTTATATGTTTTTAAGTCCACCTTCAATAATTCACAAACAAACAACAGGAGTTATTGAGCAGATATTTGGAAGAAGATGGGTCCATCCCCTCCCCCCCAAAAAAACCGTTATCGGCTTATTCCCGTTCCAACGAGGCTCAGCCCTAACGCCCTTTAACATTTCCATGTTGTTACATACTTACCAACCGATTGATCATATATTTGGTAGAAAGACAGGAGGCAATTCACTATAGTCAGAAACAGGCCTAAACTTTCCATCCTGTATGCCCTTTGGGACTTATCTGCATCGTCGGCCTTTACAATTTTAATTTATTCATCACTGATGATAGTAGTTAACTGAACCAATAGAGCATACATTTGTTAGGAGGATAGTTATTACATCATAATTTTGCCTACTCCTGCTCCAAAAATACTTTACCAAATGTTCGAACTATGGAATTTATGAGTTAATAGTATTCTAATCAAACCTCATCCATGGAAAAATATACTATTGTATAGAAGGATATTTAAAAAAAATATTTTTAAATAAAAACAAAAGAATCATAACAGCTGTTCAAAAGCAACCATTCAATTTTAAAAATAACACTCACTCAGTAAAGTATCAAGTGATTTTTGTGAGGATAGTGATTAGAACCAATGTGTATGTAACTTTAAATATACATGATTAGGTTATGTATACACTGCGAGGACCTTCAAACTGAAGATTAAAAATATAAAATAGGCATGCCCACAGTGAAAAGAAACGAGCAATGCAAAATAAGGAAAAAAATACGCTCGCCTTGGAGAGGAATCGTGAATATAAGTATTGTAGGCATTTTTAACAAACTGACTGGCATTTCATCAAAGCTCGGTCCCCCAGATGCTTTAACAAATGGAACTAACTTCTCAAACATAACATTGTACTGTGATCGCAAGCGAAGCCACGACGGGCTACTAGTTTAAATTTATTTACACCTCATAGCTGTAAACTGTATCAATCATACCAATCACTTATCTTAGGCTACATGCAAATGTTTTGGATGTGCAGTGAAATTTATGTACAATTATACTAACTCTGAATCCGAGTTCAAACGTGGTTCCTTCATTGTCTCCTTTACCACATTTTGTTCCAGTACTTATAACGCAAGAATTGGCCACTGCTTTGGTGCAAGACAATTCTTCTTTACTAACCGGCTCGTTGTTTTTGGTTAGATGGCCACCTAAACACTGTACAGAAGCAGTCTCGTTACCAGAAGCCACAACAGCATTTTTGAGACCGGGGCAAGCGAGAAGAAGTTTTTTTCCTTCGTCAATGTGGATTACACCTTGAGTTTCATCGCCGATAATTTCCACCTAGAAAAAAATATTAAAATAATAAAGAGTAAATTTCCCAATAGCAAATTCTTTAGCAAATTTCCCCTATAGGGAAGAAGCTTAGACATACCTTAGTCGGCATGGTAAGACCTAGGCCTGGAACCACGATAACGTGTGATTTTAATTTTAAGGTCCCCTCATGCTAGAAAAACTAGTCATATAATTTGGTACAAACATGTAAAACAACATTTATGATGTAAGGTTTAAAAACCAGTCAGATTGACCAATCTGAAAGAGATTTTTGAGGGGAATTCATCCCAAAGATACCTTTTAGCGAATTTCCCGTATTCAGCATGGTAAGACCTAGGCCTGGTCCCCAGACCCCAAAAACACCATTCAGTCGAAACTGTATAAATATATATATATATATGTCAATGGGTGTGATAACTCTCGTAAAAATGGTCCGATTTTGATGAAATTTGGTACAAACGTGTAAAGCAGCATTTATGACTTTAAAGTTAGAAAAACAGACAGATTGCCCCATCCAAAGTGGTATTTTGGGGGGGGTTTTGTACCCCACAAATTTTTTTTAGTTTTTACATGTAATATTTTAAAAAGTCTAATTTTAGTTTTCACCATTAGACCATTAGATTCAACTTAACAAAACACACAATTAGGTGTTTTGATCATTTCTCTACGTCAAATGGTTACAGAGATATTGAAAGTACTAAATACGGTACGTTATCCAATGTTATTCTTATGGTGGATAAGAACATTTTTATATCTCGCTTATTTATGAACGGAGACAAATGAAACTTGGTGTACGGCTCAATCTGGCTGTGGTCTATTGTTTTTTGCACCAGAAATCAATTTTTATCGATTATTCCCATAGCAGCAATCTTGCGTACTCAGCCCCCATGTTATTCTTATAGAGAATAAGTAAAATCATTAAAATGTAATGTCTCCCTTAATTATGAACGTAATTTAATAAAACTTGTATGTGGCTTCACCTTGTTGAGTTGTATCGATATTTGCAAAAAAACTATTCTTTGTGTTCCTTGTTGCAGCAAATCTGTGTACTCACCCCTCATGTTATTCTTATGGAGAAAAATCAAAATGGTATGTATCGCTTATTTATGAATGTATATTGATGAAACTTGGTATGTGGTTTCACCTTGGTGATTTATATTGATATTTGCATGAAAACCCATATTTTGTGTTCCTTGTTGCAGCAAACAATTATCTACTCAATGTTACTCTTATAGAGAATAATTAAAATTGTATATATCGCTCATTTGTGAATATATGTTTATGGAACTTGCTATGCGGCTTTATGTGGTATTAAGATATATATTACGCATTGGAAATTCGCTGAGTACGCAGGTTTGCTGCGACGGGGATATTTTAACATTCAATGAGCAAATACAGTTCCTCATATTCAAGCAAATATTTTCTTTTCGGTTTACCCAACTCTAAATAAAACTGTAGCATATATGGCCAATAACTTCTAGGATAACCCTTATAGCACGAATAATGTTTAAAACAACACACACTACAGTGCTCACACTCAGTGTTGTGAGTTCACTAAAACAACTGCTTGGGTCGTTTCAATATTTTTACTAGAATGTGCTGAGAATGCTAAGTACCGGTACTCAATAAGATTCAAATCAAATCAAATCTATCTCTTTATAATTCCATTTAATACAACATGTGTACATTGAACAGTGTGCCAAATCATGTTAATTCTATGTAATTTTAAGATTATAATTTTACATTGAGTAATCAAATAATTCATGATTACAGTCAGAATACAAATCTTCTAAGGAATAAATGTAATGATATTTTTTCACTTTTAACTTGATTTGAAACTATTTCAGTAGTTACCGTACTTTATTTTTAATTTGGTTTGGAATCAATCTGAGGAAGTAAGGCCCTTATAAAACGTTTTTAAAAAGTTATAAATTGGGCCTCTTCATTGTAAATTGATTTCTTGTAAAATATTGATGATTATGGTTTCTATTTTGTGTGGTGGTATGTCATTACATAAATATAATTGATTGTAAAATTAGCACACCATATACCGTTAATTTCCCCAGTTATTTGAAAATGTGCTTAACTGATACTTTCGTTCCTATACCAAGCATGATTGGAATGTATTTTTCTTAACAGAAAAATATTTATCAAGACTCATTTTTGATCTACGAGGGTCATCCAGAAAGTAAAGGACCACCCCCCCTCCCTTTGGTGGGGGAAGTAATTGCACCTAGCACAGCTCCCCCATCTCCGCGATTGAGCGTATGGTAGTCCACTCACTCGCCACCAAAGTATGAGCCGAGTCTTGCTGCTGTGCGAACACGCGTATTATTTCTGCAGCGTCAGATTCAAACTGGAGGCGTCAATCTAAAATCTCGCTAAATATCAATATGCAGTGTTATTCGGGTTTTGAATTAAACATTTTTTCGGACTATATACATTTTTGAAAAAAAAACACCAAATAAAGTTTATGGTGAAAGTTTAAACAAGTCTTCAGGGCGAAAAATCGTGCAACAGGTTTAATGAATGAAAATCTATTGTGCACGCCGAGGCTCAGAGTATCAGGTCAAATCACGTATTGTTGAATGTGCTAAAGATGGCTTGAAAGCAAAACTTTAGGGGAAATTGTAGGAAAACAGCCGCTAAAATCTTAGCACATTACATAAATTTCAAGATCTTGTTTTTGCACTTTCAACACAAACAAAGGGGCACTTTTTATTTAATCAATGCTTTACAAGTTCAGGAAAACAATTTAAATGTACACTCTCAAGGAATTCACTTACTACCGGTATCAAATTATATTCACAATGTACTAACAAATGAAAAGTTTTGTGGTTTTAAATTTTCGTGTATTAGGAGTATATGGCAATTCTATTGTTTATGTCTGTTGGCATCACTGACGGGGGGGGGGTGGAGGGAGCAACCTTGGTCAGAGGGCGTGGCCTATTGGTACAGTAATGGTGGTGGCGGGGGGTGTGAATTCATTGAATCCCCCAACCAAACCAAACATTAAGGACGGCTTGGAGTCGTCGCTGCGACACGACCCGAATTGACCAATTCTGCGCTCCCCTTATGGAGGATAGTTACAATGTTAGAGATTGCTTATTTATTAATATTTTGATAAAACTTGGTATGCGACTTCACCTGGTTGTGGTCTATTGATAATTATACAAAAAACAATATTTTGGGATAGTTCCTGTAGCAGCAAACCTGTGGACTCCGCTCCCATGTTATTCTTATGGAGAATAAGTGAAATATTTTGTCTCCCTTTATTATGAACACTAAAGTAATACAACATGATATGTGGCTTAACCTAGATGAGTTATGTTGATATTTGCCAACAAACCCATTTTTTGTGACACTTGTTGTAGCAAACCTGCGTACTCAGCCCGATTGATACTCTTATGGAGGATAATTAAAATTTACTATACAAGCTAACATAAGTTTAGATTTAATATGTTTGACAATTTTTAAAAGTGTAACAGGTATTTAATAAAAATCGGCTGACGTGTGTTATTAAGGGCAGAAATAATGTCTATAATTTATTCCTCAGTTACTTGAGTGAATTTAAATGTAGTGTTTGAAAAAGATATTTGGTGATAATTTGAAACCCCAGAAGATATCTGTGGAATAATTTCTTCGGACACTAGTTTAATGAAACAACTATTGAAAATGTTACCTATCCTGTCAAGGTCCTCTACAACAATTCCTCTGTACTTTATACGAAAATTATTCTCATATTTAAACTGTTTCCCAACTTCAGCCTTAGTTATGCCCCAATTAGATTTGCTATAGTTTTGTGAACTCTGAATTTTGTTATCATTGTATTTACTTTTTGCTATGTTGGTAGAATTTTGAAGGGTTTTTTCTTTTCTTTTATTATTAACTTCAGATCCACAGATTTACACTTCCTGAATTTAAAAGCTAATTCTCTAAGTATTGCATTTTCAGATCTCAAATTTTCAGTAATCCATTTTTTATTATTATTTTTATTTATTAGCTTTTATACTTTTGGAAATGCTTACTCAAAATACAGTACACAAACATTAGTCTGAATTTTGTTATCATTGTATTTATTTGTTGCTATGTTAGTAGAATTTTGGAAGGCCGTTATTAGTATTGTCTTCAATTTCTGTCCCAAGAACATTTTTTTATATTTAAAATCTCCAGAAATTGTACATCATGGTCTGAAATTTCTGTAATTAATCCATTTATATTAACTTTTTTTGTCTTTACATTTGTGAAGATTTCTATGGTTGGAAAGTTATTAGATGAGGTACCGTAGATAAAACACTTTTATTAAATTACAAAAGTAAAAATGGATCTTATTTTTCTGCAGGACGTTACCATTAAGGTCACAATATTTTTAAACTTTTTAACAAGATTTCACATAAGTTTTCAAATTCATCCAACAATGGCATTTCAAAACAATTTTTAGGTGTTCTATAAACACAAACTATGATAAACATAAAATCTTCAGTTTTGAACTGTGTGCAACAAATTTTGAATGCTTTTTCCATGAATAAATCGTTCAATGCTGGAATTTTTACTATTAAAAATCAACACCCCGTCTCGCCAGAACCACTGCCCCACCCCCATATGTTTTTAATCTGCAATAACTTCTAAATTCTTGCAATAATGGTTGTATCCTTCTAAATTTAACAGTGAAATTTCTTCATACATCATCTTATGCTCTGTTAGTGCTACAATATATGTTTGAATTAATCTAGAATGAATTATAGAATATCTAGTCTTGAGGGTAGGTGCTGCACATTCTGGTGAAAGACAGTTATTTTTGTTTAGACAGCTATCATTGGGGAGTGATCGATTCTGTCTTTGTCAATGCCCTCCTTTTGCTTTCTATTTAGCACTAAATTACATTCTGTCTTAACTTTTACTGGTGTTAGCCATGAATGCTTTATAATATGCTTTTACACACAACGTTTTTACCTAGAACATTAAGATGTGCACCACTTGTACATCGGTCATATTCAGGGCCGCCCGAAAGGGGGGGAGGCAACCAGGGCAAGTTGCCCCGGGCGGGAGCGCAAAATTAGAACAGTCAGGAACACCCGCAGCGCCGTCCTCGCGCAGTAAAAATGTTTGGCAGGGAACTGGCGCTTTCCCCCCACCTCGCAGCCGCGAGTACTACACCAGGGAGCCACGCCCTCGTCCCCACTCCATTCATAACAACAGCAGTTCTACCACCTGACATAAACATCAGAATTGTCGTATACATAATCCTAAAATACTACCATTTCATACCTCGAATCCTGTCATTTCCAGAAACTTATATATTAATAAAGGCGATTTTTGTCTTTATCTATATAAATAAAATAAATGTTGTTTCTACTTTTAGCAGTGAAATGCTGTATGCAGCGGAGATATTTAAATATGTGTTAACATTTGTTTACCTGTCAGCCTGTTTATAAGCCAAATTTGTTCCGCGTTTTACAAAAAAAGACTGTACTGAATGAAATAAAACATTTTCGTGTGGAGGAGGAAACGTTTAGGTTAAAAACTTAAACATCGCGCTGCGGCGGTTAGGTTAGGTTTGGTTACTATAATTGCCGTACACAACACGATTGTTTCTGAGGGTTCCATAATTTTACGCTGGATAATGGAAGTTGGCAGAACTTCTGTTGTTATGTATGGAGTGGGGTGTAAGAGCCAATGACCCAAAAAGTCATACCATTTGCATACTCTTACCAGAATTCATAAGAAATATATTCATAAATAAGCTATATTTAAAATATTCATTATTCTCAATTAGAATAACATTAGGGATGGGTACGCAGGTTTGCTGCGACTAGAAACACAAAATAATGGGTTTTTATGCAAATATCAATAGAACTCATCTAAGTGAAGTCACATACCAAGTTTCATCCATATAAATTCATAAATAAGCGATTTATAACATCTTTATTATTCTCCATAAGAATAACATGGGGACCGGGTACCTAGGTTTGCTGCTACGGGAACCATAGGCGAAAAATTAGTTTTTTGTTAAAACAACAACAAACCACAACCAGATGAAGCGACCAAGTTTCGTCAGTTTATGTTCATAAATAACCGAGATATCAAATTTTTCTTTTTCTCCATAAGAATAACATTGGACAACGTACTGTGTTTAGCACTTTCAATATCTCAGTAACCAATTGACGTAGAGCAATGATCAAAATACCAAATTGTTTGTTTTTTTTAAGCTGAATTCAATGGTATAAATTAAAATTTGATTTAAATGATAATTACATGGGAAAACTCCAAAAAACCCATTTTTGGGGTACAAAACCCCAAAAACCCCCTTCGGATGGTGCGATCTGTCTGGTTTTCGAACTCGTTCAAATAAATGGTACTTTACATATTTGTACCAAATGTTATTAAGATCGGACCTTTTTTACGAGAGTTATCGTGCTTACGGACTCATATATATAAACATATATACAAAATTGAACGAATGGTGGTTTTGGCATCTGGGGACCTCAAAACGAAAATTTATCATGGTCTCGGGCTTAAGTCTTATCATGAGACCTACGGTAATAGCTTCTTCCCTATAGGGGAAATTCGCTAAAAGGGAGGAGCAATCCGCATCTTTAAAAAAAATAAATAAATAAATAAATAAAAAACAGCCAAGCACAACCTTGCTTTTTGGTTAATTGTAATTGACCTAAAGTAGAACAAGAATATAAGAAGTATAAGAACATATTTATTTTCTCAATATATTGTACAGTATATTCGGTTACATAAAATGATGCACCAAAGCAAAATACCCCCGTCGCAGCAAACCTGCGTACTCAGCGAATTTCCAATGCAAATATGTGGGTATCACTACTACCTAGAGCCACTTACCAAGTTTCACAAAAATACATTCATTAATAAGTGATATATAGCATTTGATTTATTCTCCATAAGAATAACATTATAAATGAGTACGCAGGTTTGCTGCAACAAGGAAGATAAGATATGTGTTTTTTTGCAATTATCAATACAACTCAACCAGGTGAAGCTACATACCAAGTTTTATTAATTTAGGTTCATAACTAAGGGAGATATAAAACTTTACTTATTCTCCATATGAATAACATGGGGGCCGAGTATGCAGGTTTGCTGCTACCGGGAAAAATCAACAAAAAACTTTTTTGTGCTATTATCAATATACCACAACTAGTTGAAGCCACATGCCAAGTTTCATCAATATACATACATAAATAATCAAAATATAACATTTTATTTATTCTCCATAAGGATAACATTGGACAACGTACTGTGTTTAGCACTTTGAATATCACTGCAACGGTTGGACGTAAAACAACAATTAAAACGCCAAAATGATTTTTTTGTAGAGCTAAACTGATTGGTAGATAGAAATGTGGAGTTTTTAGTGAAATTAACTGAGGAAAATCCAAAAACCGTATTCCCATAAGATTAACATGGGAAATTTTGTGGACACATTTTTCGACTTTTCTCCACAACCACTAAACCTAGCTTAATGATTCAAAATACTAAATTTTTTTAAGCTCTACAAAATGGGTATAACCAAAATCTAGTGTTTTTAAAATTTTAGGGTAAAAAATAAACCCCCATAAAACCCCCTTCCCATAAACCGATAGATCTGGTTTTCGAACTTAAAGTCATAAATGTTACTCTCCACATTTTTGCCAAATTTCATCAAAATCGGGTGCTTCTTTCAAAAGTTAACGCGGTAACGGACACACACACACACACACACACACACACACACACACATATATATATATATATATATATATATATATATATATATATATATATATTTGAACGAATAGTGTTTTTGGCATCTGGGGACCTCAAAACAAAAAGTTATCATGGTCTCGGGCTTAAGTCTTACCATGCCACCTACGGTAATAGCTTCTTCCCTATAGGGGAAATTCGCTAAAAAAAACTACTTCAAAATTGCTGAGGAAGTAAATAGGGCCTCAAAGGCAATGCCTGGTTTGAGGTTCCATCAGTTTAACATTTACCCATTCATTTCATAAAAATTATAACAAATCAAAACTAAATATAATCCTTAAAGATTTCTATAATGCTTGTATAAATATACAGGGTGTTCAGAGAGGGTCATTACAAACCTCGGGGCAGACGCGGTTCCACGGGGGGGAAATTGGGGAAATTTCCCTCCCCCCAAGACAAAAGGTTGGAGTTGCGTGCGCACCCCCGCACCAGCACTACGTCTGCCCGGCAGCGTCATCGTTATCTCGTCTTGTCGTCTGATTGATGCGTCGTTAGTCAGACTTATATGCCTGTAATACTACTACAGGGTGTCCACAGACCGAAAATTCCAGGAAAATCGGGTCATTATACGGGAATTTTGGGGAAAATTCGTTAATTTAGTTAACGCCTTTTCGGCCGTTCTCGTTCATGCGGCTCGGTTGTCGTTTCCAGCCAATAAAACAGGTTTTGGTTGACATTTTCAGCCAATAAGAAACGTAGCCAAACGTTATTTTCGTGCCATTAAATACAACTAAATTCCTGTTTTTGACCCATCCGACGTGGAAAAAATTGGCGTTCTTTGGCCATAGAACGGAGTCGAATCGGCAATTATATTCGTAAAAATACGTTCCGGTTGTCGATCGGGCCTATAAAACGGGATCCGGCTTTATTTTTCGCTGAAAAAATGCGGTCCGATTGCCAATTTTTATGATTATTCACGGTTAGATTTTGTTTTTGTGTATATATTGAGGCTCGGTCGTCATTTTCAGTCAATAAACCCAAACACGTTGCGGTCGTTTATTTCGGTCTTTAAAATGCAAGAAACGGTTGTTTTCGGCTAATAGAATGCTGTAAAATTGCCTACTTTGTTTTATAAAATCAGTAATTTTTTTCTGTAAAAAGCAGTCTGGCAGTATTTTTTGGCAGGTAAAATGCGGACCTTAATTTTATTGTAGTCGATGTTTTTGCCCTACAAATCGCAGTCTGGGTTTGTCGGTCAATTACCTTTTTCAGGCGCTAAAATGAAGTTATATTGCTATTTCCGTGGATAATATGCGGCTCGCATGCCGCTTCAGGCCAATAAAACGCGGTCCAGACCTTTATACCTAAAGAACTTATCAGTCATTTTGGCGTTTTTGACCACCAAGTTGCGGCAAAATTTATGTTTTTTCCCGATAAATCACGGCCAAATCTCTGATTTCGCCCGATAACATGAGTTTTGGACTACGCTTTTGGAATATAAAACACGACCAGGCTTTATTTATTGCCGAGAAAATGCGGTCCGATTGCCGTTTTAGAGCGATTAAGTACATTTCCGGCATAAAATACGGTTTGAACTCATTTTCCAGCCGATAACAAACTTTGTGGTCGTAGTTGTTGGCTAGTAATATTGCTTTAAAATTTCCGGTATAATTACCGATTTTGGCTGATAACACACGCCCTGCCAGTAAATTGGTCTAAAACACTGTTTGACCGTATTCAGGCTAAAAATGCGGTCTGATTAACGTTTCAGACGGCAAAATGAGAATGTATATTGCTATTTTAGGCCGATAAAATGTATCTCGGGTGTCTTTTGGTCGCCATATTTTGGCCAATAAAATTGGTTCCGATCTTAGTTTCGGTAAAATCTTCGTTTTCGACGATACTTTAATACTTCCGCTGGGGTGTTGGCCTTTAAATTGCGGTTTGGGTATAAACTATTGCGGTATTTTTTACCGATAAACAACGTTCACTTGTAGTTTTCGGTCTAAAAGTTACGGCGACCATGAAATGCGGTCAAATTGCCATTTTTAACAGAAAAAAAACAGGTCGAATTGCTCATTTTGGTCCATGAATTCTATACAGTCGTCTCTTTAGGCAGATAACACACATATTGGTCAATAAAACGCGTTCGGCTATTGTTAACGGCTGATAAAACTATTGATATGGAATTTTTAACAAATGACACCCCCAACCCAAACCCCCGGCATTCCCCCCCCCAATGTGACTCCCTGGATCCGCCCCTGCTTTTTAGGTCATTGGCTCTTAGACTATAATTACTTGTGACTTATAATTCAATAGATCATCCCCTTCGTAAGTAAATATTAAGAAACTGATAATTGTAAATTAAAGTATTCTAGAGAATTTGTTGAGTAGGCCTAGTGAAAGAATAGAACTGGCAACCCTGGTTTGCTATTTGACTGTCCTAAAACGAACTGAGGAAAATTGAACTATCTGTTTCCTATGAGATTATCATTTGAAATTGTAAGTATATGGATTTTGGATTTTCTCTGCAACCACTTAACCTAAGTTAATATAATCCAAAATACTATTTTTTTCAGAGCTCTATTAAATGGTCAAAAAGAAAATTATGTATTTCTATAATTTTAGAGGAGAAAATTCAAAAAAACTTATTTTCGAGAAGTGTTAAACCCCATGGTCTGATCTTTCTGGTTTTCATACTTAAAGTCATCCATTAACCAGATATATCACATTATCCGAAGGGCGGTTTTAGGGGGGTGTTGTACCCCAAAACCCCCTTCGGATAATGTGATCTGTCTCGTTTTCAAACTCATAGAAATAGATGCTGCTTTACACGTTTATACCAAATTTTATCAAGATCGGACTGTTTTAACAAAATTTATCGTGCCTATGGACACACAACATAAATTAAAAGTTATGTTTCCCAAATAAACATATGTAAACGATTGTAACAAATAATGTTTAGTACAGGTACAGATGAGTTCCCGACAAAAAGTTGTTTTACATCTCATATCTCTACATACAAATATATCACTTACAATCAAAAATGTAAATATGTTTACCAACCGTTACCTATCCTACACTTTTACCCTTCAACGATGCAACCCAAGGTAATAGCTTTTTTCCCAAAGAGAAAGTTCGCTAAAATACATGTTTATACTTAATTAAGAGTAGTTGCACTGTAGAGTAGTTTGTTTTGGGTCTGGTTTTCAGTAATGCAAGAAAAAGTAATGCATTCTATGAACAAGTTCATGTTATATCACATTATATTAATAAATATCATTTACAACTCAATCTATGTTCATTTATCTTCATGAGTTGTTGAAGGTGAAGTCAATGAGTCTCCCAAAAAATGGTATTTTGGATTCAACATATTATCTGATTTAATAATTGATCTCATGGCCCTCCACTAACTCTTTGGGCTATGAAGCTGTCAGTTTCCTGTGAGTGAAACAAGTTAATGATCAATAAAAGATTACCTGAGGTCTGATCATTGCAAGCGTATGCCCCTCCTTGTCTCTGTTTTTGATGTCCTCTAATATCAGTGGTTCTCTAAGTGGATTTAGCTGAGTCTGCAAATTCAGCTTACACATTCCATCTGGAAACACAACAGGATTTATAAAAAAGCCGTGGAAAAGTTACAAATTGATTAGTAAGGAACTTAATAACTGTGTTATCTATCAGTTCATTTCATAATATAATTTAAATACCCCGTCGCAGCAAACCTGCGTACTCAGCGAATTTCCAGTGAATATATATGTCTTAATACTACATTATGCCTCTTACCAGAATTCATAAAAAATATATTCATAAATAAGCGATATTTAAAATATTCATTATTCTCCATAAGAATAACATTAGGGATGAGTACGCAGGTTTGCTGCAACAACGAACATAAAATAATGGGTTTTTATATCAATATCAATAGTACTCATCTAAGTGAAGTCACATACCAAGTTTGATCCATATACATTCATAAATAAGCGATATATAACATTTTTATCATTCTCCATAAGAATAACATGGGGACCGAGTACCTAGGTTTGCTGCTTCGAGAACCATAGGCGAAAAATTATTTTTTGGTTCAAACAACACTAAACCACAACCAGATGAAGCGATATACCAAGTTTCGTCAGTTTATGTTCATAAATAACCGAGATATAAAAATTTTCTTTTTCTCCATAAGAATAACATTGGACAACGTACTGTGTTTAGCACTTGTCATATTTCAGTAACCAATTGACGTAGAGCAATGATAAAAATACCAAATTGTTTGTTTTATTAAGCTGAATTCAATGGTATAAAATAAAATTGGATTTAAATAACAATTATATGTGAAAACTCCAAAAAAAAAACATTTTTGGGGTACAAAACCCCCCAAAAACCCCCCTTTGGATGGTGCGATTCGTCTGGTTTTCGAACTCGTTCAAATAAATGGTGCTTTACACATTTGTACCAAATTTCATTAAGATCGGACCTTTTTACGAGAGTTATCGTGCTTACGGACACACACACATTTATATATATATATATATATATATATATATATATATATATATATATATATTTGAACGAATGGTGTTTTTGGCATCTGGGGACCTCAAAATGAAAAGTTATCATGGTCTCGGGCTTAAGTCTTACCATGAGACCTACGGTAATAGCTTCTTCCCTATAGGGGAAATTCGCTAAAAGTAATATATTTATGAGAGTTTAAGTATTTCTAAGTCCCAATTAACCATTTGAATGCTTTTGAAGCTTGAACAATTTCCAGTTGAGAAATGTATTTTAAAGATGTACGATTTATATGCCTCCTCTCCCCCATGAAAAAAAAACATATTTTTCACACTCGTTATTACAAAACGTGCAATAAATATAAACTGGAAATACTCAATAAGACAGGTGTTATTTTTAAATTTTAATCAAAATAAGAGGAAATATTGTACTTTTTCACTATCAGGAACATCAAATAAATGTTTACCTGTGGCGCTGACAGCGCCTAGAGCGGCGGCGACGACGACGGAGATAATAGCTGCGACGAGCATTCTGGGCTGCCACTGCCACCGGAGTGTCACGACGCCGTTTTATAACCTCGCGCCTGGTCTGGTGTCCTGTCAATCACCCAGGGTTGTACAGGTGGCACGCCACTCAGCCTTAGCCTAGGTGAAGTGTTATTTGCGCATGTGGTAGGTGGCATTTGGAGTCGTCATATTAGAAACGCACTTCTGATTGTGAATATTCATAAACATCTGCAAATTGATCGACATGAGAGCTCGATGTGATTAAAATTGATTTTTGGAGCTAAAAAGGAAAATGCAAACTTGCTATTTATGATTCTACCCAGTTTGTATATATTTCAAACAAACATGTGTTGCCGTTTCAAGTGTATACTCACTCAATGCAGTGACATTTGACATTCAGGGCCGCGAGATAGAGTCCGGGAAAACTTCTTAGTGTTCATGAAAACTTGCCAACTCAAAATGGGCATGAGGTTTTTTAATTAACCTCCCAAAAACATTAAAATAATTAGGACTCCAAGAGTGTTTAAATCGTCTTTGAGGCGCTACCTTGTGTCAAATTCTTTTTACACGATAGGGAAGTTCCTTAACCACAGATAAAAATTAATTGAAAAATAATTGTATGGAATACAGTAGTAATTTTTTTCAGAAAAACTTATTTTTATTTTGAAAGAACTACATATTAATTCACAAGCATGTTTCCTAGCATGGTAATTTAACTTTTGTCATGCAAACTTGTTTTTCTTTACGGCAAGACGGGTTTTTTACCCGGCTCGGCTATATTCAAGTATAGAATAGGGACAAAACAACATTTCATCTGTTGCTGTTAGATAGACCAGTAATGCAGGTGAAAACGCATATCATTCAAACTGAGTGTTCAATAGATGTATTACACGTAACGCAACATATCCATCCGTTACCGTAATTAAGGTGTAACAAAAGGACACAGTAATTATATTTAATACCTCCTCGCAGCAAACCTGCGTACTCAGCGAATTTCCAATGCATATATATATGTCCTAATACCGCATAAAGTTAATCTTACTAAATTCTCAAATAAGCGATATATAAAATTGTAATTATTCTCCATAAGAATAACATGGGAGCTGAGTACGCAGGTTTGCTACAAAAAGGGACGCAAAATATTGGTTCCATTAATATACATTCATAAATAAGCGATATATGCCAATTTAATTATTCTCCATAAGTATAACATGGGGGCTGAGTAAGCAGGTTTGCTGCTACAGGAACTATATCGGTAAAAATGTTTTTTGTGTAAATAACAATATACCAAAACCAGATGAAGCCATATACAAAGTTTGGTCGGTATATGTTCATAAATAAGCGATACATAAAATTGTTCTTATCCTCCATAACAATAACATTGGACAACGTACTGTGTTTAGCACTTTCAATATCTCTGGAACCAATTAACGAATAGCAATGATCAAAACACCAAATTGTGTGTTTTTTGAAGCTGATCCAATGATCAAAATTTATTTTTAGCTAATTTCCCCTATAGGGAAGAAGCTACTACCGTAGGTCTCATGGTAAGACTTAAGCTCGAGACCATGATAACTTTTCGTTTTGAGGTCCCCAGATGTCAAAAACACCATTCGTTCAAATTTGTATATATTTATATATATATAAATATATACAACACACACACACACACACACAAAACGAAAAGTTATCACTGTCCCGGGCCTAGGTCTTTCCATGCCGACTACGGTAATAACTCCTTCCCTATAGGGGAAATTCGCTAAAAATAACCAAATTCTGTAACTTACAGTAGCCTACCGGGCATACCGAATGTTCCGAAGTCCGGATCAATCAGAACTACTTCAGACTCCTTTAAACTCCTTTCAACGGTTACAAATAAATAAGAACACGGCTTTTAGATTATTCGAAAAATTAACAAATTTCCAAATACCTGAAAAGTAATGAGAAGTACCTAATATAATAACAGTAGTCTTGAAAAAAAAAACTAGAAACTAACGGTCTTAAATATATTTTTTTAACTCGTATCTACACTATTACACTATTTACAGTGAAGAAAATCTTTAACAAATACGAAAGAAAACACGAAGGATGTTGTAACGGTGCGGTCCACAGATCGCTGAATATACCCTTGCATTAACACAAAATCTGGTTTGTATATTTCAGCCAGTTAATTCATGCGTGGATGTTTAAATTTTCTTCTTAAAAAAACTGGAAAATTTATACATAAGTTATAAGTATGCTATTATAATCAGTAATTTTACATTTTACTCAAAGTTATTAAATGCCAATATTTGTTTCGTTATATACTCAAGGTTTGCATTGGTTAATAATACTAGTACATATTTGTCAATTTAGGCGAAGTGAAGAAATCTTAAAATATTAATCTGATAAATAAATTAATACACGATGAGGCTCAATTAAAGGCTGCTTTATATTTGATCAGGTCTTAGTTTTATGCAAAGATGCGATTCTCAATATTTAAGTGGCTGATATAATTTGACCCGAAAATATAACAAAGAACTAATTATCGTAAGCCTATAATAATCGTGCTAATGCTACTGGAAATTTACTCATATATCCTTACTTTTATCTGGTACTTATAGTCGTTACACTTATATTCTGTCGCACACAAAATAGAAAAATATTAAACAACAATACCATTAGCTTAAAATGACATTCTTATATAGAAATAGAAGTATATAATTGTTTAGAAACATTATTTTAAAACAAACAAGAAGACACTACATTTCCATTAGTTTTTGTTAAATGTTAATTCGTCTGAATCACGCGATTCTAACACGGCTTTGTATATTTTCCGATGATTGTTCTTATGGCGAGTAGCCCCAAATCTTCTAGAGCTCAATTAGCACATGCGCACGTAACAAACAGTAATCCTAGACAAACACAACCGTCTCTCGCCAAACACATTCCACCTCACTCGTTTGTTTGTTTTTGTATCCACGCCAGTGGCATTTTTTTACCTTTTGATAGTGCACGGTCCAAACCCTGGTCTTGTTACTATCTAAGGTGCCTGTACTCACCTCCCCAACTGCCCGGCGCCCAACAGTTGTCTCAGCTGCTCCGGGCGCGGCCGCACTGGGCACTGGAGCAGCCACCCGTCACATCGCTACTTTCACATTCTAACTGTAAACCCAGACTAATTACTTGTGGAAATTATTTTGAAAGATAACAAATAAGGTGAGAAACATTTTATTTGTTTTACAAATTAGGTTTGAATTGTATGTGTGTGTTTTAATTGTATGAAGCGTTGTCAACAACTGCGGGGACTTCCCAAGTAGTTTGATGAAACATGACGAAACTAAAAAATTGGGATTTAAAAACGAAGTTTAAACATATTTATAAATAAGAAAACTCGAAATAACTAGAACATGTTGACTTGACATATAAGAATGCCAGAAATATCCGGTGATATACCGACATACAAATCATAGCATTTCCTACCAGTTATTAAATTAGAGCTCTCCCTAATATATTGTTTGTAATCAATGTTTCTCAATGTGTGTCACACTTCATTTCAAAACCAATGTGATGGTAGAAAGTTTACTCAAACTGTTTAATCTTGGTAACGAAGGTTTCTCAATCCGAATTCCATAACGTTTGATTCATTTTAGCCTCTCAGTGTTGTACTTAGAGCTCGGTGATTTTAGCCTATCCAAATATTCATATTATTTATTAATTTATGTTCATAATTAAGGGAGATATAGCATTTAATTATTCCAAACATGAAGAATAGCATTGAGGCTAAGTACGCAGGAGCCTACGGGAGCCTTTTGCAAAAAAATTGTCTTTTTGAGCAAATATCAATAGACCACAACCAGATGAAGCCTTATACAAATTTCGTCAGTATACGTTCATAGATAAGCGAGATATAAAAGTTTCCCTTTCCTCCATAAGAATAACATTAGACAACGTACTGTGTTTAGCACTTTCAATATCTCGGTAACCAATTGATGTAGAGGAATGATAAAATATCAAATTGTGTGTGTTCTTTTAAGCTGAACCAATGGTGAAAACCAATATTTGACTTTTTCAAAAAATGTATGTAAAAAATTCAAAAGACCCATTTTTGGGGTACAAAACCCCCCAAAATACCTCTTCAGATGGAGCGATCTGGCTGGTTTTTGAACTTAAAGTCATAAATGTTGCTTTACACGTTTATACCAAATTTCATCAAAATCGGATCATATTTACGAGAGTTATCGTGCTCACGGACACACACACACACACACACACACACACACACACACACACACACACACACACACACACACACACACACACACACACACACACACACACACACACACATATATATATATATATATATATATATATACAGTTTTGAACAAATGGTGTTTTTGGCATCTGGGGACTTCAAAACGAAAAGTTATCATGGTCCCGGGCCTAGGTCTTACCATGCCGACTACGGTAATAACTTCTTCCCTATAGGGAAAATTCGCTAAAACTATTACAGTTGTGTGTTGTATTCTGTGGTTAGCCCGTGGAACTAATATGAATCAATATCAGCGGTTTGTATTTTCATCAGCTCAAACAAGATTGAATATCCATAAGGAATACAAGGGAACTTTGTCGGGGTCTCTAGCGGAGCCCTAAGGTCAGATCAGGATGAAAACCATTTAGTTTTCCTATGTTATGCCTAAAGAATCATTGTACAAAATTTCAGCTCTCTACTTACATGGCAAGGTGGAGGATTAGTGATGAGTGAGTGAGTCAGTCAGCCAGGGCTTTGCCTTTTATAGATATAGATATATTATACCAGCAGATCCGTTGCTACTTCGCCCGCGTGAACTATGATTTAGATAGAATGAAACATAAAGCTACTAGTGTGTGCATCTGGTGTCCTGTTCTTCACACGGGGATCTTAGAGACCCAGATGTTTAAAAAATGTTTCCATGGTAACAATAAACTAATCAATACCCATAAGAATAATATGTGAAAATGATAGACCCTTAGGACGTAGCCCTGAGGGATGCGGAACTCATATTTACATTAACTGCCTTATTGTGAAATTTCAGCTCAATCGGGTAAGCAATTTTCAAATTAGACCTCCTACAGCATGCAGTAAATCCCGCAGGGGCGTACTCACAGGAGAGGGCAGGAGTCCGTCAGAGGGGGCCGGCGGCCGGGCCGGAGGACACTGCACTGATGTCTAAAAAAGGTCACCAACTTGGATCCAGACGGCACCTCAAAGCCTGCCCAGGGGCCCGTGCCCATGAAATCTGAGTACGGCCCTCAGTAAATGTTAGGAAGTGGAGCTCTAACACAGCTGAGAAACAGGAATAGGCTTATGTTTTACTCTGGTTATATTATAATTTATAATAAGTAACACCTGTTTATGATGCCATTTCAATGACTATATGAATAACATGGGGTCCGGATAGGCTTATAGGTTTATTCGCGATTAGAAACCCCTTTGAGCTACGCCTCATCAACGGGTCTCTAAAGTTCACACATTATTCTATTTACTATATTTGGTTATTGTTACCATGATAACATTTTTTAAAGATCTGGGTTTTAAGATCCCCGTGTGAAGAACAGGACACCAGATGCACACACAAGTAGCCGCAACGGGTCTGCTTTTGCAAATATTGTTATGAAGAACTGAAACAGATGGGTTTGTTGCATCCGGAGGTAAAGTGAATTGACTTATACGCCTCTACTATACTACTAACCTTCTGCACTGCAACTGTTGCAAGAAACAGTTGCCTTCGGTTTTAGCTTCGTGTAATTCTCAATCACCTATTGTTGTCACTCTGGTCCGGCAGTCATCCGGTCTGATGACAACAGTCGTTAACTGTTGGAAGTAAACTTCATTAGTTGCACACAAACTCCCCCTCCCTAAAAATAAAAAAAAACTCTCGTTAAGTATGTGAAACGGGACCCAGAAGCATTTAAACAATTGATAGTCTAGGGCTTATGCAATATCACCCAGAGAAAAATAAGGCCGCAGTCGATGTATACAAACCCGAATAAGTAGGTACACCCTATAATATTTTATTTTAGCTTTTCCCCCCAAGTTCAGAGGAGAAAATAGCGCTGAATGTCCCTGCTACTTCACCGTGGTCCCGTCGTGGCAGCTACAAATTGGTATGTTTCTTACAAAACATTGATACAAAATTAAAGATTCCTATATTTATATTTAAGCCAGCTGCTAAGATTTTAATAGTCAATGGTTACACGTTTTCCGTAAACATTTAAATTCAGACCGAATAGTAAAAGACGCGATTGTGAATCTATCTTTGATCGGGGGGGAGGGGGGGCATTCTTAGTAGAAATCGTTTTTCCATAAAAAAAGACACAACTTTATCGGTTATATAAACAACTAGCTGGCCCGACAGACGTTGCCCTGTCCTAATGTCATTGAATTTGTTTTATGTCAAATACTCGTTCATTTTCAAGATGAGCTCAATCGCTACGCTCACTCGTCTATTTGTATATAGTGCCAACTTTGGCATCGAAAAAAGAGTCTGAGTTGCCATTCATGTAGATTTGTGATTTCCGTAATGAACATATGTTTATGTCTTTCAAGTATTTTTAGATATAATCCTTGTTAACAGCAGTTTGGTGTAACTAACTGAACTTTGATCAAATCAATGGGAACTTTGAAGGCCAATGAGACAGAGCCATTAGGTCGGATTAAACATTTTCTTTTATAAAAACCTTGACCTGACATTAACGAACAGAACAAAAAAAGAATTATTCAGTTTGGTGCACTCATTCTCAAGTTATGGCATGACCAAGGGAAATAGGGATTCATTTTTATATATTCACATGAACGCCACTGACACGTGTGACTTAAAATTAGGGATATGCGAGTACTCGAAACTTCGACTTTTCGACCGAGTATTTTAATAAGTTTTGAAAAATACTCGAAAGTTCGAGCGAGTATTTCCCGCCGATTTTCGGACGATCGCTAACGATTGCGACCGGCCAAAACGCGTAGAAACGGCCGCAAAAGGCGATCGCATCATGTAAAATCGGCCGCAAATGACGATCGCTAACGATTACGACCGGCCAAAACGCGTGGTAACGGCCGCAAAAGGCGGTCGGATCACGTAAAATCGGCCGAAAATGACGATCGCTAACGATTGCGTCCGGCCAAACTCGTAATAACGGCCGCAAAGGGCGATCGCATGTCGTAAAATCTGCCTAAATTACGACGGAAAACATAATATCGGCCGTAACTAACGATTTCGTTATCTAATATTGATTATAAGCGATGTCTGGACCAGGTGATATTGGCCAAATGAAAATCGGACCGTGTTTTATCGGCTGGAAACGAATGTCAAACTGTGATTTGTTTGTCAATACGTAATCCAGTTTGATTGTACTGGCCAAAACTTTGTATTGCTACTCATGCATTACAGTAGATAGAAACCATGTTTAGATTGTCAAACCTACGGTACTATCCAAATCCCATTACACTGTTTTAAACTACCAACTGATGGCAAATACTCCCTCGAAAATACTCGAAACTCGTAAATAATTGGCACTACTCGACTCGACTCGACTCGATTCAAAAAATCACTACTCGCACACCCCTGCTTAAAATTAAGTTAACTGCTAACATTGGATATCAAGAATAATCTGCAACTTTTTAGCGAATTTCCCCTATAGGGAAGATGCTATTACCGTAGTCGGCATGGTAAGACCTAGGCCCGGGACCATGATAACTTTTCGTTTTGAGGTCCCTAGACCCCAAAAACACCATTCGCTCAAAACTGTATATATATATATATATATATGTGTGTGTGTGTGTGTGTGTGTGTGTGTGTGTGTGTGTGTGTGTGTGTGTGTGTGTGTTCGAGAGCACGATAACTCTCGTAAAAATTGCCCAATTTTGATGAAATTTAGTACACACGTAAAGCAACATTTATGACTTAAGTTCGAAAACCAGACCGATCGATCTATCCAAAGGGGGGTATTTTTGGGGGGTTTTGTACCCCAAAAATTGTTTTTTTTAATTTTTTACACATAATCTTTGAAAAAGAGAAATATTATTTTTTTACCATTGGATTCAGCTTAAAAACCATACACTTTGGTGTTCTGATCATTGCTCTACGTCAATTGGTTAAGGAGATATTAAAAGTGCTAAACACAGTACGTTGTCCAATGTTACTCTTATGGAGGATAAGACAAATTGTATATCTCGCTTATTTATGAACGTATACCGACCAAGCTTGGTATATAGCTTCATCTGGTTGTAATCTATTGTCATTAGCACAAAAACAATTTTTACCGATGGTTCCCATAGCAGCAAACCTGCATACTCAGCCCCCATGTTATTCTTAAGGAGAAAAAGTAAAATATTATGTGTCTCCCTTAATTATGAACATAAATCAATAAAATTTGGTATGTGGCTTCACCTAGTTGTTTTATATTCATATTTGTATAAAACCCCATTTTTTGTGTTCCTTCTTTCAGCAAACCTGCATACTCAATCGCCTTGTTATTCTTATGGAATAGAGTGCAGCACCAATCAAATCCCGTTATATGCTATTGCGAATAGAATAAAATGACTACCTTAATGAGTTAATGTTTTTAACCAAATTTATATTTAACACGCTAATTTTTAACCATATAATCACATACAAAATCCGAATGCTAAATTTGGACGTTTTACCATCACAAAATCCCAACATATTGCATGTAAAAAATAGTTAGGATATACCTACTTGTCAAAATTCAGAAAATATCAACCATTATTCCCTCAGAGTTTCCCTCCATTGGCCCGTCAAGGTTTATCATGGCAGACGGTTAATATTTGCAACAAAACCCATTTTTTGCGGTCCCTGGTACAGCAAACCTGTGTACTCAATCCTAATGTTATTCTTATGGAGAATAAATAATCAATTATCATATTTCGCTTACTTACGAATATGTTTTGATAAAACCTTGTAAGTGGCTTAAAGTGGTTGTGAGGAATATAAATATGCATTTTAAATTTACTGACTATGTAGGATCGCTATTACGGGGGTATTTTTGTTTTAATTCAACGAGCCCTGAGCAAGTGAATGAAGTGTTCAATCTGTGTTCAATCTTGAATCCGAGTTATCGTCGGACAGAGACATATGATAGAACATTAATTTTGCCTTTATTTATATCTAATGTATATAAGCGGGTCTAAATAACTATACAGCCCGATGTGTCTCTTCTTCTTCTTCTAATATATATACAGCAGCATGTGTAACTCACTGAAGGTTCGTAGAGCTTTCAGACCAGGTACACTATGCTTATTTACATAAGAGCAATGTTCGCAGCAAAGATGTCTTACGAGGTCGTCCAGCTTATTCATAAATCCACAACATACCATAAAGTGTAGCCAACCTTAAGGGTATAATAATGGTACAGCTATTTTTAAATTGTCACTGGACATGAAGAAAGAACATTTAAACCCTTAATCGATTAATCTAATAATACAAAGAAATCAAAACAATAAATTAGTTTCATAAAATAACAGCTGATTATAGAATGAAAGCTGTTAAACAATACACTGGTGAGGTAAATATGGTATTCGTACGACAAATATCGTGTTTCCAGCAACACTGCAGATTGGACCGGTGATCACGTGACCTTCCAGCTGTTTTTACGAGGTCTCTTCCGGGAAATTAGAAAACCTTAAATAGATCGACTCAGCACACCTTGTCTGAAAGCTCTACGAACCTTGTAACTCACTGAGGCATACGAATTCTACACCACTTACAGACGAGCTAGAAACGTGAAATTTAGCATGCACGTAGGTTGTACCTAGAAACCCCCGGGAAAATTGCCAAAAGTTTTATTTTTTAATTTTAAAACCATTAATTTTGATCTTAAAAATTTTAAATTTTAACATTAGGCTTATAGAGTTTCAAATCAAAACAAAAGAAATCATAACAGCTGTAAACAAATATCCAGTAAACTGTCAATGTAACTCTCATGTGGTATAGATTATAAACAAATGATGGGACCGGTGAATAAAAATGTCATCTAGAGTGGCTATATCAAATGAATCAAAATAGTATACTATATAAAAAATACTTGACATTGAGTTATAACAACAAAACTGGAGCTACCAAAAACGGGGGCTGGGGGCGGAGCCCTCAGCGAGCGAAGCGAGTCTACTTATATAAAGCTAGACGGGTTCACTCACTCACTCATTCACTGACATAAAAGTATGAGGCACTTTCCGTAATAGAACCCCCCTCAACTCCATACTTGAATTAAAGCTCTTGACAAGAAACTGTCAGTTAAATTGCCAAAAGTTAACATTTTTGAGTTTTTGAGGTATTTTTGGGGTGGGTAAAATTCCACTTTTTCAATTTTACCGAATTTCCCCAATAGGGAAGAAGCTATTACCGTAGGTCTCATGGTGAGACTTAAGCCCGAGACCATGATAATTTTTTGTTTTGAGGTCCCCAGAAGCCAAAAACACTATTCGTTCAAATTTATATATATGTATATATATATATATACATATATCTATATAGATATGTGTGTGTGTGTCCGTGAATGCGATAACTTGATAAAAAACGTCCGATTTCGATGAAATTTGGCTCAAATGTGTAAAGTGACATTTATGACTTTAAGTTCGAAAACCAGAAAAATCGGACCATGGGAAGGGGGGTTTTAAATTTTCCAAAAATCAGTTTTTTGCATTTTTTACCCTAAAATTTTTAAAACACTTAATTTTGGTTTCGACCATGTTATAGAGCTTAAAAAAACAAATAATATGATATTTTGAATTATTAACCTAGGTTAAGTGGTTGCGGAAAAAATCCTAAAAACCTGCTCATAAAATCTCCCATGTTAATCTTATGGGAAAAAGGTTTTTGGCTTTTCCTCAGTTAATTTTACTTTAATCTTAACATTTGCTTTTACCAATCACTTCTGCTCCACAAAACAATCATTTTGGTGTTTAAATTGTGATTCCACGTCCAACCGTTGCAGAGATATTCAAAGTACTAAATACAGTACGTTGTCCAATGTTATCCTTATGGAGAATAAATAAAATTTGATATCTCGATTATTTATGAATGTATATTGATGAAACTTGGTATATGGCTTCATGTTGTACTGGTATATTGATATTTGCACAACAAATAAATTTGTTGTTGATTGTCCCCGTAGCAGCTAACCTGCATACTCAGCCCTAATGTTATTCTTATGGAGAATATGTAAAGTTTTATATCTCCCTTAATTATGAACATAAATTAATGAAACTTGCTAATGTAGCTTCACCTGGTTCAGTTATATTGATAATTGCAACAAAACTCATTTCTTATCTTCCTCGTTGCAGCAAACCTGCGTACTCCGTCCTAATGTCATTCTTATGGAGAATAAATGAAATGTTATAAATCACTTATTTATAAATGTATTTTTGTGAAACTTTGTAAGTGGCTTTATGTAGGAGTGAGAAACATATAAATGCACTGGAAATTCGCTGAGTAAGCAGGTTTGCTGCGACGGGGGTATTTCCACTTTTTCCACTCTGTGCGCGTTTTTTACGGAAACGATAAGAGATGGCAAAAAATGTTAAATACAAAAGTTGTAGAAAATTTAATTTCCAACTAATGATTTTCCGTCAGATTTAAGATCCGATCATCTGTTTAGCCGCTGTTCATCGGAGAAGGAGTAATTCTGAGTATTTTGGGGCATTTAAATGTGTACAGTTTTGGAAAGTTACATAATAAAAACTCGCTCTCTTTGGCTAATACCACATGTTTGTATCAGCTGATTTAAATAAACCGCCCGTGTAGGCGATACTAATTTGCTCACATGAGGTTTATACACATGTCAGCTGTTACAAAACAAGGTGAGCACATTATCGCCTATACGGGAGGTTCAATATCGCAAATATCGTTTGTTACGATATTGGAAAATTTAATCAACTGATTATTTGTTCTATCGAATGAATTTAGCCCAGTAGCCCAGTGGATATGTTGTCAGATGATTCAAGATCATGTGGTCACGGGTTGGAATCCTACTTTTGATTCTTACTTTTTGAGGTCTGCAATTTCTGTTTAGTTCGACTTCATTTTGTTTTTACAAATTCATTTATTTGGTATTATGTTGCACAACGAACATCCACCATACAGCGCTCTGCGGAGTTTGGTTAGGTTAGGTTACTATAATTTTGTCGTGAATTGAAGTCTAAAATGTTGTTATTTTTTTACACGTCAATTCATTTGTAGAACTCCATTTAACATTGTAACCACAACTTTGTATTTGACTTATATCTAATTGACTTTGAGTGAGCACTTTATTTTTTGCTTTTTTACACCACGAAACAACCATCGTAGTCGGGAGTTCATTCGATAAAACGAACAAGCAGCCGGTTGGTAAAATCATGGTAAAATGTTTCGATATCGAACCGATATGGGTAGGTGTTAATGTGCTCACCAAAGGTCATTGTTGTGTAGTTTTACTTTCTCCCTCTATACATAGTATATGGAGAAAGTAGTGTTTTCGTCAAAATTTTCGAATTTGAGTTGTTAGTGGAAATATTCGTTTTGGTGCTCCCTGAAACCCAAAAAAGTGGTTTTTACGTGATGTCTGTCTCTGTGTGTGTGTGTCTGTGTGGATGTGTACAGAGCTAGAGCCTTAACCAATGGGCCGATTTTTATGAAATTTGGTATGTAGGTACTAATCTACGATATCTCCAGGCATTTTTTCATTTTTTGAGTTTTTTTATTTTTAAGGGTAAATATCCCCCAAAAACCACCAAAAAACATGAAAGATCCAAATTTCTCAAAAACAGCTCTAACGATTTTGATAAAACTTTAGTCGTTTGTAGAAATTCAGTTTTCCAACAAAATGACACCACCCGCATTCCTATAAAAATTCGGGTTCAGAAATTACAGGACTTAAAACATAAAAAATTCAGTTTTTTGGATTTTTCATAAAAAGACATAAATATCACAAAAAAATTACTAACTATTAATCACTATTAAAAAGAGCTAAAAAACTAAATAATTTAGTATTTTGAGTTACTATTCTACGATTGCTGATTTCGCAGAAAATTGAAATTTTCATTTTGCGGAAAACGCAGTACGTTGTCCAATGTTATTCTTATGGGGAATAACAAAATAACTATTTCTCTCTTATTTACTGATAAATTTCATTCAAACTTGATATTCTTGTCAAGTTAGCATTGAGCAACAGAGGAAATTCGAAATATGTTGCCCCTTAATAACCCTGGGGGGAGGGGAATAGGGGGCATTTCCCCTCTTAAAATCACGAGTGTAGCAAAGGATTCTGTAGTGCCTCCAAAGCAGGGATTTGGGTGGATGTTTTTTAAAACAACTTGTTTACAAGATTTTCTGTACATTCGACCGTGCTTTGTATTCTATATTTAGTAAATAAAAAGTAATTTATTCATTAAAGTTGGGCTAACAGGGAGAAAGTATGTGTCAGTTTCCTGATACCGTTTATTTCTTTGGTTAATGAACTACAATAGTTGAGTTTGATTTAAATCAAGTTTAAATCAAACTTGAGTTGACTGAGGAATGCAAGTGAGCGAAGCAAACTCCAAAAGGGGGTTTGGGGGCGAAGCCTCCAACGGCGATAAGCCTAGTTCATATATATTGCGGTAAAACCGCGTTTATCCTAGTGAAAACAAAAGTAAACTTCGTAAAATACAATTGACCCAGTTCTCTGCGTAAACATGCCTGCAAACAATCACCTGTCGTTGTTTTATCTGGCATGTGAAATATATTTATACGACTTATTTGTTCAAACAACCGAGGATCATTGTATTGTTAACATTCATACATTTAATTGAAACTGAATTTAATAACATAGTGCAAGATTTGACTATCGTAAAAATAAAAACATTTATGGTATCAAATTGAATAATTGTTGTCCAATGTTAAATATGTATTTATGTAACTTCGATTAAGTAAAAAACAATCATAACATTTTCATAATAGTCTTTTTAATAGGTAAAATATAAGTTTTTAAAATAATGTACATAGCAAATATTTTGGTAAAAAAGGGTATTTTGTTAAAATATGACATAAAAGTTAAAAAATATGTTTGTTGAAAAATAAACTCACTACTAAAACTGTATAGTGTAAAGCAAATTTAATTAGACGTTCTTGAAAATGTTTAGGCAACAACTAAGCATATTTTATATTTTCTATACTACAATATTACAGTTTGTTTTTGTGAATTTAAAAATAAGTAAAGATAGATTATAGATTTAAGTGTAACTAAAGGCCTGAAGAACCCCGGACACCCGAGATAATTACTTCCGAAAAATATTCCGTAGTGAAACTAATGCGTTTTACGGCTAATAATAATAAACATGTTTGGATGGTTAAATGATCAAATAAAATCATCATCCCCGCGTCATGTTAACATTCAAACTGTTAAAGCCAATAGAACGAATCCCTAAACGCGTAGAACCATGATAATATGGGTACGTGTGGGAATTAAAACAAACCTACTGATAAGCTATTTTGGCCAATGCCCTTCTGGTTATCTATTGGAAATTAAAATAAGGTCTTTAGTCGCTGAATGAAGTTTTTAGAAAAATTATCTGAGGAAAATCTAAAAACCTTTTCTCCACAAGATAAAAATGAGAAATTTTATGAACACGTTTTTTGACTTTTCCCCACAACCACTTAACCTACGTTAACGATTCAAAATACCAATTTTTTTAATCTCTATAAAATGGCCATAATCAAAATTAAGTGTTTTTTTTTAAATTTTAGACTAAAAATGCGACAAAAACTGATTTTAGCGAATTTTCCTGATAGGGAAGAAGCTATTACCGTAGTCAGCATGGTAAGACCTAGGCCAGGGACCATGATAAATTTTCGTTTTGAGGTCCCCAGATCCCAAAAACACTATTCGTTCAAAACTGTATATATATACATATATGTGTCAGTGAGCACGATAACTCTCGTAAAAATGATCCGATTTTGATGAAGTTTGGCATAAACATATAAAGCAACATTTATGACTTTAAGTTCGAAAACCAGCCAGATCGCTTCATCCGGAGGGGTATTTGAGGGGAGGGGTTTGCACCCCAAAAATCAGTTTTTTTTAAATTTTTCCCATATAATTTTTGAAATAGTCAAATTTTAGTTTTTACCATTGGATTCAGCTTAAAAAACACACAATTTTGTATTTTCATCATTCCTCTACGTCATTTGGTTACCAAGATATTGAAAATGCTAAACACAGTACGTTGTCTAATGTTATTCTTATGGAGGAAAAGAAAAATTTTACATCTCGCTTATTTATGAACGTATACTGACGAAAGTTGGTATACGGCTTCATCTGGTTGTGGTCAATTGCTATTTGCTCAAAAAATTTTTGCCAAAGGCTCCCGTAGCGGCGAACCTGCGTACTCAGCCCCAATGTTATTCTTATGGAGAATAATAAAAATTGTATATATCGCTTATTTGTAAATATATTTTTATGAAACTTGGTAAGTGGCTTTATGTAGTGTTAAGAAATTTATATCTCCATTGGAAATTCGCTGAGTATGCAGGTTTGCTGCGACGGGGGTATTTGGAAAATGTTAAACCCCTATAAAACCCCCTTCCTATAATAGTCCGATCAATCTGGTTTTCGAACTTGTCATAAATTTTACTCCCCACGTTTGTGCCGAATTTCATCAAAAGTTATTGAGCTAACGGACACATATATACACATTTGAACGAATCGAATAGTGTTTTTGGCATCTGGGGACCTCAAAACAAAAAGTTACCATGGTCTCGGGCTTGAGTCTTATACCATGCCACATACGGTAATAGCTTCTTCCCTATAGTTCTTTAACTATAGAGGAAATTCACTAAAATATATTTTGTATCTAATTTTCTCACCAAGACCTTTTATTCAAGTATATGATATGATTCATGAGTCACTTGTGGTTTTCTCAAAAGTTCCTAGGACGATTTGGCATTAGGTCTACATTGTAATTAACACCAATGTAGAAAGCAACGAAATACTATTTAATTTCAGATTATTTAAGGTCTCAATGTAAATTTCTCTAATAACAATAAGCAATGTCTGTCGAGGCGATATTCCATTAATTGTGAAGTTGCCAGACGTTAATTTGATTTCTGCTCACGTTTTTCCAAGATCTTCTACTCTCCAGTCCCCACGTTATCCTTGGAGATTCCTCGTTTTTATCACTTACACGCTATAATGACATTTTAACATCAATAATACTTTTAATTACATCGGTTTATTTTTTATATGGGATAATGCACTAAAATAATAAATTGTAAATTACATTACGAAATTCGCATTTCTGGACAACATGATTCACTATGTTTTGCCCTATGTTCCGAGGTAGTAAACTACGTGTAACAAAACTACAAAAGGTGTGAGTTTTTAGTAGAAGTCTGATTTTTATTTTTCAAATGGATTTTGAGTGACTTTTAGGCAGCCCTTCACACGCTAGTACATATATACCTATACTGCTGTCATAATAATTTCTTTAAAAAATAAATATCTGTACGTGGATGGAAAGCATAATAGCACCATCAGGACAATAGCAAACAGGTTTTTTATTGAACAGTTAACAATGGCTTAAGAAATATAACTAGGAGAGATTTCAACACAGAACTTGATGGTATAAAGTAATTATGAAACTTAAGTGAGTATTGTTCGCCTCAAGAAACTATATACTAGTGGTCCGTCGCGGCTTCGCTCGCGATCACAGTACAATGGAGTACAGTTGGGGGGGGGGTACATTTTTGTCAAAGCACCTGGGGAACCGAGCTTTGCTAGAAAGCCAGTCAGTTTGTTCAAAAGTACTGATCTTCAAGGTTCCTCTCCAAGGCAAGAGAGGAATATATTTGCTTGCTTATTTTCTAGTTTCTTTTCATATTGGACATGTCTGCTTTATATTCAGTATTCAATTTAATGATTCTAGCGATTCATACATAACCTAATCATGTGTATAAAATTAAGCTTAGATTGGTTCTAGCATTAATGCGTATTCAAAATCAATGATTCTAGTCAGTGCTCTCGCTAAACTCACATGATACTTTACGAAATTAGTGTTATTTTTACAATTGAATGTTTTCTTGTTTTTGTTTTTGTTTTTTTTATTAACAGCTGTTGTGATTATTTTGTTTTTATTTAAAAATCTTAACCTTAACTCCAATGTTTGTTTTTATGAATTATTTTCTATGCAAAACTATATATTATTCCAGAGGTGAGGCCTAGTTAGAACACCTTTTTCTTTACCCATAATATAAATTTTATAGCCCCAACATTTAGGGAGCCCTAAAGCTTTTTTAAACAGGAGAAGGCTAAGATTTCATTCTGATGTATTAACTATCTTCCTAAAAAATGCATGCTCAATCGGTCCAGTTAACTACTTTTGTAACTTCAGTGATGTTTAAATTAAAATGTTAGATGCCGAAGGAGCAGATGAGTCTCAAAGGACATACTGGTCGGAATTATAGGCCTGTTATGATAATGGTGCATTGCCTGCTGTATTTCTACTAAATTATTGCTCAATCGGTCTAGTAAGTAGTAATATAATTAACTTGAGAATATGAGGCCGAGCCTCATTGGAACGGGAATAAGCCCAAACCAGTTTTTTGGGATGGATTCATCTTCTTCCAAATATCTGCTCAATAACACATATATTTGTTGGACTTATTGATGATGGACTTAAAAACACATCCAGCAGTATAACCACAATGACTACCATGACAAACTTACCTTCAAATACCATGTTGCAAGGACTTATGTGATCCGTTCCCAGTGTTTCATTGCCGTGCCGTTATTTATGGTTTAGTATACCGTTGTAGAGTAGTAAAGCAGACGTGTTTCCTCCAGTCGGTGGTATTAGACAATTAGCTGACTAAATGCTCATTAGAACAAATATGGTACAGTCTTTAGTTGTGCCGGACCAAGAGGCGTAACCCTAATGATGTGCTATGATTGCAGCCTTAAAGTTTCCTCCTCCACACAACAATGTGTATTTCATTCAGTAGGCTTACAATCTTTTTTTGTGAAACGCGGAGAAAATTTGGCTTATGAACAGGCAGACTGATAAACAAATTTTAACACAAATATAAATATCCCCGCTGAATGCAAAATTTCACTGTTCGAAGCAAGGTAAAAAGAAAACTTATTTTATTTATATAGATAAATACATTCCTTAGCTATAACATCTAGTATTCCTAATAATCTGTCTACAATGTTAATACAGATGTAATTAAAATACAATTATTACCCATGTTAATTTTATGGGCAAAAATCGAACTTTGAGGGCGGCCCGTGCCCTTAAGGTTAAAAATAACGAAGAATGAAAACTGTTATGAACATCTACAAATCAGGGTGAATATGTTATTACCTCAATCGTTAAAACCGATTTAGAAATAACGGAGGAGTTATCTCAACAAAAATCGCCTTAGCGTATAAATATATAAAGAAACATTTACATTATAATCTGCTGACTAACTAAATAAAATCGAACTCCATAAGATTAACATTGAAACTTTGAAAGCCTGCACGGCGAACCTGTGACAGTGCAGGTTTTTCAAACTCCAAAAGGCACATTTTTCATTGATACCAAACATGTATACAAAATAATAGTTTTAGGGGTCTAAAATCGCCCCAAAAAATCAATAAATTCTTTTAATAATATAGAATACAGATTACATCGTATGGGTTTACTGTACCATAATCTATACTAATAAAGTAGTTGTGCGCGTGTGTGTGTGTGTGTGTGTGTGTGTGTCCCAAGCGATCTCGAAAACGGCACCTCATATCTACTGCCGGACCATACCACGTTGTAGAGAACCAACAGATTTTAGGTACATATTTTTTTGTTTTTCCCTCAGACCTTAGGGTTGCGCCCCAGTGGAATCAAAAGCTGCCATGTCATTCTTATGGAAAAAAGGGTTTTCTTAAATGGCTCGAAAACGGCTCTTCAAATCTGCTCCCGGACCAACCAAGTTGTTGAGGGACTAAGAGTCTTTGAGATGTCAGATGACAGTTTCCGTCATATTTTGCAACCAGTGACGCCTCCATAGAAAATACCCCCGTAGCAGCAAACCTGCATACTCAGCGAATTTCCAATGAATAACACATAAGATAACATAACACATTAAAACACTTAACAGGATTCATAAGAAATGTATTCACAAACAAGCAATATTAAAAATATTAATTATTCTCCATAAGAATAACATTGGAGATGAGTATGCAGGTTTGCTGCAACAAGGCACACAAAATAATGGGTTTTTATGCAAATATCAATAGAACTCATCTTAGTGAAGTCACATACTAAGTTTCATCCATATACATTCATAAATAAGCGATATATAACATTTTAAGTATTTTCCATAAGAATAACATGGGGACCAAGTACCTAGGTTTGCTGCTACAGGAACCATAGGCGAAAAATTGTTTTTTTGTGCAAACAACAATAAACCACAACCAGATCAAGCCATATACCAAATTTCGCTAGTTTATGTTCATAAATAAGCGAGATATACAATTTTTCATTTTCTCCATAAGAATAACATTAGACAACGTACTGTGTTTAGCACTTTCAATATCTCGGTAACCAATTGACGTAGAGCAATGATGAAAATACCAAATTGTTTGTTTTTTTAAGCTGAATCCAATGGTATAAATTAAAACTTGATTTAAATTAAAATTACATGTTAAAACCCCAAAAACACATTTTTGGGGTACAAAACCCCCCAAAAACCCCCCTTCGGGCGGTGCGATTCATCTGGTTTTCGAACTCGTTCAAATAAATGGTACTTTACACATTTGTACCAAATTTCATTAAGATCGGACCTTTTTTACGAGCGTTATCGTGCTTACGGACACATATATATATATATATATAAATATATATATAAATATATATATATATATATATACATATATAAAAATTTGAACGAATGGTGTTTTTGGCATCTGGGGACCTCAAAATGAAAAGTTATCATGGTCTCGGGCTTAAGTCTTACCATGAGACCTACGGTAATAGCTTCTTCCCTATAGGGGAAATTCGCTAAAAAGGACACCCGATTGAGACAGGCAATCCCCGCCGAAGAAAGACGTGCAGCAACACGTCGATTTCTAGCGACTGGACGCAGTCTACAAGATCTGCAATACTCAGTTGGGATGTCTCCACAAATACTAGGAGAGATCGTACCAGAAACTTGCAATGCTATTATCAGTGTGCTGCGGGATACTGACATGAAGGTAATCAGTTCCATAGAGTAAACTTGTATTTTTATCAGAGTATTTTACAAGTTAATGGGCAACATGTTATTGAAAGTAGTTTTTAATTGGTGACCAACTAAACTAATACTTTTAATCACGGTCACTAGAAAAAATACCCCCGTCGCAGCAAACCCGCATACTCAGCGAATTTCGAATGAACATATAACATAACACATTAAAACACTTCACAGGATTCGTAAGAAATGTATTCACAGACAAGCGATATTTAAAATATTAATTAATCTCCATAAGAATAACATTGGGGATGAGTACGCAGGTTTGCTGCAACAAGGCACACAAAATAATGGGTTTTTATGCAAATACCAATAGATCTCATGTATGTGAAGTCACATACCAAGTTTCATCCATATACATTCATAAATAAGCGATATATAACATTTTAAGTATTTTCCATAAGAATAACATGGGGACCGAGTACCTAGGTTTGCTGCTACAGGAACCATAGGCGAAAAATAGTTTTTTTGTGCAAACAACAATAAACCACAACCATATGAAGCCATATACCAAATTTCGTCAGTTTATGTTCATAAATAAGCGAGATATACAATTTTTCTTTTTCTCCATAAGAATAACATTAGACAACGTACTGTGTTTAGCACTTTCAATATCTCGGTAACCAATTGACGTAGAGCAATGATAAAAATACCAAATTGTTTGTATTTTTAAGCTCAACCTAATGGTATAAATTAAAATTTGATTAACATTTAAATTACCTGTGAAAACCCCAAAAAACACATTTTTGGGGTACAAAACCCCCCAAAAATCCCCTTCGGATGGTGCGATTCATCTGGTTTTCGAACTCGTTCAAATAAATGGTACTTTACATATTTGTACCAAATTTCATTAAGATCGGACCTTTTTTACGAGAGTTATCGTGCTTACGGACACATATATATATATATATATATATATATATATATATATATATATACATATATAAAAATTTGAACGAATGGTGTTTTTGGCATCTGGGGACCTCAAAATGAAAAGTTATCATGGTCTCGGGCTTAAGTCTTACGATGAGACCTACGGTAATAGCTTCTTCCCTATAGGGGAAATTCGCTAATACGGTAGGGGCCATAAATATAAACAAATGACGTCAATGGATCGAATGTAAACAAACTTTCTTGACATATGGTTCTGTTCATATTTTAGCTATGTTGTTTTTATTTATCAATCGCCCTTCATGTTAACTTGATCTTTAGGCTTGATCCGGCTAGCACCCTTATTCAGACAGTTTTTTATTTATTTTTAGTGTTCTAACCAACAATAGTATATTTTTACATTTTGTTAGTTTTTGTTTTGTTTTGTTTTGTTTTTGTACATTTAGTTTACACATTTGGCATACCGGTAATTGTATCTTTCATTGTGGTTTCATATTAGGTATATTTCGTGATGGTTCGTTGTGTTGACAAATTCAATGACATTAGGACAGGACAACGTCTGTCGGGCCAGCTAGTATCATAATTATATATAATCATTACACAATTGTATTCTTGTAGACGAGCTTAAGCATAAAATTAACAGAAAACCTTTAAGCTGGTATAACTTCATTGTAAAAAGTAAGAATTTCAAATAAACTTTTTGTTTAAGTATATATGAGATTAATCAAAAACGAGTTATAAGTCATAAGTCATAAGTCATTTATTGTCACAAAACGTTTACATAGTTCTGGTATTTCCAGATGAAACAGGTGACATTGTCAATTATACGAATTAAAACTATATCTAAATATTGTAACAGTAAAAATTGGCCTCAAATTGAAAAAAAAACCAAAAGAAATCATAACAATTCTTCCCAGTTGTCATTAAAAAAGTCATTGATGGAATAGTAAACTCTGTTTATTAAAATATGTTTTACTTTCTTTAATGTACTTTTTATGTTGTTTCCAAATATTGAATCAGGAAGCCTATTAAAAATGTTTATACCCATATATTCTGGACTTTTTTCAAACAAGGATAATTTGTGTTGAGGGAAAACAAATTTTGATTTTTGCCTTGTGTTATGACTATGTGTGAACTGATATTTTTTTTAATAAATCTGGATTTTATAAATTTAATTTTATGATTTCATAAATGTATAAACCAGTTAGTGACAAAATTTGTATATTTTTAAAAAGTGGTCTACAGCTAGTTCTTTTTCTTCTTCTTGTCATTGTACGTATATACTTCTTCTTGAGTTTGCACGTAGCACCGCTGACGTAAGGGAAACAGATTTCCGCATAAAACACTTTTTATCCAAACCAAGAAGGGCGTTAAAACAAACACTATAAACGTTTTTTGTAGAACGGATTTTTTAAATTTTGTGGCTACTCTGATGCACCTGGGCTTAAGTTTCACTATGAGGGTAATTCCTCAATGAACCATACGAAATTCCCTAATAAAGCAGTATAATTAAATAACGCAATCTCTGAAAGTTGCGAAAACAAATTATAATATTCCAGTGATTTTCTTGCCACAATATAAAATATTTACTCCTCAAAATCTTTCTGCTAAAAGTCTTAAAACTGCAAAATTTACTTATGTAGTTCCAGGCGTCTGCAGGGAGAACAGAGAAAATACGGGTTTTTAGCGAATTTCCCCTATAGGGAAGAAGCTATTACCGTAGGTGGCATGGTAAGACTTAAGCCCGAGACCATGATAACTTTTTGTTTTGAGGTCCCCAGATGCCAAAAACACTATTCGTTCAAATTTATATATATGTATGTGTCCGTTACCGCGATAACTTTTGAAAGAAGCGCCCGATTTTTATGAAATTTGGCACAAATGTGGAGAGTAACATTTATGAAAACCAGATCGATCGGTCTATGGGAAGGGGGTTTTATGGGGGTTTAAATTTTTCCAAAAATCAGTTTTTTGAACTTTTTACCCTAACATTTTGAAAACATTAGATTTTGGTTATAACCATTTTGTAGAGCTTAAAAAACAAACAATTTAGTATTTTGAATCATTAAGCTAGGTTTAGTGGTTGTGGAGAAAGGTCAACAAATGTGTCCATAAGATTTCCCATGTTAATCTTATGGGAATACGGTTTTTAGATTTTCCTCAGATAAGTTCACTAAAAACTCCACATTTCTTTCTACCAATCAGTTTAGCTCTACAAAACAATCATTTTTGGCGTTTTAATAGTTGTTTTACGTCCAACCGTTGCAGTGATATTCAAAGTGCTAAACACAGTACGTTGTCCAATGTTATCCTTATGGAGAATAAATAAAATGTTATATTTCGATTATTTATGTATGTATATTGATGAAACTTGGTATGTGGCTTCAACTAGTTGTGGTATATTGATAATAGTAAAAAAAGTTCTTTGTTGATTTTTCCCGGTAGCAGCAAACCTGCATACTCGGCCCCCATGTTATTAATATGGAGAATAAGTAAAGTTTTATATCTCCCTTAGTTATGAACCTAAATTAATAAAACTTGGTATGTAGCTTCACCTGGTTGAGTTATATTGATAATTGCAAAAAAACACCCTAACTTATCTTCCTTTTTGCAGCAAACCTGCGTACTCATTTATAATGTTATTCTTATGGAGAATAAATAAAATGCTATATATAACTTATTAATGAATGTATTTTTGTGAAGGTAAGTGGCTCTAGGTAGTAGTGATACCCTGCTTATATTTGCATTGGAAATTCGCTGAGTACGCAGGTTTGCTGCGACGGGGGTATTTTACATTTCCGTGTTTAAATAAAAACAGACATGTTTACATTCGATCCCTTGACGTCATTTGTTTATGTTTATGGCCCCTACCGTATTTTTCTAGTTACCGTGCTTTTAATTATTTAAATAATAATTTATACCGAAAAAAATTATTAAAAGAATATTTGTAGAGTACAGAGAACTTTAAATAAGTACCGAACTTTAAAAACGTATTGAACCAATTTCACTGAGCCAAATACATTGTAGTCTCAAGATCTTTTGTAGGGCAGATAAACGATATTTTTAATTGGTAAAACATTTATTGGAAAGGAAATGATTATATACCGTATTCAAGGGTAAAGACGACGCGGCGTCGCTGTCGCTTCGGTGGTGTGCATGTGCGCGCGCATGACTCATTAGCGGGACAGGGAGAGAAGATTGGGGCCCTCCGCGACATCGCGGCAGGCGACATCCTCGCCAGTGAATTCAGTAGCAGAGCGCATTGCTTGCTCTGTGATGCAACAGACAAAAAAGCGGCAAACCTTGCTTAATAATCAGTTTTCATATAGATTTTTTATAGATACATATGATATTTTTTTTTCATTGGTCCTACAATAAACGATAAATAGCAAATAACATGTAAAACTTTTACCATTTAAATCAATAAAAGTCGGTAATATTTTACCATATTGGCGGGCCCGGGCCCAGGGACAGTAGTCCCGGTAGCCTCTCCCATGTGACCGCCCTGCTGTTCCAATGGCCTCAAAAGTTGCCATTTTAGATTTATGATGAAAATATTATATCTAAAAGGCTCGAAAACGGCTCCTCAAATTAGCTGCTAGGCCATACCACGTTATTAGAATATGGATACGTTTTTGCAACCTTAGGGAAGTCCCAGTTTTCTTAAACGTTGCTATGTTATGGTTAAACTATTGTTACTGGAGCGACGAAAGGCGCTCGGTCTAAGTACTTTAACATTAAATCCTATGTCTCATGATTAAATGGCCAAACTGCATACATAATGTATTATAGATCTGTTCAGTGAAAATATGAAGTATAAAGCGATACTGACGGAACTGTTCAAAATGTAACTATAGTTTACAGATTTTATCTGTTTTTTAAAACGTGAGATCCTTTCGTGGCTGTCGTCCTTTTGCCGAATTCATTAAATGGCCTTCAAGTTTTGACAATCCCTGCAGTACAAATTCATCCCGTTGAATCTATACTAATAAAGCAGTAGTGGCGCGCGCGTGTATGTGCTAGCAGGTGATTTAGAATATGGCTCCTCAAAACTCCCCGATCATTGGCAGACCAAATTTTGGATAACTTGGAGATCTGTTTTGTTTTCTCCCACACCTCAGGGCTCTGGCCCCACTATCCCTAATAGTTGCGATGTTATTTTTATGGCGAAAAGGTGTTTTTGGAGTGACTAAAGGGTCTAGGTAATAAGAGTAATTAGCTTGGCTCAGTTACAGTAGCTTTGCAATCCTATCATTCTATGGTAGGAGCTGGATTGGTCGTAAATGGTATATATATATATATATATATATATATATATATATATATATATATATATATATACTGTATATATATATATATATATAATTTTGCGTGAGGTCTGAAATGGATTATTGAATTAGGACAATTCATAAAATAAAATTTATCCGATATATTGCATAAGTGTTTTAGCGAATTTCCCCTATAGGGAAGAAGCTATTACCGTAGGTCTCATGGTAAGACTTAAGCCCGAGACCATGATAACTTTTCATTTTGAGGTCCCCAGATGCCAAAAACACCATTCGTTAAAATTTGTATATATGTATATATATATATATGTGTGTGTGTGTGTGTGTCCGTAAGCACGATAACTCTCGTAAAAAAGGTCCGATCTTAATGAAATTTGACACAAACGTGTAAAGTACCATTTATTTGAACGAGTTCGAAAACCAGACGAATCGCACCATCCAATGGGGGGTTTTGGGGGAGTTTTGTATCCCAAAAATGGTTTTTTTGGGGTTTTCACATGTAACTTTTATTAAAATCAAATTTTAATTTTCACCATTGAATTCAGCATAAAAAAAACAAACAATTTGGTATCTTGATTATTGCTCTACGTCAATTGGTTACTGAGATATTGAAAGTGCTAAAAACAGTACGTTGTCTAATGTTATTCTTATGGAGAAAAAGAAAAATTGTATATCTCGCTTATTTATGAACATAAACTGACGAAATATGGTATATGGTTTCATCTGGTTGTGGTTTATTGTTGTTTGCACAAAAAAATTTTCGCCTATGGTTCCCGTAGCTGCAAACCTAGGTACTCGGTCCCCATGTTATTCTTATGGAAAATAACTAAAATGTTATATATCGTTTATTTATGAATGTATATGGATGAAACTTGGTATGTGACTTCACTTAGCTGAGTTCTATTGATAATTGCATAAAAACCCATTATTTTGTGTTCCTTGTTGCAGCAAACCTGCATACTCATCCCCAATGTTATTCTTATGGAGAATAATTAATATTTTAAATATCGCTTGTTTGTGAATATATTTCTTACGAATTAAGTGTTTTAATGTGTTATGTTATATATTCATTGGAAATTCGCTGAGTATGCAGGTTTGCTGCAACGGGGATATTTGTATTCAAAACCATAAAATAAATAGATAGCCACTTACCAAAGCCCGTCAGCAGCTTCATGCCCGAGCCGTGATAAATAAATTTACTTATCAGCATCACTAGTAGACTTAGAGAACAGTCAAGTAACCAGGTAAACGCACATCAAACATATATACATGGATTGGATCTGACAAGGATTTGACCGAATGAATGACGTGCAACGCCTTCAGATAGATGAAGGCTACCCGCAATATGGATCTGTAAAGATTGTGTTTCACTCCTGCGAAGGGCGATTAACAATCTTACTGTAGACATTATACCGTACTGTAAAAACCCAGTCTCAGTGGTCTTAGTAAACCAGTAAACTTGTGAGCTTAGCAAAGTCCGTATACATTTAGTAAAATTATAATAAAGTATTAAATGCAGATCTAGTATGTATTATTCGAAAGCTCGTATGCTCTTTTATTTTAATTAATATGTGTGAGGGTTGACCAATCCCTACCTTCGACCAATCCCTACCTCCGCCTCGTATTCTAAAAGGTTCCAATATTAAACATCTTTTGACTTATTTTATCAAATATATTTCCTAAAATATCTTGTTTGGCCACTTAGACTGGAATTTATAGTGTTACCAGCAGTTAGTGTGAGAGTCGCAACATTAGTAACAAGTGCTTTTATTTTATCTTATCTTAAGATAGTGGAAACGTCATGGTCTATTTTCTTAGGTGAATAAATCTTTCAACCAGGTATTTGGATAGCTGATATGCCGGGATGAAACAAAGGACAAACATGAATATAATTCGAAACTTCGTCTTAGCGATATTTCTAATTTCAAGGTTAATCTTACAGGCATTAAGTTGTATATTAGCTCAGATGTTTATTTGGACAACGTTTGTTTATTATTAGACCATGATAATCAGATTAGCCATTGAATACAATACATTAGAATATACAGGGTGTCAAAAAGGTTTCAGGACTTTGGGACGTGATTATTTACATAAAAAGGAAGACAAAAGTTCATATGAAGGTATGTCCTAAAACGCTTAGTTTTCCTTCTATCTGCCTGTATGTGTCTTTTTTTACTTAATACGTTATATCTTAGGAACATCTGAAGATATAAACTTAAAACTTGGTACATGTATTACATCTAATAAGACTCATTTTGGTATGAAATATCAAAATTCCTACTTTGTACCATTTTAAAATGGCGGTCGAAAGCCATTTTATATCGAAAAAATTGTAAAAACCAAAAAAGTTATGTAATTTTGTCCTGAAAATAATGATATGAAGATTTTAACAATACTATTATAAATAACAAACCTGCAGTGTTTACACTGCAGTTAAGAACTACTTTGTAAGAAGGAATCCACCTCAAGAATATCATGGGGACGATTACTAACACTTACCGTGGTGTCGTTCGCAAATAATAGCCATAAGTACGCGCGAATCACGCTACAGTACTACAAATGGCATTGATGAAAAGCTAAAACAGGATTGGCCCAAGCACCGATCCTTGAGGGACAACCGAACGTACGATCGGTTCATCAGATTGTTGACACGTAATGAATTTGAACCGTCTGCTTTCTATTTGTAATAAAAGAGAATAACCAATGAAAAGCATTTCCTTTTACACCAAAGTAAATCACAAGTAGGCTGTGCTTTACCAAATCGAAGGCCTTGCTAAAAGATCGAGTAAAATTCCAAAATTATGCTGACGGTCATCCAGAGCCCTCGATATATTTAAAATAAAACTAAACATTGCATCAACAGTTGATGTATTTTTTCTAAAGCCAAACTGTTTCTCAAAAAGAGCTTTATTTGAAGCCAGAAAGGGGTAAGACCGTCAAAGAAAAATTTCTACAAAACCTTAGAAAAGGTTGACATAATGGAGATAGGTTGGTAGTTGTTTCTGTCTACATTATTTCATTTTTTGAACAGTTGTTTAACAATATCTGATTTAAGTAACGTGGGAAATTTGCTCTCCTCAAAGGAAGCCCCTGTGCAAGAGGAGCCAGGTCGTATTCGGTTGTATAATCGTTCAGTCCGATCCTCCCAAAATTCGGCTTCAGTTTGAATCGACTCTTTACAGCTAGAATGTCTAAAAATAAATAAATAAGGTATTTTATTAGCGTTTTTCAAACAATGTAATGTTTGTTTTTCATAATAACTATAATTTTCTACAGTTCTGATACTGCTATGAGAATTTCTCGAATTTTTCTTCTTACAGTTTTATTGCTAAACAATTTGATTTATTTTGGAAAAGTGTTGCACTGTTTTGGCCCAAAGTATCCAAATTCTCTTCTTCCTATTTCTAGCTTGATGCATGGCATTTACAGTAAATAATCCTGCCGAGTGTGTTTTCCTCACACATCTACCGTGTTCTTTAGTTTGTCTTTGAAATAACTGGAAGACCAGTGACTAGGACTCTGTACAAGTGTTATAGTTTGCAGTTTGCAAAGACACCTTATATAGATAGAGACTTGCGATAATCAGAAATGTGGAAAAACTTTTTAAGGCTATACACAAATCGTAATGTCTTAAGGGTGTATATGTTTATTTTAAAAATATACAGTTCGCATAGATATTATGAATGATAGGATTGGCCATAGAAAAATAAATCAGGTATATTTTTCTATGATTGGCTAATTCAACCTCAGTGTCGATGGTGTTTACCCATCGCAGGATGATAATGAACTGAAGGCCCACCAACACTCTTGAAGTAAATATTATTGAAGGTGAAATCATACTTAGCTTACGGACTGTCGTCGCGTCTTCGTCCGAGAACAGACAGCTACGACTAGGTGCATGTCCGCTCATTCTTCCCGTAAGAGGATGAACGAAGATTGAATTTTTAAAGATATATTTGAATAGGCATTTTACGTATATAGCGTTGTTAACATACACATTTTTTAGCGTGTCACACTTTTCCAATAGGTCAACAACTATCTAGATTATATGCAACATACCTAAATAATTATAATTTTTTATATTGTAATCTGACAGAGAAAGATAACAAATGTGTGAAAAAGTACAAATACTAATTATTTCATCAATTTTCTTTTATTTAAAAATGCTTAGAGAAAATTCGTATTTATGTAGTCTATTATAAAACTAAGGAGCTTTGCAAAGGTTCGCAAGGATACGTTAACGTGTCTACTAAAATATGTTACAGCCTTAAAAGATTCTTCAGAGAAACCCGAAAAAACGCAAAGTACCAGATATCTATATTATTAAAAGAATTTCTTGATTTTTTTGGCAATTTCGACCCCTAAAACTATTATTTTGTATACATGTTTGGTATCAATGAAAAGCTCTTACTCTCTAGATGTGCCTTTTGGGGGGTTGAAAATACCTACACCTTCAGAGCTTTGCCCTGCAAGCTTTCAGAGTTTCAATATTAATATTATGGAGTTATATTTGATTTAGTTGGACAACTGATTATAATTTAAATAAACTTTTAAAACTTCTAGCTGAATGCCTGCTGGATCCCCATGCGGAGAATGGGACATTTGCTAGTCATACTAATATATCATATCATACTAATATTATAAAGCTGAAAGTTTATGAGTTTTGTTATTAGTTTGTGGCTCAATCACGCTCCAACTACTGAACCGATTTAGCTGAAATTTTGTAAGAAGGTAGCTAATATTCTAAAGTAAGATATTATATTTTTCTGTGGTCCTAGTTACTCGTACAGTAATTTGAACAGAATTATATTTTAAATTAATATGTACTGTTGTACATAAATTTAGACAATCTGCTTAATATAACACCTGCTTAGTATGGATGTGCTACAACTGTTCTTAATATGTACTTTATCTACATTAATAAGTTTGTGCGTATAGTGATAATTAATTTGGTAATAATAGTAATTAAATTCGTGCGTGAAGTAACTAATTTTACTTCATTCGAAACTAGATTAAACTACGTTTGATCATTGTTTGCATTGTTAAATTATACATATTTTTCATGAACATCGTGGTCGTAATACTTCATTGGCTGTTGAACTGTTTAAATTTTCATCCTATATCTTCCTATCCTTATATTAACTGAGTTAAACTCCTACAAACTGCAATGAGCAATATTTTCTTGCCGATTTGAAAATGTGGCTCATATAATCAGCTTTACGTAAATTAGTTTCTGAGGTTAAAATGGGATTAAACAGGCCCCTCACAAGATAATTAAAAACTTAAAAAAATAAAGTAAACTATTTCTTCCATAAACCGTAATTTAATTATAGCTCTCAATAATATTTTATAATCTTGGTAAAAATAAAACCTGGCTTTCTTTTAAAAAAAATTGCCTGGTCTTCTATGAGCAAAGCTCAGCCCTCTGATATTGGGGACAAAGAAACCGCAAACTACCACTCAGTATGTTCCATCTCGCGCTGCATAACACACGGCTCATGAGAAAAGAAGGCGATTGAGAAGCTGAGTAAGCTTACACAGCACACAGCCAAACTGGTTCCACGCGTGGATATGCAGATGAAGCCAAGAAGTCCAAGAATCGGGAGGGCTTGTTGGAAATGCACACTTTGCCGACCTGGTGGCAGGAATATGCCGCCCATAGACCCATGTTGACATCCTAAATACTGTGTCAAAGAGTAATTCTTTGAATTAGTGACTCTTACGTATTTTGGCAAAACTCCAGACAAAGGAAAACTCAAGTTACAGGCTGCACAATGATAATAAACTAATTTAAATTAAAATACCGAACAAATTTTGAGATTAGAAAACAAAAACGAAATGTTAATAGATTTTGAGCGCAAGGGAAGAATAATGTAATTTCCATGTTTTTTTCTGACCTAACGCAATACACCATATTATCTATATCGAACAAATTACTTTCCATTACAACTTCATTTACCTAAAGCTTGATTAATGCAGTTTTTGGGAGTGCATAGAAGTAAAACTAAAATCTGATCATCATAAAATGTTATGCAATACATTAACACGTTTCATTGAAACACAATCTTCTTTTGTTGCAATTTAAAAACCGTCTGAAAACATTTATTACAGTTGTTATTGTTAGAAATACCATACCATACCAAACGATACCATACTTAGGTTGTTCTTAAACTAATGCTTAGTGAACATTTGTCCTGTAAGTTATAACCCATTCATAATCATAAATATTTAGCCTCCATTTAAAATGTACGTAGCAGTTTTATATTTGGTCCAAGAAATCTGTTAAGTTTTAGGACTGAATAAAAAAACCCCTAATGGAGTTTCAATGTAAATGGGTACCGTATGCAGTATCAATTAATGATTTATTAGCACACATACATATGTTCCACATGGTACAGAATGTTGTTTAAACGCACTTTACTTAGTTGTACTTTTACATATCTCTCCCTACCAGCTCTTCCCCCCCCCCCCCCCAGTAGGTCTCAGATAGAATGCATAAATCTGAATTGAACTTTGCTGACACTTTTATACAGTACTAGCTGTGTACCCAGTTGAGATGTTCACGATCAGAGCGAATGGCGTGTGTTGATTATGATTATTCATCACACAGTAGCATATATATATCTACATTCCACTGCGCCCAACTCCTTTTGAATACTACCGTTGCAAGACATCGTTGGCGCGGTTATTACAGATTTATATTTATATACAATAACTAGTTTTACTAGGCCTATCACAATTGATATGTATTCAATTTCGTACATTTAGGCTATAGTAATATCATTGAATACATTGCATTACATGTAAATGGCAATGCAATCCCTGGCCTAGGTATTCAAGAATAACATCAAAAATGTGGTTCCACTTATGTGGTTATGGTGACTTTATCAATCGTCCGACGATACCGTTTAGTGAGCTCAGTGTTACCGTTCAGTTTAATAGTGTTTTGCCCATTTTCCCGCTTGTCTAGTGCCACATTTTTCTTGTTGTTAGTGCAAATAGGGAAACGTCCTTGTCACTTTGATTTGTTATCTTAAAGATTATCTCGCTTGTTAGCGAATTTCCCCTATAGGGAAGAAACTATTACCGTAGTCGGCATGGTAAGACCTAGGCCCGGGACCATGATAACTTTTCGTTTTGAGGTCCCCAGACCCCAAAAACACCATTCGTTCGAAACTGTATATATATATGTGTCCGTGGGTGCGATAACTCTCGTAAAAATGGTCCGATCTTGATAAAATTTGGTACAAATGTGTAAAGCATTATTTATGACTCGAACCAGACTCGAAAACCAGACAGATCGGCCCATCCGAAGTAGTATTTTGGGGGCGTTTTGTACCCCAAAAATGGGTTTTTTGAAGTTTTTACATGTAATATTTTAAAAAGTCAAATTTTAGTTTTTACCATTGGATTCAGCTTTTAAAAAACACACAATTTGGTGTTTTGATAATTTATCTATGTTAATTGGTTACAGATATATTGAAAGTGCTAAACACAGTACTTGTCCAATGCTATTCTTATGGAGAATAAGAAAAATATTATAGCTCACTTATTTATGAACGTATACTAACGAAACTTGGTATACAGTTTCATCTGGTTGTGGTCTATTTTTATTTACACAAAAAACACAATTTATACCGATAATTCCCGTAGCAGCAAACCTGCGTCCTCAGGCTCCATATTATGCTTATGGAGAGTAAGTAAAATATTATGTATACCTTAATTATGAACATAAATTAATAAAACTTGGTATGTTGGTTCACCTAGTTGAGTTCTATTGATATTTGCATAAAAACCCATTTTTTGTGTTCATTGTTGCAGCAAACCTGCGTACTCATCCCCCATGTTATTCTTATGGAGAATAATCAAAACTGTATATATTATCGCTTATTGGTGAATTTCCTTTGGAAAGTGAACTATTAGCATGACCCGCACGGTGAAACTTACGCCCGGGACCACCATAGAAGTTCCTAACGTGACCCCCTGAACACGTTTTGGGGGGTCGTTCAAAATTTTATATATATATATATGTATATATATATTTATATTTATATATGTATATATGTATATTTTTATGTATATACATATATATAGAGAGAGACATATATATATATATATATATATATATATATGTATGTGTTTGCACTCTAGCGGTCGCAATTTTTGTCCGATTTACTTCAAATTTGGTAGTGACGTTCCTTTCTGTAATCAGTTGGACAAGTTCGTTGGGCAAAACAATCGGAAAACTCTAAACCCCTTTTTTGGGGGATTAATCTTTCAAATTTTGAGTTTTTGGGCCCAAAATGGTCATAAAAGCCCCAGATATAAAATAAATGCATTTAAAAAGATGGAAATTAGAGAGGCGAAAGTTTTAAGCCCTCTCTCGTCATTCTAGCATAAATATTTACCGAGTTATTAAAGAAAATGTGTATCGACTAAACACAGTACGTTGTCTAATGGGGGTTCTACACGAGAAAAGCCTGTTATTCCTTTTTTAGAGTACTTTTATCATTCCCAGCAACCTCACGCCTACTTTCAAGCCTGTCTGAACCTTCTCCTAACTTTATATGGGGCAAAATTGTATTCCCAGCTTTACAAGTAAATGAAACCAGGAGTATCAGAACAGCCAAAAAATCAATGTTTTCAGATTTCAATAAAAATTGGACACATGTATGTTTTTACACTGATTTTGAGTTTTAAAATATTGTAGGTGGAAATTCACTTCTTTCACGTCAGCGAGCTGAGTGCGAACTCGTTTATGAATTTATATTGATGAAACTTGGTATGTAGCTTCAACTAGTTGAGTAATATTTATATTTACATGAAACCCCATGTTTGTTGTTCCTTGTTGCAGCAAACCTGCGTACTCATCCCCAATGTTATTGTTATGGAGAATAATTCAAATTTGATATATCGCTTATTGTGAATATATTTTTATGAAACTTGGTACCTTTGCGGCTTTATGTGGTATTAAGACATATATTTTGCATTGGAAATTAGCTGAGTACGCAGGTTTGCTGCGACGGGGGTATTTTAATTTTTCACTAAAAAGGTGTGGTCTTTATTAGCACGAGCTAACGAACGCGCAGGCACCAACGCCGCAACAACAAAGCCGCTATCACATTAAAAAATCGTATCAGTAGGGGAGGGGGGAGGGACAGGGAAATATGCACGTATTATGTATGTATCCTGTTGTATTTTCGATATTAAATTCGTACTTTGAGCGTTGGATCTCTGTCTCCAGATCACTCATGTGGCTAAAATAATTTATACCAAAGATATAAATATTTACAATGCGCATAAATATCGAAAAAGGGTTATCATTGTAATAAATAAACTACGCATACGTTTCCAGGGGCAATATCGGTCACTGTTGCCATTATTAGGAAAGATTTATACACGTTACTTCCCATTGGAAACTGGGACTCTCCATTTACACGCTCACATTCTTCGAAATGTTTGCCAGCAACTCGCGGCTTCGTGACGTCAACCAGTCTCTACCGTCCGCGTCGTCAATAACAAAATATCCTCGAGGAAAATCGTTCCACGGACACAGTGACGCACTAGGCAGTCTAAAAGTGAGGAGGAAAGAAAACCAGTTTTAGAGGTTTGTGTCCGACCCGCGCATAGACCCGCGACCCCTCCATTGAAGCACCTCGCGCGGTTATCTATACCTGACAACACGCATAAATATTACAGTGAGATATTCCCAGCCGCGGTCGAACGAGAACGTTGAACTGATCACTTTTAGACCTCTCGTCACCCTGACAACATGGCTATCCGCAACCCGCCGGTCAAATACACCAAGGTAAATGTTTAGGAATTAAAAATATTATATTTATAGAGACACTAAATACTAAAGGCTGATTAGTTATTAATTTCAAATGACACTGTTATTAGTTATTTTTATAGGTATTTAATGTTAGCTTTTTATTTATGGGTTTTCAGTTTGTGTATTTTCTATCCCTATAGAGATTTAATAAATAAATCAACAACGAGTTTACCTTTCATATTTATTCTATCAAATATGTTGAGTTTGATTTACATGACCCTACTTACAAAAAAAAACTTGTAATAATGAACCTGAATCTCTACCCTCAATAATTATAATTTGGAAGCCTTTACTTATCACTACTATTATAAAAATGAGGTAGTGTCTGTCTGTCTGTCTGTCTGTCTATTGTTCCATCACGCCAAAACCACTGAACCAACTCTGCTGATATTTTGCACAAATGAAGGTCAATGTACCCAGGAGTGTCATAGACCTACTGTCGTTTAAAAAAAGTCCTCAGGGCTCTGTTCCACGGGACTTCATAGGAGGAGAGTTTCATTTGGTTTATGTCATATATGTTTTTCTTAATTAAATTAATTTAAGTAAACAGCTGTTATAAGGATTATATCTAACTACAGACTGTCATTGTTTTGTTTATAATTTTTCCGTTCTGAATTATCACCCAGTTGCGAAGCACGGACAGAGCAGCTAGTTTTAAATAATGTTGTCCTCATAATTTGTTTGTTGTTATAAACCTAGCTTACGGGCCGAGCGTGCCTCGGGATTGTCTGTGCTGCTTGAGTTCGATGTGAGATGCCGCCAGAGCGCTACTAGCAGTGTTTCCACTTAAGGGATTTTTATCCCAAATATGGGATATTTCACTGCTTGTGGGATAAAGTGGGATTTTTTGGAAATCGGCATTACGTCTGCTAGTTTGCTTACGAACAGAGCACCTTGACACAAGCGGGTATTCCCATTTTTTTAAATATCGTTGAGCCTTTTCCGCACCTATTATTATTATTTTATAAACATCACAGAACGCACAATGAATCACATTAATGTCGCTGGCCTGGCCATGTTGGAATTAACAAGTAAAATATTTGCCATTTATAGTCCCTATGTCATACCGTGCTATTTAGTACTACCATTGATTTTGAATACCAGAATAGATAAAGCGAGCTTACGGCCGATCTGTAACCCGAAAAATATACCATGAAACTAGTGCTGCACCATCTCAAGAAAAGGCTCTGGCAACGAATGTTTCAATTTGCGGGATTTGCTAAACGTATACTAAAACCTAATACCACATACATAAAAAATATTGTTGACCTTGGCAATAGGCGGTAAGAGGATACACGCCACAGGTTGAGCCTAGAAGCCTACAGATCCCAGACTCCCTTACTTTGAAATACTTTGAAGCTCCCCTTACTCAATTCCACCACCTCAATTCCACTTGGACATGAGCGTGAGCGTGTCCTAATTGGGTGTGCGATGCGATGCCATGAATATGTAGAATGGAGAACACATCGCGTAGTCACCGTTATAATTTGTTGTTTTGAATAGTTTGGACACCGTTTTCGTCGTCGGCAGGAGTGATATCAATCATATCGCCGACAGAATTCTCGTCGCCTAGCTAGAACGGAGCCTTAGAATCAGTAGAACGAAGTAGTAGTATGTGCGTTGTTTCTTACTCTAAGAAAACCAGTATGAAGGTAACCCCTTCTCCACCCCTAACACTACTCGTTTCGCGTTGTTGGTTATTTGATTAGTCTAGCTGGACATAATTTGTATATAGAGATAGAATTCTAAATACTCTTTTATGTTATTGATTGCTTCCGTTAAAATCGATCATAATATAGATGTTTAAAGAGATAAAATGGTATTTGAAAGAGTAGGCCTAGAACATGTTTAAATAATTTAATTCTAGCACGAAAAATAGGTAAATATACACATATATACAATCAAAAGAGAGCAGCTAGTAAAAGTAAATAGAAAAATATTTGATTCTGAAATCTAGTGCAATGTGTGATCTCAGATTAAAAGCGGGATGAAAAGGGATTTTTTAATGTGATTCAAAGGGATAAAACGGGATTCTTTTTATATGAAAAATGGGTTTGTTATTTTTGTTTCATTCGCAGCTGATGTAGTTGTCTGATTATTGGACCAGCTGGTTCATTTTCCTGGTTTCAAAAATTAACTAGTCTTGGGATATCTATTCTGTATTCAAAATCAATGATATTACACTCTAGTTGTACACACCATGATACTAAATCTGTAAGCCAGGTTTTATAATATTGTAAAAACGAGTTTGCACGCAGCACGCTGACGTGAGGGAAGTGAATTTCCACACAACTTTAAAAACTCAAAATCAGTTAAAAAACATACATTTATTCCAATTTTTATTAAAATCTGAAAACAGTGATTATTTTGGCTGTTCTGATGCTCCTGGCTGCATTTACGTGCAAAGCTGGGAATACAATTTTGCACATTATAATGTTAGGAGAAGGTCCAGCCAGGCTTGAAAGTAGGCGTGAGGTTTCTGGGGATGATAAAAGTACTTTATCAAAGGAATAACAGGCTTTGCTATTGTAAAACCCCCATAAGACAACGTACTGTGTTTAGTCGAAACACATTTTTTTTAATAACTCGGTAAATATGTATGCTAGAATAACGAGAGAGGTCTTAAAACTTTTGCCTCACTAATTACCATCTTTTTACATGCATTAATTTGACATACGAGGCTTTTCTGACCCTTTTTGGGCCCAAAAACTCGAAATTTGAAAGATTAATCCCCAAAAAAGGGGTTTGGAGTTTTCCGATTGTTTTGCCCAACGAACTTGTCCAACTGATTACAGAAAGGAACGTCCCTACCAAATTTAAAGTAAATCGGACAAAAAATGTGACCGCTAGAGTGCAAACACACACACACACACACACACACACACACACACACACACACACACACACATATATATATATATGTATATATTTATATATATATATATATATGTCTAATTATGTATATAATTTTGAATGACCCCACAAAACCTGTTCAGGGGGTCAGGTTAGGAACTTCTATGGTGGTCCCGGGCTTAAGTTTCACCATGCAGGTCATGCTAATAGTTCACTTTCCAAAGGAAATTCACTAATAACGAACAACATCAATTTTATCAGTTGTAAACTATAAAACACAATGTTCTTGAGGGGGTATTTGTTGTAATCACTCAATAGAAGAAAAGTTTCTGAAGTTAAGTATGGTAATTCGCTTAGAGATTATTCTTTCTCAAATAACAAATACCCCCGTCGCAGCAAACCTGCGTCCTCAGCGAATTTCAAATGCAAAATATTTGTCTTAATACCACATAAAGCCGCATACCAAGTTTCATAAAAATATATTCACATATAAGCGATTTTAATTATTATCCATAAGAATAACATTGGTAATGAGTACGTAGGTTTGCTGAAACAAGGAACATAAACAATTGGTTTTTATGCAAATTTAAATATAATTTAACTAGGCGAAGCCACATACCAAGTTTCATCAATATTCAATCATAAATAAGCGCCATATAACATTTTAGTTATTCTCCATAAGAATAACATGGGGGTTGAGTAAGCAGGTTTGCTGCAACGAGGAATAAAAAAATGGGTTTTTATGCAATTATCAATATAACTCAACCAAGTGAAGCTACATACCAAGTTTTATCAATTTATGTTCATAATTAAGGGAGTCATTACATTTTACTTATTCTCCATAAGAATAACATGGGGGCTGTGTATGCAGGTTTGCTGCTATGGGAATAATCAACAAAAAATCAATTTTTTGTGCAAATATACGTTTTTGTACCAGTACTACATGAAGCCACATACCAAGTTTCATCAACATACATTCATAAATAATCGAGATATCAAATTTTATTTATTCTCCATAAGGATAACATTGGACAACGTACTGTGTTTAGCACTTTGAATATCTCAGCAACGGTTGGGCGTAGAATCACAATTTAAACACCAAAATGATCGTTTTGTGGAACTGAACAGATTGGTAAAAGCAAATGTGAAGTTTACATTAAAATAAACTGAGGAAAAGCCAAAAACCTTTTTCCCATAAGATTAACATGGGTGATTTTATGAGCAGGTTTTTTTGGATTTTATCCGCAACCACTTAACCTAGGTTAATAATTCAAGATACTATATTATTTGTTTTTTAAGCTCTATAACATGGTCAAAACCAAAATTAAGTTTTTCAAAAATTTTAGGGTGAAAAATGCAAAAAACTGATTTTTGAAAAATTGAAAACCCCCATAAACCCCCCTTCCCATGGTCCGATTTTTCTGGTTTTCGAACTTAAAGTCATGCATGTCATTTTACACGTTTGAGCCAAATTTCATCAAAATCGGACGTTTTTTACTCAAGTTATCGCATTCACGGACACACACACATATATATATATATATATATATATATATATATATATATATATATATTAGTGATGTGTCAAAACCAAAACTTGAATCTCAAAACCACCAAAACTTTGGAAAAGTTTCGGTTTCGAGATTCGATCGGTGAGTTTCGAGAATCAAAACTCAAAACTGCTGAGATTTTTTGTGTCTTTATTGTTGTTTTTTTAACAGAAATCACGCCCGTGTTTCGATCAATAATGCAAAGGTCAAAAGCCTACTGTCATCGGTCGTCTACCTTCACCTTTTTTGGATTATTGATTTTTTATTTCTGAAAGAACAACTCTAACCAAAATATATAATTAGTTTTAATTAATTTTTCTGGATTTATTTTTCATAACCATACCCAGGCAAGTAAATAGGGTTTCGCGATTTGAGTTTCGAGATTCGAGATTCGATTTTGTAAGTTTCGGTTTCGGTTTCGAGATTCGAAATTTCTGGTTTTGACCATCACTAATATATATAAATTTGAACGAAAAGTTTTTTTGTCATCTGGGGACCTCAAAAAAAAAAATTATCATGGTCTCGGGCTTAAGTCTTACTATGAGACCTACGGTAATAGCTTATTCCCTATAGGGGAAATTCGCTAAAATCATAATTATGATTCTTAGTAAGGAGACTACTGATTATGGGTTTCACAATCAATCATGATTTTTTTCAGAACTTCATCAACAACGAGTTTGTGGACTCAGTGAGCAAGAAGACTTTTGCTGTTATCAACCCATCCACAGCAGAGAGCATTTGTGAAGTTGCAGAGGGTGATAAGGTAAGGTACTAAAATACTATACATTTAAAGTAGCCAGGGATCACAGTATAAGTGGTTGTGGACTCAGTAAGCAAGAAGACTTTTGATGTTATCAACCCATCCACAGCAGAGAGCATTTGTGAAGTTGCAGATGGTGATAAGGTAAGGTACTAAAATACTATACATTTAAAGTAGCCAGGGATCACAGTATAAGTGATTGTAGACTCAGTAAGCAAGAAGACTTTTGCTGTTATCAACCCATCCACAGCAGAGAGCATTTGTAATGTTGCAGAGGGTGATAAGATGAGGTACTAAAATACTATACAATTGAAGTAGCCAGGGATCACAGTATAAGTGATTGTAGACTCAGTAAGCAAGAAGACTTTTGATGTTATCAACCCATCCACAGCAGAGAGCATTTGTGAAGTTGCAGAGGGTGATAAGGCAAGGTACTAAAATACTATACATTTAAAGTAGCCAGGGATCACAGTATAAGTGGTTGTGGACTCAGTAAGCAAGAAGACTTTTGATGTTATCAACCCATCCACAGCAGAGAGCATTTGTGAAGTTGCAGAGGGTGATAAGGTAAGGTACTAAAATACTATACATTTAAAGTAGCCAGGGATCACAGTATAAGTGATTGTGGACTCAGTAAGCAAGAAGACTTTTGATGTTATCAACCCATCCACAGCAGAGAGCATTTGTGAAGTTGCAGAGGGTGATAAGGTAAGGTACTAAAATACTATACATTTAAAGTAGCCAGGGATCACAGTATAAGTGATTGTGGACTCAGTAAGCAAGAAGACTTTTGATGTTATCAACCCATCCACAGCAGAGAGCATTTGTGATATTGCAGAGGGTGATAAGGTAAGGTACTAAAATACTATACATTTAAAGTAGCCAGGGATCACAGTATAAGTGATTGTGGACTCAGTAAGCAAGAAGACTTTTGATGTTATCAACCCATCCACAGCAGAGAGCATTTGTGATATTGCAGAGGGTGATAAGGTAAGGTACTAAAATACTATACATTTAAAGTAGCCAGGGATCACAGTATAAGTGATTGTGGACTCAGTAAGCAAGAAGACTTTTGATGTTATCAACCCATCCACAGCAGAGAGCATTTGTGAAGTTGCAGAGGGTGATAAGATGAGGTACTAAAATACTATACAATTGAAGTAGCCAGGGATCACAGTATAAGTGATTGTAGACTCAGTAAGCAAGAAGACTTTTGATGTTATCAACCCATCCACAGCAGAGAGCATTTGTGATATTGCAGAGGGTGATAAGGTAAGGTACTAAAATACTATACATTTAAAGTAGCCAGGGATCACAGTATAAGTGATTGTAGACTCAGTGAGCAAGAAGACTTTTGCTGTTATCAACCCATCCACAGCAGAGAGCATTTGTGAAGTTGCAGAGGGTGATAAGGTAAGGTACTAAAATACTATACATTTAAAGTAGCCAGGGATCACAGTATAAGTGATTGTGGACTCAGTAAGCAAGAAGACTTTTGATGTTATCAACCCATCCACAGCAGAGAGTATTTGCGATATTGCAGAGGGTGATAAGATGAGGTACTAAAATACTATACATTTTTGAAGTAGCCAGGGATCACAGTATAAGTGATTGTGGACTCAGTGAGCAAGAAGACTTTTGCTGTTATCAACCCATCCACAGCAGAGAGCATTTGTAATGTTGCAGAGGGTGATAAGATGAGGTAGTAAAATACTATACAATTGAAGTAGCCAGGGATCACAGTATAAGTGATTGTGGACTCAGTGAGCAAGAAGACTTTTGATGTTATCAACCTATCCACAGCAGAGAGCATTTGTGATGTTGCAGAGGGTGATAAGATGAGGTACTAAAATACTATACATTTTAAGTAGCCAGGGATCACAGTATAAGTGATTGTAGACTCAGTGAGCAAGAAGACTTTTGCTGTTATCAACCCATCCACAGCAGAGAGCATTTGTGATATTGCAGAGGGTGATAAGATCAGGTACTAAAATACTATACATTTGAAGTAGCTAGGGATCACAGTATAAGTGGTTGTGGACTCAGTGAGCAAGAAGACTTTTGCTGTCATCAACCCATCCACAGCAGAGAGCATTTGTGAGGTTGCAGAGGGTGATAAGGTAAGGTAATAAAATACTATACATTTGAAGTAGCCAGGGATCACAGTATAAGTGATTGTGGACTCAGTGAGCAAGAAGACTTTTTGCTGTTATCAACCCATCCACAGCAGAGAGCATTTGTGATGTTGCAGAGGGTGATAAGGTAAGGTAGTAAAATACTATACATTTGAAGTAGCCAGGGATCACAGTATAAGTTATTGTGGACTCAGTGAGCAAGAGAAGACTTTTGATGTTATCAACCCATCCACAGCAGAGAGCATTTGTGCTGTTGCAGAGGGTGATAAGGTAAGGTAATAAAATACTATACATTTGAAATAGCCAAGGATCACAGTAGTTGTGTGCTGTATTCCATATAAACATTTTCAACATCTACTCTAATAATTAAAATCACTTAAAGTAATCATTTGAGACAGATGAATGGGCTGGAGAGTTTTAAAACTTAAAGGATGATTCTGTTCGAAATTCATTGATTGTGACACTGAAACACACAACAGGTGATGGCAAATGTTCACAATAAATAATTTCTTGAATAAAAAAAGTAAGTTAAGTACTAGTACAATATTGTTAACTAAATAAGCATTTTAAATTTGTTATTTACACTCTAAGCAAAGCTAATGAAACTTTGGCTTTCAAGCTCTGCTCATTAATCCAAGTGACAGCGAAACAAATTTGACATTCTCTCTGCAATCAAAGGCAAATACAAAGCTTTGCCCTCTAAGTTCTTTTCATGCTCTGGAAAGGAGATTAGACAGTGGATTCACCCATCATCCAAAGGAAAAAGAACGAGTAAAGTAAATCTTCTCTCTAAAGCAAACAAAAGAAAATTAGAATAGTGAATTTGCCCTCTGTGCTCAGCTAAAACAAATGGGGGGACCAATTTTGTTTTACTAGCAAATTACAGAAGAATGAGAAAGGCAAAATCGTTCTTTAAGATTTACAATTTCCAGCTAATGTGTTCCCTACCTAAGGAAAATATATTATTTACCTAAGAAATTATGACCGTAATTTATTTCATAGTGATTTAAATAATGTGTAATCCAACACCTTTGTTTTTCTATATGAACAACTTTAAAATGTAATAAAATAATATATTTTAATGTTAAAATTGTGATCAAGCATATACTTTCAAATGCAGTCTAGCCTTTTTTATCTAAATGATTGAGTTACTGCTTACAAAGGTAAAGGAGAGTTTCAATCAATAAATCTCAATATTAAAATTACTAAAAACATGATTGTAAATTTGTGTTTGTGGTCATGTATGGTAGCTCTAGGCATACGTTCCATTGTTGGAAAGGTATTGCCAGCTGAGCGAACATCTATTTAACTAGCCTAAAAAGGGATAAAGGAATAAGTACTGTAATTAAAGTTTCAATCCTTCAGTTTTCAGACTTTCCTCTTAGAATAAGTGCTAGAAAGTAAGTATTTAGATAATTATCAAAATATCTAATTTTAATAGATAGGAGTTTTATTACATATATTGAAAACATGTACCCAAGTAAAACAATCTAAATGGCAACTTTTATTTTTAATATGTTTATAAACATATAGGATATATTGTTTCTTCATAAGACCGGCAATGCATAATGTCTGCTTGTATATTACACCAATTTTATTTTCTCTGTAACCACTTATTAATGTAAACAAGTTTTTTTTGGTAAAGGAATCTTCAGGGTTGTAACACTCCTTAGAGCTTAAATACAATTTCCTAAAATTGTATTTCTGTGTGTACACATGTACTAAATCTTACATGGATCATGAGACTTCTGTTTACTGAACCATCAAGACCAGTTTTTAAAGAATTATTACTAACAATGAAATATTTCAGGATCAAAAACAAAGGTAAGCAAGCCAGTAGACCATACATGGACAAAAAAATACATTCTAAAAACAGTTATGGGTATACCACAGTTACTAATCTTTATCACACAAGCAGTGTTTGTCACATGGATAAGATGAAATAAACAGTACTTCTTTTAGATAACCTTTTGATTTTTATAAAATTTATAAAATGTTATTAAATTTATTTAATGTCAATTTACTGGCACCTACTGAGACACTTATTCCTTATCGATCCAGCCATTCTACAACATAATAACCCTTTCTTCAGAATAAATAGAGCAGGTACATCAACGATATTGTAAAAAACATCTTCTACATAGCAATAAGTAGAACAAATTAGATTAATCAAATGACCGTCTTACTGATGAAACATCTCCTGGTCGGCAGGCGGATGTGGACCTAGCAGTGAAGGCGGCTCAAGCAGCGTTCCGACAGAAGAGTGCCTGGAGGTCCCTCGACCCCTCGGCCCGCGCCCAGCTGCTGCATAAGGTGAGTCGACCAACCAACTATATAAATACTGGGTCACGATCCCAACTTGAGGAAATATTTATATTGAAGCCACATTTAGTTTGTGTAAAATAACTGAATAATCATGTATCAATAAAAAAACTTTAGGCTCTGATCTACCCCTGCCCCATAGCAAAATGTAAGGGTTTGCCGGATAACACTTTATAGTGCTGCCTAAACCTTGGAATTAATGACAATTAAATCTTATATTAACAAGGAAGAAATATCTGCTCTTGTCAGTTTGTCTCTTTTTATTATTTGATGTTACTTATACAATATTTATTTACAAACCCTTTTAAATGTGGAAACATTTTTAAAAAATTACAATAGCTTAAGACAAAAATATTATTATCAAATTATTAAAATTAATAATAATTAAAATATAAAATTAATTAAAATAATAATTAAAATTTAATAATAATATTATTATCAAATTATTTAAGACATTTTTAAGGACTCTGTCATTTCTGTATATTATTTCAGTTAGCAAGCTTGATAGAGAGAGATGCTGATCACGTAGCAAGTCTACTTACTTTGGAGAATGGAAAACCCTTTAAGAATGCAAGCTGGGAAGTGAATAATGCTATAAAAACCCTTCAGTATTATGCAGGATGGTGTGACAAAATTTATGGCAAAACTATCCCTGTTGGTAAGTCGGTTAATTTTGATTTGCAAAAGAAATATTTAATGTCGGTCTTATTAATAGTTTAGAGTAGTTGAATATCAATTCAAATTTAGGGGTGTGTTTCCAATGCAGACTCCCAATAGATAGCTATAGACAATAGACAAACAACTTTATTAGTGATTTCTTTAATAAATACATTAGCGTCTAAAAGATTAGGTATATAAATTCTTGATTTACAGTTTTTGTTTTTGTTCTTATTTTCTTGTCTCAATCGAGGTCAAAGAACTCCTTGATTGAGTAGATAGGGTGTTCTATTTCTACTAGCCAGTCCCAGAGGTTCTTTTTCAGCTGTTTTCCTACTAGGTGCTTGATGTTTTGTGGAAGGGAATTTATAATTTGCATCCGATGTACGGTGGTTTCTTGGTGAATTTTGTTGTGTGATGGATAGGTAGGCTGTAGTCTCTTGCTCTTCTGGTGTAATGGGAATGGAAATCTTAATTCCTGGGTGGCCACCGGTGGAAGATTTTGGGGGGGGGGTTATAGGGGCTGTAGCCCAGGGTGGCAATTTTTCAGGGGCGGCAAATTTACGGAAAAATTAATAAGTTTTTTACAAAAGGTTGAAACGGGGAACATTTTGACAAAAGCGGATGACAGTGACGGTGTGCCGCCCTTTTAAAGGTAAAGGTAGTAATCAGAGACTAATGAATTACGCTTGCAGTCCCTCACACTGCAGTTTCTCAAAACAGTCATAATGCATTTGTCATTCATCCATACTAGCGACAAGACAATTACGCTACAGAGAAAGGGTGGCAAGCCATGAACTACAGTTAATTCAACTTCTCCCCTTCGCCCACCAGGCACTGCACCTCTATGACTATGTCCAACTCACGGACTTCCAAGTTCATTCGAATAGCATTACAATTATTTTTTACACAGTATCAATAATGACTAAGGCACACAGCTGAGAAATGTTGCAACAATCGAATTTGAGTTGACAATAACAAAATTTAGACAACAAGGATATTGTCGATTCGTTTTCAAATTCAAGGCAACAAAGAAAGTTATTTCAGCTAACGTATATTTACTGTCAAAGGCTACCACACATAATCGTTCATTCTAGAGTATATTATTTTAACAAAACATCTGACCAAAGACAAATAAAGACTAACATAATTTGTGAAGAGAGGATTTGATTGGTTGTTGCCATGGGAGCATAGTTGATAGAGAGTCAAAATGGTGGTCAGCATGTAGACTGCAGTTTTTTACTCCAGGCGAGACCACTGTATATATATATATATATATATATATATATATATATTGGGTGGGACAGTGTCAAAATCTCCCATTTCATTAAATAAAAAACTGTGATATTCGTAGTCTTTAAATTAATATCTTGTCGCATATTAGGCGAATCATGATGTTAAACTTAACTTTATAATCTTGAGACATATTTTTGATGTAATTTTATTGTTTATCAAAGTTATGTTTTGAGTTAAATGAAAACACTGTTACAATATAGCTTTGGAAATAGTGTTGAAAACAAGCCGCCTTGTATGTCGAATGACCGTCCCACCAACAAGTTGACACCACAACAGGATAAACTAGGTACCAAATATGACAGCGCTTTTTTAAAGTTATTTGTCAGAGAGTAGTGACTCCTGTAGGTATTATACATTAATGCATTGGATCTACAACATCATGAAGGTGAAACTAGAAGAAGTGTTTGAAAATGTGTAGAGTTTTATGAAGATTAGGCCTACATAAATTAATTTTATATTTTGATTGTCTAAAACATATAAACAATTCTTTGCATAAAAGTATAAATTACAAAATGCCTGTATTGAAAAGTGCTAATTCAGGATTAAAATCGTCAGAATTTTGAGGCTAATGGTCCGAATTACGAATTTTAAGGCTAAAGTGTCATCATATCTTATTTATTGGTTATTTATTATTATTTTCAGTAGGCAAATATTTTTTTATGCTTTGGTATAAAAATTAATGTTTGATGAAGTGTAAGGAGGGATTTTTAGGCCTTTGCTGAAGGATTTTCTTGTTATTAAAAGTAGCACTGCTACACTCCTTTTAACACCAATATTTGTCTCTAGGGTTGATTGTCATTGAGTATATTGAATATTGAACTGTGTTTTTGTGAATCAAGTCAATTATATATTATTTTACTAGTTTTTTCACTAGGAAATAACAGAAATTTCTTAAACTTATTCATTCAGTAAATTCTTAAAATAACCTAACAAAATATATAACATGTGGGTAAACCTGGGTGGCAAAAAGGGAAAAGATTATAGGGGGGGGGGGAATAGCCCTTAGGCGGCAATTGCTTAAATCTGCCACTGATGACCATACTGCATGGATGTAGAGTGCTGGGACAGGTGCTTTAAGAATTTAAAAGCCTCCCTGCAACTGTCTGTGGGGCCAAGAACGAGCGTACCCTTACAGCCTTCTTCTGGAAAATGAGGATTTTGTTAAGGTTGGTATCAGATGTACCCCCCCCCCATGCAATTAGCCCGTACCTGATGTGTGATTCCACCACGGCATAGTATGCTGTCTTAGCTGATTCTATTCCTCCTATCCACTTCATTCTTTTCACCATGTATATTCCTGATGAGAGCTTCCTAGTTAGATTGTCAATGTGATTACTCTAGTAGTCTTGACTGCATCATTTGCTGTTAAAGGTCAGCTTCACAATTTTGATTTTCGTAGGGATGTTCATTCACATTTTACTAGGAACAGAGATGAAATAAATATTGCCCAATATAATCTTTAAATGGCAAAAAATAATCTCATATGGGTTCAACATTTTTGAACCATATACCATCCAATTTAAAAAGCAACATAGGCAAAAAGTGTTTTAGAAACATAGTTAAAAATTATCTTTTAAAGAAAAGTTGCTATTTACTGGAAGAGTTTGTGAAATAAGATACATCTAAGTATAATATTGAAAGATTTTTGATTGTAGCCCTGTGTAATTTCTTCTCAAAATGTATGTTCTTTCATTTACTTTGAATTTTAATTTTGTTTTATCTAATGTTTATTTAAGATTTTAATTACTTTAACAAAAATACAATTACTATATATACTTACAGTTTGTTAGTAGATAGTCCATTAAGTCTATTTTGTACTGACATTGTAATTATGTTGAAACTATTCATGTATGTTTTTACAAGATGAATTAAGATTATTGATTCTGATTCTGATTCTGATTCCAAGAGAGGTCAGTATCAATTGTTACCCCAAGCAGTTTTGAGTTTGTTTCTACTGAGATATCTGGAATTTTTGGAATTGGTTCACACTTTCTACTAAAATTTATCTGTTTTGTTTTAGATGGGTTTATTGCCAAATCATTTTGAAGGGAGTATTGGAGGGTCATGTCTGTAAATTATAAGATATTTCTTTTTATTGCTTGAGGTGTTTTATTTGCAAATAACAGGTTAGTATCGTCAGCATACATAATAATTTTAACATTTTCATCTCTAATAAAATTCAGAAAATCATTTGTGAAGAGGATGAATAAGAATGGCCCAAGAACAGAGCCCTGCGGCAATCCTCTACTTAAAGTAGGCTATACTAGTTGTTCTTTAAATTTGGCAACACAATTTAATCCAAACCAAATAAACTACATTACCCTCTTCATGATTTTAAACATTAATACAAGTAAATATGCTTCATAAACTATTAAACGAGATTGTTATACTTTTTTCAAGCACTGTATAAAGATGGGTGTTGGGAAGTTACTCCCTTCACTGTTCAAAGACAACTATCATTGACATGCCCAGAAAGAAACTATCAATAATTTAACACAATGATATAATGGAAGTAACAGCTTCACCCAATTGTAGAAGTATGCAAGCAGTGACTCTGGTGGGAGTAACTTTGCCTTGTCAACAAGTCTTCCCCAAAGCGCCAATGTGACCAGTGTTTCCTCACAGATGGGCCGTTCCTGACCATGACGCTGAGGGAGCCAGTGGGGGTGGTGGGTCAGATTCTGCCCTGGAACTTCCCCATCGCCCTGCTTGCGGCCAAGTGGGGCCCTGCGCTGGCGGCCGGCTGCACCTCCGTCCTCAAGCCAGCAGAGCAGACTCCCCTCACCATCCTGTACATCACAGCTCTCACCAAAGAGGTACACAACTCTGGTCTGCTGCTATGTTTTGCTTGTGTATTATGTTTTAGTCTACTTGTGAGGCGGAAAGCAAAAAGGGACCTTTTGTTAGCAAATTCCGATTTTGAGCTATTACTATTTTAAAATTAAGTTTTTAATTACAAACAGTTTGTTAAAATCATTATGTCTCTACGTTTTTTTTTTTTTTTGTTCATGTTACAGACGTTTAAGTTTTGTAAAATAAAAATGGGCTTTGTGAGAAAAACGCATTTTAAAACTTTAAATACTACAAAATATTTATTATTTACACTTAAGGAATGCATTTGATATCAAAACAAACCCTAAAATCTATTATTTAAAATTATATAAGAAAATTTTCTTAAGTCTTTATTTATTTTTTCAAACTGATCGCTTGCGACGCTTTGAAAAAGGACCAGGAACAGATGGTGGGTCGTCAGGCGGGGCCTCATCAGAATGATTCATGGGTAGAGGTTCAGGTTAGATAGCAGGTCCTAGTTGTGGACAAAGAATATCCTTAACTCTTCTTTGCAATACTCTCGGATGTTTTTGATGAGATATTCTTTTAGTTTCTTATTGTGTAGTAGAACGACTGAGGACACAGTGACTGTGATTCTCTGATTGCGACAACATAAAGTTTTAGACGTGGGGTTCTGTAAATAATTACAGGAACCTAGGTAAGAACCGTAAAAGCAGCGTAATTATTGGATAGTATTAGCGGATGGTAGAGTGGGAGTAGATTCTCAGGGAAGAACGGAGAAACAACTGCTGTGATTGGCTGACTGATAATGCATGGCTGCAAACCTTTCTACTTACAAAATTAAATTTACAAACTTTCCACAAATGCTGTAATAGTAATTTTTAGTGATTATTAATAGTCGTTAACAGTATATTTTTAAGAAAATACATAATACTTCTGTAGTAGCATTATCAATAACATTTATTGGCTTGTAAACCTATGATGAAAAAGGTACCTGATGTCGGAGCGGGCATTATTATAACCAGACAATGCTCCCCTGTTATTAGAAACCCGTCTTAGTTCCCTCAGTTACCACTAGAGTTCAGGGAAGACTTGTTTTTAAAGTAATGCGAAGTGAACTTGTGTGTTTGAGAAATGGGACCTCATGTCAGCCATGTTATTGCTCCATAAGCGACAAGAGGTACCTTTTCCTAGGCAGAACACTGTCTCCTTTATCTATTATTATGAGTATTTTATCCGTTCGAAACTGTTTTGTAATCAATTGTGTCTTGTAAACAACATTATATAGAGTAGTAATATGCAAAAAACCAAAAATCAATATTTTATACCCGGATGACTTATTACGACTATACTGAAAAATCTACTTTACAGACAAGAGGTCCCTTCTACAGACTCGTTTTAGGGGGGTCACGTGTGAAAAAAAATCACAAAAACCTACAACCAAAATACTACAAAAAAACAAAAAATACTTCAAAATACTACAACCTTTACAGTGAAAAATAGGTAAAATAAGTGAAGGTCTGCGGGTTTTTTTTTGGGGGGGGCATGACCCCTATGACCTCCCCCCTGTATCCACGCCTGACTTGTAGCTACTTACCAGGTTTCATAAAAATACAGTCATAAATAAGTGCTATATGACATATTATTTATAAGAATAACATTATAAGGTCTGGGTACGCAGGTTTGCTGCGACAAGGACCACTAAAATGTTATGATTTCATGCAAATATTCATGTGACATAATCAGATGAAGCAACATACTGAGTGTTATAAATATGCGGTCATCCAAAAAATGAGATATACAATTTTTCTTGTTCTCCATAAGAATAAAAAAGAACTGAGTAGGTCCTGGCTAGGTCTTACCATGCTGACTATCGTAATACCTAAAATAAATTAAATGAAATGTAATAATGTTTTATTTTCAATACAAAATTAAAACACAATTAATTACAAAGATTTATTTGAAAATACTAAAACCATCTTTAGCCAGTTGCAATATGGTTTAGCTATAAATAAAAACTACAGAAATCCAAATGCTAATTTTGGAATACATATATTAAATGGGTAATACGCCATGCTAAATAATACTAAACAGACCAACATTTTTGCCCAAAAATCTCGAATAATCAGTGGCAGCTCGAATAATCTCGTTAAAGCAGCCATAACCACTTATTTTTAAGTCAATCATGTGATTTGACCAGTTAAAGTTCCTTGGAAAAAGACTAGTTCGAAAAGGCTAGGTTAGTTCAAAAGTTGATGCATTTGAAGCAATAAAATCTGTTTAAAATAAATTTTATTTTTGTTATTTTTAATGTGAGTTAGTAAAATAAATAATTTAGATTACTTTTTTAGTTAGTAGCCAGTACAGTTACAATGTAAGGGGGTGTCAGGTCATGGAACAACCTCTTGTTAGGTAGAGGCACGAGCCCATTTTACCCTGTCAGTTAGGGGCACATGTACACTTCATTTTACTTGGTATATTTAAGTAATTTTATATCTTGGAACATTCTTTGATGAATTTTTAATCAATAAATAAATTGGGTTTTAAGTTTATCCAAAATTAACATCTTAAATTTTGAGGTTTTGAAAATATAGACAAGTTAGTAAACTTCATTTCTTATACTGTCAGCTACCGGTACATCTACCTTAAACATATCTTAATTTTATTACACATAATACACCCTGATATTTCTTTGCAAGGCTGTTATTTACGCTAATTAATATAATTTGTATCACAGTATTTCACAGTTCTGCAAATAACGAAAGATATGCAGTTGGATGTAATTATAGGTTGTTTGTGCATAGCTAATTTTTTTAAGCATCACTTTAACAAAACATTGAAAAACCTGGTAATACAAACACTGTAGTATACTGATAAGGATTTTAAATTAGGAAGAAATTAAACTTCTTAAAGCATTATCGGTGAAAGTGAGTCAATCTTCACCACCACACTTGCCGGCCACTGTGCGTGATGCCGTCTCATATTGATTGGCAATGAAGCTTGTAAAATATGGAAGTTAAACACTACCTAAAGCAGTTTGGGCTATCGACAGTTGTATTGTTCCCATTGCCATTCTTGAGCCAACCTTAAATTATAAGTAAATTTACCAGCTGTGAGAATCACAATATTAGCAGACAAATCTGACGTCCACCGACCACGGAATAGGCATTTACAACCCTTACAATAATACTTTTATAATAATTTTATAATAATACTTTTATAATAATACATTTATAATACTTACAATAATAAAACCAGCCAAAAAACAATATTTTGATCAATTATTTTGTTTTTCTTCCAAAAAGTTGTATTACCGCTAATGGTAGCGCAGATCCAGATTTTTGGTTTGATCCTTCCAAACTTATATTAATGCATTAAATAAACTATCTAACAGAAAAGAATACATCAGCAACTTAAAATTATGTCATTTATGAACATTCTTGTTGATGAGCAACCAAGTAAGTGATAGCGATAGGGCAGTTATTACGGTATTTCTTTGTATTTTTAACAATCTGGAATGATATATCAACCAATGCAGACGCGGACGCGGTAGCTCCGAGGTAAAGTGCATGACTAGTACGTGGCTGGTTCGATCCCGGTCCCAGCCGACTCCTGTAAGATCATGAGCGGTCACCTCTGGCTTGCCCATGTGACTATGCCGTTACGGAACCTTGCTGTCTTTAGTTCACCGCACAGGTCAATAGCTTATGATGACGAGCAGTGAGTTAAAAAAAAATCAATTCTTGTAAATTTGCACAATCAGAGGGATGAATTTCAAGGAATAAATAAAAAATAGTACAAAAAACTATTGTCATCATATATATTAAATAATACCCCCGTAGCAGCAAACCTGCGTACTCAGCGAATTTCCAATGCATATATATGTATCTTAATACCACATAAAGCCACATACCAAGTTTCATCAATATATATTCATAAATAAACGATTTATGACATTTTAATTATTCTCCATAAGAATAACATGGCGGCTGAGTATGCAGGTTTGCTGAAGCAAGGAACACAAAAAATGGAGTTTTATACAAATATCAATATAACTCATGAAGGTAAAGCCACATACCAAATTTCATTAATTTATTTTCATAATGAAGGGAGATAACACGTTACTTATTCTCCATAAGAATAACATGGGGCTGAGTACGCAGGTTTGCTGCTACGGGAGTCTTTGGTAAAAATTTGTTTTTTGAGCCAATATCAATGGTCCACAACCAGATGAAGCCGTATACCAAGTTTCGTCAGTATACGTTCATAAATAAGCGAGATATACAATTTTTATTTTCCTCCATAAGAATAACATTAGACAACGTACTGTGTTTAGCACTTTCAATATCTCGGTAACCAATTGACGTAGAGAAATGATCAAAATACCAAATTGTGTGTTTTTTTAAGCTGAATCCAATGGAAAAAAATAAAATTTGACTATTTCCAAAATTACATGTAAAAAATTCAAAAAACCCATTTTTGGGGTACAAAACCCCCCCCAAAATACCCCTTCGGATAGGCCGATCGGGCTGGTTTTCGAACTTAAAGTCATAAATGTTGCTTTACACGTTTATACCAAATTTAATCAAAATCGGATAATTTTTACGAGAGTTATCGTGCTCACGGACACATATATATATATATATATATATATATATATATCTACAGTTTCGAACGAATGGTGTTTTTGGGGTCTGGGGACCTCAAAACGAAAAGTTATCATGGTCCCGGGCCTAGGTCTTACCATGCCGACTACGGTAATAGCTTCTTCCCTATAGGGGAAATTCGCTAAAAAAGATTGCCAATTCTTTGGCCAGTCCGTCAGACCGTTCTACTGGGCCGATTTTCATGATTATTTTGTTAACTGATAGGTAATTATGTCTAGATATGTCATCACTCATCCAAACTAACACACATCATCGATGGGCTTCGCCCCAGTGGCTCCTAAAGTTTCCATGTTAATCTTATGGAGGAAGTTTGTTTACATCAGATGATTACTTAAAACATATGTTCATTAAGTAAGAGAGCTCATTTGGTTTGCCAAAGAATAATGTAGCAAAAATACAACTCCTTTCTTTTTAGTGAATTTCCTTAGGAAAGTGAACTATTAGCATGACCCGCACGGTGAAACTTAAGCCCGGGACCACCATAGAAGTTCCTAACGTGACCCCCTGAACACGTTTTGGGGGGTCATTCAAAATTTTATTTATATATATATATATATATATGTATATATATATAGACATATATATATGTGTTTGCACTCTAGCGGTCACATTTTTTGTCCAATTTAATTCAAATTTGGTAGGGACGTTCCTTTCTGTAATCAGTTGGACAAGTTTGTTGGGCAAAACAATCGGAAAACAAACCCCTTTTTTTGGGGATTAATCTTTCAAATTTCGAGTTTTTGGGCCCAAAAAGGGTCATAAAAGCCCCAGATGTAAAATCAGTGCATGTAAAAAGATGGGAATTAGAGAGGCGAAAGTTTTAAGCCCTCTCTCGTCATTCTATCATAAATATTTACCGAGTTATTAAAGAAAATGTGTATCGACTAAACACAGTACGTTGTCTTATGGGGGTTTTACACTAGAAAAGCCTATTATTCTTTTGTTATAGTACTTTTATCATCCCCAGCAACCTCACGCCTTCTTTCAAGCCTGTCTGGACCTTCTCCTAACCTTATAATGCGCAAAATTGTATTCCCAGCTTTGCAAGTAAATGAAACCAGGAGTATCAGAACAGCCAAAAATCTATGTTTTCAGATTTCAATAAAAATTGGACAAATGTATGTTTTTATACTTATTTTGAGTTTTACAAGTTTTTATGTGGAAATTCACTTCCCCCACGTCAGCGTGCTGCGAGCGAACTCGTTTTCCATTCTACAGGTGTTTATACCCTATTTCACAATTTACATGTAATCCAGTTGTTTTCGTATGAATAAGATAAATTGAGAAAATAGCAGTTTTCTTTATGGGCGTTTATACATTCAATAATAAACATGAAATCCAGTTATTATTTCACGATGATAGATTAAGAAAAAGCTTCTAAATAAGAGAAATATGCAAGCTATATGTGTTGAGATGGGAAAGTTTTATTTTTTGAGGTTTTGGTGTTAACTTAGGGCCCTTTCAAAATTCTTTGACCCATTAGAACTTTACGTTTAGAACTATCAAAAAACTCATGCATGATCATCGAATTCCTAATCGTTTCGTAATGAGCATCTGTTTCGTAATCGGCAAACTCTCCCCGGGAACTTAAAGAATTCTTCCTATGGGGAATAAAAAGTGACATAAACCTACAGATTTTCTAGAAAAATCTTCCTCATATGTTTGTTTGTTACCGTAGAAGCAATTACCGTAGTCGGCATGGTAAGACCTAGGCCCGGGACCATGATAACTTTTCGTTTTGAGGTCCTCAGATGCTAAAAACACCATTCGTTTAATACTATATATATATATGTCCGTAGGCACGATAACTTTTGTAAAAATTGTCCGGTTTTGATTAAATTTGGTATAAACGTGTAAAGCAACATTTATGACTTTAAGTTCGAAAACCAGCCATATCGCTCTATCTAAAGGGGTGTTTTGGGGGGGTTTTGTATCCCAAAAATGGGTTTTTTGAACTTTTTACATATAATTTTGTAAAAGTCAAATGTTAGTTTTTACCATTGGATTCAGATAAAAAACTCACAATTTGGTATTTTTATCATTCCTCTACGTCAATCGGTTACCGAGATATTGAAAGTGCTAAACACAGTACGTTGTCTAATGTTATTCTTATGGAGAATAAGAAAAAAATTATATCTCGCTTCTTTATGAACGTATACTGATGATACTTGGTATACGAGTTTATCTGGTTGTGGTCTATTGATATTTGCTCAAAAAAAACATTTTTTGCTAAAGGTTCCTGTAGCAGCAAACCTCCGTACTCAGCCCCCATGTTATTCTTATGGAGAAAAATTAAAATGCTGTTTCCCTTAATTATAAACATAAATTAATATAACATGGTATGTAGCTTCACCTAGTTGAGTTACATGCATTGATATTTGTATAAAAAGCCATAATTTGTGTTCCTTGTTGCAGCAAACCTGAGTACTCAATCCCTATGTTATTTTAATAGGAAAAAATTAAAATTTAATATACGGCTCATTTGTGAATATGTATCTATGAAACTTGGTAAGTGGCTGCATATGGTATATATATACACATTGGAAATTCGTTGAGTATGCAGGTTTGCTGCAACGGGGGTATTTTAATTTGCGTTGTATACCTTAGGAATCAATGAGAAATTGATTTTAAACTTGTTGTAAGAATTGTATATGGTTTGTTTTGAATTTGGTTTTCCAGTTTTTAGTGTTCTCAAATGGTGGTTTTAGCACTATATGGTATCATTTTTACTCCCGAAGTTAGTATTGTAGACCCAAACCTATATATTTGACATGACGTCACGAAACGAGTGTCAAATCCAAAAGAGAACGTAGTGACTATTGGTTAATTCGAGGTAACTCTTAAAAGTTTTTTTTTAAGGTTATAAGTTATACTCAGTGTGATAGTTTTTCCTGTAGTTACTCTTTATCAAGTTTATCAGCATAGCTATGCGCTGTACTAAAAACAAATAAAGAACCCTGCAGCATGCTTTACCATTAGCTGTCAGGAAGGGAAAACAATAATTGATTATTATTAAAGGTTTAATCTTTTATCGTGTAATGGGATGAGCTTACAAACGACACTATGAGGAAATTTTGTTTTCTTCTTACTATAGGACACAGCATTGATGGGAAAATATATGCATAATCAACCAGCCCCGGGAAAGAAGGCTTCAGAATATTAGTGTTAGCCTACGTTTATATATATAAAAAATGTATTATGCACTTTTCCTTAAAACAATCAAGATGGTCACATGATATCTCCACACAACTGTTTTAAGCAGATAAACTGGTAATAAAACAAAACAGCTGTTACATTACGTTTAAACCTTTTGCAGCTGCACTCTAGCAGAGAAAATATTAGAGCTAACGCCATCAAGGTTAAAGAGAACGTTATCTTTATTTATAAACACCCTGGTTAATGTTTTAAGGCAACAATTATGAACATTACACATCATTTTCACAAAACCTTTGAAAGAAATGCCGTTAAACGGAACTTTGTTACTTTTTTACTTTGCAAATAAACATAGTATAAATCTGAAGTTAGTTTCTTTAATTTTGAAAGAAACTTTTACTTAAAAGCTGTTTCTATAACAATAATTTTGTTTTATATGTTGCCTTAAGGAGTTTATCTAATTTACAATTATATTATTATGTTTTTATTATATTGAATTAATGTGATATTTCAACTGTTAACGTGATGTGGAAGTGTAACAATTTACGTAAATACAATCCATGGGAAGATGTGAATGTGCAAACTGCAATAATATTTCAATTTGATTAGATAATATACTCATCAATTACGTCACTTTCAAATTTCAACATTCACTGATGCTGCAGAGCAGCACGGGTTCTCTAGTCTTATCAAAAAAATTAGGTTTTATTACTATAAGGTCTTAAATTATGGTTTATGTGTTATTTGAAAGCCCTTTGTGTCTTTTGGGGTTTGGAAAACGTCCACTTTCAGGGCTCTGCACCCTGGGCTTTAAGAGTTCCAATGTTAACCTTATAGAAGAAAAGAAATCCATTTAATTGGATATTTAACAGCAACTGTTGATACGGTATAATAACAAAACATAGTAAGGATGCAAGAACAGCTGTTTCAAGCTAACTTCTGGAATGGTGTAACAATTTAAACTAAATAGAGCCGCATATGAGCTGGAAGTTCCAAGAAGGAGCAAATACTTGCTTGAATTCGAGCAATTGGATTTGCTTACAGTTTATTATTACAATCAATTAAACTAGTTGTCTTGTTGCTCGAATCTGAGCAAGTTTGTACCCAACGAAAGGTTACTTCAGTTGTAAACAAACATAGCAAAACATCTGATATTAAAACGGATGAAAACATGTGATAATAATGCAGATACTTTCAATCAACACGTAGTTTAAACTTCCGCCGTCGGATAGCACCACTGTTCCGAAAATTCAGCCCTTTACTGTATTTAAGTGGTTCTTAAAATTCTCAGACGTATTGGCAAATGCACGTAAAATACCTTTAATTTGTCACCTCAAACGTTAAAATCCGTCCAGCCGTTATATCAAGTTGTACTGTGAAGAAAAAACCTCTGGCATATTAATATTTAGGATAATTTAATGAAGTTAGGGAATTTAAAGTAGTGTTGTTTATCAAGCAGGACAAGCAACTTCTATAATAACTTTAAGTTTGTAATAATATGGAAAACCTTAAAACTATTATGAAATAAATAACTGAAACCATATGATCATAGTGAGTTCATAAACAATCAGCTGAAGGAAAACATTTAACATTGGGATGAAATATTCAAGGTGGCAATACTTCATAGAAGTTATTGAATAAAATGCCAATTAATTTATGTCTTTGACATAGTAATTGTAATGTGTGTTAAGTTATTAAAGTTTATAGATGTTTATCATAACTTGTAGCACTATTCCCTGTTGATGAGTTGTCCAAGAAGACTGTTGATAGTGGGATAGGGCATTACAGGAAATGTTACCTGTCCCACTAATCATTCACTGCTGCTGAAATGACAAAGAATCAAAATAAATTTAATTATGTATAATCATAAGATATGCTTTGTTTCTCTTATCTCACAAACAATTTATCATCAAAGAGTATGAAGTCATTATTTGAGATAACTATTTTTGGATGACTTAAGTGATCTCGTGACAAAGGTCAATGATTACCATAATTAAACTGACAAGGAAAACTCATTACATAATTTGATCACTTTTAAAACTATGTACATATGTAAATTTATTAATTAACCTTGTATACGGGGATTTTTAAATACCCCCGTCGCAGAAAACCTGCGTACTCAGCGAATTCCCAACGCATATTTATGTAATTTAATACCACATAAAGCCACATACCAAGTTTCATCAATGTACATTCATAATTAAATGATTTATGACATTTTAATTATTCCCTATAAGAATAACATGGCGGCTGAGTACGCAGGTTTGCTGAAGCAAGGAACAAAAAAATGGGGTTTTATGCAAATATCAATTTAACTCAAGTAAGTAAAGCCACATACCAAATTTTATTAATATATGTTCATAATTAAGATAACTCGTTACTTATCCTCCATAAGAATAACATGGGAATGAGTACGCAGGTTTGCTGCTACAGGAACTATCGGCCAAAAAATTATTTTAGTGCAAATATCAATCGACCACAATGATATGAAGCAATATACCAAGTTTCATCAGGATAAGTTGATAAATAAGCGAGCTATGCAATTTTTCTTATTCTTCATAAGAATAACATTGAACAACGTACTGTGTTTAGCACTTTCAATATCTCTGTAACTATTTGATGTAGAGCAATGATCAAAACACCAAATTGTGCGTCTTTTTAAGCTAATTCTAATGGGAAAAACTAAAATTTGACTTTTTATAAATTATATGTAAAAAACTCAAAAAACCCATTTATGGGATACAAAATCCCCCCAAAATACCCCTTCGGATAAGTCGATATGTCTGGTTTTCGAACTTAAAGTCATAAATGCTGCTTTACACGTTTATACCAAATTTCGTCAAAATCGGATTATTTTTACGAGAGTTATCATGCTCATGGACAAACGCACATATATATATATATATATATATATATATATATATATACAGTTTTGAACGAATGGTGTTTTTGGAGTCTGGGGACCTCAAAACGAAAAGTTATCATGGTCCCGGGCCTAGGTCTTACCATGCCGACTACGGTAATAGCTTCTTCCCTATAGGGGAAATTTGCTAAAAGAATAAAGAATTTTGTGCAATCCACTTATATAAAGCTAGACGGGTTCACTCATTCACTCACTCACTCACTCACTCACTGACATAAACTATGAGGCACTTCCCGTAATCGAACCCCCTCGACCCCATACTTGAATTAAAGCTCTTGACGAGAAACTCCCAGAAAAATTACTAAAAGTTAACATTTTTGAGTTTTTGGGGTGGGGAAAATTCCACTTTTTCAATTTTTCCACTTTGAGCGCGTTTTTTACAGAAACGGTAAGAGATGGCAAAAAATGTTAAATACAAAAGTTGTAGAAAATTTAATTTCCAACTAACGATTTTTTGTCAGATTTAAGATCTGATCATCCGTTTGGCCGCTATTCATCGGAGAAGAAGAAATTTTGAGTATTTTGGCCCATTTAAATATGTACAGTTTTGGAAAGCCGTTTAATGAAAGCACACTATCTTTGGCTAATACCACATGTTTGTATCAGGTGATTTAAAAAATACCCCCGTAGCAGCAAACCCGCATACTCAGCGAATTTCCAATGCATATTAATTTATCTTAATACCACATAAAGCCACATACCAAGTTTCATCAATATACATTCATAAATAAACGATTTATGACATTTTAATTATTCTCCATAAGAATAACATGGCGGCTGAGTATGCAGGTTTGCGCTTTTATACAAATATCAATATAACTCAACTAGGTAAAGCCACATACCAAGTTCTATTAATTTATGTTCATAATTAAAGGAGATAACACGTTAATTATTCTCCATAAGAATAACATGGGGCTGAGTATGCAGGTTTGCTGCTACGGGAACTGTCGGGCAAAAAATGGGTTTTTTGTGCAAATATCAATAGACCACAATGAAATGAAGCAATATACCAAGTTTCGTCAGGATAAGTTGATAAATAAGCGAGATATACAATTTTTATTATCCTCCATAAGAATAACATTGGACAACGTACTGTGTTTAGCACTTTCAATATCTCAGTAACTGATTGACGTAGAGCAATGATTAAAACATCAAATTGTGCGGCTTTTTAATCTGATTCAAATGGGAAAAAATAAAATTTTACTTTTTCAAAAATTGTATGTAAAAAACTCAAAAAACCCATTTTTGGGGTACAAAACCCCCCCAAAATACCCCTTCGGATAGGTCGATCCATCTGGTTTTCGAACTTAAAGTCATAAATGCTGCTTTACACGTTTGTACCAAATTTCATCAAAATCGGACCTTTTTTACGAGAGTTATCGCACCCACGGACACATATATATATATATATATATATATATATATATATATATATATATATATATATATATATATATATATATATATATATATACACAGTTTCGAACGAATGGTGTTTTTGGGGTCTGGGGACCTCAAAACGAAAAGTTATCATGGTCCCGGGCCTAGGTCTTACTATGCCGACTACGGTAATAGCTTCTTCCTTATAGGGGAAATTCGCTAAAACCGCCCGAGTAGGTGATACTAATTTGCTCACATGAGGTTTTTATAAATCAGCTGTTACAAAACAAGGTGAGCACATTATCGCCTACACGGGAGGTCCAATATTGAAAATATCGTTTGTTACGATATTGGAAAATGTAATCAACCGATTGTTTGTTCTATCGAATGAATTTAGCCCAGTAGCCCAGTGGGTATGTTGTCAAATGATTCAAGATCATGTGGTCACGGGTTTGAATCCTACTTTTGATGCTTACTTTTTGTGGCTGCAATTTATTTCTGTTTAATTTGACTTTTATTTTGTTTTTTCAAATTCATTTATTTGTAATTATGTTGCACAACGAACAGCCACTATACTCTGCGGAATTAGGTTAGATTAGGTTACTATAATTTTATCGTGAACTGAAGTCTAATTTGTTGTTTTTTTACACGTAAATCCAATTTAACATTGTAACCACAACATTTTATTTATATCTGATTGACTTTGATTGAGTGAGCAGTTTATTTTTCGCTTTTATTCACCTCGAAACAACCATCGTAGTCGAGAGTTCATTCGATAAAACTAACAAGCAGCCGGTTGGTCAAATGTTTTGATATCGAACCGATATGGGACTTCCTGTGTAGGTGTTAATGTGCTCACCAAAGGTAATTTTTGTGTAGATTTCTTTGGTTAATGAACTACAATAGTTGAGTTTGATTTAAACTTGAGTTGACTGAGGAATGCGAGTGAGCGAAGCGAACTCCAAAAAGGGGTTTGGGGGCGAAGCCCCCAACGGCGATAAGCCTAGTTATCAATATAACTCCACCAGATGAAGCTATTACATACTAAGTTTTATTTTATGTCCATAATTAAGCGAGATATAAAACTTTACTTATTCTCCATAAGAATAACATTAGGGCTAAGTATGCAGGTTTGCTGCTACTAGGATAATCAACAAAAAAATCCATTTTTTGTATAAATATCAATATACCAGTACTACGTGAAGCCACACACCAAGTTTCATAAATATATATTCATAAATAATCGAGATATAAAATTTTATTTATCCTCCATAAGGATAACATTGGACAACATACAGTGTTTATCACTTTGAATATCTCTGCAACGGTTGGACGTAGAATCACAATTTAAACACCAAAAAGATTGTTTCATAGAGCTGAATTGTTTGGTAAAAGAAAAATGTGAAGTTTACATTAAATTGAACTGAGGAAAAGCAAACAACTTTTTTCCCATAAGATTAACATGGGAGATTTTATGAGCAGGTTTTTTGGATTTTCTCCGCAACCACTTAACCTAGGTTAATAATTTGAAATACTAGATTATTTGTTTTTTAAGCTCTATAAAATGCTTAAAACCATAATTGAGTATTTTAAAAATTTTAGGGCAAAAAGTGCAAAAAAACAGATTTTTGGAAAATTTAAAACCCCCATAAACCCCCTTCCCATGGTTCGATTTTTCTGGTTTTCGAACTAAACGTCATGAAAGTCATGAAGCAGATTGTTTGTGAACTCACTATGATCATATGGTTTCAGTTATTTATTTCATAATAGTTTTAAGGTTTTCCATATTATTACAAACTTAAAGTTATTATAGAAGATGCTTGTCCTGCTTGATAAACAATACTACTTTAAATTCCCTGACTTCATTAAATTATCCTAAATATTAATATGCCAAAGGTTTTTTCTTCACAGTACAACTTGATATAACGGCTGGACTGATTTTAACGTTTGAGATGACAAATTAAAGGTATTTTTACGTACATTTGCCAATACGTCTGAGAATTTTAAGAACATCACTTAAATACAGTAAAGGGCTGAATTTTCAGAACAGTGGTGCTATCTGACGGCGGAAGTTTACACATTTGAGCCAAATTTCATTGAAATCGAACGTTTTTTACTCAAGTTAACGGACATATATATATATATCTAATCTAATCTAATCTAATCTAATATACTATACAGCCGCATGTGTAACTCACTCACTCACTCACTCACTCACTCAGGTATACAAATTCTAGACCACTTCTAGAGGAGCTAGAAACCTGAAATTTGGCATGCAGGTAGCTTTACCTTGAAACCCCCAGGAAAATCTTTAAAACTTACAATTTCATATTTGAAACTCCGTAAAAATTAATATAAATAATTTAGTTCTCGTTTTTTGAGGTTAACTGATGTCGGTAATTCCGTATGCAGCTCAATTGGTATGTTGTACTACGTTACCAACATGCATTATTATGTATTTCAAATTTTCGGTGCAGTATACAAAAATCTACATGGGTTTTTGTGTATAAGAGTTTTGTGGAAATCCAGTCACAATAAATGTCTTCCCTATTAAATATTTATAATTTTAAACTTAATTAAATATTCTTTCATGATCTCATAATTGTATCGACTAATAAACCTGTTATTTATTCCTTAACATCGAAAAATATAATTTTAGGTTCTCACTGGTAAGAAAACTCATTGTTTTAACCACGCTTTTGACGAATCGAACTATCTTGAATCTTACGGTGATGAATTATTGTCAAATTGATTACGTAATTTTTGTAGCTATGACAGTTTGATGCGTTACCCATTTTTTGATCAACATTTGAACACAATTTTTAATTAGTTATAAAACAAATCTATGAGTTACGTAAACTACGTTGTTGACATGCATTATTTTGATTTCAAAATCTCATCGGGACTATAGTGAATGTAGTAAGCAGCTTTTGCTGTAATACAAATTTAACTATTTTTCTATTAAATCAATATATTCTTAATGCATTTTAAAGGAATTGCTAGTTACCCTACTACGTTATAACCTAAGGTTGTGTCTCGAGGGTAATAATATTTTCAAAATTCTGTAGGCAAGTACCCTTGAGGAACTCTGTATTTCATTTTGTTCAAGGTTGTATGACGGTTTTACTATCACTTACATTTAGTACTTGAGGCTTGATATTTGGCACACAATATCTTCGCATTTATCTTCAAGAAGCGGTAGTGAAACTATCATATTTTACTATTCAAACCCCTCAAACAAATTAAAAGAACCTAATTGTTTTATAACTTAACAATCTGCTTTACCAACTTCTTCACGTAATGTATTTTTAATATAGCTCTAGCAGCCAAAGAAATGGTCCTAACGAACAAAGCAGACCACCAGGTGCCACAGATTTTAGATGATCTACAACTTTGTTCTTATGACCTTTTGCAGTATCTCGCCCCCTTCACCCTTGGGTAGCCCCAGATTTTTTTCAAATTTCAGCTATTTTTCAAGATTTATTCGTGGTTATAGTTTGTCACTCTAATGGAGAACTTAATGGCCTAATATTTGGTACACAGTCTTATTAAATTACATTAAAAAAATAGCAGCAGTCAGAATCCCATATCTGACCATTTAAACACCCAAACAAATTAAAGCCTTTGAACTTTTCTATGTTTGTTCGTGTTTTTTGGGTATATTTTGAATTTTGCGCTCTGCCAAGGGTAAAAACCCTCATAAACTATGCTCTATTTGTTGCAGAAGGCTTGTAGTTACCCAAATACATTAAACGTCCTATAAAGTTTATATTACAATATCAGGGTAGGGTTTTACTTTTTTACAAGCAATTACGTTATACATACAGTCTCCATGCCACGTAGTATTCAGCATCAGGCATATGACTAGTTTTGATTATTTAAACCCCTTAATACAGTATAATAAAAGCCTTCGCATTTTTTGGGTATTTAGGTCATAACTTGAATTTGGCCCAAGATAGATCCTTGAGGGACTTTATATTTCATTTGTTGGAGATTGAATTACATTATTTCTATAAGAACATTATTTACTGGTTTCTGGTTTTATTTCCACGTATTCTTAGGATGAGTAGTAGTAATATGTCTGCTGATTTATCTGCTTTCTCAAGATGATGCCACTTCTACTAGAGCTAGGAATGAGAGGTTTAGCATGAATGTTCCTTGCACTCTCAAATCTCCATAGATATTTCCTAAACCTACTATTTCAACGTACTTACAGTCTTTATATTTTGCACAAAACATGTCTGCACGAATATTATCTCCACGAATCAGTAGATAAACAAACTTATTTTAAATTTAATGAATTTTAAGTATTTAAAACGCTAAAACCAAATAATTAGCACATTAAGTAGATTTGTTGGTCTATTGGTTGGTTTTTGTTTTACATAATTTGTGGAGAAAACCCTACATAAATTAGGTTAAATATGTTACAGATGACTTTTATTCGCTACAAACATAATATGTTACTGTTGTAACTTTTATTGATGGAAGTCTAATCCATTTAAAAATACAAGTTGTCAAACGGTACAGTCAACAGCGTAGGGAAAAACGAGAAAAAGCGGTTTGCAGAGAAGGGTCTGCAGTATTATGTGATTCAGCAGTCCTTTTGTAAAAGAATTTAAACGCCTGAAAAAAAAACATGACATGTTATTATTTGTTGCTTAATGTTATTGTATTTTAGGCCCACTTAAAGGCTTAAAAGCATTGTTATTTATGAAATATAAACAACAGAACTAAGCTACCATATTTGTTATGTTTATGTTGTGATGATTTAAATATTTTCAAATTAGAAAACTTCACATTTAAAAAATATATATTTGTTGTACGGATGTAAATTATTTCTTTACCATGAAATGATACATGGAGGATTGTATTTGGCCTCATACTATTTATTTCTTAGTTCATCGCATCAAAACTCATAATGGTGATTGAATTATTCTTTTAATAAAAGCTTCTCGCGAACGCCACCGTATTCTAGACGATCTACAACGGGGGTTCCCCTACAAAATCAGATGCACATTTTGATGGCTTATATATAAAAAAAGTTTCATAAAGATTTTACTTTAAAAAAATACGCTAGAAGCCTTGTAATCAGAAAACTAGGTGGATTATTTATAGCTACCATATTTGTTATGTTTATGTTGTTATGATTTAAATATTTTCAAATTAGAAAACTCCACATTTAAAAAATACATATTTGTTGTACGGATGTAAATTATTTCTTTACATGAAATGATACATGGAGGATTGTATTTTGCCTCATACTATTTATTTCTTAGTTCATCGCAACAAAACTCATAATTGTGATGGAATTATTCTTGTAATAAAAGCTTATCGCGAACGCCACCGTATTCTGGACAATCTACAACGGGGGTTCCCCTACAAAATCAGAAATCACATTTTTCGGGTATATTTTTTATGTTACGCTCTGTCGAGGGTAAAATCCCTTAAATCATGTCATATTAGCTGCGTAAGGCTTGTAGTTACCCAAAGTCATAGCATTTCAGGTTTTTATCGGTGGTCGTTTTCCTTATAAGGTTCAAGAGACGCATTATATAGGCTACATTATACATCAGTTAAGGGTATTAATTTTTTCAAGCACTTAGGTAACATGGAGGCTTAATATTTAACAATCTACGTCTCCATGCCAAGTAGTATTCATGAACAGGCATATGACCAGATTTTATAGGTTAAACCCTTAAAAATAATCAAAGCCTTGGAATAGTTGTAGAATTTAGGTCTTAAATAGAATTTGGACCAATTTACATTACACTGTGGTCAAACAGCGACCCACAGTGTAAGTGTAAGTGATGTGTAAGTGACTCACTCACTGACTCACTGAGGTATACGAATTCTAGATCACTTCTAGATGAGCTAGAAACCTGACATTTTGCATGCAGGTAGTTTATAGCTTGTAACCCCCAGGAAAATCGCCAAAACTTACAGTTTTTTATCTTAACCTCCCCAAAAAAATATTTAAAACCCCCCAAAAAAAGGCTTATTTTAAAATTACAGTTTTTGAGCTCAAGCGGCCGAACGGATTGACCTATCGAAAAACCTAAAGCAACCTATGTACAAGTATGTATAAGTTGATAAATAAGCAAGCTATACAATTTTTCTTATTCTCCATAAGAATAACATTGAACAACGTACTGTGTTTAGCACTTTCATTATCTCTGTAACCATTTGATGTAGAGCAATGATCAAAACACCAAATTGTGCGTCTTTTTAAGCTAATTCTAATGGGAAAACTAAAATTTGACTTATTTATAAATTATATGTAAAAAACTCAAAAACCCCATTTTTGGGGTACAAAACCCCCCCAAAATACCCCTTCACATCAAGCCACAAACCCCCCCGAGTTGTACTGTGAAGAAAAAACCTCTGGCATATTAATATATAGGATAATTTAATGAAGTCAGGGAATTTAAAGTAGTGTTGTTTATCAAGCAGGACAAGCAACTTCAACAACAAGAACAGCAAACTTTTATACAAACCTCACACCAGTATATTCCAAATAGTTCATTTATTAAACAAATTAAATACAAATCAAATTAAATTAATTATATTTATCAAATTAAATTAATTTGATAATTGAATGTTTTAGGCCCTGAGGCCTAAATCTAAAATCTAAAGCCAGAATATCCAGGTAAATCCATGGCGGAGCGTGCCACGGATTTTGCAAGATCTACAACTTTCTTCCAATGACATTTTGTCGTATCTCGCTCCCTTCACTCTTAGGTAGCGCTAGATTTTTCAAATTTCAGGCAATTTCGATGGTAATTTTCGTGGTTTTAGCGAATTTCCTCTATAGGGAAGAAGCTATTACCGTAGGTGGCATGGTAAGACTTATTAAGCCCGAGACCATGATAACTTTTTGTTTTGAGGTCCCCAGATGCCAAAAACACTATTCGTTCAAATTTATATATATGTATATATATATCTATATATATATATATATATATATATATATATATATATATATATATATGTGTGTGTGTGTGTGTGTGTGTCCGTTACCACGATAACTTTTGAAAGAAGCGGCCGATTTTGATGAAATTTGGCACAAATGTGGAGAGTAACATTTATGACTTTAAGTTTGAAAACCAGATTGATCGGTGTATGGGAAGGGGGTTTTATGGGGGTTTAAAATTTTCCAAAAATCAGTTTTTTTAACTTTTTACCCTAAAATTTTAAAACTCTAGATTTTGGTTAAAGCCATTTTATAGAGCTTAAAAAAACAAACAATTTATTATTTTAATCATTAAGCTAGGTTTAGTGGTTGTGGAGAAAAGTCAAAAAAAGTGTCCATAAAATGTCCCATGTTAATCTTATGGGAATACGGTTTTTGGATTTTCTTCAGATAATTTCACTAAAAACTCCACAGTTTAGCTCTACAAAATAATCATTTTGGCGTTTTAATTGTTGTTTTACGTCCAACCGTTGCAGTGATATTCAAAGTGCTAAACATAGTACGTTGTCCAATGTTATCCTTATGGAGAATAAATAAAATGTTATATTTTGATTATTTATATATGTACATTAATGAAACTTGGTGTGTGGCTTCAACTAATTGTGGTATATTGATATTAGCACAAAAAAGTTTTTTGTTGATTTTTCCCGGTAGCAGCAAACCTGCATACTCGGCCCCCATGTTATTCATATGGAGAATAAGTAAAGTTTTATATCTCCCTTAGTTATGAACCTAAATTAATAAAACTTGGTATGTAGCTTCACCTGGTTGAGTTATATTGATAATTGCAAAAAAAACACATTTATTATCTTCCTTATTGCAGCAAACCTGCGTACTCAATTATAATGTTATTCTTATGGAGAATAAATAAAATGCTATATATCACTTACTAAAAAACTTTTTTATTAGCATATTACGTGTTGTTATTACTTACGGGATGTAATAAAAGACGTCTTACAACACTTAAGATGTATTTACACTTATACTGATTCACATACATATGTTTACCGTCTGTATGTGAATCAGTATAAGTGTAAATATATCTTAAGTGTTGTAAGACGTCTTTTATTACATCCCGTAATTATCACTTATTAATGAATGTATTTTTGTGAAACTTGGTAAGTGGCTCTAGGTAGTAGTGATACCCATATATATGCTTTGGAAATTCGCTTGAGTACGCAGGTTTGCTGCGACGGGGGTATTTAATTTCCTATCACTTTCATTTAGTATATAAAGGCTTGATATTTGGCACTCAATATGTTTACACATTACCCTTCACGAATTAGTCGATAATATGTTTTAATAAGTAAACACCTCAAAAAAATTAAAAACCCTAACTGTTCCATAAATGACAAACTGCATTATCCGTCTTACTCAGGTAATTCTAGACAAGCTATAAACGTGGAACTATGCCTACATGTAGCTTGTCCATTAAAACCTCCAGGGAAATTGCAAAAAGGAATAATTTTTAATCAGAACCACATAAAAAAATTAAAAAATGGAGGAAAATTTGAATATGTCCAAAATAGTGCTTTATTACTTTAGCTCTAGCGGACGAACGGATGGTCCTATCGATAAACAGAATACATCCACTTGCCAAGGAATCTAGACGATCTAAAACTGTGACTTTTGACTTTTGTCGTATCTCGTCTCCTTCACCCTTAGATAGCGCTAGATTTTTCAAATTTCAACATTTTTCGAGGTTTTGTGGTGGTTTTGCATTTGTTATCACGTGAACAGATTTTATGATTTACACCAATTGATCTAGGGGCAAAGCCTCCCACAATGGTCTACGGATCTAGGGCTTGGGGAAGTGGGGTGGTAGGGGAGGTCTAGGAGGGGAAAGGGTTGCAAATTATCTGTTTGGGTATATGAGATATAGCATGCATGTGCCTTGAACCCTCAAATATCCTTAAACATTCCCAAACTCTACTATTTCAATTGTAACCCCCTCATATTTAAATAACTGCGGATTTGTCTATTTTTTTGTATAAGTAGTAGTATAATGTCGGTTCTGGGTCACTTAATATGACACCACTTTCACTTGAGCTAGGTACCCGGGTCACTGCCACGGGTACTAAGCACCCGAAAACTATCTTGGGGCGAAGCCCCCAGCGAGCGAAGCGAGTATCTAATATACATACAGCCGCATGTGTAATTGACTCACTGAGGTATACAAATTCTAACCCATTTCTGGATAAGCTAGGGACGTGAAATTTGGCAAGCAGGTAGCTTTTGGCGTATAACCCCAGGAAAATTGCCAAAAGTAACAATTTAAAATTTTAACTCCCTCAAAATATGTAAAATTTCTTAAAAAAGGCTTATTTGAAATTTATTGTTTTTGGGCTCTAGCAGCCGAACGAATGATCCTATCGAAGAACGGACACCACCACGACCTCCTGATTTTGCAAGATCTCCAACTTTGTTCCTATGACTTTTTGTCGTATCTCGTCTCCTTCGCCCTTAGATAGCTCTAGATTTTTTTTATTTTCCAGATTTTGTGGTAGTTTTTGGTTTCTTATCAGATTAATATACTTGATGGAGGCCTAATATTGGGCACGCAGTATGTATATATTACACTTAGTAAATATCAGCAGTCATATGACCAGATTTGAATACTTAAACCTGTCGAAAAATCAAAAACTTTAAATATCTTAAATATTTTACAGTTATATACCAGTTTTAGGGGTTTCCACGTATTCATAGTTAGCAACGAGTAGTAGTAATATGTCACTTTTGGGCCACTTAATATGACACCACTTCTACTTGAGCTAAGAACGTGATATTTGGCATCGTCAACCTGGGACCAAACAGTGACCTGGGGGCAAACCCCCCACAGGGGTCTGGGGACGGAGCCCCCAGCGAGAAAAGCGAGTATGTATATATATATATAAATTTGAACGAATAGTGTTTTTGGCATCTGGGGACCTCAAAACAAAAAGTTATCATGGTCTTGGGGAGAATTTTAATGAGTAGTCCTTTATTTGCATTGGATGAATTATTAACAGAAAAAAGAATAACATACAAAATTATAAAAATTCAGCAACAGTATTAAATTTTTAACCCTGAGGTTTTTTGTAAAAGCCTACACAATTTAATTGTTTTTTGGCAAATAAATATTACAAGAATTTCTTATGCGCAGCTCGCGTATCCTGTTTTGAGAAGCGAGATTAGTAAATAGTTAAATAATAAACAAAACAATAACTGTCTGTAGTTAGATAGAATCCTTATAACAGCTGCTTATTTAATTGAATTTAATTAAGAACAAACACATATGACATGACATAAGCCATATAAAACTCTCCTCCATACTGTTGACGAGAGTAAAGAAGACCCCTGGAATCTGGCCGACACAAAAGTTGCAGGCGCTACCATATGGTCACTACGCTAGTGCTTTATGCGGTATTCATTGTTACCATTATGTAAGTTCCTGTTGACATCATGATACCGTAACAAAACTTACTTGCATTGCATTTTGAGATGTAAGAACCATGGAACTATAACCATGTAACGCCGACGAGGGGTCTTCTTTCCTCTCCCCGACAGTATGAATAACATATGGGGACTTGGGAAATCCCGTGGAGCAGAGCCCTGAAGCCTAAATCTAAAATCTAAAGCCAGTTTACACATTTGCAACTGAAGACGCGCGTTTTAGTGTATAATGTGTGGTGGTAAATCTAAAAATGAAAAAGCCCTATTGTTTACAAAGTTTGCATGTTCAGCATTAATAATATAGATTATTATTATTACCAAGTGATTACAAAATAAAACCGTCATACTCCACCATTATGTATAATATATAGTACTTTTTTAACAATATTTCCCTTATCATTTCACTAAATATTCAAAATTGGCAAGATGAATTTTTAAATTTCAACTTATTTTACAAACTTGATTTTTCAATTACTTTATTCATTCAGACTCATTATGTAAATATACATTCATGTATTTTTATGGAGAAAACGGATGGTAAAAGAGATCTGTGGAGAGAAGAGTAATAAGTCAAATTAATATTATTAATGTATCAAACTTTTAATTTGCAAAAGTCTGTTTGATGTACAAGTTTTCTCCACTTATTAGAAGGTAACGTTTATGGTTGGTTTCAGGCTGGGTTCCCACCTGGAGTGATCAATGTTGTGAACGGGTTTGGTCCGACGGCAGGGGCTGCTATCACCGGCCACCATGACATCGCTAAAGTGGCTTTTGTCGGCTCAACTGAGGTAAATAGTTGTCTCGTGAATACTGTATTATTTTAATGCACAATGCAAATTTTAATTATTTATTATAATGAAATTTTTTGTCAGTACCTAATATTTCATTTTGTAAATAAAATGTTCAAGTTTTTTTTTAAATTTGTACATACCATTGATATTTGTTTATTTCTAAATGACATTGCACTTTTTTGTGAGGGAATGTAATTCTTCTGTTGTTACTTACTAGACAACACTCACCATTGATGATTGAATGACGTGAAGTCGTTGTCAGGAACACAAAACACGCACACATTCACAAACACGTACAGAAGTTACATTTAAAACACCGAGCGGACTTCACACATTTGTGAAAAAATCCACAAATTTGTGAAATGTGTGTGTTTTGTGTACCTGACTTATGACAACGACTTCACGTCATTCAATCATCAATGGAGAGTGTTACCTAATAAGTAACAACAGAATATATTTGTTTGTAAACCAATAACTTATATTGATTTATCGTAAAAATAAAAGCATTATTGTTTTCAAACTAAAATATTTTTTAGGTCGGCAGAATAATTATGGAATCAGCTGCTAAGTCGAATTTGAAGAGGGTTGGCCTGGAACTTGGAGGGAAAAGTCCCATTGCTATATTTGATGATGTTGATGGTAAGTTTGTATCTTTTTAAATAAATTATTTTGGACAGAATATCCAGGTAGATTAGAAAGGTAATAATTATATTGTCAATCTCATCAAAAACTGAAATTTTAATTTGTTAAACATTATTTTAAAATTTATTAAGTTATTTTTTAAGTGAAAAAACTCTAAGACATTACAATTTGATTAGGTTGTAAATTTTAGAATTTTGTACATAAAATAATGGCATTATCAGTATCTGCAATGATTAGATATGTAATTACAATTATTATTACTCAGTACATACAATATTTTGCGCTAGAAACACGTTAAATGTAAACAAGGCTGATGTTTTACAATTTCCTATCTATTATATTTTGTGGATGATTATTTTTAATTTATTATCAGGATGTGAATTTAAAAATAGTATGTTTCATCACTAGAACCTAAAGTGAAGCTTTACAATCCGAGCTCAGGTTTATGGAAAATATGCAAGGAACGAAATGCCACTTTTGGTCCTAGTGATGAACTATATTTTTCGTCATGCTGCAAACAATATTAAGATACAAATTTCACAAAATCAAATTTTGTGTTTTACTTTTACCATTAAAAGTTTCCCTCCATTATTGATCGTATTACTCTAAACAACCATCTAAGTCTTCTTTGTTTACAAGTTAATGATTTGTTAAATTCATATTGGGTAACAGCTGATGACCTTGACCAAAAAGTGCCATCAAATGATGTTTTATGTCTAGGACTAACAAGATCATCAAAATAATACTTTTTTATCCGAGGAATAAAAAAAAAACTTAAGCTTAAAAAAAAACGTTTAGGTATGCATGTGTTGAAAACAGCTATTTTTGAAGCAGTGCAACGAAAAATTTATTTTCACTTTTGGTAAACATCTTAAAATCATAATAAGGTACTTAACAGTAAACATTATTATATGACAGATTATTGTGACATTCCATGTTTGCAGTGGACAAAGCAGTTGACATAGCCTACGAAGCGGTGTTCATCAACGGAGGACAGACGTGTTGTGCTGCCACTAGAACCTTTGTGCAGGACACAATATACGACAATTTTGTCAAGAAAGCAGCAGAACGAGCCGCTCAGAGGAAAGTTGGTGACCCGTTCGGGGATGTGGAGCAGGGGCCACAGGTGAAGCAGCTTAACTAAAATGTCAATTTACTGATGGTCAGTCAGATAATTATATTTAGTCAACGTATTAAGTAGTGGAATATAAATACTCATACAGTTGCTATATAGACATATAAGTTTAAATTTGCTCATCAAATACATTGTAAATGTTCTGTTGCTGTTACAACGTTGTGTTACAAATATTGAAAGGCGAGATAACAAACAATGATATTTCAGGAATAAATAAGTGAGAATCACCCATTAAATAATATTTGTTATGGTTTTGAATTGTTTGTTAATTTTTTGCACTCGGTGGTGAAGGTAATCTTCAAAATGATCGCTTAATTCTTGGTTTAGTTGAAGTATTAAAGGGAGATTTGGCCTTCTGCCATAAAAAACACCCTTGAGAAGTAATATGATAAGCTAATTTAGTTCCACCTTTTAAACTCTTCTGTTACCATTGGGTTTATATCTACTAGAGGACCTTACGGAAGCCAGAGTTAGTACCCGCAGTGCTGCGATCTAGCGTCATATTAAGATAACTAATAAGATCTGCAGTGTTGTTAGGCCGAGTTAAGTCGTCCGCCGTACCTGACCAGTGTAAACAAAATATCACTTTCATGACCATTACAAAAAAAGTTTATTTAAACATTTTAAAATTTCTATGAAAAAAATCCTAACCAATATGATGAACAAAACCGCGATGATCTCTGGCGGCGTAAGACGGAACTACATCGACAAATCTCACATTCATTTCATTCTAACATTCATTTGCATTGCGTACCCCCTCTAGTAGATATAAACCCAATGATATTCCTGAAACATCACTTCAGTGCTATACATAAACACAGGTTACTTTTTACATGACCTCCAAGTTTTTCTTACATCTGACCTCTGTTAGATGTATTACCTTCCCCTAATTTTAATTGAAACTGTTAATCTGGTTACGATCACAGATGAGGGTCTACTGTATGTATATTTATCTCAGTCAAGCAATTTAGAGTTTATACAAGTCTTATACATACAATAGTATGATCAAACCCTTTAAACTTCCAGATAGATGAAGAAATGTTTACAAAAGCTCTAAGGATGATAGAAGCAGGTAAAAAAGAAGGAGCAAAGCTTGAAACTGGAGGAAGTCGTATTGGGGACAAAGGCTACTTCATCCAACCGACTGTCTTCTCCAACGTGACTGACGACATGAAGATTGCCCGCGAAGAGGTAAACTATCAAATACTATCAGATTTAAACTATTTTAATTTGTATAACATATTTATAATTTTGCAAGTTAATTTAATATGTAGTATCATAGGTAATAGAACTTATGATAACAGGCTTAATAAGAAATGGGCCAACAAGATCCATTGCTGTTAAAATTGTTAGTGCATAGCTATAAGCCTCTATAATGTGTACAATTAGAATGAGTTTTACATGATTTGGTTGTCTCTTAAATTTCTTTACTTGGGTGGTAATCAAATTCCCTTAGTTCATTTGCCTTTCTACAACCAAAGGTCAATTCTCATTCTTATTTACCTTCTAGATGAACAACAAATTAGCTTTTCTCCACTTTGATCCACACTAAAATAATAATTTCCTTATAACTGCTGCTAATTTAATCAAAAATGCATTTAGTTTAAAATGTGAACGATGGACATAAAGCTGGGCAAATGGTGCCACCTTTGAAAAGAGATGTTGCTCCTTCTTTTAAAAATATGTTAAATCTTGGGGGGGTAAGTTACGCTTTCCACAATAGTTGTTAAATCAGTATTAAACAATGAAAATGTCCGTTTCCCAGATAAGAGCAACTCTGATGATTTATTGATAGGAAAAAGTAGCTGAACCTGTGGTTCCAGCCACATCAGAAATGCCTGTCTATGTTGGAAAACCATCTAAAAATAGATTATTTATTTTAAACTTTTAAAAAAGGGGTTTAAGCTTATTTTAGCAACAAGGGTATGGTTTAAAAGTGATGCAATAGAAGCTAAGTGGCCTGCAAATTATAATATTTCTACTAAGTGTTGGTATTTTTAGTATGAATTTGATACGATTCTGCTGCAAGATTTGATTTGATACACCTGCAAAATAATTAATGTAGAATACTAGTATGGATCCCCTATTAACTTGTATGAGAAACTAACTAAAGGTGAATTGCAGATCTTTGGACCGGTGCAGCAGATCCTCAAGTTCTCCACAGTGGAGGAGCTAGTGGAGCGTGCCAACAACACGAGCTATGGCTTGGCTGCTGGAGTTGTCACCAACGACCTCAACAAGGCCATTGCCTTCGCCAAGGCTGCCCAGGCTGGCTCCATCTGGTCAGTCAAACTACTGCATCCTCTATTGTCTCTATCATTTAACTAACACAACTGCAATAATAATTTTAAAGCAAATTTTCTAAAAATCAAAAGGAGATTGCATAGTATATTTTAGATTATAATGTAGAGGTTTTACTATCCCTTCTTAAGAATGCTGCTGGTATTTAAAAAAAAAAATAATAACATTATGAATTAAGTACTACCATTGATTATACATCCTACGGAATAGATAAACCTAGCTTATGGGCCGAGCGTGCCTCGGGATTGTCTGCGCTGCTCGAGTTTGATGTGAGATGCCGCCAGAGCGCTACCAGCAGTGTTTCCACTTAAGGGATTTTCATCCCATATATGGGATATTTCACTGCTTGTGGGATAAAGTGGGATTTTTTTTGGAAATTGGCATTACGTCTTCTAGTTTGCTTACGAACAGAGCACCTTGACACAAGCGGGCATTCCCATTTTTTTAAATATCGTTGAGCCTTGTCTGCACGTATTATTATTATTTTATAAACATCACAGAACGCACAATGAATCACATCAATGTCACTGGCCTGGCCATGTTGGAATTAACAAGTAAAATATTTGCCATTTCTAGTACCTATGTCATACGGTGCTATTTAGTACTACCATTGATTTTGAATACCAGAATAGATGAACCGAGCTTATGGCCGATCTGTAACCCGAAAAATATACCATGAAACTAGTGCTACACCATCTCAAGAAAAGGCTCTGGCAACGAATGTTTCAATTTGCGGGATTTGCTAAACGTACACTAAAACCTAATACCACATACATAAAAAAGATTGTTGACCTTGGCAATAGGCGGTAAGGGGATACACGCCACAGGTTGAGCCTAGAAGCCTACAGATCCCAGACTCTCTTACTTTGAACCCCCCCTTACTCAATTCCACCACTTAAATTCCACTTGGGCATGAGCGTGAGCGTGTCCTAGTTGGGTGTGTGATGCGATACCATGAATGTGTAGAATGGAGAACACATCGTGTCGTCACCGTTATAATTTGTTGCTTTGAATAGTTTGGACACCGTTTTCGTCGTTGGCAGGAGTGATATCGGTCATATCGCCGACAGAATTCTCGTCGCCTAGCTAGAAAGGAGCCTTAGAAGCAGTAGAACGAAGTAGTAGTATGTGCGTTGTTTCTTACTCTAATAAAACCAGTATGAAGGTAACCCCTTCTCCACTCCTTACACTACTCATTTCGCGTTGTTGGTTATTTGACTAGTCTAGCTGGACAAAATTTGTACAGAGATCAAATTCTAACTACTCTTTTATGTTATTGATTGCTTCCGTTAAACTCGATCGTAATATAGATGTTTAAATATATAAAATGGTATTTGAAAGAGTAGAACATGTTTAAATAATTTAATTCTAGCATGAAAAATAGGTAAATATAAACATATATACAATTAAAAGAGAGCAGCTAGTAAAAGTAAATAGAAAATATTTGATTCTGCAATCTAGTGCAATCTGTGATCTCAGATTAAAAGCGGGATGAAAAGGGATTCTTTAATGTGATTCAAAGGGATAAAACGGGATTCTTTTTATATGAAAAATGGGTTTGTTATTTTTGTTTCATTCACAGCTGATGTAGTTGTCTGATTAGTGGACCAGCTGGTTCATTTCCTGGCTTCAAAAATTAACTAGTCTTGGGATATCTATGGTACTACACTGTCTTTGCCAGTGATTTTAAATGAACTACTGCAGTTGATCAACCTCTATACAAATTTTAGCAAACAAAATAAACCTCTTTAGTCCCTAAGTGTCCTCTGTAAACTTTAATGTGTTATATATTGTTATTTAACTCCTCAGCATGGTTTGATGTACTGTGTTTGCCATGGAAGTCTTGTATAAACTTGTTAAGTGAAATAAGGCTGCACAATTTTAAATGGATTTTTTATTTTTTTATATAAGAAACTACTTTTGATTGGGTCACACTTAACAACCACAGTTAAACTAAATATACAATTGAGTTAAAGAACCATCGCTCTTTAAGATTAAGGAGGAACGAATAGTAATAAATGAATACCTAAATTAAGACCGAAAAATGGAGTAACAAGTAAAAAGTAAATAAAGATTATTTTGCTTTGATAAAAGAAAAGTAAATAAACTAAAGTGTTTGTTTTTTCAGGGTGAACTGCTTCAACATTGTGACATACCAGGCACCTTTTGGAGGCTACAAAGAATCTGGTTTTGGGAAAGATATGTAAGTTGGTAATCATAATTTGTTGCATGAAATGTAACTATATAAAAACCATGATAAAACTCTGTGTACAACATTACAGAATATTTAACATAGAGAAGAATAAAATTCCCATAAATATTAAGGGTAAGAGAAAATATATTTTTGGGGTATGGTAAAGAGATTTTGATCGACAACTAGCCGCACAACATCAATGACACTGGACGGGGATAATGCTATTGCGGAGACATTTGCACAATATTTCACGTCCATGTAAAATACTTCTACATTTGACTGTGATCAGCTGACTCATTGCTTGCTCTGCTTGTCTGTTCAACTGGTATTTTGGCTCTCTCACTTTTGATAACAAGCGATCTTTTAGTCCGGATGGCATCCCATCATTCATGTTTAAGAGGGTGTGCTAAATAATTAATTACCATTGATATCCTTTGCTCATCATTTCAACTTGTCAATCAAATTAAATATTTGTCCAGATTTTTGGAAACTGAGCAAAGTCCCATTTTTAAAAATAGTGTGAGAAATTATATATTAACACAAATTATTGATCATATGAAATTTTGTTCAATCCAGCCATGATATTTGAGTCCCTCTAATATAAAATTGTTTTTAATCTTGTAAAATACTTGATGATACCAAGGGTAAGCCACCATTTCTTGGTAAGTCCATAATCTCAAACTTGTTATTGTTCACGGATTTTGTTATTTCACCAATTTTTGGAAAGAGTTTGACAAGATTTTAGAATTACAATATTTAAATTATCCCCATCAGCACAAATTGTTGGGCCAACGATGGGGAATGGTTGGCATGGTTAGAAGTGGTTGGATAATGGTTGGTTGGCATTACTGCGGTTGGGCCAACAAACCAATCGTTGGGTAGTCCGCTGGCAAATCCAACCATAACAGACGTTGGGCCATCAAAAGCTATTGTTGGCAAATCCTACGATATTATATTATTATTTATTATATAATATTAACATTATATTTTTATTATTATAATTATATTAAATATATATTAATTTGCTTGTAGTTTTTCGTATTGCATGGATTCATAAATCAAATCCATTTCTTCGTAATTTTATTGCAGTGATTTGCACGAGTAGATTCACTTAGAAGAATAAAACGAGTTCGTACGCAGCACGCTGACGTGAGGAAAGTGAATTTACACATAAAAACTTTTAAAACTCAAAATCAATGTAAAACCATATATTTAGTCCAATTTTTATTGAAATCTGAAAACACTGATTTTTTGGCTGTTCTGATGCTCCTGGTTTCATTTACTTGCAAAGCTGGGAATACAATTTTGCGCATTTTAAGGTTAGGAGAAGGTCCAGACAGGCTTGAAAGTAGGCATGAGGTTGCTGGGGATGATAAAAGTACTCTAACAAAGGAATAACAGGTTTTTCTAGTGTAAAACCCCCATAAGACAACGTACTGTGTTTAGTCGATACACATTTTCTTTGATAACTCGGTAAATATTTATGCTAGAATGACGAGAGAGGGTTTAAAACTTTTGCCTCTCTAACTCCCATATTTTAACGTGCATTAATTTTACATCCGGGGCTTTTCTGACCCTTTTAGGGGCCAAAAACTCGAAATTTGAAAGATTAATCCCAGAAAAAGGGGTTTAGAGTTTTCCGATTGTTTTGCCCAATGATCTTGTCCAACTTTTTACAAAAAGGAACGTCCCTACAAAATTTGAAGTAAATCAGACAAAAAAAGTGACCGCTAGAGTGCAAACACATATATTTATATATACATATATATATGTCTATATATATATATATATATATATATATATATATATATATATATATATATATATATATATAACACCGCCTATATTATATATAGCCTATATATTATTGTATATAAATATACAATTTTGTACGACCCCCCAAAACGTGTTCAGGGGGTCACGTTAGGAACTTCTATGGTGGTCCCGGGCTTAAGACGCCGACGTAAATAGGGCGTATTTTAAGGCAAATATGAATTAATATGGTGAGTGTAGAATGGGTGAGATACCTTGTGTAGCCTTGTTACTGACTATGACCGACTGATTCTTTAGCCAGGATCATTAATTAATAGTCCAATGACCAGTGGCAGCTGGATCCAGTATTGAACCTTCACAAAATTGTCTCAGGATTTTGCTCAGGATCGATCTAGCGAACTTCAGATTATGAAGTGAGCACGCTAACCACTGATGTTCTATTATTCTGTCTTAGAAGATTAAAACAAAAGTATATAGTACAAGTCGTGTATAGATACAGACTATTGGTAATTGTTATATCTCAGTCCGTCCTGCGATTCCCATGAGTCAGAATGACCGTGGGGGTTAAGGCAAGTGTACACTAACTCAAAGATTGTAGGTTTGAGACCCAACCGGCACTCAATATTGATGCAACTAAATTCCTTTTTTAATTTTCTATTATTGGCTTACCAAACAGTTCAATTGGAGATATCAGGCTTTTTAAAATAAAAATAAGCATTTAAATACAAAAATTGAAACTGTTGGCATTTTATTGGGTATAGGTTGGCATTGTCGGATAATGGTGGGTTAATCCATCAATGGGCCAAACTTGCGCCTCGGGACATGCCCAACCGTTGGCCTTCCATTTCCACCGACCTTTTGCCAATGTTGGCCCAACAATTTGTACTGATGTGGATTTTGATTTTAGACTACTTCATAACTTTTTTCATACCGTACCTTCATAATTTTAAACAATTTATAAATTAAAATAAATGTTTAACCACATGAACTTGGTATATAATAGGGTGTGTCTCAGGGTCCTAATTTAGGTCCTTTGTTTGTGTTATTTATAAATGACATCGTTAATTGTGTCCAGGATAGTAGAATCTTGTTGCATGCAGATGACACAAAGATTTTTTAGTAAAATTAATAGTGTTGAAGATTGCATCCTTCTTTAAGTATACATACGGTTGTTTGAAGTCGATGCGGGTTAAGTTTTAGCATAGATAAAATGTATAGTCATGAGGCACACTCGAAAAACTAACAACTTCCTACATTTTCAATACATTTTCAGGAGGGTCATATTCATAGACATAGGGAAGTTCTGTCTTTTTAGCAACCAACTAACTAAATAGGCATTACAAAAACAAAGTTCTTCTTGTTATACTAAATTCATTACTTAAAATAATTCTTTATTTTGAGGGGCCTTTGATTTTGAACTTGAAAATATATTCCTGTACCTCTACGACCAACGAACTATTTAGGTTATGTTATTCTGTAAACTGTTTAGTTACTGGGGGACTTCTGGTTTCTGGGAAATGTTTACAGGATATCAGATATTTTGTCTAAAGTAGATTACATATATAAAAAAGATTAAGAAGCAAACTTGGAAATTTTATGATTCAGCTAAATTTAGGAGGGTCGTTTTGTTATCAACCCCCGAAAGGCCATAAATAAAAGACTTGTGTGTATAACAAAATTATTTTATTACCAAATGATTGGTACTCTTATGATTAATTTCCTACAAAGTCACTGTAACGATTGAAGCATTTGTTGTATCTGTGTACCCGCTTTTCAATACCCTCTTCAAAGAATGTTGCCGCCAATGAATTTAGGTGCATTTGTCACATGACGTTGTGTGTATGATCACACATTAAATGCTGGCAGTAGACAGGTAATGTTTACATGATGGAACAGTGCATCCTCCCCCCCCCCACCAAGCTCCCTGCCACTTTTAGGCTCACCCGTTCATATCGCGATCGTCATTCTGAGAGTTGAGTTGTGGACGCATAAAAATGACTAGCTCAATCGATTATTCCGCCAAGTGTGATTTGTAAAGCGTAATTTATTTCATACAAGCAGAAGCTTATGGATTAATGCAGCCGAAATTCATCGCAGAATGAGATGAGTTTACAGAGAAAACTTTTTGAGTGACGGTGTTGTGCATGGTATCTAAAATTTCAAGATGGCCGTACTGATGTGCATGAGGAAAAGGGTCAAGCAACGTCAAAGCAGAGCCCTTTCGGCGAGTTTTGAGGTCTTTTGACAACATTTTCTGGACCCAGCGAGCACACAATTTTTTGCAGCTTAAATGTTCTATAACGATACAGTATAGAGATGACCTTGAAATTTCAGGAAATTGCATGAATAAACCATTTAGAGTGAACCTACGGGAACACAGTAAATTCTCTAACCGTTTCATCAACTTGTTAAAAAAGGTTTTCTGTAGTGAGAGATTTGCGTCCTTGACCCCCTTCGCCATGCACATCAGTACAGCCATCTTTAAATTGTCGACACCTGATCTGAGCCTGAGAGTGGCAGAGCATTTGGTGGGGCGAGTGGCTGTTCCATCATGTAAACTTTACCCGCCTACTGATGTCCATCGTCTCGCTGTGCAATCATTCATATGCACACTTGACTTGCGGCAACATTATTTGAAGGGAGGGTATTGAAAAGCTGGTGGTACACAGGTACAACAAATGTTTCAATCAATATGGTGACTATGTCGAAAAGGAAGTATAAGTGTACCGGTACCCATCTTTTGGTAACAAAATAAGTTTTGTATATACACTTGTCTTTTATTTATGGCCTATCGGAGGTTGATGAAAATCAAACTTTGTACAATACAGAATCATCATACAGCATCATCATATATCAGCATATAGGAAAAAATCTAGGTCATAAACAACAATCCAGCTGGTTTATCTACAACCGGAAAATGCATTCGTAATAAATATAGAAAAACATATTTGTGTATTACAACCAACCAACGAAAGTGGCATTCAAACAGAGCTTGAAAATGTATTGCTGCACCTTTACAACATGCAAACTCATTGTAATTGGGGCAATTCAGGTTTCTGAGAGACTTTCATAAGGACATTCAACTTTTTTTTAACTGGTGATTATATAATAAGATATATATTTGACCAATGTTCTAGGGGTGAAGAGGCTTTAGAAGACTACCTGAACATCAAGACAGTGACGATTGCATTACCAGCAGCTGCTCAGTGACTCTCCAATCTGTCTTAAATTGTTATTACACAACTTGTTTGAGCCCAGCAGAATGTTTATAACTAAATGACTACATTTCTATTTACAAATAAATCATATTCAAACTATTCCAAAGACTTGTAAAGCTTAAAAAGTTAAATTGCTTGAATTAAGGAATTGGAACATGAGTTTCAACAGTCCGCATGAGAACTAATTTGTAATTATTTTAAAGTGTTCTAGATTAAGGCAGTACACACTTACGGATTAAAAACAGGAAACAAGACCTGTTGCAAAAATTATTAAAAAGTCAAGAGAAAAAGTTTTAAGAATACTTATAGCAGATTTTTAATATTCAAAGCTTGGTTATAGTATAAAAATGGGTCCATTATTACCTAGATGAATTAAGTTGCATACACATTTACAAGCATAAACAAGAGTTTGTAGTACCTCGGACAAGAGGTATTTAATAAAATAAACTGACTTCTGATCAATGATCTAGTTTGGGTGACAATATTTACCTATATTATGTTATGTAGACTGCATAATATAAAAGTTTAATATCCAACATTAATTTTGAACTTGTATATAGCTTTTAAACATTAATGAAACAAGAGAATCTGAATGAAAAAATAAAGTTTATTTAAATAAATTAAATTGTAATTATGTATTAATTCAATGGGGGTTTAGTTCCCAGATCCCATCTGGCATTGTAACTTAAAATTTGTCTACACAAAAATAAAATAAATAAAAACAAGTTAAGAAATGTTATTTCAAATATAGCAAAAATTGACACATGTAAAAACCAAACATTACAATTTAGCCTTTTACACCATGCCTCTGGATCTTTAATGTTAAATGTCATTCCATTCCTCTTTTCATGGATGTCTAAGGGCAGAGCAAGGAAGGATGTAAATTCAAATTGGCATGTAAGCAAGAAACTACCTTCATAAGAATGAATGGAGAACAGATATGTACTTGCACAGGGAAAATTGCAGGTATTTATTCATTTTTACACAAAATAGTATGTTTCATTATTTATATATAAATTGTGTAAGGTAAAAGTCTCAATATTTATTATGTACGTTTGAATAAAGGGATAGGGTCAAACGTCTCAAGACAATCATTAAACAATCGTTAGGAGTTTATAGATTAATTTAAGAAGTTTCATAAATCATAATTGTCCTCTCAGTGAACAAATCCCAACTGGGTTAGTCACAAAGTACAGAGTGAAAGAGCTCAACAAATTAACTAGAGGCATAAAATAAAACAGAAAATAAAAGTGGCTCTTATGGAAATTAATATAACCTGCCACAACTGTTCCTAACTTTGATGATGAGGTGGGCCGCAGAGAGAAAACTTCAGTGTGCAGATTCTTTTTGATTAATAAATTCTTATCGTTCTAAATTATATTAAATTATATGGTTGTGATTTTTAAATGATGATTTAGAAAACAGATGACGAACTTGTAACACAAATTTGATACATCTCGCTTGAAAAACAGTAACAAAAACTGGCTGGCATTCAACTTCCATTTTCTCTAGGTTAGGGGTTTTAGCACAATTTTATATAACTAATAGGGCATATTGTCATGCAACTCCTATGTGAGTAAATAATGTGTCGCCTGGAACTCACACGGTTGGCGGCGCAAACAGGCCTGATTCCGGGCCACCATTGGTGGGTTTCTGAGCAGCGGATTCTAGACTGTGCCTTCTTATGTCATTGTATGAGTAGACATGTGGCACTGGTTGTAATTGTGCCACCACTGCTACGAGTGCTTGTCGCTTCACTTTCGGGCGACAACTTAAGACAGCTGAGTTTCTAGACTGTAATCAAATAACTAAAATACGTGCGGTGTTGGGGAAGCTACTTTTTTAAGTAGCTACAGGTACAGCTACTTTTATAAAAAAGTAGCTTCGCTGCAGCTAAAGCTACATTTTTTTTAAAGTAGCTAGCTACAGCTACCAGTAAAAAGTAGCTAGCTACAATTTTAGCTACTTTCAGTCTAGTCCTTACTTTCTTTAATAATGTAAACAAATTTTACTGCCCCACACACTCATATCTAATAGTGTTTTAGTTATGAAAATAAAATAAAATAGTTCACAAATACCTATGTATAAGTTACCTTATTTTGTTGTTTTTAGTCCTAGTTTTCTATGTAATCAAATGTATTTTTAAATCTATGGTTGGTGTAAACAGATTAGTAACATGACAAAATAACGTCTTAAAATTGATTCAAAAATACATAGGCCTACATCAAAGAAACAGCTGACGAGGAACCAAAATATGTTCAAGCATAATATAGTCAATAATTCATGACAAATAACATAGGCATACTTAAGTTACATCAGACTGGTTTCACAATTTACAAATACTAGGCCCACAGGCATACCTTGCATAATGTACGGTATGTGGTATTGAAAATACCCCCGTCGCAGCAAACCTGCATACTCAGCGAATTTCCAATGAATATATAACATAACACATTAAAACACTTAACAGGATTCATAAGAAATATATTCACAAACAAGCGATATTTAAAATATTAATTATTCTCCATAAGAATAACGCAGGTTTGCTGCAACAAGGAACACAAAATAATGGGTTTTTATGCAAATATCAATAGCAATCATCTTAGTGAAGTCAGATACCAAGTTTCATCCATATACATTCAAAAATAAGCGATATATAACATTTTAATTATTTTCCATAAGAATAACATGGGGATCATGTACCTAGGTTTGCTGCAACGGGAACCATAGACGAAAAATTATTTTTTGTACAAACAACAATAAACCACAACCAGATGAAGCCATATACCAAAATTCGTCAGTTTACGTTCATAAATAAGCGAGATATACAATTTTTCTTTTTCTCCATAAGAATAATTAACATTAGACAACGTACTGTGTTTAGCACTTTCAGTAACCAATTGACATACAGCAATGATCAAAATACCAAATTGTTTGTTTTTTATGCTGAATTCAATGGTAAAAATTAAAATTTGATTTAAATAAAAATTACACGTGGAAACCCCAAAAAACCCATTTTTGGGGTACAAAACCCCCCAAAACCCCCTTCAGATGGTGCAACTCGTCTGGTTATCGAAATCGTTCAGATAAATGGTACTTTACACATTTGTACCAAATTTCATAAAGATCGGACCTTTTTTACGAGAGTTATCGTGCTTACGGACATATATATATATATATATATATAAATTTGAACGAATGGTGTTTTTGGCATCTGGGGACCTCAAAATGAAAAGTTATCATGGTCTCGGGCATAAGTCTTACCATGAGACCTACGGTAATAGCTTCTTCCCTATAGGGGAAATTCACTAAAAACGTTGGTCTTTGCAATAATTTATTTGTAAAATAACTCCATAGCATTAACCCCGGGCCTAGGTCTTGCCATGCCGACTACGGTAATAGTCGGCAAAATTCCCTAAAAAGAACTAGGATGTTATGTTAAAGAGCAGTCTTGTCCAGAAGTAAGAATAAATGGGGAGGTGGTAACAAATCCAATGTCAGTAGCGAACTCCATGAACAATTTTTTACAAATGTAGCCCAAGATTTGCATTCTCATGTTTCTGTTTCAGGATCTATTGAGAGTGCAAAAATGGCCTCTTTAAAGGTTCCTCATCCTTTTACGTTTACACCAGTTTCAGAGTAATTTGTTTTATCTTGCATCAAGCAACTGAAAAATAAACCACCCACAGGATGGGATGAAATCCCAGCTCATCTGATTAAAGCTGTGGCATCTTGTATTTTAAAGCCTCTAACTCATTGCATTACAGCTAACAGGATCTTTTTCAGATAAATTGCAGCAAACCTGTGTACTCAGCGAATTTCCAATGCATGTATATGTTTCTCACTACCACATAAAGCCACTCACCAAGTTTCATAAAAGTACACGAATAAATAAGTGATATATAGCATTTGATATATTCCCCATGAGAATAACATAGAGTATGCAGGTTTGCTGCAACAAGGAACATAAAATATGTATTTTTATGAAATTATCAATGCAACTTAACAAGTCGAAGATGCATACCAAGTTTTATTAATTTATGTTCATAATTATGGGAGACAATACATTTTACTTATTCTCCATAAGAATAACATGGGGGCCGAGTATGCAGGTTTCGCTGCTGCAGGGAAAATCAGCAAACTTTTTTTGCAAATATCAACATACCAGTGCTAGGTGAAGCCACATGGCAAGTTTCATCAACATACATTCATAAATAATCGAGTTATCAAATTTGGATTACAGTATTCTCCGTAAGGATAACATTGGACAACGTACTGTGTTTAGCACTTTGAATGATCTCTGCAACGGTTGGACGTAGAATCACAATATAAACACAGAAATGATTGTTTTGAAGAGCTGAACTGATTGGTAAAAGCAAATGTGAGGTTTACATTAAAATTAACTGAGGAAAAGCATTAAACCTTTTTCCCATAAGATTAACATTGGAGATTTTATGAGCACGTTTTTTGGATTTTCTCCGCAATCACTTAACCTAGGTTAATGATTCAAAATACTATCGCTCCGCCCCCAGACCCCAGTGAATATACCTCAGTGAGTGAGTGAGTTACAAATACGGCTGTATATATTTTAGATTTAAGCCTGTGGTAAAAAAAGAACAGCAATTATATCAAAATATATACATTTTATTCATTTATCAACAAAAAAACTGCAGTAATATCAAAATGTAAATTTAATATAATTTAATTTAAACAACACTTTCAGTTCATCACTTAAAGAAATAGACTCATTAACTTAAATATTATACAAGGTACAATAAAATATGGGAATACATGATACTTATACTAAAATATGTATGTGCTAAGACAAGGTATACACCTTGTTTATTTTGATTAGTTTGTCAAATGAAAGCAATGAAACTTTCCTAACATATACCAATATTTGTATGAACCATAATTTATTAATAAAATCATGACTTATCGTTGTGCTTACAAATAGCAAGAAATTCATTCTTAATTTTGCGATCACAGGCAGTAGTGCAAGTCCATATTTTTTTTACTTAACAAAGTTTTGAAAGTTTACCTTAATAGTTGAAAACTTATGTAATAGATAAATATTGCATTTAAATTATTAACAAAAATAAAAAAACGTTAACTCTAAATTGATAACACTCCCTTAAAATAAAAAAGTTACAATTAACACTAATTCGTCCTAAAGTCGATCTCTTGATGGTTTGTTGTGACAAAAGAGTTTTCAGACATATTATTCAGAAAATGTAAATTACAGTTGAGGTTTTTTAATGAATTCAAATAATCTTAGATTTAAAATGTATGGGAATGTTATTTTGTCATTAAAATGAAACTTGAATAAAAACAGCTAATTAGAGTGAGAGGTATTTGCTGTAGTGTTGATTTGTTGTTGTTGGAGAGTTACAGGATACTTTCACAAAATAAACCTATGTGTTATCTTCTGGCTGCTTATTTAGCTGTTCTTGGTAGGAACTTTAACAATAACGGTCTTCACTTCTGTGTACGCTTGAAGACCGTACTCTCCCAACTCTCTTCCATTTCCAGACATTTTGAAGCCACCAAATGGAGCTTGAGCTTCAATCACATTGTAGCAGTTTACCCTGTAAAGTAAAATCACTTACATTTAGAAATAATTTAAACCACTGCTCAGTCTAGATTGGACCTGAATGGATAAATTAGTCTTAGCTTATAAGCCAACTAAAGTGTAAAACTAAGAGTATAAACAATGTGTTGGCGAAAATGTGTTCAACATGAGTGACACCTCAGTGTTTGTGATTGACATGGAATTCAGTGAACTCAAATGTGACTTTTATGTGATAAACTTTCAACGGAGGCCTTCCGTAATTTAAAATAAGCCTGCTGTCAATTCATACTTAAAATATCCAAGCCTAGAACCCTATTTATAAAAAAACCTAAGAGTGTATTATAACTAGACTAGGCCCATAAGTCTGACTTTAATGTATGTCGTGATGAAATTAACAAAATTTAAAATCTATATACTCAATACAATAAGGGTTTTCTCTGTTAGAGCCCTTTTTCACCCGTCCTACTTAACCGATTTGTACAATTGAGGTGTCATTTTAAAGCTTATGATCTAGCGCACGGCGAATGGTAATTAAAAAGGTCATTTAGTTTAGGGCTTCGCCCCCCTTTAATTTATTTCTAGAGCGCACTTTCAAAGGTCCAGTGCTGACCAACTTGCATTATAACGGCTTTAAATGTGAATTGTAATTTAACAGCTGATTCCTTAAGATGAATTTTTAACCAAAGTCAGATTGTAAACAAAAATAGCTCGTCTGCAACTGTAAACAAGAGACAAAACAGCTTATGAAAATGATTTTTGAAATAGGCTACTTTTATGTGTGTGTGTTTTGTTCACCTAAACTTTATTTAGGTGAGGTCCGTGACAGATCCTTCTATTTGTTGTCACAGATGGAAGGTCAGCTTGGAGCCTATTGATATTTTCAATGAGCTAAGTTAATTGAGAGGAATGACCAATATACAACAAATTATGTAGACAATATCCGCCGTTTTAACAATGCTTTTGTATTGAAAATGTTAACTTTAGTAACTGTGAGTTTATAGTCATGATTTCTTCAAATTTTAGGTGAGTTTCTCACAAACAGAAAAAATATTTAAATGCGCAATTTGCGCACGGGCCCCCTAGTTGTAAATTATATTGTCATTATGAGAGAGTTTGAGTACCTTTTGCATAATTTAAACAAGAAATAAAAGAGTAAGGATTTAAAAATAATAGATGTTAAATAGTCAACTTTTTGCAAACATCTATATTCAAAACGCTAATTTTGGAATGCATGTTATATATCAAATGGGAAAACCAAATATATAGTATAATATCAAGTGCCAAAATTAAAGGTGTTATTTGAGAAAAACCTAGCATGTAGAATTTTAAAATGTTCACTATAATTCCTACTTTTGTCAATTTTCAGAAAATTTCATAATTTCCCTCAGGGCATCGCTTATTTGTCTTAAACGCCGCAATGTTTATTGGTGGCAGACAATGATTTTATTTAGTATTTTTTTTTTAAATAAAGCCAATATTGTTTTCATGGAAGATTTACTTCATGCAGATTGCCAAATCTATCATCCACTTATGAAATATACAATTAATTCAGACATATGAAACATGAAACATTATTTAATGAATAAACTAACTAAACCTTTTTGATTTAGAAATTTTCATTATGAACTTTAATTCTTCATACACAGCCTACATTATCACAAACTCAGTGTGACAAAAATCTGATCTTTTCAAAAAACCAAGACTCGCACACAAAATAAAATAGGTAAATTAAGTGTTCTCAACAATTATTAACACCACAAATTTGGTTGATAAAATTTGGTTAGTAAGATCTTACACCACTCTAGCTGGGACCATCGATAACTAATGGGCCTACACACACAGTTCTCCTCTCCACTAAAGTCACATGACTCTTTGTGGCTAAACCAAGCCAAATATATAATTATATACCTTTTCTTACTTGCACTTTGACATCCATGGACAAAATTATCAAATTAAAACTGGAAAAACTATGATTAAAACAATATCATTGGCTCGTTTACTGTCAGCTGTTTTGGTTGCCAAATGATTATACTCTGATTTTATATTGAAAAAGCAGGTTCATCAGGTTGGGTGGGAGTGCAAAGCTTTTAAATGGAACTAATAGTAGCCAATTGGGCACACAATCGCATGACCAAAACTGTATGTAGGCCTGTGAAGTTATCGTTGGTCCTGGTGTAATGCTATTGCTACTGACCAGACAGTGCCTGCTTTGACCGCCTGCACTACGGTGTTGACAGTGTCGATATTCTTGGAGTACACAGCAGCTGCTAGCCCGTACTGGGTTTTGTTGGCCCTCTCTATCACTTCATCAATCGTCTTGAACTTCAGCAACTGCTGGACTGGTCCAAATATCTGCAAAGTTCAACATAATTCAAACTTAAATCAGAGTTGTTCTCTTAAGAGGGTAACTGTAAGAAAGGATCAAGTGGTCCTAACGTTCGCCTTAATAAGGAAGTATTTAATGCATTAATTCAATCTACTGATTTCAATAAATGAAAATCTTATGGGTGACTGACAAAACCTGTAATTTCAAGGCATCAGCTTTATCAGGGTGTAACCCTGAAATGCTCTAAAACCTACATCTAATATTAAACTGGAATTTTGTCAATGTGAAATATAAAATTAAAACATGTTTCTTGACAATAAGTATTTATATGCTAATAATGCAATAATATTATTACTTGCAACAAACAACTAATCAATTATTAATAAACATACATCACATTATAAGAGCGACTAGGAAAAGGAAAATAACTGTGACATTATTTGTATAGGAAACAAGTATGTAAAGTCAATATGAAATAATTAATTGCTGGTGATGGCAAAAACCAAATAGTAATGTATAATAGCATAATATAATAATACTATAATAGTAGTATAATAGTAATAGTATAATTCTGCATTTGTCATTAAATAATTATCGTAGCACTGACCTCTTCCTTGGCAATGCGCATGTTGTCTGTGACATCAGCAAACACTGTAGGTTCGATGAAGAACCCCTTGTCCCCAGTCTTGTGGCCCCCAGCTACCAGCCGGGCCCCTTCCTTCTTCCCACTCTCTATTAGCTCCAGGATCTTGCTGTGTTGATCTCCATCAATCTGAACAATTTTAAATTATTTTTCAATTTAATTATGAAACATTAAAATCATATTTTATGTAATAATAATTAGGTATGTACTGTACATACTTAAAATTTCAAGCTGTTGGTCTAGTTTTTCAATACTCAAACTCGGGGACGATTCATAACATCAAGGTGCATAAAGTAAAGTAGCTATTTTTTACAGTTTTGTTAGGTAGTGATTTCAAATCGTAAAGTTTCAAAACGTCTAGTTCATAATTATAAAGTGTTAAATATATAGTGTTTCACAAAGTAAAGTTCCATAACGTAAAGTTATTAATTAATATAGTTTAATTTAAAATGCGTTTCAAAACGTAAAGTTTCATAAGGTAAAGTAGCTATTATAATTTAAATACAATATGTGAGTGTTTCACAAAGTAAAGTACCATAACGTCCAGTATTTAATCTTTAGTTCTATTCGGAGATAGAGTTTCATAAGGTAAAGTTTCAAAACATAAAGTTTGTATTTTTAAAAACCACCTGTTTCAAAACGTAAAGTTTCATAACGTCCAGTTAAGAAACTCACTCCAGTTCGATCCAATTTCAGTACACGGGAATGTTCCAAAAAGTCGAGTTTTAAAACATTGAATTTAATTTAGTAGACTATTTGATAACGTACAGTGTCACAAGATAAAGTACAGTTTGCTCCAGACATTGTACTGCGTTTTGCCTTCTACAAGTTGCAGGCGGTCCTGAGCACATGGATATTGTTGCGTGTACCTTCCACAAGTTGCAGGCGGTCCCGAGCACGTGGAGATCTGTCGACACAGCGACAGCGCGGCGTTTGTAGCCCAGACAATAAATGTTTTATGTCTGAACTGTTTTTGGTAAAGCTGATCTTTTCTCAGTTGATAGACCATATTAAAAGACATGTTTTCTCAAAAGTCCCCTAAAATCCACATTGTGCTTCCCCTCCTATCCCCCCCTCAAAGCTCGAAAATGTAGACTTTAACGTTATCGAGTATAACTCTTTAACAAAACGTTGTTTAGGGTTAACTCTTTACAGTTATTTTTGTCGATAAATGTGCTATAATTTTTATATAGATACTGTTTACGATAAATTAACTAAATAAATAAAAAAACGTTATTTTTGTTGTTTTAAATTGAGGTTTTTGCTGTTTATTTTGGTTATACGAATAAATAAATGAAAAACACTTCCTCTAAAACCGTTTGCACACACATTTCTGAACACATTTATATATAAATATTAATGTTTTCATTAAGTGAGGAACTTGCGTAACTGTTAACTATGTTTGGAGCGTGAGGGCGGCAGAGCCTGGGCTAGCGCAAAAGATACATTATCTACTTATCTACTTGTTTTAAATCCCTTATGTTTAATTATTTCTGCACTTACAAAATGTAGTGATGTAGTTTTATTACTGTTATACCGACCTATAAAAATATGATAAAGTAGATTTTACTTTATTATTAGTGTGTAATGTAATACAACTCCAAATACGATTTACACTTAAGTTAGATTATAACGTTATGTTACAAATATTGACCTTAGGCGTTTGCCTATGTAGCCTCTGCTTTTATCCGGTCCTGCATTGTGATACAGTGTATTGCTTGTGAATAGTCGGGAAAAATGCGGCCCCCTTAGCCTATAGGCTTAACTATTACTTGGTAAATTGACATGTGTTGCGTACGCTCTATATTACGATCATTGTTTATAGAGCATTAAAGGCTCGTTCTAACAGGAACATTGCTGGACTATAGAGAGGTTAGGAAATGTAGTCTATGGTTATGGGGACATCTCAGATGACCCTAACGAGGTTAATATATCTAAGAAGTCTTGTCTCGTGTAAAAAAGTGAAGCCTACGTGGTTGACCGCCTTTTTGCCCCTCTGTATAATCTGCTCCCATATCAACCAATCAAATCCTCTCATCACAAGTTACATATTTATTAGTTGAGTAACATTTAACTTTTAAAGTGTCGATTTGATTGCCACCGAGGTGGGTACATTTCATGCGGAATATCCACTTCCGGGGTAACTGAGATAACCAGCTGGGCTATTGAAAATTGAATACTGATGAACAGTTATTTTGTTTACATAACAACAAGACAACAATACTAGTACAATTAGTTGACTGAACAGATAATGGAAACAACTGATGACAGATTTAGACCGAGGTCTAAATCTCTCTCTACTCCAACTGTTTGAACTAAATACAGTTCCCACAGCTGAAGGATATTCTGCGTAAAGTGTAGCTGTGACCCACTAGTATGAAGGGTTCCATAAGTCTAAATGACATTTCAACAGGTCAAGTGGTCGACGGGTGGCTATGCAACGCAGTTCCCACTAAACACAGTTTCCACAGCTGAAGGATATTCTGCGTCAAGTGTAGCTGTGACCCACTAGTATGAAGGGTTCCATAAGTCTAAATGACATTTCAACAGGTCAAGTGGTCGACGAGTGGCTATGCAACGCAGTGGCTTTCACCTAGTGGAAAGGCGGTCTTGGAGTACCTGAAGAAAAATTACGGTCAAAAGCCAGATAAGACCTCCAGATATATTAGGAAGTCTAGCGCATTATTGTTAAAGAGTCTCGTCTCCAGCAACACCAATTTGCCTTTATTAAAACCAAGTGCAGGGCCGTATTTAAGCATAGCCTACTTAGGCTCTCGCCCAGGGGCCCGCACCACACAAACCCCCATTCAAAAGCCTGATAAAATCAATAAAAAATGTCACCTTAACAATTTTTTAATTTGTTCATCTCTCTCGTTATTTCTTTGTTAGTTCCTGTTAGTTCCCTCATAAATACCGTTAGTTCATCAATATTAACCCTGTTAAAGACTTAAATCAATGGGTAGGCCAACTTCACACTATGAAAAGTAGCTTACCCACAGTTAAACTATATAATTCCTATTTCTTTATGTCTATCGTTAGTTCCTCATTAGTTCCTGTTAGTTCCCTCATAAATACCGTTAGTTCAATAATATTAATGGGTTTACAGCCAAAAAATCAATGTTTGTTAGCTGACATTCCAATGTATGTAGTAGCCTACCCATATTGACGAAATATTATTGACATTTGTTCATATCTCTCATTAGTTCTTCGTTAGTTCCTGTTAGTTTCCTCATAAATACCGATTGTTCAATAGGTAACAATAATGGTTTCACAGCCGAAAATTCAATTTTGGTTAGCTAACATTCCAATGGATGTGGTAGCCTACCCTTATTTACGAAAGATTATTGAAATTTGTTCACGTCTCTCGTTAGAACTAACAGTATTTACGATGGAACTAACAGGAACTAACGGAGAACTAACAAGAGCCATGAACAAACTTCAATAAACTTTCGTCAACAAGGGTAGGCTACTACATACATTGGAATATTAGCTAACCAACATTGGATTTTTGGCTGTAAAACCATTAATATTATTGAACTAATTGAACTAACGGTATTTAGGAGGGAACTAACGAAGAACTAACTATAGATATAAAGAAAAAAGTATTATGTAGTTAAATTGTGGGTAAGCTACTTTTCATAGTGGGAAGTTGGCCATTGATTTAAGGCTTTAACAGGGTTAATATTGATGAACTAACGGTATTTATGAGGGAACTAACAGGAACTAACAAAGAAATAATGAGAGAGATGAACAAATTAAAACAATTATTAAGGTGACATTTTTTATTGATTGTATCAAGGTTGTAGGGGGTCATCGTCAATAGGCTCCTCGTTAAGTTGCATCGGAATGGGCTTGAGATTACATCCCTGTATAGAGTCTTGTTAAAAGTATGCGTCACAGATTATTTGTAATACTGTAGTTTGTAGCAATATTACAAATTAATGTGCCTCCTTGTTAAATGTATGCGTCAAATGATTTGTAATACTTTGTAGTATTAGTACCAAATAATTTGAATTCAAATACAAGCTCCCTCTAGTCCTAACACCTCAGGACCGGACCCTCGCCTGGATTACAAAATGGCCGAACCAGCTGGGGTTGTTTTTGAATGTAAAACACCGATCTATAATAACATCCAAGTTATGAAAAATAGACTTGATAAATGTGCTTAGCAATTACAAAATAAACAACATTCACCCGTCAGCTATACTGATATATTTTGTTTATATTTTGGCTTAAAATTAAACAAAAAAACTGACTTCTGTCGATATCTTCCATGAAAAACCCTTCCTCTGGCGGTATTCTCATTTCTATGAGGACAGCTGGACCCATGGAGTCCCACGGAATCAATCATTTACACCACCTCAATGGCCGGACTATCCGATGGCCGAACCAACGATTTTTAATGTTATATGCAACTATAATTACGAACACGCTATTTATAAAATAATAATTTTCAGCGAGCAATTCCTGAATGCGTGGCATGCAGAGCTCATGCTGCGACGCATGTGGTAACACCATGCGGCCACCAGTGTCTCTGCGGAGACTGCGGAGACCAAATACGGCATTAGCTGCAGGCAGCTAATGGGCAACACGACCTCCGCTGCCCAATGTGTCGAGCAGACGCCGTTTTTATAATGGCGGTGCTCATTAATTAGCACAGTGTATTAACAGTGTCTCAATCGATAATATATAATATGCGTATTAAAGGTTTTTGAGGACTGATTTTGAGTATTATTTTACATGCACAACATTTGACTAAACAAAACGAATTTAAATATCTAACCACCCCTGACCATGAGGTTGTTTGAGATTTGTTTTGTTGTCCTTTATTTGTTTCCCTTATCCGTTTAGTACCTGTTTTGTCCAAGGTGCTAGAACATTTTTTCTACAATCAGGTAAGCAATTTCTTTGAAGTAAATTATCTATTTAATAACTATCAATTCAGCTTTAGAAGTCCATTGTGGATGAAATTGATGCCATCCATTGTCAAAGAAACGCCTATGAAAACAGGGATTTTACCTGCGCAACCTTTATTGGTTCGAGCAAGGCCTTTGTGTCGACCATTTTGTGTTGCTCCAGAAGCTGGAATTTTACGAAATCAAAAATAACGCTTTAAATCTTTTTCGATCATATCTTGTTAATTGAAGACAGACAGGATACTCTGGAGCAGTTTCCCCGAATAATTTTAGCGAATTTCCCCTATAGGGAAGAAGCTATTACCGTAGTCGGCATGGTAAGACCTACGCCCGGGACCATGATAACTTTTCGTTTTGAGGTCCCCAGACCCCAAAAACACCATTCGTTCGAAACTGTATATATATATATATATATATATATATATATATATATATATATAAATAAATATAAATAAATAAATTCTTTATTTCCATAAATGTACAATACAATAAGCATTACAATTTGCAGTAGAAAACTATAATTAGATAGTTTTCAAATATATACTAAGCAATAAATACCTTATGTTTACACAGTTCTTAGCCAGTACATTATGGATAGCCACCTCTTTAGACCTCTATATATACATACGAGCACGATAACTCTCGTAAAAATGATCCCATTTTAATGAAATTTGGTATAAACGTGTAAAGCAGCATTTATGACTTTAAGTTCGAAAACCAGCAATATCGCTCCATCCAAAGGGGTATTTTGGGGGGTTTTGTACCCCAAAAATGCGTTTTTTGAATGTTGTACATATAATTTTTGAAAGAATCAAATATTGATTTTTAACATTGGATTCAGCTTAAAAAAACACACAATTTGGTATTTTGATCATTCCTCTACGTCAATTGGTTACCGAGATATTTAAAGTGCTATACACAGTACGTTGTCTAATGTTATTCTTATGGAAGAAAGGAAAAAATGTATATCTTGCTTATTTATGAACGTATACTGACGAAACTTAGTATAAGGCTTCATCTGGTTGTGGTCTATTGATATTTGCTCAAACAAATTTTTTTTGTAAAATGCTCCCATAACAGCAAACCTGTGTACTCAGCCCCAAAGTTATTCTTATGGAGAATAATTAAAATTGTATATACCGCTTATTTATCAATATATTTTTACGAAACTTGGTCAGTGGCTTTACGTATTATTAAGACATTTATATATCCATTGGAAATTCGCTGAGTATGCAGGTTTGCTGCGACGGGGGTATTAAATTTGTTTTAATATATAAAATACCCCCGTCACAGAAAACCTGCGTACTCAGCGAATTTACGATGCATGCCTATGTTTCTCACTACCACATAAAGCCACTTACCAAGTTTCTTAAAAATACATAAATAAAGAAGTGATCTATAGCATTTGATTTTTTTAGGGCAGAGTACGCAGGTTTGCTGCAACGAGGAAGATAAGATATGTGATTTTTTGCAATTATCAATATAACTTAACCACGTGAAGCTACATACTAAGTTTTATTAATTTATGTTCATAATTACAGAGGGTATAAAACTTACTTATTCTCCATAAGAATAACATTAGGGCTGAGTATGCAGGTTTGCTGCTACGAGGATAATTAACAAAAAATTAATTATTTTTGCAAATATCAATATACCAATACCACGTGAAGCCACATACCAAGTTTTATCAATATACATTCATAAATAATCGAGATATCAAATTTTATTTATTCTCCATAAGGATAACATTGGATAATGTACTGTGTTTAGCCCTTTGAATATCTCTGCAACAGGTGGACGTAGAATAACAATTTAAACACCAAAATGATCGTTTTGTGGGGCTAAACTGATTGGTAAAAGCAAATGTGAAGTTTACATTAAAATTAACTGAGGAAAAGCAAAAAACCTTTTTCCCATAAGATTAACATGGGAGATTTTATGAACAGATTTTTTTGGATTTTCCCCGCAACCACTTAACCTAAGTTAATAATTTAAAATACAGTATTTTTTTATTAAGCTCTATAACATGGTCCAAACCAAAATTAAGTGTTTTAAAATTTTAGGGTGAAAAATGCAAAAAACTGATTTTTGGAAAATCTAAAACCCCCATAAACCCCCCTTCCCATAGTCCTATTTCTCTGGTTTTCGAACTTAAAGTCATAAATGTTACTTTAGACATTTGAGCGAAATTTCATCGAAATCGGACGTTTTTTACTCAAGATATCGCATTCACGGACACATATATAGATCTATATATACATACATATAAATTTGAACGAATAGTGTTTTTATCATCTGGGGACCTTAAAACAAAAAGTTAACATGGTCTTGGGCTTAAGTCTTACCATGAGACCTACGGTAATAGCTTCTTCCCTATAGGGGAAATTCGCTAAAAGTCACGATATAATCAAGTTTTTTACTCTTTGAGCTCAATAGGGACAAGGATGTCCCTGTGTAGTTTTTGTATAACCAAATAGAAAGCTTGAAAATATGTACATTTTTAAGCCTCCTAGAATTTGTTATGTGATGTTACTTTAAAAAAATAAGAAAAGAAATAGCACGTTGTCTTGGGGGAAATTTTCATTGTAAAACGTATTTTCTAATTTAGAGTTGTTCCATTAGTATGCCATAGTATAAGTATAATTGTTACATTTCCTACTATAAAACATTACTTTCGTATGATTGACTAGTAAATATATATATATATATATGTAAATCTGAATAGCTACAATGTTAAATGTATTACAACTTGAAAATGCATTACCCACACTTCAGCGTGCTGCAAAAACAAAGTAGTATATTCGCTCCAACCAAAAAATGATGTTTAAATCTTGTGTCTAATTATAAGGAAAGTAGATGGTATAGTATTTATTATTCAAATATAATTATTCCAGATATTATATAGGAATTAAATTATAAATTTAAGCAACCGTTATGTGCACAACGTGAAGGAGGAAAGGCTATATTTACTTAGAAAGCATTTTAATTTTGGTTTGCTTATACATTTTTATATATTACTTAATATTTAAAGCTATTATTAATATAATTTTATCAGTGAATTTTCTTTGGAAAGTGAACTATTAGCATGACACGCTCGGTGAAACTTAAGCCCGGGACCACCATAGAAGTTCCTAACATGACCTCCTGAACACGTTTTTGGGGGCCGTTCAAAATTGTATATATCCATCCTGTGTTTGCACTCTAGCGGTCCCATTTATGTCCGATTTACTTCAAATTTGGTAGGAACATTCTTTTCTATAATCAGTTGAACAAGTTTGTTGGGCAAAACAATCGGAAGACTCTAAACCCCTTTTTTGGGGATTATTTTTTAAAATTTCGAGTTGTTGGGCCCAAAAAGGGTCAGAAAAGCCCCGGATGTAAAATTAATTCATGAAAAAGATGGGAATTAGTGAGGCGAAAGTTTTAAGCCCTTTCTCGTCATTCTAACATAAATATTTACCGTGTTATTAAAGAAAATGTGTTTCGACTAAACACGGTACGTTGTCTTATGGGGGTTTTACACTACAAAAGCCTTTTATTCTTTTGTTAGAGTACTTTTAGCATCCCCAGCAACTCACGCCTACTTTCAAGCCTGTCTGGGCCTTCTCCTAACATTATAATGTGCAAAATTGTATCCCCAGCTTTGCAGGTAAATGAAACCAGGAGCATCAGAACAGCCAAAAAATTAATGTTTTCAGATTTCAATAAAAATTTGAATAAATGTATGTTTTTACACTGATTTTGAGTTTTAAAAGTTGTTATGTGGAAATTCACTTCCCTCACGTCAGCGTGCTGCGTGCGAACTCGTTTATTAATCATATCAGTAATTATAGAAACTATAAACTGTAACTGTGATCAAGACAATACGGTTACAGTATCCATGTAACTACTTTGTAGAGCTGAAGTTAGCCGAATCTTTTATGCCTTCATAATGCGAGAAACATCAAGCGTTACATCAATGTATTGTTTGCTGCAGCCAGCCCCACAAAATTCTGAGTTCGACTGTACTTGACTTTTTGAAACTTTACGTTATGAAACAGTATATTTGTAAAATGTTTCCAAATATTTTATTATTGAATTCGATTCAACAACGGACTGGAGTGAACTATCTTTGGCGTTTACGGTTATAGCTTTACAATATGAAACTTTACTTTGTTAAACAACCATTTATTAAATTTGTTTTTAAATCAAAGCTTTACGTTTTGAAACTTTACGTTATTACAACTCCTTTAGATTAAATTCAACAAAATAACATCTTTACTTTATGCCACTTTACTTTATGCAACACTACATATTTAATAAATTATAATTCTTTCACTTTACGTTATGACACTTTACGTTTTGAAACACTTATAAATTTAATCTGAATTAAATCAGTCACTTTACCTTTTGAAACTTTACGTTTTGACAACAGCTTTTATTGCATTGTATTAAATTACAACTTTACTTTATGAAACTTTACGTTGTGAAATGCTGCTTTAAAAAAATAGAACTTTACGTTATAAACCTTGACGTTGTGCAACGGACCCCTCAAACTCGACTTTTAATTCAAACAAATAATTGACTATCGAACGAGTTTTTCCCGTCGATCCACAGAGGATCGAAAAAACAATGGGAAACTAATGAATTAGAGTAGGCAGCAAAAGAAAACTAGGACCACAAAAAAATTGGCCATAAATGGCAACAGGAATCATGAATTACGATCAGCCCACATAATTGTGGGTGTAAATAACTTCAAGATATTGGTAGTAAATGATGATTGAACCACACCATATTGCCCGTAAATTACGATACAACCAATCAACCATGATGGGTTTAATGTGGTATTTTGCCTACAAAATTCTATCTGGAAAGGTTGCCAAAATGTTAACAAACATTGTTAAATATTCTAATGTAGATTAAATTTTAAAAAAATTGCAATACACTCTCTAGCTGAATAGAAATGTACAGTGATAATGTAACTATTTACTTTGAAAACCACTGCCAGAATTAAACTCACCACTGGTCCCTGTTCACTATCTGGCAGGAAGGGGTTGCACACTTTGCGCTGCTTGGCAAACTCTGCACTTTTCTCCACAAACTGGTCATAGATACTCTCGTGGACAAAGGTGCGGGACCCAGCACAACAGCATTGGCCCTGGGAACACAGTGGGATTGATCTTAACATGTAATCAGTTAACAGCAGAACACAGCCTTGGCTGTTAAAGTAAAATGAGAAATGCAAATGTGAGAGAACCTTATCCACATGAGGATAATAAGATTCTCTACATTAAATATCTCTTCCAGTAACTTTTCCGCTTATGCCTGCCAAATTGTTCAAACTCTGAATGCCTGAGAACATCTTAACGCATTTCAATTCCACCCACAATACTGCATTTCTTATGCATAATTAATTTCATATAAAATAGCATTAAGTTATTTTTATACAGATCCTATTACATAAACAAATAAAACAACCTACCATTTACAGGGTGTCTACCAGCTCCCTAAAAACCAGGGACTTTTTGGGGACTTTTGGTGACTTTTATCATTAAAAATCAGTGAACTCGGAATTAAACCGAACCATTTTGTTTTATGTAGAGAAAATCGAATATAGCCCACAATGGTACAAAACTTCAAACTAATAACAACCGCTGTGACTATATATTATTCAGTATATATATATATATATATATATATATATATATATATATATATATATATATCATTCAGTATTGGATGCTTAGGCCTAAGCCTACTTTAGTAAACATTAATATGAAATCAGCACAACAATGTTAGGGTCTACCCTAAATATAAAATTACAAAGAAAAAAAAGTTAAGGGATATTTCATTGCAGTGGTTCTTCCTTAATGCACAAGTGACCCACATACCTTGTATCCGTTCCATGTTGTGAACAAAAACACAAGCACAATAAATCTTGGTTCATATAAAAAACACTAGGCCTAATTTAAACACTAATTGAAATATATTTTATAGACATACTAATAACAGTTATCACTTTTTTAACTATCCTCCTCCAACACCAGAGAAAACAAAACTAATTCCTATTTAAAACTTTAAAAACATTTTTTAGTTCTCTCTCAATATCTTGTACGAGCTGACAAATGATTAGTCACACAAAAAGCTGGCCACAAAATTTCACTCTTGGTTATGTTGTCTTTTACTAAAAAACTTTCAATCCCTGACTTAGGCCTATTTGTGGAAGATTCTACTATAGACATACTGCAGTCCTGGCTGCTGGATGGTAGGACTTGGCCTACTTGCATTGAACCAGAACTTTGACATAGCCTACATTTAAATGTTGGCTGCTGTATTGCAGGTCTATTTGTGCTGAGGTAGAAGGAACTTCTGGGTTGAATGCATGTAAGGTAATCTGATTACCACTGTGTAGATTAGAATCAAACTGCATGTGTTTTTCCCCTTTTCGTGAGATTTGATGTCGGTTATTCCAGAGTGGGAAACATCAAAAGTTTAAAAAAAACAACAACAAAATGCTGTGAACTTGTCCTTTATTTTAAGCCACTTACACCACTGGTTTTCTTCTATCCAAATATCTTGAAACTGACACTTCCCAGGCATTTTGAGATTAAAATAAAAAGTTGCACTTTTTTCTTAAGTCTAGCCACTATATAAATCATAAAACCACAAACAACTGATACTAAGTAACTCACATTCTCATGCGAGACTAACAGTGACGTCAGTGACAATCACTCGATCATGATCACGTGCGAACAACAACTGCTGAACTAATCGCTTAGAAGTTCAAACTCAATAAAACGATCAACGAACAGACTACCAAATTATAAGCTTATTAGTGCATTTTGTATTAATTAATCACAACACTTTTTCATATAATTTTAAAATTAGCTTTCTTAACATCTTCAAACGCTCACAATGTTTAAAAAGGTTTCCGTTACATAATAACAGTAAAATATTTGTTTTAAAATTAAATTAATTGAGTCCTAAAGTGGGAGTCTATTCCAAATACTGACTCGCTCTCAATACTGTTCAGCTCTTCCAACAGTAGCTGTGGTCAACATCATGTTGGGACATCATAAAAGATGTCAATAATTAATTAAAATTAAATCTCCGGTGGTATTTATATTTAATAATTTGATTTTTGCTACCATGTAATCTAATGCTTAAGCAATACATTTTTTTCTGGCAAGCGTTAACACTCTCGTAAACTTCATATCCTAGCACTCAACGACGAGAGTTGTTAGTGAGATGATGCAATCGGCAAAATATCGTATCAGGTAGGCAGGTAGGACGGTATATTGCGATCGTGCAGGAGATGGGCTGCTTCACTAGCGCTTGTGTTGCCTGTCCGTAAAAACAGTCTTCTAACGTAACAGTGTGGGCGACTGTTGATTGGAGCTAAAGTAAACAAATCTGCCCAAACGCTCTGGTTTCTTTTACCAGGCACCAGGATCGCTAAAGTCTACCCGGCTTTTTACGTTGCAGAGTTTATTTCAGTTTGATCACTGACGAGCTGCGGCTTTGATGAGACGCCAGCAAATAAGACATAGACGGGTACAATAATTTTGTCCCGTCAAAATATAGACAACTGATACTAAAATCAGCAGTTTAAATTGGTAAAATCGTGAAGTCACTGGCACTAGAGTGAACATCGATGATTAATTGATAATAAATTATTCACTCACGTGATTATTTAATTTTGACTTGGATATTTTTCCGTGACTTAAGCGCCAAAATTTGTGACTTTCGGTGACTTCCGTGACTTCATACAAAAATCCGTGACTTTTCGGGGACTTCCGTGACCGGTAGACACCCTGCTTTTAAGATATAACTTAAATATCACTGTATTTACAGTGTGAAATTTCCTGATTTTTCCAGGATTTCCAGATGATATAGCAAACAATTTTAGGAGTTTCTTTAAATAAAACGATAAGTTAAAATGAGCATTTTTACTTAGTTTTCCAATAAATTGGTATTTACAAGTTGCAATTAATTTAACCTCAAGATTAGTTGAATTGTGATCTTAACTTATTTATCAATGAATTTATAGGTTTAAATACTCTAGGATATTTTTATTCTGAAGGCAACAAAAATTTGAGTTTAGTAAAAGTCGGGACTTTTTAGAATTCTCTTGTTTTTTTATTTTGTATAAAAAGTCCCTGACTACTCCAGGTTTCAAGATTTTCCAGGTTTGGGAGATACCCTGAAAATGTACCCAATATACCCAATATATATAGTTCTTGTGTATTGAAGTTAGTGAAAATTGCTACAAAACCTGAAAAGTTGCCGGGAGTTAATGGTGTTTTAATTTCTTACTAACTCTAGGTTCAAAAAGAGGAAGGAGGAGGAGAAAGAGAGTTGCCAACTTTGATATATCATAACCAGTTTTTACAAACTCATTCAAAACTAACATCTATTTAAGAGGATGTTAAACCCCCGCAAAATATCACGCTAAAACCGCTCCGCACGGGAGCAAATACTGACGTTATTTCTCAACGTATAACAAACAACCACACACCAAATTAAAGAGAAAGATATTTCCCACTAACATTGCTTTTCAATTTTTCGATATTATGAAATATAAAAGTGTACTTAGCCTTAAAATTCGCCCAATTTCGATACTAGATAACTCATTAAATTTGAAGCTAATTAAAATTTTAAAAAGCAATCTTAGTGTCAAATTTTATGGTCTTTAATATGCCATATGTATCGTTCTAAAGTCAAAGACGTAGCCGTGATATGCTCCCACGTGAAAGTATGCATGCACTGATAACAGCAATCCAAGCGGCGCAGATCGGAAACTTTCCGTGGCGGAGGAATACAACTACATTTATCAATGGAAGCGTCGCTGGCTCAGCCATTGAATATATATATTTTTTTTTACGTAGGAGGAACGCTTAATGCGCGAACCCAAAGGAACAATGTGGGACTCCCTCTTACGAGGTATACCCACTAAACCTCCTACGGAGCCGCGGGGAAAAACCAGGCCGGAACCCTTATCGGACAACTTCGGCACTGGCCCGCGTATCTTGCGCCCAGACGGGTCACGTCACCGTTTTGGGAAACTTAGAGGTCACCTAAGCATCCCTCGTCTTGTTTTCCCCGAAGAACGGATTGCACGAAGAGCGCAACCGCTCTCCAGGAGTCTTCATTTCGAAGCATCGCCCCCACCACGACGTCCGGGGACAGATCGCCGACAGCAGAGACGAGCCTCCTCCTGTCTTCAGTGAAACGACTGCAACGGAAGAAAGTATGATGAGCATCATCCACCTCCTCCGGGCAGTAACTACACTGAGGTGACCTCACCTTCCCCATGCAGAAAAGGTATTCCCTGAAGTACCCGTGGCCCGTCAGGAATTGACACAAGAAAAAGTCAATTTCCCCAAATGCACAGCTCAACCACGGGCTTATGTCTCTGATGAGACGAAACGTCCATCGCCCTTCCAGTCCACCGTTCCACCGCTCTTGTCAAACTCGCAGAGTTTCGAGTCTTGCTTCCACAGCAGCTTGGTCTCTTCCGAGATCAGGGGCACGGCGAAAGATGTTCTGCCTCTCAGCGGCGAGCAGATCAAGGGGAAACACTCCAGCCACAACCATTACAGCCAGTCCAGACACAGTGCGATACGCACAGGCAACCCTAAGAGCCGCCCTGCGCTGAACGGAGAGAATTCTCTTGCTGTGTTTTTTGACTCTCATGGCACCCGCCCACACTTCTGCGCCGTACAGGAGAATGGCGTTGACGGTGGACATGAGAAGTCGCCTCTTGCTGGACCTCGGGCCTCCGACGTTCCCCATCAATCTGCTGAGCGACAGAACAACCCTCGTCGCCTTGTTACAAACCGCCTGGATGTGCTTCCACCATGTAAGGCGGCGGTCGAGCACCACTCCCAGATAATTCGCCACAGTCTTCGTCTGGACCTCCACGTCACCAACAGTCATAGGGATTACTGTTTGGATCCTCCGTCGCGTGAGCATGACGATCTCGGTCTTGGCGACCGCCAGCTCAAGTCCATGACCGCTCATCCATCTGTTGACCCGAAACATCACCTGGTTGAGGCGAAGCTGGGCCACCTCCGGATTCCGAGCCGTGATGACTGCGGCTACATCGTCTGCGTAGCCCACGAGATAGACTTGTGGTGGCATCTCGAGGCGAAGCATCCGTCATATGCCACGTTCAAAAGGTCAGGGCCAAGGATCGACCCTTGCGCCGCGCCGGCGGTGACCACTTTGGAACGGACCCCTGCTTCTGTGCTATATAGCAGCCTGCGCTCCTTCAGGTAGTCCTGTACCACGACCAAGAGATAGTCGGGTACCCTGAAGTCCCGCTGCAACGCCTCGAGCATATCCACCCAACGGGCCGAGTTAAAAGCGTTTTTAACGTCCAGGGTGACCAGCAGCACGATCGGCCTGGCCTGATGGCAGGCCGTGTCAGCCCGCTGGACGGCGCCCAGGACTTCAGCCACGGCATTCAAGGTTGAGTGGCCCAAGGTTGAAAGCCGTGCTGCCGGGGGGACAAGTCCCCAGCGGCTTCGACAGCCGACCTCAACCTGGGTTTCAGCAACCTCTCAAAGAGTTTACCCGCCGTGTCCAACATACAGAGTGGTCTGTATGCCGACGGGGACTCCGGGTCACCTTTGCCTTTGCTGATGAGCGCCAGTCTAGCTGTCTTCCAGCGTGACGGAAACACACCCGCCACTAAACACGCGTTGAACATGCGCAGCAGCAGATGTGGGTGACTTCCCGCCACAACCTTCAGAGCCTCAACCGGAATGCCATCAGGGCCTGGAGCTCCGTTGTTGTGCATGGCAGACGACGCTGCCACGAGCTCCTGTTCCGTGAACAAAGGAACATCAGGCACCGGCCCCGTTACTCTCTCCTCTCGCCTCACAGGGTGACTTGGGAAGAGAGCATCGACGATGGCCGTGACCGTGCCTGCAGACATAGACGCACTGCTGGCCCCCATTTCCCCGAGCTTTCTCGTGACGAGCTTGTACCCTTTTCCCCATGGATCGGAGTCCATGTCCCGGCACAGCTCCTTCCAGCAGCGAGCCTTGCTCAGGCGAATTGCACTGGCAAGAGCTTTTTTCGCAGTCTTGTGCTCTGCCGACCTGGCCAAAGCCTCCGGTCGGTTTCGAGTTCTCTGCGCTCTTCTGCGAAGCATCAGTGCCGTTCTCCTGAGCTCCGCGATTTCGTCCGTCCACCAGTACACGTGGCGACGACCCCGGACAGGTTTTTTCCGAGTCATCGACGAGTTGCATGCACGCTCGATCAGCTGCATTGTGGAACCCACGAGAGCTTCGACCTGATCTCGATCAGCGGAGTCAAAGCGCTCCGTCAAACCGGCCTCGGGGCTACGACTGATCCGCTCGACGAATTTTCCCCTGTCCAGTTTGGCCTGATTCCAGCTAATTGGGTTTCGGGTACTGCATCGACGAGACAACTCGTTTTCTTCCAGATTGAAGGAGATGAATTCGTGGTCACTGGCCGTGTACACGTCCATCACACCCCACTCCGCTACCAGAGGAAACAACCCTGCCGATACCAGCGTGACATCTGGTATGGAGTCACCAAAACCAGGTCTTCGGTATGTCGGCGTGTCCCCTCTGTTCGCCACTTCCAGGTCGAGCCTCGAGGCCATCTCCAAGATTCGTCTCCCCCGGGCGTTAGTGACTGGCATTCCCCACTCAACGGCACGCGCGTTGAAGTCCCCAGCCACTATTACGCACCCCGAGACACCCTGAAGACTGTCTTCCAGCGCCTCCAGCCTCTCCCGGTACTCCATTGAATATATTAGTGACAGTACAAGTGAACTTGGTTCTGGAAACATTCATTATAATTTTGTCGTAATTCATCACTTGATTTAATATCCTAACCGAATCATTAGGATATTAAGATATTATATCAGTGAAATTTGAATTACATGATTAAGTCAAAAAGATACAATAATATACTATCCGCATATATCACAATACACAGTAGCCAATACGATTTAAAGTCGATACGTAGGCCTATCATATACGCGACCTTATCGCTCATCACTACCCTGGTGCCGGCACGGCGCCGGCGTCTTCAGCACCAGATGGTTTGCTCTGGTCCTCGCAAACAGTCGACAGTAAACGATACTCGCTAAGGTGTGGTTTTTTGAGTGCTAACAATCAGGAATGACCACAGGGGGGATTGCTAGGGCAGATTGCGCTATATACAATTTTATTTTGGAGGAATTCTTTGGTTTGAGCGGGGTAATTTGATTTTATTTTTTGGAGGGGGGATTTTATTACATTAACTTTGAAATTAGCAAGTGTGGGATTTGTACCAAATGGGATCAACTCCTTTTATTTTGATGATGAAATAACACTTAGAATTTATTTTATGTGAACACTAACGTCTGGTCTTAGTTAGGTCTCTCTTGCGTTCAACAACGTCGTGCATCACGTAATAGGCCTAATATAATTGAATATTCTGAGTAATTTAGTGTATACTCAATCATTAAAAATATTTATTGTCAGGCGGCTATACATGAATTGTTCCATTTAAGATGACATTAGTTGATAATATTTCCCTAAATCGTAATTAAATGACCGTCCATCTTGTATGTACTTCTTTGCATCATTATTTTGTGTAGTAGCCACTGACATTATTTCTTAATAAAAAGCTATCGATTCTCGATACCGATATCAGGAAAATCGATTCTCGATACCGATACCATCGATACCTACGATTTTTCAGTACCTATAGTTGTTAAACCTATTATTAAAAACAGTTACAAATTTTTTTTACCATTTAAAATTATTTAGTAGAATTTTGTAGTTAATTATCAAACAAATTTTTACTTTCTCCCTCTATACATAGTATAAGGAGAAAGTATTGTTTTCGTCAAAATTTTCGAATTTGAGTTGTTAGTGGAAATATTCGTTTTGGTGCTCCCTGAACCCAAAAAAGTGGTTTTTACGTGATGTCTGTCTGTGTGTGTGTGTGTGTGTGTGTCCGTGTGTGTGTGTGTGTCCGTGTGTGTGTGTGTGTGTGTGTGTCCGTGTGTGTGTGTGTGTGTGTGTGTGTGTGTCTGTGTGGATGTGTACAGAGCTAGAGCCCTAACCAATGGACCGATTTTTATGAAATTTGGTATGGAGGTACTAATCCACGATATCTCCAGGCGTTTTTTTCATTTTTTTGAATTTTTGATTTTTAAGGGTAATTATCCCCCAAAAACCGCCAAAAAACATGAAAAATCAAAATTTCTCAAAAACGGCTCTAACGATTTTGATTAAACTTTAGTCGTTTGTTGAACTTTAGTTTTGCAACAAAATGACACCACCCGCATACCTGTAAAAATTCGGGTTCAGAAATTACAGGACTTAAAACATCCAAAATTTAGTTTTTTTTGGATTTTTCATAAAAATACATGAATATAAAAAAATATTACTATTCACCATTAAAAAGAGCTCAAAAAACTAAATAATTTAGTATCTTGAATTACTATTCTACGATTGCTGGTTTCGGAGAAAATTGAAATTTTCATTTAGCGGTAAACGCAGTACGTTGTCCAATGTTATTCTTATGTGGAATACAAAAATAACTATTTCTCTCTTGTTTACTGATCAATTTCATTCAAACTTGATATGCTTGTCAATTTAGCATTGACCAACAGAGTTAATTCGAAATATGTTGCCCCTTAATATCCCTGGGGGGGAATAGGGGGCATTTCCCCTCTTAAAACCACGAGTGCAGCAATGGATCCTGTAGTGCCTCCAAAGCAGGAATTTGGGTGGATGTTTTTTAAAACAACTTGTTTACAAGATTTTCTGTACATTCGACCGTGCTTTGTATTCTATATTTAGTAAATAAAAAGTAATTTATTCATTAAAGTTTGGCTAAAAGGGAGAAAGTATGTGTCAGTTTCCTGATACCGTTTGCTATCGATACCCCCGCCGTTTACCCGCGCTACATAGTGCGTGGGAAGATATACTCCCACCGTTTACCCGCGCTACAAAAGGCACGGGGAGTGTTTGGGACAACGGCAAAAAATCTTACCTTGGAGATAAAATTATTTCTTTGAGTCATTATCTTACAACCAAGTTTTTCCCCATTATGAATTTATAATATAAGTTTTTGTTTGCCTACATTACTATAACATACTAGTGAAATTAATATTAAACTATGTAAGAAATTGCATTAAATAAACGGTATCAGGAAACTGACACATACTTTCTCCCTTTTAGCCAAACTTTAATGAATAAATTACTTTTTATTTACTAAATATAGAATACAAAGCACGGTCGAATGTACAGAAAATCTTGTAAACAAGTTGTTTTAAAAAACATCCACCCAAATTCCTGCTTTGGAGGCACTACAGGATCCATTGCTGCACTCGTGGTTTTAAGAGGGGAAATGCCCCCTATTCCCCCCCAGGGATATTAAGGGGCAACATATTTCGAATTAACTCTGTTGGTCAATGCTAAATTGACAAGCATATCAAGTTTGAATGAAATTGATCAGTAAACAAGAGAGAAATAGTTATTTTTGTATTCCACATAAGAATAACATTGGACAACGTACTGCGTTTACCGCTAAATGAAAATTTCAATTTTCTCCGAAACCAGCAATCGTAGAATAGTAATTCAAGATACTAAATTATTTAGTTTTTTGAGCTCTTTTTAATGGTGAATAGTAATATTTTTTTATATTCATGTATTTTTATGAAAAATCCAAAAAAACTTAAAACTTTTGGATGTTTTAAGTCCTGTAATTTCTGAACCCGAATTTTTACAGGTATGCGGGTGGTGTCATTTTGTTGCAAAACTAAAGTTCAACAAACGACTAAAGTTTAATCAAAATCGTTAGAGCCGTTTTTGAGAAATTTTGATTTTTCATGTTTTTTGGCGGTTTTTGGGAGATAATTACCCTTAAAAATCAAAAATTCAAAAAAATGAAAAAAACGCCTGGAGATATCGTGGATTAGTACCTACATACCAAATTTCATAAAAATCGGTCCATTGGTTAGGGCTCTAGCTCTGTACACATCCACACAGACACACACACACACACACACACACACACACACACACACACACACACACACACACACACACACACACACACGGACACACACACACACACACACACACAGACAGACATCACGTAAAAACCACTTTTTTGGGTTCAGGGAGCACCAAAACGAATATTTCCACTAACAACTCAAATTCGAAAATTTTGACGAAAACAATACTTTCTCCTTATACTATGTATAGAGGGAGAAAGTAAAAAATTAACACTTCAAAAATAGGTTAGTTTTTAAAGGTTTCATTTGATATACGTTGATGGTTACTGTTCACGAACATAAATCAAAAGCTTGATGAGCTCATCAGCTGTCTAATAAAAATCATCAAGTTGGGATTATGATCAGCTGATTGTTGTAAACAACACATACTATAAATCCCACCAAAACAGTTTGTAGACATATACATTTTGTATTATTAAACTTAAAAGGAGAAAATTATTTATCTGACAATTTTGGGGAGTATCGGAATGTTTCAGCTTCAAATTGGTATAAATCCCATGACCACACGTTACCTCGTTTTCTCAAACGAAGGCCGAGTTCCTGGTCAAAATGTCTCCCATATGAATGACATAGGGAAATTTAAGTACTTTATACTTTATATCATTCAACAAACTCAAAGGGGGAAAATTATAAATCTGACAATTTTGGGGAGTATCGGAATGTTTAAGCTACAAATTGGTACAAATTCCATGACCTCACATTACCTGGTTTTCTCAAACTAAGGCCGAGTTCCTTCAAATATTCTCCTATATGAATAACATGGAGCAATTTTAGGACTTTGTACTTTATATCATTTAACGAACTTAAAAAGAGAAAATGATAAATCTGACAATTTTTGATTTTTTAATCGGTTCTCGGTACAACTTCGGTACAGTACAATGTACCGTCATATATACTAGTTTATAGTTAACATAAAAAAATATTGAGTAATACTTAACATTTACATAAATGTTAAGACATAAACAATTATTAACATTTATTTGATTAAAATTAAAATAACTATAGGCGACTATGAATGAAAACATTTTAAAAAACCTGCCACTTTGGGGTGTTGCATTTTAATGTTTTGATTAATATTATTAATACAATTTCTTGAAATATTCATGATAAAATATTTAAAAAACCTACTTGAAGGTCAATCAATTGCTTAAGTCGCTTAACTGATTAATTGCTTTCAATATAAATAAAAACTATTGATTTAAAACATACAAACAGCAAAAACTAAAATTTTGATAAATACCATTCTTTGATGTATTGGGAAGATATACTATCACTAATACAAAGTATAATAAGATAACTTAAAAAAACTATATATTATTATGTGAAGGTAAAGAAAATTATAAATTAAACCTTTAAATACTGAAGATTAAAATTATACTATTTTAAAATTAAAAATGTAATTAGGATACTACATTTAAAATTGTAATCCATAAAAAATATTACAGTACAATTATTTAAGTAAAATAAAACAAGTAAAATGTAAAACTGCAAGATAAAGAAAGTAACAGAGATATTCTGTTAATTTGGCTACATCACCTTTAAGATAATTAATTATTAACCTCATCAAAATATAAATTTAGTATTTTGTAGATAATTTTTACATGAATTTTCTAAAACCACACAAGATAGTCTAACATATAACAGATATAAGTATTTTTTTAAAATCAATTTCACTAGTATACTTAAATAACAATAATAATAATACATGTATAAAAGCAGTTTAATTTGAATTCATAATGGAGAAAGAACGTGATCAAAAGATAAGTATTCCTTTTCTCACTCAAGAAATGGACAAACAACTGATATATTGCTAATGACCGGACCCCTCCCCCTCACCCACCACGCTTTCCAAGTCTAAGCCTTTCTATCTCAAGATCAGATTTTTGCCCGCCCGACCCAACCCCTCCCCCTCCCCTCGCCCACCTTTCTTATCTTCATTCTCGTATAGCCAGCCATATAACACCTGTCAACGTTTCTTTTCATATTAGTTGAGCCGAGTTTTGGGCCTTATTTTTCCTTAAAGGAAATGACTAGTTATTAACAGGAGTCTCGTTTCAACCACTTATTTTGTTGAACATTGTTCAGTTTATCTCTGTTTATTGTTTGACGCAGTACACTGTACCGTACCGAAACTGAACCGATGACGGTAATTAGTTTTGTACCGTACTGGTTAATTTTTTTCGGTGCATCGCAGACCCGTATAAATTAATGCCAAGCCAATCACCTTGAAATTATACGTACATTTTCATGTCAGTGGCCTACATGAAGCAGTCTAGGGCATGTTAGAAGGAAGAGGTACACCCCCAAACCTCAAGGTAACCCAACTAAATTCTAATTGAACAACCTGAAATAGTGAATGACTAGAAAGGGTTAAGGGATGTGTAGGCCTACAATTTTTATTCAATGGATCCCAACAAAAACATTTTACATATAAAATATATTGCTAACCATATTGCAAAATTTAAAAATTAACAGATAGTGTAAAAAGAATAAGAGTGGCTGTCCTTATAAATACTGGTACTTAAATAGATCCTATACCATAAACAGCAAGGTAATCACATACAATAGATTACAAGTGGTTTGAGTGTTCAACAGCCTACTTCTAAGCAGTAATACTATCCCGGTCACGGCCGACTCCTTTAAGAACATGAGCGGTCACCTCTAGCTTGCCCATGTGACTAATGCCGTTACGGTACCTCGCTGTCTTTAGTTCTCCGCACAGGTCAATAGCCTATGGTGACGACGGGCAGTTGAGGTTTTAATAACAAATAAAATAAAAAATAAAAATTGAGCTTCAGTAAGAGCACAGCATGACATACCATATTGAAGAAGAGTGCAAAGTGAGCCCCCTCCACTGCCTGGTCCAGGTCACAGTCGGGGAAGATGATGTTGGGGGACTTGCCTCCCAGCTCCAGAGTCACTCGCTTCAGGTTGGTGGATCCGGCCGCTTGCTTGATGAGCTTCCCAACCTTGGAGAGACAAATAAAGTTACCAAATAGTCATGTGGGCCCCAACCCCTGGAAAAGATCCTAAAATGTGGTTTTTTGTAATTTGTACAAACTGTAGCCATGTTTTACACGGTCCATTGCAATATCTATGCTTAAAGGATTAAACGATTATAATACTAACTGTTTTAAAGAGTATAACACAGCTATTTCAAGCAATTACCTTCTGAACCAGATTGGAAAGGGTATGCCTCTTTAAAACTGTTGTACAGTTTTATACATTTAATTTCAATAATTATGCAAAAAGGGCTTTAAAAATTGTGAAATTTATCATTTCAAGAGCAATACAAATATCCAAAGTGATAAAGTGATTATCTTAAGCAAAATAAACAGCTAGGTGGACCTACTTTTCTGATTTTCAAACTTAGTCATGAATTAGTTCACACATTTGTATAAAATTTCACCGAAGTTGGCAATTCTTTCAAAAGCTACCGCGATAAGGGAAACATACTTATGAGTTTGAACAAATGCGAATGGTGTTTATGGCATCTGAAGACGCTCAAAACAAAAAATCTATCTTCACTTAATCACTGTATAAGACATTGATGCAACTAGGGAATATTTTAAGGGGAATATACAAAGTCATGAGTATACAAGTGGGGTTAAGATGTCTTGTGTACTGATTAAGACAGACTGATTTGTTAGCCATAATCATTAATTAAATAGCCAATGACCAATGACAGCTGGATCCAGTTTTGAACCTTCACAACATTTATCAGGATTTTGCCCAGGATCGATCTAGCGAACTCCAAATTATGAAGTGAGCACGCTAACTACTACGCTACCCGGGCATATCTAAAGTAATACTATGCCACCTACGGTTATAGCTTCTTCCCTATAGGTTTGCTAAAACTGAAAAATTATTCACAGAAAAATTAACAATAAAATCAAGCTATCTGGTGTGTGAACTCTACAGTAGCAAATCACTATGCTATTAAGGAATTTGTACAAAGCTTTGTACTTTGTATTGTTTTATATTTGAGAACTAGTTTATAACCATGCAGTGCACACTAATATTGTTTGTAGGTACATTTTTAGTCTATTTGAAACAAATTAAAATAAAACAAGATTACTTTAACTGTGTAAAATATTTCATTAATGTACATAAATTAAAACAGTTATAACTAGAAATCTATCAAAGAAAATTATTTACTAGGCTTTATATTGTTCATAAGTAACCAAATCATCTTAAAAACTGTGAAATAAAATAATGGTGTTAATTATTCAATTATTTTTAAGATGAATTTTCCTCAAACCTAACAAAATAATTTACTGTCTCACACCCATAACAAGCAGAGATAAATAATGACAATATATATCCATCTTAAGTTTGTGAGATAGTTTATCAAAAGAAAAGCATGTAACTTGCTGTTATCAATCTTCACTTATGAATAGAGGATATAAATCACTTGCTTGTCTTTGCCTCTCAGTTTTTTAAACAGACGCTTTCAACCTTATGTTCGCATTATTGCTTCGCTCTCAGTTATTTTCTTCACTGTCGTAAATTATCTTACCTTTTTTCGGAACCAAACTGCCACTTTAAACATAAATTTAAAACTTGTGTAATAAACCCCTCTCGAAGAATTCCCTATGTAAAGAAAATCATGCCAATACATACAGGATTATTTTTTTCTGAAACTTTAAACCTTGTCCATCTTTAACCCTTCCCAAGCGTTGGACGTATATATACGCAACTCAATTTGAAACTTGCAAGTGAATATATACACCAGACATATAAATTTATTTATGTATAGTAAGGTTGTTTCCGTTTTATTTACTGTTGCTTTAGGCCGGCCATTAGTCTATTTTTACTTTCTCCCCCTATACATAGTATATGGAGAAAGTATTGTTTTCGTCAAAATTTTTGAATTTGAGTTGTTGGTGGAAATATTCGTTTTGGTGCTCCCTGAACCCAAAAAAGTCGTTTTTACATGGTGCGTGCGTGCGTGTGTGTGTGTGTGTGTGTGTGTGTGTGTGTGTGTGTGTGTGTGTGTGTGTGTGTGTGTGTGTGTGTTCTTGCGAATAAGCCGTTATTTGATCCGACATATGGTTACACACCCACACTATTAGATCTGATGGCGCTATTAGATCCACTCTGCTGGATCTAATAGCGCCAAAGCTCTTTTTTTGAGTTTCTGGCGTTCCGGCCATCACGGAAATAGTCGAATTCACCCGATTTGAGCAGGATCTAATATAGCCGGTTTCAGACATAATAGTGCGTGTGTATAAGGTTCCGGAAGTGGCCACCACATTGTGCTGCAGTCGCGATTCAGGTGTGTATCGTAGCGTCGTCGGATCTAATATTGTAGGTGTCCATATGTCGGATCTAATAACGGCTTCGTAACGGCTTCTCGGCTCTTGTGTCGTCAAGCTGAGTAGAGTTGCCGGCTCAATTGCACTACTGCACTAGAGATGAATATTTTTGTATTATGTTTAGTAGAATATTAAGTTGTTAGTAGTGATGATATGTGATTATTGTCATCGTTCATTTAGCAGAAGAGCAACGTTTTGTGTTCACTTGTCAAAATGTAAAATGAAAAATGTTGAAATAGTTAATGAGGTAAGTTCACTTCTATAACATTAATTTAACATTTTGTAAAAGGCTACAGGGCATTATTACTTTTTCAATGCATGACAATTGTTTTAATTTTAATTAACTTACTAACTTAGTTGACTGAATTGTCAATCTACTGCGTTTATACACAGTTGCCAGCTCTTGTAAAGTTAAGAGCAGCAACTTGTGAGGTTAATTCTCTTGTCCATGTTCAGAATGACTGTTATTGGCGTTTTCTTTGTCAAAAATACCATTTATCAGATCTAGAAGATAACTTTGCTTGTTCATGTATTAATTTTATAAACAAGGTAACCTCTTCAAAACCTAGTTGAGTTGGCCTCCTTTTAGTTTGGTTTGATAATTCAAATAGGTTCTATTACAGTAAGCTTACCTATTTTACTACAGTTCAGGCCTGTTGACTTAAACTAAAGCTAAACTGAGCCTAGGCCCTATCACATAAGTAATTTATTTACCCTCCCTGTTAGTAGTATTTTAATTTTGGTCCCCCAAGCCCATGGCTCCTGGGTTTCATACATGAAATAGATTGGGTACACTTCCATTCGCGGTACGATATAAAAAACTGATATAGAGAACTGAACCAATTCAAAATCCTAACCGAATAGATATTGAAACCTAATATCTATTCGGTATTGATATTGAAACCTAATCAATAGCAATTATAAACAAACACAATTTAACTATAACTTATGAATCTATATGCGGACATAATCGCAAAGACGTTGGGGGTCTGGGGGCGTGCCCCCAGATAGAATAGCATACACGGCAGAGATCAGTTTATTACAAAGTTGGAATGGTTGGAATGGTTGGAAGGATTTTGTTTTTTTATACCTTTAGTATAAAAAATACCAAATTTGAACACTCTAAGCCACCTAACCCTCTTATTTAGAAAAGACCCCCCCACAATAATAATAATGAGCTTTATTTATTTAGGCCTACTCAAAGTTGGGACTGACAAGTGCCCTCTACCATATATGTCTCGAAGACTGGCATCTTAAGAATAAATGAATAATGTAATTTAATTAATACAATTTTTATCAACGTTAAAAACTGATAATACAAAAACTGGGTACACTTCCCGAAATAAAAACCGATTAAATATGTAATTTGAAATTATAACCGAAGAGACGATAATAATCATAAACAAACTCGATTAATTTATTTTTGTCAACTAAATTCTACTGCCTGATCGTGGAAATACCATGTGTTTATGTAGTCTGAGGGCATACCCTTCAAATAAAAAGCGGCAGACATCAGGTTACCTAGAGGGAGGGTTAGGTATAGTTATACTAACGTGGTTGGGTTCGTCAGTTTGTTTGAATTTGTGGGAAGTAAAGAAAAAAGAACAACATTTTGCTGTCAACTGAAAGAAATAAAACAACAAATATTTGTTTTAAAAACTTGTATATATACAGGCTATCAATAATTAAAAATTGTGCCGATAACGTAGGCTAATTTGATACCACTTAATATAGTGCAACAATAAAAATCTGGGTTTTTTATGAACAATAAACAGAGTAGACAGATCGAGTAAATTTGTATTTGCAAAATAGTTTTTGCAGGTATAATTTAGATTACGTAGGCTAACGTAGGCTAATTTTGGTTTCGGTTTCATATGACCAGTTATTAAATTGAAGTACATAATATTATTGGCTTTATGATATATAATTACTTAACAAGAAGTGACAGATTTAGTAGCTTATAAGCTTATAAGTCAACCGAAAGTAACCTCTTCAACGTTACCCCAAAACGAGGTAACGTTGACTGACCTCTCTACAGAAATCGTTTGGTAAAGAATTCTGTAATCTTGATGCTGTGACAACAAATGATTGATTATAATATGAAAGCATGAATATTTAACATAATTGCACCATGACGGGTACTTGTCATGCTTATATTTATAGTGAAAGTAAATTTTTCTACAAAATATTTGGGTTTTTTATCTTTAAAAATGCTGAATAACAACATTAAAATTGGTATTTTCTTGTTTCTTTCAACAGGTGTATAGTATTATAACACTTGGTACCGGTAATATGATCATCCCACGTTAAATTAAAAATAAATCCAATACAGTAGTTTTGGGCACATTGTAAAACTTATTCAAAAAATCTATACCACTGTTTCAAACGCTCCTGTGCAGTAATTTTTACCCAAAGTTTACAACAACACAGTCAATATAAAAATCTGACATTTCAATCTAATTTGATTGAATAAAATAGGATTGCAAACCCAAAAAGTTGAAAATTATTTTTAAGCTGTCCAATGGGTGAGTTAACCAATACGTGTCCACAAAGTGGTAGGGTTGAGCAGTTGTTGAGTTTTGAAGCTGGTTATTGATAGCAATTTTCTGAACTCCCCACGATGACACCAGTAAATTGCATGGTTCAGAAAAGTATGGTGGTAGCTTCTAAAACCACCAGTAATTTTGTTTTCATATGTTTTCCAGAAAGCAGCCAATAAAGTGAAAGATCACAGTACCTGATGACCAATCGCAGTAGTACCTGACCAAGCCTTCTGACCATTTAACTAGGCATATGTTAGAGACCTTAGATTTAAATTTTTGTAATTATTTGTAATACAAAAATTGTCAAGATTAAGTAATTTTAATTTTTCCCAGTTTACTTAACAATAAACAAATTGTACACATAAATTAGATAGAATAAAATAATTTCTAGTTAGCTAATTGAAAATTATTTTGTAGTTAGACTGCATTACAACTGAACTAAAACATTTTATGATTAAATATTATAAATATTGTGTATATTTTCATTTGATTGCTATTCATTTGTTGTGGGTTGATGTTAAGAAGACAAATCTAAATTAATTATATTTTAGAATTTGTACGAATATAAAACTGAGTATTAAACCGTTTAACTTGAGCTGAAATGGATATATCTATCACAGACTCATATATACATAAATGTGTTGTCCCTTAATGTTACCTTCATAAAAAAGGGAAAATAGTAAAAGGATTGTTAAGACTATATTTAGTTAGATTTTGTGAATGTAGTAGGTTATTCTTTCTCTTAAATAATAAATTTAGTAGCAATGGATGAAAGTACAACATAGATGTTTTATTCATATTTTTAATCATTAATGTTTTAAGAATAAAGGACTTACTACCTCTTCAATGGACATCAATTAATTTGTAGCTAAAAATAATTTAGGGTAAAGGTTACTACTAGATTTTCCATTCCTATTTTATCAAGTCCTTTGTCCTTAATTCCAAAATCAGTATTTTCCAAAACTCTAAAAAGGGGCAGATAATGTGAATAACTGTATATTCAAGTTGATTATATGCATTATTTTGTTATATTTACAAAATGTAACGGTGCAATGCCCATAACTGTCAAGTAGGCCTTCTGATCGTTTGCCTTAGGGTCTTGCACATGGATTTACTAGGTCTATAAAAGGATACAACTGCCAATGATTGAGGCTTTAATTAAACAATTTTTCTTTTTGCTGAACTGACGGTATTAATAACATTTACTGTTTTGAAATTACTCAATAAGGTATGATTGCATAAAACCTACCTTCACACTAGATAAGTTTGATTTTATTGACAGCTGATCAAACTTCATAAGGTACTTTACTTTAAAGTTGATCAATCTTGATAAACTTGTTTACATCTTTTAAAGAGGTGGCTTACCTACACGCTGCCCTTTTCCAGTTACTCAGATTTATATAGACTCGATTAATTTTATTTGGTTTGGTATAAGTACTTGATATAACTTGTATAGTGCGTCGTGTTTAGCTTGGCCGGTCACTGCATTGTTGTTACATGCTTTTCACCGGCCAAGCTGAACACTGTGCATAATTAATCATCCTTACTTAATTATGTTCAAAATGGATCTCCTCGAATAAATCTGGTTATAAGTTTGAATTAATCCACACTGACGAGTCTAAGGTTGTGGTTTTCAGACTTTGAGCATTGTCCAATATGATTGGGGTAAATAAAGCCGCACCTGAGGTATGAGTTGGTATGTTGGAGTAGTCTATGGACTGTAACAACATATTTTCAATTACGGAAAAGACTTATTTGGACCACATTGTGATTATATTGCACAGGAAGTCATGTACACCGTTTCTTGTTTAATTAATATTTTTTACAATGGCTATATTTATTTACCGTGTTTTATCATGCAGACAGTCAATTATGTTTTACGGCTCACTTTATATTGATAAAAGTCTGTTTTTTGCAAAGTGAGGAAATATTTAACTAATACTAACAACATGAGGCAACATGAATTTCATACGTGACTCTGAAACCTTCAATACCCTCAATCCCTTATCTAGCCTTTTACTTTCTCCCCCTTATACATAGTATATGGAGAGAGTATTGTTTTCGTCAAAATTTTCAAATTTGAGTTGATAGTGGAAATATTCGTTTTAGTGCTCCCTGAACCCAAAAAAGTGATCTTTACGCGATGTCTGTGTGTCTGTATGAATGCGTACAAAGCTAGAGCCCTAACCAATGCTCCGATTTTTATGAATTTTGGTATGTAGATACTAATCCACGATATATCCAGGTGTTTTTACATTTTTTGGAATTTTTGATTTTTAAGGGTAATTATCCCTCAAAAACCGCCAGAAACATTAATAATTAATATTTCTCAAAAACGCCGTTAACAATTTTGATTAAACTTTAGTCGTTTGTAGAAACTTTAGTTTTCCAACAAAATGACACCACCAGCATTTCTGTAAACATTCGTGTTCAGAAATTACAAGACTTATAATATTAAAAAAATCTGTTTTTTTTAATTTTTCATAAAAAAACATAAATATAAAAAATATTACTATTTCCCACTAAATAGAGCTTAAAAAACTAAATAATTTAGTATTTTGAATTACTATCCTACGATTACTGGTTTTGGAGAAAATTTAAATTTTCATTTTGCGGTAAACGCAGTACGTTGTCCAAATGTTATTCTTATGGGGAATACAATAATTACTATTTCTTTCTTATTTACCGATCAATTTCGTACAAACTTGGCATGCTTGTCAAGTTAGCACTGACCAACAAAGGAAATTCTAAATATGTTACCCCTTAATAACCCTGGGGGGAATAGGGGGCATTTCCCCTCTTAAAACCACGTGTGTAGCAATGGATTCTGTAGTGCCTCTAAAAGAGGGATTTGGTGGATGTTTTTGAAAACAACTTGTTTACAAAATTTTCTGTACATTCGACCGTGCTTTGTATTCTATATTTAGTAAACAAAAAGTAATTTATTTATTAAAGTTTGGCTAAAAGGGAGAAAGTATGTGTCAGTTTCCTGATACCGTTTATTTTTTAATCTTTTACTCTCGTTACGATAGTATTCTATTTTTGAAACTCATCATAGCGATGGATTTGAATTTATTTTTTTATTTATTTGGACTTTACCTATCACTTCTAGTGTTTAAAACTACACAACAAAGCGATAGGTAAAGTCCAAATAAATAAAAAAATAGATAGTATTTTATTAAAATATTCAAAAAAATACATTTATCTGATTTGAGCATGACATTTGAAATTATTGCATAAATACGTCTTCAGCCCCTTTCACCCATATTCGGATCTAATAATGATATACACTTATCATCGGATCTAATAACAGCTTTATACATCATCAGATCTAATAACGACATACACTGACCATCGGATCTAACAATGACCTACACACCCATCATTGGATCTAATAACGACTTACAAACCGGATCTAACAGTGAACGTAAAATACATACGACTAAACTTTAAATTACACTACTCAGAATGTGATATTGTTGCTTGGTATGATATACTAAGTAAGAGTGATGATTTGTAAGGCCGAATATCGACTCCTTCTGCCGGATCTAATATGGCTGGATTATTACTCGGATCTAATAACAGCTTATGCGTGCGTGTGTGTGTGTGTGTGTGTGTGTGTGTGTGTGTGTGTGTGTGTGTGTGGATGTGTACAGAGCTAGAGCCCTAACCTATGGACCTATTTTTATAAAATTTGGTATGTAGGTACTAATCCTCAATATCTCCAGGTGTTTTTTCATTTTTTTGAATTTTTGATTTTTTAAGGGTAATTATCCCCCAAAAATCGCCAAAAAACATGTAAAATCCAAATTTCTCAAAAACGGCTCTAACGATTTTGATTAAACTTTGGTGGTTTGTAGAGCTTTAGATTTCCAACAAAATGACACCACCCGCATTTCTGGAAAAATTCGGGTTCAGAAATTACAGGACTTAAAACATCCAAAATTCAGTTTTTTGCATTTTTCATAACAAATCATAAATGTTGAAAAAGATTACTATTCACCATTAAAAATAGCTCAAAGAACTAAATAAATTAGTATTTTGAATTACTATTCTACAATTGCTAGTTGCGGAGAAAATTGAAATTTTCATTTAGCGGTAAACGCAGTACGTTGTCCAATGTTATTCTTATGGGGAATACAAAAATAACTATTTCTCTCTTACTGACTGATCAATTTCATTAAAACTTGATATGTAGGTCAAGTTTAGCATTGACCAACAGAGGATCTTCGAAATATGTTGCCATTTAACCCTCGGGGGGCAAGGGGGCATTTCCCCTCTCAAAACCACTGTGTGTAGCAACGGACTCTGTAGTGCCTCCCAAAAATGGATTTGGGTGGATATTCCTGAAAACAACTATTTTAGACAATTGTCTGTACATTTATCTGTACTTCATATTCTATATTTAGTAAATAAAAAATATTTTGTTAATTAAAGTTTGGCTAAAAGGGGGAAAGTAAGTGTCAGTTTCCTGATACCGTTTATTTAGTTTATTTTAGTGGTACATTTTCATTCGGTGAGTTGGCAACACTGTTCTCGCAACAGCCGTTATAGAGTGGCCGGCTGATGCAATCCTTTCTTATTTTCTTGCACGCAGACAGTTTATTTATGTTTGATCAGTAGTTTACAAGCTATTGTGGTGAAGTACAAGCTAATGATGCTTTGCACAATGTTTTCTGTGCATTAGACAGTGGTGTGCTGTGTTATTTTTCAAAATTACATTCCAGAGTGAATAATTGAGGTATGAATGTTACGTGCTAATTTTGGTCATAAAACTTGTTAACAATTTATTTACACCATTAAAGTGAACATAATTTATTTTTACCATCAGACGGAACTGGAAAAAAATAAATATTTCAAAATCTATCTTTTGACCCCAACTAAAAAATACATAGCGTACAGAGTAGGGTAGGTTACTACGTATGACTCATAACCAACCTGAAGTTTTCGATTTGAAACCAAAGCTTTCTTATTCCCTTACACAGAATTCAAAAATATAATATCTCAAAAATGTCCAGTTGGATTAAAAATTTACGCGTTATTCACAAGATTTTTCCTGGTCATTAACACGTTCGCTGCGCAGTACGGGTATACCCGTAGTTGCGGTTGTTCCCCCGGAGTATGCCCCCGGGGTATGCCCGTACAGTTGCAATGCAAACGTTACAGGCTTCAGTGTGCACCAGTGTGACGTGAGGGGTAAACAATTTGTTGCCAGCGTTTAGCTTAGAATGCGAGCTTTATTTTGGTGCAGGTTGGTAGTAAATTTCCCCCAATATCCCGGCCGTCACGGGACTTCCCCGCAGTAGTTTTCGTCCGACTTATTCCCTGTACATGGCAACCCTGATTGTCTACTGCTATCTGGATTGTTTTGCTACCTGGTGGCGTTTTGTAGAACTACGTCCAGTGGTGTTGTAACGCAGTACTGCACCGCACAGTGTTTATTGTCATTCGTTAGCCGGGAATTCAAAATGTGACCGCGCCTACCGGAACAGTTGCCGTATGGCGGGAACACGCCCATAGGCCTGCCCCGCAGCGAACGTGTTAAAGTTTGCACATAACTCCTCGTTTACCAGTCAGTAGCAACCATTAAATAATTCCACCACTAAAAACAATCTTTATCTTATGTATACATATTGTAAAAAAAAGAACACTATGACAACTTTGGCATTATTGTAATTATTGGTTTTTCTTGACATGCCTCTGTAGACCCAGTGAAGGCAACTTTGTCCACAAGTGGATGTTCGGCCAAGGCAGCTCCAGCATCCCCGTAGCCAGGCACCATGTTGATGACCCCGGGTGGAAACCCTGCCTCCCTGGATAGCTCAGCCACGTGCAGAGCTGTGAGTGGTGTCTGCTCGGCTGGCTTCATCACTATCACATTACCTACACAAACACATACCCTTTTTATTAATCTACCCCATCATTAATCTACACACTGTATTTTACATTTTATTCTCGGCAATCAGGAGAAGGCTAAAGTGTCTGATTGTGATGCACTCTGTACCGGTAGTAAAACGCATGAACTCTTATGGCTAGTAAAAATAATGTATTTCTATCACCAGATCAACTTAAATCCTCATCTCTGTTTGGTAAATGTTAAAATTTTAAAGGCCACCAATAGGGCGATGCCCTAAAGGATTTTCTAATAACTCTGAATATGAATATATATATATATTAAACCATACAAAATATGAGATACTCTTCACGATAGACTTTTGCGATTTAAAAACTTTAAATTGACTGTAACAGATTTCCTGTTTGATTACATCAATTTCAAAATTAATATTTTAAATATAAATATTTTATTTATTTTTTCAAAACTGAAAACATTTGTACACTTTATAAATAATTTCATAGGAGTATAAAATACATTTCCGTAAAAAATTAGGAGGAATCAAAAATGACGGTACAAGCTCACTGTCAACAAATTTTCAAAATATTGGTTTTTGAATAAGGGGACTTTAGAAAACATTGTCCAGCAAACATATTTCTGACTGCAGTTTACGAATTTACCTTTTATTATCCAGGCCTAACAAAAAAGTTGTTAAGGACATTTTGCAACAAATATAACACAAAAAATATTGGTCTAAACTATTTTAATGATATCAAATTCAAAAGTGCTTTGTTAAATTTCAATTACAAAACTTCAAACACAATTATTTGTTCCACGCAGGGAACTAATTTAATTAAACACTTAACAGTAATGGCTAATATAGCCGTCTGCTGGATTGGCATCTCACAGAAAACAGAAGAGTTTATTTTACAATATTAAAAAAAAGAAAGGGAAACTGATTACATTTTTGCTATGGGAAAATTTGTTTACCTAAATACAACAAACAAAAAAATAAAATAAAATCTAAACACGCTTATAAAATCAAAACTAATTATTAAACTTACCAGTGGCAATGGCAGGTCCTATTTTCCAAGCAGCCATGAGGATTGGGAAGTTCCAAGGGATGATCTGAGCACAGACACCAACCGGCTCATGACGGGTATAAGCAAAGAACTCTCCGTCCAACGGCACCGTCTTACCATGATTCTTGTCGGCGTAACCAGCGTAGTACCGCAGGCACTTGACACTCAGAGGGACGTCGACCCCGTACGACATGGCATATGGCTTGCCATTGTCCAGGGTTTCAAGGCTCTGGATCAAAGAAACAATTATTTGATTATAATCTAAGCACGAGGATCTCACTGGCATGGATGGAGATGTGTTATGAAATTATGAAACCTCAGAGTTATGATATTTTAAATATTCTAATTGATAGAGACCTATGAGACATGAGGAGCTCCCTTTGATTACTACTCCAGAAAAGATAAAACTGCTGATTCATTTAAATGTTATAAAATATTATATAAGGTAAATATCTGTTATGTTGTTTATGTTAGATCAAGTTTTGACTTTGATTATGCCCTTACAGAACGAAGGATAAAAGTCATAAATAATGACTTCTAAAAATTTAAAGGGTGCTCAATTGAAACCTAAAAGGTGCTCAATTTTCGCCTAAAAGTTAGTTCAATTATGATAATTATACAAATGTTTCAGAAAGTTAAGACTAATGTTTGCCATGAATGCAGTACTTTTAAATCAGGTTGTATACACAATGCCTGCAAAAACAATGATATAAATTAAGTTTCTCACAGCAAGATACTGAGTGTCCCGTTCAATCAGATCAGCCAGTCGGTTGAGTAGGAAGCCTCGCTGGGAGGCGTTCATCTTCCTCCAGGGGGAGTTGAAGGAGAAGGCTTTGATTGCTGCATGTACTGCCTTGTCTACATCACTCTGCAAAATATTAATTTTACATAACTAAGGTTACATAACTTGTCATCGTCAATCCAGTAGTTTAGTTTCGGAACTAGAAATATTGTAAATTAGTGGATTGACGACGGCAAGGTATATAACCTTATTTTTTAAGTCATACAGGAGGCAAATATCATGAATATATTAATACTGTATATTAGCAAATTTTTCTCTATAAGGAAGAAGCTATTCCCGCAGTCAGCATGGTAAGACCTAGGCCAGGAACCATAACTTTTTGTTTTGAGGCCCCCAGATGCCAATAACACCATTAATTCAAAACTGTACATATATCTCAATGTTATTTATGTGTGTCCATGAGCATCGATTGGTTACATAGATATTGAAAGTGCTAAAACAGTACACTGTCCAGTAATAGTCTTATGGAGAATAAGAACAATTTTATATCTCCTTTATTTGTGAACGCATACTTACAAAACTTGGTATATAGCTTCATCTGGTTTTAGTCACTAGTAATTTACACCAAAAAATGATTTTTAACGATGGTTCCTGTAGCAGCAAACCTTGCGTACTCAGCCCCCATGTTATTCTTATAGAGAATAATTAAAATGTTATTTAGGCCTATCGCTGATTTATGAATGTATATTAATGAATCATGGTATGTGGCTTAACCTAGATGAGTTATATTGATATTTGCATAAAAACTCATATTTTGTGTTCCTTGTTGCAGCAAACCTGCATACTCAGTCCCCATGTTATTCTTACAAGGAATAATTAAAATGTTACGCGTATCGCTTATTTGTGAATATAGTTTTATGAAACTTCGTAAGCGGCTTTATGCAGTATTAAAACATATAGAGGCTATGTATTGGAAATTTGCTGATTATGCAGGTTTGTTGCAACGGGGGTATTAACTTTATCATTGTAACATTAACATTTTAAAAGGTACTAATTGTTAACAATTTGATTAGATAAAAAAATATATAAATAAATTTGATTAGTAATCTATATTGCTTGAGCCCTAATATTTTCTACCCAATCCCCAATGACATATTTCCAAATAGGCTGAGAAGGCTCCAGCCTAGAATAGTAAATACGAAGGGGTGGAAAATCTGGATAGTTTTGGTACAATTTGTATAAAATATAAAGTTTTGTACTTAGACAATATGACTTCCCAGACAATACGCTGAATAACAGAACAATAACATCTACTCTGTTATTATATTAAAAATATTAGAAGTAGATATAGTAGATATAGTTATTTGACATACCCCCATACGTTTTGATCTAGGTAACTATCATCCTGGGTATAAATCGTACAATGTATTAAAAACAAATTTCATTCAAAATACCCCCGTCGTGGCAAACCTGCGTACTCAGCGAATTTCAAATGTAACTAGGCTATATATACCAAACTCTGTCTTCAAGAATCAAGAAACTTTTAGTTTCTTTTTTTATTTCCAAGTTTTATGAAAATATATTCCTGAATAAGTGGGATAAACAGTTCATAAAATTTCTTTAAGAATCAAATTAGGCTGACTATGCAGATTAGCTGCAACGGGGACCCCCAAAATTGAACAAAAATTAGTGTGCCACAACCAAATGAAGCCACATACAAATTTTAATTAAAGTATCATTATATTAATAGGCAAGCACAAAACTGTCCCTCCTTTTTTCTCAGCGCAAGTGTCGTAGGAGAAATTTATGCATACCGTAAAAAAGTATTTCTTATAGATGTGCAGAAACCCCTTGTAATTTGCATCAGCCCGCAGGGCTAAAACCAGCGATGTTAATAATACTACTGGATCGAAAAATGCCCGTAAGGCAGGCGACGATTCCCAAGCGCACACATCTACGTGTTGCGGGCTGTATCCAAAGCCATGCTGGCGCTGGTGTGGTAAAAAGTGGTTTCCCGCCATTGGGGCATGGTCTCGCTAAAATAAAGCTGGCAGAATGTGTCAGTATTTGGCGGGATATAACATTACTTTTCCTGTGATGGCTCATTAGTAGCTTTATCTATCGTTACTGTCAATTTATTGAGTTTGTTGTTTACTTTTAATCATTACTACAACAAGTGCGTTTGAGATAAATGGCCTAAAGTTGTGCAGCATACCACTGCACATCAAGATGAAGGACATGAGGCAATATTTATTTCCAATAGTCAGTAAATGCTTGCTTGATATCTTATCCAGGATGTCTCAAAGTTTGACGACCAAACTTCACGGGCATCATATTCTTCATAGTTTACGAGCTATTGACATTTTTAATATTTTGTATAATGTGTGCTGAAATCTCATAAATAATTTGTAGGCGAGAAAATATGCACATAGGATTATAAAACTCTTACACTGTATAAAAATTAACATTAATAATAAAAAATACAGTTTTTAGGTGTTTAATAAAATGAAACAACACAAATTAACAAAATTTTATATTTAAAAAAAACTTTTTCTGTTCTAACGGTGTTTCCGTCTACAGTTTCTGTCTTGGATAGTTATCTTGTATCTTAACAACTTTCACATTTATTGCAGAATAGTATTAAGATATTCAAACATTTATTTCGCTAATTTCAGTATTTGCGTTTTTTTTACTTTTATTAATAGACTTTTACTGAAATTAGCCACTAATTTCAAGCAACAAAAAAATGTAAATTAAAATTAAAATTGCGTTAATTTGTTTTTTAAATTTTATTAATCTCCTAAAACCTGAATTTCTTTATAATTACTGTTTGCATATTTCCTTGCCTAAAATCTATTTATGAGATTGCAATACAGATTATAAAATATATTAAACGTCAATAGCTTGTAAACTATGAAGAATATGATACAACAAATTTGTAATTTTGCTTATTCATGAATGAATATTGATAAAACTTGGTATGTGGCTTCACCTAGTTGAATTGTATTTATATTTGCATCAAAATTCTGTCAGCAAACCTACATACTCATCCCCAATGTTATTCTTATGTAGAATAATTAAAATATTACTTATTTGTTAATATATTTTTATGAAACTTGGTAAGCGGCTTTATGTAGTATTAAGACAAAAATGTGCATCGGAAATTCGCTGAGTACGCAGGTTTGCTGCGACGGGGGTATTTTATTTTAATTTGAGCAATTTTAAAAACACTGCATATATGCGTCAGTCAGTCTATACAATGGAAAATACTACATCTTTTTTACTATGTAACCAATTGTCATACCAACAGACGCACATGTGCATCAGATATCCCACTACAGACTGATACAAAGAGATCAGGGCTTCAAAATAGACCATTGCTAAGGAATAAACGTTTGAATAACAATGGCCTTAGTTTTATATCTCCCTTAATTATGAACATAAATTAATAAAACTTAGTATGTAGCTTCACCTGGTTGAGTTATATTGATAACTGCACAAAAACATATTTCTCCTCTTTTTTCAGCAAATTTACTCAGCCTTAATGTTATTCTTATGGAGAATAAATAAAATGCTATAGATCACTTATTTATTTATGTATTTTTATGAAACTTGGTAAGTGGCTTTATGTGGTAGTGAGAAACATATGCATGCATTAGAAATTCTTTGAGTACGCAGGTTTGCTGCGATGGGGATAGTTCGTTTAACTGCTTACAAAGGTTATGACAAAACATTTTCGCAAACAACCATTAATGTTTACCGCTTTGGGTTCATGCAGAATTTTTTTGGTCGAATTTCGACTTGTGGGCGATCGCTAGTACTCACAAATAAGCAAGATATAACTTTTTGGGGCGGTTCAGGAGTCCGGGTTTATCTTTAGTCCGAGTTTAAATACCGGTGAAAACCGGTACTTTAGCTGCAGCCTAACGAGAGATCGACAATAACTCGTTACTTAATTATTTGTTGTTAAAAATAACATGATTTGTGCTCTGTGTTAAATTCCGCACAATTTCATTACCCATAAGTCATATTTGAGAAATACATTTTTCTCTGTTGAATTGGTTTTCTTGACTTCTGTAACGTAATAATAATGGTGAAAAGTGTGGTACTATTAATTTTTTTTACAAATGCAACTGTCAGCATTTATTTAATAAAATAAATAAATATAAAAAGTAAAATATAACCGTATTTAGAACTGTGAAATATACATTTTCTAATTTGCATAAGTGTAAATATAGTAAAACTGCAAACCAGATAAAGTAGGCCTCATTTTTAATTGTGGAGTTTGGTTGTAAATATCATCGAGTGCAGCTCGGCCTCAATCCATTTTATCTGATGGCAAAGTCTAAGTATGCTGTAAATCTGCTTATTTGCAAATATTTACAGTTAACTATTGACAATATACATAGTTATATATTGATAAAGCCTAAAAGTTTCCTGCCCTAAACGAAAATGGGCAAAATTTGTATTTAAATGTTTAGTCTTTTTTTGTGAAATGCAGAACAAACCTGGTTCATAAACAAACAAACAGATAAACAAAGTTTAAATATCTCTGCTGCTCAAAAGGATGTAGAAACAAAAGCTATTTTATTTACATAGATAAATATATTCCTTACGTGTAACATCTGGTATATTGCTAATAATCTGTCCATAATGTGTTAACAGCTGGAATTCAAATAAAATTATTCCCCAATATAATAATTTCCCCAATTATTCATCACTGTAACGGATGAAAGTAGAACAACAATTCAAAAACCAAAATGAAATTAACTGTGAAGAAGTTAAAACCTTTTCCCATAAATAGCCTTAATAGTGAACTCAAAAGAAATTTCAATACAAGTATCAGAATTTTATTTTTATATCAATATTTTTGTATTTTGAATGCATAAAATGAAAACAAACTTTGAGGTCAGCCCGTGCCCTTGAGAATAAAAATATTAAAAATGAAAAACCTTATTGCAAAACTACAAACTAAGACAAATTTTTTGACACTTCAAATATTAAAATTGGTCAATAAATAAGGGAGAGGTTGCGTTAACAAAAAACTGCTTCACGTATTATATATAAGGGTATAATTTCTACAGGGCTCCTGCCAACCTTACCATATGAATTCCCTGCGATTCCCTGCCCATTAGGCTGTGGACTAAGATAGACTCGGCTTAACGTAAACTTGAGCTTAAGTAATTTAGGCGCGGACTCCTGAAGTCAGATTTTAAGCCGCGGTCTAACGTAGGCCAGGACTAACGATAGGCGCGGACTAGCTCAACCTGAACTCCTGGACCGCCCCTTATTTATTTTACACAAGATTTACATTGGGAAACATACAGTGTTTAGCACTTTGACTATCATTGTAACGGATGAAAGTAGAACAACAACACCAAAATGAAATTAACCGCGAAGAAGTTAAAATCTTTTCCCATATAATTACCAAGTGAAATTTTTTGAATGCATATTTTATTTTTACTCAACTAATTAACCTAGGTTAATAATTTAAAATATTAAATGTTATAATACTATTAGTAGCCTTAATAGTGAACTTAAGAAATTTCAATACAAATATCAGAAGTTTATTTTTATATCAACATAAATACTGTTTAACAAAACTTGACTTTTTGTTGACATTTAAACTAGGCCTATGTACAATTTGAGAAAAGAACTTTTCCCTGTGTAAATATGGTATACCGGTAGGCCTTTTGATGTAATTATATAAACTTACGAATCAAAATCTGTTATTTATAAATGGCAACATTCATGCATGCAAGCCAGTGCTTTCACTCCTCGTCTCCAGTAATACAAAATAAAAAAGTATGAATTATTAAGTATCTTCATCACCGGAAGTTGCCAAATGCCACCTTGTATAGTTTTGTTCCATAAGGCCAATGTTAACTTTGTGCCTCCGTTACTCCTCACCTGATCGTCACAAAACATTCGTTTAGGTGTCAAAATAACGGTTTAGTGATTCTCACAGGAATTACACTTTCGATTTCCTTAATTTGGGCATTATGGTTTTATAGTAAATTGTTTCATTTCCAACTGTATTACTGCAAATTTTCTCATTAATTTGTAAAAAAATCTAAATACAATACAGTATTTCACTAGAGGACAACTCCTTTAATTTGAAACCAAAATGAATTGTATGTGATGATCAGGTCAGGACTAACGGAGGCACAAAGTCAACACTGGTCTTATGGAACAAAGCTCTGAGATGGCATCTGGCAAATTCTGGTGATGAAGACAGACTCTTAACATTAAACGTGACCTTCTTAGTGTTTGTGAAAAGACAATTTAAGCTAAATCCACAATACCTTGTCGGAGCGTTGAACCTCAGCAATTACTTTTCCAGTGGCTGGATCAACAGTTTCAAACGTTTTACCAGAGCTTGACTTTAACCACTCATTGTTAATGAAAACCTAAAACACACAAATATATGCTTAAATGTGTAATGGGTACTAGGAGACGGTTTATTACTGTAACAACTATAGACACACATTGAGTCCTTTTCGACCTTTGACCAACTTTGACCCCTAACGTCACGCCCCATCCCCTCTTCCCTTTCCCTCTACTCTCCCCATCATTATCTTCCCTCCTAGCCTAGCACTACTTTCTAACCTATATTTGTAAAGTGTTACCAACTTAACTTGTTCTGTGTAGTATTGCCAACCTATGTTTTTCGTGTATCACGCTAAATTATGCCTCACTATTATATGTATATATTTATTACGTCACTCTACTTTCGTTGCTGAGCTCGGCCCCCAGCACTTTATACAACTTTGAATACATTTTTGTTCCTCTTAGAATATATCAGTAAAATATGAAGTAGTATCAGGTACCAGGTAAAATATAAAATAGTAAAGTTTGTTTAAACGCTGATGATATCAGCCTCAGTATATCCGACAAAGACTTAATTTCAACAACAACAATTTGTGTGAGTTCAATAGAAATTTAAAAAAAACTATTTAAATAATAAAAATCTCCTACTTAATTCTGGTAAAACTAAATTAATACAATTTAATTGCAGAAATTCAGAGCTGATGCAAAGTACAAATAATATTTATGAAACTGAAACAAAATTCTTAGGGCTTTTTTTGGATAGCACCCTTAGTTGGACAACTCATGAAAAATGCAATTTGTAAGAAGATCAGTTCTGGTATATTTGCACGAAAAAGACTAGCTCAATTTTGCTGTGAAGAAACATTAAAATCTGTATATTTTGCCAATGTACACTCGCATATTTATTATGGAAATAAAGTATATGGTGGAACTAGCAGTTTTAACTTAAATAAAATGTTACTTTTACAAAAGAGAGCCATACGGTGCATACTTAGCTTAAAAATAGACGAATCTTGCAAAGCACATTTTACAGAATTGCAAATCATGACTGTCTATAGCCTTTACATATATAGAACAATAATGTTTGTAAAAACTAATCAATCAAAATTTAAACGTTTTGCCCAGCACATCATTTGGAATAGTAGAGGCCTTAACGTCCACACGCGTTATGGGATACTTTGCAGTGCACGTTTCTAGCTTTTTGGCGTGTTCAATCATCAGTGTGGGGTTAATCTTCACTCTTCTCACCATACGACTGGCTTCCATCATGTTTATCATGAACCCAGACTTGGACATGAGACTGAAGATATCTGAAGACTGGGATCTTGATAGTTTTATTTTAAGCTCCACTCCGTTCAGGAGATACTTTCCGTTCAGTAGATGCATTTTAAGCTGTTACACAATGTAACAAATTGTGACTTGTTGTCTATGCTATGTATATAGTCTAATGGCAATAAAATGATTTTGATTTGATTTTGATTTCCTTGGTGGAATACGTCAGCGTGTATATATCCCATCATGTCTACAGGCCGACTACTGGCAAAGTAACTCTGTCTTTTCTTCAGGCCGTCGTTTTCATCTTCGGTTTTGTCCATCTGTCCGGCTGCATCGCTCACCCAAAGTGCTGATGACTGGTGTGTTTCTTTGGCAACATTATCGTAATTCAAGAGAGTTTCAATGTAGGCTCGGTAAGGGTAAGTGTTTCCGTACTGATTTTTGAACGGCTTTGTGATAACGAGCTAATTTCATGGGACAGAAATGGTACCTTCAGGATAAATGGAGCTCCAATTCTAAGTCGAACATTGTCGATCTGGTCTGCATTGTGGTTAGATGCAAGAAGACAGCTGCCGGTCCCGTCGGTTGGGAGCAGTTTGTGGATGCTCTACGTTCCTCAAGAATTCATCGGTAACCCTCAGCGCAGACATCAGGAAGCCTCTTCGCCGAGACCAGCGTTTCCTTCACCGAGACAAGCATTCCCTACACTCACCGCTAGAAGGCGGAAAACAATAACACCGCCATTCCCGGAAAGGAGAAGAAAATTAATGACTAAAGCGTGGGCTCGTATGAACACCCAGCAACCATGAACAAGACTCTGGAAACAATTTACTACGACCCGGCAAGTTCTGCTTGTTACGCGGGAAGCTGCCCTGTCATTACAAAAACCAAGAATAAAGTTAAGCACCCGAAAAACTGAAGATTGGCTACTCACTCAGGATCCTTACACTCTGTATACGTAAAAAAGAAGAAACTTTGCCAGAAACAGGTATATCGTCAGTAATGTCGATTATTTATGGCAAGCGGATTTGGCTGTTTTAAAAAACATTTCCAAATACAACGACGGCGTCAAGTATCTGCTTGTGATGGTGGACGTTTTCTCAAAATACGGTTGGCTGCGACCGTCGAAAAACAAGACTGCCAAAGAATATAATGAAGCTTTTGAGTCTATTTTCAAAATCGATGGACGAAAGCCACGCGATATCCAATGAGACAAAGGAAGAGAGTTTGTTTCGGTGGCCTCTGCAAAGTTTTTCAAGCAGCGTGGGATATATTTCTACACGACCTGCAATCCAGATACCAAAGCCGCAGTGTTGGAGCGGTTTATAAAAACGATTAAAACAAGATTGTGGCGCTATTTTATAAAAAAAAATACCCCCATTGCAGCAAACCTGCATACTCAGCGAATTTCTAATGGAGATATAAATGTCTTTTAATACTTCATAAAGCCACTTACCAAGTTTCATAAAAATATATTCACAAATAAGCGATACATACAATTTTAATTATTCTCCATAAGAATAACATTGGGGCTGAGTATGCAGGTTTGCTGCATCAAGGAACACAAAAAATGGGTTTTTATGGTAATATCAATATAACTCAACTAGGTGAAGTCATAAACCAGTTTTTATTCATTTATGTTTATAATTATGGGAGACATAGCATTTAGTTATTATCCATAAGAATAACATGGGGCTGAGTATGCAGGTTTGCTGCTACAGGAGCCCTTGGCAAAAAATTATTATTTTGAACAAATATCAATAGAACACTACCAGATGAAACCGTATACCAAGTTTCGTCAGTATACGTTCATAAATAGGCGAGATATAAAATTGTTCTTTTCCTCCATAAGAATAACATTAGACAACGTACTGTGTTTAGCACTTTCAATATCTCAGGAACCAATTACTGTAGAGGAATGATCAAAATACCAAATTGTGTTTTTTTAAGCTGAATACAATGGTAAAAACTAAAATTTGAAAATTTCAAAAATTATATGTAAAAAATTCAAAAAACCCATTTTTGGGGTACAAAACCCCCCCAAAATACCCCTTTGGATAGAGCGATCTGGTTGGTTTTCGAACTTAAAGTCATAAATGTTGCTTTACACGTTTATACCAAATTTTATCAAAATCGGATCATTTTTACGAGAGTTATCGTGCTCACGGACACACACACACACACACACACACACACACACACACACACGCACACACACACACACACACACACACACGCACACATATATATATATATATATATATATATATATATACCCCCGTCGCAGCAAACCTGCATACTTAGCGAATTTCCAATGGAGATATAAATGTCTTAATACTACATAAAGCCACTTACCAAGTTTCATAAAAATATATTCACAAATAAGCGATATATACAATTTTAATTATTCTCCATAAGAATAACATTGGGGCTGAGTACGCAGGTTTGCTGCAATAAGGAACACAAAAAATGGGTTTTTATGCTAATTTCAATATAACTCAACTAGGCGAAGTCGTGTACCAGTTTTTATTCATTTATGTTCATAATTAAGGGAGACAGAGCATTTAATTATTATCCATAAGAATAACATAGGGGCTGAGTACGCAGGTTTGCTGCTACGGGATAATTATGCGAAAACAATTTTTTGGAGCAAATATCAATAGACCTCAACGAGATGAAGCTGTATACCAAGTTTCGTCAGTATACGTTCATAAATAAGCAAGATAAAAAAATTGTCTTTTCCTCCATAAGAATAACATTAGACAACATACTGTGTTTAGCACTTTCAATATCTCGGTAACCAATTAACGTAGAGGAATGATCGAAATACCAAATTGTGTGTTTTTTTAAGCTGAATCGAATGGTCAAAACTAAAATTTGACTTTTTCAAAAATTATATGTAAAAATTTCAAAAAACCCATTTTTGGGGTACAAAACCCCCCCAAAATACCTCTTCGGATAGGTCGATCTGTCTGGTTTTCAAACTTAAAGTCATAAATGCTGCTTTACATATTTATACCAAATTTCGTCAAAATCGGATCATTTTTACGAGAGTTATCGTGCTCACGGACACACACATATATATATATATATATATATATATATATATATATATATATATATATATATATATATATATATATATATATATACAGTATCGAACGAATGGTGTTTTTGGGGTCTGGGGACCTCAAAACGAAAAGTTATCATGGTCCCGGGCCTAGGTCTTACCATGCCGACTACGGTAATAGCTTCTTCCCTATAGGGGAAATTCGCTAATTCCCTATAGGGGAAATTCGCTAATATATATACAGTATCGAACGAATGGTGTTTTTGGGGTCTGGGGACCTCAAAACGAAAAGTTATCATGGCCCCGGGCCTAGGTCTTACCATGCCGACTACGGTAATAGCTTCTTCCCTATAGGGGAAATTCGCTAAAAACACTTTTCGCTATGTGGACGTTATTCAAGATTTGTTGCAAGCCTACAATAATACAGTGCATTCGACAATCAAGATGGCACCAGCTGATGTCAATGATAATACCCCCGTAGCAGCAAACCTGCGTACTCAGCGAATTTCCAATGCATATATATGTATCTTAATACCACATCAAACCAAATACCAAGTTTCATCAATATACATTCATAAATAAACGATTTATAACCTTTTTAATTATTCTCCATAAGAATAACATGGCGGATGAGTATGCAGGTTTGCTGAAGGAAGGAAAACAAAAAATGGGGTTTAATACAAATATCAATATAACTCATTTAGGTAAAGCCACATACCAAATTTCATTAATTTATTTTCATAATTAAGGGAGATAACACGTTACTTATTCTCCATAAGAATAACATGGGGCTGAGTACGCAGGTTTGCTGCTACGGGAGCCCTTGGCAAAAAATTATTTTTTTGAGCAAATATCAATAATCCACAACCAGATGAAGCCGTATACCAAGTTTTGTCAGTATACGTTCATAAATAAGCGAGATATAACATTTTTCTTTTCCTCCATAAGAATAACATTAGACATAATAGTTCTTATTGCTTGTTTTTATAGTTTAAAAATTTTCTTTTGGTTCTCCAGATGTGCTGAACCATGCAGGTATTCAGTAGACGTTCTCTTAACCGACCCCGGATCAACTGCCATTCGGATTAACAGCCTCTGCCTGGGGGAAAATGCAAAAGTAAGGTTTAATATATGCAGCTGAGTTTTTTATTCATGTAATATCAATAATAAATTTATTTCTACAGTATTTTACATGTTTACGTAGTTGCCCGTTTTAACCGACCTTTTAGGTTAAACGACCTAGGCCCGGTCCCGTGTGGGTCGTTTAAGAGAGGGTCTACTGTAGTAATATACTTTGAAAATAAGAGTAATAAACAATTTTTAGGTTTTCATAACTGAAGCATTTGCTAATACTCTCAGATTAAAGCATCCTGAGTTTATTTTGTTGATGATTTTATTTATTTGCGTATTCTAATTCAAATTCAAAATGCCTTTATTCATTTAATATATATACATAGGTATACATGAATAGTGTCAAGGTTATTAGAACAAGCTTTGAATAGCCCTTGAGCAGGAGCACATATCCAGAAACGAATACATACATTGGCAATCTGAAAATATATACAAGTGTGACAATAAGAAATAAATAAAAAATAAAAAATTAACTTAAAATTTAAACTTTAAACTTTGGAACCATTGCTAAGTACAACAATAACAACATGAAAATCAGAAAATTTAAAGCTCTTGAAAAGAATACATCGCCTTGTTGATGAGAAATTTCTTTAGTTTTGTTTTAAATTTGCCATATGACACTTCTGACTTAATATCGACGGGAAGTTTTTTATAAAACTTTGATCCAATATATTTTTTTTTCAAAAAGTTGCAAGTTGTGGGTGCTGATTGCTAAATTGTTACAATTTCTTATAAAATAGTTGTGACTATCACCGTTAATTTCTAGTTCATGTAGCCTGTTCTTAACTGATAAGGTTATTTCAAAAATATGCATACCACATACAGTCATAATGTTTTCGGATTAAAAATATTCCAAATTTTCTGGGTTCCAAATTACAAATTACTCGTATAGCTTTTTTTGCATTTTTAAAATAGAATTTAAGTCATCCTGAGAGGTTGCACCATACAGTGAAATTCCAAAAGATATAATTGAATGAATATAAGATGTTATTGTTATTGTCTCTTATTGTTATTGTTATTTCCCACAGGTGTTTCAATCTAAATCAATGCATACAAGCCTGATGAAATTTTCAAAAGCAATTTTTCCACTTGGACATTCCATTTAAGGTTATTGTCTATTTCTAAACCCAAAAATTTGATGCTGTCCGTACTTGCAATTGCTTTATCATTCATTGTAATTTAAGGCTGATATTGATGTTCAGTTTGCTTAGTTTGAAAGTAAATTAAACTAGTTTTATCTGAATTTAAGATTAGGTTGTTTGAATTGAAAAAGTGGTTTAGCAAAATTACATCTGAGTTTGCTTTCATCTCCAATTTCCTATCAGTTGTTGCTGAGACTTTTAAATTAGTGTCATCGGCATATAAACCCAATTTACTGCACTCACTAAGTTGAGGAAAATCTCTAAAGTAACAAATGAATAACAGAGGTCCAAGGATGGATCCCTGAGGTACTCCATATTTTACTTGTTTTAGTGAGGACTTATAATGAATTCTATAATTATTTTCGTTCTGATGAATAATTTCTACAAATTGTTTTCTTTCCCAGAGGTATGATCTTATCCAATTTAACTTGTTTTTTTTTTTTGTATTCCTAAATTGTATAATTTTAAAAGTAATAATTCAAATGCCTTGCTGAGATCCATAAACAAACCTGCTACTTTATTTTTACTATCTAGTTTGTCAATAATGGATTCAATGAAATCAGTGGCAGCTGTTAAAACAGACCTCCCACTGCGAAAGCCATATTGGTGGTCATCAAACATTTTATTTTTCAAAGAAATATACAAGTTGGTTGTAAACTACTTTTTCATATATCTTAGAGATGGAAGATAACAAGGCAATGGGTCTATAGTTTGATACAAATTGTTTATCTCCCTTTTTGTGTAATAGTTTTAATTTTGTGATTTTAAGTTTGTTATGAAACATTCCGGATATTAATGATGAATTTATCAGGTGGGTGATTGGTTTCAGTAAAACAGACCTAGCTTTTTTTAAGAGCACCACAGGAATTCTATCATAACCAGCACTAAAAGACTTTTTCAGATCATTTATAATTTTGTCCATTTCTTTCTCATGAACAAAGTTAAATTTAAAACTTCAGTTACTAAAAATACTAAAGTTACTAAAAATTGAAGTGATTATCTAAAGTTATACCTAATAAATTTATTTCAGAGACCTCAGAAATTTGTTCACTATCTAATTTGATATTTAATAATTTGTCTTTACATTTTTTCAACTGGAAGTGAAGAATATTTGTCTTTGATTCATTCAATAATTGACCATTTGAACTAAACCAAGAATTAAACTCATTTAAAATCAATTTTAATTGTAATTTTAGATATTGAGTGGAGTTATTAGCAACCACCACAGATGTGTCATCAGCAAATTGAGTCGTCATTCCATTTATAATATTTGAGGGAAGGTCTGCTACATAAATTATATAAACATAAGGGTCCCAGAACAGATCCTTGTGGAATACCTATATATATTTTATAAGGATGAAACATCATTTTTTCAGACTTACATTCAACTCTTTGAAATCTATTTTGGAAATAAGATTCAATAAACTGTTTGGCTCATCCTCGCATTCCATAATATTCCATTTTAGCGAATATCCCCTCCAGGGAAGAAGCTATTACCGTAGTCGGCATGGTAAAACCTAGGCCCGGGACCATGATAACTTTTCGTTTTGAGGTCCCCAGATGCCAAAAACACCATTCGTTCAAAACTGTATATATATATGTATAGTGTGTAAAAAAAGTCTTGCCCCCCCTATTAATTTTTTTGTTTGTTAAACAAATCACCTTTGGGGAACGATACTAACTTAACCCAACTTAACTTGACTAACTTTCAGATATTTATTGAAATCAAATATTAGTTTTAGCGAATTTCCCTTATAGGGAAGAAGCTATTGCCGTAGGTCTCCAGGTAAGACTTAAGCCCGAGACCATGATAAATTTTCATTTTGAAGTCCCCAGATGCCAAAAACACCATTCGTTCAAATTTTTATATACAGGGTGAATCTCGTAAGTTGTCCAGTATTGATTTCAGACAAACCGTTGGTCCTACGATGATGAAATAAAATTATTTCCCACTAAACCAACCCCAAGGAATAACGTAAAAATATTTTTAACGATTTTTAAATACAAGGTGTACCAGAAACTGAGGGTCACTAGTCCGAATCTACGAAATATCAAATACAAACGTATATCATGATATACATCAAATTAAAGCTCTTTTCAATCCAAACCATTTGGCGGAATCGGATTTTGATTATTATTGATTCATTTCAAAATGGCGGCTGTTTTTGTGAAAAAATTAGTATTTTTTTGAATACCCTGTATTTTTCTTAAAAATGCAGATATCTTGATTCTGATTCAAATATCGCATTCCTTATGAGCTAAGCTTTATTTTGATATGCAACACTTCAATATTATCTCAAAAACAAAAAGTTTCAAAAATATCAGTTTTTGAAAATATGTACATAGCCAAAACTCAAAAATTTCAAATAGCACCATATGTCAAATAGCATATCATTTTAAAGGTATTGCAATTCTAAGAAACTTTCAAATTTAAACCTTATGCGTATCTATTTTGGTTTTCGAGTTATCAACAAAAAACATGTTTTTCCACATTAAAACGCATGTTATTTGTTAAACATGGTGGTAATAGTCCAGCCTTTACCACCTTTACCCTTTACCGATTCGTCTGGTTTTCGAACTCGTTCAAATAAATGGTACTTTACACATTAGTGCCAAATTTCATTAAGATCAGACCTTTTTTTATGAGAGTTATCGTGCTTACGGACATATATATACCGGTATATATACATATATACAAATTTGAACAAATGGTGTTTTTGGCATCTGGGGACCTCAAAATGAAAAGTTATCATGGCCTTGGGCTTACCATGCCACCTACCGTAATAGCTTCTTCCCTGTGGGGGAAATTCGCTAAAACCAGCAAGTTCATAACCAATCACAAAGTGACGACCGTAACTCTGTTAGTAAACTGAAAATAAATAACCATTTGGCTGAAAATGAAGAAAAACTGGCCTCTTGGGCCTCACCAACATTTTTTCAGGATGTAACAGATTTTTCAAAGATCATGGCAAACTGCATTGATATATTACCTGGGCCTAAGCACTCTGCCCGAAAATACTTTATGATTAGAAAATACCCCCATCGCAGCAAACCTGCATACTCAGCGAATTTCCAATGCATATATATGTGCCTCACTAATACATAGAGCTATTTACCAAGTTTCACAAAAATACATCCATAAATAAGTGATATATAGCATTTTATTTAATTCTCCATAAGAATAACATTAGGGTTGAGGACACAGGTTTGCTGCAACGAGGAAGATAAGTAATGTGTTTTTTTTTGCAATTATCAATACAACTGAACTAGGTGAAGTTACATACCAAGTTCTCTTAATGTAGGTTCATAATTAAGGGAGATATACAACTTTACTTATTCTCCATATGAATAACATGGGAGCCGAGTATGCAGGTTTGCTGCTACGGGGACTATCAACAAAAAACTTTTTTGTGCTAATATCAATATACCAAAACTAGTTGAAGCCACATATTAAGTTTCATCAATATACATTCATAAATAATCGAGATATAGAATTTTATTTATTCTCCATAAGGATAACATTGGACAACGTACTGTGTTTAGCACTTTGAATATCTCTGCAACGGTTGGACGTAGAACAACGATTAAAACACCAAAATGTTTGTTTTGTTGAGCTCAACACATTAATAAACAGAAATGTGAAGTTTTTAGTAAAACTATCTGAGAAAATCTAAAAACCTTTTTCCCATAAGATTAACATGGGACACGTTTTTTTGGATTTTCTCCGGAACCACTTAACCTAGGGTAATGATTCAAAATACTAAATTATTTGTTTTGTAAGCTCTAAAAAATGGCTATAACCAAAATTGAGTGGTTTTAACATTTTGGGGTCAGATTTGCAAAAAACCTATTTTTGGAAAATTGTAAACCCCCATAAAACCCCCTTCCCATAGTGCGATCGATCTGGTTTTCAAACTTAAAGTCATAAATGCTACTCTCCACATTTGTGCCAAATTTCATCAAAATCGGGTGTTTCTTTCAAAAGTTATCGCGGTAACGGACACACACACACACACACACACACACACACACACACACATATATATATATATATATATATATATATATATATATATATATATATACCCCCGTCGCAGCAAACCTGCATACTCAGCGAATTTCCAATGGAGATATAAATGTCTTAATACTACATAAAGCCACTTACCAAGTTTCATAAAAATATATTCACAAATAAGCGATACAATTTTAATTATTCTCCATAAGAATAACATTGGGGCTGAGTACGCAGGTTTGCTGCAACAAGGAACACAAAAAATTGGTTTTTAGGCTAACATCAATATAACTCAACTAGGTGAAGTCGTTTACCAGTTTTTATTAAGTTATGGTCATAATTAAGGGAGACAGAGCATTTAATTATTATCCATAAGAATAACATGGGGCCTGAGTACGCAGGTTTGCTGCTACGGGAGACTTATGCAAAAACAATTTTTTGGAGCAAATATCAATAGACCTCAACGAGATGAAGCTGTATACCAAGTTTCGTCAGTATACGTTCATAAATAAACGAGATAAACAAAATTTTCTTTTCCTCGATAAGAATAACATTAGACAACGTACTGTGTTTAGCACTTTCAATATCTCAGTAACCAATTGACGTAGAGGAATGATCGAAATACCAAATTGTGTGTTTTTTTAAGCTGAATCGAATGGTCAAAACTAAAATTTGACTTTTTCAAAAATTATGTGTAAAAAATTCAAAAAAACCATTTTTGGGGTACAAAACCCCCCCAAAATACCCCTTCGGATAGGTCGATCTGTCTGGTTTTCGAACATATGACTTAAAGTCATAAATGCTGCTTTACATGTTTATACCAAATTTCGTCAAAATCGGATAATTTTTACGAGAGTTATCGTGCTCACGGACACACATATATATATATATATATATATATATATATACAGTACCGAACGAATGGTATTTTTGGGGTCTGGTGACCTCAAAACGAAATGTTATCATGGTCCCGAGCCTAGGTCTTACCATGCCGACTACGGTAATAGCTTCTTCCCTATAGGGGAAATTCGCTAATATATATATATATATATATATATATATATATATATATATATATATATATATATATATATATATATATATACACCGGGTGTCCAGCCTAAAGTGTTACAATAGCTAACTTTTTTATTTTATGTCTGACAGTAAACTTCTTATGGGGGACCCCCTTTATTTTTTTATGCTGCTTCTAAGTATGTATTTCAATTATCGAAATTTCCCGCCATTTTTCCAATATGGCGGACAACTTTGTTTTTTCTTATGGAATACCCTTTATTTTATTATGATTTTACAGTAGATAGCAAACGAGATTTTAAAAAGTTTTTATTCTTGGTATTTTTTTCCTAAACCTAATGAATGAGGCTTTAGAGACACTAAAATACCATTTTTAAGTAAATTCAGTTTTAGTAGTTTTTATTAGTTTTAGTTTTGAAAAATAGTTAAGTTAAAATTAATAGTAAAACACAGTTTTTAAATGTGAATGATATTGATTATCTTTATTTATTTACAGTTTAAAACCCTTAGATTAAATTATGTACACGTTCACTACAAGAGAGCTCAATTATCCTAGGTCTACATAAGATGCTCAAACAACTGTCCATGTTGCTCAATACACATAGCCAAGCGCTCTTCATGAGCTCTTTGCGAAATAATAATAGTTTGTTCATTTATGTCACTGCAGGCGGCTTGGATCCTGCACTTCATGTCTGCAGGTGTCGTTGGTCGGGTTTTAAACACTTTGTCCTTAATCGCACCCCAAAGAAAAAAGTCCAGTGGTGTGAGATCTGGTGATCTCGGTGGCCATGCAACTGGGCCTCCTCTCCCTATCCAACATCCTTCAAACACATCATTGACGGTTTCTCTGGCCACTCTGGAGAAGTGTGGTGGAGCACCGTCCTGCTGGAACCACATATCCATTCTGGCCTGAAGGGGAAAATTGTCTAGAAGAACAGGAAGATGGTTTTCTATAAAGTTAGCGTAGTCGATCCCGTTTAGTGGGCCATCGAAAAAGTGAGGCCCGACAATTTTGCCTTCGAAAATACCACACCAAACATTTAATGACCATTTTCTTTGGTTATCAATGGTCTGCATCCAGTGAGGGTTGTCAGTAGACCAATAATGCATATTATGTCTGTTCAAATGTCCGGTACTGAGGAACGTTGCCTCGTCTGAAAATAAAACAGTTGACAAAAAACGAGGTTGCAACTGGATTTGTTCTGTCAACCATGTGCAAAATGCTAACCTTCTAGGGTAATCAGTTTCTCGTATCTCTTGGTTAAGAATGACATGATATGGGTGAAATTTATGTTTCCGTAATATTACTGAATTTGAACTCTTACTTATGTTTGTATACCTCTCAATTTCTCGAGTAGAGAGGTGTGGTTCAACCATAACTGAGGCCAAAACATCTGCTTCTGTACCAAAATCGGTGATAGGATGTGTTCGATTCCGTTTTCTAGGACCCAAGTTACCTGTTAAACGAGCTTTTTTTTTCCAAGGTGTAAAAAGCTCATACCTGATGGATGCCGCCTGTTAGGAAAACGAGTGGCATACAGTTCAGCTGCGGATCTTGTGTTTTTGTGGCATTCCCCTAAGATTAATAACATATCCACTTGTTCGTTAAAAGTCATTGTAACAATAAAAAAACACTATTACAATACACAGTCACATTAAATTGTACTCTTAAGACAGTGCATAAACACAACAATGAATAAACAGGAACAGGAAACCTCATACTTTTGATTTACTTGAACATGTGTAATTACCATTGTTGCACAGCTGTGACTTTCGACCGTATGATTCTTGAAGTTACAGTGAAATTAAACCTTAAAAATGCTCTAGAGCCTCATTGATTAGGTTTAGGGAAAAAATACCAAGAATAAAAACTTTTTAAAATCTTGTTTGCTATCTAAAATCATAATAAAATACAGGGTATTCCATAAGAAAAAACAAAGTTGTCCGCCATATTGGAAAAATGGCGGGAAATTTTGATAATTGAAATACATACTTAGAAGCAGCATAAAAAAATAAAGGGGGTCCTCCATAAGAAGTTTACTGTCAGACATAAAATAAAAAAGTTAGCTATTGTAACACTTTAGGCTGGACACCCGGTATATATATATATATATATATATATATATATATATATATATATATATATATACATATATATAAATTTAAACAAATGGTGTTTTTGGCATCTGGGGACCTCAAAACGAAAAGTTATCATGGTCTTGGGCTTAAGTCTTACCATGCCACCTACGGTAATAGCTTCTTCCCTATAGGGGAAATTCGCTAAAACAAAAACTTTACCAAAACTAATAGTTACTATACAATATCCCCAAATCCGGAGAGAAAAACTAAGAGAGACTGGAAAGGAGGCAACAAAAATACAGATATGATCTAGCGCAGTTTTATTATCACAATCAAAGAAGAAAAGATATCAGAATGGTTTCAGAACAAAAATCCAAAACTTGTAATATTGATTTAGAATCAGTAACTAAATGTTATTCAGACTTTTACTCTTTATAAAATTGCCACATGAGGCAGGAATATGTGCCAAAAGTTACACATAAGGAAAAAATAGTTATGGATGACACACATCCTTTGGAAATTACAAAGGAAGATGTGGTTAAGAGGAACAAGGAAGATACGAGTTGACACAGCTCCAGGTCCTGACCATGTATTGGTGCAAGCTATAAAACATCCTCTTTCTTCCGAATGTATGATTTATTAAAATATAAATATAGGTAGTATAAAACGTATCACAACAACCGATTAATTTAGGCCTAATTGATAATAAAGAAAATCAATCGATATTTATAATTGATCAATATTTTCATCTGATATATCGTAGGAACTGTACCCAAATAGGGGTGGGCGAATTAACCATAACTCTCTCACATCCTACTCTACGGACGCCAAGTACTATGAAAAGATCATTACCTAATAATGTCCTCTACTAGATCCTAGATCACGCCAATTTCTAACATTACTGTACCCCATCAGCACAAATCGTGGGGCCAACGTTGGCAAATGGTTGGCGGAAATGGTTGGCCAACGGTGGGCATGTCGCGAGGCGCGAGGTTGGCCTATCGATGGATTAACCAACCATTATCCAACAATGCCAACCAATACCCAACCAAATGCCAACGATTTATAATTTTTTATTTAAATGCTTATTATTTAGTAAACCAATTATAGAAATTTTAAAAATTGAATTAAGTTGCAAAAACATCGAGTCACGGTCGGGTCTCGAACCTACAACCTTTGAGTTACTGCACTCTCGCCTTAACCCCCACGGCCAATGTGACTTATGAGAATCGATGGATGGACTGAGATATAGAAATTACTAATAGTCTGTACCTGCACGACTTGTACTAGCCTATATATACTATTATGTTTTATTTTTCTAAGACTGGATAGTACTCGTTTTATTCTCGTTTTATACGTGAATCTACTCGTGCAAAAATCACTGTAATAAAAGTAGGAACAAGTTAATTTGATTTATATATCTATGAAATATGAAAAAACGAGCAAATTAATATATATTTAATATAATTATAGCAATAAAAATATAATGTTAATTTATACCCCATCAGCACAAATCGTTGGGCCAAATTTGTATAAATTCAACCGTAGAAGTAAACCTAGCCAACCTCATATTCATTTTGATCGGGAAGAACAGGAGAATCTAGAAATACTAAAATAAAAAAGATCTAGGATCTATCTTTTTTGGTAATGTGAAAAAAATTAAAACTTTTTTTAGAAATTTTAAAAACAGTCTCGGTAAAATTTTGTCTGCAGATTTTCATGGAAAATATATTATATACATTTTGTAAACAATCTAATTCCCTACATAGAAATGTAATAACATGTGGAAAGATTTTTTTTGTACGTTTTAGGGGCGTAATATAATAATATAAACGGAAACCCGAAATATGTGTAAACTGTACAGTGTTAGTTTGTGTTGTAAATAAGTCACGTAATATATATGTAATAATTATGTAATAAAGACTAATAATGATATATAGCTAATAAAGAAAGGAATCTAAAAAAGTCATAAAGTTGATGGTAAAAAATTTGTATCACTTATAAATAAATGTAAATAAAAGAATGTTTTGCTATTTTAGTGTATTTGAAAAAAGATTTCACAGTATTTAGTATATAACTTTTTTGCCAAATGTTTTACCTCCAAATCAATATGAACATGTTGTAGTACGGTACATTCAATTCCCTACCTAGAAATATATAACATGTTATACATAGAATACATAGAAATATACATATTAATATATAACTCACCACTAGGCCTACCAGATAAACAATCCAATTAGCCTACGACTATGACACATCAGGAATGTCGTTCACCTCAATATCACTGTCTACATCACCCTCTAAATCGTCATCAATGTCACTAATACTTTCTTCAAGAGCACCTCGAATGTCACTACAATCCATTTTTGCGTAAATTCGACTAAATAAATAACTAAAACACTCTTACACAACTGACAGCGGTCAAACAATAACATAGCGTGCCATTTTGGACTGGGACTGTACATTGCATATTTCAGATGTCATGTCATATTGGCAACAAAAACACAACACATCAAGACAGACATGGGAATAAAGCCTGAAATCTGCTGTTTACAGTGTTACCAAATACAATACAGTTTGGAGCGAGCCAAACAAACTGACTGAGACTTCGTAAACAGCTGCGCAGTTGCCGATCAGGCAAAAATGTGACGTAATGAAATAATTCCTTGGTGATGAAGCCAAAGGTAAACAGTGCTGCCAACGGCAAAACTAAATTACTCTACATTTCTTCCTCTTCAAAATAACATATTATTTGACTAGTAACTATAACATACACTGCATATAAACGCGATTTTCTGATCCGACCAATTTGGTCGGATAGGCCATTATACAAAAGAACCAAAAACACCTGTTTTCAGAAAATCAAATAACCTGTCCAAATTCTAAAAATCAATACCAACATAAAGCGCTACTCTTTATCTGTGCATTGGTACCAACCGCGCGAGAAAAATTACCCGAGCTGGGTAATTTCAAAAATATTGTGTTTTGCCACTGTCAGAGCATCAGCTGCAGCAATTGCGTTGCGCCAAAAATTCATTCAATTTCTAACTGTCGAAACATTGTTATACGGTTGCTATACGGTTCATTTATGTAATAAAGTTCAGAATGTGATCTTTCGAATGATATATATATGATGTGTGTGAAACTGGCAAGGAAACATCCATAACTCCAGATACAGGGTATTTAAACTATGACATCACATCTCCTCTATTGTTCAGGGTATTTAACCCTTTGAGTGCCACGCAACGATATATCGTTGTGCAAGGAACATCCGAAAAATACTTCACAACGATATATCGTCGTCGGTGGTCTTACCGAAAAATACATTGCAACGATATATCGTTGTTATAGAAATTTTTCTTACGTCATTACTTTTTATTATTTCTTTCAGGTAATTTCCAGGATATTTTCTATCTCTATAAATCTAGTATTTATTTGGTAAAAATCTTATATTTGAACAATGTTTATTTATCTGAAAAAATATATAAGAAATTTCCCGCATGGATAATATGTACCTATTCAAATTTTTTATTTTTATTTTTTAAATATTATATATATATATATGTGCATAATATTATAGCTAAACTTTAAACTTGCAAAATAAAAAAGTTTCATAGTAATATCTTACCAAATAAAAAAGTTATTGATTTTATATACAAAACCCTTGTAAAATGTTGATTTTGTGTATCGTTGTTATAGACAATTTTTCTTACATCATTACTTTTTATTATTTCTTCCAGGACATTTCCAGGATATGTTCAGGTAAACATATACTCTATAAATATACGAGGCCTAGTTTGTCTGCTTTATGAAATTATATTATAATGAAACTTAAACCCTTGAATAAAGTTAGGCTACTGTCTTGTATACTAATTTACCGTTTTTATATTTTTTTACATTTATGAAAATAACTCGTCCGCCTACAGCCCAAATTTGATGAAACTTTCAGGAAATATTTTGGGAAACATGTCCTCTATAAATCTAGTAGTTATTTGGTGAAAATCTTATATTTGAACAATGTTTATTTACCTGAAACAAATACAAAAAATTAAAAGAAATTTCCCACATGCATATATGTATTCAAATTTTTTATTTTTTATTTTTTAAATATTATATATGTGAATAATATTATAGCTAAACTTTAAACTTACAAAACAAAACAAGTTTCTTAATAATATCTTACCAAATAAAAAAGTTATTAGGCCTAATTTTTTTGCAAACCCTTGCAAAATGTTGATTTTGTGCCTGGCACTTTTTGGTTATACTCTGTTAAAAAATCTGGCACTCTAGGGATATGACGACCGAAAAACTCTGGCACTCAAAGGGTTAAACGTCACATGACCAGCTGACAGAAACAAAGAAGATGGCAGCCACATCAGTATGCAACATAACCTCAAAACCGACTATTTCCGCCTTTTAGCAGACATCAGATTCCCACCAATATGAAAATCTAACCTCAAAAAAGAGATGATTTATATTTGTGAATAAATTATAAAAAAAACCTTATCCTACTGGGTTTAATTTACCCATTATATGTATTACAAACATTCCACTTATAAATAAAAATCAACAACGAAAATGTCTACAGACCTGGTACAACATCTCATCAAAAACTCATAACTACTAAACCATTAAGAAAAATACATTCTTTTATGGTATTTAATTAAAGCTAATTAGTCTATTTATAGGCGTATCACTATGTTATACCGTTTCGGTAATTAAAAATATAAGTAAATATAATCTCAACTTGGGCGTTAAGAAAGGTGTTTTCATCCTCAGACTACGCCATGATTTGATGATACCTTTCAGCAATAACTCATTAATAAAAATAGATTTCATAGATTTTTTTATATTTATTATTTATAAAGTTTAAGAGGTTATCTAACACCCTATTACCGTGTAATACCGTTTCGGTCTTCTGAACTTGGTTAAAATGTTATGAGAAAACTGCCATTTCGAACGTATTTTTAGTCACGAGCAATAATTTATAAATCAAAAACGGTTTATTATATATTTTTTATATTTATTATTTATAAAGTTTATGAGTTTATCTAACACCCTATTACTATGTCATACCATTTCGGGGTTCTGAACATGTTTAAAATGTGATGTGAAAACTGACATATCGAACTTTGTTAGTCTGACACCTTTCAGCAATAACTCATTAATCAAAAATGGTTTCATAGATTTTTTTCGCTAGATCGCTCACGTGCACGTAGGACAAAACAGTCGCTTGGTCGGATCGCTCGTCGTTCGCACCTCGTCGCCCACATAGGACACCGCTTAGGACACGCTCATGCCTCCCCCTGTGATTGTGGTTTTCGCTGTTGCTGGCATCGCGTCGGTCAGCGATTTTTGTCGTGTGGCATGATTTTTGTCACCCAGATAGGACGGGGCCTATTGGCCAAACATCAATGTCAATATGAAGTTGTTTTAATTCTTTGTTAGTTCGTGCATCCGTGTCATGTTTGTTCAATGAATTGTGTTTTTAAAATTTGATGATATCTTGTGAGTGAATTTACATACATTAGTTGTAGCCTGAAGATGAGGTTATAAACAACCTCAAAACCCGTCGCTTATATTATAATGGACGAATCGGATCACTGACGGAAAAAATTAATTTAAACCATTTGTCACAATGACCTATGCATGCAGTACAGAGTGTAAGGTGTCAAACATTTGTCATGGTAAATTCTCGCACCACAAACACACAGCCCTTATGGCAATACTATTCATCAGCAGATATTTATATATTTACAACTATTGGACCAAGACTCTTGCATGTTCTATTTCTAGTATAATAATGCAACTGGGTATCGAAATGAAGCTTTACTTCTGTAGTTTTCATTCTGAAAATACCTACTAACGAATCTATTTATAGTGCCTTGGCACATAGCCTACAATATTTAATAACATATTGTTTAGGCCTAGAATACAAAATTAATTATATTTTAACAAAGGATTCTCTAATAATAATACGGGTTGTATAATATAACTAAGTAACTATAATACATACTACGTTATTTAAACTGATGAAAATTACACTTAATAAATTTCAACTTTTAAATTCATTTAACTGGTTTGTAATGAATTTCAATTATTTAATGTGTTTAAAATATTCAAGTAATATCTTTATATCACTATTTCTACATATTTGTTTAACCCCGAAAATCCCGAAAAAGGTTTTGAGCTTTTCCTCAGTTTATTTTAATTTGAACCTCACATTTATTTGCTTTTACCAATCAGTTCAGCTGTACAAAACAATCATTTTGGTGTTTATTATGATTCTACGTCCAACCGTTGCAAAGATATTCCAAAGTGCTAAACACAGTAGTTACTTTCCAATGTTATCCATATGGAGAATAATTGCAATTTGATATCTCGATTATTTATGAATGTATATTGATGAAACTTGGCATGTGGCTTCATCTGGGATATTGATATTTTCACAAAAAAATTATTTTTCATCGATTTTCCCCGTAGCAGCAAACTTGCATACTCAGCCCTAATTTTATTCTTAAGCCGCGTTTACACTATAAAACTTGTTTTATAAACTTTTTTTGTCGAACATGTTTAATACAACTTTTTTTTATTAAACTTGAACATGTGTTTATAAAACTTTTGTCGTACAACACTTATTTTATGCGCCAACAAATTATCGAACATGTTTCAAACACAAGCCCGCCCAAAAGCTAAAGTCGCCATGATTGCTTCAAGCGACGAGTAGGGCCTAGAGGCCTCCTTTATTTGGAACAAAATTTGAAAAATCATTAAAAAATACGAGTTCGGATGCAGCACGCTGACGTGAGGGAAGTGAATTTCTACATAAAAACCCTTTTAAAATCAAAATCAGTTTAAAAACATTGATTTTAAAAATTTGTAACAAAATGTGAAAACATTGAATTTTTGGCTGTTCTGATGCTCCTGGTTCCATTTACCTCCAATGCTAGGAATACAATTTTGCGCATTATAAGGTTAGGAGAAGGTTCAGTCAGGCTTGAAAATAGGCTTGAGGTGGCTATGGATGATAAAAATACACCAACAAATGAATAACAGGCTTCTCTACTGTAAAACCCCCATAAGACAACGTACTGAGTTTAGTCGAGATACATTTTCTTTAGTAACTCGGTAAATATTTATGTTAGAATTATGGGAGAGCTTAAAACTTTCGCCTCAATAATCTCCATATTATTAAATGTATACATTTTACATTCAGGGCTTTTCTGACCTGTTTTGGGCCCAACAACACAAAATTTGAAAGATTAATCCCCAAAAAAGGGGGTTGGAGTTTTCCGATTGGTTTGCCCAACGACTTGTCCAACTGATTATATAAAGTAACGTCGCTACAAAATTTGAAGTAAATCGGACAAGAAATGCTATTGCTAGAGTGCAAACACATATATAAGGTTTATAAAACACAAATTGCCTTTGATCTTTACCGACTCCGGTCAGGAAAGCTGCAACCTGTTGTAAAACACGATTTTTGGTTGTAAAACACGCTTGTTGTAAAACGTTGTTTAATTTTTTGCATTGCAATCTTAAACATGTTTAGATCAATTACTATAATTGGTTGTACAACACAAGCTTATAAAACAAGTTGTATAGTGTAACCGCGGCTTTATGGATAATAAGTAAAGTTCTATATCTCCCTTAATTATGAACATAGATTAATAAAACTTGGTATGCAGATTCGACTGGTTAAGTTATATTGATAATTACATAAAAACACATTATATTGTGTTCCTTGTTGCAACAAAACCGGCGCACTCAGCTTTCAATGTTATTCTTATGGAGAATAAATAAAATGCTATCACTTTATAAATAATAAATCTTAAAAAAATCTATGAAACCGTTTTTGATTAATGAGTTATTGCTGAAAGGTGTCAGACTAACAAAGTTCGATATGTCAGTTTTCACATCACATTTTAAACATGTTCAGAACCCCGAAATGGTATGACATAGTAATAGGGTGTTAGATAAACTCATAAACTTTATAAATAATAAATATAAAAAATATATAATAAACCGTTTTCGATTTATAAGTTATTGCTCGTGACTAAAAATACGTTCGAAATGGCAGTTTTCTCATAACATTTTAACCAAGTTCAGAAGACCGAAACGGTATTACACGGTAATAGGGTGTTAGATAACCTCTTAAACTTTATAAATAATAAATATTAAAAAATCTATGAAACCGTTTTTGATTAATGAGTTATTGCTGAAAGGTGTCAGACTAACAAAGTTCGATATGTCAGTTTAAACATGTTCAGAACCCCGAAATGGTATGACATAATAATAGGGTGTTAGATAAACTCATAAACTTTATAAATAATAAATCTTAAAAAAATCTATGAAACCGTTTTTGATTAATGAGTTATTGCTGAAAGGTGTCAGACTAACAAAGTTCGATATGTCAGTTTTCACATCACATTTTAAACATGTTCAGAACCCCGAAATGGTATGACATAGTAATAGGGTGTTAGATAAACTCATAAACTTTATAAATAATAAATATAAAAAATATATAATAAACCGTTTTCGATTTATAAGTTATTGCTCGTGACTAAAAATACGTTCGAAATGGCAGTTTTCTCATAACATTTTAACCAAGTTCAGAAGACCGAAACGGTATTACACGGTAATAGGGTGTTAGATAACCTCTTAAACTTTATAAATAATAAATATTAAAAAATCTATGAAACCGTTTTTGATTAATGAGTTATTGCTGAAAGGTGTCAGACTAACAAAGTTCGATATGTCAGTTTAAACATGTTCAGAACCCCGAAATGGTATGACATAATAATAGGGTGTTAGATAAACTCATAAACTTTATAAATAATAAATCTTAAAAAAATCTATGAAACCGTTTTTGATTAATGAGTTATTGCTGAAAGGTGTCAGACTAACAAAGTTCGATATGTCAGTTTTCACATCACATTTTAAACATGTTCAGAACCCCGAAATGGTATGACATAGTAATAGGGTGTTAGATAAACTCATAAACTTTATAAATAATAAATATAAAAAATATATAATAAACCGTTTTCGATTTATAAGTTATTGCTCGTGACTAAAAATACGTTCGAAATGGCAGTTTTCTCATAACATTTTAACCAAGTTCAGAAGACCGAAACGGTATTACACGGTAATAGGGTGTTAGATAACCTCTTAAACTTTATAAATAATAAATATTAAAAAATCTATGAAACCGTTTTTGATTAATGAGTTATTGCTGAAAGGTGTCAGACTAACAAAGTTCGATATGTCAGTTTAAACATGTTCAGAACCCCGAAATGGTATGACATAATAATAGGGTGTTAGATAAACTCATAAACTTTATAAATAATAAATATAAAAATATATAATAAACCGTTTTCGATTTATAAGATATTGCTCGTGACTAAAAATACGTTCGAAATGGCAGTTTTCTCATGACATTTTAACCAAGTTCAGAAGACCGAAACGGTATTACACAGTAATAGGGTGTTAGATAACCTCTTAAACTTTATAAATAATAAATATTTTAAAAAATCTACAAAACCGTTTTTGTTTAATGAGTTATTGCTGAAAGGTATCATCAAATCATAGCGTAGCCTGAGGATGAAAACACCTTCCATAACGCCCAAGTTGAGATTATATTTACTTATATTTTTAATCACCAAAACGGTATAACATAGTGATACGCTTATAAATAGACTAATTAGCTTTAATTAGATCCCATAAAAGAATGTATTTTTCTTAATAGTTTAGTAGTTATGAGTTTTTGATGAGATGTTGTACCACTAGTGGAATGTCTGTAATACATATAATGGTTAAATAAAACGGTACTTTGGTATTATACGGATGCCACTAGTTTTGGATGTTAAATTTTTACCGGATACAAAGGATAACTACATAAATCGAAAAAACGTACTTTTATTGACTTACTGTACAAATTTTACATCAGTCTGATGAGCGGTTTGTGTTGTGCCTTCCAAAAGGCAGCGATGTCCGCTAGGATCGTGTTGAATGCGTCGCCGCCGCTAGCAGCCACACCCGATCGCCACATGTACTCCGCTAAACATACAGCGCACTGCGGCAGTTATGTTAGGATGGGTTATCATAAAAATACGTACGGTTTCCTCTTCATTTCGAGGTAAATCCCACACCAAAAGAACGTCACTCATTATGAAAACAAATGTAACGTAGTGCACGGCAATAAATCACTCATGACACTGACCCAGATACAGGCGGTGACAGGTGATGCGCGCGCTCCAGTCAACAACCTGACCTTGGCCTATTTGGAGGGGGTTTGGCGGCCGGAAGTTTGTCAGGTATCATTCGATTCGTAATGAAACAAGAAAAGTCCTACAATCATTTTTATGATAACCCATCCTAACATAACTGCCGCAGCGCGCTGTATAAGGGTGGCATCCGTATAATACCAAAGTACCAAAACATCACTGTTTTGAGGTAAGATTTAGGCCTACATATTGTCGGGAATCTGTAGTCTGCTAAAAGGCGGGAACGGTCGGTTTTGAGGTTATGTTGCATAGTGATGCGGCAGCCATCTTGTTTTTCTGTCAGCTGGTAATGTGACGTCGATGTTTAAATACCCTGAACAATAGAGGAGATGTGATGTCACAGTTTAAACACTCTGTATCTGAAGTTATGGATATTTCCTTGCCAGTTTCACACACATATATATATATTGATCACTTTTGAGTTTGTTATTATTGGTTTATTAACGTTGCAGGTAATTATTTACTATTTCCCCTTCACCTCCGATCCTTTTACTATTTTAATATATTGTTCTTATGACATTAAACGTCATAAAATCGCAAAAAAATTTTTTCGCAAATTAAACATACTCACGAAACAACTGTCTCAAGAGTACTAACCCAGTCAATCTAGCAGACACTTTGGGAATCCGAGATAAATCTATCGGATGAAAATATCGAACTTACTAATATCGAGAAGCAACTATTGTTTTGATATTGCGATATAATATTCGCACACCCCCGCTCCTGTGGGGGTAGTGTGGTCTTGTTTTGATATTGAGATATAATATTCGCACACCCCCGCTCCTGCGGGGGTAGTGTGGGTCCATTTTGAGTGCATACTGCTGTAGCTAGCACGTCAACATGTGATATATTTATTTATATTTATCATAACCTAACCTAACCCAACTCCTCAGAGCGATGTATGGGAATTTTCCCATTTTCGGTAAAATTGTTCAAAAAGGGAAAAATTCCCAGAAAAAAGGAATATTTCACATACAGTGCTCTGCGGAGTTAGGTTAGGTTAGGTTATGATAAATATACACAGATTATCTGTATTTGGTAAATAACATAACCTAACTTAACCTAACTCTGCAGAGCGCTATATAGGTAATTGTCCCTTTTTTGGGAAATGTCCTAAAAAGGGGAAAATACCGGAGTAGAGAATATTTAGGTTAAGTTAGGTTATGATATTTACCAGATACTGATAATTTGTGTATATTTATCATAACCTAACCTAACCTAACTCCGCAGAGCGCTGTATGGGAAATATTCCCTTTTCGGGGAAGTTTTCCTTTTTTGGGAAATTTCCCCGAAAAAGGACAATTTCCCATACAGCGCTCTGCGGAGTTAGGTTAGGTTAGGTTATGATAAATACACACAAATATATCACATGTTGTCGTGCTAGGTAGTGTGCTCTCAAAGTGGACCCTTACTACCCCCCGCAGGAGCGGGGGTTAGTGCAAATATTACACACTACCCCCGCAGGAGCGGGGGTTAGTTCAAATACTATACACTATCCCCGCAGGAGCGGGGGTGAGTGCAAATACTATACACTACCCCCGCAGGAGCGGGGGTTAGTGCAAATACTATACACTATCCCCGCAGGAGCGGGGGTGAGTGCAAATACTACACACTACCCCCCAGGAGCGGGGGTTAGTGCAAATACTATACACTATCCCCGCAGGAGCGGGGGTGTGCGAATATTATATCTCAATATCAAAACAAGACCCACACTACCCCTACAGGAGCGGGGGTGTGCGAATATTTTATCGCAATATCGAAACAATAGTTGCTTCTCGATATTAGTAGGTTCGATATTTTCATCCGATAGATTTATCTCGGATTCCCAAAGTGTCTGCTAGACTGACTGGGTTAGTACTCTTGAGACAGTTGTTTCGTGAGTATGTTTAATTTGCGAAAAACATTTTTTGCGATTTTATGACGTTTAATGTCATAAGAACAATATATTAAAATAGTAAAAGGATCGGAGGTGAAGGGGAAATAGTAAATAATAACCACGTTGCAAAATTTTTAGTCAAATCCGACCAATTTGATTGGTGGCCACAATAGGCGAAATAAAAATCCGACCAAATTGGTCGGAGGGCCACCGCTAGGGTTAATAATAATATAATAGTAGGATTTGTCAACAATAGCGTTTGATGGCCCAACGTTGGCTATGGTTGGATTTGCCAGCGTTGGCTAGCCAACGATTGGTTCGTTGGCCCAACTGCGTTAATGCCAACCGACCATTTCACTACCATATCCTTCAATGCCGACGATGGCCCAACGATGTGTGCTGCTGGGGTAGGTACAGACCTACCTACCTAACTTAAATTTATTTAATTTCAATAAACTACTAGATTGGAGTGGATAATTTACTTACCCCTGTGGACTGAACTTTAGGGGAGATATTCGGTGCTGGCAATGATGATAATTTTCTGTGATATATCTTGCTCTTAACAGTTGAAAATAAATGTTTGGACATCATAATCAACAAAAACAAACGGAATGTAAATTGAAGCAACGATTATTAGACAAAAAATAAAACGAAATTACCAAACTATAAATTGTGGATTCTTAAATTACAATAAAACGAATTATTTTCCAACGTTAAGATGGGCCCTACGAAAAAGTAGTTTACTTTCAAAATAAAATTAGTGATATCTCCAGCTCAGAACAACGGTCAGGGACAATATACAGAAGATACACCGGTTAATTGGCACTATGACACACAATTAAAAACTAACACAAAAAGTAACCTAACCTAGGCCTAGAAACAGAAAGTAGACACCAGACCTGACCTTGACCTGAGCCACGACCAGTGTTGCCAGACTGGGTTTGCTATTTTACCCGCAAACTACCTAGAAAATCACCTCTTTTACCCGGTCATTCTGTAGTAATCCCCAAAAAATCCCCGCGCGAGCTTCAAATACTCGAAAACCGGGTAATTTCTTAGAAATTGCCAGATTTTTAACCGGAAAATAAATAATGCCAGTAGTAATCTTACCGCTTAGTCAGGGCCGGATTTAAGAGCCGTGGGCCCTTAGGCTCGAACAGTGGTGCGGGCCCTAGTTGTGTCTATAGGTCCAAGTTGGCGACATTTTTTTGCTTTTATCAGGCTTTTGAATGGGCTTCTGTGTGGTGCGGGCCCCTAGGCGTGCGCCTAAGTAGCCTATGCTTAATTTCGGTTCTGCGTTTAGTTTTAACAAAGGCCAATAATTGTTATTACTGGAAACAGAAATCAGAAATCAGATCTTTATTGCCATTCGACTTTTACAAGCATTGACAAACGTCATTTACAAAAATAATGTGACATAGAAAACATAACTAATTTATAGCACAATGTTCAAAACATTCAAAATTATATATGTCATTGGTAAAAAACAATAATTATTTCTTGCCAATAAAATACTCAGACACACTGTAGTATTCCTTAGCAACAAAAAAGGATATCAGCCTCCTAAACTTACCCACATCAGTTACTGCCATGATATTGGATGGGAGGGAATTGTATTATTTAATGCCTGCATACAAAGTCTGGTTTTTGAAAAAGGTAGGGTTGTGACAAGGTTCGTAGAGCTTTCAGACCAGGTGTGCTGAGTCGATCTATTTAAGGTTTTGTACTTGACCGGAAGAGACCTCGTAAAAACAGCGTGATTGGAAGGTCACGTGATCACCAATCTAATCTGCAGTGTTGCTGGAAACACGATATTTATCGTACGAGTACCATATTTTCCTCATTAGTGTAATTAGAATTAACATTGTTTAACTGCTTACATTCTATGATAAACTGTTATTTTATGAAAATAATTAATTTTTATGATTAGTTGTATTATATTAATGGATTAAGGGTTTAAAATTTCTTTCTGCATGTCCAATTTAACAATTTAAAAATAGCTGTACCATTATTATACCCTTAAGGTTGGAAACACTTAATGGTATGTTGTTGATTTAAGAACGAAGTGACTACGTACACGTCCAATGTAAAGGCAAATTCATATCTCTACCGCTTAGGTTAGGTTAGGTTACGTTACGTTAGGTTAGGTTACGTTAGATTAGGTTAGGAGGTTTTCTGGCTCTCCATCTGTTTTAAAAATCACAGGAAAAGTAACGTACGGTGCATAATTTGGAACGGACGTGAACAGTAGCAGCTCACGTCGGACGTGTACGTAGCCTCTGCCATTTATGAATCGGTGAGCACTTTTTCGCCTATAAAATTTAGAGGTTGTTTGGTCGATATCGAACAATTTTACCAACCGGTTGTTTTATCGATTGAATGTTGACTACGATAGTAGATAGATGTTTTCGAAGTTGGAAGGAAAATGGTGGTTGTTGGAATACAAAATGAGTAGCGCTAGTAGATTTTATGAAGCTGAAACGTGTTCGAAGATTTCATTATAAATTTAAAAGAACACGAAACAAATCATTAGTTTGTATTCCTTAGGCTAGGTAACGTTTCTCAAATAAATGATAAAAATCAATGAATATAATGCAACTGTTAACATTTAAATTGATATTCAACTTTTTTAATAGGCTATTCGTACAGTTTTTGTTGGTGGTTAGGTTAGGTTAAGTTAGGTTTAGTAGTTACTTGCCCATGAAGATCACACATACTGTGAGTTACTTGCCCATGAAGATCACACATACTGTGAGTTACTTGCCCATGAAGATCACACATACTGTGACAAGAAAACAGTTTTCAGTGCTTTCCCTCCCAAAACATCAAATAAGTTATAAAATAAATAAATAACCGTTATAGTGGAAAATTGGTCCTTGTGCACAATAAATCATTGATTTATTGCATTATCTATTGATTCTTACAAAGGTAAGAGTTTATAGGTACTTTAAATTATGGATATGGAAAGTTAAAACATAACTCATCATAATAACTGGCTGAGCCTTTCAAGTCTTTAGCTATAATTAAGCCTATTACTTGGGCAAGGAATGGGTTTTTATTTCATACTAGTTTAATTTATGAACAATTTTTCTCTTATCACAAGTAATTTAGAGAGACCGATTAATTATCTTAACCCTACCTCGGGGTCTTGGATTTATGATTGCAACCAATTTGTAAATTTAAAGGCATCTTATCTGTTTAAGGCCTTTAGGAATATACATTACTTAATTAACTTAGCATTACAAAGTTTATTTAAATTGGGTATATATTTTGCCATATTAAGTGGATGTAAGGTATTTCAATTTCAAATTGTCCAGTGGCCAAACTTATACTTCAGCAGGCCCTAGTCGAGTCAGCTTAGAACTTCCACAGTGGTTTCCACTTCCAAGTTTAACTTCTCGGCAGTTGGCAATCTCAAATCATCCAGTAGTCCAGTAGAATGAACGAACAATCGGTTGATGAAACGTTGCGGTATCGTCTGTTCGATATCGACCAAACAACCTCTAAATTTTGTAGGCGAAAAAGTGCTCACCTTATGAATCAGCTGGACGCCCTCGTAGGACATCTTGGTGAGCACTTTTTCGCCTACAAAATTTAGAGGTTGTTTGGTCGATATCGAACAATTTTACCAACCGGTTGTTTTATCGATTGAATGTTGACTACGATAGTAGATAGATGTTTTCGAAGTTGGAAGGAAAATGGTGGTTGTTGGAATACATAATGAGTAGCGCTAGTACATTTTATGAAGCTGAAACGTTCGAAGATTTTATAGCAGTTTATAGGTTTATAGGAGTTTAAGAGTTTATAGGTACTTTTAAATTATGGATATGGAAAGTTAATATAACCCATAATAACTGAGCCTTTCATGTCCTTAGCTATAATTAAGCCTATTACTTGGGCAAGGAATGGGTTTTATTTCATACTAGTTTAATTTATGAGCAATTTTTCTCTTATAACGAGTAGTTTAGAGGGCGATTAATTATCTTAACCCTACCTCGGGGTCTTTGTATTTATGATTGCAACCAATTTGTAAATTTAAAGGCATCTTATCTGTTTAAGACCTTGTATACATTACTTAATTAACTTAGCATTACAAAGTTTATTTAAATTGGGTATATCTTTTGCCATATTAAGTGGATGTAAGTTATTTCAATTTCAAATTGTCCAATGGCCAAACTTATACTTCAACAGGCCCTAGTCGAGTCAGCTTAGAACTTCCACAGTGGTTTCCATTTCCAAGTTTAACTTCTCGGCAGTCGGCAATCTCAAATCATCCAGTAGAATGAACGAACAATCGGTTGATGAAACGTTGCGGTATCGTCTGTTCGATATCGACCAAACAACCTCTAAATTTTGTAGGCGAAAAAGTGCTCACCATCTTTGGTGCGAACATTACTCTTATGTAAATAAGCACACCTGGTCTGAAAGCTCTACGAACCTTGGTGTTGTGACGGGGAATTGCCAGGGATCCAGCATTACGAAAATTAAACCTAGAAACGTGGCCCATCTGAAAAAAGTGTGTTTTTAACCAAAAATGAAAGAGTTTCAAAAATATAAATACAGGGAAAGTCAGAAAGTTATTTAAGGAAAAAGCATCTCTACACGACTCAAGCCTTGCCATTCCAAAAATAGTAGTATTGCTTTCTTTTGTAACCGTAACAGTTTCTTTGTACGACACTCTTCAACATTAATTCGTTAAATTTCTTACGTTTAAAACTTGTTACATTGGTCAGAGGATGACAAACAGAACGATGAATAAAAAAGTAATCATATGATTAAACTGTTCTGTTGCAGTTAATTGGTGTATAATTATTTGTTAATAATAATAGATTGATTATTTTTATCGGGTTATTTTCACCATATACGTATATTTGAATTTGTAACCCGGCTGTACCTGAACAAATGTTCACCGGATCAAAATAGTAAGATAAATTCAATGAGTTTAATATATCTAGAGGTCTTTTTTAGAGTAAAAAAGCGAAGCTTTCATGTTGACCGTCATTTCCCACTAGGTCGCCCCGCGCCATGTCACCGGTTGCATAGACTAACTACAGTAGTTAGTCTATGCCGGTTGCAGTCACTGCGTTACAGCGTTGGTCACTTCACCTGTTGAAAATTTATTTAGCCTTTTGGAACCCTTCCCACTAGTGGGTCGAAGCTACCCTCCTCGGTGGTAATCAAGTCGACTCTTTACAAAAGTTAAATGTTACTCAGCTAATAAATATATAACTTGTGATCAGGGGATTTGATTGGTTGACTTGGGAGCAGAGTTTACAGAGGGCAAAAATGCTACAGAGGGCTACACAACGTACGTAGGCTACACTTTTTTACACGAGACGAGACTTCTAGATATATTAACCTCGTTGGGGTCAACTGAAATGCCCCCCCAACCATAGACTAAATTACCTAACCTCTCCCTTGTCCAGCAATGATCGTTGCGGCACACGGGAGACATTTCAGGAGCCGTATGACGTCACCGATGAACACAAAAACAGAAGCCCTATGACATCACATACTGTAGCTATATATAGAGTCTGCTGCTCATCTGTCAGTTGAAGAGTCGTCCGCTCTGTTATGTTAACAACTTTACGCGACTATAAATCAACTGAAAGGAATGTTTATGTATTTATTGTATCATAAATTAACCTGAACAATATCCCAGTAACTGACCTTACATACGAATTTACATACTAATAATAATTTTGTCCGTCAAATAAATGAGAACAAAAAGTGTTTGTTTCATTGGGCTTTGAAAACAAATTAGTATAGGCCTACCTATATTTAAAAAATGTAAGCTACTGCACATTTACATAATGTTTCAACCTACTCGGAAACAGTTATTTTTCTTCTACTTAAAATTAATTGGAAACATTTACTATTCTATTTTTACTCAATGTGTGTTGTGTAGGTTCACACATTTTATTTTTTGTGTGTAATTACACAAATTGTAAAGCATTTTAAGTAGATAGGCCAAACATAGTATAGCCTATGTGAATAAAGCATGTTCCTCTTCAGTTTGGCGCAATGAGTCAAAACATTTGGTTATTCTCTTAATAAGCTAATTGTTTGCTTGTAGCTGTAAATAAGAGATATCAATTTGGAAAATTTAAATTTTACTACTAAGAAGATTCAATAAACTTTCTCCTTAATTGGACACCAAAGTTGTCCTAGATTGGTTGACTTAATGATAAAAGACGAATAAATAGTGAAACATATCACGCAATATGTTAATATCTATGGAAAACCTGCCGAATATAATTTTACTTGGGCTATATTAATTAAGTTGTTTATGGTTGCTGGCCAGGTTGGATTATTGCCCATTAGATTGGATAGCGATGAGGATGAAAGTAACGTGTTTAACTCTGGAAACAGCAAAAGTGGTACCAAGTTAATCTGTTAATGATAAAGGGTTGATTTAAGTAATGAGTAGCTGTTGTTTTGATTGTAAAATCGGTGAAAAAACAGTATCAACTGCTGCCCCGCAGAGCGCTGACAATTGGGTGAGGGAATACTTAGGACAGCAATAATAAGAATGTGGTTACAAGTACAAATATTGAACATAATATGAAATGATGATGATGATGATCCTAGATCTTGATTAACTTAGATGTCGGAAAAAACTGTTCTGGTGCTAGCGGCGGGCGATGAGGGAACCTCACCGATGACGCGTTTTAGTGACGTCACACGGCTCCTGAAATGTCTCCCGTGTGCCGCACCGCAGCAATGATCCCATTCGAACGAACGCGTCATTAAAACAAGATCGTAATATAGAGCGTATGCAACCAAGAAAAAGTGAAGCCCATTAAGTTGCCGCCATTTTCCCGACTATTCACAAGCAATACCCTATATCTCAATGCAGGGCCGGATTTAAGTATAAGCTACATAGGCAAACGCCTAAGGTCTAGTTTTGTAAAAGAATATCATAATCTAACTTACTCACTTACTTGGATACTTGGTAATTCATCCAGTTGGCCAAATTGGCGTTGGATGTCGTCAAAATGTCAGGTAGGCCCTGGACGACATAAGTGCAATCATAATAACATTATTTATTTATCAATGAACAAGTAATTTACCTACTAAAAAATACTTATATCCTTAGACAACAACAAAAATACAACACAATTAACATTTATCTCAAAGACACCGTTGACTACATTTAATATGTTCCAGGTTGTGATAAATTGCTTGATTGTTTATCGCTATAATTTATATCAACTGTCACAGGAGCATTTTAAATACCCGGTATTTTGGGTAAATCCCCGCAACTCGAGTCCAAAATCCCCGGTTTTACCAGGTTTTGTCTTAATCCCCGAAAAATCCCCACAGGCCATCAAACCACCGGGTAATTACCAGGTTTCTGGCAACACTGTGCCAGACTGGGTTTGCCATTTTACCCGCAAACCCTCTACAAAATCCCCGATTTTACCCGGTAATTTTGTTGCAATCCCCGCAAAATCCCCGCGTGGGCTTCAAATACCCGAAAACCGGGTAATTTCTTGGAAGTTGCCAGAAAATTACCAAAAAATTAACAACGATTACAGTTTTAGTACCCTCAGCGCTTATGTTAACCTAGACGTCCATTTTGGAGGAGTGAGGGGGTTTAGTGTTCTCTTGGAGGAGGCCTACACTACCCCTACGAGAGCGGGTGTGTGCGAAAAGCATTCCCACCCTCCAATACAAAAATCCTTAAGTCGGTACACTGGTCACTGGTCACTGGTTCAGAGTTTTATTAACTATAATTAATGCCAAACCGAGTATGTGAACAAAAATAATCTAGAATAAAATATTTTGTTGCAGTTAACTGGCATTTGATTAATTGTTAATACTTAATCATAAATTTATATTTTCAGGTTGTTTTGACCATATAGGCTATTTTTGTTTGTTTTCAAGTGGAATTAAGCTGGCTGCACCTGAACAAAAGTTAACCGGATCAAATAGCCCGATCAACGAGTTATCTAGAGGTATCGTTGGGGGTAAAAACGTGTACCCTACATGCTGACCGCCATTTTAATTAAGAAACTAATCGAATTATCTCTTGACAAGAATTTTGTCAGCACATATAACCTGTGAAGAGAGGATTTTATTGGTTGCCATGGGAGCAGAGTGGGCAGAGGGGTAAAATGGCGGTCGGCCATGTAGGCTACACTCTTTTACACAAGACGAAACCTCTAGATATAATAACTTGGTTGAGTAGGATAGATTGGGTCACAAGGCCGGATTTAAGCATCGGCACACACACTTAGGGAGGGGCCCGCACCACTGGTTTTGCTTGGGGGCCTACAGCTAGTAAATCCAGCCCTGTTATAGGTCATCTGATTTCACCCTATCCTCTCCCTCATCCAGCAATGTTCCTGATTAGGACGAGCATTTTAATGCTCTATAAACAAGGAGCTTAATATAGAGTAACCAACACGTGTTAATTTCCCAAGAAAAATTGAAGCCTATTTGTGGGGGCACCATTTTCCCCACTATTCACAAACAATACCCTATTTCTGCATGTAAACCAACTAGTTAACAATCCTTTAACTTATTACAGGTTTTATTGTGACGAAGCGCTTCATGGCATCATCTAATACTTTTTAACAGCAGCATAATTTGGGTATAGAAGCATAAGTAATTATATACATTGCAACTATACGACTTATGTTTATGTTGATGTGTTGTTAAAGGGACGGATTCAGAGATCCAAAGATTCAAAGATCCTCACACGTCAACCGAAGCTTATTGTGTGTCCCTAGTACGTTAGTATGGCAAACCAATGCCCGTACCCTTTACGAGATCCAGGAGTTTTTTACCAATACTAGCGTCCCTTTCATCACCTGGTTGCTTAAGCAACCTGTAATTACAACCCAAACAGAGCCCTTCTCCTTGCCCCGAGTCTCTCGCAGTCCAGTATGATGTGCTTGGCAGTCTCTTCAGACTGATTGCAGAGCCTACACACCTGACTTTCATTTCTGAGTCCGAGAGTGTGGAGATGTTTCCTGAAATGGCCATGTCCAGTTATCAGAGCAATCAACTGCTTAACCCGACCTCTGCCCAACCTCACCAACCAGTTAGTGAAGTAAGAGCTAGTATCTGCTAGCAGCCTTTTGCCAAGTGCTTGACCAGTATTACCTTGCCATTGCTGGCGATGTAAGTCCCTGGACCATTTGTTTATTGTGTGAAAAGCAGTTGTTTTGCTTATGCCACAGCTTGGCTCTGGACCAAAGAATGGCATACCGGAACCTCTTTTAGCAAGCTTATCTGCACACTCATTGCCACCTATGCCTACATGGCCAGGTACCCAACCAAGATGCACCGAGTTGCGTGTCGCGAGTTTGCAGAGAGTTTTGTAACATTCCCACACCAATTTTGACTTGATTTCGTTGGAGTCAAGAGCCTTGAGGGCAGCCTGACAATCTGACAAGATTACTATATGCCTGTCGCAATAGCGTCTGGCAATGCCTAGATTGGCACAAACCATGATGCCACAAATTTCTGCTTGAAAAATATTACAGTGTTGTCCCAGACTTGCACAGAGTTCTGTTCTAGGTGATTCACTGTACACCCCGTAGCCAGATTTTCCTTCAATGAGAGAGCCGTCCGTGTACCAGACAAGGCTGCCCTTCCTGGAATAGGGCCCTTCCTCAGATGTCCACTCTTCTCTGGAGCAGAATCCAACAGAAAAAGGTTTAGTGAAAACCATCTCCGTACTCATGACATCTGATGTCATATCAAGCACAGGGTTTTGAGCAACAGCTTTGGTGATGGTGCAATGGCCTGTTCCAGACAGGCCTTCCCTCCATTGGCCTGCGACTTTTAATCGATAGGCTGATTTCCGTGCTTCTGCCTTGATGAAGATATCCAAAGGCAGTAATCCAAGAGCAACTTCGAGAGCTGCTGACGGGCTACTCCTGAAAGCTCCAGTGACTAGAAGTGTGCCCAACCTTTGTAAACTTGTGAGTTTGGCTATGGCTGTAGTCTGGTTCACCTTTTTCCACCAGACTAGTGATCCATATGTGACTTGTTGCCTTATTATACTGCCTTGTACAGCCACAGCACTATGTGAGGCTTGATCCCCCACGTGGAGCCTACAAATCTCCTGGACGTCATGAGCGCCCATTTCGCCTTATGCAGTGTATTATTCAAATGATCATTCCAAGTCAGCTTAGAATCAATTGTCAGCCCTAGGTATTTGACTGTACCTGATACTTCAAGCCGTGTTGGTCCAAGTCTCAGCCTGGAAAGAGACTCCAGGTTCTTTTTCCTTGTGAACGGAACAACTACTGTCTTTGAGGGGTTTATGCTTAGACCCTCTCCAAGACACCAGACATTGACATATTGAAGATTGACATTCATGACATCAGCAACAATATTCGTGAACCTTCCCTGTACCATTAGGACTATGTCGTCTGCATAGCCCTGGACAAAGACGCCTCTGCTAGTGAGCTCACGAAGGAGACCGTCCACCACCAGGTTCCACAGAAGAGGCGAAAGCACACCTCCCTGCGGACAACCCCTCGTGGGTGCGATCATTATCGATTCACCTTGAAAATCGGCTCTAATCCGCCTGGAGCAGAGCACGGTCTCAATCCACCTACATACAGCAGACTCAAGACCACGCCCACGCACCGCCCGGACTATGGCCGTGTGGTATATTTCATATTTAAAGATCATATGTTACAAGTTACATCTGTTATAATGTTTATGTTGATCCTTGTTTTTTTATTGTAAGGAAAATATAGTTTATTCTAATGTACAAAGAACGATGATTATTTCCATATTAGTTAAATATGTTTTAGTGGCGACGAGAAATATGAGTTTTTTGTAAAATGTCTTTTGTTCATAGCAAGTATTTTGCATAATTTATTTACATGACCTTTCATTGAACAGAAATGGCTGAACAACTTTCTTCTATCCTTTCTAAGTTTGTTGAGCAACAAGCTGAGCTATTAACCAGATTTAATGAGATAACACATTTGCACGAACGAAACCCACAACCCTCTGAACGCACGGAAACACAGAACGTTATATCATCATTCCATTTTGACCAATTTGATGATAATATTGAGGAATTCAGTTCATACAGGCAACGAAGTAGTGGGGGTTTGCCGGTGCTGGCTCACTTGATTAATTGCTTCCGGAAGCGCTGCGTCATTAAATACGTCATCTGAGGCTGAGCCAGTGACGTAGGCGGTTTTGTGACGTAATGAGTGAAAGGTTAAAGTTCAAGGTCACGGGGAGGTAATTTTAAAAAAGTACTACCTCGCACGCGTAAAATCCGATTGTGATTCGATAGTTAATCGATAATAAATATCGAATAAATATCGAATGAAACAATCGAATGATACGAGTGCGAGGTAGTACTATTACAAATATTACTTTATTTACAATAATTCATGTTTACAATAGTTCCCCGTTGTTGGTTGTCATCGATGTTGTTGATCCGGACGAGTTGCGGCCATCACTTCGCTTTCTGAAGAAAGACGGTAGATACTTCGATCCCTGCGCAGAGTCCATGTTGTTTTTTGATGCGTAAAGTTCCAAAGATAAATCGTAACCGGACGCAATAAGAAGTCTTAACTCTTCACTAAACACCTCGAGGTCTTGGTAAGTCGCAAGATGAATAGAGTCATAATGAATACACCTAATTTTAATGGACATTTTAATATAATGTTTTACGTTTGTGAAGAGCACTCGATGTTCACCAGTCGAGAGCCGGAGGTGTACTGACTATTCGCTAGCTAGCGTTTTGGTATCAAACAAAATGGTGGGGGTAAAAGTGTGGTGGGGCGGAGCAGATGGCGGGCGGCAGATGGCAGGCGGCAGGTGGCAGCTGGTGCGAGGCAGATGGTTGCTACTACATTCGCCGCCACAGTAATGCAATCCTTCGGCGTAATTCTTGTATTTTATCTTGTCGGTTCATTTGATACGTTTTACATCTACATATGCAATAGCTAAAACACTTGCACTTACGACAAGCTTTCCCGTCAACTTGATCGCCTGGTATTTTAAAACATTGTAACTCGCAACAATATGTCTTCAAATTGTTATCGAAAAATAAATTGTTCATAGGTGGCACCGACATGTTAGCTGCAGCGTGTGTTAGACAAGACTGAGACTAACTTCACTGCTCCCTCTCTTTTATACCTCTTCATAAGTTAACCCTGAATGAAAGTTCAAGGTCACCCATTCGAATTTTAAAAAAAAAGCAACACAGCAGTATATAAAATAATATACTGCTGTGTTGCTGTTTTCTTTATTTTTTTTTCATATTTTTTTATTTTTTTTATTTTTCTTTTCTTTATTAAACAAACATTTTACAATACAATAAACTTAAGTTTAACATTGATGACTAGAAATACAAACAATAAAATACAAACAGAGAAATACAAACAGAGACATTATGTACAAGGATGCATGATGTGCAGAGTGAGTTCCGTTGAGTTGTTGCCGCTTACACCGTGTGATACCAAATACAACGTCCCCGGTTGAATATCTCGCAAATCTTCATTCTGTAGCAGTTGAACAAATCGTTTTGGAAGAAATACTTGAAACTTCGGCTCATCTCCTGAAGTTAAAGGTGCTTCGCTCAATGAAACTAGAATTGCTTCTCCATGTGTGGTTTCCACTTTCTTGATGTTATGAATAATGTAGTGTTTTTGTTCTTTTAATTCTGAACACTTTTTAGTTAGCAGAAGGTCGGATTTTGAATGAGTGTTGAATTGATCAACCAGTGTTTGTAGAAACTGTTGTGATGCCATCTTCGTCAGTGGTGGTTGCGATGTCTTCTGTGATGTTGCCTCTTCGGAGTCTCGAATAATACTCGTGCCGGAGCGGTGTTGGATCCTCGTATTTATAGGCCCCGCTACCCCCACCACATTCCGGTTCTTTGCTACCCCCACCACATTTCTGCGTTTGTTCCAAGTAAGCAGCCAAACGATATGCGTTGTGCAATGCGCAGTTTGATTGTCCGTGTTTAGGATCTTTTGCAGCAACACAAATATTACCGAGATTAATGTTAAAGTCCTTACCGATAGTTATATCGAAAACATCACCGTGCGTGTACTTTTGTATCCAGTTCCTTTTTTCTAATCCTCTTGTGTATATATGTGAATATTGTTTGCAAAAGTTAAACATAATACTGTGCAGATTACTGTAGCTTATAAATCCTTCATACCAATGTATGTGATGAAAGTAGTTTGTTATCCATTTGTTTGTACTTTTTGCTTTGGCGTTAAGGTTGTTAAAAGAAAAAGGAGCTTCAAACGTGAATGGGTAAACTACAAATGTAAGCAAGTCTAAAATTACTAATTCCTTGATAATAAACCTATCATCATTATTTCGAAATGCTTGAAATTCTATTACACAAGGCTTTACACTCACTTCTTCATCCCCTCCGCTCATCATGACACCTAACGATCAACTAAACTGTTTTCCACACCACGGTAGGTTAAATACCAGGCCGTACAGTTGCAGGCGCGTTGGTGTATATTTAACGTGGGCACCGTCCCCAATAGGCCTACCCCACGTGTGTTCTTCTTTACTAAGTTAAACTTTAGTCTTTTTTAACTTCCTCTTCTCGTGTTTCGTTTTCTTCATCTTCTTTTTTCTCCGTTTCTTCTTCCTCTGTTGTTTCTTCTGTAGCTTCTGTAGCGATTTCTACAAGTGGTTCAAAATCCTTTAACTTTCTCCACATGCAAACTTCATGAGGTATTCTATTAAAAATAGATGTATCCACAGGTCCGTACACGATGGTGCTATCAGGTTGTTTTTCCAAAGTATCGACCAAATATTCTTTAATAATAGCGCTTGCAAATACCAACTGTCTCATGTACCTTGTAATAGGTTCTGTTGCGTAGTTTAAAACGTAGAATTCTTCACGTGACAGTAGAATCTTATTTTCATGTTGAGTCAAGTCTCTAATTCGCACTTGTAGTTGTCCGCGATGTTTAACAATATCGATTTCATTGTCACAATCCAAAAGTCGAATATGTGTTTTTCTTCCACACAAACTGTTAGTTAAATAACATTCTATTAAATGTACATGTTTCAAAAATGACTCCCAAGCATTTTGCGAAAATAAAACCTTTTTTGTCTAATGGTGTAAAATTACTGTAGGGGAATAATCCAATGACTTTATCAATCCAACTGATACACTTTTACTGATGCATGCTGAGATGGGGTAAAAGATTCGCAAAAACACTTCAGTTAAAATGTGAGGAGGAATATTTTCTTCGACTTTCTTCTTCCTTTTTGGTACTACCTTTGATGGGTCTGCATTACTTTCCTCCTCTCTATCTCTTTTACCAAACTTTAAAAATGCAGTTATTTCCTTGATAATTTCTGCTTCGCTGGTATTATCACGTTCCAATAACGGTGCTATTTCTGCATCACCTTGTACAACAGATGGAGAACTCATTTTGTAGAAGATGTTGCCCATGCGACGATAGACGATCAACTGAAGACCTGCATTGTTGCTCCGCTATTTATAGGTTAGCGACAGTGGCGGTGCCGGTGGTGGTACAACGTTTTACAATACCGTCTTTACGATACCAGTCAACGGTGTGTATGTAACAATTTTATCGTGCAAAATTAAACAATACGCAGATGTATTTGCAGGTACGTTTTCTTGAAATTCCATTTCTATCTTTATATCAACACTAGACGATTTTACAGATTCGTTTTGTTTGGAGCAATCAATTACAACAATCGGAGCTTTCGATTCAAACTGTACGGGAGATAGTAGAGGTGTGTTTGTTTTGCCGTAATATGAATTTTGGAACCTAGCGTACATATCGTATAAAACACTGTACCTTTTTTTATCAAAAGAGATATTAAAGTTGTCGTAGGGAAAGAATTGTGAATTCAGGAACACTTTACAGTTTGTTAATTTACAATGGTCAAATTCACCAGCATTTTCAGTTAATATACTTTTTTTCTTTGTTTGTAATCCAAAGATTACATATCTCGCTTTTTCCAAATGAGTAGAAGTTTTTACAGTCCATGTATGCCGTTGTGTTGAAGGTAAAACGGGGTATTCATGAAACTCCCAGCTTCTGAATGGTATTACAATGTCTCGATCTGATTTTAACTTTCTTAATAATGTAATCCTGTGTTCATCATTTAGTCGCACATGTGGTACTCTCCAAACAATCTTGTCTAATGTTAGTTTCCAGTCTAAATTGGCTTCAGTTGTTCCAGCAGATGCTTTAATAATATCATTATCGTTTGATGACCTTAATAAAACTAGTTCTTGTTTTACATTTATTATTATTCTTCTGTAATCTTCAGCAAATCCTAAAAGTAATCTTAAAGGTACGTAAAAATCAAAGTTTCCCGAAGCGTCAGGAGTAATTATACTTTTGTCTGGTGCAACCCATCCTGCAACAGCTAACAGATTCTTCTCATTTGGTGTTAAAGACGCTAATCCTTTTAATGTACTGGAAATTCCAACCTTTTTTGTTGAATCGACTGTAACTCCTGAAATTTCATATCTAATCTCGTCAAACAAAAATGGCATAGGATTATTTATGAACGGAACAGTGGTTCCAACAGTACCGTCAGCTTTTGTTACTTTTCCTTCAATATATAAATAACTTTCGCATGGAAGAGTATAAATGTCTTGTTGTTGTATAGGAATCCTAATTTCATCGTTATTGTTTAATTTGGACGAAGCGTAAGGGTTGTGCGTGTGATATTCCTTTTCCCATAAGGTCTCGTCGAATGTTGGGCCCTGCGCTATATCCAGTATATCCATTGTTAATGACCTTTAATCCAATTTCTTCTAGAAAACGAATGTTGTCACTTGTTAATCCTTCTACAGCTGATGAGCTACTGACCTCTTTGCTGGTTGGCTCTCTCTTTTTAAATGATAACCCCATTATCTAAGCGGATGATTTTATATGTATTCTTACAGTAATAGCTTCTCCTCGAAAGTCAATAAGGTTTCCGTCTTGATCCACTATGTTCAGCACGATGTCTGAAATGAAACTGGTGTTTAACGGTAGGTACACAAGGTTTTGAGGCTTTTCTACTATCTTGAAACCCGGTGCGACTGATGGGTAGAATGTGTGTAATATATGCCGATTTTCTCCATCTCTGTAGGATCCTTGTATAATGTTACATGTAATGTCTATGCTGTTTACTTTGATGATCGTCACAGTTCTATTCCCAGAATGAGTTGTATTAGGTTCTAATACCTTTGTTTCCTTAGAAAACCCCAATAAACTACCAATAGAACGTTCTTGGCCAAAATCAATATAATACTTAGAAGTAATTTCGGCTTTCATTGTATTGTTATTGCCTTTTATCGTTATATTTTCTTTTCCCATATGTTTTTGTATAACTTCATTTATATTATCAATTTCATAAGCTCCTGTTGGTAAACTGAATTCTTCCAAAGCTGAATATTTTCCTTTATTATCTTTTGTCTTGTAATAATGTATTTTGTTATTAATTCCTTCACTAACGTTTGGAATAGAGTTATATGTTGTTAAATCCAATAATGCGGCTTCCCATAGTCTTCCTTTTTGCAAACGTAGCGCTGGAAACAGAATACTGCGCAAAGTACATGAGTTACCGGTTAATGACACTGTATACGAAGACATCTTAAAGTTGACTAACACTTTTAGCTAAAAAGTCTAAACATAAATGACCGCAAATGGATGTATCATCAGGTTGTTTTCTTGTATAATTGTAAAAAACATTTTCTGCCGCACGAAAGTATTGTTGAAGTTCTTTCGGTGGTGGAAGGTTTCCAAAACTGTCGAAATAATAAATCGTTTCACCAAGTTTCTTGTAACACACCCAATGAGTGCCTAATCCTTCACTATTATCCAAATTTACTATACCAGTCTCATTTTTCCACATTTTAACCGGTAATTCATCTTTCATAAATACTCCTCTAAAAAATGGGATTTTCAAACAAGAAGCATATGTAATCAGTTCTTCATTGGTTAATTCTTTGTTTTTAATTATTAATTGCTCTTTCTTATTTAATACACACGATACGGTCTTAGGTATAGTCCTCCTCTCTTTTTTATCATTGACCATATTGTTGGTTTCTTTTTACCTTTACCACTAGTAGATCGACGTTTTCTTCTGATATTACCTCCTTGTTTCTTAGCGGGTCTTTTCCCACGCCTTCTTCTCTTTCCTCCTCCAAACGTAGTTTTTGCTTTCATTGCTGCTGTTACTGCTAAAGACGCTGCTTTTTCACCAATACTCGCGTCACTAGATTTTACTCTTTGCCAAGCTTTCTCAGAAAGTGCTCTATCCGCTATTGATCTATTTTTTGTATCACCAAATTTGGAATACGCTATATCGTGCTGTTTACAGGCCTGATCAAGCTTATTTATTCCAGGATCTCCTCTAGCAAGCCGTTTCTCTAATTTGGTTCCAGGACCACAATATTGATATCCTCCAGGTAAATGTAATTCCACAGGTAATAAATCAATCGCCTTGTTAACTATAGCTCCAACCGGTTTACTTAATAGAGAAAATGCTGTTGATGCTATTCCCCTTCCTCTCTGTAATCTCTCTCGATTATGACTGATGCGTTTAGCCCTCGGCATGACTATTTATAGCCAAACTTACAATCAGTAGGTGCACTCTATAAATGTTTTACAATGAATGTAATATTAGTCTTGGCTTCTTGTATTATATATACTGTTTAAAATCCATTTATTATATAGAAATGGATTAATTAATTAAATGTAGACATAATAAATAAAAGTAGTAAAAATAGAAATAAGGTGTAATTGAAGATGTTTTAAATGTTTCTCCGCTGGTGATGGTATCGTTGTTTTCGGTAAAATGAATAAAATCTAAATAGTTGTCATGTTCCCTTAGAAACTTGCCACTTAATCGTTGGTAATTAAATAACACATTCCAGTCTAGTTTATCTTTAAAATTGTCAATGTAATTTTCAGAGAGATTTTGATATTTACTTATTACTTCCCAACAGTTATTAAAATTTGATGTCATCTCTACAAGGAAGTCTTCTGAAAACTGTTGTCTTTGTAAAATATGAATCCAGTTAACTCTGTGAAAATAAATTCTTAACATAGTCATTGTGAAGAGGTAGTGTATGGAAAGTTGTTCCCAATCCATATATCTATCAAACCGTTGAACAAAACCATCTGTCAGCACTCCTTGGGGAAATCTCGACTCTTGAGATATTAAACTCCACGCAGTAATATTGGATTCCATCATCCTCTCTGTATTATCTCTCGAATATGACTGATGCTTTATCCCTTATCATGGGTATTTAAATTCTTTTTTCTCTTATATAATCTTCATCGTTTTCTGTTGGTTCATTAATCACATTCACTTTATCCCCCTTTCCTAATGTCTTGACTTTAGAAGGCTCAGACGGTTTATCTAATTGATTAGGTTTTTCTGGATTGTGTATCTTTTTCCAGTCTAAATAATTGTGGCTGTCAACATCTGAAGCTACAGCTCTTCCTGAAGCCCGATGGATATAATTAAATAAAGCTGCACCAAACCTTTCCATATGTTTTTCATATTCTGTAGTCCATTTCTTGTGTACTATATCAAATATTTTCTTATTTACAGCGTCTCCATCCTGCTCACAATCACCTACATTTGACAATTTTAATTTTTTTACATCATAGCTTGTATCAGTTTCATTCTTTTTGTAAATCGTTAACAATTTTAAAGTCGCTAAATTTACTGCTTCACCATCATAAATGGGATGTTTTATATTGCTTAACCTTTTACCGGAAAATCCCCAATGGTCTTCGTGTACAATCGGGGTTCTTTTATCCATATATTGTACCGTAACCGCATCAGAAGACAAAAGCGGATCACCAACATTTTGAATTACTTTTCCTTCAAAATTATAATTACCATCAGGTGTTAACGGAAACCCAGCTCTTTTTTCACTATATCCAGATTTTACTCCAAACTCGGAATACCGTCCAAACTTGTCCACACTCATGATGTAACTGAATCGCTATCGTTTAGGTTCTTACTATATATATATATATATATATATATATATATACGTCTACTGAACAATTATTTCTCGTTTTCGCAGTTCATCAACCAAAGCTACCCATTCGTTTTCTAAACCAGTGTGCCCGGCTTCCATAGCTTCATGTAATAACCTCATTCGATCAACTAACTTATTTATATCGTTGTAATATATTATATTGGTTTTATACAAATTTTTTAATAATCCCCTTCCAGATGTAGTAGGATCAGTTGTTTTTCTTTTTTTATGCAAAACATTTAATTCAGCAGAAGATAAAGCTCTTCTTTTAATTGGAGCTTTATTTGATTTCGAGGGGAAAAGACTAGATATAATGTTTGTGTATTTTATTGACCTGTTTCTATGAATAGATAGGTCTTTGGAATATTTTTTTCTATGTGCATTTGTATACTCTAGTATATTTTTAAACAATTGTAAATCCTTTTTAGTATATTTACCAGGATTATTTTTAAAGATGAGTTCAAACAAACCTGTTGTACCTTTATATTTCTTATCACCAATAACTATATCATCATTTTCGTTTATATCTAACTTTCTATCTCCAATCATTAATCCTTTATCCTCTATTCTAGCTCCATATGTATGATAATTTCGATTAGCATGTGTGCCATGTAACATTTTTAATGTATATTTTCTTCCAAGTGTTCCTTTAAACATAATATCTGTGCCTAATTTGCTTAAGTTGGATGGGTTGATATCCTCTTCTTCTGCTCTTGTATCTTCCGCACTTGTATCTTCTGTACTTGTATCTCCTGCAATGTTCTTTTCCCTTAAATCTCCTATATCTCCGCTTTCTTCATACTCGTCGCTTTCTTCAGATGTTTGTAACTGGTCAGAACTTTCATCATTTTGAAATTCTTCTTCATATTTGGAAATTGGTAGCATTTTGTCTCCTTCGAAGCGAATTGAAGGTTTTTCCATATTTTGTGCTAATCGCTTTAAAGGTTCAGTAACAGGTTTGAATGTTGTTTCTAAAAATTGCTCTCTTTCATTTATACCTGATTTTAAAGCTCGGTTTTTTTGTCTAATAGAATCACTAAGTGATTTTATTTCCTTTAATAGCTTTTCCTGGTTAACCATCTTCACACCTTGACGACTTGTACAGTAATACCGCTAATCAGTGTATTAAAACGAATTTATCAAAACCTATTCTATAACGACCATCTTTTATAGCTTGATCTTTCATAATAACCAAAAATCCATAATTTTCCGCCCATGCTTTTCCGCAAAGCTCTTTAAACTTTTCAAATGGCATATCCGCATTCACATGGTCGTTATATATATGTTTTAGGTTAGTATCATCTTGTTTGAATACAATTAGAATATTTGCATTATCTCTGATAAGTTGTTTTGGGATTTTGCTATAAGTTTGTCCTATATATATGCTGTCGATGTTATTATGTCTTCCCATGGCAAAGTAGTTTCTAATAGTATCCTGATTTTCACAAGATACATCGTCAAATATAAATACAGAATACGGTTTCGCTTCGTTTGGTTGCATAATGCTATCACTAGCGTTAAATTTGTAAAAATTAACATCAGACACATCAGATAGGATTTTATCCAGCAATTGATACTTTGGTTGATGTAGAGACTTTGAAAAAATATATAGGTTATTAAACCTTAATCCCTGCGGATTAGTGATCAAATTAAATACAACATTGGTCTTTCCGCAGTTTGAGGGGCCACTTACTATACATCGAACAGTGTTTGGAAGTAAACTGCCGTGTTTACCATTGTTGATTTTAACGTTATCCACAGTTAAATCATCTATGTTATTAATATTGAATCGATCTTTATGGTGAATAATCTCCATCCTGCTCAAAGGTTAACGATGAAATGAGTTGCTTGCATTAAACCAAGTCCTTTATAGGTATCCATGAATCCTCAGTTTTGTTAAACCCTAACCACCGCACTTTAACTGCGTCCTTTTTTCTTTGTAACACTTTTTCAACAAGATATACATCACCTACTGTTGACTTTAACATTTCATGTCCATAAAATGCACCTTGCAACAAATCTCCTTTGTTATCTTTTAGAATATACGTTTCAGGTACAGTCGGTTGCACTTTATACACTGTAAAAACTTCATTCGTCCAATTGGGAAGGTATTTCTTGGTAAACACTCCCTTATATTTACTAATCCGTACTTTATCACTTACATTAAATTTTCTTGGTTGCATTTTTTCTACTTTAGGCTTTGTATTTTTCTTTATGCGTTTTAATACATCTTTTGCATTTCTTCTATTTACTTTGTTAGGTTTCATACCAATAGTTCTATGAAACCTGTTGTTATAATCATTTATTAATTGTGGTAAAACATCATACCATACGTAAGAACCTCTTTTTGAAAATTGTTTATACAGTGCTCCTTTCAAGGTTCTATTGAATCTTTCTACAATAGCTGCTTTTTTCTCTGAATATGTAGAATAATGATTTATTTTATATTTATTCATTAACTGTGCAAAGTTTGTATTAAAGTATTCTGTTCCATCATCAGTTTGTAAATGTTTAATTTTGTTTTTATCTCTTTTTATGGCTATTTCCATGGCTTCTGTTACACTTTTACCAGTCTTGTCCTTTAGAGGCAAAGCGTCTGCAACTTTTGTAAAACAATTAATAATTGTGAGTATATATTTAAATCCTTTGTTTATTCTGCTATGCGGTCGCATTTCAATTAGATCCGCTTGATATAGATCATTTATCCCTTTTATAACAGTATTTCTTCTTGGAAACTTTATTCTTGCAGGTTTGTGTAGTTCATTAATAATCTTCTCCTTCAGGTCTGACATGATGGTTTCACGAAGGCAGCTGATATGGTATTAAATATTCGTTGGTATAAATCTCCTTATATATACATATAGTTCAAGGTCATTCAAAACTTGTGTAAAAAAGGGGAAACACAGCTTAACATTGCTGTGTTTCCCCTTTTTTACGGAAAGGAAAAGGATAAAGGATCTAGGACGATGAAAAGGTTACTCGTCAATAGGGTTGAGGGAGTAGTGGCCGAATGGTAAAGTGTGGATGTTGTCTGGAAGAATGTGTCGTTTATCATCATTGGAAGAAAGTGCTTTTTTAACTTCTGTTAGGCTGTATATCTGATGGTTAAAACTTCTAATTGTATTGAATTTAGCTGTAATGACTTTATCTTCAAATAAACATTGCTTGTATTGATCAAAAATAACTTTCTTTTCTAAATATAATTTCTTTACACCTTTAGCTTTCTTAATATAGCTATTCTTCTCGTCTTCTTTTTCATCATATAGTTTTAAGGAATACAGTTTTGACATAAGTGCAACAATCTCTTCAAGTAGAACTCCATTTGCTTCATCTTTAAATTTGCCCAGTACTTTTTTGTTTTTGTCTTGGTCGTAGTTAGGATGGGTCTTTGGGTAGTCAGAAAAATCGAATTCGTTTTTGTAAACAAATGTACGAAGATCTTGATACATATCATTTGTAATAATCCAATACACAATAGCGTCTGTATCCATGTAGCTAATGCCAATGTTCTCTCTTCCATAGAAGGCAACCATTTTGTTATAATGAAAATCGTACATGTGTGTTTTTGAGATGTCCAAGATTGACATGCCTATATATAAAGGACGATCCATCTTCACATTCGTCTTCTTCATAGACACTGCTACAAGTCTTTCATTAATAATTATAGATGTTCCAAAGTTTGGCTGCTGTACGAGTTTCTGTAGCTTTTTTGCGTCAGTAACAAGTTTAACATTTTTGTGTCTTCTTTTGTTTTCCAATGTTTTTCCAAATATCGCATTATTCATTAATTTAAAAAAGTCTTTTTGAAATTCTGATGTAGCGGCTGCTCTTCTGGTGGTGTTTGAATCAATGTAAGGTTTTAACCAACATGACTGAGAAAATTCCAAAACTCTATTAATTTTTGTAATACGTAGTCCTAATTCGATGGCTTGTTGGACTACCCAAAAGTGAGCCACGTAGCGCTGTTTATTATTTAGAGTCATCATTAATTTAGGGTGTTTTCCAGTTGGAGAAACTTCTGTTTTAGCGAGGAGTGGGAGGTCGTAATGGAGATCGTGTAAATGTTCCGGGTATTCAAAATCGCAATCTAAAATATATCCAGTGTCACCATGTTTTGGAATTTGTGAAATATCGCCAATAGAGTCGGGGTTAACCCATTTGAAATTATCATATGGAAGTGGGTTTGACATAGCCCATCCGTATAAGTTGTTTGCATCGAAATATCCCAAATAGGTTGTTGGTTTAGTTTCGTCGTAATTAGGAAGGTATTTGTTGTTGGCCTTAACATGTCTGGTAACACTTTGAACCAATCCACCTCTTACACCTGCTTCAATCATTAAAACCATGTCAATATCTGTTAAAAGTTGGAGTTTGCATTTTGTTTCTTTTAACATAGCTTGCCAAGCTAATCCTGGAGAAGTATACGAATGTAAAGGGTCCAATCCATATGCGGCAAAACAGGTGTTTCGAAATTCTTCAATCACATCACAAAGAAGGGTCACATCTAGTTTGACATAAAAGTCTGAGTAATCCCCTAAGGTCTCCATATTCATCTCGTTCCATACTCGAAGTGCATGTTGATAATCTTCAGGTTCTATTTCTTCATCATTAAGTTTGTTTTTGAATTTATCTGGTGTAGGAAGTGATGTTTCATCAAATCTATTCAGTCCGTCAATGTAATCATAGGGGAAGACTCCTTTTCGAAGAGCTAAATCCATTTTATCATTAGGCACAATTTTACTTGTTTCAATCAAATCTTGTCTTCTTAAATTTTTAGTTAATTTTGCAAGGCTAAAAGGCATAAATCTGAATGAATCAACAAATCTTAGTTTTATTTTACCAACTTTTTTAGAGAAGCTTATAAATTTTTCCATGGTTGTTGCCAAGACATCTATTTCTCCATTATCTCTGCCCAATTCTGGGATTATAAAGTGGGAGTCGTATCCACTAAGATTATGTAAAACAACGGGGATAAAGTTTGGAAGTTTATAGTTTAAATTGCAAGAGTTACAGGCTGCACCTCTGTAAGCTCCTGTTAGATGGTCATGGTCTCGCACTTTACTGTTGGTCAGTGTAAAAGTGTTAATACACAAATAACATGTTGTTGCTGAGTCGTGTCGTTGAATTTCATCTTCATTCATAGGAATCATCGGTACCACATTTCTGTACATTTCTTCAACTTTCCCAGCTATGATATATAAGTCATCGACGAAGTTTCGAGCTGCTTCTTCACCGCGATATATCTTCGGTGTTGTTGTTAATTCATATCTTCGCAAATGTTCTTCAGACAGTGTTGATTTTATCATCAAACAGTAGCTGTTTGGTGTGTGCTGCTGGTATTTGCTTCTTCTTGTTACGTTTTCTTCTTGATGTTCGAGCGGAAGTAAAGACGCCTCAAAATCAGCATACACAACAACAGGTAAACGGTATTGTTGGATTACTTTGTCAAATTTTATCTGAGCTCTGCTAGGATGCGGCAATTTAATTCTTACTTCATAGTTTTCATTACATAGCCGTTGGTGTTCTACAAGCCAATCTGATCCTCCCCTTCTTAGTTCTTTGTTTACGTGACAAAAACATCTTTTGCAAATTGTCATCTTTTTTTCATGTTTGGATAATTGTTTAGAAACAAGACTTTCAAATTGTTTGATATACACAAAGTGTGAAATATCACCTTTAGTTATCAATAACAAATCGGTATGATCTCTGCGCTCATTTGGTGTTATACGCAAGGGGTACACATTGTTTGACGAATCCAATCCAAATAGGTTGATAGAAGCTGAAGGATTTTGTTTTTCAAATTTTAAAACGTCTGTTATAGCAACAGGGTAAGTCATCCCTTGAAAATTATATCTATGTTGTACTTCTTCATATTTGTGACTTGGTCTTATCGGATTGTCTGTTACATATTTGACCAACATGGCATATTTAAAACATTCAGTATCTTGATTTTGTACATTGATGCAGGATTTGGTATCACTAATCTTTTTTGGTAAAGGGATATAGCTACTGCCACGAATTCCATAACCGTGTTTGTGTACTCTTAAGTCTAGCCCTGTGATGCTTAACAAACTCCATCCTGAGCCTCTTCCTTCATGTTCTTGTATTTTTGTCATTAGCTCTTCAAAACATTCAGATACGATTGAATCAATATCTGACGAAAACATAATAGTTCGGTTTTTTGTTAAAAACCCTCTCGGTGAAGTTTCATTTTGAATGTTTGTAAATAAAGCATCCATTAATAGTCCAAATTTGATAAAATTTAATCTTTTTAATTCATTTTGCAAAGTGCTGATTACCAATCCTTTTGCGTTATTTAAAAATTCTTCGAGTTGTAATTTTGCGTTGTCAATTTTGAAGTGGGTTACTACATTACCCGGAAGTGCTCGGGCATGTAGTTTTACATTTACTGCTGTTGATGCTGAAGGACGGTGAAGTGTAGACAGAGCATGCGTAGAAGTCGATGCAGCTGATGATGTTGAAGGACGATGTAGTGTAGACAGAGCAGGCGTAGAAGTCGATGCAGATGATGATGTTGAAGGACGGTGAAGTGTAGACATAGCAGGCGTAGAAGTCGATGATGATGATGCATATTGAATAACACTTGGTCTGGAATGTTGGTGTTGAGCTAACATTCGATCTATTTCTTTCAATTCTTCTTCTTCATACTTTTCATCTTGGTTGTTGTTATGTTTTAATTCTTTATGAATCATTAAAATAAATTCATCCTTAAATGAAGACTTGCAAATATCGCAGCGATGCATAATGTAGGTGCGATCTCCACAAGGGTCAAGGCAATAATGAACAACACTGCAAATGCCCTTCTATTTATACCCTAGCAAAAGTGGTGGGGGTACGTTAAGTTTACTATTTGTTTTTGTTTTTGCATTTTATATTTACTATTGTAGCTGGAGGCTACAAATTTCTGTATTTAGGTCAAGGTCATTGAACAAATTTGCCAAAACGGGGAATAGAGCAGTAAGTGATTCTCACTATAACCACAAACTGATCTATTCCCCGCTTTGTATTTAAAGTAAACTATTTGAAGACAACAAAAATTTATTCAGATTCTTCCGATGAGCTCATATCACTAAATAACCGACGACGAACACAAAAGTTCCCTGTGACCGGATCTAAAACTACGTCATCGATATTAATACTGCTTGGAGGGGTTCCACTATCAACAAGGTCCATTTCCTCCAAACAGAGCAACTGATGATGACATTCTGGTTCATTATCATCATCGTCGTCGTCGTCAGTCAACAACTCCAACAGCTCCATCTCTCCAGCATATGGTTCACTGCTAGCAAACTCACTTAGTAGTTCAAGATCACTAAACAGTTCATCTTCCATCTCTGAATCGTCTTCGTCTTCATCTTCGTTTATATTTACTGGAATATTTTTAATCATTTCCAGTATAGTCTTCTTAGAAGGGAAAATGTTATCTCTGGGCGACATGATTCCAAGTAGCAGACTGATGTTACCACTAATACAAAACCACCTTTTATACCCCGATTCCGGTGGTGGTGGGGGTAAGTGATGAAAGTGCAAGTGGTAGGAAAAAGTAATAGGGAAGAGGTATTATTGTAACACAAATGATTAAGTCCTGTAAGTAGGTCAAGGTCGCCTTAACCTATTACCAGAACGGGGAATAGAGCAGTAAGTGATTCTTACTTTAACCACAAACTGATCTATTCCCCGTTCTGTCTTCCGCTGTTCAGTATTTCCAAAGTCTCTTAGTTAGTTGAAAAAAGTTGATCAATTTCCATCGTTAGCAATTCTTCAGGCAGTTGAAACGATGTATTTTGTGATAACATTTCCAACATATCAATATATTTTATGGCGTGTTTTATAGTAGAAAGTCTTGAAGCGTTCGGTTCGAGAAAAGGTAATTTTGTTCGTAATAAATTATAGGCTTCATTCAATATTGCAATCCTTTTTCTCTCTCTAGCACACCTTCTTTTCTCTCTATCATTCTCCTCCTTTCCTTTAACATCGAAGTTAGACGATCCTCCTGGGCTATCCATAGCTGAACAATAACTATACTCCGAAGCCGACTGCCTTATATATATATGTTTACCCCCACCCTTTTACAATGAATATAGCTGGTTCAATGTCTTGTTTGGGAAAAAGTCGCTAACCTAACGTGTAGTGTAATAAAGACACAAAACAAACCCCTCTTGTAATAATCGGTCTCTGCAACATCGCGCTTTAATACCCATCATGTAAGTGGGTCAAGGCCGTCTGATTATATTACCAAAACGGGGAATAGAGCAGTAGGCGATTCTCACTTTAACCGCAAACTGATCTATTCCCCGCTCTGTATTTAAATTTTTTCCTTTTTTTGATTCAGTTAAAGGTTTGGTTTGATATAGAACGTTATGTTGATTATCCATCCCTTTTCGATTAACCTAACCATATTAGCAAAAATTTTAAATAACTTCTTACTATCGTTTGTTTTGTATGCTTCATTTTCATTACTATACACTTCACCTGTTGGCCTCCACATGTACAGTTCACAACCAACCTCTATGACAAGATACTTGTGCAGTAATCTTCTTACAGCAAGCAGCTGATCGATGTTTTCAACTCTTCTGCTAACTACTAGAGTTGCTACAGAGATAGAAGGAGCCGATGCAGTCATTTTCAGCAGAATGATCTTTACCGGCAATGGAGACCCCCTTTATACTCGCTGTAGGTGGTGGGAGTAATAGGGTTAGGGAAGGGATTTTGTTGTAAAGAAATAATAATGATTTTTAATATTTTTCTTTTTGTACCAATTGATTATTTTCTAAGTCCTCAAGGTCGTTTGATCCTGTTGCCAAAACGGGGAATAGAGCAGTAAGCGGATCTCACTTTGTCCGCAAACTGATCTATTCCCCGCTTTGTATTTTAAAAGTCTTTAATTTGTTAAGCTTACGCATCCTGATCTTCATCCATGAGGAAGATTTGTTTGTAGGCTGAAGGGTTTTCAGCGAAGAAATGTTCATCCGCCAACTCATCCTCTTTAAGGAAAACTGCTTCAAAAGGTAGAGGGGTATTCGAGATTTCTTCGCGAATTGAAAGCGGATCTTGGAGCTGCGATTGAAGGTTTGCAATGTACTTTATTGTATTTTTTATAGTGGATAATTTAGAATCATACGGATTGGAGGATGGTAATATGGTTTTTAATATTTTATATCGGTCAGCGATTCTCGCTCTCAATTTCCGAGAACTAGCATTGCTTCTTTTGGCTTTGAGAGATCTCGAGTTGGAGTTTGGTGACGTACTACCTGTTTCTGGAAGAATGTGAGATAAAATCATAGCCTGGACAAGTATCGATGGGACAGCAGAGGATGAAACAGTACAAGAAGAGGTGGCAGAAGTTGGTTTTCTGATGTGCTCCATGGTGTCTGAGGTGAACGAACACAAGCAGCAGACTGATTTTATCATCGATAAGGTGTCTCTTTTATACCCAATGGAAGTGGTGGGGAGTGCAAGTTTTAGGGAGGAGATATATATATATATATATATATATTTTAATGTTGTTTTTTACCAAACAAAAATTTTCTAAGTCCCAAGGTCATCTGAACAAATTACCAAAACGGGGAATAGAGCAGTAAGTGGTTCTCACTTGGACCGCAAACTGATCTATTCCCCGCTCTGTATTCTAAAGTAAACAATAAATCTTCTCACTATTGAGCAACCTTTGCTCTTTGAAGCTCAAGTTCTAAGTCTCCAACCAGGCGAAAGTCTGCATCGTGCTCCTCCCATTGTTCAGGAGAACGCGGTTGTGCACACCACTTTGTAAAGGCGTACCTCATTGCCTCATTATACTCCTCCAGGATAACATGATAGGGTCTTGGTTGCTGCGTTGTAGACTGCATCGATGATGTAGTTTGTTGCGGATGTGACTGAGCATCATTCTCCGCAACCTTATTAATCTTAAAAACTTCAGTCATTTCTGCAGCCTCAGCAATTGCGTACAACTCCTCTTCGTTAATTTCCTTTCCCCATGTGTTGCTGTTGACGCTCATGATGATACAACTAATAATTATATTCCGAATCGCTCGCTTAAATACCCGCTTACCCCCTCCCCTCTTTACTGTTGAATAATGACTTTAGTATAATATTTCTCCTTTTTCCTTTTAAGTTTATCTTTGACTTAGTGTAAATTATCCAAGTCCGTTATCTAGGTCAAGGTCGTTGTAACATTGCAAAAAAAAGTGTGGACAACTTATTTACACTCTGCAGCATATGCTACAAATTGTAAATAGGTTGTCCACACTTTTTTTTAATTTGGAAAAAATGCTTTATTTAATTTGGAATAAACTTTTGGTCTTTTTATTTATATTATTATTTTAATGATTTCCACACAGTGATACCTGTATCATTTCGAATTAAATAGTCCTTGTGGGTAGGTTTTTTGACGTGGAGGTCCATGGCTCTAGGTAACTCTACATAGTACAGTTTACCTTCACATTGAACCAACACCTTTGCAAAGTCCTTTATTTTAACAAAGAAGTAGCGTTTGTTTTTACAAAGCCTGTTAATTCGAATTTTAATTGGCACCACTGTTGCACGTGGTGAAGAAGGAGATGCGCCATGGTTTAATTTTAAATGAAGACTGCACGTTTCTTCTTTTAAAATACAACGTTTAACACAGCGTTCACCTTTCTTAGCACCTTTTTTGAATATATAATTACATTGTTGTGCAGGAAGCATGCACATCCTTTGTACAGATTTAAGTTGTTTAAATTTCTCTGAAGGAGATGAAGTATATGTGCAGATTACTGAAGGTCTGGTTGGAGAAGATGATTGGGTGGCTGGTTGGCTTGGTCTCGAACTTGATGTTGATGAGGATGAAGAAGCAGACGATTTGGAAGACTTTGATGAACATGTAGAACAACTTGAAGATGTAGAAGGACTTGGAGAAACAGCACGAGACGTTGACAAAGGACTTGGAGAAACAGCACGAGAAGTTGACGGAAGAGGTGAAGGACTTGGAGAAACAGCACGAGAAGTTGACGGAAGAGGTGAAGGACTTGTGTAAGTCGTTGACGCAGCAGGTAGTGGTGGACAGTTCTCCGGGACGATGTTAGCTAACATCAGGGCTGTCCGAAGGATGGATGGAACCGCAGAAGACGGAGTGGTAGAGGCGGGCGAAGACGAAGCAGAAGGTTTCAATTTGAGAGGTTGTGTCTGCTTCCTAATGTGTGCCATGGTGTGAGGTATAACAGCACAAGAGGAAGAATGATTTTACTAGTGCTGGGGGACCCTCTTTTATACATACTGATAGTGGTGGGGAGTGCAAGTGTTATACGGTGGGGGGAGGGGGGGGGGGTAATAATGTTGTAACGAGTAAATATATATTACAATACGGGGATTTTCTAAGTCTCGAAGTGGGTCAAGGTCGTTTGATCATATTATTAAAACGGGAAATAGAGCAGTAAGTGATTCTCACTTGGACCACAAACCGATCTATTCCCCGCTTTGTACGTGAATTTTCTAAGTCCCAAGGTCATCTGAACATGAAGCCAAAGAGGGGAATAGAGCATAACATACTGCTCTATTCCCCGCTCTGTATTTGGGAAGGGGACAAAAGACAACAAACAAGAGACTGATTTTAAACAAGAGACTGACTTTATATTTTACAAGGTTTTCTCAGGCTAAGATGGGTAATGTCAACCGGTTTACGCGCCGTATTGACACAAGGTCGGTTTGCGCGCCATACCTTAGAGGGGTTAGGAAAAGGATGAGAAGCAAGATACATTACTTTGAAAATAAAGACTTTGCCAGCAACTATGTAAACAAAAATTAATCAGTTAACGTTACTTTTACAAGAACAGCCAAGATCGGTTTTGCAAAGGTCAACAGTATCACTGAAACCCGGTGGGACGTAGACCCAAACACCCGGCGTCAGGCTGCTGCGAACCCAAGTTTTGACCAAGGTTGTTGAGGGACCTGTAGGGCCGGGAGTACATATTTCATTAGTAAATAAGACACTTCAAACCGATACCAAACATTAACATATATTAGACTAACTACATTACCTAGCAGCAAACTACAAGCGTTATCTAACATGCTTAACAAACTAACTAAACATGCAAGGGCGCGGATCTCTTAATTGCGCGTCGGGCCCAACGCACACTTAACAGACCTACGCTGCAGCAGAGTGCAACCCACTGGGACGTATACCCAAACAGCGGGCGGCAAGCTACTGCGACGAGACTGCGGACTGCTCCCGCTTATAAAGGCAAAGTGACGTCACCAAAGCGGAAGGGGGGATGTTACGTCAAAGGGGGGGGGGGGATATTACAATACGAGGATTTTCTAAGTCCCGAAGTGGGTCAAGGTCGTTTGGTCATATTATTGAAACGGGGAATAGATCAGTAATTGATTCTCACTTGGACCACAAACCGATCTATTCCCCGCTTTGTACGTGAATTTTCTAAGTCCCAAGGTCATCTGAACATGAAGCCAAAGCGGGGAATAGAGCATAACATACTGCTCTATTCCCCGCTCTGTATTTGGGAAGGGGACAAAAGACAACAAACAAGAGACTGATTTTAAACAAGAGACTGACTTTATATTTTACACAGTTTTCTCAGGCTAAGATGGGAAATGTCAACCGGTTTACGCGCCGTATTGACACAAGGTCGGTTTGCGCGCCATACCTTAGAGGGGTTAGGAAAAGGATGAGAAGCAAGATACATTACTTTGAAAATAAAGACTTTACCATCAACTATGTAAACAAAATTAATCAGTTAACGTTACTTTTACAAGAACAACCAAGGTCGGTTTTGCAAAGGTCAACAGTATCACTGAAACCCGGTGGGACGTAGACCCAAACACCCGGCGTCAGGCTGCTGCGAACCCAAGTTTTGACCAAGGTTGTTGAGGGACCTGTAGGGCCGGGAGTACATATTTCATTAGTAAATAAGACACTTCAAACCGATACCAAACACTAACATATATTAGACTAACTACATTATCTAGCAGCAAACTACAAGCGTTATCTAACATGCTTAACAAACTAACTAAACATGCAAGGGCGCGGATCTCTTAATTGCGCGTCGGGCCCAACGCACACTTAACAGACCTACGCTGCAGCAGAGTGCAACCCACTGGGACGTATACCCAAACAGCGGGCGGCAAGCTACTGCGACGAGACTGCGGACTGCTCCCGCTTATAAAGGCAAAGTGACGTCACCGAAGCGGAAGGGGGGATGTTACGTCACGGGGGGGGGGGGGGGATGTTACGTCACGGGGGGGGGGGATGTTACGTCACGGGGGGGGGGGGTGACCTTGAACATGACCCAAAAAAGGGGGGGGGGTGACCTTGAACATGACCCAAAAAGGGGGGGGGGGGGAGGTTGTGTCGTCACGGGGGAAGGGGAACCGGATGTAGACCGGTTTTTAGCTTTCTACCCGTATATGGAAATGTCACGGTTACACTTGGCGACCCGCTTTGCTCCGTCTGGTACCTCATTCCAGCTTTGCCTTGCGAACTGAATACACCTCTGCGCTATGTCTTCTCCCATTACACCCGAGAAACTGCAACGTTTGAAGGAGACTTTGAAGAAGTCTTCGGAAAAAAGGAGCGGATTCAAAAGACCTAGTTCTTTTAAATCTTGCATACGGAAGAATTTTCGAAACCACCCACTTTACTTCGACCAACGGCCTTCGACGTCCACTGCATCTTCACCATCGCTATCACCTCGCCCTTCATCGCTTCGACCTTCATCGCCGCCACCAACTGTTGAGGAGATAATGAAGAGGACGGCTACGGTGAAACTTACCGAGTTGGTAACGCCGCTGGAGTCTGTCGCCGTCAAGTTTGCGCAGTTGAAATTAAACGTGGAGTATCTACTTGTGGGGAAGATCAGCGATGATGAGTACCTACTCCAACACCTCTTTGGCGGCGGCCGTTACGTCAAGGTCCACCTTCCAAGGTCCACTCTGCCACCTCCTGAGACCAAGTGCGACTTGATTTTAGTACGGCAGAAGGGACAAGTAAAGTGGGTTACAAAGGAAAAATAAACACTGACTACCGCTCACCGCTCCTTATCCACCATCTCCTTCAAACACAAACGGTCCTTTTCAGGACCACCCTAAGCATTTCAAGTTAGGGACTTGGCCTGTACATAGGCAGGAGACTATTAGTCTTATGTCTGTGTGCAGCCCACTTTGTGAAAATTTCTAAGTCCCAAGGTCCTTGACCTTGACCTTGACCTTGAACATGACCCAAAAAAGGGGGGGGGAGGGGGGGGGGTACACAGTTTGTGCAAAGTATGTCATGTGGGTACTCAAATTACGCGGATTGATCAGACGAACAAGTTGGCGCAAACAGAATTCAGATCCGACAAAGGGTATAGCAGAAACAGCGAAAAACAACTATTTTCAAGGGCAAGCCTAAATAACTTCTTTATTTACGGTTTAAAATATATTAAGTGGGTACTCAAATTACGCGGATTGATCAGACGAACAAGTTGGTGCAAACAGAATTCAGATCCAACAAAGGGTATAGCAGCAACAGCGAAAAAACAACTATTTTCAAGGACAAACCTAAATAACTTCTTTGTTTTTGGTTCAAGGTCTAACATGTGGGTACTTCAATTACGCAGCTTGACAAGGCGAACAAGTAGGTGCAATTTAAATTTAAATCTAACCAACAGTATAGCATCCGTGGCGTAAAAACGATGGTTTGAAGGACAAGGTAACGTTGTGGTGGGGGTAGATGCCTATTATACACGATAACGCTACATCATTATTCTTCCAGCTCTTGTCGTATGAACATCTACCTAGACGGTCTGAAAAATGTCGCAGTTTTACAGGAACATGAGGAAGGTGACCTTCAGTAGTCCCCTTGACACTACTTTCTACTTCCCTGACGATGAAGACAGAAGGTCTACACTTTTAGTGGACAATGAGCGGTTTCGTCGAAGAATAATTGAGGTTGAAACACTTTTAACCAGTTGTTTGCTACGCAAAAAGAACCATATGAATACATGCACCGGTTTAGATCATAGTAGCTGTTATACTTATACAGCGTTGAAGCGCAAACATTATTGAGGTTTTTAGTTACGGAGGTAAGGTCTTGACAGTCTAAGAGCTAAACCCTAACTAACACATGTAAACTAGTTATTGTGCGATGTAAAACTTGGTGGGGAGACTGGTGTAGTGGGGGACTGGTGTAGTGGGGGGACTACCATCTGCCGCACACTTGCCACCTGCCACCTGCCACCTGCCGCCGCCCATCTGCTGTCCACCATCTGCTTCGTTCTACTACACTTTTACCCCCACCATTTTGTTTGATACCAAAAACGCTAGCTAGCGAATAGTCAGTACACCTCCGGCTCTCGACCGGTGAACATCGAGCTCTCCGAGACGCTCTTCACAAAATAACAATATCATTTCACTCAAGGTCTGATAGATGTTTCTATTTCATTGCCGTCACGTATTCTTTCCTCCTGACAGCAATGAAATGCAAACACCTAACAGAACAGATAGGTGTCAAAAACACAACATGGACTCTGCGCAGGGATCGAAGTATCTACCGTCTTTCATCAGAAAGCAAAGTGATGGCCGCAACTCGTCCGGATCAACAACATCGATGACAACCAACAACGGGGAACTATTGTAAACATGAATTATTGTAAATAAAGTAATATTTGTAATAGTACTACCTCGCACTCGTATCATTCGATTGTTTCATTCGATATTTATTCGATATTTATTATCGATTAACTATCGAATCACAATCGGATTTTACGCGTGCGAGGTAGTACTTTTTTAAAATTACCTCCCCGTGACCTTGAACTTTAACCTTTCACTCATTACGTCACAAAACCGCCTACGTCACTGGCTCAGCCTCAGATGACGTATTTAATGACGCAGCGCTTCCGGAAGCAATTAATCAAGTGAGCCAGCACCGGCAAACCCCCACTACTCAACGACTGGAAAATTTCTTTCAACTAAAAAATATTACTGGGCACGAAGATGACGAACAGCGAACCAAAGCACGAATATTAATAAACTGCATTGGACCGAAACATTATCAACTATTAGTTGGCCTTGTATCACCGGACTTGCCAACAAACAAAAGTTACAATGAGCTAATTGAAATCGCAGAAAAACATTTATGTCCCAAACCAAATGTGTTTGTGCAACAACACACCTTTTTATCACGAGTTCAAAGTCCAACAGAGACTATATCCGATTTTGTGGCAGCATTACGGAAACTTACATTTACGTGTGAATTTGATTGCGGAACCTGTGGTGAGTCGGTGGCTGACTTATTCTTAAGGGCACAATTTATACGAGGATTGCGTGACGAATCTATTAGTGAGAAAATTCTTCAACAACCCGATCTATCGTTTAATGGTGCTTGCGAACTAGCTCTGACTCTTCATGCATCGAAAACAGGAAGCAAGACATTTCACCAGACTGAAACTGTGGGTAAAGTATCTCAGGGGAAACCCTATGTTCCTAGTTATCCACCAACCACACAGAATGATCGCCGGCGTGGATTTTATGAACGTCTGGGAATATCTGGTCTATGCCTCCGTTGTGGAGATGACAATCACACAACGAAAACATGCAACAAAAATAGCAAAACTTTGTTCTGTAGTTTGTGCCGTAAACAAGGACATGTAGCAAAGGTTTGTATTTCTAGTATTTCCCGATGTAATCCACGCAAAGTAAATGCAGTTAATCTCGATTATGTAGCACGGAGTGCTTCTGATGACCTTGAAAATGTAACAGATCCAAATTTTTCTGTTGGACAAATAATAACAGTTTGTAATACATCAACTACTTCTCTACAGGGAAAGTTTACTGTTACACTGAACATTGAAACTGGACGTCTGAAGTTTGAGATTGACACTGGAAGTCCAGTTACCATCATTACTAACAAAGACTTTAAGCAACTTTGCCCAAATAGAGCACTCAAACAAACTTCTATTAAATTTAGAACTGTAACAGGTGAAATGTTTGAACCTTTGGGTGTTGCCAAAGTTGAGGTACAGCATAACAACCAGCTATTTTACCAAAACTTGTTTGTCGTTGATCGTCTGACGAACCCGTTGTTGGGCCGTGATTGGTTGCGACAGTTGAAGATTCCTCTAATTTCTGAAGAGCCCATCAATAATGTAAACACTGATATCCGTTTCAAACTACGAGAAGAAGTTCTAAACAAATATGCAAAACTGTTTGAAGAGAAGATTGGAGAAGCCCCATATTCTTGTAACCTAATCCTCAAAAGCAATGCTCGTCCTATATTTTTAAAACCAAGAGTAGTCCCTTTTGCACTCCGAGATGAGGTTGAGGCTGAACTTGATAGGCTGGAAAACGAAAATATAATTGAAAAAGTGGACAACGCACAATGGGGAAGTCCGTTGGTGGTAGTTCCAAAGCCGGACGGAAAGGTAAGATTGTGTTTTGACTATAAATGCACAATAAACTCACAGCTTGAGGACACAAGATACCCTATACCAGTCATCGATGAAATCCTGGGGAAAATCAGAGGAGGTAACTTTTTCTGCGTGCTTGACATCCACAAAGCATATCTTCACATTCCAGTAGACACAGAAAGCCAAAAACTACAGGCAATATCTACACATCGTGGAACGTATCTAATGAAAAGATTGTCTTTTGGCATTAAAACCGCACCTAGCGAATTTGCAAAATTTATTGACACTGTATTACAAGGCCTTGAGTGTACCTTAGCATATTTTGATGATATTATAATTTGGGGGTCAAATGTTGAAGAATGCCATAACCAGTTGCTTGCTTGTTTGGCCCGTCTAGAAAGATTCAATCTTCACATCAACAAAGGCAAAAGTAAATTTTTCGAAGACGAAATAACATACCTTGGTCACAAGATAAGCAAACGCGGTATCCAGAAGAGCCCAGAAAAGGTGACAGCCATTCTCAATGCCCCTAGTCCTACGAATTTAGAGGAGGTAAGAACGTTTATCGGCTATGTATCATACTACTCTAAGTTTATTCCGAATGTAGCCACTATTATGCATCCAATTTACCAAATTCTTAAAAGGGGGAATACTCCTTTCCGGTGGACAGAAGCTTGCGAAAATGCTGCAATCAAAATCAAGGCAGCCATAGCTAGCGATAAAGTTCTAGTTGGATATGACCCATCTTTACCTCTTGTCTTAGCAACCGATGCTAGTCCCGTGGGAATTTCAGCAATTTTATCACACACAATAGACGGCACGGAACGTCCAATCTTCTTCGCATCCCGATCATTGGCACCTACAGAGAAAAATTACTCTCAAATTGACAGAGAGGCAACGGCAATCTATTGGGCTTTCTTAAAGTTTTATCCTTATATTTACGGAAGGAAGTTTTCACTCATTACCGATAACAAACCGCTAACTCACATTTTTAGTTCCAGTTCTAAGTTACCGGTAATAACAGCTTCCAGACTGCTTCGCTATGCCATGTTTTTGTCTGGGTTTGACTTTGACATCATCTTCAGACGTTCATTAGACCATGCTAATGCCGACTATCTGTCAAGATTTCCATTGCCATCCACACAAACATCTGTTGATGAAAATTACACAATTTGCAATGTAACCTTGTCTAATATTTCAAGTGAGGAAATTACACACAAGAATGTATCAGAAGAAACCGATAAGGATCCAGAGCTTATTCCTCTAAAGTTATCCCTACAAAATGGCACATGCACTTCACTTGAATACAGCCTTCATGAAGGAATAATATTTCGAGGGGAGAGAGTAGTAATTCCAAAAACTCTGCAACAGTATGTCCTCCGTGAACTCCACAAGACACATCAAGGTATAGTACGTATGAAATCATTGGCCCGTAGATATTGTTACTGGAAACTGATTGACAAAGACATTGAATCGGTGGCAAAGTCATGTAGAGCATGCGCCGATGTGCAAAATAATCAGATGAAAGTTCCCGCTCACCCATGGGAATCACCTAAAGGCAACTGGGAACGTGTGCACATTGATTATGCTGGTCCATTTCTCGGACATCACTTTTTAATTGTGGTAGATAGTTTATCAAAATGGCCAGAGGTATCCATTTCAAAGTCAGCACCTACAACTGACTCCACTATCGTACATCTTAGAGAAATATTTAGCCGGAATGGACTCCCCGTTACAGTTGTAAGTGACAATGCGTCAATTTTTACTTCAGATGCCTTTCAAGCATTTTTGTCTAGGAACGGTATACAACACAAGACTATAGCCCCTGGACACCCGGCCACTAATGGACAAGCTGAGCGATTCGTGCAAAGTTTCAAGAATAAATTGAAAGCTGTTGTATCTGATCCTGGAACACTTCATTCCAAGGTGCACGAAGCTCTGTTTTACTATCGAGCAACACCATTTGGTAATGACGACAAATCACCAGCGGAGAATTTTATGCAGAGGAGATTCCGAACTAAACTTGACCTTCTAAGGTTTCACACTCCTCAAGAACTTAAACCTCGCACTGCACCACAGTTGCCACAGTCACTCAAATTATTCCCTGGAGAACGTGTTCAAGTGAGAAATTATAGTTCCGGAAACAACACTACCAAATGGAAGTATGGAAAAATAGCAAAGGTACTAGGCCGCCTACATTATTTAGTAGAAATTGATGATGGAACAATGGTGAAACGGCACATTGAGCAACTAAGAAGGTCCGAAGTTCCTGCTCCCCATCAACCACATCCACACCAGCTACAACATCACCAAATCCCACAGACCAAATTAGTTCACAAAAAAAATACTGGCAATAGTTTCATTAATATTCAATATAGGAATGTACCAATTCCCATGCCCCGGGAGAATCATGATGATGCAGATGAGACTGCCTTGTTAGAAGCTAGGCAGCCACAAATTGAAGAAGAACACGAACCTAATCATTCCCCGGTCCAGCTGAGAAGGTCAACAAGGGTCCGTCGACCAGTAGTGAGGTTAAACCTATGACTTTGTTCGGTTCAACAGTTCTTCAGTTATTTCTTCTACAGTGGGGGAGACTGTGGTATATTTCATATTTAAAGATCATATGTTTCAAGTTACATCTGTTATAATGTTTATGTTGATCCTTGTTTTTTATTGTAAGGAAAATATAGTTTATTCTAATGTACAAAGAACGATGATTATTTCCATATTAGTTAAATATGTTTTAGTGACATTGTCAAACGCACCGTCAATGTCCATGAAGGTGCATAGAGCGATTTCCTTAGCAGCAAGGCTGTCCTCCACCCTGCTAACAAGTTTTGATGCAGGGCAGTTTCGCAGGACTTACCAGACTGATAGGCATGCTGGTTTCGATGGAGAGGAGTACCTGAAAGCACTCCCTTTCTTAGATGTCTTTCTACCAGTCTCTCCAGCGTCTTCAAGAGAAACGATGAGAGACTGATAGGCCGAAATGATTTTGCAGTTGAGTAGTCTGCTCTTCCTCTCTTGGGAATGAAGACCACCCTACTGAGGCGCCAGGCTTGAGGAATGTACCCATAAGCCAGACTTGCTCTGAAGAGTTCGCACAGGAGGACCAAGAGAGCTTACGGTCCTTGCTGTAGCATTGCCGGTATGATACCGTCCCCCCCAGGAGATTTGAAAGGGCCAAACTTGCTGAGGGCCCATTTAACTTTGGAAAGTGTGACAATCCGTCTGGCTAAAGTCCAGCTTCCGCGATCAGCTCTTGGCCATGAGCTCCTTTCGCTGTTGCCGGACATGCCTAAACAGTCACTCTCAAAAATGCAATCCGGAAAGTGAGTCTCAAGGAGAAGTTTGAGACTTCCTTCAATTCCAGTGGTATATTGTCCCCTTGGTGACCTCAGGGATCCCAGGAGGCCAATAGGGCTTGAAGCTAAAACACGCTGCAGTCTTGCTGCTGCGCTGAAACTGTTTACCTCCTGTGTAAACCGTCTCCAAGAGTTCTCTTTGGCTTTTTTGATTGCAAGGCTATATTCTGTGAGTGCCTTATGGTACTAACTATACGACTATGGTTAACTATACGACTTAACGCACGATACGTAGTTTATGTTTCAATTTTAGTTTAAATTGCCCGAGTCTTGAATCTTTACCGTTCAAATTGACATTTATACCAATTGTCACACGGAAATGTATAATACCCAATATTTCAAGTAAATCCCCGTATCTCGAGTCCAAAATCCCCGGTTTTACCCTTTTTTAGCGAATTTCCCTTATAAGGAAGAAGCTATTACCGTAGTCGGCATGGTAAGACCTAGGCACGGGATCATGATAACCTTTCGTTTTGAGGTCCCCAGACCCCAAAAACAACATTCTTTCGAAACTGTATGTACATATATATATACATATATATATATATATATATATATATATATATATATATATATATGTGTGTGTGTGTGTCCGTGAGCACGATAACTCTCGTAAACATTATCAGATTTTGATGAAATTTGGTATAAACTTGAAAAGCAGCATTTATGACTAAGTTCGAAACCCAGACAGATCGACCTATCCGAAGGTGTATATTGTGCCCCAAAAATGTTTTTTTTGAGTTTTTTACATATAATAAAAAAAGTCAAATTTAAGTTTTTTTCCATTGGAATCAGCTTAAAAAGATGCATACTTTGGTATTTTGATCATTGCTCTACGTCAAACGGTTACAGAGATATTGAAAGTGCTAAACACAGTACGTTGTCCAATGTTATTCTTATGGAGAATGAGAAAAATGGTATATCTCGCTTATTTATCAACTTATCCTGATGAAACTTGGTATATTGCTTCATATCATTGTGGTCTATTGATATTTGCACTAAAAAACAATTTTTTGCTAAAGTTTCCCGTAGCAGCAAACCTGCGTACTCAGCTCCCATGTTATTCTTATGGAGAATAAGTAACGTGTGTTACCTCCCTTAATTATGAACATAAATTAATACAATTTTGTATGTGGCTTTACCTTCTTGAGTTATATTGATATTTGTATAAAACTCCATTTGTTGTATTCCTTGCTTCAGCAACCCTGCATACTCAGCCGCAATGTTCTTATTATGGAGAATAATAAAAATGTCATAAATCGTTTATTTATGAATGTATATTGATGAAACTTGGTATATGGATTTATGTGTGGTATTAAAATACATATATGCATCGGAAATTCACTGAGTACGCAGGTTTGCTGCTACGGGGGTATTTTCTTAATCCCCGCACGACCTTCAAAATACCCGAAAACCGGGTAATTACCCGGTTTCTGGCAACACTGGACCTGACATTAGTTCCTAAAAAAGCGCATCACAGAAGAATTCTGACTAGTAGTGACTACCCTTACCCTATGTGATGGAGTGGGGGAGATGTCTTTTTCTTCTCTCTCTCTCTCTCTCTCTCTCTCTCTCTCTCTCTTGCCATTGGGATAGGAATCGCTACGCGCTCAACAGTGCATCCGAAATATGCCTATGGTGGGTGAAATGGAGGGGGTCTTTCCTCCCCTAGTCTTGTGACGTCATGTCTTACCAGCTGACGACTCTTTAACACGGGAATTACAAATTTAAAAGATAGTACCATAGTACTGTACAATTATTAATAAATAAATGCATAATTCAATGTTCCAGCGCAGTAAATACTGATGAGAATGCCTAAATTTTCTCTAACTTTGGTTTCTTTACTAGTCCAAAATAAACCAATGGAAACAAAACTAAAAAATGAAGCTCAACTACACCGTTTCTAAGCTTAAGGAATTAAGATGTATATAAATACTATTATTATTACTCTACAATTAAAAATTCGAGTGTGTGAAATTACTATTTCAAATTTCAACTGGCGAATATTGCAAAACATTATCATATGTCACACTGTACTTTTTCTTATTTCCCGTTGACTCTTTAGGAGCGGCCATAGGCCCAGGGCTAACATTAGGCTAATTTGGTCTCAAAGAATTCTTCCAAACTATAAGAACCAAAACTGAAACTTCTTACTCTTCACATTATATTAATTAGTGTTTGTTGGTTATTATTACTTAAACATACTTATTAACTAACTATTCTTACATTTCGTTAACAGTAAAATGTAAACGGTTTACTTTAACTTGATTGTTAACAATAGGAATATTTATGTATTTCGTGAGGAAAACTGGAAGACTAGCGACTAGCGGCGCATTCTAGATTCTATGGACAGAAGTTTGGACAATGACGTCATTCACCACCCCCACCACAGAAATATTTCGGATACATAGTTGAACGCGTAGCGATTCCTCCATTGGGATTATCTTACTCTTAAAGTAGAGATGTGCGATCCAGTGACTTTGCTGGATCAGTGACTTCAGTGACAGCGCCAAAGAAATATCAGTTACTTTTACCGGTGACTTGGCACCAGTTACTCCCGCAGTTCATCGTAACAACTCCAGCGATAAATTACCCCTTTTTGACACTGTGTTATTTATCAAAGTTAATCATGACCTTAAAAGGAATCAACAGCTCACTTATTGGCATTAGAATTAAATATATTTCATAAAATAGGAACAACAAGTAATAATTAAAATTCTTAGTACAACTACAAATTCTCATTTAACTACGAAAACATTTAGGAGTATCACTAAAAAAATATTAATTACCTAGAAGTAAATAATAAAGTTGTTACTAAATCATAAATAAAGAAAGCTTGTAAAAAGATTACTTAATTATACAAATAACAGTCATCGGAAAATTGTATTAACAGCGCTTTAGTTAGTAAACGCACAACAGCGACTTGCATGAACAATGCGGGCTCGTGTTGTCACTGAAGTCACTGGCGCTGGTTCGTAGTTCGTCCATCTCGTCTATGCCCAGCGCCAAGCTCCAAACAGCGCCAAGCTCCAAATAGCGCCAGCGCCACAAACCTAGAGGCGATACCTCGAAACCACCAAACAGCGACAAGTGACAGTGACCAGTGCCAGCTCCAGCTCCCAGCTCCAGCGACAGCGCCACGACCTCGAAACAAACAAACGGCGACCGGTGACAGTGACCAGTGCCAGCGCCAGCGCCCAGCTCCAGCTCCAGCGACAGCGCCACGAACCTAGCGGGGATACATTGAAACAACCAAACAGTGACAGCGACTTTTGAGTGAGTGAATTCGTACTGTCGCCGAAGTCACTGGAGCTGGTCAGAACAATTTCCTGGCACCAGCTCCTTTAGTGCCGAACAAATATTAGCGCCAAAGTCACCGGTACAGAAATATTTAACAACCCTACTCTTAAGTCTCTAATAATTTGTCCTGGGAACAACTTTTTTATTTCTTAACCGATTTCAACGATTGAAACGTCAAATTAAAGGTATTTTCCGGTAGGTAATTTTAAGGGAACTGGTTATTCCTTCCCGCGTCTGTGCATTTAAGTTAGATAAAACAGCGAGCACAGAATATAAATACGGTGGAACCTCTATTAACCGTCACCTTCGGGACCGGGACTATGACGGATAACTGAATAGACGGATACACACATACACACATACATATCCCGCGTAGTCCCGCAGACCGCAGAAGACGGCATGCGATCAGTCATCTAGTATAAATTATTACCCCCGATATGCCATAAGGAGGGGAAGGGTCATTATACGAACAATTATCAGGATAAAAGCCAATAGCCCTACCAATCATTTTGATAAAATTCATTTAAGGAATAGAAACAATTATTGATCAAGAATTCCTTTAAGAGTCTACAAAATTATTTGGTGTCCTGAATCTCTTTCAAGAATTTTGGAAGTTTGCTATACAATCTGATACCATGCATGATAGCTTGGCTTTTCTTCAAATTTTGTGAGGTTATGACGTACTGAGGCTCTGTTGACTCTAAATCTTGTACTGTATTTCATGCGTTACTTGAAAGTTTAATTTATTTGTCAGTTTGGAATTTTTTACCACTTCAAAAATTAACAAAGATGGAACAGTAAGTATATTCAGCTGTTTAAAAGCCTCAACACAATGATCTCTAGCCCTAAGACCATAGATATACCTGATGGCCCTTTTTTGCAATTTGAATATACATTGAAGGTGGAGATCGATAGAGACCCCACAGAACTATGGAATAATGCAAGTGCGCTTCAATGAGGCCGAAGTAGAAAAGTTTAGAAAGCTGCCTTGTTACCAAAGGTTGCGATATTCCTAAGGACATAGATACTGGATGAAAGTCGGCACTTTAGTTGTTCAATATGCTCAGACCGATCAAGGGAACAATCCAGAGTGACTCCAAGAAACTTCACACTGTCAAGTAAATTGTCGTCAATTGAAAGATGGGGAAATTTTGAAAACATTGAGTTGTGTCTCTGTCTAGTTTGGATGTGCATGTAATTAGTTTTTTTGGGGTTTAATGAGTGGTTCTGATCCGAAAACTATTGAGACAGTAGGTTGACTTCAGTTTGGACGATTATTTCAAGGAGCTCAGGGTCTTTGTTTTTTGTGATCAGTGTGGTATCGTCAGCGTAAATGATCAAGTTGTCAGCAGGAAGGTAATGTTGAATGTCTATTATGTAAATCAGGAACAATACGAGCCCTAGGATTGAACCCTGAGGGACCTCTAGCGTTGCGTCCAGTGTGTCGGAGAAAAAACTAGATTAAATGTCATGTGAGTAAAAGTAAATTTCTGTAGTCTGAGTTCTGTTGTGCATGTAGGAGTCAATCCAATCCAAGGCAACCTCAGTTATTCCAAGGGCAGCAGCCTTCTCCACCAGGATGCCGGGGTCAACGCAGTCAAACGCCTTTGACAGGTCAGCGAAGCATCCGACCACGCTGCCCCCGCCATTCATAGTGTCAAGACAATCTTCAACAAAGCGAATAAGAGCTGACTTGGTAGATTTTTTCTGCCTAAAGTCAAACTGTCTATGAAAGAAGGGGGAATTTGATTTAAGAAAAGATGTAATTTGGTTGAACACGATCTACTAAAAGATTTTTGACACAGCCGGGAGTAGAGAGATTGGGCGGTAATTGGACACCAACTCCGCAGAATCTTTCTTGAAGATGGCTTTGATCTTTGATTTTTAAGGATGTCAGAGAATTTTCCTATTCCTAATGACAGTTGATTATGTGGGCCAAGGGCTCTGCCAGTTCATTTTTGCAGAATTTAAGAGTTTTCATAGATATCCCATCGACTCCACTTGAAGTTTTGTTTTTGAAGTTAGTCATTATCTTCAAGACTTCTGAGACTGTACAGGGTGGAAACTTTGTTAACACGCTTTCAGATTCCACCTTATATCCGGAATATTGCTTAGTGCCAGAGCCCGGAGTGATGTTCCGAGCAGCATAAGCGAAAAAATTATTAAACAGGTTACTAACTTCCTTAGGATCTGTAATCAGTTGATCATCGAGTCTTAGGACAATATTACCGGGGGTCGATCTGGCTTTACCCCTGGTTTGATTTATGATCTTCCACCGAGGTATTATCAGAATTTTTTAGCCTATCCATACAAAAATCAGTTTTGGTCTTATTAATCAGTCTGCGGTATTCCTTTTTACACGTCAGATACATATTCTTTGGTTCAGGTGTTTTGAGAGTTTTCCAGTTTAGGTACAGTTCAGTCAAAAGTTGTTTCTGTTCAATAATCTCATTTAACATAATCTAAAGTTACGTGTAAAGCAACATTTATGACTTTAAGTTCGAAAACCAGCCAAACCGTAAACCGTAAGGGGTATTTTGTACCCCAAAAATGGATTTTTTGAGCTTTTTACACATAATTTTTGATATAGTTAAATTTTGGTTTTTACCATTGGATTCAGCTTTAAAAAACACACAATTTGGTTTTTTGATCATTCCTCTAAGTCAATCGGTTATCGAGATATTGAAAGTGCTAAACACGGTACGTTGTCTAATGTTATTCTTATGGAGAATAAGAACAAAATTATATCTCGCTTCTTTATGAACGTATACTGACGAAACTTGGTATACGGCTTTATCTGGTTATGGTCTATTGTTATTTGCTAAAAAAAACAATTTTTTGCTAAAGGTTTCCGTAGCAGCAAACCTGCGTACTCAGCCCCCATGTTATTCTTATACAGAAAAATTAAAATGCTATGTCTCCCTTAATTATGAACATAAATTAAATTAATAAAACCTCTTATATGACTTCACCTAGCTGAGTTACATTGATATCTGCCTAAATACACATTTTTTCGTTCCTTGTAGCAAACCTGCGTACTCATCCCCCATGTTATTCTTATGGAGATTAATCAAAATGGAATCTTTCGCTTATTTATGAATGAATATTGATGAAACTAGGTATGTAGCTTCACCTAGTTGAGTTATGTTAATATTTGCATAGAAACCAATTGTTTATGGTCCTTGTTTCAGCAAACCTATGTACTCATCCCCAATGTTATTCTTATAGAGAATAATTAAAATAGTATAAATCGCTTATTTGTGAATATATTGTTATGAAACTTGGTATGGGCTTTATATGGTATTAAGTCATATATTATGCATTGGAAATTCGCTGAGTACGCAGGTTTGCTGCGATGAGGGGTATTTTGTTTTAGCGAATTTCCCCTATTAACCCTTTGAGTGCCACGCAATGATATATCGTTGTGCACGGAACATCCGAAAAATACTTCACAACGATATATCGTCGTCGGTGGTCTTACCGAAAAATACATTGCAACGATATATCGTTGTTATAGAAAATTTTTCTTACGTCATTACTTTTTATTATTTCTTTCAGGTGATTTCCAGGATAGTTTCTAGCTCTATAAATCTAGTAGTTATTTGGTGAAAATCTTATATTTGAACAATGTTTATTTATCTGAAAAAAATAAAAAATTTCCCGCATGTATAATATGTAGTACCTACCCAAATTTTTTATTTTTTATTTTTTAGATATTATATATGTGCATAATATTATAGCCAAACTTTTAACTTACAAAACAAAAAAAGTCATAATAATATCTTACCAAATAAAAAAGTTATTGATTTTATGTACAAAACCCTTGCAAAATGTTGATGTTGTGTATCGTTGTTATAGAAAATTTTTCTTACGTCATTACTTTTTATTATTTCTTCCAGGACATTTCCAGGATATGTTCAGGTAAACATATACTCCATAAATATACGAGGCCTAGTTAGTTTGCTTTATGAAATAATATTGTAATAAAACTTAAACCCTTGAATAAAGTTAGGCTACTGTCTTGTGTACTAATTTACAGTTTTTATATTTTTTTACATTTATGGAAATAACTTGTCCGCCTACAGCCCAAATTTGATGAAACTTTCAGGAAATATTTTGGGAAACATGTCCTCTATAAATCTAGTAGTTATTTGGTGAAAATCTTATATTTGAACAGTGTTTATTTATCTGAAAAAAATAAAAAATTTCCCGCATGTATAATATGTAGGTACCTACCCAAATTTTTTATTTTTTATTTTTTAGATATTATATATGTGCATAATATTATAGCCAAACTTTTAACTTACAAAACAAAAAAAGTCATAATAATATCTTACCAAATAAAAAAGTTATTGATTTTATGTACAAAACCCTTGCAAAATGTTGATGTTGTGTATCGTTGTTATAGAAAATTTTTCTTACGTCATTACTTTTTATTATTTCTTCCAGGACATTTCCAGGATATGTTCAGGTAAACATATACTCCATAAATATACGAGGCCTAGTTAGTTTGCTTTATGAAATAATATTGTAATAAAACTTAAACCCTTGAATAAAGTTAGGCTACTGTCTTGTGTACTAATTTACAGTTTTTATATTTTTTTACATTTATGGAAATAACTCGTCTGCCTACAGCCCAAATTTGATGAAACTTTCAGGAAATATTTTGGGAAACATGTCCTCTATAAATTTAGTAGTTATTTGGTGAAAATCTTATATTTGAACAATGTTTATTTACCTGAAACAAATAAAAAAAATTAAAAGAAATTTCCCACATGCATATATGTATTCAAATTTTTTATTTTTTATTTTTTAAATATTATATATGTGCATAATATTACAGCTAAACTTTAAACTTACAAAACAAAAAAAGTTTCATGATAATATCTTACCAAATAAAAAAGTTATTAATTTTCTTGCAAACCCTTGCAAAATGTTGATTTTGTGCCTGGCACTTTTTGGATATACTGTGTTAAAAACTCTGGCACTCTAGGGATATGACGAACGAAAAACTCTGGCACTCAAAGGGTTAAGAAGCTATTACTGTTGGTGGCATGGTAAGACTTAAGCCCGAGACCATGGTAACTTTTCGTTTTGAGGTCCCCAGATGCTAAAAACACCACTCGTTCAAATTTATATATATGTATATATGTGTCCGTTACCGCGATAAATTTTTAAAGAAACGCACGATTATGATGAAATTTGGCCAAATGTGGAGAGTAGCATTTATGACTTTAAGTTCAAAAACCAGATCGATCGGACTATGGGAAGGTGGTTTACAATTTTACAAAAATCAGTATTTTGAAAATTTTACTGCAAAATGTTAAAAATACTCAATTCTGGTTATAGCCATTTTATAGAGCTTAAAAAAATTTGGTATTTTGAATCATTATCCTAGGTTAAGTGGTTGCGGAGAAGATCCAAAAAACATGTCCCATGTTAATCTTATGGGAAAAAGTATTTTAGATTTTGCTCAGATAATTTTACTAAAAACTTCACATTTATTTTTATCAATATGTTTAACTCAACAAAACAAACATTTTGGTATTTTAATTGTTGTTCTACGTCCAACCGTTACAGAGATATTAAAAGTGCTAAACACAGTACGTTGTCCAATGTTATCCTTATGGAGAAAAAATAAAATTTGATATCTCGATTATTTATGAATGTGTATTGATGAAACTTGGTATGTGGTTTCAATAGTTGTAGTAAATTAATACAAAATTTTGCACAAAAAACAAATATTTTATAGTCCCCGTAGCAGCAAACCTCCATACTCGGCCCCCATGTTATTCATATGGAGGATATATAAAGTTGTATATCTCCCTTAATTATGAACCTAAATTAATAGAACTTGGTATGTAGCTTCACCTGATTCAGTTATATTGATAATTGCAAAAAAAAAAAACTTTACTTATCTTCCTCGTTGCAGCAAACCTGCGTCCTGAACACTAATGTTATTCTTACGGAGAATAAATAAAATGTTATATATCACTTGTTTATAAAGATAAATGGCTTGGTTACTTGAACATTGCCATCGAAAAATATTTCAAAACATTTTTAGTGAATTTAAATTACTGCTATGCAAAAATAATGCAAAATGACATTTTAAAATTTAAAAATTCAATTGAACGCTCTGTTTGATAGAACAAAACTAGAAACCCCTAACTTGTGCCATTCTTCTTACTTTTTTACGCCCTTTAAAATTATACATCACTTAAGGGGTTACCATTTAAGTTTTTAGACTTATCCTCTAAAACCCCTATTTTGGAGGAGGGGGTTACAAATTTGGACTCATCAAAATTTTTCTTTTTGGGTCACTAAGACTTCCCGGAAGATAATATCAAGATATGCAGTAGTTAAAAAAGTAATAGGGGGATGGGACTTTTGGGACACATGGTATAAGATTTTAATGCAACTTGGTAATTGGCTTCTTGTGGTAGAGATACATAAAATTGGATTACAAATTTTCTGAGTTCATGCAGATTTGCTGCAGCTGGGGTATTTAAAATTAATGGTAATTACCATAAAAAAATAACAGGATGCATGAAATATTATATTTTTGTAGCAAGGATTGAAAATGTACATAAAGAAGTACTCTATGAAACTAATTTGTTGTATCAATAGTGTTTATAACAATATTCAAAATCTCCATAAAAGAAAATAAGTGAAAATGAGTTACGCAATACAGTATCATGAGTAATAAAATCAAAACAAACTACAAAGAATATTCAGTCTTAAGATATAATTATATAGATAACAATTACTAGAATATTACAAAGCCAATTTTTATAAAAATAAATGATCGTAATATACAAAGGTACAATATACTGAATAACATTTCATTTGACAAACAAAATTATTCTACAAATGTACATTATGTCATACAATTATGACCAAAATTTTCTGCCTGATTTTCGTAAGCACATTTGCACACCATAAAGAGTTAAGTATTTACAATAGAATAAGTCTTCAAGTCTGATACTAACTACTTTTTTTTAGTACAAAAGTTTTCCTTCCCATATTGACGAAAGAGTTCCCATATCCAAATTCACATATTGTACTTTGAAAATCATTGCATACAGAATCTGGGGTCTGGGTAGTGTCAGCTGGTTTCAAAGGAGGAATTAGAAAAGTGCTGTCACAAGATGTAGGAGGTTGCGGACTGGAAGATGTTGGAATGTCCCCGTTGTGTTCCGCACCATTGGAACACTCATCTCTAGAAATTGTTAAGGAATCAAATACTTGGAAATTAAGACTTGCTAAATATAAGGCTAGTAAATCACAAATTACTATTTTAAATTCAAAAATTCCTTTATCCTCATAAACTTACACAATTACGAGCATTGGTTGTGTCAAACAGCAAACATAAAATCATACATTTCTCCTTCAACATACAACTAGGCAAGTACATTCAGATTTTAGACATAAAACAAAAGTAAATGTTAAATAATACAATATCTCATTACATCTAAGACTGTTAAAAATTAATTTACACAAAAAATTCCTGGGTTGGATGAAAGGCATTCCCAATAAGGTATTTTTTTAGTTGTAGTTTAGATTTGTTTAAGTTGTTTATGTTTTAGCGAATTTCCCCTATGGGGAAGAAGCTATTACCGCAGTCGGCATAATAAGACCTAGGTTAGGGACTATAAAACTTTTCACCACACTATGTTGTAATCACCTGTTTTAAGTACCGAATAAACCTGGTTTATTCACCTGGTTTATTCACCTGGTTTATTTGAACACCGAAAGTAGAGTTTTTTCCACCCGAGGGCCGAAAGTCAGCTGATCTATTTAGCCAGTGTTGCCAACTTGTTTTCAAGCATACACGATGTTACCTGGTTAATACGTTCATACTATTTTGTGTTCTTTGGTTGAAACACTGGAAAAAATAACGACAAAATTCAAAATATTATACTATCGATGTTTTGTTTATTGGTTAACTGTTTTTAGTCCGAGATTGCATGAAGCCACTCGTGTTTTATGACTGTTCACATTTAACCCGTTAATAATTGTAGTATGGTGAAAAATAGCGTTCGCACCTCTGCCAAAAGGGTTTTGCATAGCCCTCGAACGAGAGACTTAAAACCCCTCGTCTCGGTCATAAAACATGATCTCGGGCCAACAAAACTCCACTTCGTGAGCACGATAACTCTCGTAAAAATGGTCCGATTTTGATAAAATTTGGTACAAACGTGTAAAGTATATTTACGACTTAAGTTCGAAAACCAGATCGATCGACCTATCCTAAGAAGTATTTTTAGGATGTTTTGTACCCCAAAAGTGGGTTTTTTGAATTTTTTACATTATATAATCTTTGAAAAGGAAAACTTTTATTTTAACCATTAGATTCAGCTTAAAAAACACTCAATTTGGTGTTTTGATCATAGCTATACATCAATTCCTTCCTGAGATATTGAAAGTGCTAAACACAGTACGTTGTCCAATCTTATAGAGAAAAAGATCAATTTTATATCTCGCTTATTTATGAACGTGTACTGACGAAACCGGGTATATGGCTTCATCTGGTTGTGGTCTGTTGTTATTAGCACAAAAAATCGATTTTGACTGATGGTTCCTATAGCAGCAAACCTGCATACTCAGTCCCCATGTTATTCTTATGGATAGAAAGTAAAATATTATGTCTTCCTTAATTATGAACATAAATGAATAAAACTTGGTATGTGGCTTCACCTAGCTGAGTTATAAAAACAGATGCATAAAAACCCATTTTTTGTGTTCCCTGTTACAGCAAACCCGCGTACTAATATTATTCTTATGGAGGATAATAAAAATTACATACATAACTTATTTATGAATGTATATTGATGAAATTTGGTATGTGGCTTCACCTAGTTGAGTTATACTGATATTTGCATAAAAACACATCTTTTGTGTTCATTGTTGCAGCAAACCTGCATACTCAGCCTCCATGTTATTTTTATTGAGAATAATTGAAATGGTGTACATTGCTTATTTATGAATGTTTATTATAATGAAACTTGGTAAGCAGATTTATGTGCTATTAAGACATATATATGCATTGAAAATTCGCTGAGTACGCAGGTTTGATGCGACGGGGGTATTTTATTTCATCCGGTAAATAACTAAACAAACGTCTTCCTGCAACTAGGAGTAATTTATCTTGTATGACCAATCTATGTAAGTCCATATTTTGAAAACATTATCTTGTGTTATATGAGTGTTGGGTGGTAATAATTAACTATATTTGATGCTGTTTGTAATATTACTCCTATACAATAAATATAAATGCAAGGAAACCTTAAAATTTTAGCAAATTTCCATTATAGGAAAGAAGCTATTAACGTGGGTTGCGTCGTGGAAGAGTAAAAATAGAGTATAGAGTATGGTTGGCAAACATTGTTCTTTTATAGTAACTGATGTATTTTTAGCTGTAGATTCCAGATATAAAACACTGTTTTGTCGGAAACTCATATGTAACTGCAGTAAATGCTATTTGTTCCAATTTTTTGTCGGAAACTCATATGTAACTGCACTAAATGCTATTTGTTCCAATTTTTTGTCGGAAACTCATATGTAACTGCACTAAATGCTATTTGTTCCAATTTTTTGTCGGAAACTCATATGTAACTGCACTAAATGCTATTTGTTCCAATTTTTTGTCGGAAACTCATATGTAACTGCACTAAATGCTATTTGTTCCAATTTTTTGTCGGAAACTCATATGTAACTGCACTAAATGCTATTTGTTCCAATTTTTGTCGGAAACTCATATGTAACTGCACTAAATGCTATTTGTTCCAATTTTTGTATGGGAAACCAGATTTTCATCTTTTTTGGTGACCATTAACAAAATAACGGCCGTAAAAATTGTCCGATTTTAATTAAATTTGGCACAGATATGTAAAGTAACATTTATTTGAATGAGTTTGAAAACCAGATGGATGACATTATCCGAAGGGGGGTTTTAGAGGGGTCTTGTACACACCATAAATATTTCCCCCATAAATATCTATATATGTGTCCTTGAAGGCGATAACTTTTGAAAAGAAATGTCCGATTTCTATCAAATTTGGCAGACATGTGTTAAGTGACATTCATGACTTTAAGTTTGAAAATAAGAAATATTGGACCATGGGAGTTTAAATTTTCCAAAAAACAGTTTATTACATTTTTCACTCTAACATTTTAAAAACACACAGTTTTGGTTTTGACCATTCAGGGTTGCCACCAAAGTTGCATTTCAAAATTCATGCATAATTACAGGTTTTCCAGGTAAAAATCTCAAAATTCCAGGTAAACTCGCGCATAATTTTTTATGTATGTGTGACACCTATAACGATTTACAATACAAATAAAGGTGCTCTTTTAACAAAAAGCTATAACTTTTTACGAAGTAGGCATATTATTATTTATTCAAGTTATATCTCACATTTTGTTATGCTTTCTAAAAAAAATGTGTATATACGTTGGGCCAATTATTTATATTATGAACTGGATTTTTCTCTATATATAAAAATACCCCCGTCGCAGCAAACCTGCATACTCAGCGAATTTCCAATGGAGATATAAATGTCTTAATACTACACAAAGCCACTGACCAAGTTTCATAAAAATATATTCACAAATAAGCGGTATGTACAATTTTAATTATTCTCCATAAGAATAACGTTGGGGCTGAATACACAGGTTTGATCCAACAAGGAACACAAAAAATGGGCTTTTATGCTAATATCAATATAACTCAACTAGGTGAAGTCGTATACCAGTTTTTATGAATTTATGTTCATAATTAAGGGAGATATAGCATTTAATTATTCTCCATAAGAATAACATTGGGGCTGAGTACGCAGGTTTGCTGCAACAAGGAACACAAAAAATGGGCTTTTATGCTAATATCAATGCAACTCAACTAGGTGAAGTCGTATACCAGTTTTTATTAATTTATGTTCATAATTAAGGGAGACAGCATTTAATTATTCTCCAAGAGAATAACAAGGGGGCTGAGTACGCAGGTTTGTTGCTACAGGAGCCTTTAGCAAAAAATGTTTTTTGAGCAAATATCAATAGACCACAACCAGGTGAAGCCTTATACCAAATTTCGTCAGTTTACGTTCATAAATAAGCGAGATATAGAAGTTGTCCATTCCTCCATAAGAATAACATTACACAACGTACTGTGTTTAGCACTTTCAATTTCTCAGTAACCAACTGACGTAGAGAAATGATCAAAATACCAAATTGTGTGTTTTTTAAGCTGAATCCAATGGTAAAAACCAATATTTGACTTTTTCAAAAATTGTGTGTAAAAAATTAAAAAAAAACATTTTTGTGGTACAAAACCCCCCAAAAATACCCCTTCGGATGGAGCGACCTGGCTGGTTTTCGAACTCTAAGTCATAAATGTTGCTTTACACGTTTATACTAAATTTCATCAAAATCGGATCATTTTTACGAGAGTTACCGTGCTCACGGAAACATATATATATATACAGTATACAGTTTTGAACGAATGGTGTTTTTGGGGTCTGGGGACTTCAAAACGAAAAGTTATGATGGTCCCGGGCCTAGGTCTTACCATGCCGACTACGGTAATTGCTTCTTCTTTATAGGGTAAATTCGCTAACATTACAATATTTTAATTGATAGAGGAAATCATGTCAACAGATACACCTAACTATATAAAATTCCATTTAACCTTGGCAATATACTATCTATTAGAAGAATAAGAAAATAGTATAAACCAATCTTTTCTTGTGTGTACATCGACGACAAAAGCATTTTTCAATGTTCTTAATAGGGAGTGGGCCCAAACCCTGATCTTGTTACTATCTAAATTAAACATTTTCATAGGAAGCATTATTATGGCAGCTGGATCCAGTTTTAAACTTTCCAAACATTTTCAAGAATTATGCTAGGAATCAATCTGACAACAAACCTCAGATTATGAAGGGACCGCCCTGACCACTTATACACTACCCAGCCAATTATGCTTTAACAAATTATCCAGCGACTCCAAAGAATACATATTAGAAACTGAGCTCCATATCAACAATTAACAATTTTGTCCAGACCACAATTAATTACAAACGAGCCACTTCTATTACCCACTCTTAGAGCAACAACATACAAATTAATCTTATTGATCTTAATAACAAATATCACAAATAACAAATATATAAATCACATAATAACAAATCTTAATGACAGTCGCGGCTCCATATCGTAAAGTTTCCTAAACAATAGCTCTAACACTCATATCGCTAACGTCGCTGACCATCGAGAACGCATCGCTAACGTCGCCGATCATCGAGAACACATCGCTAACGTCACCGATCATCGAGAACGCATCGCTTACGTCGCCAACCAACTAGAACGCATTGCTAACGTCGCCGACCATCGGGAACGCATAGCTAACGTAGCCGATCATCGAGAACGCATCGCTAATGACGCTGGCAATCGAGAACGCATCGCTACCGTCGTCGACCAACGGGAATGCGCTCGTAAGTCACCGACCATCGAGAATGTATCGCTAACGTCACTGACTATCGATAACATATCGCTAACGTAGTCGATCATAGAGAACACATCGCTAACGTCACCGATAAACGAGAACGTCTCGCTAACGTCACCTATCGTCGCGAACGCATAGCTAACGTCGCCAACCATCGAGAACGCATATCTAAGGTAGCCGAGCATCGAGAAAGCATCGCTAATGACGCTGGCAATCAAGAACGCATCGCTAACGACGTCGACCAACGGGAATGCGCTCGTTAACGTCACCGACCATTGAGAACGTATCGCTAACGTCACTGACCATCGAGAATATATCGCTAACGTCGCTGGTAATCGAGAAAGCATCGCTAACTTCGCCTACTATTCAGAACGCGTTACGCAATCGCCAACGATCGCGACCTAAAATTCCTGCATAATCCACACATTTTTCCCCGGTCATCAAAGTTCACGCATAATTCCCGGTTTTCCAGGTGTTCCCGGTGGGTGGCAACCCTGCCATTTTATAGAGCTTAAAAAACAAATAATTTAGTATTTTTAATCATTTATAATTAAATTTCCCATTTTAATCTTGTGGGAAAAAAGTTGTTGGCTTTTCCACAGTCAACTTTACTAAAAACTGCACATTTGATGTTACCAATAACTTAAACTCTAAAAAAATTTGGTGTTTAAATTGTGGTTCAATGTCTTAACCGTTGCAGAGATATATTCAAAGTGCAAAACACAGTACATTGTCCAATGTTATTCGTATGGAAAGTAAATCCCCCCTGGGGTAGGCTACACGGCTTTCGACTACACAGGAGGCCTCTCTCTGGCTTGTCCAGGGGAGGGCTGGTGACCCCGGTGTAACCTAGCCAAACTGTGAGACACCTTACACTCATAGTCCTTCCAAAAGCTAAGGCCTTTCTTCCACCTTTTAGATCCTAGCTCACAGTCTTTTTTCTCTTCTGGGCTACTCTTGCCCACCTCTTATTTTTCTTCGACCCCATCTGGGTGTCTTTCGCTTTTCCTTTCTTCCGGTTGGCACTCCTTTCTGGCTCCCTAGGAGTGCTCCTTAACCAGTCTGGTTTGTCACTGAGCTGGAACGGGGGCTGTTATGAGCTTGCTCTACCGATGTGAGTACGTGAGCAAGTGTCTGAAGCTAGCCATTTTGGGCCCTGACCAGGGAGTGCTGCATGGATGCATGGTGTCGGACCAGCATTGCCACGGGTGACCCCCGGCACGTCCGCTTACCGGTGCCGGGCAAACGGAGGCCAGGCCTCAGGGACCTGGGGTAAGGGCGACGTCCTAGCTACTCCGGGCCGCCCCATGCCGCACGATGCGCTAGTGACCAAAACGCATGGATACCACTGACAATTTAAGTGAGCAGAGAACTGAACCAGGCAAAGAATGAACCGTAGAATTTGATGGGCGTCCCGTAATCACGGCGTAGCAGCCTGGCAAACAGCATGGGCAGTGAGTTCAGTCATGCCACAGGGCTTGACCTCGAGGACTGCGAGAAAATATGGGAGGAGGTCCTCCAAATCCGAAAGGAGGTGGAGGAAGTTTTCTCTCAGGCAAATGCCTTGTTGAAGGACATGTCGAATGCGTGCAAGGTCCAGAAGAATGTGAACAGCACGGTGAAGGATGGAATTCCCAGCCTCGTCGAGCTGTTTAGCAGACTGAAGGACCTGCGCAAGAAAGAGGACAAGGCACAGGACAGTTTCCAACTGGTGAGAAGCGGGACTGAAGAGTCAAGGCAATGCTGAAAAAGGTACTGGTTGCAAATTAAAGGACGCCTCTTAAAAGATGCCGTTCTTGCGGCCAGTGCCTCAGGCAAGCGGGAGGGAGCCCCAGTGAGAGCTCTAGCGACCAGCCCAAGGTGGCCAACAAGAAGAAGAAAAGTTGAAAGAACCGTGGCAGAGGCTCCTCCGGCGATGTCGGTCAATAAACCTAGCCCGGGTGCTGTGGCCGCGAAGCCGAGGATAAGATCTGGCCTGACGTCTGTCCTCGTAAGAGTGGCAGGGGGCAAACCTATGCTGGTGTTCTGGGGAAGTTCTGTAAGGATATTGACCTGGGCACCTGTGCCGCAAAGGTTGTCTGTGCGAGACTCTGAAGGGGGATATTCTCCTCCGGCTGGGGGAGGGCTCGGACAGGAAAGCGTTCGCCGCAGTTCTAGAACCGCTACATCGCTGTTGCAGTAGGGTCAACAAGATGTGTCGTCACCCCTGACAAACGGGTTTCTGTTGAAGTGAGTGACCTCGATTCCCTTACTGAGAGGTCCAAGGTCGTGGAGGCCTTAGAGAAGGTTTTTGGTTTGCCCAGTGACACCTGAAAGTATCAGTAAACCCACCAAACAAGTGGAAGTTGAAGATGGCGTCATGGTCCTTCCTGAGGGAGAGGCCGCCAAGCTTCTCAAGTTCGGCCATCTTTGGGTGGGTTTTGTCAGCTGCGCGGTGCAATTGAGAATCGTAGTTCTATGGTGCTCAAGTGCCTGGGCTACGGGCACCGATGCAGCGACTGCACTGGGGTGGATCGGTCCATTCTCTGCCATAAATGCGGAGAGGCAGACCATAAACATAATGCCTGCAGCAATGGTTCTCACTGCTTCCTCTGCAGTGAGCTCCAACCAGGAGAAAAGGCCAACCACTTAGCTGGGTCCGGGGCATGCCGCATTTTTAGGCTTGCCCTGGAAAAGGCTAAAACTGAAGAAAGGCGTCTGCCAAAAAGAGCACCATCGAAGAAAAGGAAGTAGTTCCTTTCTTCCAGCACTGCGGACCTCAACACGCTGGTTCAGCAGCACAGGGCTCTCGCCGAAGTAATGTGATAAACAATTCTAGGGAGAGAAAAGCTTGTCATGGGAGATGGGTTTAGTGGGTAGGTCCTCGGTGAGTTCCACACTTCGTCCGTAAATTGATTCCCACCTTCTTGCAGAAAAAAATGGAGAGTTAATCAAATTTGATATATCGATTCATTGTTGAATATTGGTATGTGGCTTCACCTAGTTGTAGTATATTGATATTTACACAAAAAAAAACTTTTGTTCATTATCCTCATAGTAGCAAACCTGCATACTCATCCCTAATGTTATTCTTATGGAGAATAAGTAAATTTTATATATCCCTTAATTATGAACATAAATTAATACAACTTGGTAAATAGCTTCACCTGGGTTATATTGAGAATATTATAACAACATATTTCTTATCTCTTGATGAGAAACCCTCAGATGAATTGCCAAAAGTTAACATTTTTGAGTTTTGGCGGCACTTTTTGGGCGGGGAACAATCCACTTTTTAAATTTTTCCACTTTGACCCTGTTTTGTACAGAAACAGAAAGAGGTGGCATAAAATGTTACATACAAAAGTTGTAAAAAATGTAATTCCCAACTAACGATTTTTCGTCAGATTTAAGATCTGATCATCCGTCTATCTGCTATTCATCAGAGAAGGAGTAATGTTGAGTGTTTTTGCCCATTTAAATGTGTACTAAAAAGTTTTGAAAAGCTGTTTTTTAAGAAAGCACACTACCTTTGGCTAGTACCACAGGTTTGTATCAGCTGATTTAAATAAACATCCCGTGTAGGCAGTACAGTAGAGTCTCACAAACTCGACACAATGTGGACTATGACCCTATCGAGTTTGTGGAATGTCGAGTTATCCAGAATTACATTGGGAGGGGAGAAAAACGCATTATAATTGTATACTGTATTAGATTATACAAAATAGTATAATGTATAATGATACTGTATTACAAACTTAAGAAAACATAAAACTTACATAACTGATGCCACGAAACAAAACACACTTGGCGGGAAATGCCACCGCCAACAAAAAGAGCGAGAGCTGGAGGCGCGTGAGATACGGTCGAGTGCCGAACGCACATGCATCATTATACAGTACTGTGTTATACATGTACTGTATAGTAAATGAGGTGTCGAGTTTCCCGGTGTCTCGAGTTATCGGAGTCGAGTTTATGAGACTCTACTATAATTTGCTCACCATGAGGTTTATATTTATCAGCTGTTACAAAACATGGTGAGCACATCATCGCATAAGAATAAGAATATCTTTATTGTTATAAGTTACATTCTTTTACAGCTAGCAGGGCCAGCACAGAACAAATAACATTGTCAAATTTCTAATACTAAACTGATCTAACAATAAGTAAATTATTACAACATTTTCCAAATAATTATCATGAACTCTAGCAAATAAAATTCATTCACCCCCCCAAAAATTAATCCACTGAGTAGTATATTTTTTGTAGAAGCAATTTTTTTAATTCAGTTCTAAATCTATTTTCATTTACTATACTCTTTAAGTTGCCTGGTAATTTGTTAAACAACTTCCTCCCCATGTACTGAGGAGTTTTTTGAAATAGTTTCAAACGGTGTCTTGGGTACGGTACTGGAAATCATTGCAAAATCTAGTATTATAATTATGTTCATGTTGTGTTTCTTTTAAGTTCTCAAGATTATTTTTAACAAAAATTAGACACCTGTAAATATATAATGAGGGTACTGTCATAATGCTGAATTCTTTAAAAAAAGGTTTACAAGATTTCCTTTTTGATGAGTATGTCATGATTCTGATGTATTTTTTTGCATTTTAAAAACTAATTTTGAGTGACTTGAGATTCCACAAAATTCAATCCCGTAACTTATGATTGGAAAGAAAAGCCCATAATACAACATCAGCTTTGTTTGAGTCTCAACAACTTCTCGTAAAATAATCATTTGAAAACAGATTGAATTTAGGTTTTTAATCAATTTACTGGCCTTCCAGTTTAATTGATAATCAACCTCCACTCCTAAAAAGTTAACTGAGTTATTTACTAAGAAAGAGTTGCCTAGAAAAGAAATATTTTGTTCAAAGGTTTCTTTGTTTTGAGCAGTTTGAAATTTAACAATTTGCGTTTTGGAATTGTTAAGCAACAAACCATTTGCTGAAAACCAATTTTGAAGCTCTGCTATAGCATGTTGCAAAATAATTTTAATATCCTGATTTGAGTTTGCCTTCAAAATAGCTGAAGTGTCATCCGCATAAAGAACCAATTTTGGAGATACACTAAGAGGCAAATCATTTATATATAGCAACAAAATCAGAGGTCCCAATATTTAACCCTGAGGCACACCATACTTTAATTCATGCAAATTTGAAATACATTTAATATTATTTTTCAAAACAGTGGTTCTTTGATAGCGGTTTGATAGATAAGATTTCACCCAAGACACCGCTGAATCACTAAAATTGTATTTAAGTTTCTCACAAAGGATATCATGCTGAACACAATCGAACGCCTTGGTCAGATCAAAAAACCACCCAACGTACTCTGTGCTCTATCCAAGGCAGATGCAGCCTGGTCTAAAAACTTAGCTATGGCAGAAGTTGTATTATTTGCTGATCGGAAACCAAATTGATCTTTTACAAATAAATTATTACATTCCAAAAAATTTGTAATTTGGTTACATACAATTTTTTCAAAAAATTTTGAAAAACATGGCAATAATGAAATGGGACGATAGTTGTCAAAAACATCCCTCGCTCCTTTTTTATACAGAGGCTTCACTTCAGCATATTTTAATTTTGAAGGGAATTTATTACATTCAAAAGATTTATTTATTATACAACTGAGTGGCCTACATATTGAATCACTTGTCATTTTCATTATATTCTGAGGAATTTCATCCCAACCTGCACACTTTTTATTTTTAAAAGAATTGATTGTGCCACTTCCTTAGGTGAGATAAACGAGAAAGTGAACTCTTTGATGGCAATGATCACGCCTTGATAAAAACTGAATTGCTTGAAATTTTGAAGGAACTATATTAAGTATTTTTGGAATATTAGAAAACCTTTGATTATATAAATCTGAAATTTTGTTTCCATCTGCAATCTGTTTATCTTCTACTAAAAAGTCAGGGAAATTTTGAAAATGTTTCTTCACCCCAAGTTCTTTACTCACTATTGACCAGGCTGCTTTAGTTCTATTGTCGGCTTTCTTTATTTTATAATTATTTTCTAACTTTTACAAACGGGAGTTTTAGCCTAAACGGGAGGTTCAATATCGCGAATATCGTTTGTTACGATATCGGAAAATGTCATCAACCGTTTGTTCTATCGAATGAATTTAGCCCAGTGGATATGTTGTCAGATTCACGATCATGCGGTCTCGGGTTCGAATCCTACTTCTGATGTTTACTTTTTGAGGTCTGAAATTTCTGTTTGACTTTATTTTGTTTTTACTAATCCATTTATTTGTAATTATGTTGCACAACGAAGAGCCACCATACAGCGCTCTGCGGAGTTAGGTCAGGTTAGGTTGTTACTATAATTTTGTCGTGAACTGCAGCCTAATTTTTTGTTATTTTTAACACGTAAATCCATTTGTTGAACTCCAATTTAACATTGTAACCACAACTTTTTACTTAACTCATATCTGATTGACTTTGAATTGAGTAAGCATTTTATTTTTTCCTTTTATACACCTCAAAACAACTATCATAGTCGGGAGTTCATTCGATAAAACAAAGAAGCAACCAGTTAGTAAAATATTACGATATCAAACCGATTTTGGACCGCCTGTGTAGGCTATAATGTGCTCACCAATGTCATTGTTGTGTAGTTTTTCTTTGGTTAACGTACTACAATAATTGAATTTGATTTAATCTTGTGTTAACTGAGGAGTGCAAGTGAGCGAAGCGAACTCCAAAAGGGGATTTGGGGGCGAAGCCTCCAACGGCGATAAGCCTAGTAAAGCTTTTCTTCTTTTAACTTAATTATTTATTTTATTTCCACTTACCTATATTACGTACACTATTTAAATAAAAAGTGTAGTTATAATTCTAAATTATATCCATAAATAAAAGGATACATAGATAATACAGACTGTTCTGGCTGGATCAAGTCTTGTTCTATGAGGATTTGTTCCACCCCTTCTTGCTCTTTTTCATGATCATTTATTATATTTGTAAAAGTGACTAATTCCTCATTTAAAATATCAAGATCTGATTCTTCATTCTGAAATAATCTTTCAAGTTTTTCCTAAAACAAGAAAATATTAGTTTAGATTAAGAATAATGCAATTGTAGTTTATCTGATGTTACTGCTTACACAAAATTCAGCTCCTCCTGCGCAAACTGTAATGGAAATCTACCAGGATCATGACTCTTCCTCCACCAGTGATGCTACACACATGCCATTACATTATTTTGAAGTACTGGTCAGTTTGTGTTAGATATTCAATGTTTTATGCTTATGTTTCCATGTGGCATATTTGATCTACTTGAAAAATGTTCACACCATCGCTGTTGAAGAGGATTGTTAACTTGACAAATAAACTTTGAGGTAGGCCTACAATAAAAGATTATTTTAGAGCAAGAACTAGTACAAGAAGTTTCCACTACCTTAACACCTTTAACAAATTGGTCAATTTGACCGACGGGCATTTTTACTCTCTTATATTGGCACAAATGGTTGGCCTTGGTGCCTACCGCGCACAATACCTTACCCCTCTACCCCTCCTTACCGAAAGGCAGAATATTGATTAGTTTCGGCCGCGACGTTGTTTGGTGCGGACGTGTTATTGTTTTTCCGGCCGGTCAAAAATACCGAGTGTGTTCTTTACTGTTATTTTGCCGTCGGTCAATAGTCAATGTGACCGTATGTGTTCCTTCCCGTGGACTGTAATAAATCAATGTAAATTTTTAGTGTTGATATTTTATTGTTTCTCAGTCATATGCTTAATTTATAAACTTTTTAAAGTGTGCACATCGTTAATCAAGTTTTATTCAGTTTTATGTTCATTTTTTCAAAAGAAATGAAATGTGCTAGCAGGAGTAGAACTTTAACATGGAAGATCCAGGCTTCGAAGACAGAGTGCGTAGACTTTTGGAAGAAGAAGTGGACGATCCAGATGAACCAGATGATGTTTATTCGGAAGTGGACGACTCTGACGCTGATCCGGACTTTGTAATGCACAAAAGTAATGAAGAGTCAAGTGATTCAAGTTCAGAAGATGAAGCAATTCTAGAAAACGACGATGGTGATGCGGTCATAATAAATGCAGTTGCTGAAGGTGTTCCGATGCCTACACATTTTTTGGAAAGGATAAAGAAAAAAGGAACAAGGTCCTCCAAATGCTTGGTCAAGTAACCTTCCTACTCAAAATGTAAGGACACCAGCACGAAATATTATAAGGGGACAATTGCCAGGGATAAAAGGGCCTGCACGAGCCTTAGGAGATGATTCAAGTAAAGTAGACGCTTGGAAACTGTATTTCGATGATGATATCATTTCCAAAATAGTTACTAATACTAACGTTAAATTAGCTGCTATTCTAGAGAAAATCCCCCCTGGGCAAAGTAAATCGAACTACAGGATGACTAATGCTGAAGAGATAAATGCTCTCATTTGTATGCTGCTCTTAGCTTCAATCCTGAAATCCAACGACGAAAACATGGAATCGCTGCTCAAAAAGATGAATTCAGTCGACCGATTTTCTGAGCGACTATGTCGCTAAATCGTTATAAGGTTCTCGTGACAAGCCTGAGATTTGACGATTCTCAAACACGCGATGAGAGCAAGAGAGATAACAAAGCAGCAGCTATTTCAGAGATTTTTGACAAAATCATTGTCAAGCCAATTATTGTCCGTCGGCTTACACCACAATTGATGAGATGCTAATCCCTTTTTGAGGACATTGTGGCTAAAGGATTTTCATGCCGAAGAAACCCAAAAAATACGGTATAAAAATAATGTGTCTGGCAAACTCAAAAACTTCGTATCTATGCGATGTGTACATCGCATATACCGATATACCGGAAAAGGAAGCGATGGAGTTGGCCTGACTGAAAATGAAAAGAAATTGAGTGTACCAACACAAGCAGTTGTACGTCTAAGTAAAACCATTGCAGGATCCAACAGGAATGTGACTGCTGACAATTGGTTTTCGTCGCTGGAGACAGTAGAAGAACTTGGCAAGAGAAAGCTTACCTACGTCGGAACTTTGAAGAAAAATAAACTTTGTATACCAACTGAGTTCCTCTCAAACCCAGAACGACCTGTAGTATCTGCTTTGCATGGCTTCAAAAACGAATTCACGCTGCTTTCTTATGTGCCCAAAAAGAACAGATCAGTTTGTCTGGTTTCTTGTATGTACAATACCATTGCAACTAATGCAGACAAGAAAAAGCCGGAAATGATTTGTTTCTATAACAGCACAAAAGCCGGCGTTGACCTCCTTGACATGGGGTGTGCTGCTTTCTCTTCAAGCAGGAAAACAAGACGGTGGCCGCTGGCTGTTTTTTATAGACTTATCAATATCGCCAGTGTCAACTGTTTCATTGGATATATGTGTTACACCAGATGCACAAAGACAACACGCTTTGCTTTTATCAAGAGCCTCGCCACGAAGCTAATATCCCCTCATCTTCGCAAGAGGACGAATGAAGTAGCAAATCTTCCTAGCTAGGGACCTGACGCAAGAAATAAATAAGATACTTGGAAACAACGTAGCTCCCCAAGTTGACTGCGTCCCTGATGACCACCTACAGAAGAGAAAAACTTGCGAGAAGTGCCCACCAGGTTCAGACAGGAAGACACAACACAAATGCATAAAGTGCAGCCTGGCAATTGTGGCCAACGCCAAAAAACAGTATGCAATGACTGTGCAGTAGAATGTATGCGAGAGTAAGAAAAGTGTGTGGGAGAAAACAAAGTGTCTGTTTTTGTGTGAAATTGAACTTTACATTACACAGGTATGTTTTTTATCTTATGTGTTGTAAGTTTCATGACTTTCCACACAAAAATTTTCTGATTTTCATAATTTTGTAAAATGTTTATTATGGTAATATAGTAATGTTTAATAAACCTTTTTTCTTAATTAAAATGTTTATTTTTCATTTTATTGCCTTACAATGTTTTTTTAATAGGGAGAGCGGTAAAATACATGAAAAATGCACTACACGGTCAAAATGACCGGATGTGTTCCTTTACGTTGTAATAGCTATATGTACTTATAGGTGTTAATCCTATATCAGAAGATGAAATGATAGAAAGAGGAACGAGTATCTAAGGATTACTTCAGTCTTCAGCCAACTATCTGAATAACCTGGGATTGGCATCCCAGATAAACTGGGTTTTGCTAAATTTCAATTTACGATTTCATACTGAACAAAATGGTACAACTTTGACGTATGTAGTTTAAAAAATTACAGATTTATAAAAAAAGTTGAACTTTGCAGCCTTATGAAATATAGACAATCACATGCTTTTTATTTATGCATTTTGTCCAACACTGTGAACTGCTGTAACTGTAAAATTAATGTACATATCACAATAACATTTTGTGTATTATCTTACATCTAAATTTAGAACAAGCAAAGTTTCATAAAAATCTGACAATCTAGGGTGTTACAATTATTTTTAATGGAATGTCTCTAAAACAACATTTTACAACACAAAAATTAAAAGCATACTTACTTTCTAAAAAATTCTGTAAAAAATATAAATAACAAAAATAACGTAGGTATCCATTTTACATTTACATTTATAAAACTAAGGTGGTGTCTGACTGTCTGTCAAATTGTAACCGTAACTTCTTCCGTTTTAACATGAAAACTACTTAACCAATCGATCTGAAAATTTGCATGTACGTAGATAATTTATCTGGGCAACAAATAAGCCTATTCCCACCTTAGGGCCCCAGTCGCCCTTAAAGTTACAATGTTATTCTTATGGGCAATATGTTCAATGGATCAGAAACATATGCTTTTGCATCAGGAATTTTATCAGCTATTCTTTCCTGAATTCTTTGTGTGAAGCAGGGGTAATCAGCTGGTAATTAAATAAAGTAAAGTAAGAAAACAATGTAGCTATTAATTAAATTATTTTTATGGTATGGAGCCTATGAAAAAAATTTAACTATTTACATGAGAATTGGTGGGAGAGAGATGGAATAATTTAAGTTGCAGTAACGGTTATTACTGTTATTATAGACAAATAACATTCTGGCCCTCTGACTAAAAGTTGTAGGCCTACTGGCATATGAACAGTGGTCACTTTTCTCTTTCTTCATTTACGAGTGGCAAGAAAACTGGTGATGGTCTGCCTTTTCCTCTCCTACCTGCGCAAAATGTTGCTACACCAGACACTGTCAAAATAATTCAGCTAGATATATAATTGTAAATAGTCCACTACATCATAACCCTTTCATAAACTTACACATATCTTTGTATGCTGTTTCAAAACTTCTTGCAGAATGAATATTCCTTTTGAGTCTGTTTTTAATTTGTTTTCTGAATTATAAAGTAGTTTGGTTGCATCACTGACTTCATATTCTAAAAGATTCAGGTTCTGTTCTAGGTCTGAAGATAGATCTTTTAGGTCTTTGAAAACTGACAAATCACCAGCCATCATTCTGGAAATAAAAACAAAATTATAAAGAATGAAAATGAATAGTTAAGACCAACAACATTATTTTAAATAGTGGGTGATATGGTATACAGAAAAATTACATAACTTACACACAGGTCTGCTTAACCCATTAATGTATAACTAGTGGGTGCCTGTCAAAATTCTACGGCTATAATATTAAGGTTGAATAATCTCACAATACCCTGTAAGAACAATCACCAACAATGAAATACTTGCAGTTTTTAATATTTACCGAGTAAAAATATTACAAATTATGAAAATGCACTTTTATATACGGAAAAATACAGTTAAAAAGTCACAAAATCACAAAACTAAAAATTAATACTAAAAAATGAGTTACTTTTTAGAGGTTACATTTGATTTTTACATTGATGTTTACGACAGACGAAAATAAATCAAAATCTTTATGAGCTGATCAGCTGTCTGATGAAAATCACCTTGAGTAGTGTGGGAAGGGGACTTCTGGGCCAAGTGATTGACAGCTTCCGGTCACGTGACCGGAAGCGCTGAGTGAATAAATACGTCATCTGAGGCTGAGCCAGTGACGTAGGCGGTTTTGTGACGTAATGAGTGAAAGGTTAAAGTTCAAGGTCACGGGGAGGTAATTTTAAAAAAGTACTACCTCGCACGCGTAAAATCCGATTGTGATTCGATAGTTTTAATTCGATAAAAATATCGAATGAAAACAATCGAATGAAGCAATCGAATGATACGAGTGCGAGGTAGTACTATTTCATTTATTACTTTATTTTTTTTTTTTACTTTTCTTTTTATTTACAATAAGTTATGTTTACAATAATTTATGTTTACAATAGTTCCCCGTTGTTCGTTGTCATCGATGTTGTTGATCCGGACGAGTTGCGGCCATCACTTCGCTTTCTGACGAAAGACGGTAGATACTTCGATTCCTGCGCAGAGTCCATGTTGTTTTTTGATGCGTAAAGTTCCAAAGATAAATCGTAACCGGACGCAATGAGAAGTCTTAACTCTTCATTAAAAACCTCGAGGTCTTGGAAAGTCGCCAGATGAATAGAGTCATAATGAATACACCTAATTTTGATGGACATTTCAACAGAGAGCTCGATGTACACTGGTCAAGAGCCGGAGGTGTACTGACTATTCGCTAGCTAGCGTTTTGGTATCAAACAAAATAGTGGGGGTAAAGGTGTGGTGGGGCGGAGCAGATGGCGGACGGCAGATGGCAGGCGGCAGATGGTAGGCGGCAGGTGGCAAGTGCGCGGCAGATGGTTGCTACTCCATTCGCCGCCAAAGTAATGCAAGCCGTCGGCGTAATTCTTGTATTTTATCTTGTCGGTTCATTTGATACGTTTTACATCTACATATGCAATAGCTGAAACACTTGCACTTACGACAAGCTTTCCCGTCAACTTGATCGCCTGGTATTTTAAAACATTGTAACTCGCAACAATATGTCTTCAAATTGTTATCGAAAAATAAATTGTTCATAGGTGGCACCGACATGTTAGCTGCAGCGTGTGTTAGACAAGACTGAGACTAACTTCACTGCTCCCTCTCTTTTATACCTCTGCATAAGTTAACCCTGAATGAAAGTTCAAGGTCACCCATTTGAATTTAAAAAAAAAGCAACACAGCAGTATATAAAATAATATACTGCTGTGTTGCTGTTTTTCTTTTTCCTTTTTTTCTTTTTTTCTTTTCTTTATTAAACAAACATCTTACAATACAATAATCTTAAGTCTAACATTAATGACTAGAAATACAAACAGAGAAATACAAACAGAGACATTATGTACAAATATGCGTGATGTGCAGAGTGAGTTCCGTAGAGTTGTTGCCGCTTACACCGTGTGATACCAAATACAACGTCCCCGGTTGAATATCTCGCAAATCTTCATTTTGTAGCAGTTGAACAAATCGTTTTGGAAGAAATACTTGAAACTTCGGCTCATCTCCTGGAGTGAAAGGTCCTTCGCTCAATGAAACTAGAATTGCTTCTCCATGTGTGGTTTCCACTTTCTTGATGTTATGAATAATGTAGTGTTTTTGTTCTTTTAGTTCTGAACACTTTTTAGTTAGCAGAAGGTCGGATTTTGAATGAGTGTTGAATTGATCAACCAGTGTTTGTAGAAACTGTTGTGATGCCATCTTCGTCAGTGGTGGTTGTGGTGTCTTCTGTGATGTTGCCTCTTCGGAGTCTCGAATAATACTCGTGCTGGAGCGGTGCTGTCTCCTCGTATTTATAGGCCCCGCTACCCCCACCACATTTCTGTTCTCCGCTACCCCCACCACATTCCTGCGTTTGTTTCAAGTAAGCAGCCAAACGATATGCGTTGTACAATGCACAGTTTGTTTGGCCGTGTTTAAGATCTTTTGCAGCGACGCAAATATTACCGAGATTAATGTTAAAGTCCTTACTGATAGTTATATCGAAAACATCACCGTGCGTGTACTTTTGTATCCAGTTCTTTTTTTCTAATCCTCTTGTGTATATATGTGAATATTGTTTGCAAAAGTTAAACATAATACTGTGCAGATTACTGTAGCTTATAAATCCTTCATACCAATGTATGTGATGAAAGTAGTTTGTTATCCATTTGTTTGTACTTTTTGCTTTGGTGTTAAGTTTGTTAAAAGAAAAAGGAGCTTCAAACGTGAATGGGTAGGCTACAAATGTAAGCAAGTCTAAAATTACTAATTCCTTGATAATAAACCTATCATCATTATTTCGAAATGCTTGAAATTCTATTACACAAGGCTTTACACTCACTTCTTCATCCCCTCCGCTCATCATGGCACCTAGCGATCAACTAAACTGTTTTCCACACCACGGTAGGTTAAATACCAGGCTGTACAGTTGCAGGCGCGTTGGTGTATATTTAACGTGGGCACCGTCCCCAATAGGCCTACCCCACGTGTGTTCTTCTTTACTAAGTCAAACTTTAGTCTTTTTTAACTTCTTCTTCTTGTGTTTCGTTTTCTTCTTCTTCTTCTTGTTTCTCCGTTTCTTCTTCCTGTGTTGTTTCTTCTGTAGCTTCTGTAGCGATTTCTACAAGTGGTTCAAAATCCTTTAACTTTCTCCACATGCAAACTTCATGAGGTATTCTATTAAAAATAGATGTATCCACAGGTCCGTACACGATGGTGCTATCAGGTTGTTTTTCCAAAGTATCGACCAAATATTCTTTAATAATAGCGCTTGCAAATACCAACTGTCTCATGTACCTTGTAATAGGTTCTGTTGCGTAGTTTAAAACGTAGAATTCTTCACGTGACAGTAGAATCTTATTTTCATGTTGAGTCAAGTCTCTAATTCGCACTTGTAGTTGTCCGCGATGTTTAACAATATCGATTTCATTGTCACAATCCAAAAGTCGAATATGTGTTTTCCTTCCACACAAACTGTTAGTTAAATAACATTCTATTAAATGTACATGTTTCAAAAATGACTCCCAAGCATTTTGCGAAAATAAAACCTTTTTTGTTCCATGGTGTAGTATTACTGTAGGGGAATAATCCAATGACTTCATCAATCCAACTGATACACTTTTACTGATGCATGCTGAGATGGGGTAAAAGATTCGCAAAAAAACTTCAGTTAAAATGTGAGGAGGAATATTTTCTTCAACTTTCTTCTTCCTCTTTGGTACTACCTTTGATGGGTCTGCATTACTTTCCTCCTCTCTATCTCTTTTACCAAACTTTAAAAATGCAGTTATTTCCTTGATGATTTCTGCTTCACTAGTATTATCACGTTCCAATAACGGTGCTACCTCTGCATCACCTTGTACAACAGATGGAGAACTCATTTTGTAGAAGATGTTACCCATGCGACGATAGACGATCAACTGAAGACCTGCATTGTTGCTCCGCTATTTATAGGTTAGCGACAGTGGCGGTGCCGGTGGTGGTACAACGTTTTACAATACTGTCTTTACAATACCGGTCAACGGTGTGTATGTAACAATTTTATCGTGCAAAATTAAACAATACGCAGATGTATTTGCAGGTACGTTTTCTTGAAATTCCATTTCTATTTTTATATCAACACTAGACGATTTTACAGATTCATTTTGTTTGGAACAATCAATTACAACAATCGGAGCTTTCGATTCAAACTGTACGGGAGATAGTAGAGGTGTATTTGTTTTGCCGTAATATGAATTTTGGAACCTAGCGTACATATCGTATAAAACACTGTACCTTTTTTTATCAAAAGAAATATTAAAGTTGTCGTAGGGAAAGAATTGTGAATTCAGGAACACTTTACAGTTTGTTAATTTACAATGGTCAAATTCACCAGCATTTTCAGTTATTATACTTTTCTTCTTCGTTTGTAATCCAAATATTACATATCTCGCTTTTTCCAAATGAGTAGAAGTTTTTACAGTCCATGTATGCCGTTGTGTTGTAGGTAAAACGGGGTATTCATGAAACTCCCAGCTTCTGAATGGCATTACAATGTCTCGATCTGATTTTAACTTTCTTAATAATGTAATCCTGTGTTCATCATTTAGTCGCACATGTGGTACTCTCCAAACAATCTTGTCTAATGTTAATTTCCAGTCTAAATTGGCATCAGTTGTTCCAGCAGCTGCTTTAATAATATCATTATCGTTTGATGATCTTAATAAAACTAGTTCTTGTTTTACATTTATTATTATTCTTCTGTAGTCTTCAGCAAATCCTAGGAGTAATCTTAAAGGTACGTGGAAATCAAAGTTTCCCGAAGAGTCAGGAGCGATTGTACTTTTGTCTGGTGCAACCCATCCTGCAACAGCTAACAGATTCTTCTCATTTGGTGTTAAAGACGCTAATCCTTTCAATGTACTGGAAATTCCAACCTTTTTTGTTGAATCGACTGTAACTCCTGAAATTTCATATCTAATCTCGTCAAACAAAAATGCCATAGGATTATTTATGAACGGAACAGTGGTTCCAGCAGTACCATCAGTTTTTGTTACTTTTCCTTCAATATATAAATAACTTTCGCATGGAAGAGTATAAATGTCTTGTTGTTGTATAGGAATCCTAATTTCATCGTTATTGTTTAATTTGGACGAAGCGTAAGGGTTGTGCGTGTGATATTCCTTTTCCCATAAGGTCTCGTCGAATGTTGGACCCTGCGCTATATCCAGTATATCCATTGTTAATGACCTTTAATCCAATTTCTTCTAGAAAACGAATGTTGTCACTTGTTAATCCTTCTACAGCTGATGAGCTACTGACCTCTTTGCTGGTTGGCTCTCTCTTTTTAAATGATAACCCCATTGTCTAAGCGGATGATTTTATATGTATTCTTACAGTAATAGCTTCTCCTCTAAAGTCAATAAGGTTTCCGTCTTGATCCACTATGTTCAGCACGATGTCTGAAATGAAACTGGTGTTTAACGGTAGGTACACAAGGTTTTGAGGCTTTTCTACTATCTTGAAACCCGGTGCAACTGATGGGTAGAATGTGTGTAATATATGACGATTTTCTCCATCTCTGTAGGATCCTTGTATAATGTTACATGTAATGTCTATGCTATTAACTTTGATGATCATCACAGTTTTATTCCCAGAATGAGTTTTATTAGGTTCTAATACTTTTGTTTCCTTAGAAAACCCCAATAAACTACCAATTGAATGTTCTTGACTAAAATCAATATAATACTTAGAAGTAATTTCGGCTTTCATTGTATTGTTATTGCCTTTTATCGTTATATTTTCTTTTCCCATATGTTTTTGTATAACTTCATTTATATTATCAATTTCATAAGCTCCTGTTGGTAAACTGAATTCTTCCAAAGCTGAATACTTTCCTTTATCATCTTTTGCCTTGTAATAATGTATTTTGTTATTAACTCCTTCACTAACGTTTGGAATAGAGTTATATGTTGTTAAATCCAATAATGCAGCTTCCCATAGTCTTCCTTTTTGCAAACGTAGCGCTGGAAACAGAATACTGCGCAAAGTACATGAGTTACCGGTTAATGACACTGTATACGAGGACATCTTAAAGTTGACTAACACTTTTAGCTAAAAAGTCTAAACATAAATGACCGCAAATGGATGTATCATCAGGTTGTTTTCTTGTATGATTGTAAAAAACATTTTCTGCCGCACGAAAGTATCGTTGAAGTTCTTTCGGTGGTGGAAGGTCTCCAAAACTGTCGAAATAATAAATGGTTTTACCAAGTTTCTTGTAACACACCCAATGAGTGCCTAATCCTTCACTATTATCCAAATTTACAATACCAGTCTCATTTTTCCACATTTTAACCGGTAATTCATCTTTCATAAATACTCCTCTAAAAAATGGGATTTTCAAACAAGAAGCATATGTAATCAGTTCTTCATTGGTTAATTCTTTGTTTTTAATTATTAATTGCTCTTTCTTATTTAATACACACGATACGGTCTTAGGTATAATCCTCCTCCCTTTTTTATCATTGACCATATTGTTGGTTTCTTTTTAGCTTTACCATTGGTAGATCGACGTTTTCTTCTGATATTACCTCCTTGTTTCTTAGCGGGTTTTTTCCCACGCCTTCTTCTCTTTCCTCCTCCAAACGTAGTTTTTGCTTTCATTGCTGCTGTTACTGCTAAAGACGCTGCTTTTTCACCAATACTCGCGTCACTAGATTTTACTCTTTGCCAAGCTTTTTCAGCAAGTGCTCTATCTGCTATTGATCTATTTTTAGTATCACCAAATTTGGAATACGCTATATCGTGCTGTTTACAAGCCTGATCGAGCTTATTTATTCCAGGATCTCCTCTAGCAAGACGTTTCTCTAATTTGGTTCCAGGACCACAATATTGATATCCTCCAGGTAAATGTAATTCCACAGGTAATAAATCAATCGCCTTGTTAACTATAGCTCCAACCGGTTTACTTAATAGAGAAAATGCTGTTGATGCTATTCCCCTTCCTCTCTGTAATCTCTCTCGATTATGACTGATGCGTTTAAACCTCGACATGACTATTTATAGCAAAACCTACAATCAGTAGGTGCACTCTATAAATGTTTTACAATGAATGTAATATCAGTTTTGGTTTCTTGTATTATATACTGTTTAAAATCCATTTATTATATAGAAATGGATTTTTAATTAAATGTAGACATATTAAATAAAAGTAGTAAAAATAGAAATAAGGTGTAATTGAAGATGTTCCAGATGTTTCTCCGCTGGTGATGGTATCGTTGTCTTCGGTAAAATGAATAAGCTTTAAATAGTTGTCATGTTCCCTTAGAAACTTGCCACTTAATCGTTGGTAATTGAATAACACATCCCAGTCTAGTTTATCTTTAAAATTGTCAATGTAATTCTCAGAGAGATTTTGATATTTACTTATTACTTCCCAACAGTTATTAAAATTTGATGTCATCTCTACGAGGAAGTCTTCTGAAAACTGTTGTCTTTGTAAAATATGGATCCAGTTAACTCTGTGAAAATAAATTCTTAACATAGTCATTGTAAAGAGGTAGTGTATGGAAAGTTGTTCCCAATCCATATATCTATCAAACCGTTGAACAAATCCATCTGTCAACACTTCTTGGGGAAATCTCGGCTCTTGAGATATTAAACTCCACGCAGTAATATTGGATTCCATCATCCTCTCTGTATCGTCTCTCGAATATGATTGATGCTTTATCCCTTATCATGGGTATTTTAAATTCTTTTTTCTCTTATGTAATCTTCATTGTTTTCTGTTGGTTCATTAATCACATTCACTTTATCCTCCTTTCCTAATGTCTTGACTTTAGAAGGCTCAGACGGTTTATCTCGTTGATTAGGTTTCTCTGGATTGTGTATATTTTTCCAGTCTAAATAATTGTGACTGTCAACATCTGAAGCTGCATCTCTTCCTGAAGCCCGATGGATATAATGGAATAGAGCTGCACCAAACCTTTCCAAATGTTTTTCATATTCCGTAGTCCATTTCTTGTGTACAATATCAAACATTTTCTTATTTACAGCGTCTCCATCCTGCTCACAATCACCTACATTTGATAATTTTAATTTTTTTACATCATAGCTTGTATCAGTCTTATTCCTTTTGTAAATCGTTAACAATTTTAGAGTAGCTAAATTTACTGCTTCACCATCATAAATGGGATATTGTATATCGCTTAACCTTTTACCGGAAAACCCCCAATGATCTTCGTGTACAGTTGGGGTTCTTTTTTTCATGTACTGTACTGTAACCGCATCAGACGACATAAGCGGATCACCAACATTTTGAATTACTTTTCCTTCAAAATTATAGTTGCCGTCAGGTGTTAACGGAAACCCAGCTCTTTTTTCACTATATCCAGATTTTACTCCAAACTCGGAATACCGTCCAAACTTGTCCACACTCATGATGTAACTGAATCGCTATCGTTTAGGTTCTTATATATACGTCTACTGATCAATTATTCCTTGTTTTCGCAGTTCATCAACCAAAGCTACCCATTTGTTTTCTAAACCAGTGTGCCCGGCTTCCATAGCTTCATGTAATAACCTCATTCGATCAACTAACTTATTTATATCGTTGTAATATATTATATTAGTTTTATACAAGTTTTTCAATAATCCCTTTCCAGATGTGGTAGGATCAGTTGTTTTTCTCTTTTTATGCAAAACATTTAATTCAGCAGAAGATAAAGCTCTTCTTTTAATTGGAGCTTTTTTTGATTTCGAGGGGAAAAGACTGGATATAATACTTGTATATTTTATTGATCGATTTCTATGAATAGGTAGACCTTTGGAATACTTTTTTCTATGTGCATTTGTATACTCTAATATATTTTTAAACAATTGTAAATCCCTTTTAGTGTATTTACCAGGATTATTTTTAAAGATGAGTTCAAACAAACCTTTTGTACCTTTATATTTCTTATCTACAATAACTATATCATCATTTTCGTTTATATCTAACTTGCTATCTCCAATCATTAATCCTTTATCCTCTATTCTAGCTCCATAGGTATGATAATTTCGATTAGCATGTGCGGCGTGTAACATTTTTAACGTATATGTTCTTCCAAGTGTTCCTTTAAACATAATATCCGTGCCTAATTTGCTTAAGTTGGATGGGTTAATATCCTCTTCTTCTGCTCTTGTATCTTCTACACTTGTATCTTCTGTACTTGTATCTTCTGCAATGTCCTTTTCCTTTAAATCCTCTATATCCCCGCTTTCTTCATACTCGTCGCTTTCTTCAGATGTTTGTAACTGGCCAAAACTTTCATCATTTTGAAATTCTTCTTCATATTTGGAAATTGGTAGCATTTTGTCTCCTTCGAAGCGAATTGAAGGTTTTTCCATATTTTGTGCTAATCGCTTTAAAGGTTCAGTAACAGGTTTGAATGTTGTTTCTAAAAATTGCTCTCTTTCATTTATACCTGATTTTAAAGCTCGGTTTTTTTGTCTAATAGAATCACTAAGTGATTTTATTTCCTTTAATAGCTTTTCCTGGTTAACCATCTTCACACCTTGACGACTTGTACAGTAATACCGCTAATCAGTGTATTAAAACGAATTTATCAAAACCTATTCTATAACGACCATCTTTTATAGCTTGATCTTTCATAATAACCAAAAATCCATACTTTTCCGCCCATGCTTTTCCGCAAAGCTCTTTAAACTTTTCAAATGGCATATCCGCATTCACATGATCGCTATATATATGTTTTAGGTTAGTATCATCTTGTTTGAATACAATTAGAATATTTGCATTATCCCTGATAAGTTGTTTTGGGATTTTGCTATAAGTTTGTCCTATATATATGCTGTCGATGTTATTATGTCTTCCCATGGCAAAGTAGTTTCTAATAGTATCCTGATTTTCACAAGATACATCGTCAAATATAAATACAGAATACGGTTTCGCTTCGTTTGGTTGCATAATGCTATCACTAGCGTTAAATTTGTAAAAATTAACATCAGTCACATCAGATAGGATTTTATCCAGCAATTTATACTTTGGTTGATGTAGAGACTTTGAAAAAATATATAGGTTATTAAACCTTAATCCCTGCGGATTAGTGATCAAATTAAAGACAACATTGGTCTTTCCACAGTTTGAGGGACCACTTACTATACATCGAACAGTGTTTGGAAGTAAACTACCGTGTTTACCATTGTTGATTTTAACGTTATCCACAGTTAAATCATCTATGTTATTAATATTGAATCGATCTTTATGGTGAATAATCTCCATCCTGCTCAAAGGTTAACGATGAAATGAGTTGCTTGCATTAAACCAAGTCCTTTATAGGTATCCATGAATCCTCAGTTTTGTTAAACCCTAACCACCGCACTTTAACTGCGTCCTTTTTTCTTTGTAACACTTTTTCAACAAGATATACATCACCTACTGTTGACTTTAACATTTCATGTCCATAAAAAGCACCTTCCAACAAATCTCCTTTGTTATCTTTTAAGATATACGTTTCAGGTACAGTCGGTTGCACTTTATACACTGTAAAAACTTCATTCGTCCAATTGGGAAGGTATTTCTTGGTAAACACTCCCTTATATTTACTAATCCGTACTTTATCACTTACATTAAATTTTCTTGGCTGCATTTTTTCTACTTTAGGCTTTGTATTTTTCTTTATGCGTTTTAATACATCTTTTGCATTTCTTCTATTTACTTTGTTAGGTTTCATACCGATAGTTCTATGAAACCTGTTGTTATAATCATTTATTAATTGTGGTAAAACATCATACCATACGTAAGAACCTCTTTTTGAAAATTGTTTATACAGTGCTCCTTTTAAGGTTCTATTGAATCTTTCTACAATAGCTGCTTTTTTCTCTGAATTTGTAGAATAATGATTTATTTTATATTTATTCATTAACTGTGCAAAGTTTGTATTAAAGTATTCTGTTCCATCATCAGTTTGTAAATGTTTAATTTTGTTTTTATCTCTTTTTATGGCTATTTCCATGGCTTCTGTTACGCTTTTACCAGTCTTGTCCTTTAGAGGCAAAGCGTCTGCAACTTTTGTAAAACAATTAATAATTGTGAGTATATATTTAAATCCTTTGTTTATCCTGCTATGCGGTCGCATTTCAATTAAATCCGCTTGATATAGATCATTTATCCCTTTTATAACAGTATTTCTTCTTGGAAACTTTATTCTTGCAGGTTTGTGTAGTTCATTAATAATCTTCTCCTTCAGGTCTGACATGATGGTTTCACGAAGGCAGCTGATATGGTATTAAATATTCTTTTGTATAAATCTGCTTATATATACATATAGTTCAAGGTCATTCAAAACTTGTGTAAAAAAAGGGGAAACACAGCTTAACATTGCTGTGTTTCCCCTTTTTTTACAGAAAGGAAAAGGATAGAGGATCTAGGACGATGAAAGGGTTATTAGTCAATAGGGTTGAGGGAATAGTGACCGAATGGTAAAGTGTGGATGTTGTCTGGAAGGGTTTGTCTTTTGTCGTCATTACAGGATAGCGCCTTTTTAACTTCAGTCACGCTGTACAGCTGATGGTTAAAACTTCTGATGGTGTTGAATTTAGCTGTAATGATGTTATCCTCAAATAAGCATTGCTTGTAGTGTTCAAAATGCACTTTCTTCTTTAAATATAAACTCTTTACACCTTTAGCTTTCTTAATATAGCTATTCTTCTTTTCTTCTTCTTCTTCTTCCTTTTCATTATAGAGTTTCAAAGAATATAGTTTAGACATCAGTGCAACAATCTCTTCAAGTAGAACACCATTAGCCTCATCCTTGAATTTGCCTAGTACTTTTTTGTGTCTGCCATTATCGTAGTTTGGATGATCTTTTGGATAATCGGAGAAATCAAAGTCGTTCTTGTAAATAAATGTACGTAAATCTTTATACATGTCCAATGTTACTATGCGATATATGAAAGCGTCAGTGTCCATATATGTAATAGATATATTTTCTCTTCCGTAGAACGCCACCATTTTGTTGTAGTGAAAATCGTACATGTGTGTTTTTGAGATGTCCAAGATTGACATGCCTATATACAAAGGACGATCCATCTTCACACTCGTCTTCTTCATGGACACTGCTACAAGTTTTTCATTAATAATTATAGATGTTCCAAAATTTGGCTGCTGTACTAGTTTCTGTAATTTTTTTGCGTCGGTAACAAGTTTAACATTTTTGTGTCTTCTTTTGTTTTCCAATGTTTTTCCAAATATTGCATTATTCATTAATTTAAAGAAATCTTTTTGAAAGTCTGATGTAGCTGCTGCTCTTCTGATGGTATTTGAATCAATGTAGGGTTTCAACCAGCATGATTGAGAAAATTCCAAAACTCTATTAATTTTTGTTAGACGTAGTCCTAATTCGATAGCTTGTTGAACTACCCAAAAGTGAGCCACGTAGCGTTGTTTATTATTTAATGTCATCATTAATTTGGGGTGTTTTCCAATTGGTGAAATCTCTGTTTTAGCAAGAAGTGGAAGGTCATAATGAAGATCATGTAAATTTTCAGGGTATTCAAAATCGCAATCCAAAATATATCCAGTGTCACCATGTTTCGGAATTTGTAAAATATCGTCAATAGAGTCGGGATTAATCCATTTAAAGTTATCAAAAGGAAGTGGGTTTGACATAGCCCATCCGTACAGGTTATTTGCATCGAAATATCCTAAATAGGTCGACGGTTTGGTTTCACCGTAATCGGGAAGGTATTTGTTGTTGGCTTTGACATGTCTGGTAACACTTTGGGTCAATCCGCCTCTTACTCCAGCTTCAACCATTAAAACCATGTCAATGTCTGTTAAAAGTTGGAGTTTGCATTTTGTTTCTTTTAACATGGCTTGCCAAGCTAATCCTGGTGAAGTATACGAATGTAGAGGGTCCAAACCGTATGCAGCAAAACAGGTGTTTCGGAATTCTTCCATTACATCACAAAGAAGAGTTACATCTAGTTTGACATAAAAGTCCGAGTAATCTCCTAAGGTCTTCATATCTAACTCGTTCCATACTCGACGTGCGTGTTGATAGTCCTCAAGTGATATTTCCGAATCATTAAGTTTGTTTCTGAAGTGTTCTGGTGGAGGTAGTGATGTTTCATCAAATCTATGCAGTCCATCGATGTAATCATAGGGGAAGACTCCTTTTCGAAGAACCAAATCCATTTTACTATTAGGTACAATTTTGCTTGTTTCTATCAAATCTGTTCTTCTTAGATTTTCAGATAATTTCATGAGGCTTGAAGGCATAAATCTAAATGAATCAACAAACCTTAATTTAATTCTACCCACCTTTTTTGAAAAGCTTATAAATTTTTCCATTGTAGTAGCCAAAACGTCTATTGCTCCATTATCTCTTCCTAGTTCGGGGATTATGAAGTGCGAATCATAACCACTCAGATTGTGCAGAACTACGGGGATGAAATATGGTAGTTTGTAGTTCAAGTTGCAAGCGTTACAGGCTGCACCTCTGTACGCTCCCGTAAGATGATCGTGGTCACGAACTTTAACGTTATCCGGTGTAAAGGTGTTATTACACAGATAACACGTTGTTGTTGAATCATAATGTTGAAGCTCTTCTTCTTCCGTAGGTGACATGGGCACCTTTGTTCCATACAGTTCTTCTACCTTTGCAGCTATGTCATACAGATCATCGACAAAGTATTTGGCTGCTTCTTCACCGCGATAAATCTTTGGAGAAGATGATAGTCCATATTTTTGAAGATGGTCTTCAGTCAACGTGGATTTAATTAGTATGCAATAACTGCTTGGTGAATGAAGTTGGTATTTGCTTCTTCTTGTAACGTCCTCTTCTTGTTGTTCAAGCGGGTGTAAAGAAGACTCGAAATCAGCGTAAACAGCAACAGGTACACGGTATTGTTGTATTACTTTGTCAAATTTTATCTGCGCCTTGCTGGAATGTGGCAATTTAATTCTAACCTCATAGTTTCCATTACATAACCTTTGATGTTCTACTAACCATTCTGAACCTCCCCTTCTTAATGGTTTGCCTACATGACAAAAACATCTTTTACAAATGGTTTTCTCTCCGTGTTTTTTTGATATTTGTTTAGATACAAGAGCTCCAAAGTTTTTTATATAGACATAGTGGGATATGTCCCCTTTAGTGATCAATAGCAAATCCGTACGATCTCTGCGCTCAATAGGTGTTATGCGCAAGGGGTACGCATTGTTTGACGAATCTAAGCCGAAAATGTTGACAGAAGCTGAAGGATTTCGCTTTTCAAATTTTGATATATCAGTAATTGCAACAGGGTAAGTCATTCCCTGAAAATTATACTTATGTTGAACTTCTTCATATGCTTGACTTGGTCTTTCAGGATGGTTTTTTACATATTTAGCCAACATAACGTATTTAAAACATTCATTATCTTCATTTTGCACATTAATACAGGATTTGGTATCACTAATCTTTTTTGGTAAAGGGATATAGCTACTGCCACGAATTCCATAACCGTGTTTGTGCACTCTTAAGTCTAGCCCTGTGATGCTTAACAAACTCCATCCAGATCCTCTTCCTTCGTGTTCTTGTATTTTTGTCATTAGCTCTTCAAAACATTCAGATACGATTGAATCAATATCTGACGAAAACATAATAGTTCGGTTTTTTGTTAAGAAACCTCTCGGTGAGGTTTCATTTTGAATGTTTGAAAATAAAGCATCCAGTAACAGTCCAAATTTAATAAAATTTAATCTTTTTAATTCATTTTTCAGAGTTTTGCTAACCAATCCTTTTGCGTTATTTAAAAATTCTTCAAGTTTCAATTTTGTATTGTCAATTTTAAAGTGGGTTACAACATTACCCGGAAGTGCTCGGGCGTGTAGTTCCACATTTACTGATGGTCCAGGCGCATAATGAATGACACTTGGTCTTGAAACTTCATTTTCTTCTTTTTCTTCGTTGTGCTCTTCTTCATTTTGTTCTTCTTGATGTTTTGCTAATTGTTGGTCGATTGAATCTAATTCTTCTTCATTTGGTTCTTCTGTATTTGTATTGATGTTATGTTTCAATTCTTTATGAATGGTTAAAAGCCATTCATCTCTGAAAAAAGCTTTACAAATATCGCAGCGAATCATAATGTAGGCGTGCTCTTCACAAGGGTCAACGTAATAATGAAAAAAACTGCAAATGCACCCCTATTTATACCCTAGAAAAAGTGGTGGGGGTACGTTTTAGGTTAAGTTTAAGTTTGTAGCTGGAGGCTACAAAATTCTGTATTTGGGTCAAGGACATTGAGCATATTTGCCAAAACGGGGAATAGAGCAGTAAATGATTTCATTTTAAACCATAAACTGATCTATTCCCCGCTTTGTATTTAACAAGGACAATTTTCTCCAACAGGAAAATTTAATATATTTTAAACTGGTAAATATTTTCTGTCTTGTAACTGGGTCAAGGTTATACAACGATATTACCAAAACGGGGAATAGAGCAGTAAGTAGTTCTCACTTTGACTACAAACTGATCTATTCCCCGCTCTGTATTTAAAGTTTGACAGTTGACAAGAAAAAAAACAACACTTAATCAGACTCATTTGATGAATCGGAATCAGTTGTATCAGAATCATCGGAAAGAAATAGTCGTCGACGAATATGATATACCCCTCGTGCGCTATCTAAAAATAACCCATCCAAACTACTACTACTAGTGGTTGGAGTTTCATCATGTATTTCTTCAGAACAGAGAAGATGCTCATAGATTCTATAGGTTTCAGATTCCACGTCACTTAACGGTTCAATTTGTTCCATATATCCTGCTTCAAGATCATCACTGTCCATATCACTTAATAATTCAAGATCTTCCATTGCATCCATATTACTTAATAATTCAACATCTCCCAATTCGTCTTCATTTTCATCCTCACTTTCAATCACAATATGTTTTATATTTCCCACGATTGATTTTGCAGAAGGAAATATATTATCCTTTGGTGACATAGCTGCTATATATCCTAGTGCTAACACAAGTAGCAGAATGAGATAAGCACTGATGAAAAACCTCTTTTTATACGCCCCGATTTAAGTGGTGGGGGTAATTAGTGATAGGGAAGGGGTATTGTTGGCCTTGTATGTAGTTTATGAGGTTGTGTAATAAAGACACAGGATGTAGCCTTCTTGTAATAATTGGTAAATTTTGTTCTTCAAAGGAATTGGTTTCACATCTATTTTTACTTCTTCTGTTCCACGAATACCCAATCCTTTGATCTGAACATGTTGATACTCCATTAGCAGTTGGTACACACGCTGGGTAAAAGTATCCGCTTTAGCAGTAGAGTCAATATAGTGGAGGTATACCATGGCAGATGCTCTCTTGATGCAATTCACAACCAAAGTGATAACCGACTCTGCAACATCGCGCTTATATATCCGCGCCTATCTAGGTCAAGGTCGTCTTAAGATTATAAAAAAAGTGTGGACAACCTATTTACCTTCTGCAGCATGCTACAGAATTTAAATAGGTTGTCCACACTTTTTTTAATTTGGAAAAGAAACAAATATTTACTTAAATTTGGAAGATAGGTTTTTGAACTTTGATTTTACGGTAATGATTTCCACACAGTGACTCCCTTTTCATTTCGAATTAAATAGTCTCGTCTGGTAGGGTTTTCAGGGTGGAACATACCCTTAGGTAATGCTAAATAGAACAGTTGGTCTGCACATTTTAGAATCACCTTTAGAAAACCTTTCTTTTTAACAAAAAAGTAACGTTCGTTTTTACGAAGCCTATTAATTCGAAGTTTTTTGGGGTTCACTGTTGATATTGGTGAAGATCGAGAAACGCTAGTCTTATGTTTCAGTTTTAAATGATACCCGCATATTTCTTCATTTGAAACACAAGACCTGTGACAGCGTTCACCTTTCTTCGGACCTTTTTTGAAGATATATATACATTGACATTTTAATTGTTTTAAATTCTCAGAAGGAGATTGCGGGTTATTAAAAATTACAGACGGACGTGTAGAAGAGCCTGATGTAGAAGGTGGGTTCTCATCTCTGATTGGCTTCGGCTCCAGTGGAAGAATATCTGTCAGCGCCTGCTGAAGAATGGAAGGAGCTGGTGAAGCCAGAGATGAAGTAGGTGGTGTTTGTCCAACCTTCCTCGGCGATGTAGATAATTTGGAAGAACTTGAACTAGCCGGAGAAGGTGGGCGAGAAGTAGCCGGAGAGGATGAAGAAGATGACGATGAAGACGATGAAGAAGATGAAGACGATGAAGAAGATGAAGAAGCAGACGGGGGAGCAACAGGGTTTGCTTGAAGTGGTGGCGATACGTCAAGAGCTGGCATCGAACGTGGTGCTGGCTCTGCAGGAACAACGCATGCCAGCATCAACGCCTGCCGAAGGATGGAAGGAGCTGGCGGAGCAGGTGGAGAATGTTCAACCTTCCTCGGTGAAGATTGTTTCCTACGGCTGGACATGACGGAAACTGAACTGCGCTCGGAAAGTGTAAGCAGCAGAATGATTTTACCACTGGTGGAAGCCCTCCTATATACCCGTTTTATGGGAGGGGGGGGGTTAGTGATAGGGAAGGGGTATTATTGTAAGAGTAAATGTTTTTACCAAACAATAATTTTCTCAAGGGCCCGAAGTGGGTCAAGGTCATCTGAACATGTTGCCAAAACGGGGAATAGAGCAGTAAGTGATTCTCACTTGGACCACAAACTGCTCTATTCCCCGCTCTGTATTAGGAGAAGAGGACTAGTTTAAAGCTCGCAATTATAGGCAATAAACCTGATAACGGAACACTAACCTCTCCCCCGAAAAATTATTCACCCAACAAACAAACAATATGGTCAGTTTACAACAGTCGCGCACTCTGAAACCGCAAGGACGTTCATCACTGTCTAGGCGTCAGAGTACTACGAACCGAAGTACAATAATACCTGACCAAGGTCCCCTTAAGTTTATTTCCCCGAAGATGTATCCCCCAAGATAAGCAAAATGGTCAGTTAACAACAGTCGCGCACTCTGAAACCGCAAGGACGTTCATCACTGTGTAGGCGTCAGAGTTTTACGAACCGAAGTACAATAATACCTGACCAAGGTCCCCTTAAATTTATTTCCCCGAAGATGTATCCCCCAAGATAAGCAATATGGCCAGTTTACAACAGTCGCGCACTCTGAAACCGCAAGGACGTTCATCACTGTGTAGGCGCCAGAGTACTACGAACCGAAGTACAATAATCACCTGACCAAGATCCCCTTAAATTTTACAGATATTTAAACAAGATTCCCTTAAATTTTACAAATATTTAACCAAGATCCCTTTAGATTTAACCAAGATAAGCAAACTAACTGAATCTGTTTCTCGTGAGTGAGGGCTAAGATAGGTAAAAAAAGTCATCCGGTTTTCATGCCGTAATGACTCAAGGTCGGTTTTCGTGCCGTACCTTTTTGTAAGGGGTTAGGAAAGGTGTTTATTTGAGAAACATAATCCCCCCTGAGATATTTAAAGACATAAGGTCGGTTTTCGTGCCATACCTTTTTGAATGGGAGCGTGAAAGAAAAGTACATATTTCATTAGTAAATAAAAACACTTCAAAGACACTTTAAAACCAACACCAAACTAACTACAGTTAAACTAACTACATTTACTAGCAGCAAACTACAAGCGTTATTCTAACATGCTTAATAATAAACAGACATGCCTTAAGCTAAGGTAGCATCTCTAATATACAGTGGTACCAACTCTATACTAGAGATACTATTGCGGACAGCGCGGGCAAACAGCTAGCTAGGCTGTCGGCCTGCGACTGCGAACCCTCTGCGGGCTGCTCCCGCTTTTATAGGAATATATCATGGGGGGGGGGGCAAGGACTTCGACAGTAGTTTGTTCCAACACTGTATCGCATACTCTGAATTGCTCCAAGTCCGGTAACTGGGTCAAGGACACGTTAAAATATTTTGTAAAATAGCAAAGGTGTTACCTTTGCCATTTTACTTTGGAAGCAAGCTGTACTACGTTTAAACAAGGGAGACTATTATCCGTTTTACATAAAACTCCTTGCACGATCTTTTGATAAAATGGAAAAGATTAATGCCGGAGGGCGATTCCCATTCCACCAAAATACAATGCATATCATTTCTATGCAACGGTCTCAGCTCTATCTTTACTTTTAATTTAATGCCTCGGAACTCATAAGTAAGGATGGACAGAAAGGCTTCTGAAATAGCAAGCTCGGAAGGAACAAGCCAAGTGTTTACACCTACAGCTTCCATAGCGATATGATGATTTTTACCACGCTGTTGCAGTATATAAAACATTTCCCCCCTCCAGTTTTTATTTTTAATACAACATTTTTGTGTCAACCTTGTCCGCATGAAATATCTCTAAGTCCACATTTCTTCCAATATTTGATCAAACGACGGTTTTTCTAAGTCCCGTCAGTGGGTCAAGGTCATCTGACATAATGCCAAAGCGGGGAATAGAGCATAACATACTGCTCTATTCCCCGCTCTGTATTGGGGAAGGGGACAAAAGACAACAAACAAGAGACTGATTTTAAACAAGAGGCTGATTTTATATTTCACAAACGTTTCTCAGGCTAAGATGGGTAATGTCAACCGGTTTGCGCGCCGTAATGACATAAGGTCGGTTTGCGAGCCATACCTTTTTGTAAGGGGTTAGGAAAAGGATGAGAAACAAGTTACATTACTTTTAAAATAAAGACTTTACCAACAACTATTTAAACAAAATTAATCAGTTAACGTTACTTTTACAAGAACAACCGAGGTCGGTTTTGCAAAGGTCAACAGTATCACTGAAACCCGGTGGGACGTAGACCCAAACACCCGGCGTCAGGCTGCTGCGAACCCAAGTTTTGACCAAGGTTGTTGAGGGACCTGTAGGGCCGGGAGTACATATGTTATTAGTAAACAAAACACTTCAAACCGATACCACCCACTAACATATATAAATATATTAGACTAACTACATTACCTAGCAGCAAACTACAAGCGTTATCTAACATGCTTAAACAAACTAACTAAACATGCAAGGGCGCGGATCTCTTAATTGCGCGTCGGGCCCAACGCACACTTAACAGACCTACGCTGCAGCAGGCACTGCAACCCAGTGGGACGTTCATCGCAACGGGCGGCAGGCTACTGCGAAGAGACGCTCGAAATCTCGGGTTATATAGACGGAGAATGGGAAATCGGGATATTGAGGGGAAAGCGGGATAAGGGATAACCCTGCTTCGTTGCGGGATTTTATCCCGCACTTCCAAGAACATTTTTCCCTCGACCTTGACCTTGACCTTGAACATGACCCAAAAAGGGGGGGGGTCTCGAGGGAGCTCGAGGGGGGGGTGCTCGAGGGGGGGGGCTCGAGGGAGCTCGAGGGGGGGGTGGTTGACGTAACCGGTTCTAAACCAGTCCTCAGCTTTCTACCCATGTATGGATAGGGCAAGGTTTCACTTTACGACCTGCTTCACTCTGTCTGCCGCCTCATTCTGGCTTTGGCTTGCAACCAGTACACACGTGCTCTATCCAACTCTATCTTATCCATTTTCTCTTCCATCCTATTTACACCATGTCTTCTCCTCTGACTCCCGAAAAACTCCAGCGCTTAAAGGAATCTTTGAAGAGGTCGACGGAAAGAAGGAGCGGGTTTAAGAGACCTTCAACTTTGAAGTCTCTCAAACGGAATCTCCATGGTCATCCGCTGTATTTTGAACAACGACCCTCGACTCAGCCTTGACCTTCTACATCGGCTCAGCCTCGGCCTTCTACATCGGCGGCTCAACCTTCGTCTCCGACACCGACTGTCGATGAGGTGATGCAACGGACAAGGGTGATGGGGCTGAACGACTTGGTGACGCCGTTTGAAGTCTCCAAGGTCGAGTTTCGAAATCTGAAGCGGATGACGGAGTATAAATATGTGGCAACCAACGGAGACCATGTGTTCCTGTTTCAACACACCGTCCACTACATCGAGGTGCGTCTGCCGCAGTCTCTCCCACCGCCACCCCCTCTGATACCCGACACACAGGAGTTATTCTTAACCAGAAAAGATGGGAGGGTAAAGTGGGTTTTGAAGAATAAAGTTTGAACCGATCCTGATCCCGACCATCCCTGTCCCGACCACCTTTCAGCACTCAAACGGTCCTTTTCAGGACCACCCTAAGCATTTCAAGTTAGGGACTTGGCCTGTACATAGGCAGGAGATTTTGTTTGTGCAGCCCACTTTGTGAAAATTTCTAAGTCCCAAAGTCCTTGACCTTGACCTTGAACATGACCCATGTTGGGGGGGGGGGTACAAAGTTTTTACAAAGTATGTCATGTGGGTACTCAAATTACGCGAATTGATCAGACGAACAAGGAGGTGCAAACAGAATTTTGATCCGGCCAAGGGTATAGTAGCAGAAGCGAAAAAACTACAAAGTTTGTCCAAAGTATGTCATGTGGGTACTCAAATTACGCGAATTGATCAGACTAACAAGATGGTGCTAACAGAATTCAGATCCGACCAACGGTATAGCAGAAATAGCGAAAAAACCAATGTTTTCAAGGTTACATACTAATAGCTTCTTTATTATTGGGTTAAAGTATAGCGAGTGGGTACTCAAATTACGCGGGTTAATCAGACGAACAAGATGGTGCAAACAGAACTCAGATCCGACCAACGGTATAGCAGAAATAGCGAAAAAACCAATGTTTTCAAGGTTACATACTAATAACTTCTTTATTATTGGGTTAAAGTATAGCGAGTGGGTACTCAAATTACGCGGGTTAATCAGACGAACAAGATGGTGCGAATAGAATTCAGATCCGACTGAGAGTAGGGAAGAAATAGCGCGAAAACAACACTTTCAAGGCCTGACATAAATAAATACTTTGTTTATGGATCAAACTACGACAAGTTATTTATAGTTTAAAGTATACCGAGGTAACGTTGTGGTGCGGGTAGGTCGGGTGGGTATCATACACGCTAGCGCTATATCATTATACTTTCAGCTCTTGCAGGATTAACATCTACCTAAAGAGTTTGTGTTATTCTAAAGATGTCACAGTTTTACAGAAATATGACGAAGGTGTCCTTCAACAGTCCGCCTGCCACCACCTTCTACTTCTCCGACTGTGAAGATAGAAGGTCTACGCTGTTAGTGGATTGTGAGCGATTTCGCCGTAGAATACTCCATGCTGAAACATTCTTAGCAAGTTGTCTGCTACGCAAGATGCATCATATGAGTACATGCAATAAATTAGATCACAGTGACTGTTATGATTGCGTAAAAACAGTGTCGAGCAAGAATTGTTAATGTTTTCAGTTACGGAGCTCCGATCCTCACAGAGCCAGAGCTAGACCCTAACTAATGCATGTCCCGTAGTTATTGTGCGATGTGAAAACTTGGTGGGGGAAACTGGTGTGGTGGGGGTAAAGGCGAGTGTCTATCCTACATGCTTGTATCACTTCAGTATACCTGCGGCTCTTGCATAGTTCACATGGATTCGCAAATACAAGGCACTACTGTTTCTTCTACATGTTCTTCTTTTAATATTGAGCAAGCTGACAATACAAATGATGAAATACAAGTACATGAAGTTTCTAGCACAATATCTTCTGATGCAGAAGCAATAATGTCATCCCTAATAGGGTTTGACTAATGATGGTGGATGTAGTAGCAACCATCTGCCTCGCACCTGCCGCCTACCATCTGCCGCCTGCCATCTGCCGTCCGCCATCTGCTCCGCCCCACCACACTTTTACCCCCACCATTTTGTTTGATACCAAAACGCTAGCTAGCGAATAGTCAGTACACCTCCGGCTCTTGACCAGTGTACATCGAGCTCTCTGTTGAAATGTCCATCAAAATTAGGTGTATTCATTATGACTCTATTCATCTGGCGACTTTCCAAGACCTCGAGGTTTTTAATGAAGAGTTAAGACTTCTCATTGCGTCCGGTTACGATTTATCTTTGGAACTTTACGCATCAAAAAACAACATGGACTCTGCGCAGGAATCGAAGTATCTACCGTCTTTCATCAGAAAGCGAAGTGATGGCCGCAACTCGTCCGGATCAACAACATCGATGACGACAAACAACGGGGAACTATTGTAAACATGAATTATTGTAAATAAAATAAAGTAATATTTGTAATAGTACTACCTCGCACTCGTATCATTCGATTGCTTCATTCGATTGTTTTCATTCGATATTTTTATCGAATTAAAACTATCGAATCACAATCGGATTTTACGTGTGCGAGGTAGTACTTTTTTAAAATTACCTCCCCGTGACCTTGAACTTTAACCTTTCACTCATTACGTCACAAAACCGCCTACGTCACTGGCTCAGCCTCAGATGACGTATTTATTCACTCAGCGCTTCCGGTCACGTGACCGGAAGCTGTCAATCACTTGGCCCAGAAGTCCCCTTCCCACACTACTACCTTGTTAGGATTATACTCAGCTGTTTGTTTAAAATTCATTGTTGGTGATGGGGAGTTTATGTTATTCAAGGAATTTTTGCGGACATTTTCTATCACTTACTGTATTAGTAAAATACCCCCGTCGCAGCAAACCTGCATACTCAGCGAATTTCCAATGAATATTGATGTCTTAATAACACATTAAGCCGCTGACTAGGATTCATAAGAAATATATGGCAAATAAGCGATGTATAAAATATTAATTATTCCTCATAAGAATAATACTGGGGATGAGGTTTGCTGTGTCAATTATGCTAACAAGGAACACAATGTTTTTTTTATGCAAATGTTAATAAAACTCATCTCGGTGAAGTCACATGCCAAGTTTCTTCCATATAAATTCATAAATAAGCAACATATAACGTTTTAATTATCCTCTAAAAGAATAACACAGGGACTGAGTACCCAGGTTTGCTGCTATGGGAACCATAGGCGAACAATTTTGTTTTTGTGCAAACAACAATAAACCACAACCAGATGAAACCATATACCAAGTTTCGTCAGTTTATGTGGAAAGTAACATTAGAAAACGTACTGCGTTTAGCACTTTCAATATCTCAGTGACCAATTGACGTAGAGCAATAGTGACAATATCAAATTGTTTTTTGTTTGTTTTTTAAGCTGAGTTCAATGGTGATAATTAAAATTTGATTTAAATAAAAATTACATGTGTAAATCCCAAAAATTTTGGGATACAAAACCCCCCTACGGATGGTGCGATTTGTCTGGTTTTCGAACCATTTAAATAAATGGTACTTCACGCATTTATACAAAATTTCATTAAGATCGGACCTTTTTCCCGAGAGTTATCGTGCTTATGGACACATTTATATATATATATATATATATATATATATATATATATATATATATATATATATATATATATACCCCCGTCGCAGCAAACCTGCGTACTCAGTGAATTTCCAATGCATGCATTCAAATTCAAAAATGTCTTTATTCATTCATGTAAGTTAGTGTTACAAGAAACATATGTACATAAACAAATAATAATTGTGAAAAACTTAAAATTAAGTCCAAAATTACAAAATTTAATTTCTCCAATGAAGAAAAATAAAGATAATATTATTACACTTTCACAATCAAGTAGAAAATAAAAGCCATCCCAGCCACAATAGAAACACATTTTTATTATGTGGTAATATTTAAGTTCCAAAAATCATCAAGTGAATATAAAGATAAGGTTAATAAATAATTTTTAAGTAAATTTGTAAATTTTTAAAATGTTGTTCTTTTAAAATTGTATTATTAGGTAAATTAAATAAAAACTTTGTGCCTATGAAACTAGCCTTCTGTTCAAAGAATTTTAATCGATTTTGTTCCATTTACCTATTATTTCTGGTGTTATGGTCATGAACATTTGGATTCTGAGTTGCAATATTTAATTTTGTTACATACAATATAGGTTCAAAAATATACAAATCGTATACTGTTAAAATACCCATCCGAGAAAAGTATGGTCTTACAGACTAATTTTTTCTTAGTATTACAAATTATTCTTAATGCTTTTTTTATGAAGAAGAATTCGGTCTAAATTTTTCTTTGTTGTAGCTCCATATACGGCCATACCATAAGACATATGCGAGTTTATTAATCAAAAATGAATTGTTTTCAAGGTTTTTAAGGCTACAAACCCTTGACATTTGTCGTAAAGTATATAAACCTGATGACATTTTTTAACCACATAATCTACATGATTATCCCAACATAATTGTTGGTCTAGTACAACTTGATTCAATTTTGATTTGTCTAAATAGACATCTGGTTCTAATTTAGATCTTGTTTGTTTAGTACACAATGATATAAAATTTGATTTATTAAAATTTAATGAAAGATTTTTGCTGTTTGAAAACTCTCAAAAGACTCAGAAAAACTTTAAATTCAATATCGTCTTAATTTTTGCCTGAAATAGTGATATTAGCATTGTCTGCGTAGAGACACACTGAGCCTCCTGCTTGTACCACACCAGGGAACCCTTTCAGATAACAAAGAAATAGTAAGGAACCCAGGATAGATCCCTGGGGGACACCACGCTTAACTGTTTGCAGATTTGAGTAACAATTTTGAATAAACTCATATTTATTGTTGGGATAACTAAGTTTATGCTGAATTTGTATACATTGTTGTCTGTTTTTTTTAGATATAACTTGAACCATTCATATTCTTTATTTGTAATATTCAAATCATTGAAAACATTAAGCAATTTCTTGTGTGACACACTGTCAAAAGCTTTGGAGAAGTCAATGAAAACACCGATTATTTTTTCATTTTTGTTGATGAAATCAATTATTGATTCAATGAAATTAATACCCGCAGTTATTGTAGATTTTCCTGGACCATGTGCCATGAACCATGTTGCTCATCATCTAATAATTGATTCCTATCTAGATAATCCAATAGTTGATGATAAACGACTTTCTCAAAAACGTTTGAAAAAATAGGTAGCAAGGATATTGGCCTGTAGTTTGTGGGGTCATTGATCTCCCCTTTTTTATGGATAGGTATTATTTTGGAAATTTTTAATTTGCATGGGAAAAACCCTGATATTAATGATGAATTAATTATATGGGGTTTTGAGATAAGTGGAAAGCACTGTTTAACCAAAGTAACAGGAATGTCATCGATTCCTGCAGAGAACTTGTTCTCATAAGCCATTACTATTTTTTCTATAATAAGTTAATTGACTTCTTTGAATTTGAAACTACATGAAACTTGAGGCAATTCTGAGAAATTGTTTTTCCTATAGTATTTTATTGCAAATTAAGAGCTACCAAATCATCAACTGCATTGATAGAAAAATTATTAAAAATATTACCAACAAGAATTGGTTCTGTAATTAATTTGCCATCATGAACTATGTTTATATTATTGATTGCTTTTTTCCATTGTTCACTTCAGATTTGATAATGTTACAGGTTGATTTTGATTTATTTGTAGATTTCATAATTTTATAGTCAAAAATGGTTTTTTCTCATTATTTATTTGAATTTTGATCTCAATCTTTAATTGCTTTAATTTTTTGCTTTAAATATTCAGTTTTCAATGTTCTGCACTGCCTTTCCAATTGCTCTATTAGTTCTTTTATATTTTTTACACCTTCTGAAATCCACAGATCATTTCTTTTTTTTCAACGGTCAATAATTTTGGAAAACTAGTTTCAAAGGCATATATAAATATTGAGTAAAGTACATCGTATTTAGTGTCTACTGTGGCCTGGTATACTTCTAGCCAATTTTCACATGCTAAGAGTTTCAAAAATAAATCCATGGTGGATTTTAAAAATGTTCTACAATACCTTTTGTTGGCACATCTTAAAATACTACTATTTTTACTTTTAACACCAATAATTTCAATAGTTGCCCGTCATGATCTGATATACATGTGAATATTCCTGAGATCTTAATTGTTTTATATTTTATATTAGTTACAAAATTATCAATGGCAGTTTCTGATTCCATAGTGACTCTGGTAGAAAAATTTAGTTTATATTCTAAATTATATGAATTCAAGATGTTAACAAAATCTCTATAGGTTTTATCCTTTTTTAACACATTTATATTAAAATCTCCAGCAATTAAAATATTCTTAAATCTATGAAATCTTAGCATATGTTTCTCACTACTACATAAGGCCACCTACCAATTTTCATAAAAATACATAGATAAATAAGTGATCCATAGCATTTTATTTATTCTCCGTTAGAATTACATTAGGGCTGAGAACGCAGGTTTGCTGCAAAAAAAAATAGAAGCAATATTTTTTTGTGCAATTATCAATATAACTCAACCAGGTGAAGCTACATACTAAGTTTTATTAATTTATGTTCAGTACCGGGGGACCGAGCCGTGCTCAGTGTTTGATTCCGCAGAACAGGCATTGAATTTGTTTTATTTAAAATACTCTTTCATTTTCACTATGAGCTCGTTCGCTTCGCTCACTCGCCTATCGAAAAAAGAGTTTGAGTTGCCATTAAAGTAGTTTTTATTTCCATTATGGGAGTTGCCATTCAAGTAGGTTTTTTATTTCTATAATGATAAACAGCTGTTTACAATATTTGAAGTTATAGATGAAATCAAACAGCTGATTTAATGGTTTGCTTTTGCTATTCATAGTAACCGGTGTTATGATTTTAAACTCTACTAGTAGCCTGTCGCGGCTTCGCTCGCGATCACAATGTAATATTATACTGACATTCCCGTATAAATATTGTGCCACCGTTCCAAAGCCAACATGGCCTGCTGATTAACTGTGTTTACTCTATCCATCTGATTGCTTAAAACTTAAAGTTATTTCCCATAAGCTTAACATTGGGGGCTTAAGGGGCCCCAGGCCCTCACTCACAAATTATTTCTCAATAAAAAAGGTTTCCTGCACAACTTCACGTTAGGCTCTTTCCAATGACACCAAAAACATGAAAATCGGTTCAGTAGTTTAGGAGGAGTGATTGTCACAAAAAACCTGCTCGCCTAGTAAATACGTATATATAAGCCCAATGTTAACATTTTAATTTTCAAATGAGTTGTTTAGAAAAATACGAGTTTTCCCGAGGTAGTGGTTTTCACCAATTGATTTTTTAGACCCAAAAGCCCTTACTCCCAAACTTTCAGCAAAATCCTTCTGCTGGATCTCGAGATAAATTTTGCAAACAAACAGACATAGCTCATATTAGAGTATAGGATAGGATAATTAAGGGAGATATAAAAAATTACTTATTCTCCATAAGAATAACATTAGGGCTGAGTATGCAGGTTTGCTGCTACGGGGATAATCAACAAAAAATACATTTTTTGTGCAAATATCAATATACCAGTACAAAGTGAAGCCACATACCATGTTTCATCAATATACATTCATAAATAATCGAGATATCAAATTTTACTTATCCTTCCTAAGGTTAACATTGGGCAACGTACTGTGTTTAGCATTTTGAATATCTCTGCAATGGATAGACGTAAAATCACAATTTAAACACCAAAATGATTGTTTTGTGGAGCTGAACTGATTGGCAGAAGCAAATGTTAAGTTTACATTAAAATGAACTGAGGAAAATCAAAATACTTAGTCATAAATGTCACTTTACACATTTGAGCCAAATTCCATCGAAATCGGAGGTTTTTAACTCAAGTATCGCATTCACGGACACATACACACATATATATATAAATTTGAACAAATATATATTTACAAATATATATTTATATACATATATATAAATTTGAACGAATAGTGTTTTTGGCATCTGGGGACCTCAAAACAAAAAGTTATCATGGTCTCGGACTTAAGTCTTACAATGAGACCTACGTTAATACTGTAGCTTCTTCCCTATAAGGGAAATTCGCTAAAACTAAAATGAAAAGTTAACTTTGGGCTTATGGCATTTCAAATCAAAACAAAAGAATTGTAACAGCTGTTTATAATCAACCAGGGAACTGTCAAAGTAATACTCATGTTGTTTATGATTATTAACATGTGGTTTCCTGAGAGCAGTGACTACAACTTTTAAGTGAAGATTGCATATATAGAGTGGTCATATCCAAATTAAAGCAAAGGGACATATGAGCTATAAATAACAACTGGAGTGACCTTAAAAATGCAGAAAAGAGGCAAATGAGCTATAAAAATATGATAATCAGTTGGAGGAAGTGGTAAAATATTACTCCCAGTCATCTAAACAAACTGACTAGCCTTCACCGAGCAACGCTCGGCCCCCAAGTACTTTCTTTGTTATAGAAGCAGGATAGCCCCATCGCAGCAAACCTGCATACTCAGCGAATTTCCAATGAATATATAACATAACACATTGAGACACTTAACAGGATTCATAAGAAATATGTTCAAAAACAAGCGATTATAAAATATTAATTATTCTCCATAAGAAAAACATTGAGGATGAGTACCCAGGTTTGCTGCAATAAGGAACACAAAATAATGGGTTTATATGCAAATATAAATAGAACTCATCTAAGTGAAGTCAAATACCAAAATTCATCCATATACATTCATAAATAAGCGATATATAACATTTTAATTATTTTCCATAAGAATAACATGGGGACTGAGTACCTAGGTTTGCTGCTACGGGAACCATAGGCAAACAATTTTTTTGTACAAAAAACAATAAACCACAACCAGATGAAGCCATATACCAAATTTCATTAGTTTATGTCCATAAATAAGCGAGATATAAAATGTTTCCTTTTCTCCATAAGAATAACATTACACAACATACTGTGTTTAGCATCTTCAATATCTCAGTAACCAATTGACGTAGAGCAATGATGAAATTACCAAATTGTTTTTTTTTAATGCTGAATTCAATGGTATAGTAAAAATTTGATTTAAATAAAAATTACATGTGGAAATCCTAAAAAAAAAACATTTTTGGGGTACAAAACCCCCCAAAAACCCCATTTACCGATAGAATTCCAATTATAGGGAAGAAGCTAATACCGTAGGTCTCATGCTTAAGACTTAAGCCCGAGACCATGATGGCTTTTAGTTTTGAGGTCCCCAGATGCCAAAAACACCATTCGTTCAAATTTATATATTCCCAACTAATCCTACTAATATTATAAATGTGAAAGTTTGGATGTTTGTTTGGATGTATGTATTGATATTTAGAGTTCCATCAAACATAACATAATGGACTGATAAAGTTAAAATTTTGCATGAACATAGCTTACATATCTCATTAACATATAGACCTGATAATGTCCACATCCAAGCTTAGGACCCCCCCCCCCCCCCCGGGTCTTATGAGTTCCAATGCAAATCTTATGGGAGGATATCATTTATAAAACTACCAGCTGCAGTTGTTTGTCAGTAAGGGCAAAGGAAGTCAGATGGTAAAACTAAACAAAGATTTGATAGTGCTGGTCAGGTTAATATTTTTAATGTGTTTTTTTGTCGCGAGCGAAGCCGCGGGTAACAGCTAGTATATATATCCTATACTCTAATATGAGTAAGATTTGCTTGCTTGCGACACTGATCTCAAAAACGGCTCCAACGATTTCCTTCAAATCTTCGAAATAACTAATTTCTGGGATAAAAATGAGTTCTAGATAGGCCTCATCCCCAGGAAAAATCAAATAATGCAAGAAAAACTAAAATGAAAAGTTCAAAAATTAACATTGGGCTAATGGAGTTTCAAATCAAAACAAAAGAATTGCATTAGCTGTTTATAATCAACCAGGGAACTGTCAAAGTAATACTCATGTTGTTTATGATTATTAACATGTGGTTTCCTGAGAGCAGAGATTAAAATATTTGAGCGAAGATTACACATATAGAGTAATAATACCCCCGTCGCAGCAAACCTGCATACTAAGCGAATTTCCAATGAATATATAACATAACACATTAAAACACTTAACAGGACTCATAAGAAATGTATTCACAAACAAGCGATATTTAAAATATTAATTATTCTCCATAAGAATAACATTGGGGATGAGTACGCAGGTTTGCTGCAACAAGGCATACAAAATAATGGGTGTTTATGCAAATATCAATAGAACTCATCTTAATGAGGTCATATACCAAGTTTCATCTATATACATTCATAAATAAGCGATACATAACATTTTAGCGAATTTCCCCTATAGGGAAGAAGCTATTACCGTGGGTCTCATGGTAAGACTTAAGCCCGAGACCATGATAACTTTTCATTTTGAGGTCCCCAGATGCCAAAAACACCATTCATTAAAATTTATATATATATATATATATATATATATATAAATATATATTTGTATATATATATATATGTGTCCGTAAGCACGATAACTCTCGTAAAAAAGGCCCAATCTTAATGAAATTTGGTACAAATGTGTAAAGTACCATTTTTTTGAACGACTTCGAAAACCAGATGAATCGCACCATCCGAAGGGGGTTTTTGGGGGGTTTTGTACCCCAAAAATGTGGTTTTTGGGGTTTCCACATGTAATTTTAATTTAAATCAAATTTTAATTGATACCAATAAATTCAGCTTAAAAAAACAAACAATTTGGTATTTTGATCATTGCTCTACGTCAATTGGTTACCGAGATATTGAAAGTGCTAAACACAGTACGTTGTCTAATGTTATTCTTATGGAGAAAAAGAAAAATTGTATATCTCGCTTATTTATGAACATAAACTGGCAAAATTTGGTATATGGCTTGATCTGGTTGTGGTTTATTGTTGTTTGCACAAAAAAACAATTTTTCGCCTATGGTTCCTGTAGCAGCAAACCTAGGTACTTGGTCCCCATGTTATTCTTATGGAAAATACTTAAAATGTTATATATCAGTTATTTATGAATGTATATGGATGAAACTTGGTATGTGACTTTACTTAGATAAGTTCTAATGATATTTGCATAAAAACCCATTATTTTGTGTTCCTTGTTGCGGCAAACCTGCGTACTCATCCCCAATGTTATTCTTAGGGAGAATAATTAATATTTTTAAAATCGCTAGTTTGTGAATATATTTCTTATGAATCCCGTTAAGTGTTAATATTTTATGTTATATATCCATTGGAAATTCGCTGAGTATGCAGGTTTGCTGCGACGGGGGTATTAAGTATTTTCCATAAGAATAACATGGGGACCAAGTACCTAGTTTTGCTGCTACAGGAACCATAGGCGAAACTTTTTTTGTGCAAACAACAATAAACCACAACCAGATCAAGCCATATACCAAATTTTGCCAGTTTATGTTCATAAATAAGAGAGATATACAATTTTTCTTTTTCTCCATAAGAACAACATTAGACAACGTACTGTGTTTAGCACTTTCAATATCTCGATAACCAATTGACGTAGAGCAATGATCAAAATACAAAATTGTTTGTATTTTTAAGCTGAATTCAATGGTGTAAATTAAAATTTGATTTAAATTAAAATTACATGTGAAAACCCCAAAAAACACATTTTTGAGGTACAAAACCCCCCTTCGGATGGTGCGATTCATCTGGTTTTCGAACTCGTTCAAATATATGGTATTTTACACATTTGTACCAAATTTCATTAAGATCGGACCTTTTTTACGAGAGTTATCGTGCTTACGGACATATATATATATATATATATATAAATAAATAAATATAGATATATATATATTTATATATGATATAGATATATAATATAGATATAATATATATATATACATATATATAATATAGATATAATATATATATATATATATATATATATATATATATATACACATATATAAAAATTTGTACGAATGGTGTTTTTGGCATATGGGAACCACAAAATGAAAAGTTATTATGGTCTCGGGCTTAAGTCTTACCATGATACCTACGGTATTAGCTTCTTCCCTATAGGGGAAATTCGCTAAAATAAATCAAAGGGACATTGAGCTATAAATAACAACTGGAGTGACCTTAAAAATGTAGAAAACAGGCAAATGAGTAGTACAAATCTGATTATCAGTAGGAGGAAGTGGTGAAATATTACTCCGAGTCATCTAAACAAACTCACTGGCCTTCATCCGAGCAAAACTCGGCCCCCCAGGTACTATATATAAATATATATGTGTCCGTAAGCACGATAACTCTCGTAAAAAAGGTCCGATCTCAATCAAATTTGGTACAAATGTTTAAAGTACCACATATTTGAACGAGTTTGAAAACCAGATGAATCGCACCATCCGAAGGGGGGATTTTGGGGAATTTTGTACCCCGAAATTTTGTTGTTGTTGAGTTTTCACATGTAATTTTTATTTAAATTAAATTTTAAATCCATACCATTGAATTCAGCTTAAATTTTTTTTTTGTAATTTGAACATTGCTGTACCTTAATTGGTTACTGAGATACTGAAAGTGCTAAACACAGTACGTTGTCTAATGTTATTCTTATGGAGAAAATAAGATTTTTATATCTTGCTTATTTTTATGAACATAAACTGATGAAACTGGTATATGGCTTCATCTGGTTGTGGTTTGTTATTGTTTGCACAAAAATCCAATTTTTCGATTACGGTTCCCGTAGCAGCAAACCTAGGCACTCGGCCCCCATGTTATTCTTATGAAGAGTAATTCAAATGTTTATCACTTATTTATTAATGTATATGGATGAAACTTGGTATGTAACTTCACTTAGATGAGTTCTATGTAATTTGCATAAAACCCCATTATTTTGTGGTCCTTGTTGCAGCAAACCTGCGTACTCATCCCTAATGTTATTCTTATAGAGAATAACTAATATTTTTAATAGGAATGCTACCAATTGACCGTAAAGGCACTTGTGTGGATGACAATTTGTAAGACATTTCAAATATTAATAATTATTAAGAAATAGGTGGCTGAAACCAACTTATCGACATGAAACTTGTCCGTTTGACCATATGATCGACATTTAAAAAATTAATAATTAGTAATAATACCCCGTCGCAGCAAACCTGCGTACTCAGCGAATTTCCAATGCATAATATATGACTTAATACCACATAAAGCCGCATACCAATTTTCATAAAAATATATTCACAAATAAGTGATATATACAATTTTAATTATTCTCCATAAGAATAACATCGGGGATAAGTACATAAGTTTGCTGAAACAGGAACATAAACAATTGGTTTTTATGCAAATATCAATATAACTCAACTAGGTGAAGCCATATACCTAGTTTCATCAATGTACATTCATAAATAAGCATAAATAAGTTTCATAAATAAATTCCATTTTGGTTAATCTCCATAAGAATAATACCCCCGTCGCAGCAAACCTGCATACTCAGCGAATTTCCAATGGAGATATAACATTGGGGCTAAGTATGCAGGTTTGCTGCAACAAGAAATACAAAAGATGGGTTTTTATGCTAATATCAATATAACTGAACTAGGTGAAGTCGAATACCAGTTTTTATTAATTTACGTTCATAATTAAGGGAGACAGAGCATTTAATTATTCTCCATAAGACTGACATCGGGGCTGAGTACGCAGGTTTGCTGCTACGGGAGAGTTTGGCAAACAATATTTTTCTTTAGCAAATATCAATAGAACACAACGAGATGAAGCTGTATACCAAGTTTCGTCAGTATACGTTCATAAATAAGCGAGATATAAAAAGTTTCTTTTCCTTCATAAGAATAACATTAGACAACCTACTGTGTTTAGTACTTTCAATACCTCGGTAACCAATTGATGTAGAGGAATGATCGAAATACCAAATTGTGTGTTTTTTTAAGCTGAATCCAATAGTGAAAACTAAAATTTAGTTAATTAGTTAATTTAGTAATTAATTAGTAAAATTAGTAAAATAACTAAAATTTGACTTTTCTAAAAATTAGATGTAAAAAATTCAAAAAACCCATTTTTGGAGTACAAAACCCCCCAAAATACCCCTTCCAGATAGAGCAATCTGGCTGGTTTTGAACTTAGTCATAAATGTTGCTTTACACGTTTATACCAAGTTTCATCAAAATTGGATTATTTTTACGAGAGTGATCGTGCTCACGGACACAAATATATACAGTTTCGAACAAATGGTGTTTTTGGGGTCTGGGGACACCAAAACGAAAAGTTATTATGGTCCCGGGCCTAGGTCTTTCTATGCCGACTACGGTAATAGCTTCTTCCCTATAGGGGGAGTTCGCTAAAACGAGGCCTGAAACCAAGTTATCGACATGCCACTTGCCGGAATGACAATTTGTCCTCATAGATGAGCAAACAGAGTGAGTGAAATCCCTATACATCTTATAAATCTCGTTTTCGGCCTACTACGTTGTTATTTATCAACCGATTTGGACAATCGATGTGTCATTTTAAAGGTTTTGCACTGCAGAGTAACAGACAAATGTACAAATAAAAAATACCGGTTTATTTATTTAAATATTGACACCTAAAACATTGCTACATGTTATTTAAATGGGAGAATATTTTTAAAGGAACTCGGCCTTAGTTGAGAATACCAGGCAACGTGTGGTCATGGAATTTGTACCAATTCGAAGATTAAACATTCCGGTACTCCTCAAAATTGTCAAATTTATAATTTTCTCCCTTTAATTTTCTTTAATGATATAAAGTATGAAGTCCTCAAATGTCCCCATGTTATTGATATGGGAGAATTATTCACCAGGAACTCGGCCTTAGTTTGGGAAAACCAGGTAACGCGTGGTCATGAAATTTGTACAAAATTGAAGCTGAAACATTCCGGAACTCCTCAAATTTGTCAGATTTATAATTTTCGCCTAGATTGTTAAATCATACAAAATGTAAATTCCTACAAACTGTTTTGAAGGTATTTATAGTCTGTTATGTTTACAACAAACAGCTAATTATAATCCAACTCTGTGATATTCATTAGACAGCTTTTTGGCTCACTATAAGCTTTTAGCGAATTTCCCCTATAGAGAAGAAGCTGTTACCTAGGGCCCTAGGGAAGAAACTAGGGAAGGCCTAGGCCTGGGACCATGATAACTTTTTGTTTTGAGGCCCCCAGACCCCAAAAACACCATTCGTTTGAAACTGTGTGTATATATATATATATATGTGTCCGTGAGTACGATAACTCTTGTAAAAGAAGTCTGATTTTGTTGAAATTTGGTACAAAGGTGTAGAGCAACATTTATGACTTTCAGTTCGAAAACCAGACAGATCGACCCATCTGAAGTGGTATTTATGAGGGGTTTTGTACCCCAAAAAGTTTTATTTTTTAGGTTTTTACATGTAGTATTTTTAAAAGTCCAATTTTAGTTTACACTATTTAATTCAGCTTTAAAAGACACACAATTAGGTGTTTTGATCATTTCTCTATGTCAATTGGTTACAGAGATATTGAAAGTGCTAAACACAGTACGTTGTCCAATGATATTCTTATGGGCAATAAAATAAATTTTATATCTCGCTTATTAATGAACGTATCCCGACAAAACTTGGTATGTGGCTTCATCGGGTTGAGGTCTATTATTATTTGCATAAAAAACAATTTTCACCGATGGTTCCCGTAGCAGCAAACCTGTGTACTCTGCCCCCATGTTATTCTTATGGAGAAAAAGTAAAATATTATATATCCCTTAATTATGAACATATATCAATAAAACTTGGTATGTGCCTTCCCCTAGTTGAGTTTTATTAATATTTGCATAACAATCCATTTTTGTGTTCCCTGTTACAGCAAACCTGCTTAATCAACTCCCATGTTGTTCTTATAGAGAATAATTCAAATCGTATATATCGCTTATTTATGAATGTATATTGATGAAACTTGGTATGTGGCTTGACCTAGTTGAGTTTTATTTATATTTGTATAAAAATCCATATTTTGTGTTCCTTGTTGCAGCAAACCTGCATACTCAGCCCCCATGTTATTCTTATGGAGAATAATTAAAATGTTATATATTGCTTATTTATGAATGTATATTAAAGGAACTTGGTTTGCGACTTTATGCGGTATTAAGACAAATATAATCATTGGAAATTCACTGAGTACGCAGGTTTGCTGCAACGGGGGTATTGATTTATTTTCATGTATTATATAGTAAACATTAACGTAACCATTAAAAGTAAATTTTTCATACCCCCGTCGCAGCAAACCTGCATACTCAACGAATTTTCAATGTATAGATATATTGTCTTAATACCACATAAAACCATATACTGTACCAAGTTTCATCAATATACATAAATAAATAAGCGATTTATAACATAATACTTTTTTCTATAAGTATAACATGGGGTCTGAGTATGCAGGTTTGCTGCTTCAGGAACTATCGATCAAATAATATTTTTATATCAGTTAAACTAAAAATAAATACGTAACGAGTTTTGAGTAAGTTCTGTATCACTTTACACCTATGTTTTGGGTTGTTTTAGAGTGTAAAATCATTACTTTATACAGTAGTATTATACGCAATACTGTAACAAGTAATACGTCCCCAGTAATGCGTAATCCCACCCATATCCTCAGTTTTATCGAATTTCCCCTATCATCATCATCATCATCATCAGAAGGGGCGGACATAGGTCCCAAGGCACATCAGCCACACCGGGCTTATTGCAAACCCCGAAAAAGAAATGGGAAGGTTTCAGTACTCCTCCAGGTTCAAGAGCCTGATGAACTGCATCATCCTATCGACGAGCTCCTCAAGAGGAAGGTATCCACCCCTGACCATAGAGTCAGAGTCCAGAGTTGAAGCCCTAACCTGCCTAAGCTCAACGCAATCAAAGAGCGACAAGTGGATGGATGTATTAGCGAATTTCCCCTATAGGGAAGAAGCTATTACCGTAGGTGGCATGGTAAGACTTAAGCCTGAGACCATTATAACTTTTTGTTTTGAGGTCCCCAGATGTCAAAAACACTTTTCGTTTAAATTGATTTATATATATATGTGTGTGTGTGTGTGTGTGTGTTTGCGCGGCATACATCGTGAGATCCGTTATATGGATACACACCAACAACGTGAGCTCCGTTTTCAATGTGAGCTCCGACCCCCCGGATCTCGGATTGAAATAGCCTCTGATTGGCTATCCTGACGAATAGGGAATCACGGAAATACCCGAAATCAGCCGAAATGAGGTGGAGCTCACTATCATGCGTTTTCCCAAAGTGTGCGAGTGCATAAGCTTCCAGAAAGTGACACCACGTCGCGCTAGCATCACTTTTACACTCCTAGATTACACACGAAAAGTTCCATACGTTCGAAGTGGGATCCATGATCAAAGTTTTTGACGCATGGGACTGTGAGAGATTTTGCAGTTCCCTGGTCGCGGGGATTTTCCGAAGAACTGGATAATGTTATACAATGAGTGGAAGAGGAAAACTGTTGTGTAAACTTGGTAAGTACCCCGGTACAAATTATTATTATTAACCCTAATTACTGTACAATTGTTTATTGTTTGTTTTTATGTTACTGCTACTGTTATTGTTGATGTATCTAAAGGTTAAGTTTTAAAGTAAAAATACTTAGGTGATAAAATAATTTCAAATTCAAATAGGCCTTCAGGTTTAATTAATTATTCATAGTACGGTCATAACAGTGGTAATAGGCCGACTTTGTTTTTAAAACAATCGGTTTTCGGAAGAAAATTAAAAAAGCTTAGACGGATCTCTGTCATATTTGGGTTGTTCCTTGATTTGTTTATGTTTAACTCGGTGGGTAGGACTATTACAAGACCAATAACCTATACGAGGTTAAATGTTGCAGTTTTTTTGTTTAAACTATAATAATGTAGTAAAATGTATTTAACAATTAGTCATTATGAATACTAAATAATTAATACTTAGAGGCTTAGAGTATCATAACATCTTTAGATAATTTTACCTTGAAGGTTAGTAGATTTTTTTGAGGTTAAATAGCTGATTTAGCCTAAAATTAATAGTTGGTTAAGATTGTTGGTATGGTGTTAAAAATAGGCAGAGGCTACGTACACGTCCGACGTGAGCCGCTACTGTTCACGCCCGTTCCAAATTATGCACCGTACGTTACTTTTCCTGTGATTTTTAAAACAGATTGAGAGCCAGAAAACCTCCTAACCTAACCTAACATAGCATAAAGTAATGTAACGTAACCTAACCTATCCTAACCTAAGCGGTAGCGATGTGAATTTGTCTTTACATTTGACGTGTACGTAGTCACTTCGTTAAAAATACAATGTTTCATAAAATTTTCATATTTCCCTGTCAGACTAGTGTAGATGAGATTTAGACATTGGATTATATTACAGGGCTATTCTTAAGCAGGTCTAATTATCATTTGTTGGAAATATTTATTTTGGAATTGTGGCGGCCTTAGGATTTGCGGGGATCAAGGCAAAATTCACGAGAGGGGCCCTTCCATTTTCTTGACTTGACAGTCCAATTTTAATTTTTCTGGATCTATGGCAAACATAGCTAGGCCTACTTTCATGCAAATACCAAATAAGGTCTTGACCTAATTTAGCTTATTATTTTAACTTATTGGTTGGACTTGCAAAATTTCTATGATTTTTCGACTGGCAAATAATAATTTAATGCAATTAGTTATCAACTAATGAATTTAAAAAACATTTTTATTTAACCCTTATTTTTTGCCGATATCACACAGTATGATTGTCATTTTTGGTCGATGAGTTAATCATGTGACGTACGGTAGTTATTTTTTCGCTTATATTCCCCACTTTATGGGCCCCTTTCACATTTTACATTTTAATAGTGTTAAATACACTTTTTAGGGAGTTTGGAACGTTGGCCATTAATTTAAACTAAATTTCCGCAATTTTGGGTAGACACATATTTCCTATTAACTTACTGGTACCTAAGGGTTTTTTCCCGAATTCATGGTGAGTGGACATCCTGGTAAGTTCAGTTTTGAAACAGTTTGTATACTCTTGAATACTAAATGCATAATTAAAACTTCAAATGATTCAGCCAATTCATAATGAGCTATTTTCATTTATAATTTAAATTTGAGGCGATATCTCAATAAGTACTCATAACCAAAAAGTATTTCTTAATAGCCTATAGGTCCTATAGATCCAGTGATGAGCGTGTTCCCAAAGGCAACTGAGGAGCTACCAAAAAACACGTGAGGAGATTCCTCAATCAGGCCAAAACTAGAATTATAGAAGAGTAAGTTTATATAAATGTTTGCACTTAGTTCAATTTTCATAATTTATAGCGGGTTTTTGTTGTATTCCTATTATTCTGCCTTCGTTACATTGATTATTTTCCAACGAGGAATTAGGTAAGAAAGTATTCCAGTGAACTTCACTGCAAAACACTGGCCTAACCACTCTTTCCAAGAACTTGAAGTACTGGAGATAATTTCTATACACTCTCCCATTTTTGTATGATTCCGATGGAAAAACAGATAACTTTTTTCTCTATTGAGAGGTCTACAGAAATGATTTATTGTCTTCCTTCTGTTTAAGCGCTAGCATAGCATAAAATCTGTTTCCAGTAGAATACGTTTTTATGGAGGGATTCCCCTCCTTCCACTTTACTTCCTCGTGGGCGAGACCCCAACCTACTATCAATAAAATAAAATCCTGGCTTCGTCACTGTTCAGAGTTCAGAAGATTGTTAACTGACTCACTTTTAATGTTTAAGCTCTATTCATATTGAATATTCTCCAAAGTTGATAAGATAATTAAAAAATACAGGTTATTTTACCTCTGTCTTCAGCTTTAAGTTAATCCAAAATGGACTACCGCGGTTTCAGAAGCTTAATTTTGCTTCCATCTTCAGGACTTGAAGATCAATAAAATCTTACTGAATTTGCATGTCTGTCATCAAATGTTTTAAAAGGCCTCACAACACCGAACATAAACACACGACACACGACAGCGAAAAACATTTTAAGTGCACTGTTAATGCGTACCGGCCGATAGGTGAACGCCGACTGCGGTGGACATGGCAGAGCGGAAGATGAAACTCCTGTTGGAATTTGGACTGCCTTATCGTAGTTCCTGAACTTAAGTCCTGGTTGACTTAAAGCTGAAGACGGGGGTATAATAACTTGTATTTTTTTAATTTAAGCTCGTGTCACAAAACTTGTTACGTTTCTACCTGCTTCCCCCATAAGGCCAATTAAAAGCCCATCATTTTAAATATCAAAAAATACCTAGTGATTTCAACGATCAAAATTTGTATATATAATATATTCATTCAAAAAATTCAAAAATGTTCAATATTTACGATGTTTTATGAATGAACTATATGTGATATGAAATAGGTATGAATATATGAATTCCTTAGGTTTTTGTTGCTATTTAAAATAAACAATACATTTGATTTAGGATAATCGGATGAAGAGGGATGGGCTTTGAAAGTTAACATTGGTCTAATGGAAGAACAGTTCGCACGCAGCTCGCTGACGTGAAGGAAGTGAATTTCCACATACAAAACTTTTAAAACTCAAAACCAGTGTAAAAAATATAATTATTCCAATTTTGTTGAAATATGAAAACTTTGATTTTTTGGCTGTTCTGATGCTCCTGGTTTAATTTCCCTGCAATGCTAGGAATACAATTTTGTGCATTATAAGGTTAGGAGAAGGTCCAGTCAGGCTTGAAAGTAGGTGCGAGGTTGCTGGGGAAGATACAAATAACCAACACATAAATAAGATGCTTTTCTAATGTAAAACCCCATAAGACAACGTATTGTGATTAGCCGATATACATTTTCTTTAATAACTCGGTAAATATATACGCTAGAATGACGAGAGAGGGCTTAAAACTTTTGCTTCACTAATTCCCATCTTAATACATGCATTAATTTTAAGTCCGGGGCTTTTCTGACACTTTTTGGGCTCAAAAATTTGAAATTTTAAAGAATAACCCCCAAAAAATGGGTTTAGCGTTTTACGCTTGTTTTGCCCTACGAACTTGTCCAACTGATTATAGAAAGGAACGTTCCTACCAAATTTGAAGTAAATCGGACAAAAAATGCTACCGCTAGAGTGCATACACATATGTATATAATTTTGAAGGACCCCCAAAACGTGTTCAGGGGGTCAATAATTATTCCAATTTTGTTGAAATATGAAAACTTTGATTTTTTGGCTGTTCTGATGCTCCTGGTTTAATTTCCCTGCAATGCTAGGAATACAATTTTGTGCATTATAAGGTTAGGAGAAGGTCCAGTCAGGCTTGAAAGTAGGTGCGAGGTTGCTGGGGAAGATACAAATAACCAACACATAAATAAGATGCTTTTCTAATGTAAAACCCCATAAGACAACGTATTGTGATTAGCCGATATACATTTTCTTTAATAACTCGGTAAATATATACGCTAGAATGACGAGAGAGGGCTTAAAACTTTTGCTTCACTAATTCCCATCTTAATACATGCATTAATTTTAAGTCCGGGGCTTTTCTGACACTTTTTGGGCTCAAAAATTTGAAATTTTAAAGAATAACCCCCAAAAAATGGGTTTAGCGTTTTACGCTTGTTTTGCCCTACGAACTTGTCCAACTGATTATAGAAAGGAACGTTCCTACCAAATTTGAAGTAAATCGGACAAAAAATGCTACCGCTAGAGTGCATACACATATGTATATAATTTTGAAGGACCCCCAAAACGTGTTCAGGGGGTCACGTTATGAACTTCTATGGTGGTCCCGGGCTTACGTTTCACCGTGCGGGTCAAGCTAATAGTTCACTTTCCATAGGAAATCCGCTAATAAGCAAAGGACTGGAGCACCATCTCAAGATTTGTTTAACATAATGTAAATTGTTCGTTAATAAGTTTTGTATTTGTTTCAGCGAACAAGGTTTAAGGACACAGCAGTTACATAGCGAACTTCAGTTGGATATAAAATATTGTATAGCTTTCATTTATTTATAACATTATTTTAATAAATAATAATTTACAAAATATAAAATTATATTTATTTGACCATTTCCTTTTATTGATAAAGTTCCCTTAGGCTAATTTGAATTTGTCTATATTTCATTTGCCTGACAATACAATTTGGTTATTAAGATTAAATCATGTAAGCAGGTGTGTGAATGCTTTAAAATGTATTTTCTTGACTTATTCTAATTTTAAAAAAATTCCACATCAATAATTTCAAATATTTTTGTAAATAACAATCATATATGCTTGCGGGTGGACGCCTTGGATCTCGCTTTGGATGTGAGTCAAAAGGAAACCCTCAACCTTATTGGTGAACAAAACTCTGGAATTGACACTTCTGTGTGGAGAGTTGTCAGTTGCAGGAAGGAGGAGCTTAGCCGGACCCTGGTTCTTGCGATAGATGAACCAAGTGCTCAGGTTCTGAAGGATAGAGGATGGCAGATCTTTCTAGGGTTATCGAGGGTATCTTTCAGGGTGCTTTCGTGGGCAAACAAGGCTCTCCCTAGTGATGATCAGCCTCATACAGACGAACCTACAACACAGTAAGGCAGCTACGGCTGTTTTTACTGTGACCACGGCTAACAGGGCCGTGGATGTCGCACTGATCCAAGAACCGTGGATTAGGAATGGTAGAATTGCAGGTTTGGGCGCATCTGGTGGCCGAACCATTTGTGGCAGTTCTGCAAACACAAGAGCTAGCATTTGGGTCAGAAATGGGCTTGCTTGCTTTCCGGTTCTTGCACATTGTTCCAGGGATATCGCCACGGTGAGGATGGTGTGTGGGTCTTCTGGGAGACCAATCCTGCTGGCATCAGTGTACATGCCGGGTGACTCCGACTTGGTGCCACCGGCGGAGTTGAGAAGGCTGGTGGACTTTGCGGCCTCATCAGGGATTGAGCTGTTGGTCGGTTGTGACTCAAACTCCCACAACTCTGTGTGGGGGTGTAAGGACACAAATGCTAGAGGTAGAGGGCACTTCTAGATTATATTGCATCCAGTGGGTTGATGGTTGCCAATATTGGTTCTGAACCAACTTTTCAGAGTCGCATTGGTCAGTCGGTCATAGACCTTACACTGGTTTCGGAGGGGCTACAGGAGAGGATACTGGGTTGGCAGGTATCCCTGGAGCCCTCTCTGTCTGATCACAGGCATATCCTCTTCAAGGTAGGTGACTGCTCTCCTGAATTTCTCTCTTTCAGGAACCCAAGGAGGGCAGATTGGACCTCCTTCAATGAAAAACTGAGGGTAAGATTGGATCCTCAGACCCCTCGGATCAGGGATACTGCTGAGCTTGATCGTGTCGCGGTCCTCCTTGGCGGGGCGATTGTCTCCTCCTTTGAGGAGTGCTGTCCGCTGTCGGGATTTAGGCGCTGCAAGGGGTCGAGTCGGTGGAACTCTGAGCTTGCCAGTCTGCGGAGAAGGGTAAGAGCTCTTTTCAGGAGGGCAAAATCCCGGAACAACTGGGACCGGGATCGATATCACGAGATGTTGACTAAATACAACCTCGCCGTCAGGAGGGCTAAAAGGCGGTCCTGGAACAGTTTTTGCAGCAATGTGGAGAGCATGAGGGAGACCTCTAGGCTCTACAAAATATTGGTGAGGGACAGATCCCTTGAGTTGGGCTCTCTTGAAGGGCCTGATGGGGTGTTGGTCCATCATCCGCAGGAGGTGTTAAGGCTTATGGCCAGCGTGCACTTTCCTGGCAGCTACTTGCTTCAGCAACCTGAATTTGGGGAGGATTCTCGTGCGGCTGGCCGGGCCTGCGCTTCGCGTTGGGCTACGGCCGGTCGGGTGGTGACTCTCAGCAGAATCAGGTGGGCTGTCAATTCTCTCAGTCCCTTCAAGGCGCCGGGTCCGGATGGTGTTAGGCCGGTATGTCTTCAACAGGATCTTGAAATACTACTCCCAGTTCTCTGTGGGTTGTTCAGAGCAAGTCTGGCTCTTGGACACATTCCATCTTCATGGTGTTCCTCGAGGATTGTTTTCATTCCTAAGCCCGGTAAGGATAGGTATACTGACCCAAAGTCCTTCCGACCCATCTCCTTGTCGTCTTTCCTTTTGAAGACTCTGGAGAAATTAGTGTTAAGGCACGCTTGGGACACAGCCTTGCGGACATCGCCTATTCATTCCAACCAGCATGCCTACATTCAAGGTAGGTCATGTGATTCTGCCCTGCATCAGCTTGTGGGTAGGATAGAGAAGGCCATAGGCTGCAAGGAGGTTGCAGTGGGTGCTTTTCTTGACATCCAGGGGGCCTTTGACAAGACTGCAATAGAGGCAGTGTTGCGTGCCGTCAGGGCGCGGGGCCTAGGTGAGGTGATCTGTAGGTGGATCGAGGCTCTTCTTCGAGGTAGGAGGGCTAAGCTTTCGCTTCACGGTGAGACGGTCGAGGTAAGGATGACCAGAGGCTGTCCTCAGGGGGGGGTTTTGTCCCCCTTGTTGTGGAATTTGGTTGTTGATGATCTCATCCGGAATCTCAATGACAGCGGCGTTTTTGCCCAAGGGTACGCTGATGATATCGCTATCATGGTGATAGGTAAGTTCAACAACACAGTCACTGACCTCATGAACTCTGCATTGAGGGTGGTGGGCCGTTGGTGTGGAGAGGTTGGTCTCTCCGTCAACCCTTCAAAGGTTGTTTTGGTTCCCTTCACGAGGAGAAGGAATATTGTGGGGATCGGGCCGTTCAGGCTGCAGGGATCCACCATTGTTCCTCAGGACTAGGTGAAGTATTTAGGAGTCATTCTGGACAGTACCCTTCAATGGGGGCCGCAGTTGCAAAGGGTCATTGATCGAGGCAAGTGGTCCCTATTTGCTTGCAGGCGGATGATAGGTTCGACCTGGGGGCTTAGGCCCAAACTAATGCATTGGCTTTATGTTGCAGTAGTAAGACCGGCGATGACGTTCGGATCCATCGTTTGGTGGACGAAGCTGGAAGCTGGCGTGGCGATGCGGAGGCTTGCGGGCGTTCAGAGGCTTGCAGGCCTACTCGTCACTGGAGCTCTCAGTAGCAGCCCAGGTGCCACTTTGGAGTGTCTCCTTGATCTTTTGCCCATAGACATTCATATCAAGATGGTGGCTAGAATGGGTGCATACTGTCTCCAGTGTGAGAACCTCTGGGTGTTGCCGGGCGAACCACTTGGCCACACAAAGATCATTCAGGTGGTTCAGAGTGAGGTCTTGGACATGCTCTCTGATCATCTTCCCACAACTTTTTCCTTCAGCAGGTCGTTCCGGGTGCGCTTTCCCAGCAGGGACGACTGGAGCGAAGGTGCTTGTCCGCTCCCTCCTGGAGACCGAGTGTGGTTCACGGATGGTTCCAAGTCTAGGAGCGGGTCAGGTGCTGGCATCCACGGGGTGCAGGATGGTGTCAGTCTCGGGGTGCCAATGGGTTCTTTTCCTACTGTGTTCCAGACGGAGATTACCGCCATCATGGAGTGTGCGGGGGAGATTCTGAGGAGGGGTCAAGAGGGCCTCTCTATCAGCATCTTTTCTGACAGCCAGGCTGCTCTGAGGGCGCTGGACTCTTTTGAGTTCAGGTCTAGGGTTGTCTGGGATTGTTACAAAACAGTGTCCTGTGCTGGAAGACGCAACATGGTCACTCTTTGTTGGGTGCCTGGTCACTCAGGGATCGTGGGTAATGAGGTGGCGGACAGGCTGGCTAACGCGGCTGCCTCCCTGGCTCCCATGGGCCCTCCCCCTTTTTGTGGGATATCTCGTTCTTGTGCTTCGCAGGTGATCGGCGCTTGGGCTCGGGATTGTCACAGAAGGAGATGGGCAAGGCTCCCTCTACATAGGGTCAGCAAGCTCAACCTCCAGGGACCATCTCAGCAGGTCACAAGGAATCTCCTGGATCTCAGTAGGCTGGACATTAGGCGGATCAGGGTTGCTGGAAACACAATATTTATCGTACGCGTACCATATTTTCTACATAATTGTACTTCAAATTAATATCGTTTAACTGCTTACATTCTATGATCAGCTGTTGTTTTATGATACTAATATGTTGTTTTCATTTATTTGTATTATTAGATTAACGGATTAAGGGTTTGAATTTTCCTTCTGCATATCTAGTGACGATTAAAAAATAGCTGTACCATTATTATACCCTTAAGGTTCGCAACACTTTATAGTATGTTGTTGTTGATTTATGCATCAGCTAGACGCCCTCGTAAGACATCTTTGCTGCGAACATTACTCTTATGGAAATAATCATATACCTGGTCTGAAAGCTCTACAAACCTTGCTGCAAAATCAGGGCCCATTTTAGCTTCGTGCCGCCCCTAGGCCATATAAAGCTTGCCGCCCCCTTCCCCCCACAACTAGGGACAAGGAAAGAAGTCGAAGTTTAGTTGTCGCAAAGGGACCGCATTGGCGGTGGTCGAGAGAGTGATCTAGGCCCACAATAAGTGTTATTTATCTTCGTTTAGCGACGATTTAAAGTAATTTTGCACCCCCTTAAGGCAGGAAAACTCCTCTCACCAGAGCAATTAGCAGCTGGAATTGATAAGCAAATTCTCAGTGCTATGTATATATTTGGATATACACCCTAAAGCTAATGTACGACAGGTAATTTAAAATGTCTATCAACGAATAGTCTTAGAATTTATTCAACTGTAGTTTCACAGTATGCTAAAAAATAAACGAGTTCGCTCGCAGCACGCTGACGTGAGGGAAGTGAATTTCCACATAACAACTTTTATAAATCAAAATCAGTGTAAAAACATACATTTAGTCCAATTTTTATTGAAATCTGAAAACATGGATTTTTTGGCTGTTCTGATAGTCCTGGTTTCATTTACTTGCAAAGCTGGGAGTACAGTTTTGCACATTATGAGGTTAGGAGAAGGTCCAGACAGGCTTGAAAGTAAGCGTGAGGTTGCTGTGGATGATAAAAGTACTCTAACAAAGGAATAGCAGGCTTTTCTAGTATAAAACCCCCATAAGACAACGTACTGTGTTTAGTCGGTACACATTTTCTTTAATAACTCGGTAAATATTAATGATAGGATGACGAGAGAGAGCTTAAAACTTTTGCCTTTCTAATTCCCATCTTTTTAAATGCTTTTATTTTTCATCCGGAGCTTTTCTTACCCTTTTTGGGCCCAAAAACTCGGAATTTTAAAGATTAATCCCCAAAAATGGGTTTAGAGCTTTCCGATTGTTTTGCCCAACGAACTTGTCCAACTGATTACAGAAAGAAATGTCACTACCAAATTTTAAGTAAATCGGACAAAGAATACGACCGCTAGAGTGCAAACATATATATATATATATATATATATATATATATATATATACGTATATATACATATATATCTATAATATTATAAAGAAGAGGTGGTTTCTGTCTGTCTGTCTGTCTGTCTGTCTGATGTTCCGGGTGAACGCAAAAACTAATGAACCGACTGGGCTGAAACTTTACACAAAGGTAAATCTTGAACCCATGCAACACATAGGCCTATTCACTTCCTCAAAATCCCCTCAGGCTACGCCCTGTGAATGTCCTAAGTTTCAATGTTTACATTTCAGAAGAAAGTAAACATTCAGAAAGTGTAATGCGAACAGCTGAGGACACTTCCATTTGACAGCTTAAAGAGCAGAAGCAATAACAGCTGTTTCAAGCTAACTTACCTTTCTAACCCGTGCGAAGAACGGGTACATTCAACTAGTATATATATATATGTATATATACGTATATGTATATGTGTATATATATGTATATATATATATATGTCTATATCTGTACATACATGTATATAAATATATATATACAATTTTGAACGACCCCCCAAAACGTGTTCAGGGGGTCACGTTAGGAACTTCTATGGTGGTCCCGGGCTTAAGTTTCACCGTGCGGGTCATGCTAATAGTTCACTTTCCAAAGGACTAAAAGCTAATGAACTAAAAGCTAAACTCATCGACAAAATCGTCATCCAGATCGTTTCTGTAGTTGCCGACAAAATGTGTTGCATTCAATCTTCACACGAGGCTCGATTCACAGGAGCGATAACGCGGCGATCACGGAGATATTATTTACATTATGCAGGTGTCAGTTTAGAAACAAACAAACAAATTATATTAAAGTCTAAACCAATCGGAATTTATTCAAATCAACATTTTTTGAAATATTCCTATTACATAGTGGAACTTATATGAGTTTATGGACCGCTTAGGAAACAATTAAATTATTTTTAAATAAATAGTTGGGTTTGTTTTAAACTTTTTCTTAATTTGTTTATACATCTAGGATGTGTTAGGTTGAAATTATTGTAAATACTGCATAGTTATAACCATTAGTTATCAAAATGTAGGCTATATATTTATTACATTGATCCACAACTAAGAGGTTGTTTTATATAAATAAAATATTATTATTGTTACCTTACGGGTTAGTAACACGTTAATGTTTAGACAATGTTTGAGCTTAGTCAGTTGATTACTTGAAGTTATAACACATTTTTCGTCAGAGGTTGTTTCGATTTTGATCGACCACAATGGCTTTAAGCTTATGCAGTTTCCTACAAATCGATATAAAGCATTAGTTGACTGTACAAAATAATTAATTTATCAATTTATCAATAATTAATTTATTAATTTCTAATGTATTTCTTATAATATAATATTTTACGTTTATCGTCCATACATTTTAAAATAATTTCGATTTTATATTTTTTTACAATATACATAATAAGGGTTTCCAGTGAGGGGTTGAATATAAAAATCCGTCTGATGGAACTCAAGTTAAATGTACAAAAATACCCCTACAATAATTATATTTTTCAAAATATGTAACCGCAGAATTAGAGGTATTTTAGGTTTTTTTACCTGCAACTCAAAAACGGTGGGGTAAATCGACCAAAGTGGATGGTGATTTTCTTAAACTTTGGAAAGTATACTACCAACAGTCATCATACAATTCTTAAAAGTGAGAAATGTTCACTTAGGTGACTTTTACCTACGCAACTAATGCCAAATGCCATTCAAATCACATAGCTTAAACTAATTAACCTCATACCTCGTTTTTATTTAGTGGTTTTGAGTAAGAAACAATGCACCATTTGTTTATTTAGTCCGATACTTCGCGCGAGAAATACTCGCCGCTATCTCGCCGGTGAACATCGGCCGTGTGAACAATCGCGGTGACGTCGCCCCTCATGACTGGCAAAGACGAATAAACAAATTAAATACTTTGATCCACGCGTCCTTCCTGCCTTCGGCATAACATATCAAATAGAAAAAAAATTATTTTAACTCAATGTTAAAGATTATTTACAAAGTTTAAAAAAGTAAAACTAGTATTGCAAGTAAGCTTACAATATTTTAAATCCATCTAATCTGTAGACAAATTTATATTTAAAAATATGCTCCCAGAAATTTGCCGCCGCGCCGTAGGCCGCGGCCTACTTTAGAAAATGGGCCCTGTGCAAAATTGCTAGAAGAGTGAACAGTGTAGACTTGCGTATTTGCAGGAAAGATTTTGCAAACAAACATGTTATCAATGAATATTAGCTGCACATATTCCACTGCAAATATGCCACAAACTTATCTCGCAAATTTGCCAAACTATCATGAAAACATTCTGCAAACATTTTTTGCATAGTTGCTGCAAATATTCAGTGAAAATTTTCCGCAAACATTCAGCGGAATTTTCCATACTTGCGGAAAGTTCTTTGTAAACAAACATGTTTGCAATGCATATTTTCTGCAAACATTTTGGTTTGCGGTTGAAAATGTTTTGCAAATTTTCTGCAATTTTTTTGAAAATTTTCCTTGCTATCTGAGATGGTGTCTGGAGCTCACGTCGACCTATACACAACTGGAGCTCGCATAAACTTACACATTTCTGGAGCTCACGTCGACCTATACACAACTGGAGCTCGCATCAACTTACACATTTCCGGAGCTCACGTCGACTTACATACCGGAGCTCACATTATATTACAAAATTCAAGTTTGGAATTGTGATGCAATCTTAAAAGCAAAATGCTCGAAGTCAAGCATGAAACAGACTCTAAAGAAGTGTTATTTATTTTCTCGGAAAAACATTCCTTATACCGGATCTCACAATACTGTGTAAAACCATGGATCTCAGATTGAGTGCTACGCGCGTATGTGTGTGTGTGTGTGTGTGTGTGTGTGTCCATTACCTCGATAACTTTTGAAAGAAATGTCCGATTTTTATGAAATTTGGCACACATGTGGAGAGTAATATTTATGAGTTTCAGTTTGAAAACCAGATCGATTGGACTATGGGAAGGGGGTTTTAAGGGGGTTTAAAGTTTTCCAATAATCAGTTTTTCGAACTTTTTACCCAAAAATTCTTTTTCTTTTTACCAATAAGTTTAGCTCAACAAAACAATCACTTTGGTATTTTAATGTTGTTCTACGTCCAACCATTGCAGAGATATTCAAAGTGCTAAACATAGTACGTTGTCCAATGTTATCCTTATGGAGAATAAATAAAATTTGATATCTCGATTATTTATGAATGTATATTGATCTGTATTGAATGTATTGATCAATCCTAGCAGTGGCCAACGGTCCCAGTGGGACGATTTCTCCATGCACCCTTAAAATGGCCATCGTCCCAGTGGGACGATTCATTTCCAAAAATTTTCTAACGCTAAAAAGTAATTGATAATCAACTCGAAGGTGGACAATTAACAAAAAGTATCATTCGACAAGTTTCGTAGTGGCTTGTATCATTCGAAAGATGACATTCTGAACTTTCATTTTATTATATAAATTAACTGTGTAGCTGTTGTAAAAAAAGGTAGCGACTATTTTAATTTGAATGGTTTATTAGTGCAAATCGGTACCTGCAGAAGACTCGTCAAAAATCGTAAAACACGGTCTGGTACAAAATACCAGAACTGGGGTAAACGTCGTCTTTTAGAGTTGCGGTTGGTACCACTGGACAGCAAAAGAGTTGCGCTTTATTTTAGTATTGATATTTTGAACGATATATTGATAGCAAAGAACATATGATTTTTATAAAACAGCTGTTTTTTGCCAAAATTAACAAATGGCCAACTGTCCCACTGGACCATTCTTAAACACCGTAAATATACAGTATATAAAGGAAGTTGTATAACTAGTGAAGCATTATGTCAAACTGAAGCGGAAGAAACGTAGAGTAATTTTGTTTTGACAAATGGCAGCACTGGTCGGGAACATTTCTTTCAGAACAGAAGTAAATCCTCAGTTCACTGTCACTCAAGCAACTCCTCCTGTTTCTTGTGACGCGTGAGGTTAGGTTAGATTTTATCGGGAATCATTCCAAATTAGGAGAAATAGAACTATCCAGTGATGATGAGGGGGACGTTGATGATGTGTTGCATTTTGAACTAATTCGGACTCCTCCTTATTGCCAACCAGCACCCTATTCGGTGAATTATCCACCGCCTAGGCCTCAGAAGGCTAGGCTAGGCTAGGCCAATCATTCAAATTATTGCGCTTATGTTTTGTATATTCTTATATAAGAAATGAAAATACAAATATTTTCCCCATGTTTTATACATTTATATGTAGGGAATTGAATTTACTACAAAATATATATAATATGTTTGGACTACAAAAATCTGTAAAAGATTTATGTACTACAATGTGTCGGAAGTCATTTTTGGTAAATGCTAATTTTCTAGTTATTCGTATCATAAACGGGTGATGATAATTTTTTTACTCCCAACATTATAGCATCTTTTTATTCCTTATTCCATTACCTTCATTAATATATGTACAATATTATTATCAATAATTACCTTACATCAGTTGTCCACTTCACTAGTTATACGTCATACTCGACAAAAGTTGTGATTTTTAGTATTTTCTTACATAACACATGTAAAAAAAATATTTTCCCCATGAGTTATACACTTCTATGTAGGCAATTGAATTTACTACAAAATGTTTATAGTAGATTTTGCCTAAAAAATCTGATGTAGAAATGCCAAAACTTTACTTTTGAAATTACAATTGGGAATTTTTGATTTTTTTTCAATTTGTAATAAAATATTTTTCCAGATTCAATTTTCTTTTTATACATTCAGATTCCCCTGGTCTTTCTGAATAAAATGAATATGCATATTGATAGGTTTATTCCATGTTTGTAATTTCCACAGACTTTTAAAAAAGGTCTGCAAAATCGCCAAAATGGGTTGGCTATTTCCCACTTCTAACATTGGCCACTGCTAGGGTCAAACTTGGTATGTGGCTTCAAATAGTTGTAGTATATTGATAATCGCACAAAAAAAATTTGTTGTTGACTATCCTCGTAGCAGCAAACCTGCATACTCATCCATAGTCTTATTCTTATGTAGAATAAATAAAATGCTATTATATCACTTATTAATGAAGGTATTTTTGTGAACCTTGGTAAGTGGCTCTAGGTAGTAGTGAGACCCATGCATATGCATTGGAAATTCGCTGAGTACGCAGGTTTGCTGCGACGGGGATATTTGAATTAGTTATTAATTAAATTTGTTACGTTTTAGCTGAAATAGTATATTTTGTTGTTTATATTATTAGTACCGGTAACAGTCTTGTTTGTTTGTATACATTGCTTTGAAATAATTTATTACATCATGTTGTTAAAAGAAAGTCAGTAAAGGTTTAACGATTCATTGAAACCCATATTCCAAATTGCTAATGAAACAATGTTTAAAAGGTTTAAGATATTTTAAAGCCTACTACGAATGAGTTGAGTAAAAAAACATACATACTACTTTTAAAAGCTAATAATATTTAAACTTTACTTTCTGTGTTTCCAGATATGAAAATAAGTTTTTTCACCCTGTCAACACGAATATATGATCAACGTGTTACTTACGTTACTCTATAGTTGAAACATAGACGTTGGCTAAATATCAACGACTCAAATACTACTAAAATGGCTCCCAATGTTAATATGGGAGACAAAATATATTTATTTTGAAGATAATGTTAATGATACTGAACACAATTAGTCCAATAACGAACGCGGCTGAGGTTTTGTATTAAATATTTTACTGCAAAATTTGAAGTTTATCCATGGCGGCGTTTTTAAGTTATTGTGATGACAGATACGCTACTTGAGTTGATTCTCTTACCACTTTGGCATTAAAGTAACTAGAAGGTGTCTGTCGAAATTTGACGGATACAATACATAAAGTTTGAGTAGTCTGACGGTAACCTGTAGGAATAATTAACAACTATGAATTACCTGACTGAAAATATGACATATTATTAAATAAATGCACTTTTATATTTGGCGCAACACTGGTAAAAAGTCACAAAATCACAAAACTAAAACTAAAAAAATAAGTTACTTTTAGCGAGTTTCCCCTATAGGGAAGAAGCTATTTCGTTAGTCGGCACGGTAAGACCTAGGCCCGGGACCATGATAACTTTTCGTTTTGAGGTCCCCAGATGCCAAAACACCATTCGTTAAAAGCTGTAGATATATAAATATATATGTGACGTGGGTGCAATAACTTTCGTAATAATGGTCCGAATTTGATGAATTTTGGTGTAATTGTGACATTTATGACTTTAAGTTCAAAAATTAGTCTGATGGCTTCATCCAAAGGCGTTTTTTTTAGGGGGGGTGTACCCCAAAAATATTTTTTTTAGTTGTTTAAATATAATCTTCTAAGAAATCAAATTTTAGTTTTCACCCTTGAATTCAGCTTAAAAAATAAATAATTTCGTGTTTTGGTCATTACTCTACGTCAATTAGTTACAGAGATATTGAAAGGGCTAAACACAGTACGTTTTCCAATTGTATTTTTATGAACAATAAGAAACATTGTATATTTGTTTATTTATGAACGTATCCTTACAAAACTTGATATATTGCTTCATCTCATTGTGGTCTTTTGATATTTAGGCGTACACAAAAAAACTATTATTTGGCAGATAGTTCCAGTAGCAGCAATCCTGCATACTCAGACCCCGTGTAATACTTATAGAGAATAAGTAACATGTTATAAATCGCTTATCTATTTATGTTATTGATGATACTTGGTAAGGGATTTGGTTTTATGTGGTTTTAAGACACATATCTATACATTGGTAATTCGCTGAGTATGCAGGTTTGCTGCAACGGGGGTATTTAAAAGTTACATTTAATGGTTACGTTAATTGCTGCAACGGGGGTATTTAAAAGTTACATTAATCCATATCTACGTTAATCTATATCTATAAATACGAAAAACCGATAATCCCCCAGACCAAACCTCTGCACCTACAACCACGAAATTCCACACGTATAGTCTATCCACAACGTAGGTAACAACTAAGAAAGGATTTTGAGAAATTCTCATAGGGCTCCACCCCACAGGGCTTCAAAGTTCAAACTCCAAGTTATTCTTTTGGACAATTTATACATACGAAAAACCGATCATCCCCCAGGCCAAACCTCTCCCCCTAAAACTGTGAAATTTGGCACGTGTACTCTTTACCTAATGTAGGTAACCACTAAGAAAGGATTTTAAGAAATTCCCATAGGGCTTCGCCCCACGGGGAGTTAAAGTTTCAATTCTGTACTGTATTATTCTTATGGACATTCACTTTAGTTTGAGCTGATGAGAATTCAAACAGCTGAACATGTTTCTTAGTAGTTCCATACGGGTTAACCACAGAATGCAGCACTCACAACTGTTGTATTCCCGGGTGAAACCGGGTACAATAGCAGCTAGTGTTTACTATATAATACATGAAAATAAATCAAAAGCTTAGTGAGCTAAACGGCTGTCTAATGAAAATCACACGGTTGGATTATTAATCAGCTATTTGTTGTAAAAACAAGTTCGCACGCAGCACGCTGACGTGAGGGAAGTGAATTTCCACATAAAAAACTATAACAAACTCAAAATCAGTTAAAAATATACATATATTCCAATTTTTATTCAAATCTGAAAACATTGATTTTTTGGCTGTTCTGATGCTCCTGGTTCTATTTACCTGCAATGCTGGGAATACAATTTTGCGCATTATAAGATTAGGAGTAGGTCCAGTCAGGCTTTAAAGTAGGCGTGAGGTTGTTGGGGATGATAAAAGTATACCAACAAATGAATAACAGGTTTTTCTAATGTAAAACTCCCATAAGACAACGTACTGTATTTGGTCGATACACATTTTCTTTAATAACTCAGTAAATATTTATGCTAGAATGACGAGAGAGAGCTTAAAAGTTTCGCCACACTAATACCCATCTTTTTCCATGTATTAATTTCACATCCGGGTCTTTTCTGACCCTTTTAGGGCCCAAAAACTCGAATTTTGAAAGATTAATCCCCAAAAAAGGGGGTTAGGGTTTTCCGATTGTTTTGCCCAACTGATTATAGAAAGGAACGTCCCTACCAAATCTGAAGTAAATCGGATAATAAATGTGACCGCTAGAGTGCATACACACACATATATATATACAATTTTGAACGAACCCCAAAAACGTGTTCAGGGGGTCACGTTAGGAACTTCTATGGTGGTCCCGGGCTTAAGTTTCACCGTGTAGGTCATGCTAATAGTTCACTTTCCATAGGAAATTCACTAATAACAGACAATAAATCCCTTCAAAGCAGTTTGTAGGAATTTAGATATTGCATGATTTAACAATCTTAAAAGGCGAAAATGATAAATCTGACAATTTTGAAGAGTTCTGGAATGTTTCAGCTTCAATTTTATACAAATTTCATGACCACACGATACCTGGTTTTCTCAAACTAAGGCCGAGTTCCTGATCAATAATTCTCCCATATGAATAACATGGGGACATTTGAGGACTTCATACTTGATATCATTAAACAAAACTAAAGAGAGAAAATGATAAATTTGACCAGGGATTCAGCTGGGAAAAAAATTCTTTGAGCAAAAATGCTACAAGCTCTTAAATACTTGTAGCACAAATATTTTCCTTTTCGCTTTTTTATCGCGTGTCATTATACTATTTTTTTGTTTGGTCTTAACACATTCAGTGCGGCGGGTCCGCCGGCAGACCCCAGATGCCGCCGCGATAGTGCTAGGGGGCCGCCGGCAGGGCCCCGCGCCATTTCATGTTTATGGATTCAGTGTGGTTTAGCAGTTAGCAGAAGAACCTTGATACGATACCGCATTGGCTCTAGGGTGTGTGTGCATACTCCAGTTCTATTGGTTCTCGTTTTGGCGGTGCGGCCGGATTTTATATATGAATTTTGTATATGTATTTTATATATTTTGTATATGCGGAGTGTATATATTTTGTTTTGGCCATATATTTAGTAGTTTACGTGCCAGTACTGTGTGAAAATGGATCCGGTCGCGTCTCGCACCTCGGCGCGCGGCCGTGCCATTCGTTCGCGTCTCGGCGGGTGGGGTGCGGTATGTATATGTATATGTATATGCGGAGTGTATATATTTTGTTTTGGCCATATATTTAGTAGTTTACGTGCCGGTACTGTGTGAAAATGGATGCAGTCGCGTCTCGCACCTCGGCGGGTGAGGTGCGTTATGTATATGTATATATATATGTATATGCGGAGTGTATATATTTTGTTTTGGCCATATATTTAGTAGTTTACGTACCGGTACTGTGTGAAAATGGATCCGGTCGCGTCTCGCGCCTCGGCGGGTGGGGTGCGGTATGTATTATGTAAAATTACATGTAAATTTCGGTGTCAAGTGCGGAGGGTCCACCGGCGACTTCTGAATTTTGTTGCCAAAAAAACATCGATCGGAGTCTGTAATTTCGATTTTGACACCTATTCCCGACTTTTCAACATGAAAGGTAAAATTTTATGAAAAAAAATTGTTTAGCACATAGGTAAATTATTAAATTAATTTGCCGCAGCGAATGTGTTAAGTGGTTTTTTGCTTGTATTTGTTTTTAAGGTTTAACATTTAAATAATATATAACTCAGCAGAGTATACTTTTCTTGGAAACATATCTTATCCATTTTAACCATTAAAGTTAAAGTTGGTAATGGAAATATACTAAACATTCTAATAGAATAGGCCTAATATGGCACCAAAACAACTAAAACTCACACACCCCAAACATTACACTCTCTGAAACATAACCTCAAAGCATATCGCGATCGCATTTGCGCAGCAGCGATTTTGAGTTGTCTGTTTTCACTAAAGTACCTCAACACTTTGGCCCGATCGTTGCGATTTCGAGCGACTCGTGCCTGTGTAACTGTCCACATTCTGCAGCGAGTCGAGACCGCGAGCGGCACTAAGTATGGAGGACCTGCCTCTCGTCTCCTTTGACTCGGTCACAAAATCCGACAAGAATCGGTGCGATTGCCAGGCAAGCGCAGTGATCCCTTCGGTGGCGAACTAGCCCTCGACATTCTCGCATTCGCCGATTCGCTCGGCTAGACTCGGCTACTACAGAGTGCGCACCAAACCGAGTCACGGCGCATGACGTCAGCTAGGGGATTAGCTATTGTCACTACAACTGTCATATCAGTAACTCGCCAGTTCCGTTTACACGGTACGCAGTTGAAATCGACAGCAACTGTTTACGTAATGTACGCTCGTCTCCTCTACCACTCGCTCAGAGGCGATCGGTAAAGTGACGTAGTGCAACCAACACAACGTTAAGCCTCTAAAACATCCCAACTACTCTTTTAATCTTTTTGGTTGTGGATCGTGATCATGGACTTTTAATACAATTTGTATTGTTAAAACCAGATTTTCTGCAATAAAATTTAAAACAATTTCTTATACTTTTCTTTGTAATAAAAAAGCGACAGCCTGCCCAAATATTGTCGCATTTTCGTGGTGCATGTCGCATTTTGCGACAAATGCGACCGCAGCTTAAACCCTGAATTTGACAATTTTGGGGAGTATCTGAATGTTTAGGCCTAATCTTCAAATTGGTACAAATTCAATGACCACACGTTGCCTGGTATTCTAAAACTAAGGCCGAGTTCCTTTAAAAATATTCTCCCATTTAAACAACATGGAGCAATGTTTTAAGTGTCAATATTTAAATAAATCAACCGGTATTTTTGTCAATTTTTACATTTGTCTGTTATTCTGCAGTATAAAACCTTTAAAATGACACATCGATTGCCCAAATCGGTTGATAAATAACGACGTAGTAGGCCGAAAACGAGATTTATAAGATGTATAGGGATTTCACTTACTTTGTTCGCCCATCTATGAGGACAAATTGTCATTCAGGCAGGTGGCATGGCGATAACTCGGTTTCAGCTCTCTTTTCATTAATAATTATTAATTTTTTAAATGTAGATCATATGGTTAAACGGACAAGTTTCATGTCGATAAGTTGGTTTCAGCCACCTATTTCTTAATAATTATTAATATTTGAAATGGCGCCCAAATTGCCAACCGCACAAGTGTCTTTACGGCGTCACGGTCAATTGGTGGGCCCCCTTTTAAATATCGCTTATTTATGAAGATATGTCTTCATGAATATCATGGGAAGAGGATAATGTGTTATTAAGACATACATATTCAATGTAAATTCGCTGAGTACGCAGGTTTGCTGCGTCGGGGGTATTTTTAGGTACAGTAGGGAAAAATATATTTTAACCAAATTAAATGTTCTACTAAACAGTGGGAATTAACATGAATAAGCAGATTTTAAAATTTAATAAATAATGCAGTCTTTTTCGGGTTTGTCTAAGTGAACCATACAACAATAATTCTTATGGAATGACGAACATTGCAGGTCTTTGTAATTATTCTGAATTTGGTATTGATTTGTTGAAACAAAGAGTAAATTGTGGAGAGTTAAATGACATCTGCATGCAACACTATAGAAAATATGTCATTAAGTAAAAGCATTTGATTGGAGGATCATGCTGTGAACCTTTTTTCTCGTATCATATCTTAATTTCAACTAAACCGCGTTAAAACTAACCGTAAGTTACAAAGAAAATTATTGATTACAATATTAGCGAATTTCCCCTATGGGGAAGAAGCTATTATCGTAGTCGGGATGGTAAGACCTAGGCCCGGGACCATGATAACTTTTTGTTTTGAGGTCCCCAGACCCAAAAACGACATTCATTCAAAACTGTATATATATATATATATATATATATATATATATATATACTTATACATATACATATATATATACATATATATGTATATATATATATATAGTGAAACATATTATAATCAAACCAAAAAGGGTACTCTGTCAATACAATTATGCTTAAAACTAATATATTGATATATGGGTGCGATAACTATCGTAAAAATGGTCCGATTTTGATGAAATTGGGTAAAAACGTGTAAAGCAATATTTATGACTTTTATATTCGAAAACCAGAAAATTCGACCCATCCGAAGTAGTATTTGGGGGAGGGGGGTTTTATGCCCCAAAAACGGGTTTTTTAAGTTTTTATAAATAATATTTAAAAAAAGTCAAATTTTAGTTTTTACCACTGGATTCAGCTTTAAAAAAACACAATTTGGTACAGATATATTGAAAGTGCCAAACACAGTACAATGTATAATGTTATTCTTATGGAGGATAAGAACAATTTTATATCTCGCTTATTTATGAACATATACTAACGAAACTTGGTTGTGGTCTATTGAAATTTGAAAAAAAAGATTTTGACCGATAATTCCTGCATGCAGAATAATTAAAATGTGATACATTGCTTATTTATGAATGAATATTGATGAAACTCGGTATGTGGCTACCTAGTTGAATTCTATTGATATTTGCATAAAAAACAATTATTGTTTGTATTCCTTGTTTCAGCAAACCTAGGTATCCCAATGATATTCTTATGGAGAATAATTAAAATTGTATATCGCTTATTTGTGAATATATTTTCATGAAACTTGGTATACGGCTTTATGTGAAATTATATAATATGGATTTGCAAAAAGCATTCGATTGTATAGATCGCAGTATACTTTACAATAGCCTTTATAGCCTTGGAGTATGGGGCCCATCCTTAGCATGGGTAAAATAATTTTTTAAATCCAGAACTCAGAGAGTGCAAGTAAATAATTTATGGTTCGAAAATATTACAATAAAATTTTAGGATCCCACAGGGCTCAGTTTTGGCACCCATTAGTTTTAATTTATATAGAAAAATAATAATAATAATAATAATAATAATAATTTATTAGAAATAATATTTTTACAAACCTTGAAACTGAAAGTTTTTTGCAATTAACAAACGTTTACCAATATTTAAACAGCAATAACTTGCATGTAAACCTGAATAAGACTAACTGTTTGTTTTTTACCAGTGGAAGAAATGTTGAAACCAATCCTATCCTCATGAACGATTTTGAGCTTCCATTTGGCCCCGACAGCAAATATCTTGGATTGATCTTTGATGAGATTGTTCGTGGACCCAATACATCAACGCGCTATGTTCTAAATTATCGTCACAACTATTTTTATTAAACAGATTTGCAAAATTTCAAAACGTTTTTCTCATAAGGTTAATTTACACCTCACTTTGCGAGTCGAGACTAGTATATGGCATTGTACTCTGGTGTTCTGCGTCCTATACTTTACCCACACAAGTCTTTAGAATGCAGGAAAGAGCAATTCGTATTATGGTTGGAGTGATTAGGCAAACGTATTGCCGAACGTTTTTTAAATCATTACAAATTTTAACTTTGCCATCTCATTATATCTATGAAGTGCTCATACCAAGTTTCATCAATATTCATTCATAAATAAGCAATATATCACATTTTAATTATTCTGCATGCAGGAATTATCGGTCAAAATATTTTTTTGCAAATTTCAATCAGACGACAAGCAGATGAAGTTGTATACCAAGTTTCGTTAGTATACGTTCATACGTAAACGAGATATAAAATTGTTCTTATCCTCCATAAGAATAACATTAGACATTGTACTGTGTTTGGCACTTTCAATATATCTGTACCAAATTGTGTTTTTTTAAAGATGAATCCAATGGTATTATAGACGGAGGACCAAGTACAGAGCTAAGAACGTATTAGTAAAGAATAAATAAAAAAAGGATCTTGAGGTGAACCCAACACTTTGAATATTTTTATAAGAACAAGAATGAACATAAACAATAATATTGACACGTATGTTAAATGTGTAACATGTGACATAAGTTACTGTTAGAAACAGTGAATTATAAATGTCTATCTATATCAGGTGAGTTCACTGAACAACTTCAACTTGTCCATGTCATCTGCTTTCTGTTTTAGCGAATTTCCCCTATAGGGAAGAAGCTATTACCGTAGTCGGCATGGTAAGACCTAGGCCCGGGACCAGGGTTTAAGCTGCAGTCGCATTTGTCGCAAAATGCGATATGCACCACGAAAATGCGACAATATTTGGGCAGGCTGTCGTTTTTTTGCTACAAAGAAAAGTATAATAAATATTTAAATGTTATTGCAGAAAATCTGGTTTTAACAATACAAATTGTATTAAAAGTCCGTGATCATGATCCACAACCAAAAATATTAGAAGAGTAGTTGGGATGTTGGAGAGGCTTAACGTTGCGTTGGTTGCACTAAGTCATTTTACCGATCGCCTCTGAGTGAGTGGTAGAGGAGACGAGCCTACATTACGTGAACAGTTGCTGTCGATTTCAACTGCGTACTGTGTAAACGGAACGGGCAAGTTACTAAAATGACAGTTGTAATTACAGTAGCTAACCCTCTAGCAGACGTCATGCACTCTCCACTGTGACTCGGTTTGGCGCGCACTCTGTAGTAGCCGAGCGAATTGGCGAATGCGAGAATGTTGAGGGCTAGTTCGCCTCCGAAGGGATGGCTGCGCTCGCGTTGCAATCGTACCAATTCTTGTCGGTTGTTGTGACCGAGTCAAAGGAGACGAGCGGCAGGTCCTCCATACTTAGTGCCGCTCGTGGTCTCAACTCGCTGCAGAATGAGAACGGTTACACGAGCACGAGTCACTCGAAATCGCAACGATCGGACGAAAGTGTAGAGGTACGCTAGCGAAAACAGACAACTCGAAATCGGTAATGCGCAAATGCGATCGCGATATGCTTTGAGGTTATGTTTCAGAGTGTAATGTTTGGGATGTGTGAGTTTTCGTTGTTCTGGTACTATATTAGGCCTATTCTATTAGAATGTTTAGTATATTTCCATTTCAGACTGTAATGGTTAAAATGGATAAGTTACCAATAAAAGTAGACTCTGCTGAATTATATATATTAATACGGTATTTAAATTTTAAACCTTAAAAACTAATACAAGCAAAAAACAACTTAAGACCAAAAAATAGTATAATGTCACGCGAGTAAAAATGCGAAAAGGAAAATATTTTTGCTACAAGTCTCTAAGAGCTTGTAGCATTTTTGCTCAAAGAATTTTTTTCCCAGCTGAATCCCTGCCCGGGAACATGATAACTTTTCGTTTTGAGGTCCCCAGACCCCAAAAACACCATTAGTTCGAAACTGTATATATATATATATATATATATATATATATATATATATATATATATGTGTGTGTGTGTGTGTGTGTGTCCGTGAGCACGATAACTCTCGTAAAAATTATCCGATTTTGATGAAATTTGGTATAAACGTGTAAAGCAACATTTATGACTTTAAGTTTGAAAAACCAGCCAGATCGCTTTATCCTAAGGGGTATTTTGGGGGGGTTTTGTACCCCAAAAATGAAATGGGTTTTAGCGATTTCCCTATAGGGAAGAAGCTATTACCGTAGTCGGCATGGTAAGACCTAGGCCCGGGACCATGATAACTTTTCGTTTTGAGGTCCCCAGACCCCAATAACACCATTCGTTCGAAACTGTATATATATATATATATAAATGTCCGTGAGCACGATAACTCTCGTAAAAATTATCAGATCTTGATGAAATTTGGTATAAACGTGTAAAACAACATTTATGACTTTAAGTTCGAAAACCAGCCAGATCGCTCTATCCGAAGGGGTATTTTGGGGGGGTTTTGTACCCCAAAAATGGGTTTTTTGAATTTTTTACATATAATTTTGAAAATAGTCAAATTTTAGTTTTTCCCATTGGATTCAGCTTAAAAAACATACAATTTGGTATTTTGATCATTTCTCTATGTCAATTGGTTACCGAGATATTGAAAGTGCTGAAAACAGTACGTTGTCTAATGTTATCCTTATGGAGGAAAATATAAATTTTATATCTCGCTTATTTATGAACATATACTGACGAAACTTGGTATACGGCTTCATCTGGTTGTGAACCATTGATATTTGCTGAAAAAAAAAACAATTTTTTGCCAAAGGCTCCCGTAGCAGCAAACCTGCGTACTCAGCCCCATGTTATTCTTATGGAGAATAAGTAACGTGTTATCTCCCTTAATTATGAAAATAAATTAATGAAATTTGGTATGTGTCTTCACCTAGTTGAGTTATATTGATATTAGCATAAAACCCCATTTTTTGTGTTCCTTGCTTCAGCAAACCTGCATACTCAGCCGCCATGTTATTCTTATGGAGAATAATTAAAATGCCATAAATCATTTATTTATGAATGTATATTGATGAAACTTGGTATGTAGCTTTATGTGGTATTAAGATAAATATATATGCATTGGAAATTCGCTGAGTACGCAGGTTTGCTGCTACGGGGGTATTATTTGTTTTATTATCTCTTTTTAGCGAATTTCCCCTATAGGGAAGAAGCTATTACCGTAGGTGGCATGGTAAGACTTAAGCCTGAGACCATGATAACTTTTCGTTTTGAGGTCCCCAGATGCCAAAAACACTATTCGTTCAAATTTATATATACATATACGCGGTAACGAACACACATATATATATGTGTCCGTTACCGCGATAACTTTTGAAAGAAACACCCGATTTTGATGGAATTTGGCACAAATGTGGAGAGTAGCATTTATGACTTTAAGTTCGAAAACTAGATTGATCGCACTATGGGAAGGGGGTTCTATGGGGGTTTACAATTTTCCAAAAATCGGTTTTTTGCAAATTTGACGCCAAAATGTTAAAAACACTCAATTTTGGTTATAGCCATTTTATAGAGCTTAAAAAACAAATAATGTAGTATTTTGAATGATTAACCTGGGTTAAGTGGTTGCGGAGAAAATCCAAAAAAACGTGTCCCATGTTAATCTTATGGGAAAAAGGTTTCCGTTTTAGATTTTTCTCAGATAGTTTTACTAAAAACTTCACATTTCTGTTTATTAATGTGTTTAGCTCAACAAAACAAACATTTTGGTGTTTTAATCGTTCTTCTACATCCAACCGTTGCAGAGATATTCAAAGTTCTAAACACAGTACGTTGTCTAATGTTATGCTTATGGAGAATAAATAAAATTCTATATCTCGATTATTGTTGAATGTATATTGATGAAACTTGGTATGTGGCTTCAACTAGTTGTGGTATATTGATATTAGCACAAAAAACAAGTTTTTTGTAGATAGTTCCCGTAGCAGAAAACCTGCATACTCGGCCCCCATGTTATTCATATGGAGAAGTAAAGTTGTATATCTCTCCTAATTATGAACCTAAATTAATAAACCTTGGTAAACATATAGCTTCACCTGGTTCAGTTATATTGATAATTGCAAAAAAACTTAAACTTACTTATCTTCCTCGTTGCCGCAAACCTGCGTCCTCAACCCTAATGTTATTCTTATGGAGAATAAATAAAATGCTATATATCACTTATTTATGGATGTATTTTTTTGAAACTTGATAAGTACCGTAGCTCTATTTAGTAGTGAGGCACATATATATGCATTGGAAATTCGCTGACTACGCAGGTTTGCTGCGACGGGGGTATTTTTTAATAATAACATGAACAACTTGGTACGTTTTGACTAGGTAACTATGTTTAGTGTCTTTTCAAGTTTTTCTTTTACTTTTCCTTGAACATTTTCTAATTTATATTTAGCATAAGAAATTTTACTACATTCACCACGAGCATGAAACTTTAAAGGAGAATATCCAACTTCAGTGAGAGATGAAGTTAACTTAACAACAGCTTCTTCTTTTTCTAAATGTGTGATAACTTGTAGGGGTAAAGTGGCATAAACCATAACTTCATCACTGCCATATTTTGTATTGATTAATAAACTCCTACATGAAGAACATAATTTCTGTCCTGGCTTAACTTTGCAGCCCTTAGAAATGATTTGTTGGTACTTTGGTATTATACGGATGCCACCCTTATACAGCGCGCTGCGGCAGTTATGTTAGGATGGGTTATCATAAAAATGATAGTAAGACTTTCCTTGTTTTGTTACGAATCGAATGATACCTGATGAGTCATACTTCAGGCTGCCAAACCCCCTCCAAATAGGCCAAGGTCAGGTCGTTGACCGGAGCGCGCGCATCACCTGTCACCGCCTGTATCTGGGCCAGTGTCATGAGTGATTTATTGCCGTCCACTACGTTACATTTGTTTTCATAATGAGTGACGTTCTTTTGGTGTGATATTTATCTCGAAGTGAAGAGGAAACCGTACGTATTTTTATGATAACCCATCCTAACATAACTGCCGCAGCGCGCTGTATATTTGGCGGAGTACGTGGCGATCGGGTGTGGCTGCTAGCGGCGGCGACGCTTTCAACACGATCCTAGCGGACATCGCTGTCTTTTGGGAGGCACAACACAAAGACCGCTCATCAGAATGATGTAAAATTTGTACAGTAAGTCAATAAAAGTACGTTTTTTCGAATTATGTAGTTATCCTTTGTATCCGGTAAAAATTAACCTCCTAAAATAGTGGCATCCGTATAATACCAAAGTACCGATTTGTTTGCAGAAGGCTATTGCATAGTGATAACTCTAAGAGATTTTTTGTAGAGATTCAAATTGGGTTACATACAATGCTTTATGGTGCAAACAGATTTTGTGTAATAAATGTTTTTTCCTTAATCAAGTCCCGGTAGTAATTTTATAAGAGTTTTACCATCATCAGTAGGCCCTAAGCTCTTCTTCATTTTCCATGCCAACTGTTTTTGATGCGTAGGTATGTTGACTTGTGACACTTGTAAAACACTTTAGCTTTTTAACATTGTTTCATCTAAGTACTTAAGTCAAAGTATTTAGTACTAAATTCATAGTTAAAATAGTTCATATTTGTTAACTATTTATTATTAAATAGCCAAGGGGATAAATTAGCATAAGAGTATTATTTTTTCCTGGAAAATTATGTTTCTGAAATATGTTAATTTATAAAGGAATAAAAAACCACTACCGGTACCAGTAATTTTATTGTTGGATATGACAGATAATATTTTTGGGATAATGTAAGAAAAGGTTTTGTTTGATTATTCTAATCCCTCTAGGTAGATATTACCTTGGGCGCAAAACCTTGTAATCGGTTTTTGAAAATTACAAAAATTGAAATTTAAAATTTATGGTAAGGATATACTTAGTAAGATTTAGTGTGTTCATAATTTGTTTCTGAAATTACACACAGTTCAATTAGTTAAAACTCCAAATTTTCATGAAGATCTATAGATAAATATTGAAGATTTGATTTCTTTACTTGCATACGACACAGTCCATTCGTGGCCTCGGATGAGCGGCGTCCGGAATATTAATAAAAACTTTAAAGGGCTATAAAATGGAAACCGTTAAATAGAGATAAGTCAATATAACTTGGTATGATTGTTTACCTATACTAAAGGAACAAATGTACCAAGTTTCCTCAAAGTCTGAAACTATTAGTGTTTTAGGTTGGTTGAGTTTTTATGGAATGACTCTAGGCTATATTGTAGGGTCTATATCGTATTGTATTGACTATATAGGCCTAGTTACAGTATATATTCAAAATTCAAAATACTCAAACGAAATCCACAAGTAGTCCGCAAATGTTTCTTCCTGGACTTTTAAAAACCTTGAATAGATGGTGACATTCACTGTACGTCTCTTTCACTGTTTATTGGGTGCACCCAGGGACTTTTACCTACTTTTTCTCAACAGCCACTATAAACAATAGCTTTTAGCTTTCACTTAACAAAATCTTCCGAGGCAGCATTGTTAATGACATATTGATGAATGCAATGATGCACTGCGCTGCAGTGGCAGTATGAAACACTGTCCGCTCCCTAAAAATCCACTTCGCTTGAAGTTACACTACACAGCTACTTGAGGAAGGTTCAAGGCAGGTTTAAGATTTAAAAATTTCACTGCAATACCTATTTGGCTGCTAAAGTAAGGCCCAGTAAATATACCTGTTTTGTGAAGGCTTAATTTATCATGATAACCTTAAAAATAGGAAAAATAAATAAGTTGGAGTACTAAGTATCAATTACACCACAAATAATACCTAAGGATGTAACAAACTACAAATTTTAATGTGAATTACTATCTTTGTCAAACTTACAGAAACTGTGGCTGTAACTCCACTGAATTAGTGAATTATTTTATTGTATTAAACAAAATTATAATTTTTATAAAGCGGTCAAACTGAACCACATGATTTTTGTTCACCACCAAATCGGGGCCTTTGTTTGTAAACCATGCAACTGCAATGTTCATTATGATGTGGTTGCTTACATTTTGTTAATCTGAAAATTAATAGTTGATGGGTCAAAGTAAATAAATAAATATTAGTACAAAAGTTCTTCGGCTATGAAGTTATGTAAGTGAATTTTAATTAAAAATCCTTGATTTAAGAACAAGCTTTTTAAACCAAAAGCAGTGACTCCTAATTATACATACATAAAGGAGAGGAGCTCATTGGACTGCACAATGTGGATGTAAACGGTGGGGTCTCATAGCCTATAATCTCATAACCGATATAAGTTAAAACTCTATCACAATGTATAAACTGAAATTGGCTCATAACATCTAAAACTGGCGGTAAAATATAAAGTTTAAATCGTCCCAAAACGTATACTGATTTTTAAAAGTGTCAAACAACGTACAATTACTTATATTATACGTTGTGATATGATTTTCATTGTCACTTATACCTTATACCCTATGAGAGAAGAATCGATCACAGGACTAAGGCCTGTAATCATCATAGAGTGACTTGATCAGTCTGTTCTGGCAGTTGAGCCGGCATTTGGCTTCGGGGTTTCTGGTCCTTCTCCACTGGTTTCGCAGCTGATTTCTGCATCTAACCTCGCAGCGGATATTCTCTGGTAGCCGGCCAGGGTGGCCTTGGTGGCACTGGGTTGGAGGCATCTGCAAGGGAAGAGGACATGAGTGCAATTCAGAGATACAGTCATTTAGTTCCGCAGCATTTGTTGGTTCTATAATAGGTGGGTTTGCCATTCAGCGACCAGTTGGCGGAATTTTCTCCAGTCCGTCCAGATGGCCTCAGTGTTTGGTGGGAGTCTGGAGTTCACGGCTGCATCAAAGGTCAGAGGCACAGGCGAGTGGTCCGATGGCATATCATTCACATTGCCGGGAAAGGAACGTTCCTACATGTAGGGCAAAGTCAATAAGCACACTAGGCAGGAACAGATGATTTGACGGGAAAAACGTTGGATCTAGCGGGGCAGCGACGTCAATATCTCCGTGTTGATCCAGGAAGTTTCTAAGAGCTCTTTCTCTTGTATTCGTCCGGCGAGAGTTCCACGATGGATGATTAGCGTTCAAGTAACTTGCAACAAAAATTGGCCCAGGGCCAGTCAGTACAGAACTCAGGTTTTTTCTGCCGAGCACGAGGTCAGGAGGATAGTATGCAGCAACCAGGAGGAGCTCCAAGCCGCCCCCTTGGGTGATGATGCATGTGGTTTCCAGCGTACCGGAAGCCGTTGCGCTGCGCCCGTGAGGCACTCGTCGGTGAACCAGGATGGTCGTGCCTCCTCCAGGGTTTTGCGTCCATGTGGATTCGCTGGGCGGTCCGTTCTGTAGACTTCGTAGGAAAAAATCCTGAAGCTGTCGCGCGGTGTCAGTTGTGTCTCATAGACGAGTACAACGTCAACGTCCATCTCTGTAAGAAATAATTACAATTAATTCCTTCGATTCTTTAACCCATTGGCGTTCAATGCGACCACACCATGCATGCGACGGTTTGAAAGTTCATCAAGAAGGGTGAGGAGGCTGCTCATCAGCTCGGCAAGAAGTTCCGGTGCGCTCTTCTCTCTCGCTGAAATCCATACAGATATGACCTTCGTCAACCAGACGATTAATTGATTGACAGAGATGGTGTCTCCCCTACACGGAGCTGAATTTCGGCTGGTTGCAGCCGGTGATTCCGATGTTTGGGCAGTGCTTTCAAGAGGCTGGGACCGCCGCTTGGGGAACGGGTTGGTGGCTGCTATAACGGGGGCTTGATTAGATGGTATGAGGCTCTCACCCCTTGCGGTGTCCAGTGTCGATCTCCGTGTTGACGTCACCATCCATCTCGGATCCTGTAACAGACGTGATGCCTGTCATCTGCCGTGCCTTGGCTTCCGCTTCCTGCGACGCTGTTGTATCACGGTGGGCGATAGTGTGGGCGCGCAACTATCTGTTGGGGGAGGGGGTATAATCTTCGCGTAGGCGTGATCGGTGGTCAGGTGTCCCGCCACTGTCTCCTCCACCGGCCCCGGCGAGGTGATTGGCATGTTAGTCGGCCTGGGCACCTGCTTTTTGGTCTGTTGCTTCATATCCTTTGTGAAGTGGGGGGCACGGGTTGCCGACTGCGCATCACGACGAATTTTCGACTTCTCGGAATCCTTGTGAGCCTTGCAGCCTCTCCAGCTCGCTGCAGTTGCCGCACTTCGGTTTAGCTGCCTTGTCTTTGGTACAATACCTGGCATCATGCTCTCTTCCACACTTGACACACTTAAGGCTCGAATGTTATAACAAGACATAAGACATAATATTTTTTTATTTTGTTCCTTTTGTTGCCAAATTGGCGGCCTGGTATTATTGCATGAGGCCTCGATGTTCACTCTGGTTTTGTGGTTGTCCATCATGTTATGTTATTGTTATTTAAGTCAGGTCCTCTGGAAATATGCAGTTTTCCACCACATTGTATTAGTCACAAACATTGATGTACATGAGAATGATTTTTGTGTTCTATTGGGTTTTATGTAATTTTGTTATTTTGAAAGAAATTAATGTCTAAGGATCTCATTGAGAGATGGATCTTTAGGATGGTAAGGTAATGGTGCATCTTATTTGCCAGGGGCTGATCAGGCAATATCCTAACCCGAAAAAGGTAGGCCACGGATAGAAGAACCCAGAATTGGAATTACATTGATGTAAGTAGTGTTGACATGTAATGTACTGGTTGTTTCATGATCTCTTTTTGATTGAGTTTACGAATCGATTCAATTCCAGGTATACGTCTGGCTGTACTGTACTGACTATTTCTTTCAGGCTCATTGAAAAGTTGTTGCTGATTATTTTTGTCTTCTTTAAAAAATAGTCTCTTTCGTAAGCGTAGTTAGGACATTGAATGAAAATGTGATCTAGTGTTTCTTTTGTCCCCAATGGGCACTTCAGACATAAAGGTGTGAAATAACATTTGATTCTGTAAAGACAGTTGTTAATATTAGCATGCCCCAAACGTATTCTGCATATACATTGACACACAGTTTTCTTTCTATTCATATTTGATCTTTTAACCATGGAATTTTGGAGAAAGCCTTGTTTACACCTCTGTACCATTGGGCTCTATTTGTTGCGATAAAGCTGTTTGTCATTGTGTATATGTTTCTTTCATTCTGTAATGATTTAAAGTCTTCTTTTGGTTTATAAAACTCACGTGCAATATTTTCATCTTGGATTGAGGTTTTGGCCAGTTCATCGGCAACTTCATTGCCTGTAATACCAGCATGACCAGGGATCCAGCATTGTAATTATACAATGCTGGATCCCTGGTCATGCTGGTATTACTAATACTAATAATACTAATAAATATATTAATATTTATTAGTATTATTGTAACGCATATCTCTTAATATGTTAACTACCATACCTTTTTTATCAATCATACCAAAGTAGTGTAACTTTGGGAGTTCTGGCTCATTTGATTGACAGATTCCGGTCACGTGACTTTTAGTGACATAGCTGTGACGTAGTTGGCGACGTATTAGTGACGCCATGTGAGTAAGATCAGTTCAAGGTCGATATATTTATCGAATGAAAATTATTCGATGCTAGAATTTACCCAAAGTATAGCTTGTGGGTACTCTGCTGACGCGAATCAACAAGACGAACAAGATGGTGCATCCAGAATTCAGATCCGATTAAGGGTATAGCAGTAATAGCGAAAATACACTATTTTGAAGGGTTTTCCACTATTGCTCATATTTTCTTCGTCGGATCTGAATTCTGATTATACCTTCTTGTTCATCTTAGCGAGCCACGTAATTTGAGTACCCATATGTTATACTTTAACCAAAAATAAAGAAGTTATATCGGTTTAACCTTCAAAATAATGGGTTTTTCGCTGTAAAACCTGGGCAAGATAGTTTGGTTTGACTTTTATGACTTTTTGACTTTATGATAGTTGGGTTTGACTTTTTTTTATTCATTTCTCTTACAATATTTTCATTGTGCGTAGTTTTTGAAGTTTCCTCAAATGACGTATGCTCGGAGTTCTTGGTGTTTGCTGTGTAACTTAAAATATAGTGCACAATATCTGGATGGGCTGTTTCCAAATTAATTCCAAGTCTGTGAAACAGTAGATATAATAGCAAAAGTTCCCTTCACCATTCATGCGCTCCTCCATGATTGTGTACGAAAATTACCATTAGTTAAAACCCATCAAGGATAACATTATTGCCTCCGCATCAGAAGATGTTGTTGTAGAAACTTCATGTACTTGTATTTGACCAGTGGTATTTTCATTAGTGTCAGCTTGCTCATTAATATAAGATGTGGAAGACACAGTAGTGTCTTGGATTGGTGAGTCCATGTGTACTAGGCAAGAGCTGGAGGTATACTGATGTGACACAATCATGTAGGATAGGTACCCTTCCCACCACCAAGTTTTTACATCGCACAATAACCTCAGTATATGCGTTAGTTAGGGGTTAGCTCTTACACTGTGAGGATCGTAGCTCCTTAATTGAAAATTTTAATGATTTTTGCTCTATACTGTATGTGTATAATTATAACAGTCATTGTGATTTAAACTAGTGCATGTATTCATGTGATGCACCTTGCGTAGCAGACAACTGGACAAGAGTGTATCAGCCTTGAATATTCTACGATGGATCCGCTCACAGTCCACTAAAAGCGTAGACATTCTATCTTCATAGTCGGAGAAGTAGAAGATAGTGGCAAGCGGACTACTGAAGGACACCTTCCTCATATTCCTTTAAATCTGCGAAATGTTCAGACTTTAACACAAACTCTATAGGTAGAGATTAATAATTATTTAGTTAATATTAGATTGATAAAGTAAAGAATAAGTTTAAAGATTGCAAACTTAAGAATCACTTCTGTTGCGAGATGTTTATCCGTCAAGAGCTGGAATTATAATGATGTGGTGTTAGCGTGTATGATAGTCACCTACCTCCACCACAACGTTACTTTGTCCTTCATAATGTTGTTTTTCGCTTTGGTTGCTATACCCTTGTTCGGTAATACTAGCGTTAGTTTTGGATTTTAGCTATTACAATTTCGCGTTCACACGATAATGCGTGTCTAGACGGTGACTCTTCGAATGTTGTTCCACGCCCTGGGTCCCATCACAGCGTCAAGGCTGCATGCTGCAACTGTCTGGGACGCGAAGCGCAGCTCCAATTTTTTGTCCTGCTGTATTCGTAGTTTTATGCACACACATATCTCTGTTATATAACGCAGACTGCACACTATTACTGCATCAGTCTTCTATCACCCTTGCTTAGAAGTCTGATCCAACGTCTTAAGTCATTATGTTATTCTTTATTCGGTCCTGCTATAAGTCTTGCAGTATTAATTTGTATTTTCAAACTCTCTATCTACTTAAAATTGTTTATTCAACCTGCTATGAGTTTTGAATTATTTATTTTTTATTTTCAAAGAAACTCTAGTGTTACTGTTTCATTCCGTTTAAACTTTCCAAATTAATATGGCATCGATACCTGCTTGTAAACGAAAACCTACAAGACCGTCCATAATTGCAACTTTGGATCCCCCGGTTACTAAAGAAGTTGCAGCGATGGGTTCCCGAAAGTTGCCGTTGGTCAAGACCGTTGTTGTAGGTGATATCTTAAAAAGAAACATTCTCCTTGAAATGGGTCTTGAACTGTCAGATGATGATCCTGAAGTGATAGTTCCTTCCCCTAAAAAACACAAATCCGCAATCCTTATACCACACCGCATCAGGAGGCTGGACATTGTAAACACCAATTTGTAAAAGGTAGCAGCAAAGGCTTAGTATGTAATAAACGATGTCTGAAAGGACGCGACAAGTGCGGTATTCATTTCGGACAAACGGTTAAAAAATTGAAGACATCGGTTGTATCAAGTCCGGTTAATAAAGCGAATCCGTCTGCTTCACAAGAATCAACGACTTTACCAACTGTGGAACTGAACCCTTCTGTAACACAACAAGAAAGTTTGCAGTGTGTATCTACCCACACAGCACACAACGTCCCCAGGATATCCCATTTGTGTCCCACACATCCCATTGCAATCCCAGGATAAGCAGGATATCCCTAGGATATCCTGCTATGTCCCGGGATATTGTGGAAGTCCCAGGGATGTCCACGATCTCCTGGGATAACGTGGATATCTTGGGGACATCCCACGGACATCCTTTATATCCCAGAACAATTTTAGTATAATTAATTGCAAGTTTTATTTATAGTTTTAGTATTTAAACAAAATTGAATAATAAGCATAATGATCAGATATCAACAATAAAACATGTATAAAGGAAGTATAAATTTACAGTTTATATATCGATGAAATATGCATAGAATTCTGACAATTTATAAGAAACGAAAATACAAATTGCATTATTAGTTTATACCAGTACACTAGTAAAATTAACGGCCAACCCCATCTACAATAATCCCCTTTTAAAGAAAGGGAAACAATTTGGTGCACCGGCGCCTGCACAGTACCCCAGCAGGCCAGCTACAGGTCAACAGACGACAGACCAGACAGTGGTTGTAACGGTCAACGGTCAGTCTTATCTTGGTCGGTGGGTTGTTCTCTACCTCGTTGGGTGGGTTGTACTGACTTTTAGACTAATTTCCACTTACCAAGTTTTACATTTTGCGCGTTTGTTAATTGAGAAAAATAACATTATCGTCATTCAAGACTAACTACAACTATTTTGTATACAACAGTACTGTTTCTTGGTAAGTAACATCCTTTTTTAAATCAAATTTATAGTACGTACAGGTTAACCCTAGTTTATTTTACTTCATAAATTTAATAAAGAGTTATTCCCCTAGGATGGTTTGGTTATGGAGTGTTGCCAATTGTACAGAACTAACATATTTAAATTGTTTTGAATCACAGTTTATTGTAGTACTTGGATCACAATGAAACAGTACTGAATAAATTTAGTCAGTCACTTATTCTAAGAACTAGCATAACCTCAATATAACCTAAGTATACAGTCTGTTTCACGATTGGAAAACCAGGCCTTCCTTACTGTCATAAGCCCAATGTTAAAATTGACACTAGTCTTATGGACAGCCAGCCACTTGTGCAACACACTGTACAATACACAGTCCTAGATGACAGAGTGATACTGTCATGCGTATTCTTGGGAAAGCGTAGGAATTAGACTATATCATTTGCATTGGGCTAATTAAGTTTTTAATTTTTGTCTTTTACCTGCTGATTTGTGAAGAAATTCTGTATTTAAAATCCTGACTCTAGGCCTGGTGATAATGGCTTTAACCTAGGATTATATAAGTTCTCTTTATTATAAGTACTAGGCCTATTTAATATCTAAATACTACCTTAAGGCAATAAGGATATTTATATTTTAATAGCGGTCAAATAAATTGCCAATTGAGGGCATGGTTTGCCAGGCTATCTACTAAGATCAGCCAATAGTAGATGTGCTGCATTGCCAAAACTCCACACCAGCTAATCGGAATAACATTTGAGTGATATTTTTCTGTGGCAACAGTGACAGCGTACAGCCATGCTATTGGCCACAGCCTAACTGTCAATTTATTTGTCCGCTATTATAGTACTGTACATTATACTAAATTTGGTTGAAGAAAAAATAAAATTCATAAACTGCTTAAGCCTAACAGTAAACAACGAATTCTAAGCTTTCATAGAATATTTGACTTCAGGATTTCCAATCAACTTAGTTAACGGCATTATTCAGTTAGTTTTATATAACATAGTCATTTAATTTTACATTTCAGGACACTAGAATCACTTGAAATAGGCCTAAATCCTACATCAAATTATGTAAAATTAAAATGTTATATAGGGCCTCATAAATCCTATATATGGTAAGTTAATGTAATACTTTTTTCCTTGTTAGCACCTATTATTATTATTAGTGCCTATGCTAATTTTGAAGAGAATATCGAAGAACACATTGCATTTTATCCTTTGATTAACTTAAGTGTGATTAATCAACCCTTTATTTTAATAAACTATAACCATGATGCTAGGTGCTAAGAAAAATCAGCTTCATTGTGTAATTTAGAATGAATGAATACAAAGCGTACGACAAGGTAAAAATATAAAATCTTTTAAAACTGAACCTAAATTGTGATATGATCTTAAACTTAAAGGGCCTTATGAGGGAAGGGGGAAGCCTACATTAAAAGTAGGCATATGACGTAAATATGTGCTTTCAGGAAATTATTAGGCCTAGTTTTCTTGCTAATGAATTTATTTTAATTAGCATGTGTCTCTGTTTAGGAGCTGGTCAGAATCAGTTTGCCGAGGCCAAAGTAAAACACAATGGATTCATGTGATTCAGACCCTAAACGAATCAACTCCTTATATGAAGAGAAATCCAGGTAAAATTATAGAAAAAATTCTGTTTATTAAAGAAGCTAAGTTAGAATACCGGTACTATTATTAAGTACAGTAGGCTACTTCATTTGATTATGCAAGGTCTAAGATAGCCTTGACACCTATCAAAATGATTACAATTTAGTTACTAACACAATTGCTTGAAGGTGTCATAAGTTGAAATCACTAATAGGGGCCTATATATAATAACCAATATACATAAGTTGACAGGATCAGTTAATGTTTTGTCAGGTACATGGTCAACACTGATTTTGCTACTTTTTATTTAAGTCTATTCTGTGTATGAGCCAATGTGAATCTTTAAACTGAAAAAAACAATATTTTAACTAAAATACACCATTAATACATTTAAATCATGATTTTTATATTCCAATTCAGAGGTTTTAAAAATTAAAGCCAGGAACGGCACCAGTTCGTCATTCTAGTCCAATAGGTTAAGAGTTAAGTCTTTATATCTCTATTATGTATGATTGTATATTAATGAAACTTTGTATGTTGCTTAGTTGTGGTCTATTGATATTTACATAATAAGTTTTTTTACTGCCCGCATAGCCGCAAACTTGCTTACTTAGCCCTAATGTTATTTTAATGAGGAGAATAAGTAAAGTTTGACAGGTATCTCCCTTAATTATAAACTTAAATTAATAACACTTGGTATATAGCTTTATCTGGTTGAGTTTTACTGATAATTGCATAATAAGACAGTTCTTATCCTCCGTGACGCAGGAAACCTGGGTAAGTTACTGAGGCCTAATGTTATCCTTATGGAGAGTAAATAAAATTTGATATCTCGATTATTTATGAATGTATATTGATGAAACTTGGTAACTTATGTGGCTTCACCTAGTACTGGTGTATTATTTGTGCACAACAAATTTGTTTTTTATCATCCCGATATCAGCATACCTGCATACTCAGCCATAATGTTATTTTCATGGAGAATAAGTAAAGTTTTATATCTCTCTTAATTACAAACATAAATTATTAAAACTTGGTATGTAGCTTCACTTGGTTGTGTTATATTGATAACTGCTTAAACACACACTTCTTATCTTTCTTGTTGCTGCAAACCTGCGTTTCGTACTCAGTCCTAATGTTTTTTTATGGAGAATAAATAAAATGCTATATTTACTTATTTATATATGTATTTTTATGAAACTTGGTAAGTTGCTTTATGTGATAGTGAGTAACATAGAGGGCTATATGCATTAGAAATTCGCTGAGTACGCAGGTTTGATATTTCTCTTAGTTATGAACCTAAATTAACATGTTTGCTACCAAACGTCACGGTTGTCTGCCGCATGGGTGTTCGTAGCGTACCAACTGTAAATTATATACTTCCAGAATAGACCAATGCAAAAATATAAAAACATACCTTCAGTCCAAATTTGTTATGCAAGTTTCAACTGTTATTATGGTTCAAAATATCAATGAACAACATCTGACTCATTTATAAACAACAATTGTACTCATTTTGTTTTTATTGCCCCAGAACTATTATAGTGGTTTTAAATTACCTTTCCGTCACCAGTTCGAAGTTTTTGTAGATTCCTACAACCTCAGGTTTTGATGCGGTTGCGTCATGTTCACGTAGTGCAGGTCAATTGTTTCAAGCTAAAACTGCATTTTGGTCTAGAAGACGTCGTCGTCAAAGTTTTTTAAAAAACACGAAAAACATGAGATACACACATTGACACATTTAAACATGTAAATAAAACTACTGGTCGTATACGCACGACTCAAAACCCGCTATTTGATTCCGTCGCGGTAGGCGGTGACGGCGCTAGGACACTGAGGTCGACGGCGACGTTGACCAGATGTTGTTATCAGGTGCCTTGATAATGGACTCATCCTTGGGGGGTGGGAGTTTGCAGTTATCAAGGTAGATGGACTCGCCCGCCGAATTTAAATGTGAGCTGTATTAGAGTTTTTCGTTTAATACTGACTCGCTATCTTGTCTGAAGGCTTTGTAAATGCGGAACTCTTCTAATGTAATAAATACTCTTTTATTGCCGATATGTAGATGATACATTAGTCCTATTTGATGGAAATGCCCGCCAACTACAGTTATTAAATAATTATATGAACAGCTTATCTCCAAAATTAAACTTCACTCTAGAAACTGAAACCAACAATAAAATAAACTTTTTAGCCCTCACAATAGAGAAACTCAATAATAAGTTAAAATATAGTATTTACAGGAAATCAACCAAAACTAATCAAACGATTCACGCCACCTCGGATCACCCGTTTAGCCACAAGTTAGCTGCTTATAATAGTATGGTCAATATAATGCTCAATTTGCCCTTATCACCTGATGACTACTCCGCAGAATTAAATACCATTAAACATATCGCTCTTTCAAATGGCTATGACACGAAAATGACTGATAGGCTTGTAAACAAACATTTGAAAAAGAGAGAAAATTTAAATAATACAGACAACGATTCATCGCCAAAACAAAATATGTTCCCGTAGAATACGGCCATAGGTTACACTACTTACTTAAGAAGGAGCTGAAAAGGTTTAACATTATCCCAGCACTTAGGACCTCAAATAAAACTGAGCGGCTACTTAAATCAAAAATAGGACCTGACAAAAATAAATTATAAAAAACTGGAGTATACAAACTAAAATGCAATGATTGCGATAAATACTATCTTGGTCAAACAGGGCGCTCTTTTTTAAAACGCATTAAGGAACACAAACCCAACCCAAAAATTAATCCCTAGAAGTCTAGTTATTCTCAACACGTCTTCGATGAAGAACACAGCGTTGAAATTATTGAGAACAATGTGGAAATATTAGAAATTTGTAAGAAAGGGCCCATGTTAGACACTTTAGAAGAGTTCCACATTTATAAAGCCTTTAGACAAGATAGCGAGTCAGTATTAAACGAAAAACTCCAATACAGCTCACATTTAATTTTTAATCAAATTATTGAAAGTGAAATTTGGCGGGCGAGTCCATCTACCTTGATAACTGCAAACTCCCACCCCCCAAGGATGAGTCCATCATCAAGGCACCTGATAACAACATCTGGTCAACGTCGCCGTCGACCTCAGTGTCCTAGCGCCGCCACCGCCTACCGCGACGGAATCAAATAGCGGGTTTTGAGTCGTGCGTATACGACCAGTAGTTTTATTTACATGTTTAAATGTGTCAATGTGTGTCTCATGTTTTTCGTGTTTTTTAAAAACTTTGACGACGACGTCTTCTAGACCGAAATGCAGTTTTAGCTTGAAACAATTGACCTGCACTACGTGAACATGACGCAACCGCGTCGAAACCTGAGGTTGTAGGAAACTACACAAACTTTGAACTGGTGACGGAAAGGAAATTTAAAATCACTATAACAGTTGTAAATTGTTATGGATTTTTATTATGCGTCACATGTATGTGACGTTGGTCTATAGCATTGTTTTACTGATGAAAATATATATGAATTGTACTGCTGACCGATTGTCACACATGTGTGACTCAAAAATAAAATATATTTATCAAATTGTATTGCTAAGAAAATAAAGAACACTGTTCAGCTAAACAACGTAGGTTTATTCAAAACTAAATAAAGTCCCCTCACTAAAATCATCGTCTATCACACGGTCAATTTCACTTAAAGTCATGACATCTCTCCTCTTCCTTACTTTTCACGTTTTGCCTTCTTCATTTATCACCCAACAGCACAGAAACAGCAGTTTATTATAACATAAACAAACGAATAATACGAGGGTTAGAATCACGTGAATCTCAACCATGGTTCAGCGTAATGTAAACAACAGGTTGGCTAACACACCCCTAGAGTCAAAACGAAATATCCACGCTCGGACCAAGTGACCCTTATGTGTGACAGACATTCCTATAGTCCGATATGGAGTTAAAAATACAATCAAATACACTGACAGGCTGCCAAAGCGTATTTAGTAACAATAATAGGCTCGAGTCACAAATACGTGACGTCGGGCTGTGGTTAGCGCTCCACGCGTCACAGATATGTGACATGTGAAATCCCAGATAAAGGATGCTATAGATACAGTTCTCTGGTTTTGAGCAACATGTCCACGAGTCTTGCGAAAACCGGTCTTTATAGCGAAAACCGGAGCGTCACAAACACGTGACGTCGGTCTATTGAAAGTCTAAATTTGGAGTCGGTAGCGAACGTGTTAATAAAACGAAGTGACTACGTACACGTCCAATGTAAAGGCAAATTCACATCGCTACCGGTTAGGTTAGGTTTAGTTAGTTTTACGTTACGTTAGGTTAGGTTAGGTAACGTTAGGTTAGGTTAGGAGGTTTTCTGGCTCTCAATCTGTTTTAAAAATCACAGGAAAAGTAACGTACGGTGCATAATTTGGAACGGACGTGAACAGTAGCTGCTCACGTCGGACGTGTACGTAGCCTCTGCCTTAATAAAACTTGGTATGTAGATAGACTTGTAATTTGTAACTTGGTATCTGGTTGAGTTATATTGATTATCACAAAAACCATATTTCTTATCTTCCTTGTGTCAGCAAACCTGCGTACTCAGCCATAATGTTATTCTTATGGAGAATAAATAAAATGCTATATATCATTTATTTACGAATACGTTCATGGGAAACTTGGTAGGAGGCTCTATGTAGTAGTGAGACTTATATATGTGCATTGGAAATTCGCTGAGTACGCAGGTTTGCTGCGACGGGGGTATTTTTGGATTAAATGTTACCCAAGGTTATACGGAGTAATAGCTTAATTTTTTTATTTTCAGGAAACGAGGCCATGATGAAGACGAAAACAGAGAAGTAATTTAATCAACAACCACTACTTACTGTGTGTTTACATCCCCTGGTTTATATAACTTACATTTTTGTTTTATATAAACTTATTTTTACTGCAATTATACTGCCATTTTGTTTGAATTCATTACTGTATTATTTAAAAAAATCCTTAATTGTTAGTATCACATCACCGAACAATTATAATTTGGAATCCATTCTTCAATTTTTAAAATCTGGATTTGATTCAAGTTTTGTTCTGAGAAATGTTTAGGCCTACATATGCATATATTCATTTTATTATAAACTTGTTAAAACAACTAATTTATTTTAAAGATTTTGGGTAAATTTTAATAGAAATTTATAAGTTGTGTATATATTTCCAGTGTCAATCCATTTAAGTACCTATAATCAGGACATTTGTGACACTTTACAATTGAATCATGTGCTAGTAATGATAAAAATTAGCATAAAATGTGACAAAGGTAACAATATAAAGTTGTAAAACATGATTTTCAAGTATGTGTCAATGAATACAGTCTTATAAGAAGAACACGTCTTATGGGCCAGAGTCTGTCAGTATTTGAAATTTGCCGTGCTAGTTTTGCGCTTGGCCACGAGGCAGTGCACGCTGTCTACCCAGTCACTCCTCCCCCAGACCGCTGCTACAGCTAACTCCGCCCTACTACAAGAGCGAAGGGACCTAGGCCGTGGCAACACCTCGTGTTTTCGGTACCGGTCTGCAGTGCTAGAGGTGCTTCACAGCGGCGTGGCGCAAAACTACAGATTTCCAGCGCGCCAACATCAAATAAGTGACAGAATTTTTAACACGGGACGTGTTCTTATAAGGCTCTGTATTCATTGTATTTGTTCTTTTGAACTGTGATGACACAATTTAAAATTTTGTGGGTCTGAAGATGATAAAATTTCCTTTGACAAAAAGTGTCATCCATTAAAAAGATATCCTAGAAACACAAGGTAGATTACAGGTATTTAACGTTTATACACTAGTCAACCTGATTAAAAACCAACATCAATATGAAGTCAAAACTTGTGTTTCTATGTGCAAGCTGGGCATGGGCAATTACAGTTTATTTATAAAAGGATAATTTAAAGTTGTCTGGTAATTTATTTTAGAACTCCAACTGTCTTCCTATCAGATTGTCTGACCATATTGAAAGGTGTCCCATTATTCTATCAGTATGAATCCCCTAATCCCACAGATATCCCTGCCTCCCCCATGATAATTCTGTGGTCATCCTTAGGAAGCTATATGGCTTTAGGATACACACTACCTATTACTAGGAGCCATAGGGCCTCCTAAGGATGACCGCAGAATTATCATGGGGTAGGCAGGGATATCTATGTGGGGTTAGGGGATTCATACTGATAGAATAATGGGACACCTTTCAATGCATGTCAAAGGCATGTCTCCAGTAAATCCTGTTGGACATCCTGGGGATGTCCTAGGGCTTCAGAGTACAATATCCCTTTGAGGTCCGAGGGATGTCCCCAGTATATCCTGTGGTACATCCTGGGGATGTCCTAGGGCTTCAAAATACAATATCCTTTTGAGGTCCGAGGGATATCCCATGGTCATCCTGAAGGGTGTCCCCAGGATGTCGTGGGGAGAGGACATTTTTGTGTCCTGAGGACATCCTGAGGGTATCTTGAGGACATAGGATGAGATAGGGATGATCCTGGGATATCCTGCATATCCCACTGTGATGTCCTGGGGAGAATCTTGTGCTGTGTGGGTACTTTCAACAAAACTCTCGAGGAAACCAAAGCAAAATTAGCAACACTGGAAAGCATTATGTTAAACCTAATGAAGAACAAACATAAACCAATAACGCCAACGCAGACAGAAGATATCGAAAGTAAATCAGTCAAACAACATAAACTTAAAAAATAATCATATTAAAAAAATCGTATTTACAAACTGCAGCCAACGAACGTTTATACATTATTAACGTACAAAGATAGTATGCCAATCGTTCAAAGTAAGGGAAAGTTGTATCAAATTTGTTTACCTACAAACATGCAGACTCCACTTGCCAACGGAAAATGGAGTCTCGTTTGTGATAATGAAACAGCACAAATGGTATGGAAAGAAATCTAACATACTTTGAAACTCATAGAAACTATATATTCCTTATTTGTTACAGGTTTGTATAAGATTAAACTATTGCTCTTTAGTATTTAAAACCTCAGTTTGAAACAATAGATTAGTCAAAAAGCCTGTTTTAAATTAACCATATATCGTTTTAAACTATAGATTCTAAAACTGTTAATCGCTATATATTTGTTTAAAACATACTTCCAAAAATATTATTTCACCCAAACCCCTAATTATTAAGCTCAGCTGCACCTAAAGGGTGAGGGGGTATTAACTAGTAAAGATTTTACCTGTACTAAGGTTTACGCCTTTATTAGTTGATACTTAAGCCCGGAAAATATTTTCTACAACATATCAAATGCAAAGATATAATTTTAGTTCATATTTTGTCATTGCCAACTGTGACAAAATTGTTTTTAACAATTTTCATAATTATTTCCAAAAACAAAACTTATATAACCCTGTGAACTTGCACTGCAAAATAATTTCTTTTATCGAAGGTGAGTTATACACTTTATAACAAGACAGTTTAACACGCGCAAAATTTAAATTAATTTAAACCAACACTTCAAAACAATAATGTTATTGATAAGTGAATTTGCCTCCTAGATGTCACTACCATATATTTTAAAAATTTATGTATTATAAACAATCCGCAAGTTATAATATAGCGCTCTCACAGCTCTTTGATAGGACTGAAAGCAGCGGGTCCGGGGAGCCGCGTGCTATTTGGCGCGCACCGAGTCAGTGTGGTTTGTAGCGCGCGCGTCGTACGGCATATGTTTGCTATTAACAACATTTAACGGGAGGGGGCGGTTGCAGAATAATCTTTCATTGCTCTCAAGTACCCTCAGTCACACTCAAAGCTCGTTCGTTGCACGGTTAAATCTGTTGATTTGCATAACACATATATAAACTCATCCTTTCTCAATCTAATATTAATTAAATAATTAGTTTGAAACCCTCCGAGGTATATTGAACAAACTATTAATCTCTTGTAGAACCTCGGTTTTGAAGTATATCGCGTTGACTGTGGCTTATCGCGCGTTAAATGCACACTTGCAACAGAAGTGATTTTTAAGTTTTCAATGTTGTTTTTCCCACCACAATCCCGTCTATAAAAGGAAAATCATCCTAACACATTCGCATATGCTCCTCGGCATCCGTACAGAGTGCATGGTTTTATTATTTATGATTATTAGCATAGCATGGCATGTTTGCATTATTTTATTTTAGCTACTAACCACTAATATTAAACACCTAGCTCAATTTAAACCCTTCGGCGAGGTCTAAATATCGAAGCTATTCTTTAACATATTTAGTGCACACCCCTTGAGGTAACTGTCACGAAAAAGCTTGAAACCATTCTTGAGGTCTATAAAGCAAAACATGTTTTAACCCGTCCAGGTCTATATAACGTGTATACAATAGCCTTCTAGATTCCTACACTTGATATCAGCCGCAGGAGCAGTACGAGTGGGAGTTCTACAATCAGATGTCCCGATATCCAGGGAGTCCTACAATCAGATGACCCGGTGGCAAGGGAGTCCTACAATCAGATGACCCGATGTCCACCAGGAAAACATTGCCACAATCTACGCGGATAGGAATCTACTGATAGCTCAATTGAAACCCTTTGGTGAGGTCTATAAATCGAAGCTATTCTTCAACATATTTAGTGTACACCCCTTCGAGGTCACTGTCACTAAAAAGCTCGAAACCCTTCTTGAGGTCTATAAAGCAAAAGACTTTGTTGAAACCCGATGAGGCCTACACACAAAGTATTGTTGGTGATAACCATTAAGTTAGGTTTTGTCACCATCAAAAAAATACGTTTGAACCCATTTAGGTCTATATAACGTGTATTTCGTCAAAACTCAAAACGTCAAAACTTCGTGTATTTCGTGTTTTCGGTGCTTATGCCGCCGGAAACTGTAAGAGGTATTGAAGGCAGGAAAATACTTTGTTGAAACCCGATGAGACCTACACACGAGGTATTGTTCGTGACAACCATTAAATTAGGTTTTGTCACCAGCAAAAAAAACACGTTTGAATCCATTTAGGTCTATATAATGCATATATTAATAATATGTTTACTTACTGTTGTTCTCTTAATTATAGAAAATGTATCTATATTGTTCTCTACCATACATATAGAGGCCATATTATGTCATAGTAAGGCGATATAGAAATGTATTTTTTCTTTAAAAAAATGAAAAATGAAATATTTGAAAAATAAAACATAAGTAAGGGATTTTTGCTAAAAATTAAATTCCTGTTTGTTTAATAAAAATATGCACCTAAGGGGAAGGGGGTGTTATTTGTGTATGTTTTTCTTTCCTTTAACGAGGACTGAAATTACTAGCAAATACTGCCTAACCCCGGAAAATATTTACAAAGAGTGTTTAGTCAAATAACATGCTTTGAAGATATTTTAGCCATTCCTTAGCCATGGCAGGGTGTTTAAACGATTGTAGTTAAATTTTTGATTGATAAAATTTACATCACATAATAAGTCATTAATAAAACAATAAATACTCATCACTAGCACTAACCACGATAACTTTTTAAATATAAATCCAACTTTTTAACTCTTACCGCTGGAAAAGTCAATTGTAAAGTTAAATATCGAAATGTTGCATCTATTTATTAGTTAAACATTAATATACTCCATAGATTTTCTAAATAAAAGAAAGCTAATACGGGAATTCATTCATCAGGTTTAAAGCCTGTGTTTCTTTATTAGTTAGATTTAAGTCATTCACTAAATACATTTGTTATTACTTAAAATCATTTAAAAGGAAAAAAAATGATAATAAGGAAATTAGATCATCTGGTTTATAGCCTATGTTCCGAGTTTTTTTATTGACTAGTTAAACTTACTAAATTCATTAAAAACAGAATATTATTATTACCAATACAAGAAGGGGAACAATGCAGGCTGTGGATAAGATTGAATCCATTTTCTGTGTTGTTCCCCCTCTTGACAAAAAATTAGTTCGACCTTGACCTAAATCAAGCATTTAACAAATATTATACTAAGTCAAAGATATGATTCAAGAGTAAAGAGGGGGGTAAACGGGTATTTAAGTGAGCGTTTCGGAATATACTTTATTAGTCAGCTATGGAATTTTTGTTGGTAAAATAATATACCTTCCCTAACCCTTGTATCCCCACCACTAACCCCCACCACTTAAATTCCCCACCACTTAAATTGAGTATAAAAGGGGGTCCCCATCACTGGTAAAATCGTTCTGCTAAAAATGAGTACACGCTCTGTATAACGCTCTCTCCATCTCTGCAGCAACACTAGTAGTAAGCAGAAAGGTTAAAAATGTTGATCAGTTAATTGCTTTGAAAAGTTTACTGCAAAGGTTTCTCGATTGTGAGGTTGGTTGTGATTTGTATATGTGGAAGCCTACAAGTCCAGTGTTTAATAGTGAACAGGAAGCATGGAAAACAGACTATCCAGATAATATATTGTTACGTAAAATGTTGGGTATAATGGCAAGATTACTCCGGCAGAGATGGATCATCAACATAACATTTTATAATAAACGAAACCTTTTTTGAATCAATAAAAAAGGGGAGGGGTTGAAAAAAACAGAGCGGGGAATAGATAATTTTGTGGCATAATTGAGAACTACTTACTGCTCTATTCCCCGTTTTGGTAGTATTTTCAGGTGACCTTGACCCACTCACGAGACTTAGCAAACCTTCGGATAGTATAGAATTGTAGATAAATTACCCCCACCAACTGAATCGGGTATAAAAAGAGGTTTCCCATCAGTGGTAAAATCATTCTACTACTTGGAATCATATCGCCTAGAGACATCATTTTCCTTTCTAAGAAGACTATACTGGAAATTATACAAAACATTCCAGTACAAATTATTGAAGATGAAGACGAAGACGATTCAGAAATGGAAGATGAATCATTTAGTTATCTAGATCTACTAAGTGATGTAGTTATACACTATACTATACTCCACATATATTGGAGAGATGGAGCAAATTGAGATGTTGCCTGACGAGATGATCCAGAGTTTTATCAACAGCTGCTCTGTTGGAGGAAATGGAGGAAATGGACATTGTTGATAGTGAAACTTCTCCAAGCAGTAATACCGATTTTTTTGTATTAAATCCAGTGACAGGGGACTTTACTGTTCGTCGTCACTTATTCAGTGACATGACCTTTTCATCATTATCATCATCATCGGATGAGTCTGATTAATTTTTATATTTAAATTTAAATACAGAGCGGGGAATAGATCAGTTTGTGGTTATAGTGGAAATCACTTACTGCTCTATTCCCCATTCTGACAAATATGTTGAGATGACCTTGACCCACTGACAACACTAAAAGTTTAATATTAAAAGGTAATGCAAAAAATAATTAGACAAATATTTTCCCCCACCACTTTTATTTCCCCCTTCACAAGTTTCCCTCACCACTTTTTAATTGGGTATAAATAAAGGTGCATTATCGGTGGTGTCATCTGTAATAGGCTAACCTTTGAGGAAGACACACACCTACAAAATGTACCGCTGCAATATTCATGGAGATTCGTATAAAGATGAATGGCTTTTAAACATTCATAAAGAAGTAAAACATAATAACAATAACATGGAAATTGAGCAAAACGAAGAAGAAGAATTGGAAACAATAGATCAAATAATAGCTCAAAACAGAATTTCAAGACCAAGTGTTATTAATTATGCGCCTGGACCATCAGTGAATGTGGAAATACACGCCCGAGCACTTCCAGGTAATGTAGCAACTCATTTTAAAATTGAAAATGCTAAACTACAACCAGACAAATTTCTAAGTATATCAAAAGGCCTGGTATGCAAAACATTGGAAAATGAACTAAAAAAATTAAAATTTATCAAATTTGGACTGTTACTGGATGCTGTGTTTACTAACATTCAAAACGAAACATCACCAAGAGGATTCCTGACAAAAAACCGAACCATCATCTTTGCATCAGACATTGAGTATATAGTAAATGAATGTTTTGATGAACTTCTAACAAAACTACAAGAATATGAAGGAAGGGGTTCTGGATGGAGTTTATTAAGCATAACTGGTCTTGACGTAAGAGTACATAAACACGGGTATGGTATAAGAGGAAGTAGCTACATCCTTCTACCAGAAAAAAATCAGAATACCAAATCCTGTATCAACGTAAAAAATGAAGATACTGAATGTTTTAAATATGCAATGTTGACTAAATATCTAAAAAACAATGTGTGCAGACCTAGTAGAGAATATGAAGAAGTTCAACATAGATATAATATTCAGGGAATGAGTTACCCTGTTGCAATTAAAGATGTATCCAAATTTGAAAAGTAAAATCCTGCAGCTTCTGTTAAAATTTTTGGTTTGGATTCGTCAAACAATACGTACCCCTTGCACATAACACCTATTGAGTGCAGATATCATACTGATTTACTAAAGGGGGAATATCTCACTATGTGTACATTGCAAATTTTGAAGCTCTTGTTTCGCAACAAATATCCAAAAAACACGGAGAAAACAATTGTCTAAAGATGTTTTTATCATGTAAGCAAATTAAACCATTAAGAAGGGGAGGTTTGGAATGGTTATTAGAACATAAAAGGCTATGTAGTGGTAACTATAAGGTAAGAATTAAATTGCCTTCTCTTAGCAGAGCACACGTAAAATTTAATAAAGTAAATAAACAATACTGTATTCCAGTTGTTGTGTATGCTGATTTCGAATCAACTCTACTTCCACTTGAACTCCAGGAAGAGGAAGTTACAATAAGAAGCAAATATCAGCTGCATACACCAAACAGTTACTGTTTAATCATTAAATCGACACTTTTTGAAGAACATCTCCGTTAATACGAACTATCAAAACTGCAACTATTTATCGTGGTGAAGAAGCAGCACGATGCTTTGTTGATGAATTGGACGATATTGCTGGAAAAGTGGAGGGAATGTATAGAAACGTGTAACCGATGTCTCCTGAGGAAGAAGGTGTATTACAACAATATGCTTCAACAACATGTTATTTATGCGATAACACATTTTACACTTGATAACTTAAAAGTCCGTGACCATCAAGGTTCGTAGAGCTTTCAGACCAGGTGTGCTTATTTACATAGAAGCAATGTTCGCAGCAAAGATGTCTTACGAGCGGTCGTCCAGCTGATTCATAAATCAACAATATACCACAAAGTGTTGCCAACCTTAAGGGTATAATAATGGTACAGCAATTTTTAAGTTGTCACTGGACATGCAGAAATAACATTTAAACCCTTAATCGATTAATATAATAATACAAATAAATCAAAAAAAAATATATTAGTTTCATAAAATAACAGCTTATCATAGAATGTAAGCAGTTAAACAATGTTAATTCTAATTGCACTGATGAGGAAAATATGGTACTCGTACGATAAATATCGTGTTTCCAGCAACACTGCAGATTGGATTGGTGATCACGTGACATTCCAGCTGTTTCCACGAGGTCTCTTCCGGTAAAGAATAAAACCTTAGATAGATCGACTCAGCACACCTTTTCTGAAAGCTCTACGAACCTTGCGTGACCATGACTATCTCACAGGAGCTTACAGAGGTGCAGCCTGTAACGCTTGCAACCTAAACTACAAACTTCCATATTTTATTCCAGTTGTTCTGCACAATCTTAGTGGTTATGACTCTCACTTCAAAATCCCGTAATTCACTTCGTAATCATAATTAGGAAGAGATGATGGAGCAATAGATGTTTTGGCCACAACGACGGAAAAATTTATAAGCTTTTCTAAAAGGTTAGAAAAATAAAACTAAGATTTGTTGATTCTTTCAGATTTATGACTTTTAGCCTTCTGAAATTAACTGAAAACTTAAGAAGAGGAGATTTTATTGAAACGAGCAAAATTTTACCTAATGCCTAAATGGATTTAGCTCTTCGAAAAGGAGTCTTCCCCTATTGAAGACAAAAACACAAAGACATCACAAACAAAACACACATACATTGACATTGATGGACTACAAAGATTTGACGAAACTTCACTTCCTACACCAGACAAATTCAAAAAAAAACTTAATGATACAGAAATAGAACCTGAAGGTTATAGACACGCATGTCGAGTATGGAACGAGTTGGATATGAAGACCTTAGGAGATTACTCAGACTTTTATGTAAAACTTGATGTTACTCTTCTTTACGATGTAATTGAAGAATTTCGAATCACTTGTTTTGCTGCATATGGATTGGACCCTTTACATTCTTACACTTCTCCTGGATTAGCTTAAAGGCTTAAAGGCTTAAAGGCAAGCTATGCTTAAAGAAACAAAATGTAAACTTCAACTTTTAACAGACATTGATATGGTTTTAATGGTTGAATCGGGAGTTAGAGGAGGATTGACTCAAAGTGTTACGAGACATGTTAAAGCCAACAAAAATGACTATGACCTTCCAGACTATGATGAAGGGAAACCATCGTTATACTTAGGATATTTCGATGCCAATAATTTGTATGGATGGGCTATGTCAAACCCACTTCCATTTGACAATTTTAAATGGGTTGATCCAGACTCTATTGGTGACGTGTCACAAATTCAAAAACATGGAGACACTAGATACATTTTGGATTGCGACTTTGAATATCCCGAACACTTACACGATTTTCATTATGACCTTCCACTTTTTGCAAAAACAGAAGTTTCTCCAACTGAAAACATCGTCTCAACTTAACAGTAAATTTGAAAATTATTTTTGGATAAGATTATGGGGTTGAGGACTTTTATTAGGTTTTTTTAAAAGTTGGGAACAGGACATTAGAAAATAGTTGGTCTCATAAATATACCTCCTTCACTCTGTACAACCGACGAATAACAGGAACTAATGATCGACAGTTTTTTCCTTGAGGTTCATAAACGTATTAATCTTGAAAGTGCCTTGTGCCATCCTCACGTCTACCATTGAACAAGCAGCAGAGATAAACATAAAGGTGATGTATCTCTTCCAAAGCAAGGAACGGGTGTGTCAATTTGTTAACACCGTCCTTTTAACCAGGGCCACGCCATTCACCCAACAGCGTTTCTCAACTCAGTAACAGTACCTGAATTATCTGCCAGTATTTTTCGTTAATTTGTATTTAATTGTACTTAAAAATTTGAAATGAACTTTTAATATTGTAAAATTAATTCGGTTATTATTCTTTTCGAATTCCTCTATTATTTAGACATACAACCCGTACGAAGGACGGGTACAAAGCTAGTTTAATCTAAATGTTTTGAATGGTAATCGTCTATATGCTACTGCTTGTGAACATTGTGCAATCCACCAAGGTTTAGGTTTAAAACCTATTTTAACGGTCTGTTCCTTTATTTTTGGGATAGCCTTCTCAGCAGATAGCTGTACAATTTCAAGAAGATGGTTATATTGTGTTTCTACAGGTAAGTTATATAGTTTATGTATTTTTTCTTTTATTGTTTTGTTATAGAGTTCCCAGTTTGCTTTTTTTAAATTTGCCCGTGTTAATTCTGGCTTATTTAATACAGATCTGATATTGTCGTGAAACTCAAACTGCATGACAATTGGGAAATGGTTACTGCCCATTGGATATCACTCAAAACATTCCATTTTGTGATATGAGCATACAGGGCAGGCGTGGCAAACGTTAAATCAATCACTGATTGTCTGTAATTCATGCTTTGGATGGTTGCGTATGAATTGACATTGATCAAAATAAACTGAGACTGAATATTCTCTAAAGATATCATTACCACGCGAATTTGCATTGTGGAAAAACCAGTAAGGGCATTCATGCCACCGCACATATCAAAGCGTAACCATCATCGTTGCTAAATAAGCTGCTTTCCAGAAACTGGACTCTATTTTGCCACCTGTACAATAAATGCTATGTATATAGATTGGCTTGTTGAAATAATTTATTTTTAGCACCATTAGTTGGGGTCTGTTGTCATTATATTCCATAATTTTCTCATAAGACATTGTTTTATGGATTATGATAGCAATCCATCGTACTTGTTTAATTTTACTAGGTCATGATTATAATCTGAAAGATTATCATTGTCATTCAGCCAAATCTCTTGTATAATTCCAACACTTATATGATTTGTATGTAAAAACTGAGTGATCTCTGGCCATTTGAGTCTCAGAGATCTGCAATTCCATTGTAAAATATTGAGCTTGAGAGCCGGCATGCTATTTTTTGTCTGGGGGACAGCAGTACTGGGTTTGTTGTGTAGCACATTGACTTTATTTCGAGAAATCATATTTTTAATGTCAAGGTCAGAGTTTATGAAAGTAGCAAGAAATTCATCAATATGTTTTTTTGATGTGACATTTTGGTGTTTTTAAATTTGTTTCTGATTTCTGTACCTTTTGCATTAAGGAGAGTTTTGTAGTGTTCCCTATCAACGTGAGACACTTCTGGTGAATTTATTTTTGGAGTTGTATTTCTTGATTCGAAGCGACTACGTAACGTCAAATGTAAGGGCAAATTCACTTTGCTACCGCTTAGGTTTGGTTAGGTTAGGTTACGTTAGGTTAGGTTACGTTAGGTTAGGTTACGTTAGGTTAGGTTACGTTAGGTTAGGTTACGTTAGGTTAGGTTAGGAGGTTTTCTGGCTCTTAATTTGTTTTAAAAATCACAGGAAAAGTAACGTACGGTGCATAATTTGGAACGGACGTGAACAGTAGCGGCTCACGTCGGACGTGTACGTAGCCTCTGCCTTCTTGATTTCGGTTTGGTTTGGTTTTGTCTTGAACCTGTTAGGTTAGGTTGAAAAGTTGTATTGATGAGCCTATTGTGTATGTATGAGCTAGGTTTTCTAAAATTATGAGAAGGTTGTGTGTCTATATTGGTGGGAGTTTCTGATACTGAACTTAGGGGAGAAAATCTATTCGCAAGATACATCTGACTACTGCTAGGTGAGTTTTGAGGTAAGTTTGGGTACTCATCAGTATTGTTTGTCGTATCGAAGGATCTGGACACCTCTGCAAACGAATGGGGTCTGTTGGGGGCACTTTTCATTTTCTTGTAAGTAATAGGGAAAAATTGACTAGCAGTGAAATAATCTTCTTTCTTTAGGCTCATTCTTTCTTTTATATTTTTTGTCTTAGAAATAATGGGCAAAAGTTTGAATTGCTGCTATGTGGACCAAAACAGTGAACGCATTTGCTTGGGAGCTCACAGGATGTGGAGTGGTATGCTTCACCATAGTCCCTACATAGTCTGTTGTTACGTCAAGGAGAATTTACATATAATATGGCTGTAGGCTGTATAATATTATGACTGTAGGTAAAACAGCGCTAACATTGTTTTACAGGAATATATGGCTCGACTTTAACCCTGACATAGTTCATAATGTAATCGGGGAGTGTATCAGAATCAAATGTTACTTTAACAAAGGGGTATCTGTTAATCCTTGATTTATACGACGCTTTATGCGTAGTATTTCTAGGATTGTGAACTTGCATTCAGACTCAGTTAGAATTTCGGATTCATTGAAACTTGGGTCAATGTTAACTACACCATTTATGTATACTTTATTGGATGGTATGAAAGCATTGAACTGAGTGAGATGTTGGGATTGTATGAGATTGTTTGGTGATTGAAATGTTTTGCAAAATACAGATATATTTCGACCAGATCTTTTTATGTATTCGATGTCAGTGTGGTGGGTTTTGATGATTTTTCCTATATGAAAGGGGTTCAGTTTCGTTTTAATCTTATCCTGGATGATTACTTCAAATGGGCCTTTGTTCTGTAAAATCTGTGTTGGTTAAGTTTCTTTGTTTTAGGAGATAGTGAATTTTCATTCAGTGTTTTCTGATCAGTGTTATTGTTGTGGACAGATGTAAGTTGTTCAAATTTACGCTTTACAGTATTATTTTCATTATTTTCAACATTGGGGTGAGTGTTTAGTGGCAAAATTGACTCAACTGCTTTTTAAATTATCATTTGTTGTCCATAGCATGCACGTTTTCGGCTAGACCTGACGGCATGTCAGGACCAGCCGGGATAGGCAAAAAGTATGTTAAGACCAGTGACTGAGGATTAACTATAAAGTATAAGAAGAAAACAAATACTGCAGAGAGAGTAAGTTCTTATAAACTAGATTTAACAGATTGTAAAAATAAATCACATAGTACAATTACCCAAAAACCGTGTTAAAGTTCAAACAGGAATCCACTAGGCGATTTGATATAAGAGGACAACCACAGACTACTCACTCACGCACAGTACTGTCGAAGTAAGAATCAGATCCGATGGCATATATCATTCACATTGCTGGCGACAACCGGGAAAGGAACGTTCCTATGTAGGGCAAAGTCAAGCACGCCAGGCAGGATGCAGATGATTTGACGGAAAATAAAAGGTATCAGGAAACTGACACATACTTTTTCCCGTTTAGCCCAACTTTAATGAAACAACTTTTTATTTACTAAATATAGAATATATATGTGTAAGGTTGAATGCACAGATAGTGGTTTTTAAAAAATATCCACCCAAATCCCTTTTATGGAGGCACTACAGTATCCTTTCCTACACATTGGATAAAAAAGGGGAAATGCCCCCTCGTTGACCCCACAGGGTTAAGTGTTATCATATTTCGAACATCCTCTGTTTGCCAATGCAAACTTGACCTGCATATCAAGTTTTAATGATATTGATCAGTAAATAAGAAAGAAATATTAATTTTTGTATTCCCCATAAGAATAACATTGGACAACATACTGCGTTTACCGAAAAATGAAAATTTAAATATTCTCCGCAACCAGTAATCGTAGAATAATAATTCAAAATACTAAATTTTTTAGTTTTTTGAGTTATTTTTAATGGTGAATAGTAATCTTTTTTAGCATTTATAGTTGTTTATTAAAAATAAAAATAGTACATTTTTTAGTTTTTTGAGCTATTTTTAGTGGTGAATAGTAATCTTTTTTAGCATTTATATTTTTTTATGAAAAATATAAAAAAAATAATTTTTTTATGTTTTAAGTTTTTTAATTTCTGAACCCGAATTTTTCTAGGAATGCGGGTGGTGTCATTTTGTTGGAAACCTAAAGCTCTACAAACTACTAAAGTTTAATTAAAATCGTTAGAACCGATTATGAGAAATTCGGATTTTTCATGTTTTTTAGCGGTTTTGGGGGGATAATTACCCTTAAAAATCAAAAATTCAAAAAATGAAAAAAATACCTGGAGATATCGTGGATCAGTACATACATACCAAATTTCATCAAAATCGCTCCACTGGTGTCGTCTCTAGCTCTACACATCCATACAGACAGACAGACACACAAACATCACGTAAAAATCACTTTTTTGGATTCAGGAAGCACCAAAACGAATATTTCCACTAACAACTCAAATTCGAAAATTTTGCCAAAAACAATACTTTCTCCATATACTATGTATAAGGGGAGAAAGTAAAAACGTCGGATTTAGCGGGACAGCGACTTCAATATTTCCGTGTTGATCCAGGAAGTTTCGAAGAGCTGTTTATCTTGTATTCGTCCGGCCAGAGTTCAACGATGGATGTTTAGCGTTCAAGTCACGTGCAACAGCAATATTGGCCTTGGGCCAGTCAGTACAGAACTCAGGGTTTTTCTGTCGAGCACGTGGTCAGGAGGGTGGTATGCAGCAACAAGGAGGAGCTCCAAGCGGCCCACTTGGGTGATGACGCCTGTGGTTTCCAGCGTGCCGGTAGCCGTTGTGCTGCACCTGTGAACCACTCGTCGGTGAACCAGGATGGTCGTGCCTCCTCCAGGTTTTGCGTGGATTCTCTGGGCGGTCCGTTCTGTAGACTTCGTAGCAAAAAAACCTGAAGATGTTAGGTGTCAGGTGTATCTCACTGATGAGCACAACGTCAACGTCCAGATTTGTAAGAAAGAATTACAATTAATTCCTGCAATCCTTCAGCCCATTGGCGTTCAATGCGACCACACCATGCATGCGACGGCTCGAAAGTGTCTAAGCATCTTCAAGAAGAGTGAGGAGGCTGCTCATCAGCTCGGCGAGGATGAGCTCCGGTGCGCTTTTTTCTCTCGCTGAAATCAATACAGATATGGCCTTCGTCAACCAGACGATTAATTGATTGACATAGATGGTGTCTCCCCTACCCGGGGCTAAATTTCGGCTGGTTGCAGCCGGTGATTCCGATGTTTGGGCAGTGCTATCAAGAGGCTGGGGCCGCTGCTCGGGGATCGGGTTGGTGGCTGCTATATAGAGGGGGCTTGTTGAGATGGCATGGGGCTCTCACCCCTTGCGGTGTCCAGTATCGATCTCCGTGTCACTGACGTCACCATCCATCTCGGATCCTGTAACAGACCGTGAAGCCTGTCGTCTGCCGCGCCTCGGCTTCTGCTTCCTGCGACGCTGTCACGGTGGGCGACAGAATGGGCGCGCAACTATCTGTTGCGGATAGCCTTCAGTTCACAACAGATTGGCAGGTCATTCGGTTAGTCACTCTCTATCGAATGAAATACATCGACTGTTGAAATACATCGACTGTTACCTGCAGCTGATTATTTAGGCTGGACAGAGACAGTCTGCAGAGCACTGCAGTCGCATCTCATCACTTCAACATATATATACGGTTACAATTGTGATATTTTACTATTATAATAGTATTTTATCTAAAAGTTTATTACGAGTAATTTGGAGGGAAGCATCTCTAAAAGAAATATTTGTAAACTTTGTCTACCATTTAAAGTAAGAGTTACTGAATATAAAGATAAGGACAATAAACAAGTTACTTAACCTTGAGTTAGGAACACGCCCTAGCCCATCCTGTCCCTACCCTGGCTCATAACCTAAATTGACCTGTCATTTCTCTTCCCTTGGCATCGCTCTCCCCCCTTATTTTTCCTTCTGACACTGAGACTTCTTGATCCGAAATTAAATCTGACAGTGTGATGAATTTTAGATTTAGAGTTAGTTAGATTTTATAACTTAATTTATTTTTCTACAAAGCATAATCCTTAATTCCTAATAATTATTAATATGAAATTGCACATCTTTAATAAGTAGTTAAAATGAAATAATAATAATTAGCTGAAAAGTATCCTGCAGCAATCGAAAAAGTCTAGCAATGACAAGTGATAAGGTATTAAGTTAGGCATAAGCCTAAAATGTCAAGGAGAGGTAAGTAAGGAGTGATGTGAAATAAAAGGTGACAAGATCATATTAACTGTCGTAGGCCTAGTCACACCAAACAAACTCGGCCTACTGCGAAGGTTAAGTTGAGCCATTTAGTAACCAAATTCACGATTACTATTACAATTACTAATTTACCTATTGGTTAATAAGTAGGCATAACATTCTTTTAGGCCTATACAAAAGGGCAAACACAATATGGTCTACTTACATTGCAAATACTAGCATTTAATTTGCTGTGCAAGAACAGACAATCAACCGAGGCTAATTTCATAAAGGAATATTTGCTCAATGACTGCAAACAAATAAGTTAACTATCATTTCTATTGAGCATTATGCACAAGTATTGGCGTTGCAATAGGTTGCATGCTTGCTTGCTATTACCAGTATACAGTAGGATTTTAAAAACATAAGATGTTGTTATTGGACTTTTAGACAGGTCTAATACAAATACATCCGATAGTATAGTACCATGGGGTAGGCTATATTGTTTATAAATTACCTACGATAAAATTAGAAATTTCGAAAAGGTGCTGAAATTAATTAGACACATTGATATTTCTGAGCAAAAACGTCCACTTTGGGGTGCTACGAACAAAGGTTACTTTATTTAACAAAATGGTTTAAATAAACCTAGCTAGAGTTAACTTGTAAAATCTAACAAGGATGGAATTTTTTAGTCCATGATTTGGAAGTTATTTATTTAAGTTACTAACGGTAATTCCGAATTACATATGGACAATTATACTGAAGAAAGATCTAATGGCCTATCCCTAAACTGACAGGTAGAGTTGGCAGGTGAGGAATGTTTTTGTTAACACATTAATTAATTGGTATCACTTGATGCGTTTTATCACAGACAAGAGATAACCTACAATTATTAATACAGCAGAGCAGTGCCAGTGTGTCCTCTCTCTTTCCCGTCTTATAGACTAAGACTAGACTGTGTGTGTGTACCACCAAAGGTGTACATATCCATGTAGACGGCGCTGCTAATCGACTTGTCGACTACGACCGTCACATCGATAGTTCATAATACGATAGTCGATAGTTACCGAATGACCTGCCAATCTGTTGTGAACTGAAGGCTATCCATCTGTTGCGGGAGGGGGCATAATCTTCACGTAGGCGTGACCGGTGGTCAAGTGTCCCACCACTGTCTCCGTCACCGGCCCCTCTGTCACGGAACCACCTGCAACAGAGGGAAAAAATCCCCTAGTGAGCCCCGGCGAGGTGATTGGCATGTTAGTCGGCCTGGGCACCTGCTTTTTGGTCTGTTGCTTCCTATCCTTTGTGAAGGTGGGGGCCCGGGTTGCCGACTGCACATCACGACGAATTTTCGACTTCTCGGAGTCCTTGTGAGCCTTGCAGCCCCTCCAGCTCGCTGGAAGGTTTCCACTGCAGTTGCAGCATTTCGGTTCAGCTGTCTTGTCTTTGGCGCGAGACGTGGCATCATGATCCCTTCCACACTTGACACACCTAAGGCTCAAATGTTATAGCAATGCATAAGATATAAGACATAATAATATCAGACAAATGACTGATGCATAGAGTATCATATACGTTTATACACAGACCGAACATTTTTAATATACCATGTAATATGTTTCTCGTCAATTTCCTATGATTGGAATTTATAATGTGATCAACGTGAAAATATTTGTAATGAGGAAAGTTAAATGGAAAACGTATTGCTATTGCCATAGACTAATTGTAAAAACGGGCCGTGGGGGATTTTGGGGATTAATGAATAGTGAATAATGAAATTAATACCCCCGTTGCAGTAAACCTGCATTCTCAGCGAATTTCCAATGAATGCAACATAAAACATTAAGCCACTTGACAGGATTCATAAGAAATATATTCTCAAACAAGCGATATTTAAAATATTAATTATTCTCCATAAGAATAACATTGGGGATGAGTACGCAGGTTTGCTGCAACAAGGAACACAAAATATTTTTTTATGCAAATATCAATAGATTCATCTAAGTCACATTCCAAGTTTCATCCATATACATTCATAAATAAGTGATATAACATTTTAATTATTTTCCATAAGAATAACATGGGGATGACCGAGTACCTAGGTTTGCTGCTACGGGAACCATAGGCGATAAATTTTGTTGTGTGCAAACAACGATAAACCACAACCAAGTGAATCCATATACCAAATTTCGTCAGTTTATGTTCATAAATAAGCGAGATATACAATTTGTCTTTTGCTCCATAAGAATAACATTAGACAACGTACTGTGTTTAGCACTTTTAATATCTCAGGAACCAATTGACGTAGAGCAATGATAAAAATACCAAATTGTTTGTTTTTTTATGCTGAATTAAATGGTAAAAATTAAAATTTGATTTAAATAAAATTACATGTGGAAACCCCAAAAAACCCATTTTTGGGGTACAAACCCCCCCCCCAAAACCCCCCTTTGGATGTTGCGATTCGTCTGGATTTCGAACTCGTTCAAATAAATGGTGCTTTACACATTTGTACCAAATTTCATTAAGATCGGACCTTTTTTACAAGAGTTATCGTGCTTACGGGCACACACACACACACACACATATATGTATATATATATATGTGTGTGTGTGTGTGTGTGTGTGTGCCCGTAAGCACGATAACTCTTGTAAAAAAGGTCCGATCTTAATGAAATTTGGTACAAATGTGTATATGTATTTATATATATATATATATATATATATATATATATATATATATATATATACATATATAAAAATTTGAACGAATGGTGTTTTTGGCATCTGGGGACCTCAAAATGACAAGTTATTATGGTCTTGGGCTTAAGTCTTACCATGAGACCTACGGTAATAGCTTCTTCCCTGTAGGGGAAATTCGTTAAAAGTAATCTCGTCTGAAATTGATACAGTTCCAAAGAACTGTACCGCTCCTTGCAACGATTGAGTGAGGAAAAAACTGTTCCGCTCCTTGTAACTATTGAGTGAGGTTGTAACGGTTCCACCGACAAGTGAATCGCGCATGCGCGTAGACAAAGTGCATTCCGCTAATTCCGCTATTAGAGACAAGAGACGGTTGTGAATGTTGTGATGAGAGACGGGACTGACGGGCAGTGTTGCCACTTTTAGGGTAATTACCCTTTTTTAGGGTAATTTTACTGGTTTTAGGGTAATTTTAGGGTAGCGGAGTTTTTAGGGTAATTTTAGGGTAAAATCTAGAGCCTCTTTATAATTTAAATTTTGATGTTTTGGCAATGTAAAATGGGTTTTCCAGGAATTAAAACATATATATTAAATGCTGGGTAAATTAAAAATATTATAAAAGAGATATAATTAGCATGTACATCCTATATCATATTTTTAGAATTAGACCAAAGATGCATGTAATCACAAAGAACTCAAAGTTTAATTTTCGAAAAGATAAAATTGAGCCACATTATGTTATGTGTCCAAAATTGGGCACAACATAATAATTTAGAAAACCCTAATCAGTAAAACTATATCTGGTTAATTTGGTTAAATATAGGTTGTTGGGTTTTACTGCGCTGTTGTGGAAAATATGTTTACTGAAGATTGTTTCTATTTTGACACATAATTTGTATGAAGGAACTACATTGTATTTTATGCCTGTGAAATTCCCATGGTGAGCCAGGTGAGCACATATAACCATCCCAACAACGCATAACATGTGTAAATTTGTGTGATGTGGTGTATTGCAATGAAAAATATTGATCTAATCAAATAGTAACTATGATGGTCTGCCGTTACACTTTAGAAGCATAAATGAGCGAAGCAACAGAGTAAACAAACTCAAAATAATGTAAGCAAAACAGTAACAGTTTTTAACAGCTGTTTATTTCATTTAATGAAGTCCGTTAAAATCACGTGACATAAACCTAGGGGAGGTTTATTGTATAACTGGAGGTAACACTGCTTCACCATTTTTGACGAAAAAGCGAGCCGGTAATTTTGTCAGGTTGGAACACTGGTGAGGCAAATTTCTCGATCTTTGAACCATCCTGATTGATTGTTTTATTCCTATAAGTGAATCACTTGAATAAATACTCGTGGAAATCATTGGAATAAAGGTAATAAAAGTTGGAGTAGATTAATTGTTTCGTTTGATTTATGTATCTAACCTTTCCGTGAAACATGATAAATTATGAGCAAACAAACAAAGACAAGTTTATTAATGTTAAAATTATGAGTAAGTATTTGTTTGAGTCACTTTGCCGACTTGTGCGATTTCAGCGAGTAGTTCTTTGCCTCACCAAAATTTGGAAAGAACGGCTCGCAGTTTTGTTCATCAGTGTTACCTCCAGTGATACCAATAGAACTCCTTGCATAAACCCAATAAAATATTTCTTCCATTATAATTACATGTGAACTTTAAGACCCAGTGAGGTTGAACCTATATAGGAGGAATTTTGCAAATCTCTCTAAAGAAAAACCTTCTCCTTGGTATCACCTATAGCTACTGGCCAAATTTCATATAAATCGGTAAAGCCATTACACTGTGATGCCGTTACAAAGAAGTGACAAAGTGAGGGAAAGAGAGCTTCGCTTGCTTCGCTCAATAAGGTGACAAACATATTCTCTGGGCATTATTATTAAGAAAAAATAACATTAACAAATTTGTACAACTGAAATAAGTTTATAAAACAATAAAGTACTACCAACATAATGAAACAACAGTTAATATCATGTATCAGCAAGTTTCTATTATCAGCGATACCAGCACATTATAAGTATAGCGCTGAAAAAAATATTACAACAGAATATTTATTTGAATTCGTTAATAATATTTCGTTTTATGTGTGATATAGGGCCAAAGACGAGTATTAAAATTTATTATTAATTAATGCTATGTTACCTTACTTTTTACACCTTAATAATGTTTTAAAACCAATCTCGAGTGTATTTTGAGCTTTTCGAGAAGAAAATCAACTCTTAGGGTAATTTTAGGGTAATTTACAAAAGGTTTAGGGTAATTTACGGTAATTTCATCACAAGTTTAGGGTAAAATTCCATCTACCTGGTGGCAACACTGCTGACGGGAGAATTCAATACAATCGACGAATCGACAAAAGTTAGGTTATGTTTTATTTAACTGTAGTCTGCGATTGGAATCTCAGGTTGTTATTGAAATTTGTTCTTTAGTTTATTAATTTCTCAGCCTTTTTCAGTTATGGTTTAAATATCGAAGATTACATTTATCTGTTTCGATAGTAAGAGATTGGGCAGCCAATAATTTGCCACTTACAATCGGAAAGGTTGGTTTCACAATAGGCATAAAGACTATGATTTTGTCTTCCTCTATGAAATAAGTACTTTTATCATGGGTTATATGAGCTAGTTGGTCTTTCAAGGTTAGTTTAAATTGTTTTAAAGTCATTCATAATAACACTATCACTGAGCTTTATGAGAGTGCACTTGTCTGTTAGCTTTCACATGGTTAACTTGCAGCTTTTAACGACATTAACTTAGGTTAGTGATTTTTCCATGAAAAATAATCTTACAAATTTAACTTGACAGACTGCAGAATTGTGGTCGAATGCATTTGATGATTGATAATATTATTAACCCGAGAACTGCTGAACATCATTCATGATTGAACCAAGTTTTGGCTAATCTTTCCAATGTCTTTTAAGTCCTGATTTTCATACTATGATAGGCATACATCAAAAACATATTCATTCGGAAACTCTATAGTTTCCGAGACAAATTGTACAGTACCGTACTTGACTGGCCAAATAAACTAAAACCAACCCACCAGACTACACTGTCTTACGACAGTGCGGTGGGGGTTAACCTTACGGGGTGCAGTATGATACGTGTCCATCAAAATATAATTGAATATAAAATATTAAACCACTGTGATACATTCATGGTATTACAGATAAGAATATCAAATACCCCTGTTGCAGCAAACCTGCATACTCAGTGAATCTCCAATGGAGATATAAATGTCTTAGTATTAGTACATAAACCCACTTAACACGTTGAGTGCTGTGAATGTATATAATTCCGTACCCTAGTGGCTGAAATATTATAATTGATTACTCAAAAAGTAAATGAGACGAATGCATCCAAAATGTCATCAGAAGATCGCCAGGGCTGAATTTCCGTCAATAGGGGTGACGTCACTTCCGGGACGTCTATTGATGTCGTCCGCCGGTGGCGCCGGTCGCGTGGTTGAAGTAGTCCGTTTACTGCCACAATTGTTTATAACGACCCACAAACTTGTTTTTTGATACAACAGTTTCTAATTATTTGAATAATAGACACAAAAAAATATATACAATCCCTCCAGGTGCCATTTAGAACGTTCGTCTATGCTAAAAATTAGTTCACATACAATGTCAAAGAGTTAGTTAAATTACACTTCATAAAAAATACTGTTCTTAGAGATAAGACAATTATATTTCATTATCTGAGTACATGTTCTCCAACAATTCATCGTCATTGTTAGGCTCCATTGCACCACAAACACATTTACACACACTACACAGAAGTCGGAAGTTATCACGGTCCGGTCCTGAACAGAAACCCCGGAGCGGAAAACGATTCGCGCCAAATTGTACGTAGGAACTGGCACAACAAGCAGCAAAGCTATATAGGGTTCCCTGACAATGGCTGAGCTCACACTGAACTAATATGGAAAGAATGGCACGACATCATCTTTAGCTGACGTCCGATAGGAGCGCTCGTGACGCACATCATCAATAGATGTCCTCCGCAGTCAATGTGTTAACCAAGTTTCATAAAAATATGTTCACATATAAGCAATATATACAATTTGAATTATTCTCTATAAGAATTACATTGGGGCTGAGTACGCAGGTTTGCTGCATCAAGGAACACAAAAAATGGGTTTTTATGCTAATATCAATAAAACTCAACTAGCTGAAGTCATATACCAGTTCTATTCATTTATGTTCATAATTAAGGGAGACATAGCATTTAATAAGAATAACATGGGGCTGAGTACGCAGGTTTGCTGCTACAGGAGCCCTTGGCAAAAAAATGTTTTTTGGAGCAAATATCAATGGACCACAACCAGATAAAGCCGTATACCAAGTTTCGTCAGTATACGTTTATAAATAAGCAAGATAAACAATTTTTCTTTTCCTCCTTAAGAATAACATTAGACAACGTACTGTGTTTAGCACTTTCAATATCTCGGTAACCAGTTGATGTAGAGGAATGATCAAAATACCAAATTATGTGTTTTTTTAAGCTGAATCCAATTTTACCATTGGATTCAGCTAAAAAACTAAAATTTGACTATTTCCAAAATTATATGTAACAAATTTAAAAACCCCATTTTTAGTTACAAAACCCCCCCCTAAATACCTCTTCAGATGGAGTGATCTGGGTGCTTTTCGAACTTAAAGTCATAAATGTTGCTTTACATATTTATATCAAATTTCATCAAAATCGGATAATTTTTACGAGAGTTACCGTGCTCACGGACACACACACACACACACACACACACACATACACATATATATATATTTATATATATATAAATATATATAATAATAATATATAAATAATATATAAATATAATATTATATATATATATATATATATATATATATATATGAATGGTGTTTTGGGGTCTGGGGACTTCAAAATGAAAAGTTATCATGGTCCCGGGCCTAGGTCTTACCATGCCGACTACGGTAATAGCTTCTTCCCTTAAGGGGAAATTCGCTAAAAGAGAATTATCAAAATCCGGCAAGTCGTTGTCTCGCAATCTGCGTGAACTAAATGACCCGATTATTTTAAAATACTGTATAGGGTTCTGTAAACGACATGTTTAAGTCAAAACTGTGGAGTTTGGCAAATAGGAGGATGATGGGAGACGGCTCAAATTAAAGGTCTTGATCCCCAGGACGTGGGAAAAATAGCAGTATTTCTAAAAAGTTAACAGCAAACGAGCAATATGTAAAACATCCCCTATAAGAAAAGCATAGGGATTTAAACACATCTGCTTTATTTACATTAAAAACATGTGGTTAAACATCTACTTTGTTTACGAACCTACGTTGACATGTGTTCCTACCTATATCATTTTATTTTCCTCAGCATGAAAAGAGTAAACAATCAGATGGGGCAGAGTATTGGAGCAAGATTAGGGACTAAGGCCCCTTCAAACCATTATATATATTAGTAAAATATATTTTATGAAGTTGAGTGTGTTTATGCGCGATAACTTGAAAACAGTCAAGCATTTTGTAATTACTTTATCATGAGTTTTTCAAACGTCCAAACGGTATATATAGTTACAACATAAGTATTTTATTTTTATTTGTTATAAATGATGGGCGATTAAATTTACACAATATAAGTTAATTTTAAACGGGGGCAATGATTTGTTGATGTTGATGTGCTGGTAAGGGCGAATTTGATTTGATTTGATTTTTTGGCTGTTCTGATGCTCCTGGTTTCATTTACCTGCAATGCTAGGAATATAATTTCGCGCATTATAAGGTTGGGAGAAGGTCCAGTCAGGCTTTAAAGTAGGCGCCAGGTTGTGTGAGTTAGTAATGTCTAAAACAAAAACGGCTGCACAAAAAACGAAACCCTAAATAATTTTGTAATTAGGTGTAAACGTATTCTGCTTTAAATGTATTAGCCATCTTACTAACGAATGTCAGGTCCATCAGTCAGTGGTAGGTGCGACATGGTATAAATAACTTTAAAAACCACTCAGGTGGAATCTCAAAAACTTTTGGATTCGGCTCCGCCCTATTGGGATTTTCTAATGGGTGTAGCACCATGTTTGATTCTGGTGTGTGATCTATATTCCTATAAATTTTCAGCATCATCAGATCAATAGTTAATATATGACTAGGTACTTCAGATAGTTAACAAGGGCCTATAGGCCTATAGGGCGGAGCCATAAATTAATTTTTCATCAGTTGCACTTAGACAGCTTTGAATGTTTAAACAATCCTACTAACGAATGCCAGCTCCATCAGCAGTAGCATGTGCGACATGGTAAACATAACTTTTAAAACCAGTGGGGTGGAGCTCCAAATATATTTCAATTGGGCTGCCCCTACTGGGATTTTTTGAAAGGACCATGTTTGCTTTTGATTTATTATCTATATTTCCACCAAATTCCAGCCTTATTGGTTCAGTAATATGTGTGTGATGGTTAACATCCAAATTATAAAGGCCTTCGAGGCAGAGCCCTAGATAATATTTTAATCAGGAGGAGGCCTATCCTGTTTTGAATTTGTTAAATATTTTCAAAACAATTGTAAGTTTCATCAATTCCAGTAGTAGCTGCGAGAGATAGTAAACATAAATTTAATAGCCACTGGGGCAGAACCCCGAAGATCTATGGATTGGGACCTCCATACTGTGATTTTTGTAACAGGAGTATTGCCATTTTTTTCTTCTGATGTATAATTTATATTTCTAGCAATTAGCCTTTTTGGTATAGAAGTTGGTGTATGATAATTTACGTTGGAGTAATAAAGGTCTATGGGGGTGGAACCCTAAAGAATATTTTGGACAGATGTAGACCTATCCTGCTTTGGGTTTATTTGCTATCTTCCTCACGTTATCAGCTCCAATATTTTAAATTTTTAAACTAAACAAAAGAAACAGAATGGAAGAAATCATTTTCATAATCTAAAAAAGCCGACTTATGACAATGTTTTAACCCTTCCCGGGCTAAATTAAATGGCGGGCTAAGGCGTAATTTTTTCAAGCCAAAGTTCAGGATATAAAGTTGTTATGTTATTAATTCGTTCAAAATAATTCATGTTATAAAAAAGTGTTTTTAGTGCTGAAATAATTTGTTTACACATGTTACAAGGAAAATAAAATTCGAGAAGACCAATATATCCATCTTTGGCCCGCAAAAAAACTTAGGTGGATGTACATATCTGTCCGCCGCCCTGATCGACAATCAAGAAATATGAATACTGCCGATAATCTTGAGTATTTTTGCGGGCAGAGGACGAATATTTTCGTCAATTAAGTCGTTCCGTTGTTTTATTTGCTTTCTCTCGAAATGTAGACCTTTTACTTCTAAAAACAGCAAAACGAGTTCGCACGCAGCACGCTGACGTGAGGGAAGTGATTTTCCACGTACAAAACTTTTAAAACTCAAAACCAGTGTAAAAACATACATTTATTCCAATTTTATTGAAATCTGAAAACATTGATTTTTTGGTTGTTCTGATGCTCCTGGTTTCATTTACCTGCAATGCTAGGAATATAATTTCGCGCATTATAAGGTTGGGAGAAGGTCCAGTCAAGCTTTAAAGTAGGCGCCAGGTTGCTGAGGATGATACAAATACACTAACAAATGAATAACATGCTTTCTAATGTAAAAACCCTATAAGACAATGTATTGTGTTTAGCCGATACACATTTGCTTTAATAACTCGGTAAATATTTATGCTAGAATGACGAGAGAGGGCTTAAAACTTTCGCTTTACTAATTCCCATCATAATACATGCATTACCTTTACGTCCGGGGCTTTTCTGACCCTTTTTGGGCCCAAAAACTCAAAATTTGAAAGAATAATCCCCAAAAAGGGGCTTAGAGTTTTCCGATTGTTTTGCCCAATGAACTTGTCCAACTGATTATAGAAAGGAACGTCCCTACCAAATTTGAAATAAATCGGACAAAAAATGCAACCGCTAGAGTGCATACACATATATATAATTTTGAACGACCCCCAAAACGTGTTCAGGGGGTCACGTTAGGAACGTCTGGTGGTTCCAGGCTTAAGTTTCACCATTCGGGTCATGCTAATAGTTCACTTTCCATAGGAAATTGACTAAAAAAACAAAGGCTAAAAATACACAATTTCCATAAACAACATTTATTTGTGTCAGTAAAATTGCACAACAAATTCAAAAACATCCTTTAAATCAAGTTCAACTATTTACTTTGAATAATTCAGAAAAAAAAATGTTTACAAATTTAGGCCTACTTGATAGAATTTACATTTCAAAAAGGGTGATTGTGATTGACTGTTTGAATCAAGTCCTCAGTACTCAGCTTGAGTGTGGTAAACTTAAAAACAAAGATCGGGGTGGCGATATGGCTGCGCAACACAGGTTCTGCAAACAGTCTCTTTTCGCTGTTTCTTCTTCAGGCACACACAGCACTTTCTGGAGCCCTTGACCATCTTCCCCATGAGATGTAGTTTTCCATCCAACCTCTGACAAGTATTTTCCCTTGGACAGCCAGGTCTGCGGCGTTCAAGTCGAAAACGTGACTGCATATTTTCCCAGACTAGATCTTCTATGACGCTCATCCTGAAATGTTTGTGGCTCTTAGGCGTTCTCTGGTGCTCTTCTTGCATTAGTTTGTACAAGATGTATGAATCCACAATGGCTACATCCAACAGCAAAAAAATATTTTCCTGTATACTTTGACGAAGAAACTGGTAGTTTGAGATGAAGTGGTCACTGCGATCTACCCCGCCCATATGTTTTGGGTAGTCTGCAATGCCCTCTGGTTTGCTCACTCGATAGATTCCTGGAAATTTAGAGGGAACATCTACCATGTGGTGTTTATCTACGTGGTGTTTTTTGGAAAGAACTGATACCACTCTCTTATCTTTCCAAAATAATATGGCTAAGTCCCCATTTTGACGACCTTACATCTCTCCAGTCTCCAATGCCCTACTCAGGATAGGCATTTGCGTCCTGTTGCCTAAAACAGTACCAGTGACGTACATAATCATTTTCAATAGCTCCTTCACCAGTTGGGTTCTGTTGTAGTAGCGGTCTATGTAAACATGAGTACCTGAAGGTGGATTGGAAGGGTCTTTGATAAGTGTATTACATAGTTGTGTTATGGTTTTGGTGGTTTTCAACAAATCTTCATCAGGGTTTAGGTTGTCTTCATGCTTGCCGTAGTACGGGTCGAAATCATAAATGTAGCCATTCAGGGAATCAGATATGACAACAATTTTCATACCAAACTTATTTGGTTTCTTTGTATTGTACACCTTGAAGACAATCTTGCCCTTTAAGGAAACTGTACTTTCGTCAACAGCAACTGTCGAGCTAGGAGTGTAAAATGTCTTGCACATTTCTGTCATGTGATCTACAACTGGCCTTATTTTTAAATCACGGTCAGAGCTCATGGCTGAAATGCAGGGACTAGAATAAAATAAAATACCCCCGTCGCAGCAAACCTGCATACTCAGCGAATTTCCAATGGAGATATAAATTTCTTAATACAACATAAAGCCACTTACCAAGTTTCATAAAAATATATTCACAAATAAGCGATATATGCAATTTTAATTATTCACCATAAGAATAACATTGGGGCTGAGTACGCAGGTGTACTGCAACAAGGAACACAATAAATGGGTTTTTACGCTAATATCAATAGAACTTAACTAGGTGAAGTCATATACCAGTTTTTATTCATTTATGTTCATAATTAAGAGAGACATAGCATTCAATTATTCTCCATAAGAATAACATGGGGGGTGAGTACGCAGGTTTGCTGCTACGGGAGCCTTTGGCAAAAAATTGGTTTTTGAGCAAATATCAATAGACCACAACCAGATGAAGCTGTACACCAAGTTTCGTCAGTATACATTCATAAATAAGCGAGATATAAAATTTTACTTTTCTTCCATAAGAATAACATTAGACAACGTACTGTGTTTAGCACTTTCAATATCTCGGTAACCAATTGACGTAGAGGAATGATCAAAATACCAAATTGTGTGTTTTTTTAAGGTGAATCCAATGGTAAAACTCATATTTGACTATTTCAAAAATTATGTGTAAAAGATTCAAAAAACCTATTTTTGGGGTACAAAACCCCCCCAAAATACCCCATCTGATGGAGCGATCTGGCTGGTTTTCAAACTCTAAGTCATAAATGTTGCTTTACACGTTTATACCAAATTTCATAAAAATCGGATAATTTTTACAAGAGTTATCGTGCCCACGGACACACACACACACACACACATATATATATATATACACAGTTTTGAACGAATGGTGTTTTTGGGGTCTGGGGACCTCAAAACGAAAAGTTATCATGGTCCCGGGCCTAGGTCTTACCATGCCGACTACGGTAATAGCTTCTTCCCTATAGGGGAAATTCGCTAAAACCGGTGTCGGTTGAAAACATCCCAGAAAAAAGGCATCTTGTTTACCCACCTATTAAAAAAATAGTCTTTTTGGTCGGGCAAAGGGTGCATTCCCATGTTCATTACTACATCAATTAGAGCTTTTAGTTCGACTACAGTGAACGGCTCCCATTTTAGGAATCTACTGTTTGGACTAAGGCTTTCATCATCCCTCTTAGAACCTGCATACAAATTACTTTCTGTACAAATTAGGTTCAGCAGATTGTCATTGAAAAAGAGGGAAAAATAATGTATGGGCTTTGTATCCTCATCAAAAGTACAAGGAATATTTAATCCAGCGTCGTCATTTATAATAAGAAAATTAATTACTAGACCGGGGTCGTTGTCCGATACATGAAGCCACTGTCATCACACTCGATTTGTTCTTTCTATTTATTTTTGTAAGTTTTTTAGCACCATATTCCCTTTCACCGTCTCCCATTCCACCTCCACTTCTTCCACCGACACTTACTCTTCCTCTACAACTGCTCCGTCCTGCTCCTCTGACGCGTAATCCACCTCTTCTACTGCAACTGCCACGACCTCCTCCTCTGGTATGGACTCCACCTCTTACTCTGCAATCGCCTCGCCCCGTTCCTCTTCCTCGAACCGGTACAGTTTTCCTTTCTCTGTTACTGTCGTGCTCTTCACTTATGTCATTTACATTGGCTACATTTTCTTCTTGTTCATTATTATTTTGAATAATTACTGAAATGGTATCAAAAAGTTCATCACCGTCACATTTTTCAGAACTAGGCCTATCATGATTACTTCCGACATGGTCACTTACATGGTCTTGATTAGAAACATTTTCGCCCTGCTCACCGACATTAGTAACCATCACTTCATCATAATCGTTATCATTTAGAAGAAAATCTAAATCACTCAATTCCGATTCTATGCCCATATCAAGGCTAACACTACATAGAGATCGTACATCAGCTTCATCATTTTCTTCACCAGAAGCACATTCCATATAGTCATTTCCACTGCCAAATATGAACTCACCCTCAGATATACTTCTATTTAGCATGTCTGTTAGTCATTTTGATATAAAACACAATACAACAACGTAAGTTATACAAGTACTCACAGTAATGAGAGCGCAAAACTGACAGTTTTGCGATATTCTTACACTGTTTAGGCGCGAAACAGCTGAAAAAGTCGTGGGAATCAATATTGCCAACTGCAATCCGTTCATAAGGCAATATGATATTTCCTATCGTAATGTACACAACTTGTAATATTTCGTATTCTTGGACGGATATATCCGTCTTTATCCCGGAAAAGAAAATTTACAAGACGGATATATCCGTTTTCAGTCCGGAACAGAAATGAAGTACGATGGATATATCCGTCCATAGCCTGGGAAGGGTTAACCCACTGACCTATTCATAGTTATTGTCCCGCTCTCACTGAGTTATCCTATTTAAATTAGCCAAAATGCAGGGTTTTCTTATAAATTCATAAAAAATTATTTTTTATGTTCCAAGATAGCAAGTTATGTTTTTTAATTGAAATAAAATTGCCTTTAATAATTTGTATATTTAAATATAATAAACAACAGTATCCAAACAGGGTACTTTGGTATTATACGGATGCCACTATTTTTGGAGGTTAAATTTTTACCGGGTACAAAGGATAACTACATAATTCGAAAAAACGTACTTTTATTGACTTACTGTACAAATTTTACATCATTCTGATGAGCGGTCTTTGTGTTGTGCCTCCCAAAAGACAGCGATGTCCGCTAGGATCGTGTTGAATGCGTCGCCGCCGCTAGCAGCCAGACCCGATCGCCACATTACTCCGCCAAATATACAGCGCGCTGCGGCAGTTATGTTAGGATGGGTTATCATAAAAATACGTACGGTTTCCTCTTCATTTCGAGGTAAATCCCACACCAAAAGAACGTCACTCATTATGAAAACAAATGTAACGTAGTTACGGCAATAAATCACTCATGACACTGACCCAGATACAGGCGGTGACAGGTGATGCGCGCGCTCCGGTCAACGACCTGACCTTGGCCTATTTGGAGGGGGTTTGGCGGCCTGAAGTATGACTCATCAGGTATAATTCGATTCGTAACAAAACAAGGAAAGTCCTAAAATCATTTTTATGATAACCCATCCTAACATAACTGCCGCAGCGCGCTGTATAAGGGTGGCATCCGTATAATACCAAAGTACCCCAAACAGTATCCAAAAAATATTGTTGGCCTAAACAAAAATATGTACGGTATAGAAATATATATATATTTTTTGAAAGCATACCAATTTTATATGCCTAAAAGGCCAATATATATTTTTCTTTACACCAAACATGTATTCAGAATGTAATTCCCTACGTAAAAATACTAAACAAATAAAAATACATAAATAAATGAAAATGTTACAGTTGTTTTTGTAAAACACTACAAATTGAAAAACCTAATTTTTTTAGCGGGAAGGGGAAAACAATAATTAATTATTGTTAGCTGGATTATGTAGGCCCTGTAACCATGGGTTTTTATTTAATATTTTCCAATTTCCATACATTTATTTATAAACAAACTGAATAAATAATAAAATAGTTCATTATTAGGGGCCTATTTTATTTTTTGTACGCGTGCTGTAATATTGTCCGTGAACTATATTTTGCGTCAATAATACTTCCCACGAACAATCAGCTGTTTTTTTTGTTTGACAGAGACAGTATTTATGTGTTATTCTAAAGCATCCAAGAATACAGACCATTAGAAATAGTATAAACAAAAATTTACTAATGTTAGTAATAACGCAACTAACTGTATTCATATTTCCATGACAAAATATGGCCAAAAAGAACAAGCCCATGAAATGTATTTATTTTTTTATATTAAAACTTTGTTATTACTTTCATTTATGTCTTTATACGTTGTTTTATCATATTTAAGAATATTTGGGTGGTAGGCGTAAACAAAGACAAAATAATTAATTTCAGTGGCATTGTACTCATCACGGAACTGTTCCGTGATTCAAAATTTGAACCCAGTCGAGCCATCACGGCACTGTTCCGTGATACAAGGCCAATGGGTTAAATCCCCTTGTCAGTTACTTGAATGGAGCTATTTTATTTAATCAGCTGATAACTTAAATACCGGTAAGTTTTACATGTTTACAAATAAATTCCTAGGGTAGTTCACAATTTATCCTCATGGATTTCAGCATTGACTTGTAAAACATATTTCGACGTAATCATGCTTATTAGATAATTTTAGAGCATTTACGGATGTATTAAGTCCATTCGGCTGGTCTGAAACTTTTGCCAGTTGTTGGATTTTGTTTTCATGTCAGATGACAGTACATAACCTGTCAACTCTATAGTTTAAAAACAAACTTTGTTTTGACATTTGAAGGGTTGAATGAAGCACCCCTCGTGGAGCCACAGTTAAATAATACAAACATCAGCGCTACTTTTTTACTCTGAGCTCAAGGGGCGAAACTAAAAATTAATAACATGGGTTATCACTACTTAAAGGGTTATGTATACATTGTAGATTTTGTCAATTAAAATTGTAATTGCAACGTATGAGAAAAAAATATTATCTTATTTGGGTCAGCCTGAATCGGCTTCAGTAATTGCAATATATGCGATTCAACGTTGTAAGATACTGGCCACTAATAATTATCTCTAAGCCAGCTGATCCTTTTGCTACAACCTATAATATCTATTTTGTCTGTTCTTAGATATGCAATATGCATGTTTTAAAAATCAGCTGGTTAGAGAAACTTATAATATTGATAAAGTAGGTTTTACAAAATTCTATTTTTACAGTCTAGGTGAAATTATTTTAAAAATGTAAGTAAATTTTGCAAATATAGAAAGATTTATTTTTCATTTAAAACAAACCGTGCGTAAAACGGTTCAGTGGAAAGCTCAAATGAACTGATCAAAGAGGTCAAAGTTGAAATTTTATTCCATGTTAAATTTCCATGTAAAAAAACTTCTAATCTCGTTTTTTTAATAGTTATCGACCAGATACTACAATTTAAGGTAAAATTTGCAAATATAGGGGTTATTCCCTTTCATTTGACTCCACCTGTGTGTAAATTGGTCCAGGGGAAGTCTCACAAGTCTTCCGGAAAATCTGTAATTTTGTGTTTTAATATAGCCTACTGTATAGAATTGGGAAGAAGGCAAAATGGATTTTGGAAACGATAATTGATGTTGCATGATGCAGTAAACTTAAGTGATAACAGGTTCAAATTCCACATGCTGCTCCTCATCGTCGTACAGCCTTGATCAAATTTATTTCATACTAAAATTTACTACAGTATTTAGCTTACCTACGCTTACCTAATCTTAGCTTACCAGTTGTGTTTTATAACTACTATAGAAAAGCAGTAAAAGTAAAGTTACAAACCAATACAGGGGTTTTCATAGTTTAAATTTAAATCTGTCCAAGGATACATTTCTGCACATGATGACAGTTATTAAAGAAAAATATCTAGCCTAATTTAATTTATGGCAGTTTCTACTCTTAATTAGTCTATGACCATGTATTTTAAGTTTAAATTTACTTTTTGTATTATAATAATGTACGAGGAGTGTTTTTAAAGTACCGGTAAGTACCGTTTTTAAATTCCGCCATTGCAGTGCTGCGGTTGCCTTTTCTCCATCCTGTTCTGTGTACCTGCATCTGTTGGCAAGGCTGGGGACAATCGACAATGTTAACATTTGTTTGTGAGCATTCAAAAGGGCATCACTGATTGAGAATCCTGCCCTTTGTGAGGTACCCGTGGCGATTCATTTTTAAGTGTTAACGATGTGCAAATGGCTGAAATTCATCAGCAGGTTTAGCGAAATGCATGGCGAAGTGTTCAACACCTCTAGTGTCAAAAAGTGTTTTGTTGGCTGTGGCAAATTTATTTTTTTAAAAATCCTTCTACCAGGTACCCCTCAAGAAAAGTCAATGCTCTCCCAAACGCTTGGTTTTGGTCACCTCAGTCAACATTTTTGAAGTGTGAACCCAACTTTTGATAATTTTGTTGTTCGGTTACTTGCAAAAGAACACTTCTTGATACTGTATGAAACTCATAAGATAACGATGAACTCGGAAACCGTATGTTCTCTATCATATTTTGATCCACTTTATGCACCAAATCTTCAGTTATGACAGAAGGTCGCCCACTCCGTTCCGCATCATGAACATTCGTGTAGCCATTTTTAAATGTTCTAACCCATTTTCATGACATAACATTGCATAATTACAGATTTTCCCTCTATTTTGAATTATGGGGCCAAACTTGTTCACTCACTAAAAGATCCCTAAAAGATTGGGACGTTTAGACTTGGTTACTTGAACGTTCCAATCTAAAAATCTTATTATTTCAAAACGTTATTGGTCAATTTAAATAACTGCTATGCAAAAAATATGCAAAATGATGTTATAAAATTCAAAATTCAATTGAACGCTGTGTTTGATAGAACAGAGCTAGAGACCCCGTAACTTGTGCAATTCATTTTCCTTTTTTATGCCCTTTAAATACATCACTCAAGTTACCATTTAAGTTTTTGGACTTATCCCCCAAAACCCCTATTTTGGGGGAGGGGGTTGACAATTTTGACTCTTCAAAAGTTTCATTTTTGGGTCACTAAGACTTCCCCGGATGAATCTCGTTATATGCAGTCGTTAAAAAATAACGGGGGGGGGGACTTTTGGGACACACGGTATATTACTTTGTAACTTTTAAATTGTGTTTAAAGTAGGGCAGTTAACAACAAAGAAGGTTTTAACATTTTTAATGAGTATTTGTGCGGCTAACTAAGTTTTTCCCTTTGCCGTTTAAATTTGCTATAAAAACAAGAACATTTAGTTTTTTTAATTATTTAAGTCAAAAAGCTGCATAGAAATTCTTATTTTTATAAAAGTTAGGCTAAATGCTAATCTGTTCTTTGGCGATTTCCTTCCATTCTCGGTCCAAAATGTGTCGGTTGTGGTGCTGTTGGTTTTTCTTACCCCACAGTGCTGGACGACTTTGGACAGCAATAATGACTACTTCCTTCATTTTACGTTAAAACAGTTATCAAACAACTTAAGAAACAAAGAAACAACACGTAGAATTTGACTGAGCTTAGCTGAGGGGTGAGGGGGAGGTGTATGTGGCCTTTAACGAAGAAGCAACAAGGTAAAATGAAACTAGTTTGTTTTTGTAAAGCATCCTTCTAGACCTCCTTGTAAGTGGCGACCTACGCCTATACCGCAACCTGTTCACTAACCGCGCACCCATTAATCATAATGGAGTTGTTTTACCTCGCGGTTATGGCGACCTCCACTTCCACCTCCTCACTATGCGCTTACCAGAGGGTGGACCTTTTTGGGACACCCGGTATTTAAATAAGTTACCCAAATTGTTTATGGACCATACCTATATATTTTTATGGTTTGGCTACCCGCATATTAAAATGATCTAGTAATAAATAATATCTTGATTCTGGAAAAAAGCATTTGCCTTATTCAAATTTTGGGCTATACAATTGTAACAAATTTCACAATATTTAATATGGTTTTAAAGGAACTTGCCTAGTATTAAAGAATAAATGTTTATGATTACTTTGTAAAAAATTCACCAAAGCTTGTCAACAAATGTTACTGTAATAATAAAAATAATAATAATAATAATGCAAGTACAATTTGGTACAAATCATGTTTATCTATACATGGTATATTAAAAGAATTTCTTGATTTTTGTTCGGCGATTTTCGACCTCTAAAACTTTATTTTAAATACATGTTTGGTATCAATGAAAAGCACTTTATCTCTAGATGTAATATATTTATCTCTTTAACTTTAATATGCCTTTTGGGTTTTTTAAAAACCTCCACCTTTAGACAAGGGCGGATCCAGAGGTCATGTTTGGGGGGGGGGCACTGAAAGTTACCCCTCCACCTTCCCTGGCACCCCCATTATTGTTTTTAGCTATATGAAATTATACAACGAATGAAAGTAAGTTAACATAATATATCAATAACCTTGTACTCAAGAAAAAAAAACAATCTTAACTTTATAAACAAGCTAAACAAAAATTAGCTTTAGTTCTACGACCGTAAATAAAAGTAATATATTTAGGCATTACACTTTTTTCTACGTAATCTGTAGGCGTCTAAGAACAAGTATGATGTCTAAATAAACAATTTATTTTAGTATTTACCCACGCGAAAAACTATTTACAAAACGTATTTGAAATCTGCAATACTACTATACTACGCGAAGATACAATTAGGAATGAGGCTGACAGCCAAGGTCAACCACTCGAAAAATGAAAATGTCGTACCACATTTTTACAAAATAAAATACTTGGCGTGTGAGCTTCTGTTTGCACGCAATTTAATCTTTGTTTCCTCTAATTTCTTTACGTATAATTCGAGGCACTTTTGCTTCTAGCCTAGCCACTGGATATTTATTGCCTAGCAACGGATTACGCGGTTTTAAACAAAAATCAAACCTAACCTGTAAACAAAACACCGCTGATAGCAAACGACGGTAGGCGGGCGAATTCCAGTAAACAATAATCACTGAATACAATTGTAGCAACCTTTGCTGCTAAAATTTACCTCCAAGACCATATTGAAAACACTGCATTTTCGGTCTGTCAACTGGTAAAACTGCAACAACTTCGCAATATTCGGGAATATTCATGTTTTTGTAAGACGCTTTTAGGTTAAACACATAGATCAAATGTAATGTTTTGGTAATGTGTTATATACCAAAATGGAAGTTTAAAATTTCACCTGTCTAATGGTGTGTATTTTATTTCATTTAAAGAAACTTTTAGGTTGGTTAGTTTGAATTTTAATGTAAACTTGTAGATGGGAGCGACAAAATTTGACTCTCGGAACCAAAAAACGGGGTTTTGGGAGGTTTTTGATGCTTACATTTTCATTCGGATTTATTCAAACTTTCATCGTATGCCTGAATAATAAAACACAAAAATTCTTACGTTTGGGGGGGGGGGGCGACCGCCCCTACCGCCCCCCCCTTGGATCCGCTCCTGCCTTTAGAGCTTCACCCTATAGGCTTTTAAAGTTCCAATGTTAATCTTATGGCTTTATTTTATTTAGTTAGTCAGCCGATTATAATGTATATAAACTTTTACAATATCTGGCTCTATGCCTGCTAGATACCCGTGCGTAAAACGGCATCAGCTAGTACTAGTTTCATTTAGCTTGGTTGGGTGCTCAACTAACACTTCACCTTACTTAACAAGAGCTGGTAAAAGTCTAACTTAACTTTGAAATCTAGATTTTAGATTACTTAGCCCTGTAGTTAAAATGTCTGTTACGATATCCTCAGTTAGTTTGTATTTTATTTTTATTTTACCACTTTCCACATTTTCATATATAAAAAAGTTAACAATATGCTTTAAAAACGTCAAGTGACAGGTTTGTTACTGAATATTGTGTTTTTTACAATCACGCTAGTTGCCACTAAATATTAAAATTATTTGGATTATGTGATTTTCCTATTTTGATAATTAGCTGCTTTAGGTGGATTGCTTCTTTGGCTGCTTCAGTCATGGATATAACATATATGCAGCTTCATGTGTTCACAGGGTTACGTTTCGTGCTCCCTTTGATTCCTTGATTCTCAAATTAAAATTGTTCAGAGGTTTTTTTACTTAATGAAAAAAAAATTGAGGTGTATAAATGTAAATGATTTGGTAAAATTAGAATGTTTTATTCAGCCTAATATCCTATTTGATGTGTTATTTACTTTTTTATGATTTTTAAGTTACTACTTAAAGTGGATTTACTTTATAATAAAAATGGACCTGTAAAAATATTTTGGTTGGTTGTTTATCCAAACAATTGTTCTAAAATAATAGTAATAGCTAGTAGATTTTTAAAAACTAAAATCAAACTTGTGAGATGTAAAAACTTAAAATTAAAATATCCGATTATTTTGCTTACTTTGCCACCTAGCTAATTGCTTACTTTGTTCAACTACATAATCTTCATAACAAAAATGTATTCATGGCTTTAGTGGTTGTACGAATTTTGTAAAAAAAACCCAATCATGAATGGCGATGCAGCAGTTGGATATGAAAAAATAATATGGATCTGCTTATTTTTATTAATTAATTTCTTAACATTTGTTTTTTTTACATCACAAGTCAACATTTTGAATTGTATTGCAGATAAATGGATTGCTCCTGGCTGGTGGAAGATGATTGTAATGAAGATCCAGGATCAGAGTCCGATCCCGAAGAGACACAGGCTGAGCTGGAGGCTCGACTGTACTCCATCGTACACCACAGTGACTTAAGCCAGCCTCTACCTCCGGAGCTGGCCAAGCACTATTCGATCCAGTGTGGGGACGACGGTAAACTGACAGTTGCATTGAACGATTCATTAGAGGACATTAAATCAGAAGAGGTAAAAAAAGTAGATGACCTTTTCAAGGGCTCTGAGCCGGGCAACGAAACTTCTGAAGTGGTTGAAATTAAATGTTCACAAGATAAAGATAATGTTATCTTGATTTCTGATGTTCCATTCAACTCTGGTAAAAGTTTTCTCAAAAGATTGAGGTACAGCGATGCAAATCTTGACTTGTCTGATGTGCCATTGAATGTGTATGGGAAAGATTATTCATCTTCGGACATAAATTATTCTGACTTGAATTATTTCAAAATTACACAAAGTTTTCTTAACAAGAAAAAAATAAGGAAATTAAAAGATTTGGTAATACCACCTTTATTTCAAACAAGTGAATCTCCTGATTGGAAAGATGCGGCCAATGAAAGTTTTATATCAGTCGGAGTTGACAATTCAGGGAGTGAAAAAGATATCATAGATCAAATGGTTTGTGCTTTAAAAAAAGCAAACCCAAAAGAAAATAAAGGGAAACTATATTTTCTAGCCAGAGCATTATTCTTTCACAATAGAAAAAAATATAGGCAGATTGTGAAACGCAGAAAAACCAAAACAAAGGTTTTTGATAAAACATTAGACACATCAACTAAAGTAGAGAGTGAATTTGTTAATAACATCTCAAAAGATAGTTCTACTGATCACACTGAAAGTATAAAGAATAACAGTATCAACATTTTTGATGGGAGTGTATCTCTTAACATTTCTCCTTTCAAACCTCTACCACCAACAGTTGATCTAGTTTCAGAGGATGAAGTTGACTGTTCAATTGAAACTGCTAAAAAAACTACCATGAAATGGAAGTCATTGCCTAAATATGAAATACCTATCAAGTGGACTAAAAAAATGACAAAGTTTTATACTAAACCTTCAGGAAGAAAAATGGAAATGGAACTGAATACTATTTTTGAAGATTTAAAAAGTAAGCTAGTAAACTTAGGTTCTATGAACTAGTTTGTTTTCCTGATCTTCTATTAGTATTTCAGTCTGACTACTGGTGATATGATATTTCTCTCATTTATGTACTTTTTGATGATTATCTTTCTGTAGAAAAATAATTAGATATTTTTTAAACAGATAAGTCTAATTTTTGGATTTCATGGTTTGTGAGTTTAGGCATATATAATAAAAATGTTAAGCTAAACTTATCTTGGAAAACAATAAAACAGTTGTTTAGTGTTTGAGGAGTCCCTTTAATGAAAAGAATAACTTGAATTTTGTAAACTGATTTTCATACTCAACAGTTATAACTCTGTTCACGATCGGCAAATAGGTACCTATAGTCAAAAGCTTTTACACACTCTATTTGTACATTTGTTTGGTAAACAAATAATTTGTTGCCTCATGCGCCTTTAAAAAGTTTCAATCCTAATGTTATACAGCGGTTTGATTTAATTATTGAGCTTTTAAACACAGAATCTTAACACATATTTTCAAGGCCTTCAGAAGTAGTAGCAGTCTGACACTAAAACAAATACAGTCAACTCCCGATTATCCGGGAGCGGGTTAATCGGGTTGCGGTTTAACTGGGGTCATGAAAGGTTTATTTCCCCCCCCCCCTTCTAAACATAAATAGAGCAATAATAACAATTTATTTTGCTAAAGTATCTCCAGAATTGTATTAATTTACTTTGTTTATCAGAATAAATACTATACAAACAATTTAGTAACCACAACATAATCTGAGAGTCTGTTATTTCGCTAATGATGGACACGTGATGGGGAGCGATGACCTTGACACTGCACGGACGGTCAGACGCAGACATCTAAAAATGGAAACATCTCAAAACAATCACCCTTCCCACTGCTGTTCAAGAAACATCTCAAAACAATCACCCTTCCCACCGCTGTTCACCCTCAGCGACGGAAGGACAGACAGACGGTATGTCGGTCGCTGACGTCTAAAAATAGAAACATCTCAAAACAATCACCCTACATTGGATGTTTTTTACCCTCATTGGGTTTTTCCCCCAGTGCGGAATTAATTAGCATACTGTTCGGTGTAGTTTAGAGAGTTCGGTGTTAAGAGATTTTTAACCTATTAAATATCATTCGCCTTTTGGATAGTATTTACTGCTATCAACCATTGCTAGTATTAACTATTATTATCTTGATTGTGATGTTATCACAATTTAAAGCTTTTCAAAAGTATTTAATCTACATAAATATATCTTAAATACAGTAACATTAAAAAACAATATTGTAATATAAAAATGTTGATAAACCTTTATTATATTCATAATATTCAATTTATTGAATCCCTTTGTTTTAACCGTGGTTTTGGGTTATCCGTGACCTTCCAACCGGTCATTACCCCGGATAATCGGGAGTTGACTGTAGGTAGTTTTCATTTTCCATTGATTGGCATAGTCAGTTGTTCACACTTTAGAAATCAATCATAAACTAGCAAACATCAGCTGTTTTGCTACTAGTTATGAAAATTAGATCGTTCTTTTTAATCGTCTATACAAACTTGATGTACCCTTTTATAATATCTAAATATCTTTAAGACGTCATCACAACTAGGGTGTATTTTAAGGTGAATATGAATGAATGATGAGTGTAGAATGGGTGATATGCCCTGTGTAGCCTTCTTACTGACTAAGACCGACTGATTCCTTAGCCAGAATCATTAATTAATAGCCCAATGACCAATGGCAGCTCGCAGCTGGATCCAGTATCGAACCTTCACAACTTTTTCTCAGGATTTTGCTCATGACCAATCTGGCGAACTTCAGATTATTTGGTACACACATGCTTTTGAAATAGTACAATTTCACTAATTCCAAAGGTCTTTGCAGGGATCCACGTGTAAAAAAAGACTCAAGAGACCTTTGGTTATATGTATAATAAAGGAGGGTTATTGGTAGTACTGGAGGGAACACTCCTAAATAATTTTCATTGAAAACCCATTCTATAGGTTGTTTTATAGAGTTAGTGAGCAAGATTTCTTGTTCTTTCAGCTGTGCAGTAATGTACTCTTCTAGGTGAACCAATTCATTCAGATTTCTTGACCAAAAATAATCTAAATATGGACCGATTGTTTTCCTCTTGATTTTTGTGTCTATTCTTACTGTAAATTATGATGAAATATTAACGTATTAACTAATTACAGGTTTATTGATAACAAACAATTTAATTATGCTTATTTTGATTCAATTTTTTGACCTGTTAGATTTGAGTGACTATTAACTTTTCTCACCACAAAATGGCAGCGGTGACATACAATTTTGTTGTTTAGTGTTGCCTACATTATTTCCAATATATCTCCTTGGGTATGTCCCATTTATTATATGTAGTTAATTAATATATGTGTGGAAACTTTAGTTTGAATATTATAACTTTAGTTATAGACTTTAATATATAAACAAGTTCACACGCTGACGTGAGAGAAGCAAATTTCCGCATTAAAAACTAATCAAAAAACAGATTTAAACAAACACTGGTGCCATTTTTTGGAAAATGTAAAACACTTGATTTTTTGGCTGTTCTAATGTACCTGATTCTTTTTAAATGCAATATTGAGATGACAGGCAAAGTTGTGGATTATAAGGTTAGGAGGAGGTCACATAAGGGTTAAAAGTTGGTATGGGGTATTAGGGATGATAAAACTTCATAAAGATATAGAAAAAACAGCCTTTTCAAAAGTAAAATCCCCATAAAACAATCTTATTAGTTTAGTCAATTTAAATTTTCCTTAACAACTCGGTAAATATCTCTGCTAGAATGATGAGGGAGAGCGTAAACTTTTCAGCTTCTTACGTCATATAATTTAACTTGCATTAATTTTACATTAGGGGCTTTTCTGACCCTTTTTGGACCCAAAACCACAAAATGAAAAAAAAAAATTAAAATCCTCCAAAAAGGGGTTAGAGATTTTGGATTGTTTTGCCCAACAAACTTGTCCAATTGGTTGTAGAAAGGAATGTCCCTACCAAATTTTAAGTAAATCGAACAAAAAAGGTGACCGCTAGAGTATAAACACATACATAAAATATTATTTTGAACGACCCCTCCAAAACGTGTTCAGGGGGTCATGTTAGGAATTCTATGATGGTCCCGGGCATAATTTTCACCGTGCAGTTCATGCTAATAGCTCACTTTTCCATAGGAGATTCACTTTCGGTCAATCAAGTTCTTGGATTTCTTTATTTAACATGTACAATGCGGTGCGGTCGCTTTCGACCGGCCCGGGCTGCCCGTGGACGCCGCACGGTCGAAAGCAGCCACCACCTGTCTTGAAACTAAACCAGTCAGTGTGAGCCCAGCACTGGCTAGAGGCAGGTGATTTGTTGCCCGCGTGTAGCTCAGAATGTGAGCTTTATTTTGGCATAGGTTGTTAGTAAATTTCCCCCAATATCCCGGCCGTCACGGGACTTCCTCGAATTCGTTTTCGTCCCACTTAGTCCCTCTAGATTGCAACCCTGGTTGACTACTGCTATCTGGATTCTGCTTCTACCTGTTGGCATTTTGTAGAACTAGGCCTACGTCCAGTTGTATTGTAACGCAGTACAGTGTTTTAGTCATTCGTTAGCCGGGAATTCAAAATGTGACCGCGCCTATCGGAACAGTTACCGCGTGGCATGGAAAAGCCCCCGGGCATGCCCCGCAGTGAATGTGTTAAGTCGCAAGTAGGAGTTTCAAGGAACCAACATTTCTTGGAAAATCGGAAGTCAGAAGTTGAAAGACCCGAAAGCTTCCTAAATTATTATTTTTGGGGGGATTTGCTTGGTTTTTTTGTATTTGTAGGAAAATGCATCCATCACTAGTGCGAATCATGTTATTTTCATTCAGTCGCACAATTACATACTGGTACCCTAAAATTCTATTTTCTCAAAAGAGGACGACAGATGCAAAATATACATGCAGTTGTGGCATTAATTAAGAACTCATTGTTGGCAAAAAATAAAACTTACTCTTTACTAAGTAATATAATTGTTAAGATTCTGTCAAAAATTAAGAACAAATATGACTTAATTCCTGTTTTAGCATAGCATCCGTATTTTTAAGAAAATGTCATTTTTTAACTTACTCATCATCATCATGCACCAAAAGTGTTTGTAATAAATTCAAGCAAATAGTAATGGATGTCTATATCTAGCCTTGAAATATTATTCTACAATAATTGGTTGCTCATAAAATTGGCGTTTTTATTTTGTAGAAATCAAGTACATTGGCCAATATAGCAAGTAGCCAAAGACTCCTTAAAAGCCATTTGCATCTAGATGTAACTTGTTCAATGAATAACCATAACACAACTGACACAAAAAAACCATAAGTTACCTATTTTTTAGAACTAAAAAATAAAATAATTAGACATCACAATAAAACTCTCAAATACTGAGCTCAAAATTTGTTTATTTATTCTACTTGAACAGGCCATAAAATTAGTAACAGGACCTAGTATGTATTGCAGTTTTATTGTGCTTTTTTTGTGCAGTGAGGCATTCTCATCTATTTCGAAGGTGTTAAAATAAAATTACTAATTATTCCATGTAGTTGACAAAGTGAATTTGCCCTTCTAGGGAGGAAAGGAAAGTGATTTGTTCATATCAAGTGGATAGAAATATAGTAACGTATAACATTGTTTTCTAATACAGTATATTTCATCTTTTGTTTTTTAATAAGTTGTTGCGCAATTTTCTAGGGAGCACAACAGTTGATGATTGGAGGCTAGATCCCCGAGATCAAGTAGGGGTGTACCAAAGAACACCACTTAAAGGCAAACACAGGAACAGGAGATGCCCCAATTGCCACCAACATGGCCACCTCATGCGCGATTGTCCTAGTCCTCGCAAAGTACCTTCTTGTTTCCTATGTGGTCTGGATTATCACACAGCTTATTCATGTCCTAATAAGATCTGTCTCAAGGTAAGATTTTAATGATAAATATTAATCATGAGTTTTTTATCATTCCAAATTGAATTTGCATAAGCGTAAGTTTCATATTATCAATAACCAAGAGCCATTTGAGTTGTAACGATAATTGGAATGTATAAATTACCTGTCTGCTTATATAAAGACTTTCAACAGCAGCTGTTATGTATGCGGACATCGCTGTTCTCATTACCATCAAGAAATAAAATACACTTTTGCAATTGAATCATAAATTTATTTGAACCTGACAGTGGAATATTGCAACCTGAATGTTCTAGTGTTTAATCAATCAAATAAGAAATAGATAATATTTATTATTAACAAAAGCAACATCCAGTTGATTGGATCAGCACATAAACATACATAAAACATGTTGGGGTTCTGGTGGATTAGTTATTCTAATAGAAGCACACATTGGCAATTGTCAGCTGACAAACATTTAAATAACTTGTAAAGAGAGGATTTGATTGGTTACTTGAGTAAAATCGTGGTCGGCATGTAGGATACACATTTTACCCCAGACGAGACCTATAGACATATTAACCTCGTCGAACTTAACACAGTACAGAAGCAAGAACAGCTGCTTTAAGCTAATTTCTCGAATTACATCACAATATTAATGATTTTAAGTAAATACACAGCACACTGACGTGAGGGAAGTGAATTTCCACTTAAAAACTTTTAAAACTCAAAATCAGTGTAAAACATATATTTATTTAAATTTTTATTAAAATCTAAAAACAGTGATTTTTTGGGTGTTCTGATGCTCCTGGTTTCATTTACCTGCAAAGCTGGTAATACAATTTTGCGCATTATAATGTTAGGAGAAGGTCCATATAGGCTTGAAAGTAGGCGTGAGGTTGCTGGGGATGATAAAAGTACTCTAAACAAAGGAATAACAGGCTTTTCTAGTGTAAAACCTCCATAAGACAACGTACTGTGTTTAGTCGAAACACATTTTCTTTAATAACTCGGTAAATATGTGTGCTAGAATGACAAGAGAGGGCTTAAAACTTTTGCCTCACTAATTCCCATCTTTTTACATGCATTAATTGTACATACGAGGCTTTTGTGACCCTTTTTGGGCCCAAAAAATCAAAATTTGAAAGATTAATCCTCCAAAAAGGGGTTTAGAGTTTTCCGATTGTTTTGCCCAACGAACTTGTCCAACTGATTACAGAAATGAACGTCCCTACCAAATTTGAAGTAAATCGGACAAAAAATGTGACTGCTAGAGTGCAAACACACACACACATATATATATATATACAAAATTTTGAACGACCCCCACAAAACGTGTTCAGGGGATCACGTTAGGAACTTCTACGGTGGTCCCGGGCTTAAGTTTCACCTTGTGGGTCATGCTAATAGTTCACTTTCCAAAGGAAATTCACTAATATTCAGAGCTGTATGCTACAGTGCTATTCAGAGCTGGGTAATCCAAATACCCCTGCCGCAGCAAACCTGTGTACTCAGCGAATTTCCAATGCATGCATATGTTTCTCACTACCAAATAAAGCCACTTGCCAAGTTTCATAAAAATACAGAAATAAATAAGTAATCTACAGAGTGTTAATTTGTATGCTCACCATAGGGATCTCGTAAACCTTAATAGTTAAAAGGAAGGTTAAATGAGCAAAGTAGTGCGTAATTATAAACTAAATAAAATGGCGCAAAGAAATCAAAAATATTCTACCAAACTCATTCGCTACGCTAACCCATTTTTGACCAAAAACAAAAATTGCTAACTCCCTTATTTTTCAAGACAAAAAACATGTCAGATGAAATTTGCATGACATTTTACGTCCTAATTTGAATATTTAGCTTAAAATAAAATAATTCTAATATAAAATCGTCAAGTCTAAAATCTTACAGCGTAGCGAACGAGTTTGGTAGAATATTTTTGATTTCTTTGCACAATTTTATTTAGTTTATAATTATGCACTACTTTGCTAATTTATCCTTCCTTGTAACTATTAAGGTTTACAAGATCCCAATGGTGAGCATAAAAAATGAATACACAGTATAGCTGTCTGTGAGTTTATTAAATTCAACGGATGACCATGGTTTAAAATAATGAACTGTACTAAGAAATTGCTGACTCAAAGAAAAATAGTTCCAAAATTAGAAAATGCAGAAGGCAAAATATGTGTTACCTTTTATTTTAATATCAAGAGAAGCCGTGTCCAAGAAATTGTTCTTTTTTAAGCGTTGAGTTGAGTGGAGACGATGACGATGAACCAGGCCTGGTATAACTTGCTGATTTATGATGCGGTACGGTGAAAAATTTATTATAAAAAGCCAGTAGTGGATGCAAGTAATAAAAATTTTGAGGTTTGACTTTAAACACTGTGTAACGTTACATTATAAAATAATTTTGATATCAACTGAAAATTTGGAAGTTGTGGTCGAATGAGAAAAAACTACTATGACATGATAAAACTTAGTTGAGTTCACTTCTACAGCTGGGAGAAGACTGGTTCCTTCCAGAAATCGAAAATCCTGTGTATTCTTTGTTTAGACGTAGGTCTTTTGACAAATCAGACGGACGGTCAAAGTCTATACAACATAGGCTATATGTTGTATGGGCATCCCGTGAATGAGTTTTCTCAAAATGCTTGATGCAAAATAATTCATCCTCTGAAAGTGTAGAGCATTGCGGAAGTTCCTCCTGATGACAAAAGTGCTGCAAGGAATTATGGAGATCCATGTCATTGACAGGCAAAAGGGTTATCACGTGACTACTTGAGGGTGTGTCACTTCCAATACAAGGTGCTTTACCCATGACAAATACAGTTCCAACAACTTTTGGTAAATTTTCACCAAGTGCATGAAGTTCGCCAGTGAAAATATTAGCAAAGAGATCACAACCCATTAATACATCAATAGGCCCACTTACACCACATGAGGGATCGGCTAAACTGTACTTCTTAGCTTCTGAAATAACATTAGGATGAACTGATGTTCGAGGCATGGATGAGGTTATTTTTTCCAAAATAATAACCGTATGGTTAGTAGCTACATTCTGACCACTAAGAGATTCAAATGTGACTCGGGTAAGTCCCTTAGGTTTTGCGCTAAGGCCAGAAATACCATCAATAGACATAGGTGATTTTGAACGGGACACGTTCAACACTTGAGCCGCATATTCAGTAATAAACGAACATTGTGATGCCGAGTCTAGAAGTCCTCGGAACACATGTGACATTCCTGAGGGAGTCTTCACTTTAACCAGTGTAGTGGCTAAAAGCACTGTTGAGTTAGATTGTGACAATTCATCATTTTTGCAAACTAACGAGGCCTTAAACCCAGCATTGTTCTCAACAGGTGAGGATTCCGAGTGCTCAGTAGCACAAGGTGAGTCTTGAGTAGGATTTCTTTCATCAAACTTTTTTTATCTTATAAAAATGTAACAGAGAATGATGAGGTTTGGAGCAAGTTTTACATGCATGCTTGGATTAACAATTTTTCACTGTATGATTGCCAAAAAAATTTATACATCGATTTGCCTCACGTACTATTTTAAATCTGTCATGAGGTATTTTGTTCTTAAAAGTAGAGCAGGTATACCCATTATGAGTTGGATCCTGACAACAAAAGCATTTTGAGCTATCAGTACTCATCAAAGCGACAGGATGATGCTGCTGCCCCATTTTGAAATTTCCTGTGCTACGACTTGACTGTAGTAGGCCTACTCCAAGGTTAGGTTTGCTTAAAGACTGACTACAGCTAAGACTGGCATCTTCATTGTGAACACAAATTTCTTTGAGAAACTTGATAATAGCGCCAACATAAGGAAGATCAGTAGCATCTCCTCGTTTGGATTCAAACTGCTTACATCAATTTGTATCCATCTTACGCAAGATTAACATGCTGAGTAAAGGGTTATCATCCACAATATTGCATTCAAGCGCCTGCAAAGCCTGTTAATTTTCATTGAAATCATTTAAAAAGGACCTAAATAGCTTTACTGACTTATCTGTAATATTTAGCAAATCAATTATTTTATTGAGATGAAAAGAGACAAGTCTACGTGTAGAGTGATATCTTTCACGAAGTGTATTATAGGCTACTTTGTAGTTTCCGGGCGAGATAGGTAAAGACTTAATTAAATGCAGTGCCTCACCTTCCAGAGAACTTAAGAGATATTGATGCTTTTGCACAAGTGACAAGCTTTTATTTGAATGAATGGTTGTATCATAAAGGTTAATGTAAGAAATCCAGTCTTTAATATCACCATCTAAACTCTTAATTCAAGCTTTGGACTGAAACTTGGTTGCGTTTGCTCAGTTCTTGAATCATTGAATGATACATTAAATTTACTAGCTTCAATTTGGGTTTAAAGTAATAAAGTCACTTTAGTTTCAATATTAACACAAAGTTCTAAAATATCATCCTGAAACTTCAAGACTGCTGATTCATTGCCATCATACTCAGAGGTGTCACTACTTATGAACTTGTTAAGATTTTTCTCAAATGCTGAGAAAGTTGATTTAGATTCCGTTAAAAACAATTTAATTTTTGTTGCTTGAGCAGTTGTAACTTCAATTTTTAGTGGATAAGCTTCTACTTGTTCATAAATTTTATTTAACCTACTCACTCGTGTTGGAACAAGAATTTTTAAATGTTGAAAACCTCATTCTCGTAATATTTAATACAAAATCTCAATGTATTTCTATAAAAATAATAAAATAGTAATCAACACTTACATATACTTCCATCACATAGGCCTAGTACATTAGCGATCACCAACTAACCATGACGGGTGATGAGAGAAGCGGTATTAACGACTTGCAGGTTATGTTATTGTTTGAGTTTGTTATGACAAACAATCATCATCCATCTTCGTGAGCATTCGGTTTCAAGCGGGAGTCAGAACAACAGAACAGTCGTGGAGTGGAGGGAGGAACAAGAACAAAACAGGCTTGGCTCCACAAAAAAACAAAATGGCGACAATGGCTTCTCCTTGACGATTGAAACTTACTTTTCAGATTTCATTCACTCAAAAGTTCACTTTAACACGCTCAATGCTGACAAACATGTTTAAACATGAAAATCACATATGTTTCAATGTTAATTAGAAGACGTTAATTAACGTCGTCCGCATCCAACGTGTTAATAAAAAGGTAACACATTCCGCAAACAATATCGCTTTTGTTAACTAAAACTATCCGGCCCGAAGGACCAAATAATGTCTGAGTTTATTAAGTTCAATGGAGGGCCATGGTTTAAAATATGAACTGTACTAAGAAATTGCTGACTCAAAGAAAAATAGTTCCAAAATTAGAAAATGCGGAAGGCAAAATATGTGTTACCTTTTATTTTAATATCAAGATGAAGCCGTGTCCAAGAAATTGTTCTTTTTTAAGCGTTGAGTTGGGTGGAGACGGTGACGATGACTACGATGAACCAGGCCTGGTATAACTTGCTGATTTATGATGCGGTGCGGTGAAAAATATAAAGCCAGTAGTGGATGCAAAGTAATAACAATCTTGAGGTTTGACTTTGAACACTGTGTAATGTTACATTATAAAATAATTTTGATATCAACTGAAAATTTGGAAGTTGTGGTCGAATGAGAAAAAACTACTATGACATGATAAAACTTAGTTGAGTTCACTTCTACAGCTGGGAGAAGACTGGTTCCTTCCAGAAATCGGAAATCCTGTGTATTCTTGGTTGTGAAGTAGGTCTTTTGACAAATCAGATGGACGGTCAAAGTCCATTGATATGAATTGTGTCTCTATACTGATGTTCAACTGTTCATTGTATGAAATAAAAACGTTTCTTCCTTATATAGCCTTTTTCGTAGGCTAGGCCTAGTAGATAATTTAAATGAAATAAAACCTTATGATTTATTATTATTTTCTTTTTAAGCCTAATTAAAACATATTTTAGGCCCATGTAATTATGACAAAACAAAAGGGGCTGTTAATTCATCTTCTGACACAGAAACAAATATGAAATAGTAAACAATAGCATTGTATTTATTCTCCATAAGAATAACATTAGGGCTAAGTACGCAGGTTTGTTGCAAAAAGAAAGAGAAGGAATATGTTTTTGGGCAATTATCAATATAACTCAACCAGGCTTCATACTAAGTTTTATTAATTTATATCTTCATAATTAAGATTTATATCTTCATATCTTCATATACAACTTTACTTATTCTCCATAAGAATAACATTAGGGCTGAGTATGCAGGTTTGCTGCTACGAGGATAATCAGTAAAAAATTTGTTGTGCAAATATCAATATACCAGTACTTATGTGAAGCCACATACCAAGTTTCATCAATATACATTCATAAATAATTGAGATATCAAATTTGATTTATTCTCCATAAGGATAACATTGGACAATGTACTGTGTTTAGCACTTTGAATATCTCTGCAACGGTAGGATGTAGAATCACAATTTAAACACCAACATGATTTTTTTGTAGAGCTGAACTGATTGGTAAAAGCAACTGTGAAGTTAACATTAAAATTAACTGAGGAAAAGCCAAAAACCTATTTCCCATAAAGTTAACTTGGGAGATTTTATGAGCAGGTTTTTTTGGATTTTCTCTGCAACCACTTAACCTAGGTTAATAATTTTAAAAAAATACTATATTTAAAATGCAATAACGAGAAAGACATCGTTAACATACTGAACAAGGTTAGCTTGTTTTCAACAAAGGTATATCATGTTGAAAGAGTAATTGCTGTGCTTTTTAGAATTATAATTTTGATGCTCGTCTTTTTCAGTGTGGTGTTTTTGTGACCAATGAAACATATGAGTGCTCATCTTGCTACTACAATACGTTCAATTATGACACCCCTTGTGGAGTTTGTGGCCAAGTCACTCATCGAACTGAAATTTGTCCAGACTTATGGAGAAGTTTCCATGCCACAGTCAGTAATTTAATTTATTACATGTGTAATCCCACTAATTATGATTTTGAATACTTGTTATGGAAGAGTCGATTATCTGAACTAACTAGGACCTAGGGTCGTTGGGGTCCTTAAATGGGACAACTAAATGTCTAAAATTTATCCAAGGAGATTCAAACCAGGCTACTGTTAAATTTGTTAAATATATGAAAATAGACTACATTGAAATAGTAATAGTAACTAATTGATACCTATTGATGGACTGTACATTTTTGTAGAAAACCTAGTAATCTTCCCCAACTGTTTCAGAAAATAATTTCTTTTATTTCCCCTACATTAATATTTTAACCATCACTCATATAATACAGAACACTGAAACATCATCAGTTTGTTACACAAGTTTGTCTTTGTTGGCAAAGCAACATTCCCAAAATTGAGGTTTATAAGTTTGTTAAGAAAAAAAACGCTTACATGTGTTATTACAAGTTGTTACTACTTTGAAAACAGCTGTTTTAAACACATGCAATATGATTAATATAATTTAGATTATGATTAATATTGTAGATCAGTATGATTTTTAATGGTAAACAAGTAATCAAAGTTAGTCTTTTAGAAATTGTTTTATTAATATTGCTTGCAGTATGACAAAATATAGTTCATCACTAGGACCAAAAATTGGCTTTTCATTAAAAAAACAAACAAAAACAAAACGAGATATATATCTTTTGAGGTCTCGTCAGGGGTAAAAAAATTTGCCTATATATGCTTACCCCATTTTGACCCTCTGTACTCTCGTCTCCATGGCAACAATATGTTAACCAGTCAAATGCTCTCTTCACAAGTTTCGTGTTTGTCAGCCAGAGACTATCCCAGCTGTTGCTAAAACCTAGTGAATTGTTTTTACAAAAAAAAATACTATATGTTTCTAATTAAAATAAACAATAATAATAATATAAATAAATAAAATACCCCCGTCGCAGCAAACCTGCATATTCAGCGGATTTCCAATACATAAAATATGTGTCTTAATACCACATAGAGTCGCATACCAAGTTTCATAAAAATAAATTCACAAAAAAGCGATATATACAATTTTAATTATTCTCTATAAGAATAACATTGGGAATGAGTACGTAGGTTTGCTGAAACAAGGAACACAACAAATATTCTCCATAAGAATAACATGGGGGATGAGTATGCAGGTTTGCTGCAACAAGGAACAGAAAAATTGATTTTTTATGCAAATATCAATAACTCAACAAGGTGAAGCCACATACCAAGTTTTATTAATTTATGTTCATAATTAAGGTAGACATTACATTTTACTTATTCTCCATAAGAATATCATGGGGGCTGAGTACGCAGGTTTTCTGCTATGGGAATTATCGGTAAAAATTGCTTTTTTTGTGCAAATAACAATAGACTACAACCAGATGGTCGTATACCAAGTTTCGTTAGGATATGGTCATAAATAAGCGAGATATAAATTTGTTCTTACTCTCCATAAAAATAGCATTGGACAACGTACTGTGTTTAGCACTTTCAATGGCTCTGTAACCAATTTTCGTAGAGAAATTATTAAAACACCAAAATGTGTGTTTTTTAAAGCTAAATCCAATGGCAAGAACTAAAGTTTGACTTTTAAAATGTTACATGTAAAAACTTCAAAAAACCGATTTTTGGGGTACGAAACCCCCCTCAAAATACCCCTTTGGATGGAGCGACCTGGCTGGTTTTCGAAAAGTCATAAATGTTGCTTTACACATTTTACCAAATTTCATCAAAATCGGACCAATTTTACGAGAGATATCGCACCCTCGGACACACACACACACACACACACATATATATATATATATATATATATATATATATATATATATATATATATATATATATATATATTACAGTTTCAAACAAATGGTGTTTTTGGGGTCTGGGGACCTCAAAACGAAGTTATCATGGTCCCAGGCCTAGGTCTTACCATGCCGACTACCGGGTAATAGCTTCTTCCCTATAGGGGAAATTCGCTACAAGCAGTTTAATCTGAATTCATAATGGGGAAAGAACGTGATTAAGAGATAGTATTCCTGTTCACTTGAATTAGAATCAATCACATAATTGTAACAAAGCATTTTTTATCATTGCACGAAAAGCAGCTGTTTTTGGGTCAGTAATTAACCCGTAAAATCACATTTTTGTGATTTCAACCCGTAATTACATTTTGTTCGTAAATAAAAGATATGCAAATATTATAAAGTTAACCTATCTGAACTACCAAAACGATACTAATCACTAAAATTTTGGTCAAAATTTTGAACCGTGAAAGGCTTACAATATGGACAGTATGATTAAAAAAATTTGTTCATCACATGGATCAAAAGTATGTTTTTGGTGCTTAATCGTTTGAAACACGATTCCGCACCAAAAACAACCACTTTTGCTCCTTATGATGAAAACTACTATTTCTGGTCTAGTACAGCTAAAAGGACAAATGTCCTATTTCTAAACTAATAACAAGTAAATTTTATAAATTACTCGGTCAGCTAATATTACTCAACAAAAGTGTACCGTAAAAAATAAAGGCAAATGAGATAGCCTAATACTAATTTATTAAATGCAACTATAACTTAAATATGCCGAATCGTGTAACTCGTTCATTAAAAGAGGTGTTGTTTTATTTTTAAATATTACCTCTATGATTATTTGCAATCAGTAGGTAATTTATTGATTAATTTAATTTCTATAAAGTAAGTTGTTCTTGCGGTAGGCTTGAAGATTCCAGAAAATCAAAAAGATAAAATCATGACAACTCTCCAGCTCAAAAAACCATCCAATAAATGTTAACCCTTTTTCAGCTGGATTCTACAGAATTTGATATATGATTGTCTCATGTAGGCTTAAAATAGATTTTCAATCGAACAAATATTTATCAGAGTATTAAAGAATATTTATTTAAACAAATTACTAGTGTTTATTTATATTTTTCAGGTTGATGGAGATAAAAAAATTCCACATCATGTAAAGGAAAATAAGCGGAAATACTGTTGCAACTGTGCCACTAAAGGCCACTTTTCACACCAGTGCCCTTTCCCCTCATGTGAAGGAGAGCAAATCAGTTCTTTTGTAACAAATTACTCTGCTTCCCAGTGTGAAAATGGAACTACTGAAATAGTAGTTCCCAACTATTTCTCGCACATCATTGAAAACAGAGATGCTGATAGATTCTTACAAAAACTCTCAAACTCCACCAATGCTGTTATTGATGTTGAAGAAGGACAAACAAATTTTGTTTTCCGAGTTAGTGGTACTTTTGAACAGTGTAGGAAAGTAAAGAGAGAAATTGAAGAATATATGAACACTAGAAAAAGGAAAAGACAGGAACCTTACCTCAAAAAGAAAAGAAGAAAAATTAGATGAAAAAAGTGTACTTTATAACTGTATATTTTAAAATGAAGATGGTTTTTTATCATTGTGACAGTTGTTACAGCTAAATACAAGTTTGTAAAATTGTTAAAATTGTCTTCTCTTTTAAAGTTTAACCAACTTGCCGATGAAAACTAACATGCTTTGTATTCCGAAAGGTGGTAGTACAGTACTTAAGATTTAAAATAACAAGATCAGGGTGTTCATACAATCTTGTTTTGGGGAATTGTTATGACAAGACATTGGTGTGGATTATGTACCGGTACAGAACTAGTTCCAAAACTGAATCCTGTGAGACACCACTGGTCATCTTTTCAGATTCTAATCTGATCATCCTATCTTTTTCTCCTTTCCACATGCCCAACTTCTTCTACCTGCTGTCTTCCCTCTTAAGTAGCTTTTAAACCACTGAGAAGCATTCTCTTTTATACCAATTCTTTTCAGCTTCTCTTGATTTAAGATATGGTCTTGAGACTCCTCAGAGTTCCCACTCAAACTTAATGATCAAATTCACGGGGTTTTCACGGTTTTCTAAGTCTAAAAATTGTCAATTTCACGGTCGAAATATTAAAAAACATAACCTATAACGGTCGCAAAACAACAACGCAGACGCGGCGCAGCGGTCAATTACTAGTTAAAACTTTCCAACATTCCAATTACGATGTCACAGAACCATAAAACCATACCAACATCCCAAGTGAACCTTTCAAAAATTAAGAACTATTTCAGAGTTTCTTATTGTTTTATTGTCGTCGTGAGTCATGTCATCAGTCTATCGGTTATCGGTTGCTGGTGATTTTTACTTCGCTCAGTGTTGCCAATCACTTTTTCCCGAATTACCCTCGATCCTCGTCAAAATTACCCTCAAAATCTAAACTCCTGAATTTGAGTAAAGAGTACTAATGAAATAAAGGAAATGGCTTGAAATATGATAGGTTTGAGGAGCCGCCTAAGATGTCACTGATGTATAATTAATTTTAAAGTTTAGAATAAAGAATGAAAATAGAAGTTGCAAACGCCGTTTAGTTTTTGTCTAAATTTTTTCATGCGAGATACAACGGATTTTTCTCAGAATTTATTTTACTGCTTAAAAAATCACAGTATATAAATGACCAACAGTTGATGCAATTTTGTTTACAGCCATAAATGTCAATTATATAAAACAGCTAACGCTGTCTATCTTTCAGTCTATCAACTGCTAGGATTAGGTAGGCGGAGACAGGTAACAATAATCTCCATTTTCTATTTTTGTTATTTATTGTCTGGTTGACGTTAAAACTTGCAGACATTACTGCAACTTAGCGAACTTCTTGTCGTCTGCAACTTAGCGGACTTCTTGTCGTCCTGGCACTCGTGGCTCTTCCACGTTTTTAACATGAGACAATCACTGTACATGTCAGTGATGTAATCCTTACGCAAGCTTGATTTCTGTCATGGAGTTCGTGAGTATTCGTCAGAGTCACGAAAATCAGAAGGGTCGATAAAGTAGGGGGAAATGTAGTAGGCCTAATTTAATCATAAATAAACATCAATGAATGTATAGGCCTAATAAGTATATAACAGAGTATAATATAAATTTGTATATTTTTAAAGGCTTTAGTAAAATTACCCCTTTTTACCCTCGAAGTTCAAAATTATCACTGGCAAGGTTAATACGAAGTGGCAACGATGACTACGCACCGTGTAAACGGAATGGGCGAGTTACTGACGCGACAGTTGTATAGTTAACAGTCTAGATACAGTAGCATTTTTAAAGGCTTTAGTAGAATTACCCCTTTTTACCCTCGAAGTTCAAAATTATCACTGGCAAGGTTAATACGAAGTGGCAACGATGACTACGCACCGTGTAAACGGAATGGGCGAGTTACTGACGCGACAGTAGTATAGTTAACAGTCTAGATACAGTAGCTGTCTACTGTCACCCACTAATACAAAACAATAGGCAAATGACATACAGTAAAGAAGACACTTAAACGGTCTTACACAAGTGTCAGTCAGCAGTCAGTTGATAGTGAAAAAACACCAGCAACTTAACAACTGTCGCCAGAGTCGGCCTGAGTTCCTTTGCACCGTGGAAACCAGAGCCAATCTTAAATAATCTGCACAGCTGCAATCTGCAAGTAGGCAGACGACGCAGTATTCACCATATTTACAACGTATTAAATAATTTTGTTGTACACTTCCCTATCTGAAAACATCTGACAACAAATGTGATAGTTTCTGATAAGATATTTTTTTATTGTTTTTCAAGTTTAATATATTTTTAAGGTTTGATATCAAAATTCATGGCTTATTCCAGGTTTTTTCAAGGTATACGAAATTCACGGCTTATTCAAGGTTTCACAGTTTCCATGGTTGGGTGGGGACCCTGCTCCTAAAAACTATGGTAAAACACTTTTTTGTACAAAATGTATTGTTACTGCAGTTTAGTTCCTTCATTTCAAATTTCATTTAAATTTGAACATTTCAATTTCATTTCAAAAATTATGGCAACATGTTTTAAGGAACCAAATGCATTGTCAATGTCATACATCCCTACATAATTTCCATCAAACCACTCTGAATTTGTAAAAAAAATGAAAAATAGAAAATACAAGGTAATCCGTTGTTGTTAAAGATACTATTTAAGATGCACACAAAATTTCAGCTTCCTCTCTAGTACAGCTTATTTTGGATGGGTTTACCATCCAACAATTAACAAGTAAAATGTATGATAAACGGTCACCATGCATTTGCTTCGATATTGGAGAGGAGAAATGGATCAAGCAGTGACACTTGGATTATGGGACCAATGATTTAAATACAAATTTCGTAGAAATAGATGTATATACATAAATATTAACAAATTATGCATCACATTATTGCTTAAACAGAAATAACAGAGGTAATGTTCTAAGTAGGTGTATAAGATAAAACTACCCATCATCATCATCTTGCAGCTCCTCATCTTCAATGTCAAGTTCATCCAAGTCTTGAAATAGTGATTCATCGACTTTAACGACTTCTCCTCCTGCACATAAATTTATTTTATTATTGAAAAAACAGCACAATACAAAACCTAAGGTTAGAAGAATAACATATTTAAATCAAAACAAATTGGTTTAGTAACTATTACCAAACACATGTTTACTGTATCCTTATTACCCGACAATTCATTCTTTTTCTTTTTCTAAAATACTTCAAATCCTCATCAACAATAGGCATGTGCAGCATCTAAAGAAACATTCATGTACCATACTGGCATTCGTCACAGGGGCAGGCCAGTGGTGACCGCTCATGAATAGTATCTAGCAGTGAGCTGGGAACATACCTACAAATATATATATATATATATATATATATACCGCATGGCTTGCACAGCTGCCTTTTATTTTGGAGTTTTAAACAAAAACAAAACTTTGCTATAATTTACCTGCGTTAATTAAATTCATAAAATAAATAATGGATCTCGCAGAGAGCTACTAAATCCACGGCGCAAAGCCATTGGAGTCCAGCCTCACTTGTTCCATGTAGGCTGGCCAACCCTTCAGGGAAAGAACTCAGGGGACAGTCATTTACTATGTGGCTCACGCTCCGCTCCACAGCCACAAGACTGATCATGTGTGATACTCCATTTAAAAATTTCCAATAATTGCACCTCCTCACCCCAGTGTGAAAGCAATTGAGTGAAGCCCACTGCTTCAGAGGAAGGTTCATTCCACCTACCGCTGAAGTAGGGTCGGAAATCAGGAAGCTATTCCGACTGTTGTAAGATTCCTAGGAGGAAATCCTGTCAGCTTGGGTACAAAAGTTTGTTGTCCTCAACTGGGAGGCTGTTCGTAGGGGTGGTTTTCGGGAGTTCCTGAGGGAGGTAGTTATGAATAGGTAGCTTTGGATCGGATAAGATCTTATTGTCCGACATATATCTTTTAAGGTCTTTTTAATCTACACCTGAACACATCTGACTTGTGAGGCCAGGCACTATAACTCTGAGCTACAACCTTGCTCGGTATTCTTTTAATAAAGGTTTTTAAAACTTAAAATATATAGTTAATTAAAGGGTCAATGGATCTAACTCAAGATATTCTCCGAGATTCCTGGTACTCCTGTTTGATATTAGATCAAATACTGTTTAAAACTTATTTCACAACAGTTAGGTATCTGGTACTTAATGCAGCCTTTTCAGCCATTGCAATAAAATAACCATTAAATCTCCCTCTCTCTCCTTATAGTCGGCCGCACCTTAATGCTGGGCAGAGCCATCGGCCCGTTGGTAATCTGGTCTATTCAGTCCCCTCCTCGCCACCGGCCACTAAATCTAAATTATTGCCACTAAATACCGGCCACTAAATTATCGCCACTTGGCTGAACGCTTGACTCACTAAGTGCACAGTACAGTAGGAATATGTAATATGTCTTATTTTTAGAAAATAAGGAAAACAAATGTTATATTTAGCATCGTGACAAAACCCTGATAAATTTGATATCAAACTTCACGAAATTCCGACAGTTTTTAGATCTACTTTGATTATGCCAATATGTTACAGTAGACGCTCTTTTATCCGGCATGTTCGGGACCACGCCCATGCCAGTAAATCGATTTTTCCGGATAATAGAACTTTTTAGTTATTAAATGGGAATACAGTAATCTGAGAGTCTGTCAGTAATGAGCTGTGGTCGCGTGCGTTGGTTGACCTTGTCACTGCTCCGGAACACCTGCATTTGTGGACGGACAGACAGACAGACACACAGATAGACAGACGGGCGGACAGACAGCCGGGCGGAAGTTGGCGTCTAAAAATAGAAACCAAACTGCTTGAGACGTAAACAAACAACAGGTGACTAAGAAAAAGGCGGGAACAGTCCAGCGCAGTCGCAGTACGAAACGGAAACGACCGAAAATACCTGGAAAAACCCGGGTCGCCTGGTGCCGGTTAATAGAATGTGCCGGTTCATAGAATGCCGGATAAAAGAGCGTCTACTGTAGTAGAAATTTAACTTTTACACCTATATCAGCCTCATAACCCGTTTTTTTAAGGCAAGATGACTATTTATTTATTACATCCAAGTCTAGCTTATGACCCGTTCATAAAGAAATAACTTAATTGCTAATTAAGGAACATAATTATTCGTTTGTATACGTTTACTTTGCCTATTTAATTAAACGGGACTCCGACAACGAGCGTCGCTCATTACCATGGCGATCCACAACACTCTATAGAGTCAAGCGACGTTCAGCTAAGTCAAATGATCCTTTTCACCATCCATTAACATTGTTTTTTTTTTGTTTCCTTTCAGCTAGCATAAGCATTCTATTTGTATAATAATTTAACTTTGAACATTATTTTAATAGCTGACATTTAATTTTCATTTGTATTTGTAATATTATTTAAATTGCAATAAAGTAATATCTGTTTGAATCTCACAACTTTTTTATTATTTAAAACACATTATGAATTCATATTTTACCAATAAAAATGCGACCCTGAGATTAAGGTTAAAAAGAGCTCTGCTGAAAGTTTACTATACTTGTGGATATTTTTAGGTGTGGAGCAAACAGCTCACACCCTGAGACCCCAGTATTAACAACTAAATTAAAATCAAATCATTAATTAAATAAAGAAGACTACTGCATAATGACCCCCAAAGGGCGACAGCAGATAACTAAAAGAACCTAGTTCACTCTTGAAAAGTATTATCGAGCGATATATCTATAACTTCACTAAGTTTTGAGGGTATTAGGCCTACCCTGTATTTTTTCATTGTGTTAATGTCTGAATTAAACGTTTTTGGTTACGTGCAGTCCTTAAAAATATGTACTAGTAATTAAGGGGTTCACAGCTAGTAATTAATAATGTTGATTGTTTAAGAACGGGTCATGACCCTGTCATAGGTGTAAAAGTTAAATTTCTACTAACATATTGGCATAATCAAAGTAGACCTAAATCCTGTCCGATTTTCGTGAAGTTTGATATCAAATTTATCAGGGTTTTGTCACGATGCTAAATATAACAATCGTTTTCCTAATGTTTTAAAAATATGACATATTACATATTCCTACTGTACTGGGTACTTAGTGAGTCACGTGTTCAGCCAATCGGTGATAATTTAGGGCCGGTGGCGAGGAGGGGACTGAATAGACCAGATTACCTATGGGCCGATGGCTCTGCCCAGCGTTCTACTATAGTAGACATCAGATAGCCATTGAAAAATAGCCAAAACAGCCATCTCATCATTTGTTTACATTTTCTTAGTGCTTACATAACAATACTTTTGTTTGGTTTATTATACAAAATGTGAAAAGAAATTTTTACCTTCAACCTCAAGAAATTTGAGATCTGATTCGTTCAAAGACTTATCAGAAAGGAACAGTTCTCTGCCAGTTAATTTTTTGTTTTTGTCTTCTTGTACTTTCTTGTTATTGATGCCAAATTCCAAATCAAATGCTTTCTTCCATGCCAAAAAAGACTCAACTGTCACTCTTGTGCCTTCAAAACGTTTCTGAAATAAAATTTCAATGACAAAAGTAAATTATTGTATTGTAACTACTATATTTTCGGTTAGGCCTACCAAAGATTCCTAGCCTAGAAGTAAATGGAAGTTTAAGTATTTATATTAGCCTAGACTCACCTGAACCTTAAAGAACAACATCATTGTAAACCCTACCATACCATTGTTAATTATTAATAAGTTGTTCAGCATTTGTAAATATTTCTATAGCTAGTTTACGTTAGGTTAGAACAACTTGAGTTTGGCATTTCTTCCAGCAGGCAGATGAATTCACTTTATTTAATGTATTTATCGAACAAAATAATTCATTAGATTTTTGTTAACAAATAATATTGGTATCCAAAATGAAAGACAACATCTTAAAATAATCCAAAAAGTAAACATTTCTATCGTAAATATTTAAACTTAGTTCTGACAGAATTATAATGTACATTTAGTCCATATGTTTAATGTTATTAGTCCATAAGCTAGCTATAAACCCAAAATGGCGGCGAAGTTTTCATTTGCAACTCATTGGCAATAGTTTAGTATCGGAAAAAACGATCATAGGAACGCTGTCTTGCCAACCTAATTAGGTGTCCACAAGTGCAACCGCTGTATTATACAAGCGTAGTCGCTGTGACTGGTAGGATTTCTTTGATTAGGTCTTTGTAAATATTAAGGGGTGTTGTATTTAATCTTGTTTTCATATTAAATAAATATTAATCATTTAATTTGTTAATCTGGTGTGATTTATTGGCGATTAAAATGAAGAACAATTATTTGATAACAGGTAAATTTCATCGCCAGCAAAGTTCCCCAAGCGGCAGAACGCTGTGCTATTTCCCTGTAAGGTTGTTGTGGCTTACAAGTGATTGAAAGTGTGGTCCAACAGACAAGACAAGTGGCAGAACGCTGTCCTGTATAAAAATAAATTAACTTCCCCTTACCCATTTGTCCTAAAATGAAGAACCTCAATGCTAAATGAAAATTAAATATAAATTTCAAGTAAACCATTGTGGTATATTTAAAGTGGCCAAGTAAATCATTGTCTGTTTAAATTAGCCTTAATATTTAGAGCCACGACCACTAGTTATGGCTGGTGGACCCAGCCAATATTGGAGCAGCGTTATCGAAGTGTAACCAACCAGTCACCATGTCCAATGTCTGCTTAGTGTAATGATTAATATATTTGTTTTTATTCACACATGGCAGTTATTATATTTTACAATTGCAATAGTGATGATGGTTTGTAAAACAAATGAGTAAAGAGAGGACTTGCAATAAGGACTATTAGGCTCGCTTTGATAGGGTAATGGTGCCGAGTATGGATATCATTGGTATATGTAAGTTTGATATATATATATATATATATATATATATATATATATATATATATATATAGTTTAATTTTATAAAATTAGGACAACGTACTGTGTTTAGCACTTTGAATATCTCTGTAACCAATTGATGTAGAGCAATGATAAAAAAAATTGTTTGTTTTTTAAGCTGAATTCAATGATGAACAAAAATGTGATTTACTCAAATATACATAAAAAACTCAAAAACCCATTTTGGGGTACAAAACCCCCCAAAATACCCCTTTGGATGGAGCGATCTGTCTGCTTTTCGAACTTAGTCATAAATGTTGCTTTACATGTTTGTACCAAATTTCATCAAAATCGGACCATTTTTACAAGAGTTATCGCACCCATGGACACAACAATTACAGATCAAGGAAAATTAATTTTATTCGTAGATGATGCTACTTTCTAACATTCAAATAATAACATTTCTACTTTAGAAATGTCTTCATAGATTCAAATTTCAAATGTTCTTAATTGGCTAAATAAGAATGGATTACTGGTAAACAGTTCAAAAACTAAATTTATGGCTTTTGATAAAACTTTATAAAATTTAAGAAATCATCATAAGCTTATTGATGACAATTTCGTCTATGCATGTGAAACTACCAAATTTCTTGGCATATCAATCACAGCAAATTTATCATGGCTCCCACATATTCAAGAATTATGCAAAAAAATTAGTATATTCTGGAATATATGATCAAAATTCTATCAGAATGCTGCAATTTAAATGTGACTAAACTTATTTATTATTCATGTGTCTCCATTCACATTTATCTTATGGATTTATCTCAGGACTTTGGGGTTCAAGTCATGAAGTGAAAACTATATTCCTTCTACAAAAAAGAGCACTAAGAACTATGTGCCACATTCCAAAATCAAGTTCTTGCAGACAAATTTTCCAAAATCTGGATATCCTTCCTCTTCCTGCTGTATATATCCTGCAAACTATGTACACATCCATAGAAGATTATTCGAAGAAAAAAATATAAATCATAAATATTACACCAGGAATAATAAACAATTAAATAAATATTCCAAGCTATGGAACTACTTTTGGACAAAAAGGTCTACAATATATAAGTATAAAAATTTACAATAAAATTCCACAAAAAATCAAGAGAGTAAAAATTTAAAAAATTCTAAGCAAGTCTAAAAGAAGAGTTATCAAAAAAGTATTTTTTAAATTGAAGACTTTTTAAATTACGGCCAAGATTAAGAGCAATCAAAATTATTCTTTTAGTTAAAATATTGTATCTAGTCTTAACCATACATATGGCAATTAAGACTTATGTTAAAAATAAATAAATAAATATATATATATATATATAGATACATTATATATAGTTCTACACGGATGGTGTTTTTGGCATCTAGGGACCTCAAAACTAAAAGTTAAAATAGCTGACAATAACCTATTGCTACGTACCCTCTCAGCTTCTTCCTCATCTCTTATCCTCTTCTCTTCTCGCATCTCTGCAATTTTTCGCCGCATATCAGATTGTGAGTTTAACCATTCTTGTGCAGCAGAGACTAATGTGAATATCATTACCATTCCAAGGTTCTCAGCAACCTGATTGTATAGAGATTTTAAGATTAAATAATTTGAAAATAGATAGATACAAGGATGATAGTTGAACCAGGTCAGGATAATTTACCAAATTATGATAACAAAAACTTAAACAAGTAAAATACTCCCCTCACAGCAAACCTGCATACTCAGCGAATTTCCAATGCATAATATGTGTCTTAATAAGACATATAGCCGCATACCAAGTTTCATAAAAATATATTTATAAATAAATGTACAATTGTAATTATTCTCTATAAGAATAACATTGGAGATGAGTATGTAGGTTTGCCGAAACAAGGAACACAAACAATTGGTCTATAAGCAAATACAAATAGAATTCAACTAGGTGAAGCCACATACCAAATGTCAAATATTCATTAAAAAATAAGTGATATACAGTGTGTCTCATGTAAGGTATCTCAAACAGATTGCAGACAAACCAATTGACCTAGAAGGATGAAATAAAATTATTTCCCACTAAATTGACCCCAAGGAATAACGTAAAAATATTTTTAGTTTGTTACAAACACAGGGTGTTCCAAAAACGGAGGGTTACTAGTTCGAATCTCGGAATTTTCAAATATAAACATTTGTCAAGTTATACACCATTTTAAAGCTCTACACTCGACTAACATTTTGGCAAAAACAGAACTCACTTATCTTAATCCGTTTCAAAATGGCGGCTATTTGTTTTAAATATTAACATTTACGGAATACTCTGTTTCTGCTAAACCACCAGACATATCTTAGTTCTGGTTCAAAATCCGCACTCGTTTTAAAATCAGCGTTACCCTGATGTGCTACATGACAGTATTTAAATCAAAATACAAAAATACACAAAATACTTTTTTTGAAAATGTTTATGTGCCCAAAACACCAAAATGTCAAATAGTAACATATGTCAAAAAGAGTATATCATCTTTAAGCCATTACGTTAAGCCATGAGACCTACGGTAATAGCTTCTTCCCTATAGGGTTAATTCGCTAAAAACCCATTTTTGGGTTACAAAACCCCCCCAAAATACCACTTCGGATGGGTAAATTTACCTGGTTTTCGAACTTAAGTCATAAATGCTGCTTTACACGTTTTTACCAAATATAATCCAAATCAGACCTTTCTTACGAGAGTTATCGTACAGAAAGATATATAATATATATACAGCTTCGAATGAATGGTGTTTTTGGGGTCTGGGGACCTCAAAACGAAAAGTTATCATGTTACCATCTTACCATGCCGACCACGGTAATAGCTTCTTCCCTATAAGGGAAATTCGCTAAAATACATAGGCTATATAATATAAACCAAAACAGAAGCAATACTAAAATCTGAGTGTATGAGATAACGTAGCAAATGAAGAAAATCAATAGCATAATTATTTCTCATAAAACGAACATCATGAATTTTTCCAATAATCAACTAATTTAAAATTTATTGAACATATTTGTTATAAGTGTCATGTTTGAAGATACAAATTGTTGGAGCTGTTTTATGATACAAAAACCATCATAATATCTAGGGAAAGCTGGTGATATGGCAACCCTAGAAAAATGTATAGAAATATATTTTTGAAAGGTAGTTTTTATAAGGATTGAGGGTTGATTTGGTAAAACCTAATTGACAACACCGAGATAAACCTGCATGGGCACTTCACTGTTAGTGAGTCAACTGTTTTCATTTTAACGATTCCAACTGTTCAGAAAACAATAAACTGTTGTTTAATCACATTTATAATGAACATTGTTCATAGACAAAAACAGTAGTTGAGTTTTGGGGACATCATGACCGATCCCCCCCCTTTACCTTGTATCCGCACTTGTGCTACATGGAGGGCTAACCTATTGAACACACAGTTTCAGTAGTCATAGGTGCTGCCACAGCCTGTTGCCGCAGAGTGCAAGCGTATTTCATGTTTGTCTGGGCACATACCACCAACTTACATGACATTGGATATACCATGATGCACGGCAGAATACTAGCTCTTTTGTGGTATATTTACTTTTGCGCTGCAATTCTTGGCACCCCTGTTACAGTATTTTGGATTGGAAACAAGTTTGTTTTTATAAGGATATGAAGTTGAGCGGTCACACTGGGCTTGGTTACTTGCAGCTAATAGAGACAAAATAAACAAACAAAAACACTGTGAGCTAATGGCTGAATAAGCTGTAGTCAATATTTGTTTCAACAATTTTTATATGAAAACAATAAGTTGATTGTTAGCAACATTAATCTAAATCAGCTGAGCTTTATACAGTATTTATCTTAAAAGTATACACACAAAAACACTAAATGAGATAAGCTGGACAATTTAAAATTTAATCTTGCTCATAATTATAATTAGTTGCTTTAAATAATTTTTATATTTGAATAATGAATAGGGACTTTATTGTTTTCTGTACATACAGAAATAACACAATAAAATTAACTATGCACCTTTTTATTCTGCAATGGTATGAATGTAAAAAAGTAATGTCTTTAAAAAAATATAACAAACCAGCAAACTATAAGAACCAACTGGCGATTAAACAACATTATGTGTGTTTTATCAAGCCCACCTTGTGTTTTTCTACATCAATTCACTATAGATTATGCTGCTTAAATATGATAACTGCACATAAACTGATACAGGTTTTTGTTCAGTGTTATTTTGGCCTACATTTCACCGTCGTTGCACCCCCTAGCTCGTTTGCAAGCCTTAGGGCGATTGCTCACACAGTCCCGCACTTGTCACGACGGTGATTGCTGATTCACCTGTTATTTTTGTTCTTTTATTTTATTTTTGCTACTTTGTAATTTACCTTTTACTTTTTTTTATCTTTTTATAAACCTTCATACTCGTTCTCTTCATACTCCATTAAATTAGGGATAATACCTATTATAGTCAGCCTACTGTAGTGTTTTATAGCTTTCTGTGGTCACAGCCTCTCTCATTTTATTTGAAAACGTTAGTTAAGCAAGTTAATAAACTTGCTGTAAATCTAAATAAATCTTATGCCATAATAGCATCAGTTAACATATTCAAATGTACAGATAGGCCTATAGCATTTCATAGCTCTAAGGTCAAAATGCAATTTGTTGGCTGCTCTATAGGAAATTGGACATGTACAAATGCATTACCGGTATATGAATTACCTGCTAGGAAAGCCACTCGCGAACCTAACGGATTATGATTTCATTATCATTTGTTCACAAAGTTGTATTAATGTTGCCAGGTAACATCAGATACATATTGATGATAGTTAATTACTACTAGCAGCTAAAAAGACACACGAGCCATTGAAAGGGGAGACATTTCCTATGTGAGCGCTGCCAGGTATAAAACTTTGAAATCATACCGAGCGCTACCTGTGGCAAATTTTTAAATCACAGCGCCGTCTGCTGCTTGATGAATTGTAACTTTTAGTTAGTTCAATACGCTATGGTAGTCTAATGAATATGGCACTGGATTCTCGATCATGTGGTCCCAGGTTCAATTCTACCTTTTCGTGTTTACTTTTTGAGGTACCAATTTCTGTTTTATTTTACACAAACCCATTTTTGTAATATGTTATAAAGAAAGAGCCGCCATACAGCGCTCTGCAGAGTTAGGTTAGGTTTTACTATAATTTTTTCGTGAATGTGGCGTAATTTTTTAGAATATAAGTAGGTTTTCTCTGTTTACAATTAAAAATACTACATTTCACTGTTTTTTCATGACTTTAAGTTCGAATATATAAATATATTCGAACTTAAAGTCATAAATAATTGTTTCAGATAGTTCGTTCGTCATCGGACAAGTTCGACTTCCTCAAGGGTGGCAAGGTCTCCTCTTCCAGTGGCTCGTGTGTTTATTTTAGCTGCAGTTTAATTACTTACCATTATTAGCAGCTAGCATAGTATGACTACTCTAACTTCGCTGTTTTGCTTGCTAGAACTAAACAGTTTGTTGTCATTCCAGCTGTTTTGCTGATTTTTACAAGCAGCTGCTAAGTAGCTTAGTGTGACCAGTGCCTTTTGTCCCTGTTTGCTTGCTTCTTTAACAACATCCAACATTAAGAAATGTACCTATCCAATTAAGTAGGCTGTTACGATGCTAAACTAATTAATTGACTTAAACAATTAATTCATTCACTAATACTAACTGCAGTAGACCTAACCTGTATGAACAGCTTCAAATCCAGGGTCACTGGAGGGGCTGTGAGAAGCAATAATATGGGACCCAACACGTTAAATTTATCTGTAATATGTAATACATTTAATACAAACTATCCGGTATCCCATTCTCATTGTGGGGATTTTGAATCTCGTAAAGAGCAATTATGTAAACAAATTCAAAGGTAAATAGCACAGTTTACAACACATAGGTTCAAAACCAGGTATTTTAGGCTAAATGTTTCGGATAGAGAATATTAACATCAGAAAAAGGAGGACTGTCAACAAAAAAGGAGGACGTTTTTCTAAATAATCTTATTTACTAAAGAATCAAATATAACTCAATGAAATTACATAAAAAACTCTTAACTAGCCTAAACTTCCACTAAACATGTAAAGAACAACAATAATTGTATAAAATCGCACTAGTTTAATAGGTTGCTGACAAATTCCAGTTGAAACACGGTAGACTACTCAGAGAAGTGAGGAGGTAGTTGACTAGTCACCTAACCAACTAGTAGCCAATCTAGTCAATGGTAACATGGTAATCAACCACTAGACTAGTCGTTTAACCAACTAGTATTAACATCTAGTCGTTTTACCGACTAGTATTTAATCTACTCTACTAGTCGCGTGTTTTTACTAGTCGACATTACATTACTAGTCCTATCGTTCATTAGGACTTGAACGAGCAATTATTTAGTAAGATAAGAAATACTGTTACTAGTCGATAGAAAGTTTTTATTTCGTAAGCACTTATTTCTTGCCTCTTGGATCTCGTGTTTAAACTAACTAGTCAACCTTTGTACAGAAACAATACCCCCGCTGCAGCAAATGTGCGTACTCAGCGAATTTCCAATGCTTAATATATGTCTTAATATCACATAAAGCTGCATCCAAGTTTCATAAAAATATATTCACAAATAATATAAAATACATTTCATTTATCCTCCATAAGAATAATATGGGAGATGAGTACGCAGGTTTGCTGCAACAAGGAACACAACAAATTGATTTATATGCAAATATCAATATAACTCAATGAGGTGAAGCCACATACCAGGTTTTATTAATTTGTTCATAATTAAGGGGGTCATTACAGTTTACTTATTCTCCATAGAATAAGCTAAACAGCCATTCACCAACTATAATTGCCAAATAAACAGCAAAATAGGAAACGTAGAACGGTGGTTGCTTATACCGTTCTTAGGTTATAGGTTTTCATGGGGGCTGAGTACGCAGGTTTGCTGCTACGGGAATCATCAGTAAAAAATTGTTGTTGTTGTGCAAGTAACAATGGACCACAACCAGATGAAGCCATACCAAGTTTCGTTAATATATGAACATAAATAAGTGAGATATAAAATCATTCTTATCCTCCATAAGAATAACATTGGACAACGTAATATGTTTAGCACTTTGAATATCTCTGTAACCAATTGACATAGAGAAATGATCATAACACCAAATTGTTAGTTTTTTTAAGCCGACCCTAGTGAAAAATATTTTCTGGCCAGATCTGGAGATGTCTGGGCCAGATCTGGGCCAGTACTGGCCAGATTTGGGGATGGTCTGGGCCAGATCTGGGGATGGTCTGGGCCAGATCTGAAGATGTCTGGGCCAGATCTGGGGATATCTAGGCCAGATCTGACGATTTCTGGGCCAGATCTGGGGATGACTGGGCCATTTCTGGAGATGTCTGGGGATGTCTGGGCCAGAACTGGGAATGTCTGGAATGTCTATATCTGGGATGTCCAAGCCATAACTGGGGATGTCTGAGCCAAATGTGGGGATGTATTAGGAAGGAAGATATGAAGTGAGAACACTGCATGAAATGTTGAACAAAAATATAACATACAAAAAATATGATTTAAACTTTATTGAAATCATGTAATTGGAAACTAGTAATGAAATAGCTATAAAAATATTTAATTAGTCAGTAGGAGGAGGATAGTAATTATTACCGGTAATAAACAATTGTTTATAAAAAGGGTGTTACTATCAAACTTACAAGTCAATGACAATGAAGTACAATGTGTGTTGCACAAGTGAAAACCAGAGCCTAATTCCTGATTAACCATTAGGCTGACTAGGCTGCAGCCTAGGGCGCCAGTCAGTCAAGGGATTCAATTTTTTTTTAATTTAAGAAGTGCGGTGATCAACTGGTTAGAGGGAATTTTATTTCAGCGCACCCTTTCCTGTCGCTATACCTGCTTCATTCCCAGTTTGGCAGAAATTTAGTTTAGTCTGTTCCTTAGCTCATGATTACGGATTGACGGGTTCCGAAATTTCAGGAATAATTATCCTGTTTTCCGGGCAATATTTATTTTACCTCGGGATTATTTGGGGAGGGGATTATGTCTTCAAAACGGTAATCTGTGGTGCAATCGTCTTTTAATATAATTAAAATTATTGGACCAAGGTTAGTTAATTGCTGTATACATTGCATTAATATTATTACCTTAATACAAATATTTAAAGGGTACACAGTTATAATTATTTTAAAATTAATTATCTTAATTATACAGTGTTATATACATTTGTTTGTGTTCAATAAAGAGAATAAACTTGATAAAAGTGAGTTAAAACTTGTTCTATTTATTTTTTTTAATCGATGAAATTGAACCTTTATTAGGCCTACACTATACTTACATTAGGATTTCCAAATTAAACAGGCTTCGACAGGTTAAAGTTTTTACACGTTTATTTGCATAAAACAGTAATTAACATATAATTTACTTACCAATTTTAAATTAATCGTAATACAATAACATCATCATAACATATACTTTGGTCATAATTTTAAGACTGTAATCCACTTTTAACGGTAAATAAATTGCAATATCAAAATGAATAATGTTTAGAGCCCGCAATAAATTGAATACAGTTATTCTTTACTAATGCATATGAGATACTAAAAACCCCCGTAGCAGCAAACCTGCATACTCAGCGAATTTCCAATGCATATTAATTTATCTTAATACCACATAAAGCCACATACCAAGTTTCATCAATATACATTCATCAATAAACGATTTATGACATTTTAATTATTCTCCATAAGAATAACATGGCGGCTGAGTATGCAGGTTTGCTGAAATAAGGAACACTAAAAATGGGCTTTTATACAAATATCAATATAACTCAACTAGGTAAAGCCACGTACCAAGTTCTATTAATTTATGTGTTCATAATTAACGGAGATAACACGTTAATTATTCTCCATAAGAATAACATGGGGCAGAATGCATGGGGTATGCAGGTTTGCTGCTACGGGAACTATCGGGCAAAAAATAGGTTTTTGTGCAAATATCAAAAGACCACAATGAAATGAAGCAATATACCAAGTTTTGTCAGGATAAGTTGATAAATAAGCGAGCTATACAATTTTTATTATCCTCCATAAGAATAACATTGGACAACGTACTGTGTTTAGCACTTTCAATATCCAGTAACCAATTGACGTAGAGCAATGATTAAAACATCAAATTGTGCGTCTTTTTAAGCTGATTCAAATGGGAAAAAATAAAATTTTACTTTTTCAAAAATTGTATGTAAAAAACTCAAAAAACCCATTTTCGGGGTACAAAATCCCCCCAAAATACCCCTTCGGATAGGTCGATCCGTCTGGTTTTCGAACTTAAAGTCATAAATGCTGCTTTACACGTTTGTACCAAATTTCATCAAAATCAGACCTTTTTTACGAGAGTTATCGCACCCACGGACACATATATATATATATATATTTATATATATATATACAGTTTCGAACGAATGGTGTTTTTGGGGTCTGGGGACCTCAAAACGAAAAGTTATCATGGTCCCGGGCCTAGGTCTTACCATACCGACTACGGTAATAGCTTCTTCCCTATAGGGGAAATTCGCTAAAACAGTACCCAACACTGATAAATTATTAAATATTGTTTATTAAATTGTATATTGAATTATAAATGTAAATAAAAACAAACTAGGCAACAATAGGTAACCACGCCTGCGGCGAGCACCTTCACATAGCGCACCCTGCTGGAGCCTGACTTGGTGCATGAAATGCGCGTTACACACACGACCGTTTGACTATTAAATAACAAATTTGGACTTATTTTGCAGAGAATTTATCGCTCTTCAACGTGAGCAATGATTTTTAGGCATAAAATAAAATACCCCGTAGCAGCAAACCTGCGTACTCAGCGAATTTCCAATGCATATATATGTATTTTAATACCACATAAAGACACATACCAAGTTTCATCAATATACATTCATAAATAAACAATTTATGACATTTTAATTATTCTCCATAAGAATAACATGGCGGCTGAGTATGCAGGTTTGCTGAAGCAAGGAACACAAAAAATGGGGTTTTATACAAATATCAATATAACTCATGTAGGTAAAGCCACATACCAAATTTCATTAATTTATTTTCATAATTAAGGCAGATAAAACGTTACTTATTCTCCATAAGAATAACATGGGGCTGAGTACGCAGGTTTGCTGCTACGGGAGCCTTGGGTAAAAAAATTGTTTTTTTGAGCAAATATCAATGGTCCACAACCAGATGAAGCCATATACCAAGTTTCGTCAGTATACGTTCATAAATAAGCGAGATATAAAATTTTTATTTTTCTCCATAAGAATAACATTAGACAACGTACTGTGTTTAGCACTTTCAATATCTTGGTAACCAATTGACGTAGAGAAATGATCAAAATACCAAATTGTGTGTTTTTTAAGCTGAATCCAATGGGGAAAACTAAAATTTGACTATTTCAAAAATTATATGTAAAAAGTTCGAAAAACCCATTTTTGGGGTACAAAACCCCCCCAAAATACCCTTTAGGATAGAGCGATCTGGCTGGTTTTCGAACTTAAAGTCATAAATGTTGCTTTACACGTTTATACCAAATTTCATCAAAATCGGATAATTTTTACGAGAGTTATCGTGCTCACGGACACACACATATATATATATATACAGTTTTGAACGAATGGTGTTTTTGGGGTCTGGGGACCTTAAAACGAAAAGTTATCATGGTCCCGGGCCTAGGTCTTACCATGCCGACTACGGTAATAGCTTCTTCCCTATAGGGGAAATTCGCTAAAACAACGCTAAGTTTAAAGTTATCTGAAAAAAAAAAAAAAAAAACGAAAATGTTTTTAGAAAAAATTAAATTTTACTTTGCATTGCATACAGATAAATTAAGATAATACAGATAATTGGGGCACTCCACCCAAAATTAAAAAATCTTTATTTATGTATGTAACATTTTATTTTTTACACATTAGTTTTAAGCTATCAAAATAAAAATAAAATGTGAGGTTCCCCCCTTTCCCCCCCCCCCCCGCTCCTCAGGGGGGGGGATTTTATTGAAAAAATGTATGTTTACGGGAACGGATGTATCTTAAGGTAGGTTTGAGATATCTTGATTTTGTAAATTTTATTTGATAGAGTACATGTGTGTGCACAAACTGTAGCATGGCCATTTTAATGCACTAGTTATAAATGTAAAAATTTTATCAAACAATTTGAAAAACAAATTTTTTTTGAAAATATTGTTTTATAATTAAATGACAAATATTTAAAAACTTAATTTGTGTAAATCCATGCTACAGTTTGTAGAGTACATTATAACCTTCAAAATAAAACAAAAATTATTATGTTATCTCACATAGAACCTGAGTTACATCCGTTCCCGTATTTTAAAATATGTAAAAATCAAACTTTCGGTAATCGCCCCGGAAACGAACGGAAACACAATTCTGTTGGTTTAAAATCCTGAATCTGCAAGTGCGAGCGTTCAGATTATAACTAAATAAAATCACTTACAACACTAAAACTAACACATATTGCACACCAATATGTTCGGGATAAACCAGAGAACAAAATAAAACAATAAAAAATATTTTTTTTAAATTTTGCCTTGAAGCCAGTTTTTGGGTGGAGTGCCCCCTTAATAAAAAGTAAAAAATATATATTTGTAAGATAAGTGGTCATTATGAGAGCATTTTAAGCCATAAATCAAACTTCTAAATTTAATAGTTTACCTACAGTAACAAGTTTAGTGAAACCTTACAAAAAATCCAATATAGCTGACTATAATTCAAAATGGCCGCCTTATGCCACGACATACAATGGTAGACTTTGCGCCATCGTGTTTATCACATATTTTTGATTAAGAATCAGTCAAGAAACTTTCTGTTGCAATTTGTTCCAGGTATAATGTTATTTATACTCTACTACTGATGAAACTTGGTATATTGCTTCATATCGTTGTGGTCTATTGATATTTGCACTAAAAAACATTCTTTGGCCGATAGTTCCCGTAGGAGCAAACGTGCGTACTCAGCCCCCATGTTATTCTTATGGAGAATAAGTAACGTGTTATCTCCCTTAATTATGAACATAAATTATAATATTTGGTACAGTTCGCGCATCGGTGCTTGACGCCTGGGAAAGGCGAGAACCAACTCAAACTTCTCATAATTAAAAGCAGACAATTAAGAAAATAACCAAAACAAATATTTTAAAATAAAGTTATTTCATTTTGGTTTCTGTTGACAAAAGCATACTGTAACACTAACGGTACTAAGCCGAATAGAGGCGAAAAGTAATTCCAGAACATACGCTAACCAGGCATCAAGCACTGTGCCCCGAACTGTATGTGGCTTTACCTAGTTGAGTTATATTGATATTTGTATCAATCCCCATTTTTTGTGTTCCTTGCTTCAGCAAACCTGCAAACTCAGCCACCATGTTATTATCATGGAGAATAATTAAAATGTCATAAATCGTTTATTTATGAAACTTGGTATGTGGCTTTATGTGGTATTAAGATATATATATGCATTAGAAATTCGCTGAGTGCGCAGTTTTGCTGCTACGGGGGTATTTATTATAATATGTTAAATATATTAATTTGATCACAGTTTATCATATTACAAGGCAAGAATGGATACATAAATCAATTGAACAAACTGTGAATTTTTCCAACTTTCATTTCACTTGGAAAAATAAAACTTAAGTATTCTGCGTCGCGTAGGTGTAGACTATTGGTAATTTGTATATCCCACTCCATCCAGGTACACTCTCAAGTCAGGAAGGCTGCGCGGGTTAAGACGTGTGGACAGTAAGTCAAAGATCACAGGTTCAAGACCCGTCCTGGATATGATATATTTTAAACTAAAATCCTTTCTAAAAATTTATATTATTAGTTTATATAGCTATTCAATTGGAAAAATCATATTTTTCAAATTAAAATAAAGGCTTAAATAAAAAATTATATAGTTCTAGCCCAGTTCTGGCCCAGATCTGGCCAATCCTGGAAGAGCCCAGAAAGGTCCAATTTTGATGAAATTTGGTGCAAACCTGTTGATCTTGTTGAACTTGTTTGTTGATTGTTGAGATTTGTGCCAGAAAACTATTTTTTCACTAGGCGACCATTGGGTCAAAAGTAAAATTAGATTTCTCAAAATATTATATGTACAGTAAAAATATTACTGAAACAGACACATAAAGAAATTACTTAGCAGATGTTTCACTTTGATGAACAAGTCTTTTATCTATCTATTCTCATTTTACTTATCTTTTCAAATATTGGATTACTTGTACTAATTTGAGTATTTAGTAATTCCTGAGGCATTTCTTTGTGAGGCTTATGTCCCGAAACATGTAGTCTGAAAAATATAGAAATTCCTTAAGGGTACTCAACTGAGAAAATGTTTCATTTGATTATTATTATATTAAAAGGCATAGCCCTAACAAATGAATGCTACATATACTGTTTCAAACACTAGTGTTTTTGGAGTCTGGGGACCTCAACGAAAAGTTATCATCGTCCCCGGGCCTAGGTCTTACCATCCCGACTACGGTAATAAGTTCTTCCCTATAAGAGAAATTCCCTAAAAACATGAAAATAACCATGAGTACCCTGTTAAAAACATTTTTTAATTATATTTGCAATTAGGTTAGCCCATTATGAATTGCCACTCTGATCATGACTTTTAAGTCAAAAGATGTTAGTGCAAATGTAGTTAAAGAGTCTTCATCACCTTTGAGAAAAGTTTGACCGTACAGTCTGGTTTGATTCCAAAGGACCTCGTATAGTCAGGTGCGCCAGGCTAGGACGAGGGGCGAAGAAAGGGTTCTTTTCTAAAAACATCAGACCATCTACCACTGCGCCGCCACGCCGCCGGCCGTCGCGGTCGTCCCAATGGGTCGTCCTTCCCCGACTGCTACGCTACCCCAGCTCGCCAAATGGACAGAAAACAGTCCGCACATTGTCAGGCCAGACCCTAAGTGAGTAATCCCGAGTGGTGAGCGCGTTGTCGTTTACACTTTCCTGTACATCGTAATAATAATAAAACTACAATGAAAGCATCCAACAGTAAAAATATATTTTAGTTTACAATTATGTGTAATTTTTAATAACAATACTAGAAAGCTGTAACAGCATGACATGAAAAAGTCAGCAAGCGAGAAACTTTTTTATTTTTGAGGTAGAAACAAACTTCCAGCGAGAAAGTTGTAGCTAATTAGATGATAACACATTTTCATTCAAAACAATTTTTGATATAACTTATAGTTTGTTCAATAATCCGATATAAATAACCGCTATGTTCAGTTATACGCGCGCCGTCGTCGCGGACCACGGCTCCACGCTGTTCTACCACATCCAGCATAGTTAAATGATCCTCATTTTACTTAGATTTTCACCTGTAAAATATTAATTATAAATGTTTTACTCCATCTTGTATTGAGATTACTGTTTTTTAACATAGCTTTCGATTTTGATAGAAAACTCAGTTATCGAGATGTAATTAGGCTCATGAGGAATCTTATAATTTAATTTGAAAAGTAAATTAGACAGTAAATAATAAGAGACTTACTTGTATGAAAGAATAAAACATTATTTGATAAGATAAACATTATCCGATTAGTGATTGATTATATTTTACTCGTGAAGCAAAAATCTTTTTGAATCAATAATGAAATAAAATACTACAGTAAGAAAACATAACGTTGCCTTTTATAAAACAAAACCTACATCCTTTTAAACTATCTGTTACTTAAACATTTATTCCCCCTCCAAATATGAAAGCTTCTTAGTCGTAAATGAATTGTTGTAGCTACAAATTTGATTAAAATGACGAATATGTTTTATATAAAAACTTAAAACTAATCCTCTATATCAGCAATATAACCAATCCTATACAAATGTGTTTGGCAGCGGAACGTATCAAGGAACTTGAATACGAAGGATACTTAGTTCAGGGTTTCTACAGAATTTCAATTTTCTATTTCCCTGACCCTTCTGTCAAACTCCCCTGACCAACTTTCATTATACGTCTTCGCAATCTCGCTTTATAAACAAGCGTGTGTGCACAGTTATTATATATTTAATATGTAAAACATTATTTTCTATATCATGTACGTCATAAATGTTAATAAAACAAAATTAAATAAATTGATCTCAATAAAAACTCTATAATTGAGGATTACAAGATGTTAAGAATAAGCTCCAAGGAATCCTTAGATCATCAGCCAACCATTGGGACTCCACCTGAAAAATGCTGCTACAACAGATTGTATACAACCTGGAGCAAAAAATTTCCTCAGTTTTGTCATCATCGGGGATCAGATGGAAAATAAGAAGCACCGAATTATCATGTAAATTTTGTATGATTCCTCACAGGAAGTTATTCTTGTTGTGATAATGTTCTCATAACCTATGTGATAATGTGATAATGTGAAATGTGATAATGTCTTGTTCTCATAACCTATTTTGAGACTTAACAAAGATTACAAAATTAATTTTGAGAAGTAGCACTAAGGTGTAATAGTAATCAGTATTGTCTATAAGCTACAAATTTATTTTCATATCTTTAACAAGTGGGGTCGATACTTATTAAAATAAGCTTTATTACTGGGTTACTGGGTTCCCTGACTTTCCCCGACCTTCCCTGATCAAATTTCTATTCCCAGACTTTCCCTGACTTCCCCTGACCTCCCCTGACAGTAGAAACCCTGTAGTTGTTAATAAACCTTTCTACCGAAAATATAAATTAAATAATATAGAATCAATGTTTTTATCTCAAAACTCAAAACTAAGCCTCTCCAAAAGCCTTACAATAGTTGTTATATAGTTTGGTTTCATATCAAAAATTGAGGAATGTATCGATTAAAGCAAATATGGCAGATATTGAGTCGTAAATTATTATTTTTTCGATACAAATCAAGGTTAAGTACGTGAAGATTGAGATATTTATACTAATATTGAAAACTACACGTGTTTTTACGTCATAATTAGATGTTAAATACATTTGAATTTAGTACCAAAAGCTAAAGAATTTATCCAGTGATATGATTCCGAAAACCATTTTAAAATAAAAAATTCCTCCGCCGTAAACCTCATTTAACTCATTTATTTATTTATTTTACCCAAAAAGGGTACTCGGTTTAAGAAAGTATGCTAAAACCAAGATATATATATCTACATATTTAAAAAAATTCCTGATTTTTGTTCACTCACTTCCTGAAGTTAATACTTAACCGATTTTGATGATTCTTTTCTATAATCAATATGAAGTTCCAAAAAGATATTGTGCTGACATTTCATGTGTTGTTTCAAAACACTAACTAAATTGAGGACCTTATAGACGGCCACATACTACTGGACTTTTTCCTGAACAAGACATCGGACCAGACGTCAGACCGAGCATCGAGCGCTCTCGAGGCGGTTTTTTGACGAAAGATCAAAGAAAGATCGGTCCGATGTCTTGTTCGGGGTCTGGCTCGGGGTTCGGTAGGGTACTGTATGGTACCACCTCCATACGCTGCTCCGAGCGCCGGCGCCGTTACGAGCCCCGCCGCTAGCGCTACGCATGATTATTTTATATATGAATAAGTTTTGTTGTAACATTTTTAATGTTAGCAAAGTTATGGTATTTGTTATGTGTTCCTTTATTACATGCAATTTATATTTAGTTTTTACCATATTCAATTTGTTATAAATTGCATGTCGCATTAGTTTTTTATTTACTAAATTATTACAACCTCGTTTTTGTTGTTACAATCCTTCTACATATAACTCTTTATAGTTGATAAAACCCTTATTTTAATATATGGTCAGTTAAACCATATTTTCAGTTTAGAGTGTAAAAAGCGTATTATTGTAAAAATCAACACCAACAAAAAGCGTAAACACCAACCATGTAGGCCGATTGTAAACTAATTTATGAATTTTCATTTAGTAACTCACCTGTTACCTTCTTTGTGACCATTACAAAAATATTTGAGATTCTTGCACTTTAGGTGTTCCCCAAAAAGATGTCAGAGCATCTCAAAGGAGGGTTAGGGGGTTGAAACGGGCTGTTTATAGCGTGACGTAATTTATGCATGGCCCCTAACCTAAACATCAGGATGAAAAGTATTGTAATCAGACATTATTTAAGTATTTAAGGGATGATCTCAACAGTTTTGGGTGAAACCGTCTGATTACACTTTTATTTCTAAAATTATTCGTTCTGCTGAATTTATAAATGTATTGAGTAAAAAACTAAAATGCACTCACCTCGTACGTTGTTGTTGGCGCCATTTCACAATACCAACATTTATAATTATTTTTTTATGCTTGGCGTTTAAAAACAACCCACCCTTTTTTGACCGTCTCCTTCCCATGCTTCACATCGACAAAAACTACAGGAAATAAAATAAAACTGAAGATCTGCGAACTGAGTACACTTCAGACTGCACGTTATCCACGGCACAGAAGGAAAAAGGCGGGAGCGGGAAACTACTGTAGCGCGCCCCGTGGCATTGTGTAAAAGCAGCCCTCGATAGATTTGTCGGTGAGGTATTAGGAAGTATACTTCTATCACGACAATTACTGTCTTTGAAATGTAGCAGAGCGATTTAATGAGCAGGAAGATCCAGACGCAACGTTTACCCAAACCTGTCAGACTTATATATATTCTTTAAAACATAAGAACTAGCCTGTTATAGACATTTTTTCTATGGCAGCCTCCTAGCCTACATGTTTGGTTTGGAACTAAAGCAAAATCTCTTTGCACATTATTTTATAGGTGAGATATTTGAAATAAAACAAAGTTTTTAATTAATTACTGGTTTGTAAATAATTAAAATGAATAAAATAAAGATATTATTGAAAAAATAATAAAATAATACATTTCTTACGTAAGATGAATCGCAACCATAGCACTGATTAAAATTTGTAATCCTCATATCCAACTTTGGAACCCCGACAATGAATCTCAGAGATTTCGAACGCGTGTAGGATGTTTAAATCTATCTTTGTGTGCTTGTGTGAGAGAAAATGACAATGTTTGTGGAAAGGCTAGTTGCGCCATAGACGGCTTTGTTCGCCGGCCCCGTTTTTGCCTAAAACACGCTCTCGTAGTACCCTGTTTCCGTCGCAACCTACAAACAATTGCTGATGGGATAAATTTATGCGTACATTTCGAATCTTAGTGCTTCTTTCTATAACCTGAAAATTTCAAAATTATCCATGGAAGTATTTTTAAATAATTATGAAAATCGAGTAATTTTGGCTAATTTTGATAGATTTTCTCGATGCTAAATTATATATTTTTCAAATTATGAGGTTATATAAAAAGGGACACACTCTTCGTGATAAGTTTAAGAGTGTTTATGAGAAAATCGGTTGAAAAATGGTGTCAGAAACAGGGTACTGGTACTACAAAAGCATGTTTTTAGCTTTTTTCGCGAGGGTGATGAAGACTCTTAAAAAATGTGTTTAATGGGTAGTAATGGTTCTTTTCATGTTTTTATACCTATTTGTACATATATAATTTCGAACGAATGGTGTTTTTGGGGTCTGGGGACCTCAAAACAAAAAGTTCTCAGGCCTATCTTACCATACCGACTACAGTAATAGCTTCTTCTCTATAGGAGAAATTCGCTAAAAATAATTAAAACTAAGAAAACTTATTTAATATTACAATTAATAATAATCAATATTTATTTTTAGTGTACTGCGATACATTATCTTTTTACTGTTAATTAATTCTCTAAATTATTTAAATAATTAAATTGACTAGAATATAAATTGTGAATTTAATTGTTTAAGGCTCACAACATTTTAAAACAATTGTTCTATTTAAAGTGTACAATAATATTTCTATTAAAATATTTTATTAAATTTATATTTTAAGTACCAATATTGTTGAAAAATCATGTAAGTTTTATTGTTACAAAGAATAGAAGGTAACAAACAATATTTCATGTTTCAGTACAAATTTAGTTATTAATGAAAAACCTATTTCATTAAACTCGTATTGTTACAAAAATTCCTAAGTAAACAATACTTCAACTGTGATCTGTGTCGGTCGCGTCCCAACCAAGTTGAATTAAAACTGGGGAACTTAAGAAATCCTGTCAAGACATGAAAGAAATTATAAATTATTTCAGAGTTGCAGGAGAATTCAACTAGTCGAGTAGTCGCTTAAACGACTGTTCAACTCCCCCAAACAAACATGAAAACTAGTCGACTAGTTTGTACGATTAGACTAGTCGATGTTTGAAAGTAGTCGACTAGTCACATCACTAACTCATAGTTGTTTAGCCACGGTTGTGCACTAGCACTAGCCGCGAACCAGTTAGCAGGTTGCAAAAACAAAACTTCCCATAATCCCTGAGGTCGCGCTCGCATTTTCAGGGAGCCAACCCACAATTTCTCAAGAAAAGAAATCCCCGAGAAGCATTTTTTAAGGATAAATTTAGCCGGTGGCAAAAAGCCGGGCATTTCAGTAATTTTAAAATGCCGGGAGGGCAGGAGGACATTCATGAAAAAGTAAGAAATGTCCTCCAAAACCTGGACGTGTGGAAACCTTGTTAACAACACAATTGATAAACTAAATTAATGAAGATAAAACATGTTGCATAAACCCAATCAAATATTTCTTCAATAACATGAGAAGCAGTGGGATGAAGCCCTGATTTTAAATTGCTATCAAAATATCTAAGGATAATCCCTTTAACTTGACACCTCAATCAATATAATCGGTCGTGAAGTAAATTGTAGTTGACCACACAAAGAATTCACTAAGGAATTATGAAGTAGATTACCTGTTCTTGTAAGTGATCTCTCAATGTTTGCTCTTCATCATCTTCTAATCCCACGGTATCTTCAATCTCTATTACTGGAGGCTCTTCAGGATAATTTGGTGTGTATTCAAATCTTAACTGACATGTAATTCCAGTGCCTGAATCTTCGTCATAATCATCTGATTTAACAGGAATTGCAAATATGTGGTATGGTTCAATACTTAGAACTGAAACATATGACAAGGATACTTATATTTATAACAATCAAACTGTAAAATATACCTAGGCCTGGCCAACCCAGTTATACCGGGAAGAATCATGGAGAGCAAGAGACATTTGTTTGTGCTGCATTCTGTGGAGAAATCCAGAAACCTCTTTATGAGTAACATACACATGTTTATATAATCACCTGACCAAATAAAATCATAGACTGCCATAGCTCAACACTGAAACTTTTATGGCCAGTGGGGCAAAGCAGCCTAAGGGAAAGTTTAGACATATTCTAAATTTTGACAAAAAATGTAGGACGAGATCAGGGGTTTTGCTCCGATAACACCTTCAAATTTGGCACGGCTGTTTCCCATTCATTAGGCTATATGCATTTCAAAATTGGTGTTTTCAGTACAGATATGATTTTATATATTGAAAACTCTTTACATGTGACTGGGAGGAGAAGCAATATAGTTTCTTGAATCACAGCCATATACCGCTGGCATATCGCCAACATAACCAAACATAAACTAAATAACTGAGTTTCTATGGATTAAGTAATAAATGACTGACCGGAATACTCATATTGAGCTATGATAACCCAACCTCACAGGGGTAAAAGGCAAAAGGAACAAAGTTTCTGGTGGGTGGTGGTTGGGAATTGGCATGTGTACTTGTTGCTTAAAGTAGTGTAAGGATCTAGTTAGGTAAGGTTTATTAGAGAGTGAGGTCTCTTATGTCGGTTTATGTTTGTCAGGCAATCCCAAGTAGAGTTTGCTCTCACTTTCTCACTAACCTTACCTAAATCAAGATATTTAACATAATAAACACCCATGCCAATTCCCACCCACCAACCATGCCATGTTTTGAAAACTCTAACAAAATCAACATATTATAAATGGATTTGTGTAATCAAATATCAAATCAAGTTTACAAATTATTTTTAATAGTAAACAAGTAAATAAACAGAAACAGATTCAAACCAGAGCCCTCATAATCGAGAATAGGATATCGTATCCACTGAACTACCGCGACATACTGTAACAGCTAAAAGTTATAAGTCAAGAAACTCCCTCAAGCTATAAAAACCATGTTGAATCACTAAACTGTTAAATCAGTTTTATATCTATTAAGGATTGCCATTGCTATCAAAATAAAGGTTGGTAAAACCTTTTATTTTTTTGGCACCTTTTCAAACATAGACAGGTTTTGTAGGATTGCAATTTTTTTAAATCGGGTATTATAATTATATGTTGTACTAATGTATTCTGTAGTGTGACAAGATAGAACATGCTAAAACATGGACTGCACCTCAATGTGAGTGGGAAAGAAATACTGTGTAGCTTGATTTGGAATTACCTGGAATGGAGGAGGGAGCGGAGGGAGGTGCCAGTTGTGGAGGGGGTAAAAAACAAAGAACGGAAGGAGAAAAGGAGAGGAGAGGGACATAGGATGGGAGATGGTTAGGTTAGGTAAAAATGGAAAAAATGTAGATAATGTTAAGGTTGTATATTTAAATGTTAGGGGAATTTAAAATAAATTAGGCCAAGTTGAAATATTTGTGGATAAAGTTAAACTTGATTTTTTTCTGGTAAAAGAACATGGTTTGAGTACTGACAAGATAGCTCAAATTAAAATACCGATACAGAATTATAGTTTGTTAAATAGTTATAGAGATGAAATTACCATGGGTGGTACAGCAACTTTTAAAAGGAACTCAACTTGTATTACAGATTTGAAAATAACAGAGGGAGAAAAATGTATCAGAGAATAAAAATTTTGAATGCACACAAATAAGATTTGAAAAGGGAAAATCACTTTTTATGATAGAAAAACAGAAGTATTGATAGTAATCTTGATGTGTTTTTTGACAAGCTTAGTATATTCTTGAACAGCTTTAACTTAGAGAAAAATTGGATTACAAGCATAATAGGCTCTGATTTAAACTTAGATATTCTGAAAAAGGATGCTAGAATAATTAACTTCAATAACCTCTTAAAGAGCTTTAGACTGGTTACGGTTATAAAATCTCCAACTAGAATATCAGAAACCTCAGCTACTTGTATAGATAATTTTATAACTAACAACAAGAAAAATAAAGTTATGTAATAGGACCATACATTTCACTAGCAGCTAAAAAGGCACACGAACCACTGGAAGAGGAGACATTTCCTACGTGAGTGCTGCCAAGTATAAAACTTTAAAATCACACCGAGCGCTACCCGTAGCAAATTTTAAATCTCAGCGCTGTCTGCTGCTTGATGAATTGTAACTTTTACTTAGTTCAATACGCTATGGTAATGTGTGGAATAGGGACAAGTCAATAGTGAATAAGAATAGCTATAAGGATGCGCTTAATAATTGTAGGAAAAGTATTGACACAGCAAAGTCAATCATATATAATGGTAGGATTAATAGTGCTGAAAATAAGCCTAAGGAAACTTGGAGGATTATTGATGAATGGAGAGGTAATTCCAATAATAGTAACAAAAATATGGGTATAAATAAGAATTCCGAAATAATAAAAAAAACCTAAAGAGATTAGTAATTTACCAAATGATTTCTTTATAAATGTTCCAGTTGAAATAGATAAAATCAAAATAACCATGTTTTGTAAACAGTAACTTTAAGTCCAAAACCCACCTTCTTTTATTCAAACACCAACATATAGAATTAAATAGTTTTGAGCGAATAAACAGTAAAGAACTGGAAAAAATGTTTACAAAATTGTCACCAAAGTCCTCATTTGGAATTTCGATGAAGGTTTTTAAATTTGGTCAAGATGAGATTAAACAACCTCTCGTACACCTCATAAATCATTCCATTAAATATGGGCTGTTCCCGGGTGGTTGCAAGGTAGCGAAGGTGAAGCCTCTTTTTAAGAGTGGGGATGAGTGTGAGATGTGTAATTATAGCCCAGTCTCGCAACTGCCTGATGTTTCAAAATTTACTGAAAAAGCAGTCTGTGGCCAACTGATGGCCTCCCTAGAGGGGAATAACCTCTTGTAAGGGAGGCAGAATGGCTTCAGAAAATCAAAATCGACTAAATTGGCATTGATTGATTTCATGAATGAATGTTGTGATGCAGTCGGTGCTGGGGAGACTGTGACTGGTGTATTTGCTGATCTCAGTAAAGTGTTCGACTGAGTTAGGACTGATATTCTAATTCAAAAACTTTCTGCTCTTGGTGTTAAGAACTCAGTACCGAGATGGTTAAATTCATATCTTGGTGACAGGTACCAAGTAGTAGAAATTCACCATGAGTCAAAATTAAGTCTGTCCTGTCTGAAAAAAAGATTGGTTTCCTGCGGTGTGCTGCAGGGATCGATCTTGGGACCCCTTCTTTTTCTTATTTATATAAATGATATTAAACTGGCAGTCCCGGAGAGTAATCTCTTTGTGTTTGCTGACGACACAACTGTTTTCAACAAACACAGGGAGATTGAACAACTTGAAATTGAGTCTTTTCAAAAGAAAATTGTCTGGCTCAATATTTTGCAGAAGACCAGCTAAAATTGAATCCAGGAAAAACAAAATTTTCCTTTCTTCAATCAATTCTTCAGAGAAAAAATTCCAAAGTTTTCAAAAACCCAAAAATTTTTTCATCGGCGAAAATCAGGTCCAAATGACTGAAACGGTTGACTTTCTGGGGGTGAGGCTGGATGACTCACTCGACTGGAATGAACAATTGGACAAAATAGAAAGTAAAATTGCTAAAGGTATGTTTGACATCCGCAGTTTGAGGAAATTAACAAACACAGATCTCTTTAAATCTGTTTATTTCTGTATGGTCGAGTGCTGCATCTCATACTCTGTTTCCCTTTGGGGTGCAACTGAGACTAAATTGAAGAGAATTTTTAAAGTGCAAGGGAAAACAATTAGATGGGGTTGCCTTATCGGACACATTGCAAAGAATTTTTCGTGAATTTAAAAATTTTACTGTTTCTTGTATTTTTACTCTGGAAATTTGTGCTTACATTAAATCTGAAGCTTTAGAATACAGAAATGACACTCATAATTACAATACTAGATTCAGAAACACCTTTGCAGAACAACATAAATTTTTTTGAGATAAAACCTCTTTACGTAGGACAAAAAAATTTCAAAAGTTACCTGTCTCGATAAGAAATGTAGGCCTAAATGCATTCCGGTTGTGTAAGTTTAAGAGCGACCTCAAATCATTCTTATAAAAAAATGCTTTTTATTCACTGGAAAATTTCTCTCTTTTCGGTTAGTCATAGGGGCCTACCACACCTAACCAAACCCTTATCCAATCTTACTACAATGGGATGTCCCGGTGTGAAACAGGCATCTGACAATTCCAACACCTACCTGTCCAATTTGGAAGCTTCAGAAGATACAAGGCAGATAAGTAGGTAGTGTGTGACTTAATGGGGTAGACTTTCATAAGCGGTATCCCAAACAACCGAATAAAAATATCGAACATAAATATATCGATATATCGATTACTTTCAGTCATTTAATAATTCGATATTTTCATTCGTAATAATAAAAAAACTAAACAAAAGAAGTTGAATTTATTTACAATTTGTGATATGATTTACATTCCTGGATACAAAGTTACTATGTTTCTTAATCCAAATTTTGATTTCTCCAAAAACGTATTTTTTAGAGCGTTTAAACATTTGCAATGTTCTACATCCTTACCCTTCTTTAAGCATCGGTATTGTACTTGATTAGGTCCTTTAATGATCACTTTCATAACATCCCCGCAAATATCACAATTACCTGGTTTTGGAATCAATTGTAGTTATTGAAGGTATTTTATACAAGTAAGATCGTCTTTTAAACTAATTTCGTTTAACTTACGAAAATTAAACGTCATTTTGGACAAGAAGTAAGATATTTGTATAAATCACAATGCCTTGTTTATTTATTAGTTTTAATCTCATTTTAAAGATCGATATAATTGTTAATATTTACCGATTACTTATATCGAAATAGCAATCGATATATCGATATATTTAAGTTCGATATTTTCATTCGGTTGTTTGGGATACCGCTTATGAAAGTCTACCCACTTAATGTAGTAGCAACCTCATAAATATACAATCATGGGGTGGTAAGTAGAAACAGCCTAATGAAATGAGCTTTGCAATGGGAGTTTTCAGGCAACCTCAAACATAGGTACTCCTCTACGCTTTCTTTTGCCACACGATTATTTGCTTGAGTTTAGATTCCATAGCCCCACAAAAATTATTGAGTATTAGGAAATGTCTGTAAGCAAAAACTGGAGCAAGCAAAAATAGACAGATTTGAGAGGATACAAATTTTTCAAAACAAAGATTCCTTTAGCCAATTTCTCAATCTTATCCAACTGCCTACCCCAGTTTACAACACCAACACATTTCACCCTCAGAAGTCAACCAAAGTTGTAGCAATCAATTTCACTATCACCAAAGAAGATAGGCCTACCTATTTGGAATTTTCACAAATTTTGAATTTTGTTTTTCTAGAATCCTTGGATGCCAATGTAGGCTACCTAACTTATAAGTTGTAAATTTTTCAGGATTGAGTTTCAAATTGATCTCAGAAAAAAATTGGGCTGCTTTGTTAATTGAGTCAACTTCTATATCGTTAGTACAGTGGAACCCCTCAAATCCGAACTAATTGGGGCTGAAGCCTGTTCGGATTTCGGGGTGTTCGGATTACCCGGGAAATAATCTTGCGTACATATTTCGTCACTGTATTAGCGGTAAACAACGGCTGAGGTTAGACAGGGTAGCCCAGTGGTACTACGAAGGGCAGTGACCTTGACTCGCAGGTGTACGTCCAGTGTTCTGTCATTGTTACTAGGCGAGCGTGTGCTAAAAATATATCACTCCACCCCTACCACTTCCTCTAAAGAGATACTGTATTTATTTTATTTTGTCTATCTAGTGAGCGTTCACCTGCCTAGTTCATTTCCCACCTAGTTTATTTAGTTTTTGTTTTCCTGAGAACGTGTTCGGATTTGCCGGGATTTCGGATTTCCGGGGTTCGGATTTGAGAGGTTCCACTGTACATTTTCTTTGGTGATAATTGTATCGGCAGCAAAAACAAAAATGTTCTGCTTTACAGCAGTTTTTCAGAAATGTCGTTAATGTAGACTAAAAAAGGAGTGAGCCCATTATTGATCCCTGTGGAACTTCGCAGGAAACCAATTTTAGACTAGACAGGGCCGACTTGATTTTGAATCGTGTTGAATCTCGGTAACCTAGCGTCTGTCGCTGTGCTAGGAGAGATTCACATCAGTGTAAGTTATCACCACTGATAACAAGTTTGGACTATTTTTTAATGACAATTAACACATTGAAATTCCTTACTGAGATCTGTATAGCATCCAAATACCATCTCGCCAGCTCCCATTTCCTCAATGCAGTAATTTACAAAATCAAAGACAATTTGGTGGCATTTGTTATTCCTGAAACCATACTGCCCCACTCAGGTCTAGCATCTACCAGGTAAGCAGTCAGCTGAGCACAGGCCACCATTGCAATCAATTTAGAAACAAAAGGGATGAAGTGATATCAGACCGTAGTTGCATATCTTCCTCTCATCCCCATTCTGACAAGGGCTTTAACCTTGACAATCTTGCTCTGACCATTTATTATGTAGCCTATGGTAAAGAATGTGATGAAGGCACACAGTCATATACCTAATTATGACCTATAGATAAGAGTTGAAATGTTGGAATAACGTATACCAGTAGGAATAACGTATACCAGTACCCAGATCGAACCAGCTTATTTTATACTAAGGCCTATCTCACGTTTTTGTAGACTTACTTTCCATTTCACCACAATATATAGAATCTAATGCTTCTACTTCATTTGTCTGTTCTTCTTTATGGTCCATTTCTTTTAATTTTGTTAAAATGGGTTAAAATACTGAAAATGAACACATTGACAGAAGAGGTTATGCTTTGAAAACTACTCAATGCATGCTCACATGCTAATAACTATTTTCAAATTACCCTCAATCCTCGTCCAAATTACCCTCAAAACCCTCGAAATCAAAACTCCTGTCGGGAAGATTTCGTAAGGAGTGCAAAGTACCATTGATTTTGAATGTATAATCAATGGTACCATTGATTTTGAAAACAGAAGTACCAAAGTAAGTAGTAAGTGCCCGCACCACTGGTTGGTTGAGCCCAATGAGTTAGAAATTCTAACTTAGAATCAGGCTAGGATTTCCTAATAGGCCCGGTAGGCCCGATCCTAGGGGTGCAAACTGCCAAGGGGCGCACTTTCAAGCAAATAAATTAGAAAAACAATTATATTTAAGCATTTCTTTTTTTAAGTTTGGCTCCGTGTTAAGCCCGGCCGTGTTATGAGCGGCCAGCCGAAAATCGTGTTTAGCGCGGACGGTCGCCTCAGAAATTCGCGCGCCCCGGTCGGTGGGTAATTTGTCTCCTACCTGATCAAGTAATCGCCCCCTTTAGCTCCCTGTCGGAGCACCGCAGTCGCGGCAGCAGAACCAGTAATACTATTTGTCCTCGCAGATATTATGGAGACTTGAGTTTACGATTTCTCACCTCCGATACGGCTGGTTCAATTTTAACCAGAGAACTATCAAATAAAAGGAAATATTTTCAAATGTTATATTACGGAGTTTTGACTATATTTTACATAACTTGTTACAATTTGTATAACAAACAAACTGTAATATGCCAGTGTTTTTTTTTTTTGTACAATGTTTCAGTGAATCTCAACTTCAGACAATTATAATAATATATCTATTAAACGTGTTAGTTTAAAATTGTAATGGCGTATATAAAAGTTATTTAAAAACATCTTTGGCAAGTTTTATAATCTTACCATTATTATTTTCTATTTTCTTGAAAATTATGTAAATCTTTGTTATCTTGCGCTTAAACTTCCCGTTTTAAAGCAATGTTTAGACTATTAATAAATTATATGAAAGAAAAAAAAATGGTGTCTAAAGAATATAATGTAACAGTGATTTGTAATGAGTTTATATTTGTTAAACGTTTTTATTTCTGCCCGAGGGAGCTGGTGAGCGGTAAACGCTGCGGAAGGTTCACTCTCTCTCTCTCTCTCTCTCTCTCTCTCTCTCTCTCTCTCTCTCTCTCTCTCTCTCTCTCTCTCTCTCTCTCTCTCTCTCTCTCTCTCGGAATGCGAGGTTGCCAGAATAGTGACTCATTGTTGTTAACGACAGGGTTGTTGTTTGAGGGCGTTAAAGGGAAGGGTAGTCATCAACCGGATCTATAGCATTGCGGCAAAAAAATGTTAACTATCTCCTGATACGCCAGTAAGTTTACATTACAATAATGCATCGGCTAAGTCTGAAAATACAATTAGGAGAAATAATAATATGAACTGTGTGATAATAATAATGAAGTCGAATGTATTAAGAGGGGGCCGGACGTAGCTCCGCCAGCCGCCGGCTCCGGTCGTCTTTTAACATGGGGCGCTACTATAAATGTTTTATTTTATTGAATGCCCGCCTTTAAATGCAAAAATGATCGCATGCCAAACAATCTGATAGTTATTAGCCGTATGACCTTAGACTCAAAATGTATTATTTAAAAAAATAACACCTAAAACATGTAAACTAAGTTTCTTTTTTCCCATAAGGAGTTGTGTACTTTTGAAACAATTTATAAAATGACACGTTTTATATAAATTAAATTTGAAAACGTCATAATAGCAGTCATGCTATTGTTAATGTTTGGCCTGAGTATTTTTTCGGTTTTAAAATGTGAAACTGTTCCAAAATAAGACTTTTTTGAAGTCTTACAAAACAAGTAGGCCCACAGACTGCAACTGGTTCACCAACACCCCGATAGATGGCAGCAACATTGCTTACCGACCAAAGATCCCGTTTCCGCAACCGATTTTGTGCTGCAGATTTGATTCTCCTCTTGAAACCATTATCACCTACTGCTCGAAATCCAGTACATTTTTCCTCATATTTTGGAATTTACATGGCTCCTCATGACATACTGTCTGTCATTTCAGTAATAATTTATTATTTAATGTCTGCAACATCTGTTCTTACTGCTATGCTGTGTTTTGTTTTACAAAACGATAATGACACCTTAGTACATGGTGTTCATTTTGCTATGTTGGTACTGTAGAGGGGAGATATTGTGCTTCCAGCTGCTTTTCAAACACGGCACGGTTTTTGTCATAAACTGCAAGGCATTATGACTCCAGATTGTATACAGCTCACTGGAGCAACGCGCCGGTTTTTACAATTTCGAATTTTGGCTTTGACTGTTCATTAGATCATTAAAATACTACGCTAAGCCGATTTTAGTTAAGAAAATTCCTCTGTTATTTCTCATCCGATTTTTAGGCCTGAGCGCACCATTGTGGACAGGGTTTACAGCAGTAACATATGTTATGAGATAAATACAGATACACAAACCTCAGAAATGATAACAAGATTATTGTCTGATTATCAAAAGAAAGTGACTGGCGGAGCGACCGAACATTCTATTTCATAACCTCATGGAAAGTAAAACACATGGGTAGAAATCTCCGATAAACGTTATTAAAATAGTCAGTTAAACATGTTTAGAGCAATTTTTCAAATGTTTGTTATTTAATTCCGATGAGTTCATATGGATAGTTATATTTTAAAAAGCATGAATTTAAATTTAAAATTTCTCAATTAGGGTTTTTAAAAATAAAACTCATCGGAATAAGGTGCGAAATCTTTGGCAAATTTACTACAAAGGTGTTTAACTGGCTATTTAAATAACGTTTATTGGAATGTTATCTTTTCTCGACGTTATGAGGTTGCCGCACGGCCGCTCTGCCAGTCACTTTCTTTCGATAATCGTAGAGCTTATTAGCAATAACGTAGCTCGGTTTGTAGCTAAAGGAGTCATTATTAATTAATTTTCCAGTAAACCGTAGATAAAATGCAGGCTAAACAGAAGGTTAGAAGTTATAACCTCTACAAGTTACTAGTGTTTTTTTTATCCTGACTATAGCAACAAAGTCCGTTGGAACAAAAAATACAACGGTCTATAGAAAATAGATCACAAATTGTGTTAATGAAAATTGCTAAACTCGACTATAATAGTGAAAAGTGATATTCTTAAAGCTTATGAAATTTTCTTACGGGATATAATAAAAGACGTCTTACAACACTTAAGAATATATTTACACTTTCCTTAAATCGATATAAGGCGGTGGCTACAAAACTGATACTACAAAAACAAATTTGAACCAGAGAAATTGATAAATAAATGTCTAATGTATTTCTTATAACTTAATATTGTTATCATACATAAGATATAGACGAAGTTGCAATATATTTTATCAGACTTCACACCAAACAGTCTTGACAAGAATTTTGGATTTAGTCCCTTGTATGCGGGGTGTGCGAGAAGCCGCCAGTGACAGTGAACCCGTCATTCTAGGTGTTGTAAATCACACTAGACAATACCGATCCGTTGACTGAAGGCCGAGCCTTCGCAAGCTGCCGGTCGGCAAGGAAGAATTATTTGAAAAACTGCTAGCGCTCTAGTGGCCAAGGGACCGCGTCTAGGTGTCACCCCGTCAACCTGTCACCCCGACAAACCATCACCTTTTAAAACAGGTTTTGAGGTGACGAGTTGACGCGCATCGTCCCCGACAACCCGTCACCATTTGAAGGAGGTGACAGGTTGTCGGGGTGACACTTTGACGTGAACGTGCGAGGTGACGGGTTGTCGTGTACGGAGGCGTCTAATCGTCACCTCCAAAGAGAGGAGGTGACACCTTGTCGGGGTTACACCTTGACGCGAGCGTGAGAGGTGGCGGTTTGACGTCGATGCAACCGACAACTTGACACCACAGCAAATCGCCACCCCGATAGGCTCCTCCCTTTGAACTAAAATTACATATTTGCACACATAATCAATTCGTTTAACACTGCAATAGAGACAGCTTCTTAGACTTTATACTTGGTATGGTCCAACAAAACCGCTGATGATTTTTGTGGTGAATGGTTCTATCAGTTGTTTTAAACTATTTCAACTTTCTTAATAGAGGCAGCATAAAAAATTTGTAATGCGTGAATTCTACTAAACGTATTTTTCAGCTCGCTTCAATGCTGTTTGGCATGTTTATAATACTTCTAAGGTAGGTAAAAAACTTTCGCAATACCGCAGAAGTAGTCATTATAGAAATGATTTTGCAATTTCGTCAAAACATCATCGAAAAATTTGAACACAATCCCCTTGGTAGTTAAAAATAAGTTTCACTGGGGGGTGACCATAATGAAAATGTGTTTCATGTGCAAGCTGCAGTTGGTTTATACGCATAAGGTAAGACAGTTTTCAAAGCGTACTCACGCGTACTCATTTGTGTCTATATCATTGCATTTGTTCCGTTACTAGATGGGAACTGACGAAATGTTGTTGAGTTTGTCATTATGTATTGCTAGATTCAAAGTGATGTGATTTATTATCGTGAGAATTTGACCAATCCCGCAAATCACACTTCGCTTAGAATTTACATATTATTTATTTTCTATGCCGCCTTCATGAGAAAAGTTACATAGTTAAAACCACTGATATGAAAAAATGGTAGTATCTAAAGAACCGTTCACCGCAAAAATCATCTCTCTAACCAATGAAATAGCTGTGCTGTCACAAAACAAAATGTGAGCGCTATTTTTGGACCACCCGTTATACGATTAGGCCTACTAGCAGTTTCCCGTGGCTACGCACACGCTCAAACTGAGGTTATAAACCAGTTTCTTGTTGTTGCCTTTAAGACGAACCCCCAAAGAATAAATTATAAGGTAAAACTGCAACATATATGCTTTATTACAATTATTACTTATTTGGTTTTATCAGTTGGTATGTTAAAAAATTATGACGTTATTATGAAGGTTTATTAAGATGGCTTATAAGGACTATGAAACGACTACCTATCATGAAGACTTTACACGCTATTCTTTAAGATATAATTTTTTGGAGTTGAGATTTCTGAAACAAAGTTACGAAAATTGTTCATTTAAAGTAATAGGATTTTTAAATTTAAAAGTCGAATGAAGCCAATCTAAAATTTTATTTGTAGTCACAAAGATACAATTCCTAGCATATCATAAATTTATTTGAAAACATACTTGATCTTTGCACGGGTTACAGAGAATATATGAATCCTGATGTGTCAGCTTTTTCAGCCTTTTACTTGCGAAACCTACTCTTTGTGTCATCTTCTTTGTTTACGTTTTAAAATTCAACTAAAATTGAAATGAAAAATTTTAAAGTGATTACTTTTAATATATTTCGATTTTAAACTTTATTCATATAGTATCATAAGGCACTTCTATGAGAAAAAATGTGAGTGACTTTGAAATTTCATTTAAGTTTGATGAGAAATAAAGTCGCTAGGCTTTCTGAACATCGAGGTGGAAGATTCGATCAAAATTTACGAAACTTGTAATTTTTTCCGCTACTTTAAACGTTTATTTCTCGATTATTATACCATTCTAAAAAAAACTGTCGTATACTTTGGTGTTTTTTAACGTGTTAAAACGGAATTGGATAAAATTAGGGCTTTAAATTTCTTTTTTGGTGGGTCGAAAAATCGCCTAATTTTTCTTCGTGTTAATAGTTACTCACGTCGCGTCGTCGTTCGCTCGTCGTCTGCTGGTGGACTTGGCGACGAGACACGACCGTGCCTCTAAATTATAAAAAAATTATAAATTATAATGTAGTTTTAAATACGGTAGAAGATTAAACATGAATAATTTATAATTTTTTAAAGTTTATTATTTGTTTTAAGCATGGTAGCGCTGATAAGCCAAGTGGAGAAAGCCTATTTTTGCGTTATAAGAAGACGGAAACAGATGGAGCGGGTTGGCAGGTTGTCGGGGTGACACCTTGACGCGAGCGTGCGAGGTGACGGTTTGTCGTGAACGGCGACGACAGATCGTCACCTGGGAGTAGAGAAGGTGACGGGTTGTCGGGGTGACACCTTGACGCAAGCGTGCGAGGTGACAGGTTGTCGTCTCTGCACACGACAAACAATCACCTCTATAAAAGAGGTGACAACTTGACGGGGTGACACCTTGACGGCATCGGCATATTTTTACGAGGTGACAGGTTGTCGCCTTTGGCCAAAATGCCTAGGTGACGGGTTGTCGGGGTGACACCTAGACGGCTTCCCGTGGCCAAACTCCAAACGAAAAGGCGGAATTCTATCTGCCCCCTCTTAAGCTCCTCGGATCACTCCTTGATAGTAGGTTGACTTGGAACTATCACATATCGACCACGTTTGTTCCAAAGATTATGTGCTAACATTTATGTTCTTAGACACCTGGCAAAATACTGTCATTAGAAAATTATATTAACAACGTACTATGTGAATTGGCATTTACTCACTTGCCATATGGCATCATAGTTTAGAGCCAATGTTATTCGGAAAAATAATTACAAGGTTATTTATTTTATAAAAGAAGACTTAGCGGATAATATTTTAAATATTAAAAATAACTCATTCTTGTAGAGACACCTTAAAAGAGATGAATTTACTTTATTTATATTTTTGAAACCACAATTTTTGCGCGTTATAAATGTAAATTATAAAAGTATGTGATTTGTATAACTATGACACAAGATTCAATCAATATTTCAGGCCAACACAATTAAATAAATATGTTTAAAAATTTACAAATTTTTCATTTGCAAAGAACGAGAAAGCATCTAGTAATTTTTAATTTGATTTAGTAGCTGTAATATTTGTAAAAATAATTATCCTAAAAATTGCGTTGTATGTTCAGATTTAAGAAAACATGTTATATTAAGAGAAAGTTATATAGTTGAAATATTATAAATACTTACCTCAAATGGTCAATGGTTAATATCAATTATGGTTAGTGAAAAATTGTCCATAATCTCCAGCCGATGTTCATGTAGGTTGTAGGCTTCATAACGTAGTGAGGTAGCATTGGAAATTCACTGAGTATGCAGGTACGCTGCAAGGGTTTATACTTATATTGAAATAGGGAATTCAGTCTCAACTGAGAGTATTCAATTTAAGCTGCTAGTCATTATGTGAACCAAATGTTTTAAATTGTGTTTATTTACTATCTCAGTTATAATTTATAATTGTGTTTTTAAGGTTATATAGCTTTTGTCTTGTTCTCGTTAATTTTTTTGGGATCATAGGTTTTCAATATTTAAGTGCGCACATTTTTCGCACGGGTTATAGCCTCGCATGAAATTGAAATACAATCTCAATAAACAAAATTACTTTTGAGACTTGTACAAACAGCAGACGTCAACAGAGAAAATCGGTGTGAGTTCGTTTTTTATACTCTTTCCTAAATGTTCTTTAATATTGTGGTAGTCATCAAACTTTAAGAAGCAGCCTTTATTTTAGTCAAACAAAATCGAAAAATATCCGACCGAAAAATCTTAGGCCGAAGCGACATTCTACTGAGTCAAATAATTCCAAATAAGATGGCGACAATCTCTTATAGGTATCAGGAATTGGTCCACAAGGGACTCCCCTCTTTAACCAACAGTATTCTACCCAAAGTATTCTGAAAATTCGTGATTCATCTGCCTCAGTGGCAATCAGTGGTATTCTGCAAACGAAATTTCGGTAGAAGTATTTTACGGGCAAGATGATTGAGGATATGTATAACTGGGTTACGGGGAAACGACATGTTTTCTTATGCTGATTAAAAAACTCTAAGACCAACCATTTACGGTGTTTCCAGGAATTCCATGGTAATCTAAATTACCTACAAAAACCTGGGCGATGAACTTTTCCAGGTAATTTTATATTGTTTGGAGATAATAATATACAGTAGTTTTGATGATTTTATAAACAGAAAAAATAACAAGTTTTGAAAAACATAAATTTTCGCTTAGCTTTAAATTTGTCTTGTCAACAATTATTTTATTATGGTAGACCAAATCCGGGCTACCAAAACCGGTCTCGACCGGGAAAAACTCCCTACCTGCGAATCGCTTAGCGGTAGTCATTTCATGCACTACTACATCTAGGTTGATTATACATAAATTTAATTTATTCAAAAAACACATAGCTAATGTATTACTTAATATTATTTGTATCATTTAAGAGCTAGAATTCAAGCTTTCATTGATGTTTGTGTCTTCACCCGATCCTGAAATCAAATACTTGTACTAAAACTACAAAAAACGTTTTTTTAATAAAGCACAAATTCTGTAATTTATAAATATGCTATACAATCATAACTTCTAAAAGTTATCAAAATTGTATGACTATTAGATCAGTAGTTTTTATGTTATAAAATTTCAAATTCAGCCGTTGTCTGAAAAACGCCAAAAAACCTGTACTTATTTCATTCAAGCCGCTGAAAGACTCAGTTGAAATCCCGCACAAATTTTTTAAACTAACACGAATAGACGCAGAATTAAATGTGTAAAATTTTGGAGTAATTGGTTTTTTATAAGTCTACTGGTTGTGTTGCAATATAAGCTCAAACTCGAGTAGGCTATCTATACTTTTTTACCCTAATAGTCATTTCACACTCGCCTCGCTGATAATTTGTATACACTCGTTAATAAAGCTGATTCACTCGTTAATTAAACGTTCAGTTTACTTTGCAATACATCTTCATATATAATTCTGTAAGCGAAATGTTTAAGACAAAATTGTGGAAGTTCGAAAAATCGCAGGGCGATGGGAGGTGGTTTCAATTAAAAGTATTTTCCCCTGTTACTCGGGAGGAATGTTACTCGTATTCTTAAAAATTTACCAGCAAACGAGAAATGAAGTAAAACATCCCCCATAAAAGAAGCATGGGGATTTACAAAAGTATGGGGATATACAAGGTTAATTAGGGGCTATGGCCCCTTCAAGCCACTAGTGACAAATAATCAACTTACGCAAAATCTAATAAGTTGTCATTAACAAATTATTTCACAGAATTTGTCACAGCATAAAAGAACATCACTTTTTATATAAAAGATACGCCAGTTATATAAAATAAGTAATATATATATATATATATATTAAGTAAAATGTAATGACTCCCTTAATTATGAACATAAATTAATACAACTTAGTATGTAGCTTCACTTGGTTGAGTTATAATGATAATTATATAAAACCCCATTTTTTGTTCCTTGTTGCAGCAAACCTGCTTTCTCAGCCCCCATGTTATTCTTATGGAGAATAACTAGAATATTATATAGCGCTTACTTATGATTGAATATTAGTAGTGTGGGTTTGCCGGTTCTGGGCCAAGTGATTTATGGCTTCCGGTCACGTGACCGGAAGCGCTGAGTCATTAAACACGTCATCTGAGCCTCAGCCAGTGACGTAGGCGGTTTTGTGACGTAATGAGGGAAAGTTTAAAGGTCAAGGTCACGGGGAGGTTATTTTAAAAAAGTACTACCTCGCACGCGTAAAATCCGATTGTGATTCGATAGTTTTCATTCGATAAAATATCGAATGAAAACAATCGAATGAAGCAATCGAATGAAGCAATCGAATGATACGAGTGCGAGGTAGTACTATTTCATTTATTACTTTAATGTTTACATTTCTTTTTATTTACAATAAGTTATGTTTACAATAATTTATGTTTACAATAGTTCCCCTTGTTTGTCGTCATCGATGTTGTTGATCCGGAGTCGCGACCATCACTTCGTTTTCTGATGAAAGGCGGTAGATACTTTGACCCCTGCGCAGAGTCAATGTTGTTTGTTGCGATCAGTTCTAAAGATAAACTGTAGCCATTCGCTAGGAGAAGTCTTAACTCCTCTTTAAAAACCTCCAGGTCCATAGAAGTTGATAGATAAATAGAGTCATAATAAATACATCGAATCTTGAGTGACATGACAATGTTATTTTGTGAAGAGCGCGGAGAGAGGATGATGTTCACCAGTCGAGAGCTGGAGGTGTACTGACTATTCACAAGCTAGCGTTGCAATCGTACCAAATGGTGGGGGTAAAAGTGTGGTGGGGCGGAGCAGATGGCGGACGGCAGATGGTAGGCGGCAGATGGCAGGCGACAGGTGGCAGGTGACAAGTGCGCGGCAGATGGCAGCTGACGTGGGGAGGAAGACTTTGGATAAAATATCCATTAGTTAAAACCCTGGTCTGCACGTTGAAGTTCCTCCTCTAGTTTAGTAACCAGCCGAAAATCCGCTTCCATTTCATCCTCCTGCTCTGGACATTGCGGCTGCGCACACCACCTCTTGCAAGCATAATCATACGCGTTCTTATATTCCTCCAGGACTTGTTCATATGTCCTAGGCTGCTGAGATATAGTTTGCATCACCGCTCCTTGATTAACCTCGGTAGTCTCAAGAGTTGCCACCAACTCCTTCTCACTAATCACACCTCCCCAAATAATGTTATTGCCACGGCTTATGATGTTGCTTGTTGGCTGCTGAGATGTAGTTTGCTCAACCTCGGTAGCGTCAAGAGTTGCTATCAACTCCTCCTCACAAACCGCATCTCCCCAAATATTGTCGTTGACGCTGCTCATGGTGTTGTCTGTTCCAATGATTGTATAGTAATGCAGCGTTTGAGTGTAGGTTAGGTACTCGTCCCTTCCCCCACCACATCACTCCCCCCCACCAAATTTTTACATCGCGCACTAACTAGCGTACACGCATTAGTTAGGGTCTGACTCTTACACTGTCAAGACCGTAGCTCCTTAACTGAAAACTTCAATTAATTTGTCTCAACACTATATGTGTATAAATATTACAGTCACTATGATCTAAACTAGTGCATGTTTCCATGTGTTGCTTCTTGTGCAGCAGACAACTGGCTAAGAGTGTTTCAACCTTGGCTATTCTACGATGGAACCGCTCATTGTCCGCTAAAAGCGTAGACATTCTATCTTCATCGTCGGAGAAGTAGAAGGTGGTGGCAAGCGGGCTACTGAAGGACACCTTACTCATATTCCTGTAAAACTGTGACATGTTCAAACGTTAACACAAACTATATAGGTAGATGTTCATCCGACAACAGCTGGAAGTATAATGATGTAGCGCTAGCTTATAGGATAGACACCTATCCCCACCACAACGTTCCCTTGTCCTTCAAACAGTTGTTTTTCACTACAATTGCTATACCCTTGGTCGGATCTGAAATCTGTTTGCACTAACTTGTTCGACTGATCAATCCGCGTAGTTTGAGTACCCACTTGATATATTTTAAACCGTAAATAAAGAAGTTATGTAGGTTTTACCTCTAAAATAGCTGTTTTTTAGCTATTACTGCTATGCCCTTGGTCGGATCTGAATTTTGTTTGAACCACCCTGTTTGTCTGATCAATCCGCGTAATTTGAATACCCACTTGATATATTTTAATCCGTAAATAAAGAAGTTATTTAAGTTTGACCTCCAAAATAGTTGTCTTTAGCTATTACTGCTATACCCTTGGTCGGATTTGAATTCTGTTTGCACCAACTTGTTCGTTTGATCAATCCGCGTAATTTGAGTACCCACATGTTATACTTTGCACAAACTTTGTACCCCCCCCCCCCAAAATGGGTCATGTTCAAGGTCAAGTCAAGGTCAAGGACCTTGGGACTTAGAAATTTTCACAAAGTGGGCTGCACACAAACATGAGACTAACAGTCTCCTGCCTATGTACAGGCCAAGTCCCTAACTTGAAATGCTTAGGGTGGTCCTGAAAAGGACCGTTTGTGTTTGAAGGAGATGGTGGATAAGGAGCGGTGGACAGTGTTTACTTTATTTCTTCGTAACCCACTTTACTTGACCCTTCTGCCGTACCAAAAACAAGTCGCACTCGGTCTCAGGAGGTGGCAGAGTAGACCTTGGAAGGTGGACCTTGACGTAACGGCCGCCAAAGAGGTGTTGGAGTAGGTACTCATCACCGATCTTCCCCACAAATAAATATTCAATGTCCAATTTCAACTGGGCAAACTTGACGGTGACAGACTCCAGCGGCGTTACCAACTCGGTAAGTTTCACCGTAGCCGTCCTCTTCATTATTTCCTCAACAGTTGGAGGTGGCGATGAAGGTCGAGACGATGAAGGGCGAGGCGTTGTCGTTGGCGGAGATGCAGAAGACGTCGAAGGCCGTTGATCAAAGTAAAGTGGGTGGTTCCGAAAATTTCTTTGTATACAAGACCTAAAAGAACTAGGTCTTTTGAAACCGCTCCTTTTCTCCGAAGACTTCTTCAAAGTCTCCTTCAAACGTTGCAGTTTCTCGGGTGTGATGGGAGAAGACATAGCGCAGAGGTGTATACAGTTCGCAAGGCAAAGCTGGAATGAGGTACCAGACGGAGCAAAGCGGGTCGCCAAGTGTAACCGTGACATTTCCATATACGGGTAGAAAGCTAAAGACCGGTCTACATCCTGTTCCCCTTCCACCGTGACGACACAACCCCCCCCCCCTTACGTCACGGGGCGGAGCCCCCCCCTGACGTCACGGGCGGAGCCCCCCCCTTGACGTAACCCCCCCCGATTTGGGTCATGTTCAAGGTCACCCCCCCTTCAACCTCCCCCCTTCCGCTTCGGTGACGTCACTTTGCCTTTATAAGCGGGAGCAGTCCGCAGTCTCGTCGCAGTAGCTTGCCGCCCGCTGTTTGGATATACGTCCCAGTGGGTTGCACTCTGCTGCAGCGTAGGTCTGTTAAGTGTGCGTTGGGCCCGACGCGCAATTAAGAGATCCGCACCCTTGCATGTTTAGTTAGTTTGTTTAAGCATGTTAGATAACGCTTGTAGTTTGCTGCTAGGTAATGTAGTTAGTCTAATATATATGTTAGTGTTTGGTATTGGTTTGAAGTGTTTATTTACTAATAACATATGTACTCCCGGCCCTACAGGTCCCTCAACAACCTAGGTCAAAACTTGGGTTCGCAGCAGCCTGACGCCGGGTGTTTGGGTCTACGTCCCACCGGGTTTCAGTGATACTGTTGACCTTTGCAAAACCGACCTCGGCTGTTTTTGTAAAAATAACGTTAACTGATTAATTTGTTTCTATTACATAGTTGCTGGTAAAGTCTTTATTTTCAAAGTAATGTATCTTGTTTCTCATCCTTTTCCTAACCCCCTGACAATAAGGTTCGGCCCTGAAAACCGGCCTTGTCAATAAGATCAATACGGCCATGCAAACCGGTTGACACCACCTATCTCACCCATGAGAAACGTTTGTGAAATCTAAAATCAGTCTCTTGTTTAAAATCAGTCTCTTGTTTGTTGTCTTTTGTACCCTTCCCCAATACAGAGCGGGGAATAGAGCAGTATGTTATGCTCTATTCCCCGCTTTGGCATTATGTCAGATGACCTTGACCTACTGACGGGACTTAGAAAAACTTTCGTTTGATCAAATATTGGAAGAAATATACTTTTAAAATAACCTTTCTCAATCACCTCCACTCCCACCACTTACATCTCCCCACCATTTACATCTCCCACCACTTACATTGGGTATAAAAGAGGTTCCCCATCACTGGTAAAACATTCTGCTGTTTGTGTTTAACCATGGCGCATATCAGGAAGCAGACCAAGCCTAAGAAGATGGTCGTAGCAAAACCAGCTCTTGTAACACCTACTACCTCTTCTACTGCTTCTTCATCATCTACACCAACTACTTCTGCACCGTCTCTACTCCGCCAGGTTTTATCTTCGCCAGCTTCTTCATCGCCTGCTTCTTCATCGCCTGCTTCTTCATCATCCGGTCCTGCGTCCATACTCCGCCACGCATTACTGATGTCCTTGATAATCCCGGAAGAGTCGCAACCAAGGTCTCCATCTTCTCCACCACCAAGACCCAAGTCACCAACAAAATCATCTTTATCTTCCCCATCACCAAGGTCAAGGACAAGGTCTTCTTCGTCATCTTCGAGCTCGAGGTCCTCTTCTTCTTCATCTTCGAGCTCGGGATCATCATCACCGAGTTCAAGATCTTCAACACCCACTATACCGCAGATCATTTCTCCAATCATCACTCCACCTTCCACAAGTTTTCGTCCGTCAGTAATCTGCATAAATGATCAAACTCCTTCAGAGAAATTTAATGAATTAAAATCCTTGAGAAGGAAGTGCTTACTTCCTGCACAACAATGTAAATACAGTTTTAAAAAAGGTGCAAGGAAAGGGGAACGTTGTGCTAAATCTTGTGTCTTAGATGAAGAATTATGCAGTTTTCATTTAAGACAAAAACACAAGGGTACCGTTTCTCTTTCCACACCACATCCAACAGTGAAACCAGCCAAAACTCGGATTAATAGGCTTTGTAAAAACAAACAATACTTCTTTGTCAAAATAATGGGTTTCTTAAAGGTCATGTTAAAATGTGGAGACCAACTCTACATTTTAAGATTACCTAAAGCCATGCGCCATCCCTACAAACCCACGAAAAAGCACTATCTAATCAGAGACAATTCAGGAACCACTGTGTGGAAAAAATTGTAATAACCTTTTTCCAAATTAAATCAAGTCTTTCTTTTTCCAAATAAAAAAAAAAGTGTGGACAACCTATTTACATTTTGTAGCATATGCTGCAGAGTGTAAATAGGTTGTCCACACTTTTTTTTACAATGTTACAACGACCTTGACCTAGATAACGGACTTAGAAACATTTCGCTCTGTTTAAATTCCTTTTCAAACCAAAACATTGATCTGTTCACCAACCTTTTAGGTGGGGGTAAGCGGGTATATAAGCGTGGCATCGTAGAACATATTCATTAGTCAGCTATGGAGACTCCAGCAGGTTCATCCAACTCATCAGCTACTGATATGGAAGTAATCTGGGAACGTAGAGCGAAACAAAATAGAGCACGTTCGCGAAGAAACGAAAATAAAGTAATAGAAGGATTCAAAAGATTACAAGTCGCTGTACCATTTGCTAATCCTAGTGATTCTAGGATTTCAAAAATTCGACAGGCAATACAATATATTAAGTTTCTTCAAACACAGCTTCAAGAACCTTCTATAAAAGCTGAACTGCCTGAGGAACCGCTGCCCCCCTTAATCTTACAAAAATAATTAGGGAACGTTTTTGTCGAACCTCCGACCCTTAAAAAAGAAGATGACTATACTCGTTAAAACATTGAGAGGGGTTAAAAAAAAAAAAGCGGGGAATAGATCAGTTTGTGGTCAAAGTGAGAATCACTTACTGCTCTATTCCCCGTTTTGGCAATATGTTCAGTCGACCTTGACCCACTAAAAAGACTTAGAATATTTGTGTTTAGTATTGACTTACACTCCGTGTGGTAAAATAATGGAAGATATATTTATTTCTTAACACGATATACCCCTTCCCTAACCCTTGTACTCCCACCACTAACCCCCACCATTTAAACGTAGTATAAAAGGGGTTCCCTATCACTGGTAAAATCATTCTGCTGAAAATGAGTACACCCGCTCTCCCTATCGCTGCAGCAACACTAGTAGTAAGCAGAAAGGTTGAAAATCACGATCAGTTAATTGTCTTAAGAAGATTACTGCACAAGTTTCTCGATTGGGAGGTTGGTTGTGATTTGTATATGTGGAAGCCTACGGCTCCAGTGTATAATAGTGAACAGGAAGCATGGAAAACAAGCTATAAAAACAATGTAAAGTTACTTAAAATGATTGGTATAATGGAAAGGTTACTCCGGCAGAAATGGATCATCAATACAACATTTTATATTAAACCAAACCATTGTTGAATCAATAAAAAGGAGAGAGATTAAAAACAGAGCGGGGAATAGATCAGTTTGAGGTCTAAGTGAGAACCACTTACTGCTCTATTCCCCGTTCTGGTGGTATGTTCAGACGACCTTGACCCACTTACAAGACTTGTCATTCTGCGACATCGTTGTTTGATATAAAATGTACTTCCTACAATAATATCCTTGACATTTACCCCCACCACGTAAACTTGGTATTTAAGCGACCGCATCGGAATATCCCCAGTAGTTAGCTATGGATTCCCAAGCAAGCACATCCAAAGAGTATAAAGATGAACTATCAGAGTTTTTGAAGTTCAACAATTGCTTGCGGAACCGAAGAGCCGAAAACGCATTAAGAACAAAAACATATAAGCTGACAATGCAAAAAGCCTACAGTAGATTATCAAGTAAAGTCCCGGGCGTTAAATCTACTACTAAAACAAAGGACATGATATATCGGGCAATAAACTACATAAAACATCTGCAAGCAATGGTTGCAGAAGTTCTTTCTGAAGAACCGGTCTCTCTTGAACCGATAGAATGCGTGTTCCTGGTGGAAGATAGGTTGGCGAAACATCATTTTCTTGAGGAAGATCCGTCAGCCTACAAACAAATCTTCCTCATGGATGAAGACCAGGATGAATAAGTGGGATAACAAAATTAAAGACGTCTGGAATACAAAGCGGGGAATAGATCAGTTTGTGGTCCAAGTGAGAATCACTTACTGCTCTATTCCCCGTTTTGGTAACATGTTCAAACGACCTTGACCCACTTCAGGACTTGGAAACAACTTTGTTTAATACTAAATATATATTTAACAACAATATCCCCTCCCCAACACTCCCCCCCTCTAAATATTGTGGTATAAAAGGCGAGTTTGTATCAATGGTTGAATCAGTCTAGTCATGGCACCAAGAGACATCATCTTTCCTCATCCACGAGAGGTAATTCTAATGTTAAAAAACATTATGTTAGAAGATGAAGATGAAAATGAAGATGCGCTGTTGGAAGATGAAGAAGTTGATTCCGTAGAGATGGAAGCCGTGAATTGGATGGAACAATTGGAGAATGATGAGGATATCCCTAGTGTAGCGGATGACGTGGAGGAAAACTCGAATTCGGACGATGCGGAGTGTTACCAACAGTCACTCTGTTTGGAACACATGGAGGCAACTCCGAGCGGTAGTAGGACCCTTTTTGAGGGTACCTACGTCACTAGCTTTCTCCCCCGTCGCTTATTTCCGTTTGATGAGTCGGATTTTTCAGATGAGTCTGATTAGTTTTCTTCGTTAACCTTCCAACTACAAATACAGAGCGGAGAATAGATCAGTTTGTAGTCAAAGTGAGAACTACTTACTGCTCTATTCCCCGTTCTGGAAATATCTTCAGATGACCATGACCTATATCAGGACTTGGAAACAACTTCTTTTGATACAATAATTATTACTAAATCAAACATATGCTCCAAGTGGGGGGTACTCTAATGGTGGGGGTAAGCAGGTATTTAACCATGCACTTTGGAACACACGTATTAGTCAGCTATGGATTCGCAAGCAAGCACATCCAACTCCAGATCTGGCTACAATCGGAGAAACGCTGAACACTCAAAGAAATGGAGAGTGAATATTAACACTGGATATGAGAGATTACAAAGTGTAATCCCATTCGCCAATCCTCGAGATGCAAAAATAGCCGTTTTGTATAAGGCCATGGAATATATCAAAAGTTTACAGTTAAAACTCCAAGAACCGCTGTCAGCTCCCGCAATCGATCAAAAACTGTTAATCATGTCCTCTGACTGAGGATGAAAAACTCCAAGAACCGCTGTCAGCTCCCTCAATCGATCAAAAACTGTTGGAATCATGTCCTCTGACTGAAGATGAAAAACTCCAAGAACCGCTGTCAGCTCCCTCAATCGATCAAAAACTGTTGGAATCATGTCCTCTGACTGAAGATGACTTGGTGGTTCAACATTTCTTTGCTGAAGAACCCTCATACAAACAACTTTTTGAAGATCAGGATAATTAAAAGAAAACTTAAAGTTCTGTTAAATAATACAAAGCGGGGAATAGATCAGTTTGTGGTCCAAGTGAGAATCACTTACTGCTCTATTCCCCGTTTTGGCAACATGTTCAAACGACCTTGACCCACTTTGGGGACTTGAAAACATCTTGGTTTGATGCAAAATGTACTTCCTGCGTAAAATTTGGTATTTCTTCACTAACACATATACTCCGTCATGTATACCCCCCACCACTGTTCTTATTCGGGTATAAATAGAGGTGCATTTTGGAGTGTTATTAGTTGCTGGTTAGCCTTTGAGGAAGACACAGTTATAATATGTATCGGTGCGATATTTGTAAAGCCTCATTTAGAGATGATTGGCTTTTAGCCATTCATAAAGAACTAAAACATAATCCCAACACAAATACAAAAGAAGAAGAAAATGAACAAGAATTAGATTCAATCGATCATCAATTAGCACAACATCAATTTGCAAACCTAAATCAAAAAGAACAAAATGAAGTTTTAAGACCGAGTGTCATTCATTATGCACAATCAACGTCATCAACATCGACTTCTACGCCTGCTATGTCTACACTTCACCATCCTTCATCATCAACACCATCAACATCGACTTCAACGCCTGCTATGTCTACACTTCACCGTCCTTCAACATCAACATCGACTTCAACGCCTGCTATGTCTACACTTCACCATCCTTCAACATCAACAGCTGCTATGTCTACTCTTCACCGACCCTCAACATCAACAGCAGTAGATGTGGAACTACACGCTAAAGCACTACCTGGTAAGGTAGTAACACATTTTAAAATTGACAACGTAAAATTACAACTTGAGAACTTTTTACATAACGCCAAAGAATTAGTAACCAAAACACTAAAGAATGAACAAAAAAGATTAAATTTTATCAAATTTGGACTGTTGCTATATGCCATATTCACTAACATTCAAAACGAAACATCACCAAGAGGTTTCATGAAAAAAAACCGAACCATCATGGCTGCGTCAGATATTGAAAAGATCGTAACAGAATGTCTTGAGGAACTTTTGACGAAACTACAAGAGCATGAAGGAAGAGGATCTGGATGGACTTTATTAAGTATAACAAGTCTGGATGTTAGAGTTCATAAACACGGTTATGGAATGAGAGGAAGTAGCTATATCCCTCTACCTCAAAAAATTATGAATACCAAATCCTGTATTAACGTGCAAAATGAAAATAATGAATGTTTTAAATATGTTATGTTGGCCAAATATGTAAAAAACCATCCGGAAAGACCAAGTCAAGCATATGAAGAAGTTCAACACAAGTATAATTTCCAGGGAATGACTTACCCTGTTGCAATTACTGATATATCGAAATTTGAAAAACAAAACCCTTCAGCTTCTGTCAACATTTTTGGCTTGGATTCGTCTAAAAATGTGTACCCCTTGCGCATAACACCTATTGAGCGCAGATATCATACGGATTTGCTATTAATCACTAAAGGGGATATATCCCACTATGTCTACATTAAAAATTTTGAAGCTCTTGTTTCTAAACAATTATCTAAGCATGAAAAAAAGATTACAATTTGTAAAAGATGTTTTTGTCATACAAACAAAGAATTGAGACGGGGAGGATCAGAATGGCTAGTAGAACATCAAAGGTTATGTAGTGGAAACTATGAGGTAAGAATTAAATTGCCACATCCCAGCAGAGCGCAGATAAGATTTGACAAAGTAAATCAACAATACCCTGTTCCATTTGTTGTGTACGCGGACTTCGAAGCATCTTTACTTCCTATTGAACAACAAGAAGAGGATATCACAAAAAGAAGCAAATATCAAAAACATGCACCAAACAGTTATCATATGAACAGTTACTAACAAAATCCACGCTGTCTGAAGAACATCTTCAAGAATTTGGACTATCATCTGCTCCGAAGATTTATCGTGGTGAACAAGCAGCGAAACACTTTGTAGATGAGTTGTATTACATTGCCTCTAAGGTGGAAGAAATCTACAAAATTAAAATACCGATGCAACCTATGGATGAACACCAACTTCAACATCACAATTTGGCAACAACATGTTATCTGTGTAATAACCTATTTACACCAGATAACGTTAAAGTGCGTGATCACGACCATCTTACAGGAGCCTACAGAGGTGCAGCCTGTAACGCTTGCAACTTAAATTACAAAGTACCATCTTTTATACCCGTTGTTCTACATAACCTTAGCGGATATGACTCTCATTTCATAATCCCGGAGTTAGGAAGAGATGATGGAGCAATAGATGTTTTGGCAACAACAATGGAAAAATTTATAAGTTTATCTAAAAAGGTTGGCAAAATAAAACTTAGATTTATTGATTCGTTTCAATTTATGCCTTCTAGCCTAATGAAATTAACTGATAATTTAAAAAGAGAAGATCTGATAGAAACAAGCAAAATTGTAGCCAGTAGTAAAATGGATCTGGTTCTTCGAAAAGGAGTCTTCCCCTACGAGTACATCGATGGACTTCATAGATTTAATGAAACATCACTTCCTCCACCAGAACAATTTAACAACAAACTTAATGATTCGGAGATTTCACTTGAAGACTATCAACACGCATGTCGAGTATGGAACGAGTTGGATATGAAGACTTTAGGAGAATACTCAGACTTTTATGTAAAACTTGACGTGACTCTTCTCTGCGATGTTATGGAAGAATTCCGAAGAACCTGTTTTGCAGCATACGGTTTAGACCCTCTACATTCATATACATCTCCAGGACTAGCTTGGCAAGCAATGCTGAAAGAAACAAAATGCAAACTCCAGCTGTTAACAGATATAGATATGGTTTTAATGGTTGAGTCGGGTGTTAGAGGTGGATTAACTCAAAGCGTGACGAGACATGTTAAAGCCAACAACAAATATCTACCTGACCATGATCAAGAGAAACCTTCAACGTACTTGGGATATTTCGACGCGAATAATCTGTATGGATGGGCCATGTCGAACCCACTTCCATTTGACAACTTTAAATGGGTTGATCCCGACTGTATTGGCGATATTTCACAAATTCCAAAACAAGGAGATACCGGATATATTTTGGATTGCGACTTTGAATATCCAGAACATTTACACGATCTTCATTATGACCTTCCACTCCTTGCAAGAACAGAAATTTCATCAACTGGAAAACACCCCAAATTAATGATGACCCTTAACAATAAACAACACTATTGGGTTGTTCAACAAGCTATCGAATTAGGTTTACGTCTTACTAAAATTAATAGAGCTGTAGAATTTTCCCAATCGTGCTGGTTGAAACCGTACATAGACTCGAATACTACCAGAAGAGCAGCCGCTACATCAGCCTTTCAAAAAGACTTTTTTAAATTGATGAACAATGCGATATTCGGTAAAACATTGGAAAACAAAAGAAGACATAAAAATGTTAAACTTGTTACAGATCCGAACAAACTACAAAAACTCCTTTTATGGACGAGAAAACATCGGTATCTCCTACATGGATACAGACGCTTTTATATATTGGATAATTACTAACGATATGTATGAAGACCTTCGGACATTTGATTACAAAAACGATTTTGACTTTTCCGACTATCCAAAAGATCATCCAAACTACGACAATGACAGAAACAAAAAAGTGCTTGGCAAATTTAAAGATGAAGCCAATGGTGTTATACTTCAAGAAATTGTTGCACTAATGTCAAAATTATATTCTTTACAACTAAATGAAAACCAAGTCATTAAGAAAGCTAAAGGAGTAAAAAGTTTGTATTTAAAGAAGAATGTGAATTTTAATCACTATAAGAAATGTTTATTTGAAGATCAAGATATAACAGCAAAATTCAACACAATCAGAAGTTTCAACCATCAGCTGTACAGCGTGACGGAAGTAAAAAAAGCTCTCTCTTCAAATGATGATAAACGACACATCCTTGCAGACAACATCCACACTCTACCATTCGGCCACTATTCCCTCAACCCTATTGACGAGTAACCCTTTCATCGTCCTACATCCCTTTTCCTTTTCCTTTCCGTATAAAAGGGGGAACACAGCAGTATTTTGCTGTGTTCCCCCTTTTATACGTTAGTTTAGAATGACCTTGACCTATATAAGCAGATTTATACAAAAGAATATTTAATATCATATCAGCTGTCTTCGTGAAACCATCATGTCAGACCTGAAGGAGAAGATTATTAATGAACTACACAAACCTGCAAGAATAAAGTTTCCAAGAAGAAATACTGTTATAAAAGGGATAAATGATCTATATCAAGCGGATTTAATTGAAATGCGACCGCATAGCAGAATAAACAAAGGATTTAAATATATACTCACAATTATTAATTGTTTTACAAAAGTTGCAGACGCTTTGCCTCTAAAGGACAAGACTGGTAAAAGCGTAACAGAAGCCATGGAAATAGCCATAAAAAGAGATAAAAACAAAATTAAACATTTACAAACTGATGATGGAACAGAATACTTTAATACAAACTTTGCACAGTTAATGAATAAATATAAAATAAATCATTATTCTACAAATTCAGAGAAAAAATCAGCTATTGTAGAAAGATTCAATAGAACCTTAAAAGGAGCACTGTATAAACAATTTTCAAAAAGAGGTTCTTACGTATGGTATGATGTTTTACCACAATTAATAAATGATTATAACAACAGGTTTCATAGAACTATTGGTATGAAACCTAACAAAGTAAATAGAAGAAATGCAAAAGATGTATTAAAACGCATTAAGAAAAATACAAAGCCTAAAGTAGAAAAAATGCAGCCAAGAAAATTTAATGTAAGTGATAAAGTACGGATTAGTAAATATAAGGGAGTGTTTACCAAGAAATACCTTCCCAATTGGACGAATGAAGTTTTTACAGTGTATAAAGTGCAACCGACTGTACCTGAAACGTATATCTTAAAAGATAACAAAGGAGATTTGTTGCAAGGTGCATTTTATGGACATGAAATGTTAAAGTCAACAGTAGGTGATGTATATCTTGTTGAAAAAGTGTTACAAAGAAAAAAGGACGCAGTTAAAGTGCGGTGGTTAGGGTTTAACAAAACTGAGGATTCATGGATACCTATAAAGGACTTGGTTTAATGCAAGCAACTCATTTCATCGTTAACCTTTGAGCAGGATGGAGATTATTAACCATAAAGATCGATTCAATATTAATAACATAGATGATTTAACTGTGGATAACGTTAAAATCAACAATGGTAAACACGGTAGTTTACTTCCAAACACTGTTCGATGTATAGTAAGTGGCCCCTCAAACTGCGGAAAGACCAATGTTGTCTTTAATTTGATCACTAATCCGCAGGGATTAAGGTTTAATAACCTATATATTTTTTCAAAGTCTCTACATCAACCAAAGTATCAATTGCTGGATAAAATCCTATCTGATGTGTCTGATGTTAATTTTTACAAATTTAACACTAGTGATAGCATTATGCAACCAAACGAAGCGAAACCGTATTCTGTATTTATATTTGACGATGTATCTTGTGAAAATCAGGATACTATTAGAAACTACTTTGCCATGGGAAGACATAATAACATCGACAGCATATATATAGGACAAACCTATAGCAAAATCCCAAAACAACTTATCAGAGATAATGCAAATATTCTAATTGTATTCAAACAAGATGATACTAACCTAAAACATATATATAACGATCATGTGAATGCGGATATGCCATTTGAAAAGTTTAAAGAACTTTGCGGAAAAGCATGGGCGGAAAAGTATGGATTTTTGGTTATTATGAAAGATCATGCTATAAAAGATGGTCGTTATAGAATAGGTTTTGATAAATTCATTTTAATACACTGATTAGCGGTATTACTGTACAAGTCGTCAAGGTGTGAAGATGGTTAACCAGGAAAAGCTATTAAAGGAAATAAAATCACTTAGTGATTCTATTAGACAAAAAAAACCGAGCTTTAAAATCAGGTATAAATGAAAGAGAGCAATTTTTAGAAACAACATTCAAACCTGTTACTGAACCTTTAAAGCGATTAGCACAAAATATGGAAAAACCTTCAATTCGCTTCGAAGGAGACAAAATGCTACCAATTTCCAAATATGAAGAAGAATTTCAGAATGATGAAAGTTTTGGCCAGTTACATACATCTGAAGAAAGCGACGAGTATGAAGAAAGCGGAGATATAGAGGATTTAAAGGAAAAGGATATTGCAGAAGATACAAGTACAGATGATACAAGTGTAGAAGATACAAGAGCAGAAGAAGAGGATATTAACCCATCCAACTTAAGCAAATTAGGCACGGATATTATGTTTAAAGGAACACTTGGAAGAACATATACGTTAAAAATGTTACACGCCGCACATGCTAATCGAAGTTATCATACCTATGGAGCTAGAATAGAGGATAAAGGATTAATGATTGGAGATAGCAAGTTAGATATAAACGAAAATGATGATATAGTTATTGGAGATAAGAAATATAAAGGTACAAAAGGTTTGTTAGAACTTATCTTTAAAAATAATCCTGGTAAATATACTAAAAGGGATTTACAATTGTTTAAAAATATATTAGAGTATACAAATGCACATAGAAAAAAGTATTCCAAAGACCTACCTATTCATAGAAATCGGTCAATAAAATATACAAGTATTATATCTAGTCTTTTCCCCTCAAAATCAAAAAAAGCTCAAATTAAAAGAAGAGCTTTATCTTCTGCTGAATTAAATGTTTTGCATAAAAAGAGAAAAACAACTGATCCTACCACATCTGGAAGGGGATTATTGAAAAATTTGTATAAAACTAATATAATATATTACAACGATATAAATAAGTTAGTTGATCGAATGAGATTATTACATGAAGCCATGGAAGCCGGGCACACTGGTTTAGAAAACGAATGGGTAGCTTTGGTTGATGAACTGCGAAAACAAGGAATAATTGTTCAGTAGACGCATATATATATATATATATATATATATATATATATATATATATATAGCACATATATATAATATATAGCATATATATAATAAGAACCTAAACGATAGCGATTCAGTTACATCATGAGTGTGGACAAGTTTGGACGGTATTCCGAGTTTGGAGTAAAATCTGGATATAGTGAAAAAAGAGCTGGGTTTCCGTTAACATCTGACGGCAACTATAATTTTGAAGGAAAAGTAATTCAAAATGTTGGTGATCCGCTTATGTCGTCTGATGCGGTTACGGTACAGTACATGAAAAAAAGAACCCCAACTGTACACGAAGATCATTGGGGGTTTTCCGGCAAAAGGTTAAGCGATATACAATATCCCATTTATGATGGTGAAGCAGTAAATTTAGCTACTCTAAAATTGTTAACGATTTACAAAAGGAATAAAACTGACACAAGCTATGATGTAAAAAAATTAAAATTATCAAATGTAGGTGATTGTGAGCAGGATGGAGACGCTGTAAATAAGAAAATGTTTGATATTGTACACAAGAAATGGACTACGGAATATGAAAAACATTTGGAAAGGTTTGGTGCAGCTCTATTCCATTATATCCATCGGGCTTCAGGAAGAGATGCAGCTTCAGATGTTGACAGTCACAATTATTTAGACTGGAAAAATATACACAATCCAGAGAAACCTAATCAACGAGATAAACCGTCTAAGCCTTCTAAAGTCAAGACATTAGGAAAGGAGGATAAAGTGAATGTGATTAATGAACCAACAGAAAACAATGAAGATTACATAAGAGAAAAAAGAATTTAAAATACCCCCCATGATAAGGGATAAAGCATCAGTCATATTCGAGAGACGATACAGAGAGGATGATGGAATCCAATATTACTGCGTGGAGTTTAATATCTCAAGAGCCGAGATTTCCCCAAGGAGTGTTGACAGATGGTTTTGTTCAACGGTTTGATAGATATATGGATTGGGAACAACTTTCCATACATTACCTCTTTACAATGACTATGTTAAGAATTTATTTTCACAGATTTAACTGGATCCATATTTTACAAAGACAACAGTTTTCAGAAGACTTCCTCGTAGAGATGACATCGAATTTTAATAACTGTTGGGAAGTAATAAGTAAATATCAAAATCTCTCTGAGAATTACATTGACAATTTTAAAGATAAACTAGACTGGGATGTGTTATTCAATTATCAACGATTAAGTGGCAAGTTTCTAAGGGAACATGACAACTATTTAAAGTTTATTCATTTTACCGAAGACAACGATACCATCACCAGCGGAGAAACATCTGGAACATCTTCAATTACACATTATTTCTATTTTTACTACTTTTATTTAATATGTCTACATTTAATTAATAAATCCATTTCGATATAATAAATGGATTTTAAACAGTATATAATACAAGAAACCAAAACTGATATTACATTCATTGTAAAACATTTATAGAGTGCACCTACTGATTGTAAGTTTTGCTATAAATAGCCATGTCGAGGGTTAAACGCATCAGTCATAATCGAGAGAGATTACAGAGAGGAAGGGGAATAGCATCAACAGCATTTTCTCTATTGAGTAAACCGGTTGGAGCTATAGTTAACAAGGCGATTGATTTATTACCTGTGGAATTACATTTACCTGGAGGATATCAATATTGTGGTCCTGGAACCAAATTAGAGAAACGTCTTGCTAGAGGAGATCCTGGAATAAATAAGCTCGATCAGGCTTCTAAAAAGCACGATATAGCGTATTCCAAATTTGGTGATACTAAAAATAGATCAATAGCGGATAAAGCACTTGCTGAGAAAGCTTGGCAAAGAGTCAAATCTAGTGACGCGAGTATTGGTGAAAAAGCAGCGTCTTTAGCAGTAACAGCAGCAATGAAAGCAAAAACTACGTTTGGAGGAGGAAAGAGAAGAAGGCGTGGGAAAAAAACCCGCTAAAAAACAAGGAGGTAATATCAGAAGAAAACGTCGATCTACCAGTGGTAAAGCTAAAAAGAAACCAACAATATGGTCAATGATAAAAAAGGGAGGAGGATTATACCTAAGACCGTATCGTGTGTATTAAATAAGAAAGAGCAATTAATAATTAAAAACAAAGAATTGACCAATGAAGAACTGATTACATATGCTTCTTGTTTGAAAATCCCATTTTTTAGAGGAGTATTTATGAAAGATGAGTTACCGGTTAAAATGTGGAAAAATGAGATTGGATTGGTATTGTAAATTTGGATAATAGTGAAGGATTAGGCACTCATTGGGTGTGTTACAAGAAACTTGGTAAAACCATTTATTATTTCGACAGTTTTGGAGACCTTCCACCACCGAAAGAACTTCAACAATACTTTCGTGCGGCAGAAAATGTTTTTTACAATCATACAAGAAAACAACCTGATGATACATCCATTTGCGGTCATTTATGTTTAGACTTTTTAGCTAAAAGTGTTAGTCAACTTTAAGATGTCCTCGTATACAGTGTCATTAACCGGTAACTCATGTACTTTGCGCAGTATTCTGTTTCCAGCGCTACGTTTCCAAAAAGGAAGACTATGGGAAGCCGCATTATTGGATTTAACAACATATAACTCTATTCCAAACGTTAGTGAAGGAATTAATAACAAAATACATTATTACAAGACAAAAGATGATAAAGGAAAGTATTCAGCTTTGGAAGAATTCAGTTTACCAACAGGAGCTTATGAAATTGATAATATAAATGAAGTTATACAAAAACATATGGGAAAAGAAAATATAACGATAAAAGGCAATAACAATACAATGAAAGCCAAAATTACGTCTAAGTATTATATTGATTTTAGTCAAGAACATTCAATTGGTAGTTTATTGGGGTTTTCTAAGGAAACAAAAGTATTAGAACATAATAAAACTCATTCTGGGAATAAAACTGTGACGATCATCAAAGTTAATAGCATAGACATTACATGTAACATTATACAAGGATCCTACAGAGATGGAGAGAATCGTCATATATTACACACATTCTACCCATCAGTTGCACCGGGTTTCCAGATAGTAGAAAAGCCTCAAAACCTTGTGTACCTACCGTTAAACACCAGTTTCATTTCAGACATCGTGCTGAACATAGTGGATCAAGACGGAAACCTTATTGACTTTAGAGGAGAAGCTATTACTGTAAGAATACATATAAAATCATCCGCTTAGACAATGGGGTTATCATTTAAAAAGAGAGAGCCAACAAGCAAAGAGGTCAGTAGCTCATCAGCTGTAGAAGGGTTAACAAGTGACAACATTCGTTTTCTAGAAGAAATTGGATTAAAAGTCATTAACAATGGATATACTGGATATAGCGCAGGGTCTAACATTCGACGAGACCTTATGGGAAAAGGAATATCACACGCACAACCCTTACGCTTCGTCCAAATTAAACAATAACGGTGAAATTAGGATTCCTATACAACAACAAGACATTTATACTCTTCCATGCGAAAGTTATTTATATATTGAAGGAAAAGTAACAAAAAATGATGGTACTGCTGGAACCACTGTTTCGTTCATAAATAATCCTATGGCATTTTTGTTTGACGAGATTAGATATGAAATTTCAGGAGTTACAGTCGATTCAACAAAAAAGGTTGGAATTTCCAGTACATTGAAAGGATTAGCGTCTTTAACACCAAATGAGAAGAATCTGTTAGCTGTTGCAGGATGGGTTGCACAAGACAAAAGTACAATCGCTCCTGACTCTTCGGGAAACTTTGATTTCTACGTACCTTTAAGATTACTCCTAGGATTTGCTGAAGACTACAGAAGAATAATAATAAATGTAAAACAAGAACTAGTTTTATTAAGATCATCAAACGATAAAGATATTATTAAAGCAGCTACTGGAACAACTGATGCCAATTTAGACTGGAAATTAACATTAGACAAGATTGTTTGGAGAGTACCACATGTGCGACTAAATGATGAACACAGGATTACATTATTAAGAAAGTTAAAATCAGATCGAGACATTGTAATGCCATTCAGAAGCTGGGAGTTTCATGAACACCCCGTTTTACCTACAACACAACGGCATACATGGACTGTAAAAACTTCTACTCATTTGGAAAAAGCGAGATATGTAATATTTGGATTACAAACGAAGAAGAAAAGTATAATAACTGAAAATGCTGGTGAATTTGACCATTGTAAATTAACAAACTGTAAAGTGTTCCTGAATTCACAATTCTTTCCCTACGACAACTTTAATATTTCTTTTGATAAGAAAAGATACAGTGTTTTATACGACATGTACGCTAGGTTCCAAAATTCATATTACGGCAAAACAAATACACCTCTACTATCTCCCGTTCAGTTTGAATCGAAAGCTCCGATTGTTGTAATTGATTGTTCCAAACAAAATGAATCTGTAAAATCGTCTAGTGTTGATATAAAAATAGAAATGGAATTTCAAGAAAACGTACCTGCAAATACATCTGCGTATTGTTTAATTTTGCACGATAAAATTGTTACATACACACCGTTGACCGGTATTGTAAAGACAGTATTGTAAAACGTTGTACCACCACCGGCACCGCCACTGTCGCTAACCTATAAATAGCGGAGCAGCAATGCAGGTCTTCAGTTGATCGTCTATCGGCGCATGGGTAACATCTTCTACAAAATGAGTTCTCCATCTGTTGTACAAGGTAATGCAGAGGTAGCACCGTTATTGGAACGTGATAATACTAGTGAAGCAGAAATAATCAAGGAAATAACTGCATTTTTAAAGTTTGGTAAAAGAGATAGAGAGGAGGAAATTAATGCAGACCCATCAAAGGTAGTACCAAAGAGGAAGAAGAAAGTTGAAGAAAATATTCCTCCTCACATTTTAACTGAAGTTTTTCTGCGAATCTTTTACCCCATCTCAGCATGCATCAGTAAAAGTGTATCAGTTGGATTGATGAAATCATTGGATTATTCCCCTACAGTAATACTACACCATGGAACAAAAAAGGTTTTATTTTCGCAAAATGCTTGGGAGTCATTTTTGAAACATGTACATTTAATAGAATGTTATTTAACTAACAGTTTGTGTGGAAGGAAAACACATATTCGACTTTTGGATTGTGACAATGAAATCGATATTGTTAAACATCGCGGACAACTACAAGTGCGAATTAGAGACTTGACTCAACATGAAAATAAGATTCTACTGTCACGTGAAGAATTCTACGTTTTAAACTACGCAACAGAACCTATTACAAGGTACATGAGACAGTTGGTATTTGCAAGCGCTATTATTAAAGAATATTTGGTCGATACTTTGGAAAAACAACCTGATAGCACCATCGTGTACGGACCTGTGGATACATCTATTTTTAATAGAATACCTCATGAAGTTTGCATGTGGAGAAAGTTAAAGGATTTTGAACCACTTGTAGAAATCGCTACAGAAGCTACAGAAGAAACAACACAGGAAGAAGAAGAAACGGAGAAACAAGAAGAAGAAGAAAACGAAACACAAGAAGAAGAAGTTAAAAAAGACTAAAGTTTGACTTAGTAAAGAAGAACACACGTGGGGTAGGCCTATTGGGGACGGTGCCCACGTTAAATATACACCAACGCGCCTGCAACTGTACGGCCTGGTATTTAACCTACCGTGGTGTGGAAAACAGCCATGATGAGCGGAGGGGATGAAGAAGTGAGTGTAAAGCCTTGTGTAATAGAATTTCAAGCATTTCGAAATAATGACGATAGGTTTATTATCAAGGAATTAGTAATTTTAGACTTGCTTACATTTGTAGCCTACCCATTCACGTTTGAAGCTCCTTTTTCTTTTAACAAACTTAACACCAAAGCAAAAAGTACAAACAAATGGATAACAAACTACTTTCATCACATACATTGGTATGAAGGATTTATAAGCTACAGTAATCTGCACAGTATTATGTTTAACTTTTGCAAACAATATTCATATATATACACAAGAGGATTAGAAAAAAAGAACTGGATACAAAAGTATACGCACGGTAATGTTTTCGATATAACTATCAGTAAGGACTTTAACATTAATCTCGGTAATATTTGTGTCGCTGCAAAAGATCTTAAACACGGTCAAACAAACTGTGCATTGTACAACGCATATCGTTTGGCTGCTTACTTGAAACAAACGCAGGAATGTGGTGGGGGTAGCGGAGAACAGAAATGTGGTGGGGGTAGCGGGGCCTATAAATACGAGGAGACAACACCGCTTCAGCACGAGTATTATTCGAGACTCCGAAGAGGCAACATCACAGAAGACACCACCACTGACGAAGATGGCATCACAACAATATCTACAAACATTGGTTGATCAATTCAACACTCACTCAAAATCGAACCTTCTGCTAACTAAAAAATGTTCAGAACTAAAAGAACAAAGACATTACATTATTCATAGCATCAAGAAAGTGGAAACCACACATGGAGAAGCAATTCTAGTATCATTGTGCGAAGGACCTATGACTCCAGGAGATGAGCCGAAATTTCAAGTATTTCTTACAAAACGATTTGTTCAACTGCTACAAAATGAAGACTTGCGAGATATTCAACCGGGGACGTTGTATTTGGTATCACACGGTGTAAGCGGCAACAACTCGACGGAACTCACTCTGCACATCATGCATCATTGTACATAATGTCTCTATTTGTTTTTCTCTGTTTGTATTTCTAGTCATCAATGTTAGACTTAAGCTTATTGTATTGTAAAATGTTTGTTTAATAAAGAAAGAAAAATAAAAAAAAGAATAACATTAAAAGAAAAAACAAAAAAAAACAGCAACATAGCAGTATATTATTTTATATACTGCTGTGTTGCTTTTTTAAAAAATTCAAATGGATGACCTTGAACTTTCATTCAGGGTTAACTTATGAAGGGGTATAAAAGAGAGGGAGCAGTGAAGTTAGTCTCAGTCTTGTCTAACACACGCTGCAGCTAACATGTCGGTGCCACCGATGAACAATTTATTTTTCGATAACAATTTGAAGACATATTGTTGCGAGTTGCAATGTTTTAAAATACCAGGCGATCAAGTTGACGGGAAAGCTTGTCGTAAGTGCAGGTGTTTCAGCTATTGCATATGTAGATGTAAAACATATCAAATGAACCGTCAAGATAAAATACAAGAATTACGGCGACGGCTTGCATTACTTTGGCGGCGAATGGAGTAGCAACCATCTGCCGCGCACTTGCCACCTGCCACCTACCATCTGCCGCCTGCCATCTGCCGCCTGCCATCTGCCGTCCGCCATCTGCTCCGCCCCACCACACTTTTACCCCCACCATTTAGTACGATTACAACGCTAGCTTGTGAATAGCCAGTAGACCTCCGGCTCTCGACCGGTGAACATCGAGCTGCTCGTCCCGACTGTGTGTTCCCTGCGGTCACATAAATAGGCGAGGAACACACAGTCGGGATGGACCGATTGGACAAACAAGCGCAGCACTTGAAAACTGCGTCTGACGGCCGCGACTCCGGATCAACAACATCGATGACGACAAACAACGGGGAACTATTGTAAACATAAATTATTGTAAACATAACTTATTGTAAATAAAAAGAAATGTAAACATTAAAGTAATAAATGAAATAGTACTACCTCGCACTCGTATCATTCGATTGCTTCATTCGATTGTTTTCATTCGATATTTTATCGAATGAAAACTATCGAATCACAATCGGATTTTACGCGTGCGAGGTAGTACTTTTTTAAAATAACCTCCCCGTGACCTTGACCTTTAAACTTTCCCTCATTACGTCACAAAACCGCCTACGTCACTGGCTGAGGCTCAGATGACGTGTTTAATGACTCAGCGCTTCCGGTCACGTGACCGGAAGCCATAAATCACTTGGCCCAGAACCGGCAAACCCACACTACTAATATTGATGAAACTTGGTATGTGGCTTCGCCTAGTTAAATACTATTTATATTTGCATAAACACCAATTGTTTGTATTCCTTTTTTCAGCAAACCTACGTACTCATTACCCATGTTATTCTTATGGAGAATAATTAAAATCGCTTATATGTGTATATATTTTTCTATGAAACTTGGTTTGCGTCTTTATGTGGTATTAAGACATATATTATGCATTGGAAATTCGCTGAGTACGCAGGTTTGCTGCGATAGGGGTATATTATTTTGCCATATTTTATTTGCAATCACCTTGTTTACCGAGTCATATGTTCCCTACTTTGCATCCAAATTCAATACAACAGGTGAGTAAAGTTAATGTTGTTTTTGTAAACAAAGCAGACAACTATTCTTAATTAAATTAGGTTTTTGGATTGAAATTTACAAGCAGTAAGGAACAAATATTCTATGCTAAAAGGGAATAGAGTTTATTATAGTACTGTATAAAAGTGTCAGCAAAGTTCAATTCAGATTTATGTATTCTATATTTAATATTTATATATCAGTTTTTGTTTACAAATTCATTTAAAAATTTACATGTTTTTACCAATGTAAAGTGCCAATTGACAAAGAATACTGTACAACAATTTTGGTATGTTAGGATTTGGTGTTGTATAGGTGATTCTTCAGTATCTTCACCGAATATTTCACTGCTGTGAGCGCAATACTGTTAAGTGATTTATTTTGTAGCTGAAATTGTTTCCAAAATCGTTGAACAAAATGAGGCACAGTCCCCCTTGCGCCTATCAAAATTCCATATATCTCAAATTCATTTACATTATATTTTTCTTTATAATACGGAATTGTATTTTGATAGATACCAGTCTTTTCAGTATTTACATCTTCTGGCTGGTTCAAATTTGTTTCAAATCTTATAGTTGGGTCTACAATGAAACCTCGGCTTTTTTCTTTTTCAATGGCAATTATGTCGCTTCTTCTTAATGAGCCGTTAGTTTCAATTTCAGTAACTTCTTCGTATACTTCAATTGAATACAATGTGAAATTTTTTTTATTGAGTTTGTTTTTATATAATCTATGGTTTACGTATGTTTGTATGTGTTTGTAAAGTATTTTAATCACTTTTTGGTTTATTAATATTACCGTTTTGATCTCAGGGACGGGGGAAATAGCAGAATTTCTAAAACGTTACCAGTAAACGAAAAATAACGTTTGATTTGATTTATGTATTTATAATCTTGTTTGCTAACAAAAGCTGGCTTGGTGTGATAACCATGTAACAAACCTATAGTACATGTAAATTTTATACGAAATATAGTTGACATTCTTGAGAGATGTCTTCGTCCTCTTATAACTAATAGTTAAATCATACAAATCTGATCAACAGTTATTTTTTGGATTTTTTAAGTATAATAATATATCAATAGCAATTTACTCTATAACTACTTTGAAATACGAGTAGATTGTTGGAACTATTAGTTATTTTACATTTGAACATTTGCCAAGCTTACTTTGTAAATTTAAAATATAACAAACAATACAATTATCTAGAAATTTGTAATATGGTATAAACATTATTTCCCAATAGCAGATGTATTTAAAAATATTGTAAAGTGTTCATTTAAAAAGTACTTAATCTATTTAACATTTGTATCATAAACTATATTTAAATCTTCGCTCATCCTCTTACGGAATGAACGTATATATATATATATATATCAAAATTATATGACTATTAGATCATAAGAATTATATGACTATTATATATACACCTAGTTTTTAATTTTCCTCTCTTCGAAACTGTTTAGTATAGTCTCTCTTTCGCAGCTTCTATCAGGGCCAGCGAGAATAGCTGTAAAATACTAGCAACTCTCGCCGGTCCTATGGCTTCCGCACCCCTATTCTTGGTACTTTGTCGGGGAAGTTGGCACAACTAGCAGTTCTTGCTAAAAATTCCTCGCTGCCCCCTCTGTCACTGTCACGTACCCACCTTAAATACCTACACACTCAGAAACCTCTCTAGACACTTATGGTCGTGTCCACCGAGATCGTCATGTCCGAGTTCGTCACATCTACGAAAATCAATGAGCCGTACTAATTAGGGTCGGCCGTCTACTTGCCCCGCCGGGTATGTTATGTCTCCTCCGCCCGAACGGGAACAACTTATCCTAGTCACAGATGTTACATTCTAGTTTAAAAAAAATAATTATTATTATAAGTAGTAGTATAGCAGTTCAAGATGTTATTTGCAGTGGATGGGTGGCTGGGCCCAACGAGGTCACCCTTGAATATTTGTACGATTTAGGATTGAAACTCTGAGGGTTAAATCAAATTAAAGACACTCAATAAACAGGTATTATTTAATTATCAATTCAAAAAAAGTCATATCACATGAGGGTTCAATTAGCATTAATCAGTTTATCACATTTAGTACAATATGCAATTCAAAATTTTAAATAATTTGTTATATATAAGGAAAAACACGTTTCTTTAAGGAAATACTATGTCATGACAAATTCAGATCTCAGCCTTTGATATTCACTACTATACAATTTACTTATTTAAATGCGCATTCACCTTTGGTTAGATAGTGCGGAATAATGTCTGGTCTCGTTTAACTTATTACTAATTTACAATTGATTGTTATTAGTTTTATTTATATTTTATTTAACCCTCTAATTAACCCCAGCAATTTGCACTTTCCAGAGTGGCCTTCTCTCAAGCTGGACACAATATAGGGGACGAAGCGCTTCTTGAGGGAGGTCTTAAGGGGAAATATAATCCTTCCTCCTAACCTTAATAACACATGACCATCCCTCCAACACAATATTAAAATACCTCAAGTCGAGAAGCCTTGAGTAAATGCCTGGAGTAAATTTATATACTGTTAGCCACACTGAATTGAACCTCCTACAGCATCTCACCTAATACAAACACCCTCCCTTAACTATATAAATATATTTTTTGTATAACAACCAACTGCAACCAATGTTGTAAGGATGAAAACACAATGGCCAATTCTAAATTCCCTCACTAATCTCTACCAAGGTATAAATTAAATTTCCAAAAATGATTTAAATAGTTACAAGTTAATTTACTTCCTTTTCATCAACTAATCGTGTTTATAAATTACTATTCAACAATAATATTCAGAATAACAACTTAATAACTTAATTACTTACCGTACATACTTTTCCTGTCGGCACAGAACTTTGACATGATCAAATACACTTTATAATATACTTTGACACACTTAATAAATACACTGTTTAAGCACAATTCCCTAAAAATATTAATAATTCAGTACTGACAATTAATAGAAAATACCTTTATAGCACTCTTAAATAATACACCCTAGTTTGAATTTGATTTGAATGGCCAAGACAAATTTTGATTAGGTTGCAACCTGTTTCCCGAGAGCGTTGCTATTCGCGGAAAAAATAATTTAGAATGCCCTTGATTTTAAATTTGAGAAAAATTGTGTAATTACCAGGTTTGCGGACGTATCAAAGGATTCAGAACTAAACGATTGTTGAGGGTTTAATAATAACCACTCCAAAAGTAAATTACTGATTCCGTTAGTCACACGCTACTACCGGTGTACGCAAAATTTAAAAGTTGAATTTGGTTGTTGAATAACGCACGACAAATGAAGAAATGGGGCGAGTTCGTTGTCCCGACTCCTACATATAACTTCGGACTGGTCTCTTTGACCAATGAGGTTCCTGCATCTGTCTCACGTGTCCTTGATTCTTATCAGTGCCGTTGGCCGGTGTAAGACAATGTTGCGAGTCGAACAAAATTAAATATTGTTTCGACTTGTAACACAGATCACAAGAGAACGGTCAAATAGTTAACTTCTAAAATTAGTACCATACATAAATACGTTAAACCATATTTATTCAAGTAAACTAGATTCTTTTTACAGTACTAACAATTTAAAAAAAAAAAAAAATTAATACTCTATCCAAGAACGTTTTTTAAAATCTCTTTTAAAATTTTGAATTGTTTGAATGTGTTGTGTGATTTTTACTGGTAACAAATGAAAAATTGGGCTTAAAAATACGAATAATTTTCTTAAAATAATCTTGTTATCCTAGTATAATATAATGAATGCACCCCTTTCAGTGCAATATCCTTTTGTATGACACTTTTCAATTTTGTAACACGAATCCTTTTGTACTAAGGCTGTTTTTCGGACTCACGAACAAACATCAATCGGCCTAATTTATCCTTTCAGTGCGATATGTAGTCGTATGACTTCAATTTTGTCATCAATTTTGTCACGAGTTAGTTTGTATAATTTTTTGCTACATGAAGAACCAACATCAGTAAACTTTGAGCGTAAAGATTCAGAACTGTATTTGACCGTTCTCTTGTGATCTGTGACTAGGATAATTTGTTCCTGTTCGGGCGGAGGAGGCATGACATACCCGGCGGGGCAGGTAGACAGCCGACCCTAATAAGTACGGCTCATTGATTTTCATAGATGTGACGAACTCGGACATGACGATCTCGGTGGTGACCCTTATGGTAGACAAAGTTATTACGACACAATATTAGAGACCAATGGTGTTAGATTGTATTTAAGGTGTTGGTAACTAGAATGGTCTGTCGTTACACTTTAGACGCATAAATGAGCGAAGCAACACAGTTACAACGTTAAAGCGCAAACAAAGAAGATCTACGGGGAAGAACGCTACATTTAGTAAACAAACTTAAAATAATCTAAACAAAATAGTGACAGTTTTTAACAACTGTTTATTGAATTTAAATGAAGTCAGTTAAAAACATGTGACATAAACCCAATAAAATATTTCTTCCATTACAGTTACTTGTGAAATTTAAGACCCATTGGGGCGTAACCTAGGAGGAATTTTGCAAATCTTTCTAAAGAAAAACCTTCTCCTCGGTATCACCTAGCTACTGGCCAAATTTCATATCAATCGGTAAAGCCATTACACTGTGATACCGTTACAAATAAGTTATTAGAAATGTCCACTAAACCAATTTCCACGCGGTTGCTATGGTAAATGAATGATACATTTTCCAGTATTTGTATATTACAAAGTTTTCTGTGTCATTTTCCCTCGTAAATTGTTAAACAATATGATACTGTATTTAATACCAAATGACATATCGATAAAATCTTTTGATTACTCGTAATCAGATTATTCACAGTATGTTTACATGTTTAAAATCAGGTAACAGAAATAAATAACGTTCTTATTAGTCATCGAGTAAAGACAGTTTTTCGAAACACATGGTTTAATATAGTAATTAATATTAAAACTCGTAATCGGGTTATTCACAGCATGTTTACATCTTTAAAATCAGGTAAAAGAAATAAATAACGTTCTTATTAGTAATTAGAGTCATCGAGTAAAGACAGTTTTTCGAATCATTATGGTTTAATATAGTAATTAATATTATATATGCTGTGAATAACCTGATTACGAGTAATCAAAAGATTTTATCGATATGTCATTTGGTATTAAATACAGTATCATATTGTTTAACAATTTACGAGGGAAAATGACACAGAAAACTTTGTAATATACAAATACTGGAAAATGTATCTTTCATTTACTATAGCAACCACGTGGAAATTGGTTTAGTGGACATCTCTAATAACCATGTAACAAACCTATAGGACATGCAAATTTTATATGAATATATATATATATATATATATATATATATATATATATATATATATATATATATATTGTTTCACATACTTTAATTTAATTTGTTTACGTTAATCGCTGATCCTATAACCACAGACCATACAAAAATAAATTTAAACATTACAATCAATGGCGCCTTTTGAAGGCTACATGATAGCTAAGATAATACAGGTATATATTCTATGAATTTATTTATTAAACTTTGCTAGATTCCAAGGAAGATGTTTACTAGCACAAATAAATAAGTAAACGAAAAAGTTAATACATAAATAATAGTGATTATCACACGAAGCGTCTATATAGAAAATAATAAGGCTAAATGTCATGACTATACTAAAGAGAATGAAATAAAAGTTATAAAAGCAAAACATTTTCCAAAGCAAAACCTACAATCAAACATACATGTCTCAAATGTCAGCCATAAGTTATTTTTCTTGTTGTATTATATTCGGAATTGATATTTGGAACCCTTTTGAAGTAATGTATAAAATTGAAAAGTCAATCGTGGCAAATTTCAAGTTGTTAAGCGATTTCTGTGTACTGAGATATATCTGCGTACCAAGATTGTTAGGCCTAGTGATTTTGCAAATAACACACCAAGGCTTATGAATTTTTACAACCTACCTGAGTCAGGGGAACGTGTATAGAAAATGCGAGACCCTCCAACAGCCGACAGTCTAATTTTAACGACCTTTCAATCCATTTCGCCTTTGTCGGTAAAATCCTTTGTCTTTGCGACCAGCAAAGTTTGAGCGTTGCGATATTTAACTTCTTTATGTTGATAGACATACATTTTAGTCAATTGTTTAAGCTGTCTAAGAATTAATACAATTAAAATGTACGCTGTCGGTTATGAGTATTTGGAATAAAAACTACCATGAGACATAATAAAACGATGTTTAATATTTTTATTCTTGGTATCAGGAACTAGTCCATAAGGGACTCCCCTCTTTAACCAACGGTATTCTACCCAAGGTATTCTGAAAATTGCTGATTCATCTGCCTCTGTGGCAAACGGTGGTATTCTGCAAACACAATTTCGGGTAAAAGTATTTTACGGGTAAGATGAATTAGGTTATAACTGGGTTACGGGGAAACGCCAGGTTTCCTTTTTGCTGATTAAAAATCTGTAAGACCAAGCATTTACGGTGTTTCCAGGATTTCCATGGTAAACTCAATTCCCTACGAAAACCGGGACGAAGGACCTTTTCCAGCTAATTTTATATTGGTTGGTGATAATAATGTACAGTAGTTTTGATGATGTTATAAAAAGAAACAAAATACAAACTTTTTAAACCAAAAAATTGGTTGGTTTAGTTTTAAATTTGTATGGTCAAAAATTATTTTATTAATAACAAGAAACATTTATACAGCACTTTACTACATAAATAAAGTAATTTGTAATTTGTTGATTTACCGATTTTGTAAATAACTGTGGGTTAGGCCTATTCTTGTTTTCAATCGAACCTCTGGGAATTAATAAATACCCCCGACACAGCAAACCTGCGTACTCAGCGAATTTCCAATGCATAATAATGTCTTAATACCACATAAAGCCGCATAGCAAGTCTCATAAACATATGTTCACAAATAAACGATGTATACAATTTTAATTATTCTCCATAAGTTTAACATTGGGGATGAGTACGTAGGGTTGCTGCAAATAGGAACACAAACTATGGATTTTCATGCAAATATCAATATAAATCACCTAGATACCACGTTTCATCAATATACATTCATAAATAAGCGATATATACCATTTTGATTTTCCTCCATAAAGAAGAACTTGGGGGATGAGTACGCATGTTTGCTGCAACAAGGAACACAAAAAATAGTTGTTTATGAAAATATTAATATAACTCAACAAGGTGAAGCCACATACCAAGTTTTATAAAATTATATTCATAATTAAGGGAGACATTACATTTTACTTATACTGTACTCCATAAGAATAACATGGCGGCTGAGTACGCAGGTTAGCTGCTACGGGAATAATCGGTAAAAATTGCTATTTTTGTGCAAATAACAATAGACCACGACCAGATGAAGCCGTATACCAAGTTTCATTAGTATCCGTTCATAAATAAGCAAGATATAAAATTCTTCTTATTCTCCATAAGAATAACATTGGACAACGTACTGTGTATAGCACTTTCAATATCTCTGTAACCATTTGACGTAGAGAAATAACCAAAACACCAAATTTTGTGTTTTTTTTTAGCTAAATCTGATGGTGAAAACTAAAATTAGACTTTTTAAAATATTACATGTAAAAACTTCAAAAAACCCATTTTTGGGGGTACAAATCCCCACAAAATACCACTTTGGATGTGGTGATCTGTCTGGTTTTCGAACTTAAAGGCATAAATGCTGCTTTACATGTTTGTACCAAATTTAATCAAAATCGGAATACTTTTACGAGAGTTATCGTACCTACGGACACACATATATATGTACAGTTTCAAACGAATGGTGTTTTTGGGGTCTGGGGACCTCAAACGAAAATTTATCATGGTCCCGGGCCTAGGTCTTACCATGCCGTTACGGTAATAGCTTCTTCCCTATAGGGGAAATTCACTAAAAGAGACTACTCAAGTACAACATACCACAAATACCTTAACTTGTACACAAATTGGCTCACTTTTAGTTACGTAAATTCGTATACGTTATGATATTTTTACATTTTGTTGATAAACATCAACTAAATATAATGAGATTTTGTGATGCTTTTCTTTAAAACTTCAATGGGAATTTTAATGGAAATTTCCTACCTGATGTTATTGAAAGGTAATGCAAGGTACTTAAAGGTAATGGTATTATTGGAAATAAAAAGGTAAATTTATTGAAAGATAAGTTATTGAGTTAACACATCAATAAACTTAACCTCTAATTGTAAGTTTATTGATTTGTTGATCCCAGATTCCCCAAGACTATTCATAAAGAGAAAACAGCGTTGTATTAACGGAAAAACTGATGAACTTTTAGAATATTAAACATAATATTTGTATATAACCTAGTGACCAAAATTAAATTCGTCGTCCAAAAAAATGGGGCAAAGACCTAAGAAGGGTAGTCTTGGACATTTTATAAATTTTGTCTCGTGCAAAAATCGTAATGAACATGTTGATACAGTAAACGCTTTATCGCGAAAACACCTTAAAATTTGGCACGGAGTAAATATTCCCTAACTTATATGGACACTCAAACATATGTCAACCACTGTATTGATGATAGATGATTTTTTTTTAAAGCTTGAAATCCCGCGAAGCTTTAGATTGTCTTGCAGTCAAAGTGAACTGCTCTGTTATTGAGACATTTTTATATTCATGCGTCTAATTCGTCTCCTTAGACTAAGCTAAATGTAGTCAATATATAATTTTCAAGACCGTGATCAATTAAAGTAAATATATAAATTCGTCCTCGCAGTAATGCGTTGAAACATCTGATGTCGTGCGGCCAGCGAAAGCGCCAGAGTTTTCCAAATGTTCCCAGTGAATAAGGTGACGGGAATATTCCCCAAGCCTCGGGTAAAACAAGGCCAAGAAAGGGAGGCGGCCGTCCAATTACCCTCTCAAACCGGTTCTGTCCGCGCTTAACACTGGCCGCGATTTACACGGCTGGGCTTAGTACGGCACCCTGCAGGCGATTAGGAATCGCAGAAAATTGGATGCACCGCCAAGGGCCGGTTTCAAGCGAAGGCTGCAGAGGCGCGTTCCTTAAAACACATGCGCGTGCCCTGGAGCCCGCACCACACATAACTACATACAAAAGTTTGATACAAGCATACAAAAGGTCACTAACTTGGATCTGGACGGTGGAAACAAGCACCCTCACCACTTTCACTGGTTGAACCTAGGTTTTCTTGTGTTATTTTACTCATGTTACCACGTAATATATTGGACTTTTGTCAATGCTACTTGTAGCCGGTTGAAAATAAAGAACTGATTTTTTATTTTTATGGTAAAACTTAATTTAATATCAAAATTAGCAGTACATAAAATAACGATACTTGTTTAAAATATTTGTTACAACAAATTTCTTTAAATACAGTAAAAAAATGAAAAAATTAAGGAATCGCTCAGTTTTTCCTCTAAGGAATACTAGACCATTGCAGGTAAATTGTTTATTTACTACATTTTTCCGCGCTTTTTAACTTTTAACTTGGTTGTCTTTGTTTTGCGGGAAATAACAGACCGAACAACAGAACTCTCCTGTCTCTACTGGTCATAGTGTTTTGATAACCTATAGTAATCGTTAATGTTGGTGTTATGGACAAGTTACTTTATTTAATTATCTTAATTTTAATTAACTGTTATTTCTGTAATTTTTATGAAAACATTGTGATTTGATTTATGAGATAAATTTATGATTGGTTTGACATTGTTATAATGTGATATTAGACAAGAATATTGGGGAAACCTTTTGATCAAAATAGATTATGAAAACAATAACTTGCTCTGATGACTTTAAAGTTGCAGGCTAATAAAACTCCATGGAAGAGAATGTAGTCCTAAAAGCTGTGTTGTGTAGTGTTGAATTCTAGTTTATGTTGGAGTATGGAAGAATTTCTTCCTTCGGAGATTGCAAGAGCCGTTTATGGTAAGGAAAGTCTCAGTTTTATGCACTAGTTCATTGATAGATAGTAAACTTAACTAGGCCTTGGCTTAGGCGCTTGCAAATTTTTCAAGAGTTGAAGAAAGCAGGTCTAGATATAACTTCCTTTGGTATAAGCTCTTGTAAAGTAATTATTTACAATTTCCCCTTCACCTACTTTATGGTCTCGTTCCTATAACATTAACCCTCCAACTGTCAAAGGTCGCGATACCTAGCGATCCAATTACTCTACGTGTATACTGCTAAAGTCGCAATTGCGACCTTATTTGCCATGATATGAAACATCGTTATTGTGAAATACATAGAAACAAAAATAATTTTGAATTCAGCACCAAAGGATTTTACGTTTAATTTGTAATCGAATAATGTATCGGAAGTACCGGTAACTTATTCTTTCGGTGTTTTTTGTAACTGATTACGAAATGTTGCTTCTTTCTATTGTTGGCATCTTTTATTCTTACGGTAGTGTTGCAGTCGTGGTTTATGATTGAGAGTGAGAGTGAGAATATTTTGTTTCCAACAAGCAGGTAAATGTTTTTAACGATGCACAAGGAAAAAGGCAATGCTTAATACAAAACATGGTCTAGATCTAAAACTATAACAATCCATGCAAAGAGAGAAATACCGCCGTAGCAGCAAACCTGCATACTCAGCGAATTTCCAATGCATATTAATTTATCTTAATACCACATAAAGCCACATACCAAGTTTCATCAATATACATTCATAAATAAACGATTTATGACATTTGAATTATTCTCCATAAGAATAACATGGCGGCTGAGTATGCAGGTTTGCTGAAATAAGGAACACTAAAAATGGGCTTTTACACAAATATCAATATAACTCAACTAAGTAAAGCCACATACCAAGTTCTATTAATTTATGTTCATAATTAAAGGAGATAACACGTTAATTATTCTCTATAAGAATAACATGGGGCTGAGTGTGCAGGTTTTCTGCTACAGGAACTATCGGCCAAAAAATGGGTTTTTGTGCAAATATCAATAGACCACAATGAAATGAAGCAATATACCAAGTTTCGTCACGATAAGTTGATAAATAAGCGAGATATACAATTTTTCTTATCCTTTATAAGAATAACATTGGACAACGTACTGTGTTTAGCACTTTCAATATCTCAGTAACCAATTGACGTAGAGCAATGATTAAAACATCAAATTGTGCGTCTTTTTAAGCTAATTCCAATGGAAAAAATAAAATTTTACTTTTTCAAAAATTGTATGTAAACAACTCAATAAACCCATTTTTGGGGTACAAAACCCTCCCAAAATACCCCTTCGGATAGCTCGATCCGTCTGGTTTTCGAACTTTAAGTCATAAATGCTGCTTTACACGTTTGTACCAAATTTCATCAAAATCGGACCTTTTTTACGAGAGTTATCATATTATAGGCTATATATGCAGTGCCCAAAGTGCATATTTATAAGGTGTACAATTTGGTATAGACAATTTGCCGTCTTACATCGCCTCGTGGAGTTAGGTTAGGTTAGTTTATGATAAATTAATACAAATTTATGATTGATTATATTTATGATAAACTAACCTAATCCCGCAGAGCACTGTAACTTGTAAACAATTATAAAGACTAAACTTACGGTAAGTCTGCAAAATAATTTTTTCATAAACAATGCTGTAGGCTATCATAAATGAATCAAAAATATTTTTCTGTATCTGAATGCCTACCAAACCCCAATTTGAAAAATAAAATTAAGAGTAGAAAATTTTAATTTTTAAAATTTTAGCTGGATGATGAAATGTTTCAGGAATGATATTGGACCAAATCTCTATAAGAATGACATTAAGCTGACGAAGGGGGTTTGCTGCAACAGGCCACAGGCTGCAGGATTTCCCCCAGAAAGCAAGTGTTTCTAGGCAAAAATCAATGGGCCACAACCATAAGCATAAATTTGTTAATCTTTCACTTCACATTTTTCACATGAAAAAATGTTAGGCCTGCTGTAATTTCACGTTGTGTGCTGAATGGGTTATTATCTCTCTGCCATCCGACTATTTTACACCTGATTAAAGAAGGCCTAATTTACATAAACAAATTTAAATTTAATTTAATTCATAATTTAAGTAATAAACAGTTAATATCAGCTATAATAATGGTAATGGCCATCGTTAATGAGTTTTAACTGTCCTGGTTACCATGTATATTTGTTGTTTTAGGCTACTTGCTATCAGAAGGATGTGAAGACGCTGCCAGTTCATTTCTAGAAACCTCACCCAGTTTAGTTGAATGTAAACAACGTGTTAAATATGGTAAACGCCTAACACACGCAAATACACTTTTACTCGGAAAAAGCCTGGTAGAAGTTCTCAATATTGCCTGCAGCGTCCACAGCATAGGTAACTGTAATCAAGTGTGTTACTGTATGGAGAGTTTACATTTGATCCTCTACAATAGATAAGATCTCATACATTTAGGGTAACTATATTGTCCTCAAATAAGACCAAAAACGCCTTCGAAGGGTGTAGGAGGAGTTATGTTAAGGATTATTTGCTTAAGAAAAATTTTTGGTACTTTGGTATTATACGGATGCCACCCTTATGCAGCGCGCTGCGGCAGTTATGTTAAGATGGGTTATCATAAAAATGATTGTAGGACTTTCCTTGTTTTGTTACGAATCGAATGATACCTGATGAGTCATACTTCCGGCCGCCAAACCCCCTCCAAATAGGCCAAGGTCAGGTCGTTGACCGGAGCGCGCGCATCACCTGTCACCGCCTGTATCTGGGTCAGTGTCATGAGTGATTTATTGCCGTGCACTACGTTACATTTGTTTTAATAATGAGTGACGTTCTTTTGGTGTGGAATTTACCTCGAAATGAAGAGGAAACCGTACATATTTTTATGATAACCCATTCTAACATAACTGCCGCAGCGCGTTGTATATTTGGCGGAGTACCTGTGGCGATCGGGTCTGGCTGCTAGCGGCGGCGACGCATTCAACACGATCCTAGCGGACATCGCTGCCTTTTGGGAGGCACAACATAAAGACCGCTCATCAGAATGATGTAAAATTTGTACAGTAAGTCAATAAAAGTACGTTTTTTCGAATTATGTAGTTATCCTTTGGATCCGGTAAAAATTTAACCTCCAAAAATAGTGGCATCCGTATAATACCAAAGTACCAAATTTTTATTAATTGTACCACGCACTAAAAATTCAGGTAAAATTGTAAAAAATCTCCCAACTTTATATTCCAGTACTATTGACGCATCTGAAATATCTTCCTAATATAGATTTGAGCAATGTTACAAATGTTTTACAAGTGTAGGAGCAAATAGATTAAAGCAAGCATTAATCGTGGTTCAGTGTTTCTGGGAACCAACTTTGTGTGCAATCAAAAGGGACAACCATTCACTGAGGTAGAAGCTATGCTGGAATATCCGTCAAGCCGTGTGGCACTGGGGGCATTGGCGGGCCCCACTATCACATCGTCTCACTGCGGGAGCAAATAGATTAAAGTAAGCATTAATCGTGGTTCAGTGTTTCTGGGAACCAACTTTGTGTGCAATCAAAAGGGATAACCAGTCACTGAGGTAGAAGCTGTGCTGGAATATCCGTCAAGCCGTGTGGCACTGGGGGCATTGGCGGGCCCCACTATCACATCGTCTCACTGCGGGAGCAAATAGATTAAAGCAAGCATTAATCGTGGTTCAGTGTTTCTGGGAACCAACTTTGTGTGCAATCAAAAGGGATAACCAGTCACTGAGGTAGAAGCTGTGCTGGAATATCCGTCAAGCCGTGTGGCACTGGGAGCATTGGCGGGCCCCACTATCACATCGTCTCACTGCGGGAGCAAAGGGATAACCAGTCACTGAGGTAGAAGCTGTGCTGGAATATCCGTCAAGTCGTGTGGCACTGGGGGCATTGGCGGGCCCCACTATCACATCTCACCGCGGGAGCAAAGGGATAACCAGTCACTGAGGTAGAAGCTGTGCTGGAATATCCATCAAGTCGTGTGGCACTGGGGGCATTGGCGGGCCCCACTATCACATCTCACCGCGGGAGCAAAGGGATAACCAGTCACTGAGGTAGAAGCTGTGCTGGAATATCCGTCAAGCCGTGTGGCACTGGGGGCATTGGCGGGCCCCACTATCACATCGTCTCACTGCTGGAGCAAATGGTCAAATATTACAGGAAAAGGTGATTAGCTTCAGCTTTGGACTGTTTCCTCCTCAGTGTGTGCCCAACCTTAACTTCTTTCTGTGCAGTAAATGAAGCTCTGATTTATAAATCCAGGTAACTGAAACTGCTTATAAAATACTTCAAGTCCCAGTATTTTTGGAACACTGCAGTTTCATTATTTTGATATTACTAGCTTCGTTTCTTAACGCTTTGTCCGGTTGCTTTGGCTTGTCAATGGTTTTGGTTAAAGGAAAAGCCTGTTTAGGCATAGTCATCACTTTTCTTTAAATGTTTTGTTTGTGGCCTTTCTTAGTCTCCATGTTTGTTATGTTTGGCCGGAACTTTAAGTTTATCATCATTTAGCAATGAAAATGAACTTGACATCTGTACAGCTCCTAAAATTTGATTATCTTTTTTCCTGGTGCATAGAGATTTTTCAGTACTTACAATGTTTTCTTTGACTAGCAACTTTTTTTCTTTTCTTAAGGCCGCTATTATTCGTTATGTATATTACCGTCTTTTAAGTGGATACAGTGTAAGAGTTCCTAAATATATTTTGAAGTGTTGTAAGACGTTTTTGATTTAGATTCCATAATTATTTCCCTACATACCTTGCTGATAAAAAGTTGTTTAATTTGTATACAAATTATAGTATTAATATTAGCTTTATATACTCTACAAGCAATTTGTATTGCATAAAAGCCCATTTAAACTTATTTTATTGATACATGGTTTAATAAGCGCAACTGATGATCTGATTTTGTAGTTAAATTTAGGCAAGTGTTTTGCCTGCAGTTAAACAGATCCATGACAAACAGCAAAGAGGAGTAGCCACGGATGGCCATGAGTCGCTCACAGAACTACTGGATCAGCTACGCACGTGTGTGTTCTCGGACACCAGGGTTGAGGTAACTTTCCCCTTATTTTTCTAAATACTTTAAATTACTTTAATATTAAGGATAAGGATTGATAATATACATGTAGGCCAGTAAAATAAATCAAGGTAAAGATTAGTTTGTTACAAGTACCTATTAATATATTCCAGTGGGGAAAAGTACATCAGTATCAGTTAAGAAAATATAGGGTATTGCATAAATATAAATTATTTTCGTAATATTGGATGCAATTTTGAAAAGTTTAAAGATAAATGTATTCCGTTTCAACAAAAATGTCTGTTATAGGGTTTAACCCTAGGACTGCCTTTAGCCGAATATTCGACTATTGCATGTGTGCGCTGGCTGTACTGTAGCCGACATTCGGCTAATTGGGTCATTTTTTGTTCAACTGCTTACAACTGCATTGAAAATGATCCAGAAACGTAGTAACATTGATACCATTTAAAAGAGGAGATTCTAAACTTTCATTTTCATACATAAACAAACCTCGTAGCAGTATCAGATCAATATAATTGCTATTATAATTTGGACAAAATTTAGCACGCGGAACATTTTTGACTCGCGATCAGCGAAATCTCTTAAAACACGTGTCCTTAAAAAAATCTTAGTGTCTGTATTTTGGCCCAAACAGGAAGCGGTTGGTACCATTGGAAACAGCATTAGTTGTTCTTTCTTTTCGTAATGAGAACTTTGTCATACGACTTCAGATAGTCTGAGAAATAATTTTTGAAATCAGTTGTTATGTCAGCTGTTTGTTTGCCCCATTAGTCAAAAATTTGGCTAATTATAAATCACTAGTATAAATATCGATAATTGATGTAGCGTGATGTAAATCACATACCTCTTTGAAGCCAAGAAAAAGTTCTTCCTCTTTGTAGCGGTGCCTTCCTGTATGGAGGGTCAGGTGACTCGTGTAATTAATAACAAATCAGAGATTCTTTCTGCTAGCTAAGCCAAAGTCAGTGTGTGATTTTTTAGTGTGAGTAGGTTATAATCCATATTTTACTGTCACATGTGAGTTATACAGTGATAAACAAGTGATTTTCGTGTAGTGTGAGTTATTAGTATTTATCCATATTCCTATGGGTAAATATTATTATTTATTTTCAAATGTGTGTTATTGAAAATGTCGAGGGTTTTCATTGAAACTTGTAAATTTTTACTTTCTTTACTTTATCTAAAAATCTACCCAATTGTGTTTTATTTATTTTATTCTATTCAAAATCTCTGTTCTTTGGTGAACAAAAAGAGTATGCATAAGTTATGATAAGGTTATCTTTTATGGTTTGTAGTAACCTCTGCAGATTTTGCTCAAATACAATTTACAATTTTGAAGGGTGCTCAGGTAATTTTATTTAAATATAATACACACACACACACACACACACACACACACACACACACACACACATATATATATATATATATATATATATATATATATATATATATATATATATATATATATATATACATACAGACACTAGCTGTTCCCGCAGGCTTCACCCCACAAATAATCTTAATATTTAAAAACTGACAGTTGTATGTGTTGCATTCTGTTATTATCCCATGGAACTACTACGAATCATGATCAACTGTTTGTATTTTCATCAGCTCAAACTTAAAAGTCAATGTCCATAAGTATAACACAGAATTGAAACTTTGACTCCCCGTGGTACGGAGCCCTATGGAAATTTCTTAAAACCCTTTCTTAGTGAGCACCTAAGACCCAAGTAAAAGTTATGTTCCACATTTCATTCCAATCCGTTCTGTGGTTTTAAGTTTTCATGATGAGTGAGTGAGTCAGTCAGTAGTATTTTGATTTTATTTATTAAGATTTGCATCTAGGTTTTACTTCACTTATGATTTGAATTTTCTGTAGATATTAATACTGTTAAAGGAGATTGAAAATGTAAACACGATAAACTTGCAGGAGAACAGTTTCTCTCAGCCCTCGAGCCAAACAGACCCTCAGTGTTTGGTCTCTTCACCACATTGCTTGAGGACACCTCCCACGATAGCAGTGTCATTGGCTGAGAACTACAGGAGCCTAGTGCAGGAATGTATGTAAAATCTTGCTATAAATTGGTTTGGAGGCTATCAGACTTGGTACTTGCTATAAATTGGTTTGGAGGCTATCAGACTTGGTAAAGTTAGATACAAATTGGAATTGAAACCAATCACTGTTTTAAAATTAAGGACGCTGGGCGGTGAAATGGAATGCTGCATCTCAGCGGTGCAGTGGCGCGGGCGGTATACCGCTGCAGTGTGAACACTCACATTTACTTCCATTCCATTGTACTAAAAAAGTCACTTTCATTCGATAATCATACTATAGTTTGTTCCTTATTTCTTGTAATGACAATTAGCGTGTACCAAATTCATAAAATAACCAATATTCACTTGAGTTTTGATATTTTGATCATAGAAACTAGGTATAGCATACACATAAAATATAATTACCAAATTATGTTAGGCAAATTGCAAACATTCCACTAAGACATTCTACTTTCATAATTAAACAAGTTGTAGGAAGAAGGTTTACAGATACAAGTTTGCTTAAAATTTAAAATGTAGTTTTCCATACAGAACAAAACCTTTTATCGTATGGGAGTTATATTGTATTAATATATTTTAAAAGTAAACAAACTAATGCTAACAGCTGTGTTTTTATTTATTACCACACAATATTTTATTGCAAAAACTCAAAAACAAATAATAAATAATAAATCGTATTTGTAAGGCAATATCCAACATTTGTTTTCCTCAGTCTTCATCTGTTAATTATGAATATAACATTCCAGTGTTTTACTGTGAATGGCATATTTTCTGAGAATCGGTCATGATATTCCTATAGAAGTGTTATGATCAAAAGGCGCATGTGTCTGTCAGCTTCAGGCAACAGGCCAGCTTGGTGAGGCGCCGCAGCCGGCGGGATGTTGTGGGCTGCAGGGTGCGGTGCCCTCTGCGCTGTGTGCATGTGTGTTTGTGTGTGTTCGCCGTTGGGAGTTCGGCTTTAGAGGGTGTAGAGGAGGGACTGAAAGGATGGGTGTGCGGGCGAAGGGAGGGAGGGGAAGGACAGCGACAGTGGCAGGCAATGGAATCGTAATTAACTAGATCCACTGTTCACTTCACCTTACAAGCAGACAGTGCACACTTCTCCTGTTAGGATGCGCTACCTACTAAAGGCATGCTTAATCTATGGTATAGGCCTGTAAAATCTTCCAGTAACTTACTATTCATTAAAGACTATAGCAGGGCTGTCCTGCGTAAACCTCGGATGAAATATAAATGGATAGTGCCTTGCAATGCTAATAAGAGCCGAAAACCGTACTGTAGTTAATGCCACTGGATGGCAAAATAGTCTTTATCCACGAGACCCCAATGTCAGACGACAAAACAGCGCTACATTCAAACTGACATTTATACCACAAAAAACTGAGATAATTATTATATCTTTACATCGGATTTTACAGCTTTAAATGGTGAATCGAACAACATACATTACAATTGTAAATACCCCTGTCGCAGCAAACCTGCATACTCAGCGAATTCCCAATGGATATATATAGGTCTTAATACTACATAAAGCCACTTACCAAGTTTCATAAAAATATATTCACAAATAAGCGATATATACAATTTTAATTTATTCTCCATAAGAATAACATTGGGGCTGATTATGCAGGTTTGCTGCAACAAGGAACGCAAAAAATGGGTTTTTATGCTAATATAAATAAAACTCAACTAGGTGAAGTTGTATACCAGTTTTTATTCATTTATGTTCATAATTAAGGGAGACAGAGCATTTAATTATTATCCATAAGAATAACATGGGGACCGAGTACGCAGGTTTGCTGCTACGGGATAATTATGCAAAAAAAAATATTTTGGAGCAAATATCAATAGACCTCAACGAGATGAAGCTGTATACCAAGTTTCGTCAGTATACGTTCATAAATAAGCGAGATACAAAAATTTTCTTTTCCTCCATAAGAATAACATTAGACAACGTACTGTGTTTATCACTTTCAATATCTTGGTAACCAATTGACGTAGAGGAATGATCAAAATACCAAATTGTGTGGTTTTTTAAGCTGAATCCAATGGTGAAAATTAAAATTTGATTATTTCAGAAATCATAAGTAAAAAATTCAAAAAAACCATTTTTGGGGTACAAAACCCCCCAAAATACCCCTTCGGATAGAGTGATCTGGCTGGTTTTCAAACTTAGTCATAAATGTTGCATTACATGTTTATGCCAATTTTCATCAAAATCGGATCGTTTTTATGAGAGTTATTGTGCTCACGGACACATATAAAGGCGTAAACATAAAAAATGAAAACGTCCTGCTGAAGTTTTACTCACTGCATTATATATACAGTTTCGATTGAATGGTGTTTTTGGGGTCTGGGGACCTCAAAACGAAAAGTTAACAATTACAATTTGTGTTAACAAATCGACTATTTGTATGACAAAACTTTTTTGTATATATTTTAACACATTTCAAATAAAGAAAAATATAAATGTTTGTATGTTTACCATCCATTTTTATAAGTTTTAATCATATTATTAGCAGCTGGTTACAGGTTGTCGTAATAGAAGTCATGTTGCAGTCTCGATTGCGACGCGCAAACTCAAACTTCTTTCAAAGATAACAAATTGTTTTTATCTTATACTAGTAATCAGATTACATAGTTAGATTCTTTAGAACACAATATTTTCATTAGTCTAAGTTTTAACCAATTTAAGTAATAACAGTCGCTCTCAGTGAGACATAATTAATGTAATGTTACTCTGCGTGAAGCCTAATTTCTTTTAAAGAAAAACCAATATTCTCTATTTCAGCAATAATATTTTTACCATTAGATTCTGTAATATGTAATATTTCCATGTATGTAACTTTTAACATATTAGAGTGTTAGTAGACGGTCACAGCGAGACATAATTAAAGTTACTTTAACACACCGCGGCGGCCAGCTCGGGCCTTTTAGCCTCCCAGCGGACTCGGGGACCGGCACGGTTTTTGTCCTTTGAGAGCGCTCTCTATTTATATTTCATCCGAGGCGTAAACATAGAAAATTAAAACCTCCTGCTGAAGTTTAACTCACTGCATTATTAGTGAATTTCCTATGGAAAGTGAACTATTAGCATGACCCGCACGGCGAAATTTAAGCCCGGGACCACCATAGAAGTTCCTAACGTGACCCCATGAACACGTTTTGGGGGTTCGTTCAAAATTGTATATATATATATATATATATATATATATGTGTGTGTGTGTATGCACTCTAGCGGTCGCATTTTTTGTCCGATTTACTTCAAACTTGGTAGGGACGTTCCTTTCTATAATCAGTTGGACAAGTTCGTTAGGCAAAACAATCGGAAAACTCTAAACCCCTTTTTTGGGAATTAATCTTTCAAATTTTGAGTTTTTGGGCCCAAAAAGGGTTAGAAAAGCCCCCGATGTAAAATTAATGTATGTAATAAGATGTATATTAGTGATGCGAATGTTTTAAGCCCTCTCTCGTCATTCTAGCACCATTATTTACAGAGTTATTAAGGAAAATGTGTATCGACTAAACACAGTACGTTGTCTTATGGGGGTATTACATTAGAAAAACCTGTTATTAATTTTTTGGCTTACTTTTATCGTCCCCAGCCACCTCACGCCTACTTTCATGCCTGACTGGACCCTCTCCTATCCTTGTAATGCGCAAAATTGTATTCCCAGCATTGCAGGTAAATGAAACCAGGAGCATCAGAACAGCCAAAAAATCAATGTTTTCAGATTTCAATAAAAATTGGGATAACTGTTTGTATTTACACTGATTTTGAGTTTTAAAAGATTTTTATGTGGAAATTCACCTCCCTCACGTCAGCGTGCTGCGTGCGAACTCGTTCTATTTTCAAGGTGTAGCTTCATAGCCACCAGTAAAGTTTCATAACTTCTTACTCTTAGTGTCCCAAAACTCCAGTTGGAAAATCACCTATTATTACATGGAATAGCCTCACAGTTCAGCACTTTTAGAAGTTATAAGTCATAATGGAAATATATCATCCAAGACTTGCACATATTTACATTGACATTTCTACTATTTGGTACTGCTCTTTCTCAAAGTTTTGAAATATTTGTTTCAGGTAGTGAAGGACTTGACTTGTCTCTATCTCCTGAGAAAACTTTACAAAAGTAAGTATTAACCCTTTGCGATCGGAATGAATATATGCTGCTATTCCTCAGCGGTCGCGCGGCCAGCTCTACTGGCCGCCGCCATTAGCGCGCGGAAGTCGGATTTTTTTCCACAGCAGTTGTCCTTTGCGATCGGACGGCCAGCGGTGCTGGCCAACATGAAATCCAACGAACGCTCGGGCGTCCAGCAGGACTGGCCGACAACAATGTTTTCGTTTGTAATATTCCAAACTGTGGTATGATGCCTGTAGAGTGCTGCAACCTAGTGAGGGATTTTTAAACTAAACGATCAGCAGGCTTGCAACATTATATCGTAAAAATTGAGGTGGAAACAACTAAAATAAACACCTGTTGTTCTGGCACATGTGCTGTGATAATCAACATTGTTTTAGTTCAGTTTTATGTGATTTTAATTGTGTTTTGGTGATTTTTCTCGATAGATTTGTGTTTATTTGTAGTTTTAATTAAGTTTAAAGTTTTAATGTACATTTGAAGTAATTATTGAACACTTGTAAGTTTACGTATAGGCAGGCCTACACCTATGTCATAGTTAGACCTACAGAAAACTGTTTTATCCCGTATAAACATTTATTAGCAAGAATGGGGTAATGTTTGTTTTTATTCCCGTATATTTAACTACCGGTAAGTAATAATGGACGATCGTTTAAGATCAGACGAATTGAGAGACTTATTATTTGCTGATGAAGAAGATGTTGACAATCCCGATATTTATTATGGATCAGACCACGAAAGCGATGTTAATTCAACAGATTTAGCTGCAGAGTATGAAGACTTAATTCGAGAAGAAGTAGGTGAGGGATATGAGGCTGATGGAAATTTGGAAGAGGAAGATGGAAGTGGTGAAGTTCAAGTAGACTATGAGGAATTTAATGGACATTTAGGCACGGAAGTGGCAAACGAAAGTGAAAATAATGATGGCGCGGAAGTTGAAGAGAACAATGGCGAAGGTGCCCAAGGGCCAGATAATGAAGAAGATATGGGTGTTTCGGGACAGTGGAAGGTATGGTCTGAAGGGGATGCAAATTTTAATAAGTTTCTGTGGAAACATGATAGTGGTTATAAGCCACCAAATGACCAAACACCAACAACACCTTTACAATTTTTTCAGCTTTTTTCACAGATGCCTTAATGTTAGAGATAGTGAAAGAAACAAACCGGTATGCTGCAGAAAAAATACAGAAGAATACACCACTTCAGAAGAAATCCATCTGGATTTCGTGGAAAGACCTTACACTACAAGAGTTGAAAGCTTTTTTTGGACTCATAATTAACATGGGGATGAACGAGAAACCAGAGATCAGTGACTACTTTTCAAATAATTGGGTTGACTACCAACCATTCTTTAAAGACGTTTTCAGCAAAGATAGATTTTTACAAATCTTCTGGAATCTGCACGTCTCCACACCCCCATCTGGCCCCGTAGCTGGGACAATAACTCGATCAGGAAAGGTGAGAAATGTCGCTGCATACCTCGATAAGAAATTTAGAGAGTATTTTATCCCACAGAATGAAGTAAGTGTAGACGAAAGCATGATTGGGTTCAAAGGAAGGATCCTATTTAAATCATACAACAAAGACAAGCCCATTAAATGGGGAATCAAGGTTTTCGTCCTGTCAGACTCTGCTACGGGTTATATTTGCGCTATTGAGCCATATTTTGGTAAAACAACCACAGACCGCTTGATTAGGCCTGATTTAGGTGCTACAAGTCGAGTTGTTTTACACCTAGTAGACAAACTAAAGCAAACACTGGGAGATGTTGAAGGGCTTCACGTCTTCACTGACAGATTTTATTCCAATCTCGATTTGGCAGAAGCACTCTTAGCATGGAAAGCCCATACAACCGGCACTATCATGCTACATAGAAAAGGTTTACCAGAAGAAGTGAGACCAGCAAGGCCTAAAATAGAGAAAGCCAAAAAACAAACAAAGAAGAACCCTCCTAAACCTAAGCTGAAATTAAAAACTGGGGAAATAAAAACCTACAGAAAAAATGACGAAGTGTCTCTTCTATTGTGGAAAGATAAAAACTTAGTGGCTGTTCTAAGTACCCTGTACGGTGATAACTCTACCGAAACGGTTAGGCGCTACAAGAAAGGGGGTGTAGGGGAGTTGGTCAAAAAGCCTACTGCAGTTTGTGTATACAATAAGCATATGGGCGGTGTGGACATTGCGGATCAGTACATTTCATCTTATTCATTCACCAGAAAATCCCTGAAATGGTGGAGGAAAATGTTCTTTTGGCTTTTGGAAACAGCAATTGTAAATTCATTCATTCTATACAATGCCAATCAAGAAAGGAAAAAAGTAGTTCGCCAGAGACGTTACAGAAAAATGTTGATACAAGAACTGGTCGGAGAAGTAAGAAACGTCAGAAAACGAGGAAGACCATCTTCTTTAGTAGAGGACGAGCGACTAAATGGGAAACTACATCTGCCCTATCCGCTTGAGGGAGGTAAAACAAAGGACTGCGTGGTGTGTAGCGATAGAAGGCAAGGAAAAGAAAGGAAAAGGTCAAAGTTTTTTTGTAAAACTTGTTCAAACAATCCCGGACTTCATATGGGAGAATGTTTCGAAAAATACCACTCAGTGAAAAAAATCAAAGAAGATTAAAACAGAACTTTCAACTTGTTGTTTGTATGAGTGACAGATATACGTACATTTTACACGTTTAGTAAATACGTAATTTATTTCACCTTCCAAAAAAGGCTGTTTGGTTAGAATAATCTATAGCTTTTATTGTGTTTACCTACAACATTACTGGTAATGTATGTTAGGTAATGTAGACAATTTTTATTATTAATTTAGTGAAAATATAACCTAGCAAATAATTGTCCTACAAAATAAATTTTAAGGTTGTTCGCTTACTGTGACTAACTTCATCAACGCTTTCTAGACAAATTGAGGCTTTGTATACTTTTTACACATGTCAATCACAATATTACCAATTGTCTAAGAAAATGTAATAAAACAAACTATTTAATAAGTTAATATCTTAGGATCTACAGTCATCAAAAAGTTATTTTTAGTTTTTCGATCTGCCACACGCGTCGTCTGTCGTCTGCCACTGTTACAATCGTCGCCTCCGACGACTGACAATATTTACACAGAGTAGGCGTACTAAGGGAATATTAACTGTGTTTTAGCGAATTTCCCCTATAGGGAAGAAGCTATTACCGTAGGTCTCATGGTAAGACTTAAGCCCGAGACCATGATAACTTTTTGTTTTGAGGTCCCCAGATGCCAAAAACACTATTCGTTCAAATTTATATATATGTATATATATATATATGTATATCTATCTATATATGTGTCCGTTAACACGATAACTTGAGTAAAAAACGTCCGATTTTGATGAAATTTGGCTCAAATGTGTAAAATGACATTCATGACTTTAAGTTCGAAAACCAGAAAAATCGGACCATGGGTAGGGGGGTTTATGGGGGTTTTAAATTTTCCAAAAATCAGTTTTTTGCATTTTTCACCCTAAAATTTTTAAAAAACTTAATTTTGGTTTTGACCATATTATAGAGCTTAAAAAAACAAATAATTTAGTATTTTGAATTATTAACTTAGGTTAAGTGGTTGCGGAGAAAATCCAAAAAAACCTGCTCATAAAATCTCCCATGTTAATCTTATGGGAAAAAGGTTTTTGGCTTTTCCTCAGTTTATTTTAATGTAAACTTCACATTTGCTTTTACCAATCTGTTCAGTTCCACAAAACAATCATTTTGGTGTTTAAACTGTGATTCTACGCCCAACCGTTGCAGAGATATTCGAAGGGCTAAACACAGTACGTTGTCCAATGTTATCCTTATGGAGAATAAATAAAATTTGATATCTCGATTATTTATTAATGTATGTTGATGAAACTTGGTAAGTGGCTTCAAGTAGTTCTGGTATATTGATATTTGCACAAAAAATGGATTTTTTGTTGATTATTCCCGTAGCAGCAAACCTGCGTACTCAGCCCCCATGTTATTCTTATGGAGAATAAGTAAAATGTACTGACTTCCTTAATTATGAACATAAATTAATAAAACTTGGTATGTAGCTTCACTTGGTTGAGTTATATTGATAATTATATAAAAACCCATTTTTCTGTTCCTTGTTGCAGCAAACCTGCTTTATCAGCCCCCATGTTATTCTTATGGAGAATAACTAGAATGTCATATATCGCTTATTTATGATTGAATATCGAAGAAACTTAGTAGGTGGCTTCGCCTAGTTAAATTCTATTTATATTTCCATAAAAACCAATTGTTTCTGTTCCTTGTTTCAGCAAACCTACATACTCATTACCAATGTTATTCTTATGGAGAATAATTAAAATCGCTTATATGTGAATATATTTTTATGAAACTTGGTTTGCGGCTTTATGTGGAATTCAGACAAATATTATGCATTGGAAATTCGCTTAGTCCGCAGGTTTGCTGCGACGGGGGTATTTTTTTAACGTACACTTAATAATTTATAAAATAATAAATATGCTCACAACTTAAAAATATACTAGATTTATCTCGCTTGTATGTTTTTTGTTGTTAAAAAAACTTTTGTTATCCAGTATAACAAAGTATACTCTAGTAAACTAACTATTGTTACTCTGTTGTTGAAACATAGACGTCGGCTAAATTTTAACGAATTAAGTACCACTAAAATGGCTTCCAATGTTATTCTTATGGAGAAAAAAATAAATTTGGTTTTAAGATAATTTGATTAATACAGAACGAAATTATCTGAATAACGAACTTGACCGAGATTTTGACCTGTTAAGTTTTTCTGGAAAATTTTAAGTTTAACTGTGGAGGCGCTCTCGAGTTATTGTGGTCAGAGACACGCCAGTTGAGTTGATTCTCTTACCAGTCTAAGCAGTAAAGTTGTGTTTAAGGATAACTTCACTTTGTTCAATTATCCAATTATGTTTCAAATATTGCTCAGCAGTGCTTTATGTGAGCAAAATGCACATATTACTTTACATGTTATAACCGAAAAGGTATTACGTTTCAATTTAATTCAAACACGGTCGAGTTTCGTCTGGTAATATTCTGAAGGCCTGGTTTCTACGGTGCCAAGTAGAGATGTCAGTAGCCAGCGAAGCTGCTGTCGGTTTCAACTGTGCACCGTGTAAGCGAGTTAATGATGCTAACGTTGTATAGTGACAGTAGCTGACCCCCCTTGCTAAGTAGCTGGCTACTACTGCCGCTGTTTTACATCGGTCAATACAAGACAGTACAGTACATCGGGCAACTGACGTACAGTAGAGAAGATGTTTAATGGTCTTAGACAAGTGCAAGTCAGGAGCCAGTTTTTTTTACAGTAAAAGCGCTAGCTACTTAACAACTGTCGCGAAAGTTACTTCGCAAAAAACAAGGCCTACCTCTACACTCTCGCCCCGCCCGAGTCGTTCGTTCGAGTGACTTGGGTGAGCGACTCGTGCTCGTGTGACCATCCATACTGCAGCATCCACATTCTCGCATTCGCCATCGCTCGGCTAGACTCAGCGAGAGTGTAGCCGGCCATGGGTTGACGTCGCGTCGTCTGCAGCGCATGTGGATGGTATGGTTATTTGGTTAGTTTGTTTTTTGTTGTGAGAAGTTTGTTAGTTAGTTTTTGTTACTGACGACCACGCTTCAATACATTTTTTTCCTTCATTAAAAACTATGTCATAACAAATTAAGTGAGACTGAGTTATATTGTCCTGGCATCATCTAAAATAACAATGATAATGTTGTATACTTACTGCCAAGGAGTTCTATTGGTAATACTGGAGGCAAAACTGATGAATGAAATTGCGAGCCGTTCTTTGCCAAATTCGGTGAGGCAAAGAACTACTCGCTGAAATCGAACGAGGCGGCAAAGTGATTCAACAAATACCTACTCATGATTTGAACATTAATAAACTTGTATTTGTTTATTTGGTCATAATTTATCATATTTTACGACAAGAGTAGATGCATAAATCAAACGAAAAAATGAATTTGTTCCAACCTGTATTACTTTTACTCCAGTGATTTGCATGAGTAGATTCACTTATAAGAATAAAACAACAAAGCAGGATAGTTCAAAGAACAACAAATTTGCCTCAAACATTTTGACAGATCAAAATTATTCCAACATTGAACGAACCTGTTATCACTGTATTTACGATCGACGGCGGAGTCCCGTCAGTCCAGCCCTTCATGTTTTGTTTGTAGATTATACACGCAATGAGGGTAATCAACGGCGGGAAGGGTGATTGTTTTGAGATGTTTATATTTTTAGACGTCCATGTCCGACCGTCCGTCTGTCCGTCCGTCCGTCGCTGAGGGTGAACAGCAGCAGGAAGGGTGAATGTTTTGAGATGTTTCTATTTTTAGACATCCGTGTCTGTCGCACTGCCTAGCCAGGTAGTCAAGGTCATCGCTCCCCATCACGCACCCACGGCTCATTAGCGAGATGACAGACTGTCAGATTATGTTGTGTTTACTAAATTGTTTGTATAGTATTTTTATTCTGATAAACAAAGTAAATTAAATACGATTTTGGAGATAATTTAACAAAATAAATTGTTATTATTGCTCTATTTATGTTTAGAAGGGGATAAATAAAAATAATAAAAATAAACCTTTCGTGACCCCGGTTAAACCGCAACCCGATAAACCCGCTTCTGGATACTCGGGAGTTGACTGTATTTCGTTTTTTAGGTTGGTTAAAGTGTGTGCGATACCAAAATGAAAGTAAACAAAATAAACAGCTGTGTTGCTGTGTGTTTATTTGAGGATGTATTTAGGAGGCTGTGTCGTTTCAAATTGCCAAATAATTTTCAAAAGTAATAACTGCCAAATTGCTTCTACAAAATAGGTATATTTAATCTCAATCATTTGAATTTTTATTATATTTTAACTAAATTTGATAACCCATGTCCAAATTTGGAAATAGGTCTAGGCTATGTTATTAAGCTGGGTTAATTACTTACTTTAACTCTTGGAAATATTGTTTTACGGTCTAACAATTTTGTAAGTTACATATGTCTAACATTTAAAGAAACTGGTGGGCTAAGCTGAACAAAATATTAAGTACGGAAGGGAGCGCTAGCATGATAATGGACTAGATATGCATTGCCTCGGCTCTGTATTTAATAAGTATTTTACGAGATTTAAAGTGAGAGTTATATTATTTTTTCTGTGAAGTGACTGTGACTGTAGTCTATTAGTCCTACTTAACTAGTTTCGTGTTGTAATTTTGAGTAAAAATCTCGTAAATATATCATTATCACTGCATTTTGTAGTGAGGTTAGGTCAAGTGGCGCCAAGAGTCAAGGTCATCAAGATCAACGTGATACGAGTGAGTCATCATAATGATAGGTTACAGTGATTATATTTACAATATGGTTAGCTGCTGAGTGTCCCAATTTAACTAACTTATATTAAAAGGATAACCTTAAATTTACTATTTACCATCAGTTAAATAGAGGCTTTCTGTATTTTTGGTAATTCCCTAGAATAGGGCCTAAATGTTTGGTTACATAGAGTGTACATCTTGACATATAGACTGTTTATTATGGCTGTTATAAAAACGGTAATAACGACATTCAGGCTTATCGGTCTAGTTTGAAATTTTATAGTTATTTTCCTTTATGTTATTTTATTCCTATGTTTCTACTTTATATTAAAAGAAAACTGTCCATTACTAGCAACAATTGGTCTCAAAAAATGTTCCTTTTCAGTACTTGTTTTGTTATTTTTGCAGTTTAGAACTTTATTTAGGCCTATACAAAGTAGGGCTAGTGAAAATAGAAGAAGTGAATGAAAGATGACCAATATTGAAAGTATAAAATTATGCATAGCAAATTTCGGCTCAGGTCATAAAATCACTACCGGTATATTGCATACCTCTAGAGAAAATTGCCATAAAAAAGCTCGACTCGAGAAAGCTCGAAGCTCGAGAACTTAGGAAAAAAGCTCGGCTTGGCTCGGCTGGGCTCGAGTCAGAAATCACTATTCGCACACCCCTAATAAATAGTGAGAAAATAAACTGTTTAATACAAAATTCAAGCACTTGTGAGGTTAAGGTAATAAATTATGTTATTTTCTATGTAATTAACCCTTTTACCGCCACGGGCCGATTAGATTGTACCTACCTGATGTCGTGAAAACCGCCACGGACCGATCTCGTCGGCTCACACATTTGACGCAAAGACCGCCGCGGGCCGATGTGATTGACTCTGCAGTTCAGTGCGAGAAACGCCAAGGGCCGATTAGATTGTATTTTCGTATTTTTATTACTGCGCGGTTATTTATAGACCTATTTTCATTAATTTCATGTCTCACTAAAGGTAGGGAATCATTCTAAATGGCTGTACTTTTGTTTTTATTATTAAAGGTATTTTTTACAATGTACTAACGTTAGTCATTGCGATCAAGTGGGCCGTGGTCGCACGCCAAACGTCTTGGCGCCATGATGTCTACGCCAGCTGACGTTGGCGGCATGCTGTCTGGCTGTCTGATGGCAGGATTTCTGTCGTTGTCATACTGTTTACTGCTGAATGTGGTCAGTGATGTTGTGATTTCGCCTTTTGATGGTTATAACAAAGTTTTACGGTAATTTTAATATTTTGCTAGTGTTAAAAATGAGTAACAAAAGGTGCCCCGCTTCGCCCTTAAGTGAAAATACACTTATGAACGAGATAGTTGCGAGTGGATACGATTTACTTAGTGATGATGAAGTCCGTAATTCCCTTCTTGACGATATATCGTCTTCCGACTCCGAAGACGTTGTGAACGATACGGATGAAGATCCGACGTATGATCCGGATCCACAACCAAATCGTTTAGAATCCCTGTTATCTCTGACCAGTGATCGTCGGCGTAGGCCTATAGGTTTGGATATAAATTCACCTGGACCTTCAAGCAGTTTAGTGTCTCAACGATCTAAGAACAATCAAATTGTGGCATTAGAGAGGCCTTCAGATGTTGCAACGCATAGCAGTTCAGACGAGGATGACCCAGGCATTCCAGAGAATATGCAATGCATTGAAAATTGTTCGATCGTTTGAGGAAGAGGACAGGGTTCAAGCCGTGGACGTAATCAAAATGGACCTACAGGACCCAAAGTACCGGCACAAACTTCTGATTGTGAAAGTAGTGAGTGGGAAGAAATAGGAGACGGCCAAGATCCTGGCTATCCTGAAATGTTTCCTTCTTCGGAAATGGCTGGACCCAGACATTGTCCCCCCCCCGAAACTCCAACCCAATAGCATATATGTATCTTCTTTTTACCAATGCGTTGTTGAACACATTTTTAGTGGAGACTAACAAATATGCGCAAGGGTATTTGAGTTCTCGTGAGGGTAATATAAGCCCCAGAAGCCAACTGCGATCTTGGGTAAACACAAGGGTGGAAGAAATGAAAGATTTCATTTCCGTAATCCTAAACATGTTTTTTGTCCACCAAAAAACCTACTGTCGAGAGTTGTCGAGAGTTACTGGTTTACCAGCTCTTCCCAGTCTAACTCCTGGTTTAGTAAGCTATTCAGTCGAAACAGATTGAAAATTTTGTTGAAGTTTTCTCATCTGGTTGACCCAAACACCCTCCCAAATCAGAATGAGCCGAACTACGACCCATGTGGGCGTTTTCTACCGCTAATTGGCAACTGTATTTTTTGCCTTTGCTTTATCCCTTATGAAAAATTGTCAGTCGATGAGTCCTTGGTGGGGACCAAAAATCGGATTGCCATGACACAGTATATCTCTAAAAAGATGCACCACTTGTGGGGCATAAAACTTTGGGTCCTGTGCGATGCTGCCACTAAGTATTGCTTACAGTTTTACTGCTACAAGGGTGCTAGGTATGAAACCGACCGTGCAAGAATAGATAAATATGGATTAGGGACGACAGTCGTGGTAAAACTACTCGAGATGGCAAATCTTTTGAACAAGGGCTACCACTTTTTTTTAGACAATTTGTTTGTTACAAAAAAACTTTTCAGATACAGCAAATCTACATACCTAACCGGAACAGTTATGTTGGATCGCAGCAAGGGTATTCCTCGCCAACTCAAAGGAAAGTATCCAGTTGGTAAAAAAGTTTGTCAGGAAGGGAGCGGTTTTGCAGATGGCATTCTGGGAGAAACCCACTAACAAATCCCAATTTATTGTACTGTCAAGAAAATCTGTGGCAAGGAACGTAAGATATGCAATACGAAGATCTGACAGGGTTGTGATAAAGGATAAACTGGAAATCGTCTACCAATATGATAAGGGAATGGGGGAATCGTCGGGACGGACCAGATGTTATATACGTATTTAGATGAAAGAGGAGGTGTATGAAGCATTGGAAAAAAGTAATTTTTAATATATTTGGACGAATGGTGCTTAATGCCTACATTTTATACAAACTAAACACTGACAAGCCTGTTTCCCGACTCCAGTTCCAAATCTCCATAATCGAGGCCCTGGCAGATGAATGGCTAACAGCCATTCACGGCAAATGTTGATGGTGGTTATGGCGGCGACGATGGTCCCAGAAACAAGAAAGGGTTTGGGGTGGAAAAACTCGGAAGGACACAAGGAAAAAATATGCTGTATATGTAGTGGCAAAAATAACCCGGAAGGCAAGAGAAGACGCAACAGAACCGTATGTGTCAACTGCAAGGCCGGTTGCCATTTGGATTGTCTGCCCCGTCACAAGTGTCAATAATAGACATAAACGCCTTTGTGTATGTAAATATGTAAATATTATTCAGATGTGTTCATTTTACTCTTTACAAACTAGATGTGTGTTCCTTTAAACTGTGTGTGTGTCCTTCAACTCCCTGGAATTATAAACATAGAAACTTCAACTCTTAGGAATATTTTGGTGAGTTCCAGTGAAATAATTTTCAAAACTTCTATTTAGCATTATAATTTCATTTTATATTGCTATAAAGTAGGTTGTTTTTAACTGGAAAATATTTCTAGATGTAATAATTGCACGTAAAAAAACTGCAATGGCTAAATTGTTACAGAGCAATTGTACCTAGCAACGCATTATTCCAAAAATGCCTTTTTGTGAAAAATACACATTTTGTTCTTTTTTAATAGTATTTATTTATTTATGAATATTTCTTCTTAGAACTGTTGCTGTGGTCTCATTATATGTGTATATATACAGGGTTGGTGAAAAGTCCCGGGACGGCTTGATATTTTTTTAACTGTTACAGATGGAGCTATACAAGTTGGTACATTGTTACTGGGAATAAAACACTATTTTACTACAATTTCAATGAGCCGCTACCACCTCAGGGGGACGGCCCCCAAGGAGTCGGAAGAAAATCTTAAATAGAAGCATAGGTTGATATTCACATCTAATTAAAGGTCTTTAATAGTATAATACAATGCCGCAAATCCAACTTTAAACGGACAACCGAGCCCAAAATGGCAGCTATTCAAAGATGGCTTGAATTTGAAATTTTGATGTGCTGAAGTTTTGAATCGGTTTAGTAATTTATTAGCTAGGAGAGTACATTTTTGCAAATTCAACAGGTTGCCCAAATAATGGCAAATAATGGGCAACCTGTTGAATTTGCAAAAAGTTACTCTCCTAGCTAATAAATTACTAAACCGATTCAAAAATTCAGCATATAAAAATTTCAAATTCAAGCCATCTTTGAATAGCTGCCATTTTGGGCTCGGTTGCCCGTTTAAAGTCGGATTTGCGGCATTGTATTCTACTAATAAAGACCTTTAATTTGATGTGAATATCAACCTATGCTTCTATTTAAGATTTTCTTCCGACTCCTTGTGGGCCGTCCCCCTGAGGTGGTAGCGGCTCATTGAAATTTTAGTAAAATAGTGTTTTATGCCCAGTAACAGTGTACCAAATTGTATAGCTCCATCTGTAACGGTTAAAAAAATATTAAGCCGTCCCGGGACTTTTCACCAACCCTGTATATATATACGTTATTAAATTTTTAAATTAAAAAAAATAATAAAAAAAGTCCTGTTGCAGTGTGTTCACCTCCAACCTCAAACCATTCCCTGGCCACTGTAGCAGGCAACGAAAAAAAAAATAATAAAAAAAGTCCTGTTGCAGTGCGTCAATCTCCCCCTCACCAACCAACCCTATCCGACGGCTGAAGAGGGCCCAAGCGCCCTAAAGCAGCCTCAGTGGGCCAGGGACTTTCCCGCCCACTGGAACCTCACAAAACAACAACAATTTTTAAATTAAAATTTTATAGTAAATTTACAATTTAAAAAAATCTTTTTTCACATTAATAAAAGTAAAAAGTGGTATAAGTTTTCCAAACTATATATATAAATGTGCAATGTCACATAAACATGACTATACATTCATATTCATTTTAGTTTTATAATTTTGTAATAATCCTTTATAATTTGTTCCTTAAATGTTAATTATGTAAAATAGGCTATACCTGAATACTTACTTTTCCTCAAAGGATCATTTAATATAATAGGCCTATATCACCACCACCCATCATCCCTCAGATCTGTCACTATCTCAAATAATACAATTTATCAATTTTAATCACCTACTCAAACATAGTTTATTAGATTTAGTCATTTAATCAAATAATTAGATATGATACTTAATGTAAAAGGTTGTCTCAGATAAATAATTTTATATATAATAATTTTCAAAATTTATCTATTAAAATTGTATTCCAAAACCAAAGTGTATAACAGTGAAACACTTCAAGAACATGTGATCAGCATTGTTGAAGATCCATCACCAAGCCCAGAGACCTCTTCCTCCTTCTTCTGAATCCAACCATGGCAGTGAAAGCACCCCAGTAAGAGCATTGCTCATTATTTTTCTTCCCCTCCCAATAAAAATCAGTATATTAGGTACCAAAAACCTAATCTTTAATAGGCCACTAGAGCTCAGTAAATTATCCATCCCTTTTTGTCACCTCAAGCTAAATTTTATTACTGAGTGAAGAATATAATAGTATACAGTTGGTAAGAACTTTCCATATACATTTGGCCTTACAACCAAGAAATTCAAAGAAGAACTAAATTTATTGGACAGTTTTTTTTAAACAAATTTTAATATCATTATACAAGTCAATTTCAATAGAAGCAAGCTATTTATCATAGTAAGTCAAGAGTTCAGAGATCCATATTGGTAAAGCCTTATTCAGCACAAATCTTAAATAATTGGTATTCATTCTCATGTATTTTAATTTTATAAAATGTTGTTCGATAATCTTTGGGCCAGCTCGATCAACCACCCCTGAAATTTAAGAGAAGTTCATAGCCACCATTTGAACTGTATTCATTTTTAACATTTTAAATTTCCCATCTGCCTGTACTATTCATTGTTAGCCCCAAAATTCGTGTCATCTGTTTTGATGTAACTTTGAAATAAATATTGTTTGTTAGATAAACACCTTAACGTCTAATAATTATTCTTTAATAATAGAAAGGGTGTATTACAAATGTAGAACAGTTAAGGACAAACAAAAAATAATAATAAAGCTCTAGCTATTATTTAAGCGGAGTTATGATCGTTTCAATAGATGTCGGCAAATTAGTGGATTAGTGGTGCGATTCTCAGTCGTGCCGCCAGCTGTTGGGTTGGCGACCTGCAGACAGTCAGCTGACTTAGCGCTCAGCGGTCTTCGCGCGCAAAGTTGCATACATGCATGGCGGTAAAAGGGTTCAAATTTAGTGTAATTCCTACTATTTCCGCAATATTAAATTCCGCTAATCTACCGAATAAAAAAGTTTATAACTTTTTAATGATCAAAGATAACAAATTTATAAAATATGTTCTGGAAAGCGGTTTTTTTCAGAGCATATTCCATTAGCCCCACTTACTAATATATTGGCTCTTATGGGAGTTTTCACCTGTGATTCCATTTGCCCCAGTATGAAGGGGTAACTGGAATCACTAGCTGCCATTACAAAAAAATTAAAAAATATATTTTTAGTAAAGATAAAATGTTGAAAAAAATATTGTATAGAACGAAAACCATGGAAATAGTTGTGCTAATTTTTATTACTATGGGTTAGTCCCTATTAGCGAATTTCCCCTATAGGGAAGAAGCTATTACCGTAGGTCTCACGGTAAGACTTAAGCCCGAGACCATGATAACTTTTCATTTTGAGGTCCCCAGATGCCAAAAACACCATTCGTTCAAATTTTTATTTATGTATATATTATATGTACATAAAAAAAAATCTCGTATACATATATTATCTCGTAAAAAAGGTCCGATCTTAATGAAATTTGGTGCAAATGTGTAAAGTACCATTTGTTTGACCGAGTTCAAAAACCAGATGAATCGCACCATCCGAATGGGGGTTTTTGGGGGGGTTTTGTGCCCCAAAAATGTTTTTTTTTGGGTTTCCACATGTAATTTTTATTTAAATCAAATTTTAATTTTTACTATTGAATTCAGCATAAAAAACAAACAATTTAGTCTTTTGATAATTTCTCTACGTCAATTGGTTATTGAAATATTGAAAGTGCTAAACACAGTACGTTGTCTAATGTTATTCTTATGGAGAAAAAGAAAAATTGTATATTTTGCTTACTTATGAACTTAAACTGACAAAATTTAGTACAAGGCTTCATCTGGTTGTGGTTTATTGTTGTTTGTACAAACAAAATTTCGCCTATGGTTCCCGTTGCAGCAAATCCTAGGTACTTGGTCCCCATGTTATTCTTATGGAAAATAATTCAAATGTTATATATCGCTTATTTATGAATGTATATGGATGAAACTTGGTATGTGACTTCACTAATATGAGTTCTATTGATATTTGCATAAAACCCCGTTATTTTTAGCGAATTTCCCCTATAGGGAAGAAGCTATTACCGTAGGTCTCATGGTAAGATTTAAGCCCGAGACCATGACAAATTTTTTTTTAGGTCCCCAGATGACTAAAACACTATTCGTTCAAATTTATATATATGTATATATATATATATATATATATATATATATATATATATATCTATATATGTGTCCGTGAATGCGATAACTTGAGTAAAAAACGTCCGATTTTGATTAAATTTGGCTCAAATGTGTAAAGTGACATTTATGACTTTAAGTTCGAAAACCAGAAAAATCGGGCCATGGGAAGGGGGGTTTATGGGGGTTTTAAATTGTCCAAAAATCAGTTTTTTGCATTTTTTACCCTAAAATTTTTAAAACACTTAATTTTGGTTTAGACCATGTTATAGAGCTTAAAAAAAACAAATAATATGGTATTTTGAATTATTAAGCTAGGTTAAGTGGTTGCAGAGAAAATCCAAAAAAACCTGCTCATAAAATCTCCTATGTTAATCTTATGGGAAAAAGGTTTTTGGCTTTTCCAAAGTTAATTTTAATGTAAACTTTACATTTGCTTTTACCAATCAACTCAGCTCCACAAAACAATCATTTTGGTGTTTAAATTGTGATTCTACGTCCAACCGTTGCAGAGATATTCAAAGTGCTAAACACAGTACGTTGTCCAATGTTATCCTTATGGAGAATAAATAAAATTTGATATCTCCATTATTAATGAATGTATATTGATGAAACTTGGCACGTGGGGTCACGTAGTACTAGTATATTGATATTGGCTCAAAAAATTTAATTTTTTTTATTATCCCCGTAGCAGCGAACCTGCGTACTCAGCCCCATGTTATTCTTATGGAGAATAAGTAAAATGTAATGACTCCCTTAATTATGAACATAAATTAATAAAACTTGGTATGTGGCTTCACCTTGTTGAGTTATATTGATATTTGCATAAAACCCCATTTTTTTAGTTCCTTGTTGCAGCAAACCTGCTTACTCATCTCCCATGTTATTCTTATGGAGAATAATTAAAATGTTATATAGTGCTTACTTATGATTGAATATTGATTAAACTTGGTATGTTTAAACTTGGTATTAAACTTGTATTTAACTTCACCTAGTTAAATTATATTTATATTTGCATAAAAACCAATTGTTTGTGTTCCTTGTTTCAGCAAACCTATGTACTCATCACCAATGCTATTCTTATGGAGAATAATTAAAATTGTATATATCGCTTATATATGAATATATTTTTATGAAACTTGGTATGCGGCTTTATATGGTATTAAGACATATATTATGCATTGGAAATTCGCTGAGTACGCAGGTTTGCTGCGACGGGGGTATTTGTTCCTTGTTGCAGCAAACCTTCGTACTCATCCCCAATCTTATTTTTATAGAGAATAATTAATATTTTAAATATCGCTTGTTTGTGAATATATTTCTTATGAATCCTGTTAAGTGTTTTTAATGTGTTATGTTATATATTCATTGGAAATTCACTGAGTATGCAGGTTTGCTGGGAGGGGGTATTTTTCCTATAATACTTCAAAATTGAATTATGAAATTTCCTGATCCAAACTACCCCACTTCACCCTATTTTGTTCTTAAATAGAAAAATAGTTACATGAAAATAGCTAATTAGTGATACATTACCTCTTACTTCTTGTCTGAATTTGTTAATTACAGTATTATAACACTTTTACAGAACTTATCAGTTTTAGAAAATGTCCTTAAATTTTGGAGGAAAAGTCCTTAAATGTACGGGAATTGTTCAGGAATTTTCTGTTTGGAAAAAAGTAGACACCCTGAGATGGCATCTCCACGAAGTTGTGAAGTAAGTGCCTGATAATCAGACGATACACGCTGCAGCACATCCTCAAAGGCTGCAGCACACTGCCAGTCACGTCCCGTACCAGTAGAAATAATGTCAATGGGACTTGGTCTATGAAATAGCAATATTTTTGGTACAGGATTTTAGTAACCAACTTGTTTAATATGTTAATTAGGGTACCAGGATATTAAAGTTTTGTAAAGGATTTGAAATGTTGTAAACATGGTACGTTCATAATTTAGTAAAAAGTAAAAAACAAATACAAGAAGAATTTAAAGTCCATCTCTTAAGACTGTAAGAGTTTCTATATTTATATTCCTTGAACTCCTCACTCGGCCCTCCAAAAGTCCTCATTATTGGATAATCAATACGAAGTGAAGAGTATCCTCATACCTAATTGTGATATCTATTTCAACTGTAATTTAGCATGTTTCTTGTAATTTCAAACCGAATATAAAATATATTTGTTTGTTATAGCCTATGCCTATACCTAATACTTGAAATTTTGTAGTAAATATTGATTTATACATTCATGTTTGGGTAAAAATGTGCAAATTTTAATTATATTTATTTATTGTTTGTAATATTTATTCATGAATGTAAGCCATTTCATACTAGCTTTTAAGTAAATTATTTATAACATTGTAATATTTTCTAGATTAGTCATCTTGCCAATCCAATATAATAATTGTAGCATTTTCAATAGTTGTAGCCGTCTTGTAGTTGTGTATGGATGTCCGTTGAGAGTAATAAAATAAAATACCCCCTTCGCAGCAAACCTGCGTACTCAGTGAATTTCCAATGGATATATATACCTTAACTCTCAAGAGTTATTTATCTTCTGAGGCGCCTTACCTTCTGTGTCAACTTGGGTTACATAAAGGTGGCCTATTTTGCTTATTTTCAATCGATATTTAGATATGGGCTTATACTGTGGGGCAATTGTAGCAGAATTAATGAAATTTTGGTTCTTCAAAAGAAGGTGATTTGAATAATTAATCAATCAGGAACTTTTGATCATTGTAGACCTCTTTTTATCAGTTCCGAAATTTTGACAGTCATAAATTTGTACCTTTTTGATTTAATAGTGTATCTATTTAAAAACCCAGATCTTCTGACCCTCAGCTCTAATACAAACTCTTACAACACTAGAAACAAAGACAATGCAGTAATTGATTTTTCTAGATTGACCAAAAGTCAAAAAAGCTACAAAGTACTATGTCTCAAACTCTACAACAAGTTGAAACACCTCATAAACACTTACGACGAAAAGACTTTTAAACGAAAATTTTACAGTTGGCTTTTAAATAACCCCATGTATTCAACTGATGAACCTTTTGCAATGAAAAAAATTGAATTTGAATTTTATAGCACTTTTAGTTGTGTTAAGTTTATCTTGTATCCTTTTCTTAATTTTCATCACTATGTTCACTTTGATAATATTATTATGTTAGGAATAGTGATTATCTGACTTAGCTGTATGCTGTGAGAGAGACTTTGTCAATACTGGCAATGTATTATGTCAATGTTTTATGGCAAATAAATGATTTATTATTATTATTATCATATACACCTTTACTTATTCTCCATATAAATAACATGGGGACCGAGTATGCAGGTTTTGCTGCTATGGGGACTATAAAAAAACTTGTTTTGTGTGCTAATACCAATATACCACAACTAGTTGAAGCCACATACCAAGTTTCATCAATATACTGTAACATCAATTTTTTTTGGGGGGTAATTATTTGTTGAAAAAAAAATATTATAAAAGTTTAATGGAATATTAATTTAAATTAAGGGATATATTAAATTCCAAAACGCAATCGACATTAAATTCTAAATTATATTTTGGTGAAATTCGGTTAAACATTTTATTTGTCGGCAACAATTGGCTCGGAACCTTCTTTGTTCTTATCACGAATACAAAAGCAAAGGAAGCAACTTGACGTCGCGACCTGGAGCAGATCGCTTCCTTCGGCCGCCGACAGGGGCGCTGCGGCGGGCCCTTCAACGTTGCAGGAGGCAAGGAGATGCCGAACATTCGGTCTCCAATCGCCACGCGATACACCCACGTCGCTCCCCTCGCTGATATAACGCGTATCGCTTGGTGTTGACCAGCGTCATCAGAAGTGTTCTCTTCGTTTTGGTAAGTTTGACGACTCATCTACGTAAGAAGTAGATTAGCTTTTTCTAACGATTTGTTTTCAGCTTGCAGTTCGCTTTTATTTAAATTAAATTAAGCGTCGTGATTGCGTGACTCACGCCGCGACAGGTTCGCTTACTAACGCTCACTAATGTTGTTGCCATTTTTGTAGTTGTTTCACCCCTAATAGTGTAGCTATTCGAAATACGTTTTTTTTCCCGTGGATTTGTGGCTAATTTTCTCAGAAGTTAATTTACAAAATTTAGGTTACGCCCACGCCGGTGGCGCGTAACGCTTGAATTTTCCTGCACGTTGTGTCACGTTACGGCTTGTCTGCTTGCTTGATTTTGCTAACTTGCTAGTTCGCTTTGTTTGAGTAGTTACCTAACAGAATAGTTACGAGTTTTAAAATAAAATAAGAAACAAATTAATTAATTGAGTTTTATTATTTTCCCAAATTTAATTTTAAAATAGTACGGACACGGATACGTTTAAACGTAACGGTCAACTACGGTGCGAATTCGCTCATCGGAGACGAGGACCGGAATACCAATTTGGGTCATTCCTGGTGTAATGAACGTATGAAGAGCTACTGACCGTCACTGTATAAAATAGTTTAAGTAGGAATCTTTACTGGTACATTTTTATGCTGACTTAATTAAGTGATAAGAGTATTGTGTGCCGACGATTTCAGGAAGTCTACGTACATAAGGATATTTGTTTCCTATTTTATCGGTCTAAAGAGTTATCGATGATGTTCTCAATCTGCGACGCGCTGTTGTAAGTAACCACGTAGGGAACACGTTATCACAACTGAGAGCCACATAGTTGTTAAATATCGCAGCTATAGTGGTAAACAAGCCTAACCGGTTGTCTGAACTCCGTATAATTATCATCATGTTTCTACTGCCGTCTACATTTCTTATCTTAAATTTAGTTCGATAAATCTCTCCTGGGAGCCAGCAGTATTTGTTTTATTGCTTGGCGAAGGGAATTAGGTCTAAATTCCAGTAAATAAAAATCATTGCAGTTAATCGGTACTTTCAAATTGGCCTTAATTAGATTAAAATATCGCACAATTGGAATCAAGTGCGTTTTATTTTTGTAAAATTTATTTCCTAAATTCAACCCCAAAAAACCTTTTACGAGTGGCGAGGATGAATAAATAAATGCGAACCGCTATGGCATCTTTTATGTTTTGATGTTCTGAGCCAAAACAACTCGTTTATTAAGTACGGATAAAATATTATTCAAGTGATTGTCGGTTGAGTAGTATTTTGTGAACCCTGGATTACTTATAGTAGACTGAGCGATCTCAGTATTTTTCTTTGTAAGACAGGTTAGCTAATTGGGAATAAAATAAATTTTCTTTTTGTGAAATCTGTCGAACAATACATTCATAAATAATCGAGATATCAAATTTTATTTATTTTCCATAAGGATAACATAGGACAACGTACTGTGTTTAGCACTTTGAATATCTCTGCAACAGTTGGACGTACAACAACAATTAAAACAACAAAATGTTTGTTTTGTTGAGCTAAAGGTATTGATAAAAAGAAATGTGAAATTTTTAGTAAAATGATCTGAGAAAATCTAAAAACCTTTTTCCCCATAATATTAACATGGGACACGTTTTTTGGATTTTCTCTACAATCACTTAACCTAGGTTAATGATTCAGAATACTAAATTATTTATTTTTTTAAGCTCTATAAAATGGCTATAACCAAAATTGAGTTTTTTTAACATTTTGGGGTAAAAATTGCAAAAAACTGATTTTTGGAAAATTGTATACCCCTATAAAACCCCCTTCCCATAGTCCGATCGATCTTGTTTTCAAACTTAAAGTCATAAATGCTACTCTCCACATTTTTGTTAAATTTCATCAAAATCGGGTGTTTTTTTCAAAAGTTGTCAAGGTAACGAACACACAAACACACACACACACACACACACACACACACACACACACACACACACACACACACACACACACACACACACACACACATACACACAAATATATATATGTATATTTATATAGTAGGACCTCGCTTAACCGAGTTGATTGGGACCGAGGCCACCTCGGATACGTCAAATCTCGGATAGCACGGAATGTAACCTAAAAATCGTAATTGGGGTTATAAATAGCTCAAGATATGTTTAAACCATGAAATAAAACAATGATTTGAGGTTTGTTCAGTTTATTAGTACAAGAAATATCGTAACATTGCCATTATAATCCTTAAAACATTATTTCTACCAAAAACGTAAAGAGATATAGCACTCATCTCTCTAATTAACACACACACGCTAAGTTAACAGCGATAAACAGAACTGAGTAAACAAATCACTGTCAACACAAAATGGCGGCTTCGGCAGACTAAAGATGACGGTCCCGAATTGTACTGTCTGCTACGCACAAACTTTGCCGAACAACCCCGACAACTGCCGACGTTTACTGTAGTTGAATGCAAACACAATACAGTTCAGCGCGCGTATTGGGGTTGCGGTAAGTGAAGGCGCGCGCTGTCAATTGCTCGTTTATTTGAGCCTCGGTTAACCCGGAATCTCGGATAAGCGAGGCTCGGTTAACCGAGGTTCTACTGTACATAGATACATATATATAAATTTGAACGAATAGTGTTTTTGGCATCTGTGGACCTCAAAACGAAAAGTTATCATGGTCTCAGGCTTAAGTCTTATCATGCCACCTACGGTAATTGCTTCTTCCCTATAGGGGAAATTCGCTAAAAAATAAAGAAATAAAATAAATATCCAACTTCAATGCTTATACTACTAACAAAAGTGATTCAAACTGGAGTACCTTCTAACTGATAAAACAGTTGAATTAAACTGAAATAATTTTATGAGCGAAACAAGTATTATTGCTGAGTACATAAGTTTGCTGGAACTATTCAGTTTTAATGTGAACAAATTATATGAACACGTTTAAAGGTTATAAATATTTTTATGATTTTATTTGTTCAGGAACAAGAATGTGGAATCTCCCTGCAGGCAACTTCTCAACAGGCCTACAAGTGCCCCAGGAGCATTGGGTAAGAGTCATACTTGTGCCTAGTTTATCCCATTAAGGTAGTAATTTTATTCTATCTGCAATAGCCTATAACGGGATTTGATTGGTGCTACACTCTAGTAGCAACATCTGTAACTATTGACCGCGGGCAACTACAGCTCTCTCCGCTAAGGGCGTGGACTGACTGATAAAGCTAAATAACGACGCTAGGCCTTTGGTCGTGTTAACTGAGTTGGCTACGTCTTGGAAACACCTTGGCCAGGTGTGGTTTCAATTTTCGTGGGTTCGATTCCCACACACGACCAAAACTGACCAGTCGTGCAACTCTCAATGAGGTAACCGGTCTGTGGCAACGTTGGTGGGAGGGCCCAAGTAAAATAAACGGTGGCAGGCTTGCTTGGAAGTTGACGGGATCGGTTAATTCTTTGTGAGTTGCACATGGTCAACACTGATTTTGCTAATTTTGTCTTATGTCTACTGTGTGTGTGCCAGTATGACTCTTTAAACTGAAAGAAAACAATAAAAACACAATTTTGTCCATTCCAATTCATAAGTTTAAAAAATGAAAAGTTAGGAACGGCGCTAGCATGTCATTTTAAGCCAATGGGTTAAACAACATGCTTAATCGAACCTGTAATTTGTCTGATTGAATTTTTCAGTTGGAAGACTATATCTGAGTTCCTTCCAAAAGTAACTGTATTTAAATACTTGTATTCATTACCTTCCCTGCGTTTGTTTTTTACCACCATAGCTTTGAAAACCGAAAAGATCGGCAATAATGCTTGTTTTTCATTAAAAGTATAGTACAGTAGTCTCGATTATCCGACCTAAACCGGCCGCACCCCAAGGTCGGATAAGCGGGAAGGTCAGATAACACGAAAATAATAAAAATACACAAATTTTGATTTTTTTTTTTATCGGCGGTAATCGATCGTTTGATTGTGTACGGGGACGGTTGGAAAACATGGAAAATAATAAAAACACGGTCGGAAAACACGGAAAATATTAAAAAAATTAAACATTTTTATTTTTATTTATTTATTTTTCTTTTGTAGGAGCACGGAAATTGATCGTGCACGGGGACGGTCGGATAACACGGGAGGTCGGATAACCGAAGGTTGGATAATCGAGACTACTGTAGCAATATAAATGTTTGGCCACTACAATCAAACTGGATTATGTATTGACAAACAAAACACGGTTTGACATTCGTTTGTGGCCGATAAAACACGGTCCAGTTGTCATTTGCCAAATATCATTTGGTCCTGCATCGCTTATAATCAATATTAGTTGATGAAATTGTTAGTTATATTAAGTGGCCCTGTCGCCACTTTGGACGATATTATGTTTTCCGTCATCATTTACGGCCGAAAGTAAGCGGTCCGGTCGTCATTTTTGGGCGATTTTAAGTGATGCGATCGCCTTTTGCCGATGTTACTACACGATTTGGCCGGTCGCAATCGTTAGTGATCGTCCGGAAATCGGCAGAAAATACTGGCTTGAACTTTTGAGTATTTTTCAGAACTTCGAGTTGAGTTAAGAGTATTGAAATACTTGGCTGAAAGCTCAAAGTTTTAAGTACTCGCACACCCCTACTCTGTATCCTTATGTTAACTATCTTCACTCTAAAACTTCTATTACATATATTTAATTTTTAGCAGTTGATAGTTTACACCATATGATTTTTAAGTTGTTCGACAACAAACTTAAATGTCTGCATCGGCTGCTAGACTTTTTCAAAATTAAAATAAAATTTGTTAAAAATAAAACTGTTAAGGGAATCAAATAAAGAATCATGAAAATCCATTGAGTGGTCAGCTCAGAAACTTTTGATAAAATTATCACCAGTTTCTTTTATTATATCATAGAATTTTAAGTTTTCAGTATACTTTTGAAGTGTGACAATAGAATGAAGATGAATAATATATAATCACACACATGACATCCACTAGTTTTGTACTTAATTACGACTTAAGATACTACGATACTCTTCTAAGTTTTAAATAACATTGCATTGTCAAGCAAGTAAGGTTATTTTTATGTTCTTGCAAATTATTATACATAAATTAATCCATCACAAATATATTGTTTTATTAATGAAACCAAACTTTACAACCTACATTCATCTTTCATTATAAAATTAGTAATTATTCTGTGATTTTAAAACAAGTTCTGTAAAATTGAAGATATTACACTAAAGTAAATATTGAGTATTTTTCCCGTAGACCGCCAAGGGTCGATATAATCAGTTTTTGAATTTGCCAGTTAAAAACACTGTTAATTACAGTACAAGCAATTATATCGTTATGAGGTCTATCTGCAGTACGCATCTGAAAGGTGTTGTAACCTGGTAAATTCCAACGGATCTAAATCATAATATGTGAACGGCGCTTGACCTCGCGGTCAGATACAACTCTAAGCCAATCAGGATGGCTGAGCTATTTAAGGCTGTGTCTTTGGCAGAATTGAAGGGGAGGCAGACGTTATGCAAATGGTGGACGGCACGGGTCTAAGCTAACAGGATAGGTGAATTAAAGTGTGTATAGACTAGGCAGTTTTATTGCCAGAGACACATTTGCAACTTAGATATCTTTGGTTTTCAGCAATTTTAAATTTCAGAAAGTGACATTACCAAGTTGCATCTGGATCTTTGGGATATCGGGTTGCATTTTAGTTACTTGCACAGTTACTACTTTAAATTTTGTATAAATATACATTTATCAAGTTTAAAAACAAAGTTGTGTTGTCTAAACACACATTTTCAATTCGATTCAGTAATTTTTTGATTCGTTCATGTAGTGGTACAGTTTGATAGCATCAACAATTCATATAATGATCTATTTTAACAAAGCAGTACGAACGCTGTTAGACTTTTTTTCTCAGTATAACTTGCTCTGTAAGGAGCAATATGGATTTGTAAAGGGCAAAAATACAACTGATGCTATGGTTGATTTTGCAACGAATGCTACTCTTGCGTTAGATGAAAAAACATTTTTGGGGTACAACCCCCCCCCCAAAATACCACTTTGAATGGATCAATCTGTCTGGTTTTCGAACTTAAAGTCATAAATGAGTTGCTTTACATGTTTGTACCAAATTTCATCAAAATCTTACCTTTTTTTACGAGAGTTATCGCACCCACAGACACTTATATATATATATATATATATATATATATATATATATATATATATATATATATATATATATATATATATATACAGTTTCGAACGAATGGTTTTTTGGGGTTTTTAAAACAAAAAGTTATCATGGTCCCGGGACTAGGTATTACCATGTCGACTACGGTAATAGCTTCTTCCCTATAGGGGAAATTCGCTAAAAAGCCCTAAGTTTGCATAGAAAACTTTAAGGAAAGTTTAAATGACCTGTTACGATGGTTAAAACATTTGTGGAATTCTTAACATTGAGTAATGTTGACAATAACCTCAGTGTAAATGATTCAATAATGTTTAAAATATATGGGAAAGCTATTAAAACAACAGAAAGAAGTATTAGAATCATGTTAAATTTTTATAACTTTATAAACAAATTTTGCATCTAGGAATCTGCTAATGCAGCTTGCAACCACTTGAACTCCTTGCTTATTTTATTTTAAATTTTACATCTTAAACATTTTTTTAAATGATTGTGTGTGTGATTCAACTATATAGAGCAATGTTCATTTTCATGTTAGTTTTTATTTTGAAATGTACATCTGTCCATCATTTTTGTAACATATTTATCTGAAACTCACATATCGGTTATTACATTTTCTTGTATTCACAGGGTTGTCACAACTTGAGATGGACAATGAGTCAGCAGTGGCAGCAATTACTGGGATTACCGGGGTTGGAACCGCTCCTGTTGCTGCTTCGGTGGCCTCCAATATTCCTCAGGCTGTGACAATAACAACCGCAGCTTCAAGCACATCCCCCAGCAGTTCAGTTAGCAGCGTAGTAGCGAGTTCCACCGTAGTGACGGCCACTGCAGTGTCGTCTGTTATGACTACAAGCCACCAGACCTCTGGCCACATGCTGCCTGCGACGTTGCAGAACAACCATCCTGTTAGTGCTGATGGTTTACCTGATCCTCCCATCATAGTTCTGAACAGTCAGGTATCTAACTATTCTCTACGTTAGACAATATACTATAGACAGTAGACAATATTCTGTATTACATATTCATGGAGAATAGTACATGCGTTAAAGAGTTATTAGGTAATCAAAGGAAATTATGCAATGCATGGAGACAATGTTCAGGAATTTAGTTTCTTTGTAGTAGGGTCGTTCTAGGAGCCATGTTGTCAGTTTGTTCTTAAAGTGTTGAGAAGGTTGGTTTTTCAACAAGCTCGGGCAGGTGGTTGTAGTACAGCGCTCCTTTGTATGAGGGCTTCTTTCCAAAAAGGCTTAAATAGTGAGGTGGCAAGGCGAAGTTTGTAGCATGCCTTGTATTGTGTTGGTGTATGTCCTGGTGTCTTGGCTGTTTCGTGGAGACTGCATGTAGGATTGTTTCACGGATGTACAGTGAGACTACTATTAGGATTTTAAGCTGCTTTGAAGGATCCTCTGTAGCTCTCTTGGTAGTGTTGTCATGCTAGGCATCTAATTGCTCTTTATTGTTGTATTAGAGCCCGCTCTAGATTGGTGTTGGTTGTCCCGTCCCATGACAGTATGCCGTATCTCAGATGGGATTCAAAAAGTGTGAAATAAGCAACTTTGGCTGTGTCCAGGCCTCTTACTTGTTTCATTGTGCGAATAACATCAGTTCCAGAGGAGAGCTTCTTGCACAGCTGGTCTACGTATGGTTTGCACAACAGTTTTTAATCAATTGAGATACCTAGGTGTTTCAGGTCCTAGTTCCTTTCCTTTAATGCCTAAAGTTTTTAGTTTTTGGAGCAGCTAATCATGGTCGAGATAGTCAAAAGCTGTACTGAAATCCAAGAATAAGCTGGTTACCAAGCAGCCTTCTTCAAGGTTGTCTATTATATGTTCTATGAGTTGGATTAGAGCTGTAGCTGTTGATATGCCTTTAACACATTCACTGTTATCATGTATATTCAGGATAACTGCATTTGTTTCCTTGTTAGGCAACCGCTGGAAATCCGGCACGCCACACTGAACGAGTTAAGGAACCCATGTTGCTGACTAGTAAGTCAATAGTCAATAGTCAATCATCTTTATTCATGAAGAAGTACAGAGTACAACATTTGAACAGCATCGAAAATGGTACAATTAATAAAGAACCGCATCACCATCTTAATTAAGTACAGCAGGAGCTAATCAAGGATTTCAACTTCCACTTTAAACAGTTATATTTTATACGTGACTTAATGTAGACTAAATCCCTTTAGAAAGAGATGGAAAAATTCCTAACGAGTAAATGGCCACGTCAATTAAATATTCTTTCAGTTGTTTTTTAAATTGAATGTGATTTTTTTAATTTCTTGTTATTTGTTCTGGGATACTTTTTAGAAAATTTTCCTCAGCATATGAGGGCCTTTTCTCATACAATTTTAATCTATAATGATTCTGCATAACTGCATTCTTTTTTCTTGTATTATAATGATGCACAGGTTGGTTAGAAACTTCATGTGCCATTTTATTTTTGACAATAAAATAGAATCGAAAATGTATTGCCCATATACAGGAAGTATTTTTAACTGTTTAAAGTGTTCTTTGGCTGAATCATCGTGGTTTAGTCTAACCCATTGAGGTAGTAATTTTATTCTATTTGCCGTAGCCTATAACGGGAATTGATTGGTGCTGCACTCTAGTAGCAAAATATGTAACTAATGACCGCAGGCGTCTACGGTTCTATCCGCTAGGGGCACGGACTGACTGAAAAACCTTAATATCGCCGCCAGGCCTTTGGTCATGTTAGCTGAGTTGGCTACATCGTGGAAACACCTTGGCCAGGTGGTGATACGATGTTTGTGGGTTCGATTCCCGCACACGACCAAAACTGACCAGCTGTGCAACTCTCAATGAGTTAACCGGTCTGTGGCAACATTGGTGGGAGGGCCCAAGTAAAACAAACGGTGGCAGGCTTGCTTGGAAGTCGACGGGATCGGTCAATTCTTTGAGACTTGCACATGGTCAACACTGATTTTGCTAATTTTTACTTATGTCTACTGTGTGTGTGCCAATGTGACTCTCTAAACTGAAAGAAAACAATATTTTAATTAAAATATGCCATTAATACATTTAAAAACACCAATTTTATACTCCAATTCACAGGTTAATAAAATTACAAGTAAGGAACAAGACCAGCTCGTATGTCTACGCTAATGGGTTAAGCATTATTCTTACTGCTCTCTTCTGTTGGTTTAATATATTATCCAAATTAACTTTTTTGGTTGCTCCAAATAGGCAAATACCAAATGAAATGAATGAATGGATATAAGTAAAATAAATATCCCTTAGTGTTGTAACATTACAATAAAAGGACATTTTTGAAAGGGCATAAATTCCAGAATTAATTTTTGTTAATCTTCTGCTCACATGCTCATTCCAATCTAAGTGTTGATCTATTGTTAGACCCAGGAAATTTGTACTAGTTTTTTGTCCAATTAGTTGTGAGTCATACATTATTATTGGTTCAGGGTGGACTTTATTTTGTGCTGTTTTAAACTTAATACAATTGTTTTAGTTTTTATTTAACATTAAATTTTGGTTTAACAAGTAGCTGCCCAAATTTCCGAGCTCCACAAAAGCGGTCACTTCTGTTTGTTCTAATGTTGGGGATGATATAATTAAGTTGGAATCATCGGCATAGAGGCATAGTTCACTGCTAGGTTTACACGACAGTGCATTACCTATGCCCTTTAAATAGCATAAAAAAAGTAAAGGTCACAGAATAGACCCCTGCGGAACTCCATATTTGACTGGTTTTATTTCTGTTGCTATCCTAATTATTTTATTATTTATTAAGTGAGTTACTTCAACTAACTGTGTTACTGTGTTCTATTGGTAAGATAAGAATCAAATCATTGTAATGAATTTTTTGATACCCCAAGTGATTGTAATTATTGTAAAAGGATGGGATGTTTTACACTATCAAAAGCCTTGGATAAGTCCACGAATATGCCTATTGTGTTTCCACCTCTATCAACAGACTCTATTACTGACTCTAAAAACGATACAGCTGCCATAATAACTGATCTTCCAGATCTAAACCCATGTTGAATGTTATCTATTAAATTAAATTTTTCAAGATATGATGTTAGCTGAAGCTTTACTATTTTTCATAAATCTTAGACACAGGTCGATAATTAACAATATTTGCAGAGTCATCTTTCTTATGTATCGGAACAATTTTTGCCTTCTTTAGTTGATCTGGAAATGAGCCGGAGATGAAAGAAGAATGAATTAAATGAGCTAAAATTTTACTTATCTCATATTTTATATTTTTGAGAAGTGTAACAGGCACTTCATCATGGCCGCTGGAATTTTTATTTTTTAAGGAACTTATTATACGTTCCACCTCCCTCTCATCGACTGGCTTGAAACTAAACTTAGGCTTTAAAAACAAATCTTGGATCGAGCCAGTCTCTGAGTCCATACACAGTACATGCTTATTGCTGTTGGGTCAATGTTCTTTAACATATTTATAAAATAGTCATTGAACACATTTGAAATAGTTTTAGGATCATCAACAGTATGCTTTCCTTTAGCTAATGTGATATTGTTACATTTTTATTATTTTTTTGATCCAACTTCAGAATTTATAATACCCCAGACAGTTTTTTGGATATTAGAAGATCTATTGATTTTTGTCTCAAAATATTTGGTTTTAGCTTGATTTAATTCTGCCCTAAATTCAGTCTTTTCCTTTTTTAACATATTTTTAATCTTATATTGCTTACATTTTCTGTATTCTTTTGTATTGTTTGGCTTTCAGTTCTTCAGTAAGCTAGTGATTGTTTCTATCATTTTTGATTATTAGAGTTTTTTGAAAAGCCAGATTAAAGTAAAAAATGAATTTATCATGGAAAGTGTCATATTTCTTTTCTATAGGGGAAAAATATACTTCCTCCCAATTTTCATTTTTTAAAAGCATACAAAAATATTCAATATTTTTGCAAGAAAACGTATTTCTTGTTTTACAGACTGTTTGTATTGATCTTTTAAATTCATAGGATTAATTTCTAAAATCTGTCCATCATGGTCTGACAAACATGTTATTATGCCTTCTATTGTCAAATTACATGCTTCTATATTTATGATCAGAAAGTTGTCTGTGCCTGTTTTCGAGTTTTCAGTTATCCTTGTTGGAAAGTCAACTAGGTATTTAATGTTGTGGCTTTTTAATGTGTCATTCAGTAATTTGTGTTTATGATCCTTTTTTAAGACATCAATGTTAATATATCCCCCTATTATTATGTTAGTAAACCTTTTGCTAAAAAAATCAATCAAATTACTTAATCTGTCTAAAAATATTTTTACATCAGAACTTGGTGATCTGTCCACCTATCAGTGGTGACCTATCATCAGAAACCTAAATCTACCTTTAATATAACTAGAGGCACAAAACTCAAACTGCATTTCCTCTAAGTACTTATCATTAAAGAAACTGGGCACAGCCACCTGCTTCCATTCAGTGTTTTCCTCTGACAATATCATAGCCCCTCCTTTAAAAGATTTTTGTAAGCAGGTTGTTCTGTTCGAGGTGGGTCAGGAGCTTTCCAAGGATGATTTTTTCAATTAATTTTGAGAAATTTGGGATTAATGATATTGGTCTGTAACTACCGGTTTCCTCCCTAGCTCCATTTTTGTACCTTGGGTATACTTTTGCAATTTTTAATTGGTCTAGGAAAATTCCTTGTTTTAGGGATTTGTTAATTATATCTGTGAGTAAGCCTGTTCTTCCTTACATGCTTATGTTAAATTTGCAGAAATTTCATCGATTCCAGATGATTTCTTTTGTTTTAAGGAGTCTATGGCTTTCAGCACTTCTTTATATGTTATTTGAAACTGCAGGTTCTGGTTTGTAGTTGAAGGCAAGTCCGGTAGCGTGGGGTTTGTATTATTGTTGTTTAATTGAAGAGTCCTTATATTTCTTGATGAGCAAAATATATTTTCCTTCAAGAATAATACATATCTGTGACCTAATTTAAGTGCTGATGAAACGACTTCCTTAAACAAATGTATGGTTCATTATTATATTTCAGTTTATTTTTCAATTTTAGGTTTGGAAATCTGTTGAGTCAAGCAGGTTTATTGTGACAGAGTTATTGAAGAAATTTCTACTACTTTATTATTCATTATATAATTGGATAATTGGAGCTATTACAGTATAATAAATATTCTTATTCTATTAGCAAATTCCCCTTGTGGGGAAGAATCTAGTACAGTAGTTAGCATTGTAAGACCGAGGTGGTACCAGGCCTAGGCCTGGGACCATTATAAACATTTTTTTAATTCTTCCAATGAGGAGGAGCCCCACCCTAACAATTTGTGTCCCTTGTTTAAGACGTATTTGAGGCACAACTTCTTCGAGCATATCTATTTATTTATTTATTTCCAACGGTAACCCATTAATACATAACAACAACAGTATCAATATGGCAATAAACTACAATAGTAAATCAGTCTTAACAGAACATAATACTTAACGTTAACTACAGAATCAGGCACAATACAAAGGGTCAATCCAAAAAAAAGCAAAAAAAAACAATGGGTGTTGCTGACATAATTTATTTTAATTTTATTTGCTTATTTTCTGTTACTATATATATCTGAGAGGAAACAAAATATTTTCCAAAATTTATCATCAATGCTTTGGCTGCTAGCGGCCATTTTATGTTAGAAGATTGTCCATTTCACGTGCTTTCAAAGGTTAGCGATAAGTTTAATAACTTTTTTAGTTATTAAGATATCAACTTGGAACAAAAATCATCTTATTCTAAATGAAACCATCTACAATGTTGCTTGATGTTATGACCAAAATTGTTGTATATTTTAAGGAAATTACCTAAAAGTTGATTGAGAAATTGGGTTTCAATTAGAATAAATTGCCAACTTTATGAATTTATTTCTTATGGAAGGGATAAGTGTTTTTTCCCCACAAAGATGTAACTGGTGCTTACACCTTCAAAAAATTTGGGATCTGTCACATTCATCCTTTAAGTTTTATGAGCTTTAAAATATTGATATTTTAGCAAAATAGCCGTTTTTCGGAGTGCTATATCTCAAAAAGGATTGAACATAAAAATTTTGAATTTTCTCAAAAAAATACTTCTAATAGATGGTATTGGTAATTAACATATAAAATATGATCATTGTGTTTTGAGCAGAAATATTTTAATTTGTTTTTTACTTAACAGCCGAAACAAGTCAGCGTTTTCAGAACTCACATCTTTGACTTCACCAATCCACCAGTTATGATCATGAACACACACTACAATTCCATTTTCTCTGAAAGATAGATGTTGTTTCAAAATATGGCAAAACAGAAACTCTGTGGTCACAAGTGTCACTTCTTGAATGAATATAACACCGTATAGTGCTAGGATTTTGTGGAACAAACTTGTGATGTGATCTTGTTTCTGAAACTTTTTCACAGGTTTTAAATCTTTGAATCAGATTTGCTTCATTTGATTCTACTTCTTTTTTTGGTACTAATATGTAGGAAATTCCTTTAATTTCTTCAGAACAAAATTTAAACATTTCTTTCGCCGAAGTTAGCTGGTCTGAATATGGTCTTCGCAAACTTGCCTTAGAAACAGCTCTTTTTACACCCTCCAATACTGTCACATGCATTCTTGCCGTGGGACGTGGCAAAAAAATGCCATTCTGCTGAGAGACCGGTCTTTGGAATGATGGTAAACATTCATAAATTTTTTTTATTCTTATGTTGACTGCCTGCTCCATTGCTAAATAGCAGTTTTTTTTACATCCTCAGTCAAATGTTTTTGAAAACAGTGCACAGTCACAGTACTATGGTCCAGGCAGTCACTTATAATAATACAAAGGCTTCGGTGACAAATTTCACCATCGTTCAAATAATAATAGACAAAAGGGTGCAATGTAACTTGGAGGTTATTCCAATGATAGCTCTAGATTTCGTCCTGAATGAAAGGTGAAATTCTCAGCAAAATCTCCAAGAACTACTGTCGGATTCAAAATTATGGATACTCGAGTTTGACTTGCCACCAAAAATTAACCGATTGAGCTACAATAACGGCGGTTACATCAAAATTGTCCTTGCCTGATTCTTCGTGTTTCGGTGTAAACAGCAATTTTAAATTTTGATTGTAACTAATTTTTATTGCGGGTAGAATCTAAATAGTACACGATTTTTGCCGTTTTTCTAGTAACTACGGACTTAAAAAATTCATATTTCCGAAACGGGTCAACTTATCGATTTAAAATTTTGAAACGTCATATATAGATATGTTTTTAGTTTATTTGTATAATTTTAGATTTTTAAACTTAATTTTATGAAAGCTGTTATTCATTTCGAAAAGTGATGTTTTCTCAGCAATCAAAAGAGCTAAAAATTTGTTTAATGGCTTGTTATGAAGCTCATAATTTTTATAGTCTAATTTTGAAAGTACTTAAACCAAATCTACTTCGAAACGGTTTATTCAGAGTGATTATTAAGTAATAAATCAGTGCGCGCACAAGGCTGGTTACCGCTGCGGCGTGTTGAAAAGAACGGAGCAACTTTGCCGCGATAAGCGAGTTGGCGAGCGCTTCGCAATCTACAACCAGTTTGTAAAGTGTTTGTCAAAATGTCTGTATTGATTTACATTTTTACCATTTCCCATTACCGTTGTCACCTCTTGTCACCCAGCTTCTCCCCTTCACTCCTGAAAAAACAAATAGCACTTAAAATCATTCGCACTTCCTGCTCACTAAAATGTTCTCTGGAAGGCATCTCGTGGCTCGATGTGAACACAAGCTAAAACGCTCACCAAATGACTCAGGATAAAGCGAAAATTGCTCTTCTGACATATTCCATTATAAATTCATTACAAAATGTTAATTTTATAATCCTTCCCATCCAACCCGAGGTCAAAAGCTCAGAGTGCGGATCGCCCGACAACTTGCTTATCGCGGCAACGTCGCACTCTGTTCTTTTTAACACGCCGCAGCGGTAGCCAGCCTCGTGCGCACACTGATTTATTACTTAATAATCACTCTGAATAAACCGTTTTGAAATAGATTTGGTTTAAGTACTTTCAAAATTAGACTATAAAAATCACGAGCTTCATAACAAGCCATTAAACAAGTATTTAGCTCTTTTGAGTGCTGAGAAAACATCACTTTACGAAATGGATAAAAGCTTTCATAAAATTAAGTTTAAAAATCTAAAATTATACAAACAAACTAAAAACATATCTATATATGACGTTTCAAAATTTGAAATCGATAAGTTGACCTGTTTCGGAGATATGAATTTTTTAAGTCTGTAGTTGCTAGAAAAACGGCAAAAATTGTGTACTTTTTAGATTCTACCCACAATAAAAATTAGTTAAATCAAAATTTAAAATTGTTGTTTACACCGAAACACGAAGAATAAGACAAGGACAATTTTGATGTAACCGTCGTTATTGTAGCTCAATCGGTTAATTTTTGGTGGCAAGTCAAACTCGAGTATCAAACATTTTGAATCCGACAGTATGCAGACATCTTCGGTCATCAATTCTTTAAGATCTGTTAAGTGCTTTGATTGAAGTTTGGAGATGTAGTGATGTTTTTTTAGAGACGTCAGATTCTTGATTCAAACTTCTAAAAACTCTTCGAAAGATAAAACTTCAGTTATCAAGTTAGCTCTATCAGTGCTAACCCATTGTTTGAATGTTATTTCATCTGATAGTTCGAGTTCTTCTAGTTCATTTGGGAGAATTTCTTTTAATAAGTCAGGTCCTGGACATGATGTGCATTCATCAAACATACAATCTTCGTTTTCAGTACTGCAGACCATAAAATCGAGTAAATCTTTGTAGTTTACATTTATTTTCAATCCCTCAGTCATAAGTTTTAAACTCTGGTGGGATTGATATACGCACACACTTTGTGTATCTGAAGCTCCTGGTAACATGCACCATTTAGATCTTAAGGTACAAAATGAAGAGCGATCAATAACATACTGATAATATTTCTGTTTGAATTGTACAAATAACTCATTCAGTGATAATAAAAGTAACATATTTTGTTTGTATTGTTTTTTCCCAATAGAAACACAATCTTTCTTCCCTGGACAAACCCTGCTATTGTCATCTTTAAAAATTCAATTGCAGCATTAACAACCTCCTCACTTAAAGGCTTGCCTGGTTTTTTGGTCAAATCAGGAAGAATTCCCTGTGTTTTCACTAGATTCCTTGTAAGTCGTACCAAATAATCACTTATTTTAAACCCTTCACGAATCTTTTTCTTTGAACAATACTCACGTAGCAAAGTAATTATTTTTATTTTTTCTTCCTTACTACTTATGGCACATTTTTCTTTAAGTTTTCCTTTTAATCTGTCATATTCACTTTAATTAGACCGCTGGTAGAGGAGAGTACAACTTCGGTTAACTTTTTATCAAATGAAGTTAATAGTTTTCTTTTGATTGCATTAGAAACTTTTAGAGTTTTCTTTTCTAAAGCAGAGATCTGTGGGGACTTGTTTAGCTTTATTATTTTTGATACGGGGAAATATTCAATTCTTGACAAACAGAATTTAATTGATGTAATCGGTCAGTCTCACAAAGTTCTACTGAATCAGCAGCAAATTCATTGTCATGCTCTGAGGAATTTTGCTCAGCAGTAAATATTTTTTTTGTAGCATAAAGGGCAGAGGGATTTTCCTGGGATCAAGTCAACTTCAAATTGCTTTGGTATTTTAAGATAGTCTAGCTGAATTTCTCTTAAACTTTTTTTACTGCGTGCTTATGTTGCTGTACTGGTAAAGGATTACAGCAAACTTTTCCAAAAATTTGATTATATTTATCAACATATTTTTTTCTGTGGTAATGGCAAATTGAGGCAATATTTTGAGCAACTCTCAATTTTATCAAGATTTTTTTCAGTTTCAGGTAGGTCACTTACGTTAAATGTCTCCTTTGAAAATGGCAAGTAATATTGTTTATTACAGATTTTGTTGAAAAAACACCAACACTACACTCCTGTAGAGTTTACATAATTAAAAAAGAACACAATTCTTAACAGCAATTTAGTTATTATAATAAAACAACACTGGCACTGATATAACGTGACCACTTACTAGCACAGCCACTGAATGAATGAGCAACAGCAGTAGCAGTACTCCTGTAGAGACTTGCACCTTTCATGTCCCATCATGATTAATTAATTAGAGTCCACAGCCAGATATCATTTTCCTGAGAAGTCTTGTTTCTTTCAACTAAGTGATGGAATTACTTTAAATATCATATTCTTCAAAAAGTATACAATATTATTTTTATGTAATATGTAAAGGTATAATGGTAAAAAAAATAGTTAAACTATGTTTCAACGCAAAATTATTTCTAAAAAGGACTTATTTATTTTTGATAAAAGCATAAATTTGTTTTAAGAATAAACACATTTTCCTAGAGACCCTCAACTGTTCAGGAGCCTGCATTTAATATTTGTTTTTATATTTAAGAAATAAAGATGTATCTGGGTCATTTGACCTTTTTACTGGACATTTTGTATACTAATACCGCGTATAAAAAAAAACACTTCTGCTCAAAACACAACGATAAATTTTTATATGTTAATTACCATCTATTAGAAGTAAATTTTAAGAAAATTTAAAATTTAATGTTTAGTCCTTTTTGAGATATAGCACTCCGAAAAACAGCTATTTTGCTAAAATATGAATATTTTAAGGCTCATAAAACTTAAAGGATAGATGTGACAGATCTCGAATTTGTTCAAAGTATAAGCACCTGTTACATCCTTGTGGGGAAAAAATATTGAAGATGTGTTTTCATCCCTTGCATAAGAAATAAATTCATAAAGTCGGCAATTTATTCTAATTAAAACCCAATTTTTCAATCAAATTTTAGGTAATTTCCCTAAAAGACACAACAATTTTGGTCATAACATCAATTGCAGATGGTTTCATTTATAATAAAATTGATTTTATTTTAAGTTGATATCTTAATAAATAAAAAAGTTATTAAACTTATCGCTAACCTTTGAAAACACGTGAAATGGACAATCTTCTTACACAAAATGGCTGCTAGCAGTCAAAGCATTGATGATACAATTTTGAAAAAAACTGTTTTGTGCTCTAAGATATATATAGTAACAGAAAATAAACAATAAATTATTTTTGTTTGGGTTGATTTAATTTGGATTGACCCCAAAACATAATACTCAACATTAATAACAGAATCAGGTACAAAACAATTTGAATAATGTTCTACAATAACAATAAAAGAAAAAGCATGCAAACAAAACACTGTATTATACAATTCATGCATTCACAGCCCATATGAGATAATATTATGTAATTAGACAATATAGTGGGTAGGCAAAACAATGTTAATACGATAATGTTATTCAGTTTATTTCAGTTTCTATCCAAAGGTAAGTCTGTTTTATGACCATCACCCAAAAAAAAGCCTTGTTGATGCATACTCTTGAAGGATTGGGGCGAGGATCCAAAGAGTTCCACGTCCCTGACAGTCTCATTTCCCAGTCTCAACAGTTGAGGAATGCAGCTATGGTGGCTGTAGAGAGATGGCATGGCACGCCTGCAAAAGATGTCCTGGGAGCGGGTGCTGCTTGGGATCCTAAATTCCACCAGAGAGAGAAGCTCGGGACAGTCGACAACACCATTTATTAGTTTGTGCAGCAGTACAAAACCGTTCACCTTTATTCTCACCTCTAAGCGTGGAAGTCCAAGTTGAAGCCTCAGGAATTCAAGTGGCACCTCGAAATAGTGGTATCCTATTCGCACTCCAATAATCCTTATAAGCCTAGTTTGGACATGCTCCAAGGCATCAATGTGGCCCACCTGGTAAGGACTCCATACCACAGAAGAGTATTCAAGGATCGGACGTATAAGGGTTTTGAACAGTGTGGCCATTGTAGTGGGTGAACGAAGGTCTCTAGATGTTCTGCATAAGAATCCCATTAAGGAGTTAGCTCGGCTGCATATATGGACAATGTTTTCCCATGGGTTAAGATTATGGGTCATTATAACGCCTAAGTCTTGAATTTTGTGGACTCTTTTCAGTGGAGAGTTGAGAAGAAGATAGTCAAAAACAAGGGATAGGTTGGCCCTGGAATATGTGATGATAGCACTCTTGTCAGCATTCAAGTTCATTGCGTTTCGCCGACACCACTCAGCGATTAAATTCAGCGTTTCCTGTAAGCTATCATGGTCTTCTTGGCACGTCACTTCGAGAAAGATCTTGATGTCGTCGGCAAACATCAGAAATCTGGTGGAAACGGCGTTGCATATGTCATTAAGGAAAACATTGAATAGGAAAGGGGCTAGGTGAGAACCCTGGGGCACGCCAAATACAACTGGAAAAGTTCTGGAGTATGCACTGGTAAAGTGCATTCACACTTTAATTCTTTTAATTGCTCTTTTTTCACTGTTATATCAACAGGATGCCTAGCAGTCGGGTATAGTTGGAAAATCAGGGATGTTAAAATGTTGGGAGATGTGAAAAAAATGGTAATTTCGGTCTTAGTCAGAAAAAGTTAACATAAGTTTGCAAATACTTAAAAATTTGATTTTTTTGTTGCTTTAAAAAATTTGTTCCTTATCAGGGTTAGGGTATAGCTACCCATTGCCACAAGACCTAAGAAAATCTTTTGTAGGCCCCATTCAAAATTTCACTCTACCAACTTTGGTTCTTGCAGTAACCTATCAGCTGATGGGACACCTAGCTCTCTGATTTCCTTCAACCTAGGTGAAGCCTCTCATAGGTTTATGAGCCTTTTCTGAACTAACACTGGACATATTCCATTCTTTTCTTAAGGGATCGATCAAGAGTTGTAATTGCCTGAGGCCTATAATGTTCCTCTGTTTGAACATTAGTTTTGTTTTTCTACCTTTAATAATTTCCATTCCTACACTGATCGAGGTGTCCTGTGTAGGAACCAATCCAAAGGTTATGGTCCTGTGAATCATCATCATCATCATTGTTGCGGATTACGAAACCCCAGCATAGCTGCTAGTCACATCTTCCACAAGCGGTAATATTGCGCAGGTTACCGGAAAGATAGGATATAGCAGGAAAGGAAAGGGTGGGAAGGGACAGCAGCCAAATCGACCCTTCAGAGGGCCAACTCCCGTGCCCCTGTGACAGCTGGGATGAGGCTCTCAAACAGGTGACCCTCATTTTGCCCTCCAACTGGTCAACTCAACTGACAGGGTATCCATGTACAACAGTCAGGGACCATTCATTCTCAGGTTGGCAGGTGGGGACCAAACCCGGAGATTCTGTCCCTAGCTGCTGCAAATGGAGGGACCAAAGGTGAAAGGGAAGTTTGTCATAATGGACAGCCAAAAGACTTACCATATGTAATGACAACTTCATTTGCTGTACCCAATGTCAGCCTCAAAACTGGTAAAGACCAGTCTTAAGGTTGTCCAAGGACGTGAATAGGGCTTCTGAGCTCTTCCTTGCCAGTTCATCTGCTTTTTCACTCTCCTTAATTCCAAAGAGTCTTGGTACCCATGTCAGTTGGACAAAGTTATCCCTTACAGGAGCCTTCAATATATTCCTACAGCTCTGCACCAGCTTTTACTCCACAACACCGACAGCAGTTCTTTTAAAGGCTTGAATGTGTTTGAAAAATCAGCAAGAATCGAGGGAGTTTTCTCACAGATCTGCAGAAAAACACAAACAGTCGCTGACTGACAAATAACATAGTGGTAAACAACCCGATTATAAACATTGGCCGTTAATGTGGACAGGATTATATAAAATACCCCCGTCGCAGCAAACCTGCGTACTCAGCGAATTTCCAAAGAATATATATGTCTTAATAACACATTAAGCCTCGTACCAGAATTCATAAGAAATATATTCATAAATAAGCGATATTTAAAATATTCATTATTCTCCATTAGAATAACATTAGGGATGAGTACGCAGGTTTGCTGCAACAAGGAACACAAAATAATGGGTTTTCATGCAAATATCAATAGAACTCATCTAAGTGAAGTCACATACCAAGTTTCATCCATATACATCCATAAATAAGCGATATATAACATCTTTATTATTCTCCATAAGAATAACATGGGGACCGAGTACCTAGGTTTGCTGCTACAGGAACCATAGGCGAAAACATTTTTTGTTCAAACATCAACAAACTACAACCAGATGAAGCGATATACCAAGTTTCGTCAGTTTATGTTCATAAACAACCGAGATATAAAATTTTTCTTTTTCTCCATAAGAATAACATTGGACAACGTACTGTGTTTAGCACTTTCAATATCTCAGTAACCAATTGACGTAGAGCAATGATCAAAATACCAAATTGTTTGTTTTTTTAAGCTGAATTCAATGGTGTAAATTAAAATTTGATTAAAAGATAATTACATGTGAAAACTCAAAAAAAAAAAACATTTTTGGGGTACAAAACCCCCCTTCGGATGGTGCGATTTGTCTGGTTTTCGAACTCGTTCAAATAAATGGATTTGTACCAAATTTGATTAAGATCGGACCTTTTTTACGAGAGTTATCGTGCTTACGGGCATATATATATATATACATAGCCTATATACAAATTTGAACGAATGGTGTTTTTGGCATCTGGGGACCTCAAAACGAAAAGTTGTAATGGTCTCGGGCTTAAGTCTTACCATGAGACCTACGGTAATAGCTTCTTCCCTATAGGGGAAATTCGCTAAAATTATAATTTTAAGGTTTGGGGGCGACCGCCCCTATTGCCCCCCACTTGAATCCGCGCCTGATCTTATTGCTGGTTTTATTCAAACTCAACACCAATTACAACGCCCTGAAGTTGTCACAAAACAACAGAGGTCAAAACAACTTCTCGATATGGAATAGAGGGGAGCGGAAGTTGTGTTATCTTATATAAAAATTAATTGTTTAAGAATAATGAAGGTGCAACATAGCACTACACTACATATACACTACTTTCTTCCCAATAATGTCTTTTTACAACGAGTAATGTACAACATTCAAAATCAGTCGGGTTTATTTACATATTTACAAATAGTTTATTTAGCGCTAAGGACTATGCCCCCCTACCCCGCACCCTGCGACCCGTCATAAGCCCTAACGCCGTCCCCCAAAAAGCACACTGCCCTAGAGCCGGTACTGCATATAAAGTCATATGAAGCTTTGTTGGTTTCTCCATAAGAATAACATAATTTGGATTCTATCCATAACCAGTTGAGCTGTTTATAATTCATAATACTAATTTTTGTTAGCTCTTTCAAATGGTCTTTGTTTATATTGTTGTATTTTTTTAATTGGAGTCAACAAATGCCAAAAACTCATTTTTAACCCGTTTCAAACCCCCAAGCCCCAATAATCCCCCAAATAACCCACCGTTGCCCCCATGCCCCCCCCCTCCCCCGAGCTGCCACTAATGGAATATAATTTGTTAAATTTATCAAATAAATGGGCTTAAGTACAGAGAAGCCCAAATTACTAAGTGTAATAGACTGTTGAGGTAACACTTAGTACAAACTAACATTACTGACATGAAAAATATTTCAAGTTAAGATATTAAATAGACCTCTGAGCGAGCGAGGGCAAACCTCCAGAAAACAGAGTAAATTTTATCTGAGAACAAGTAAAGAACCGGAAGCCGACTTCGGGACAAGGCCAGTGTCGCGAGCCAGTCGAAATTTCTCAGTCCGCCGCTGCCGGCCGAAATTCTAGGAGCACCACTGTACAGTCAGAACACACGGCCCCACAACTGAAATGCGCATAGTACCCAATACAGGGGCCGTCCAACAAATAAGAACCAAAGACTTGGACATAAAAAAATTTCTCAGAAATTGATTAAAAGAACTTCGGGGCCGTGTGTAAGGCCCCGTAATTTGTGGCCCCTGAGTACGGCCAAATACACACACATGGCCTCGTCAATGTAAGGGAACATGCACATCCGTACGCACACATACCCATATCCAGACACACTCTCGGATAAAACAGGGATTAAAATGTACCACCCACTTAAAGAATACTGAAAAAGACTGAGTTATTTATAATTCTAATTTACTTGTAAGAGAGGTGCTACATATATTAATTTGAAATTCGCTGAGTATGCAGGTTTGCTGAGAAAGAGATATCTGCCCATTTAACATTTATTACAACAAATCTTATGAATTACATGAATACAAGTATTGTTTTATACATTTTCACTGTCTAAACAAGCTTCGGAAAACTTGAAAACCCCTAAGTTAACATTATAGTCAAGAGTGGTAATCATTGGAAGAAATTTTAATGAATCCAAAGTTTATCATGATTAGTATATTAGTGGATTAGTTTCTTTGTAAAACAGCAAAATAACCTTTTTAAAGCATTCAGAATACATATTTCTGAAGGTCCAAGAGCTTCTGTGAGGGGGTGTTATTGTGTGAAAGAGTATCATATCTTCTGTTTTGTGTTCCAGAATCAGTCATTCGAGGGTGGTGACATGTCAGCTTCTTATTTCAATGTGCCCCCTTGTGCTGCCTCCACACCCCAACCAAGTCCTGCCTTCATGCCGGAGGATACAGCTTTCATCTTGTACCCACCTCGTAAGTGCGATAATTACTGAATGGCTCCTTCTTAAATTTTATTTCTATAGAAAGTTTTCTTTGTTTTCAAAATTCCTGTTAAATGTGGGAAAAATAATTAGCATTTGTAGTAATTAAGAATTTGTTTATCAAACATATTATAATGTTGCTGGGATCAAATCAGCACTTGATTTCTCAGTTAGGTACATAGACTAGACTCAACTCAAAGGTTTGAAAAAAAACTCAAAAGTTTGAATGAGTACTGAGTATTTCCTGCCGATCTCCGGAGGATCGTTAACAATTGGGAACTGCCAAACCGTGTAGTAATGGCTGCTAAAGATGACTGAACCATGCAAAACTGGCCAAAAATGACGGCTGGAAACATGAATCGGTGATAAAAAACAATCAAACATGTGTAAATGACGACCATACCACGCAATTTCGGCCACAGTTGTAAATGCAACGTGAATCAACCAAAATGTCAACCAGTCCACTTGATATCGGCCGTAATTGACGTTGTGACTGATAATATTGGCCAGAGATGACGACTTTCAGCGTAATATTAGCCCTAAATGATGACAGGAAACACCATATTGGTAACAAATGACGACCAGACCACATATAAATCGGCCGCATACAAATCGCCCATAAACAACAATTTAGTCACATAAAATTAATTATTTTGTGGCCAGTCCAAGTGATATTGCCCAAATGACAACCAGACCAGGTTTTACCCGTCGAAAATGACGTCCTAACCATGTTTGTTTGTAAATACATAATCCAGTTTGATTGTATTGGCCAAAAATGTGTATTGCTTAGTTCGAAACCTTGATTAGAAGATCAAATTATATCAAACTAAACTACACTGATTGAAACTACCAACATCAATCAAAATAAGATGATGGTGAATACTTGCTCAAAAATACTCTATAATCTCGAGAATAATTGGTACTACTCTACTCGATAAAAATAAATCACTACTCGCTCACCCCTTGTTTCAGGTTGCAGTGTAAACAAAAGACGTCTTAAGTTTAGTTAAATTGTGATTTAGTTTTGGACGTACTGTACATATATATCTTTCTTACTAACAAACATTACTGTTTAATTTTATTAGAACTGTATAGTATGCAGTGCAACAAACAAAAACTTTAAAAAATAATTAAAAAATCTTAATATACATTTTGTCAATACAAAATGGATTTAATATTTTACAGTAAGGGTAAGGGTGAATCAGCCTTAAACAATTTCAGTGTCAGTTCAAATAATAAAGTAAAGTTTTAATAATATAATTTGTAGAGTAAAGTATGCTTTGTTAAATATTCAAACCATTATAATAGTTGATTTTTTTATTCAGGTATGTAGTGCAGAGCAGTATAGAATCCTCCCGGTTTGTTCGAGCGTTTTCTTAGTCTGGCCAAGATTAGGGGAAGTCTATTCTATTAGTCTTGAAAATGTTAGTGTGGCAGATCCTTTATTAGAATAAAATGTATTATTGTTAAACTTAATAATTTACCTATTAATAATTTTCTTTGTTCCAGTTACAACAGATCCTAAACCAAAGAAAGTACCTCTAAAGGAGAAAACAAATCTTAGAAGGTCAGGAAGACTTCGAAAACTTTTACCGAAACCTGCTCGGAAGGACCCTCCACATATAATACATATAAAAGTTTTACCCCAAACAATTGATGAAGATAATGAAGAAGATACTGATGAAGCAAATGAAATTGAGTTAGCTAAAGAGTTACCAAATTCAGAAGAGAAAATAATTTCTGAAGATGAATGTGAAAGATTCAGTGAAGATACAGTGAAAGAGGGTGAAATCGAAATGGAGAAAAATATGGAGGTAGTAGCAACTACCTCTGACAAAGAAAATGTGTCTGATGAAAATATACTGAAAGGAGAATCAGTAGAGAAGTCGAGTAATAATTTAGTTACAGAATGTGACGTAGAAACAAGTACCCCTAGACCTCCTCCTCTAAGGAAAAACATAAGTCGTTCAACTCCTAGAAGAAATAGTCATGTCCGGGCTTTGAGTTTCAATACTCCCCATAAGGCAACTATTACTAGAAAATCAAACACATCACCCAAAATGCCGAAGATAAAATTTTCTCCTCGTTCTACTAAGCTGAGCTTTGTTAAACGATCTTCTCTTTTCAGTCCAAAGAATGACAAGGAACTCTCTCACTTGAGTGAAGAAGAAGATACAGTAATAAATAATGTGGAGGAGGACCAAGAAAAAATATATAAAGAAAGAAGTCAAACCATTTTAGAAAATTCACCACTGTACAAAGTACCAATTGCAACAAGAAGTCCTGCACCAAGACTGAGTAGTGCTTGGCAAGAAGTTAACGACATAAAAATTACAGAAAAACCTGTTTGGGATGAACAAATTCGAAGTTTTGCATTAGGTGATTTTGAAGATCCTGCACCTCCACCAAAAAAAGGACCTCAAGATAATCAGTCAAATTTAGATGCGTCTCCAAACAAGGTTAACAACAATTCTCCAAAAAATGAAAATAATCAATTTCTAAGGAGTGAAGTACAAAATTCATGTCCAAAAAAAACTTCTAGATTGAAAAAATCAAGTTATACCCCAGTAAAAAATCTTATTATAAACAAAAAAGTAGACCAAATTGAACCTCTAGAAACATCACAAAAAAAGAAAACTACCTCTGTAAAAAGATCTAGGAGTAAAACAGCTAACAAGAAAAAGAAATATTCTCTGAAGAAAACCAATAACAGGCAATCAGTTTTAAACTCAAAGGAGGAACTGGCAGGTAGCATTACAGAATCGGATGCTAATCAAGAAAGTCAACCATTAATTATAGGTCCCCAAATAAATGCAGAAAACAAAAGTGAAATAGTAATTGATGTACCTACTAACGTTATACATCAAGCAGAGGGAACTGCAGAGATACAGGACAATAACATTCTTTTAGAAGATCTTGTTGTATCATCAAACAGCTGTTTTCCCCACACCAGTGATGAAGTAAGAATGGAAAGCAATCTCGTAAAAGAATCTTCTTCTCAGGTTTATGATGGAAATAAAATTGAAACAGGTGTGCATTCTAATATCACGGAAAAAGTCAGCAAAACTACTAGTCCAAACAGTTCATCGCCAACATTTGTTCAGCCCAGTGTGTTGGTCCTAGAAACACCATCAAAAGAGTTCCAAGTCTGTGATCCAAAAATGTTTGCTCTAACCACGCCATTAGTAAAATCAATTAGCAAAGAGATTTCAGTTCTTGAAGAGGATTTGTTGTTGACTCCTAGTTTACCACCAACACCACAAGTGAATTCATCCCCAAGGAATTTGATTAAGACACCTTGTAAAGCAGTTATTGGATCCCCAAACGTTAATAAAGCTCAAACTTTACCTATTGTTCTTAAAGAGAATGAGAGTAATTTTAATCAAAACAAAATAACTAAGCTGAGCCCTTCAAGAAAGAAAGTTGATGAAAATAGTTTGAAAGAAAAATACAACATGCTTTCAAAGAGCAGTGAAAGTGAGATTGAAGGTTGCAATGATGTTCAACGTTCTCTTTCAACCATACAAACTCACCCAATGACAGAAGGTAAAATTATTCATAAAAGCATTCAAAGTATTGGTAGACCATCGTTAACTACTACTACAGACACGAGTGAAGATGAAAATGACAGTCATGCATATGGCTCTGATAATGCCTCATCAAAATCCGAAATAACGTTTAGCGAAAAAAAAAAGAAAAAAAAGTTGTTAAACATTAAAAGAAATTGTATATATTCTACCACGGAAAGTAGTGATGATGAATCGAATTGTAAAAAGGTTTTGTCAAACAGAGGCCCTACAAAAACAAAATTATCAAAACTAGCTTCAGTGTTGTTAGAAAATGAGCGGAAAAGTTTGAATCAAAAGTCTAGAAAAACAGATGCAAATAAAAAGTCCAAAATATCATTAAAAAAGCAAATCCAGCATTCTCCTGAGAGTGTTAGTCCTGTAAACTCCACCAAATGCACAAACAAATCAACAAAAAAGAAGGTTACTAAACAAAGTGTCCCAGTAGGTAAACAATCCAAAGCAGTTAAAGAGAAATCTCCTAAAATAAATTTAGACAATACAGAGGCTGCTGAAAAACAAGCAACACCAGAAAACATGCGACAACAGCTGCAGAGTGATTTGTTAAAACGTGAAAGAAAAATTATTTTTGGTGATGGCTTTCCCTCTACATCTGATTCTGAAAGTGACATAGACATTTTTGAGAAAAAGAAACATGTGGCAACCAAAACAAAATTGAAAAAAAGTTTACAAAAAAAGAAAACACTTGATCATATTGTTCTATCAGAAGATAGCTCTATAGACAATTTAAACAAAGATTGTTTGAAAAATGCTAAATGTGTAAGATTTAATACTCTTCCTGGAACCAGTTCAAGATCACCAAACATGAAACAGGATCCATTACTAACAAGTAATCCTAAAATATCTCCCATATATCAAGCTGAGGAAATCAAGTGTCAATTAAATAATGTGTATAATCCATCAACACTATCTAGTTCAAGTAAACCCTTGGGAAATATTGGTCAAGATAAAACCACTGATATGGAAACCAATGTTTCACCGGCCAACATTCCTAGAATCAGTGTTACTAGTAATTTAATTCATGATGGTAATTCAAAACAGGGTGAAAACTCTACTATTGTTATTAAAATTCCTAATGAAAGTAGATTAAATGGACAAAATGCATCTGCAAATAATTGTTATGTTTTGGATAAAGGTAAAAACAATCAGTCTGATAAAATCTCAGTAGACGACAGTTTGAAACAAAGTCCTATACTAGCTGGCCTAGAAAGTAATTTGTGTTTTAAGAATATAATTTCAAATAATTGTTCCACGGACAAACAGGTAGGACAAACAGCCACTAAAGCAGATCATTTGTTAAATGAAACTGGTTTTATTGAAACAAAATGGAACAACACTAGTGATTGTGTTCAAGTAAAAGATATAGAATATGGAACAAAAATAAGTATGGACAATTCTAATAGCATGAGATTGGAAAGTTATCATCTAAAATCACCTACTGGTAGTCTAAATTCACAAAATAAAAGAGAAGAAATAGAAGACAAGAGTCCTCAAAACGATCACAGTAAAAGTGAAAACGAAATATGTGTAACAAGCACTAGTACATATAAAAAGATGAATACCACTTCAGTGTTGGATCAGTTGGATCTTGATCGTCGAGATACTTTTCAAGTTGATGAAGGTACTGTTGTTTTGTCTTACTCCCAAATAATTAAACATCATTATTATTCCCCTATTCTTAGTGGTGAATTTGTTCAGAGTGAAAATACTGAAAGTGTGCAATCAACTTTTGTCCAGAAGAATGGTGTTGCAGACAAAAGATTTACTTGTAGGGAACAAGCTGTGAAAAAAAGAATTAAGCTTATACCAATTGAGGATGACAAATATGAACAAAAGCTTCAAGTTGATTATGATTTTATTGATGACGATAATGTTATAGTAAATCGTGGTAACAGGCGACACAGTAGTGAAATAGATATTCTCGACTGTAGCACAAGTTCTATAATTTCTTCAGATAATGGCTGTGTGAAGAAACAAAGTCTGAATTTCATTCGAAATCCTGGAGATTCACATGAAAGAAAACAAGAAACCTTGAATAAAAACCAAGAAAGTACTTTTGATGCAGTTAAAAACTTGGGAAATGAAGATAATGCTTGTAAAAATGAAATAAACATAAAACTGAAGTGCTTTAATCGGAAAGAAGTTAAAATTAACCATTCAGATCAGATTAAAGAATCACTTCTTGATGATGCAAAAAAATATAAAAAGTGTGGAGGTGACAAGGAGATTCGCCGTGAAACTATAAATGAATCAAGATCAAGAATCCAAAGGAGCCATCATTCTCGGAACCAGAATGAGAGAGAGGTTCTATTTGGAGGAGGGAGGAACAAATCAAGGCATAAAAATGAATTACCCTCTCCACCAGGAAGAAGAAGAGAGCGAGATGAAGACAGCAGATATGATCGATCACACTATAGGAGAGATTATAGGAGAAGACATTCTGAGAGATGGAGAAGAGAGTCGGATAGGAGAGGTTTTTCAGAAAGAAGAACCTATTCATCACACAGCTGTTTTAGAAGGGGTTCTACGCCAGATCCTCAAACAAGTAGGCATGATCCTAAAAGACATGCTAAAAATATAAAACAACTAAAAGAAACCTTATCAAAAATTGAAAAAATTGATTTAGACAGAGTTGACAAGTTAGAGAAAAGTACAATAGGAAGATTTATAAACCAAGATAAGGTAGATCCGAGAGCCGCACAAGTCTTAACATACAGTGATGTTGAAAAAAATGATTCATCAAGGGATGAAGCTGACAGTTTGATGGATTTTGCAGTAATTTCAAAAACAAAAGATAACAGGTAAATAAAATAATTCTTAGTAAAATTAAAAATTTACTTTGTTTTTTTTTTCTTGAAATGAATCAGCAGAACTAAGTTGCAATTATCTTAAATCATATATATGAATATATCTTATTATGTTTGGTTAGTTACAATTGGTATCATATATTTTGGACAGCGAGCTTTAACCCTTTGAAGTCTTCCTGATAAAATTCATAGGCGTCGTAAAGTTTTGAGAAAACCGTAACTTGCTTATCTCTCATTATAGTCTATTAAAATCTCTAATAAGATTAGGTCCGATGGTGGTTATGTAGTGTTTTTTTTTAATGAACTTGAAACGTTACCACTTTGACTTAAAACTAAGGAGATTATATTTGATAGCCCAATCTTATTTTGAACCTTAGAGAGCCATTATAATATATACTTTTTAACCAATTGGTGTATCCTTACAAGCTGGTTCTCTTCTTTACTTGTCGTTTTTAAAATCTATGAATTGGAGTAGAAAAATTGTGTTATAAATGGATTAATTGCGTATTTGAATTTAAACTAGAATTTCCTTTGCGCAGCTTGCGCATCCCGTTTTGAGAAGCAAGAATAGTAAACAGTTAATTTGTAAACAAAACAATGCCACTTTGTAGTTAGATATAATCCTTGTAACAGCTGTTTTAACTGAATTGAATTAAGAACAAACTCATGCGACATAAACCAAATAAAATGCTCCTCCATATGAATAACATGGGGACTTGGAAGTCCCATGGGGCAGAGCCCTGAGGCCTAAATCGAGAATCTAAAGTCAGTTTCCGCATCTGCACATCTAGACGTAGTGTAAAATGTATGGGGGTAAATCTTAAAACAAAAAAGCCTTATTGTTTACAAAGTTTGCATGTAGCGTACTAAAAATATAGATATTGTTTTCTTTCAGTTTAAATAGTCATAGTGGCACACATACAGTAAACATAAGTAAAAAGTTGGGATCTGCTGCAGTGCACCGAATAAATGGTACTGGTACAGTACAAAATTAATTACCATCATCGATTCGGTACAGAACATAATCCCGGTACGAATTCGGTACGGTAGTTTACTGATACAAAAAACAAACAAGAGATAGGCTTAACAATGTTTAACAAAATAAGTGGTTGAAATGAGACAGGCTCCTGTTGATAACTAGTCACCTACTTTAAGGAAAACAAGCCCCAAAGATCTACGCTGACAGGTGTATTTATAGCTCCTTGAAGATAAGAAGGTTTAGACTAGGAAAGGGTGAGGGGGAGGGGTAATTAGTTATAAACTAGTTGTTTGGCCAACATCATTCCTTGAGTGAGAAAAGGAATACTATCTTTTAATCACGTTATTTCTCCATTATGATTTCAAATAAAACTGCTTTTATTTATGTATTATTATTATTATTGTTTTGAAGTGTACTAGTGAAATTATATAAATCAAGGTTTCAAAAATGGTTGAAAACTAATTATAACAACAAACTAAATTTATTTTTTGATGAGGTTAGTAGCTAATTATTTTAACCCATTGAGCTAATTGCTTAGCTAGTAATTTTATTCTATTTGCAGTAGCCTATAATAGGAATTGATTGGTGCTGCACTCTAGTAGCAAAATATGTAACTAATGACCGCGGGCGTCTACGGTTCTATCCGCTAGGGGCGCGGACTGACTGAAAAACCTTAATATCGCCGCTAGGCCTTTGGTCGTGTTAGCTGAGTTGGCTACGTTGTGGAAACACCTTGGCCAGGTGGTGATACGATGTTCGTGGGTTCGATTCCCGCACACGACCAAAACTGACCAGTTGTGCAACTCTCAATGAGTTAACCGGTCTGTGGCAACGTTGGTGGGAGGGCCCAAGTAAAAAAAACGGTGGCAGGCTTGCTTGGAAGTTGACGGGATCGGTTAATTCTTTGAGACTTGCACATAGTCAACACTGATTTTGCTAATTTTTACTTATGTCTACTGTGTGTGTGCCAATGCGACTCTCTAAACTGAAATAAAACAATATTTTAATTAAAATACACCATTAATCCATTTTAAAACACCAATTTTATACTCCAATTCACAGGTTAATAAAATTATAAGTAAGGAACGAGACCAGCTCGTATGTCTATGCCAATGGGTTAAAGGTGAGATAGCCAAATTAACAGAATATCACTGTAATTTTATTATTTATCTTCCAGTTTTACATGGTACAGTAGGACCTCGCTTAACCGAGTTAATTGGGACCGAGGCCACCTCGGATACGTCTAATCTCGGATAACACGGAATGTAACCTAAAAATCGTAATTGGGGTTATAAATAGCTCAAGATATGTTTAAACCATGAAATAAAACAATGATTTGAGTTTTGTTCAGTTTATTAGTACAAGAAATATCGTAACATTACCTCACCAACACCCAAGTCCTTAGCTACAGTTTTAATCGACTCACCCTTGTCAAGACGATGAATCGCATTTAGTTTCGAGTCTAAAGACACAACGACACGTTTGCGCTTAGCACTCATCTCTCTAATTAACACGCACACGCTAAGTTAACAGCGATAAACAGAACTGAGCAAACAAATCACTGTCAACACGAAATGGCGGCTTCGGCAGACTAACGACGATGGTCCCGAATTGCACTGTCTGCTACGCACGAACTTTGCCAAACAACCCCGACAACTGCCAACGTTTACTGTAGTTGAATGCAAACACAATACAGTTCAGCGTGCGTATTGCGGTTGCGGTAAGTGAAGGCGCGCGCTGTCAATTGCTCGTTTATTTGAGCGTGTTACTTTCTCTTTGAAATTTATAATACTGTACACATATTAGGACTGCCTCAAGCGAGGCTCGGTTAACCGAGGTTCTACTGTACGTACGTTTAAATAAATGTACTGTAATATTTTTTATGAACTTCACTTTTGAATTTAATACCAGCCTAATTAAGTAATTTTTGAGTATTTAGATTTTAATCTTCAGAATTTAAAGGTCTAATTTATATTTCTTTTTAGTTTTATATCATACATAGTTATTTTAAGTTATCTTATTTTACTTTATATTAATGATGCAATATTCTCCGAATCGCCAAGAATGGTATTTACCAGACTTTGGTCTTTGCTGTTGGTATGTTTTAACTCAATAGTTTTTATTTACATTAAAAGCAATATAATTAGACCTCGTGCGGATCTTCGTGAAGTCTGAGTAGGGGGTGTCAGCAGAAGAGTGGGGGGGATCAGCGTTGGAGGAGAAGTTCACAATACCATGTGTCACAATACTATTCCTGCGGAATACATTTGGCTAATATTTGGAAGGCAGTGGCTACGTACACATCCGACGTGAGCCGCTACTGTTCACGTCCGTTCCAAATTATGCACCGTACGTTACTTTTCCTGTGATTTTTTAAAACAAATTGAGAGCCAGAAAACCTCCTAACCTACCTAACGTAACGTAACCTAACCCAACCTAACCTAAGCGGTAGCGAAGTGAATTTGCCCTTACATTGGACGTGTACGCAGTCACTTCGTATTTGGAATGTTTGTTCTTGTACGATCAGCTGTTTTTTCCCTTAAAAAAGTTTATTTGTGTTAGGCCTAATCAATAGGGGCTGCCTCACACTTCTCGCGAATACGCCCGAACATTCGGCCGAACCCCGAATGTTCGGAGTAGTCACGAGAAACGTGGGAGCTGCACAAACCTTTTGGTACCAGTACACTATCGCCAAATGATTCACTTGAATGTCCCGCCGAATGTTCGGAACGAGTCGCAACAACGAGTCTTGCACCAAATCAACCGAATGTGCACAGCAAACTAACCAAGTACACGCTCACCGAGTACCATGCTCGCCCATTCTTTTCCGTTCGTCTCTTTTGATTCGTGCCAAAAACTCGACAAAAATCGGAGCACGGCGAACACAAATCATGGTGAGGCGAAATATTCCGAACATACACGAGCACACTGAGTACACTATCTCGCTCGCCTGAGTTCGCCTTTGTTGGGCCATAGTGTACTGGTAGCAAGTACACGTGACGGAATGTTCCGTGAACGTTCGGGAGGATGTTCTGCCGAATGTTCAGGCGTGTTCGTAAGATGTGTGGAACAATCATAACCTCAGATCTTTGCACAACAACCACTTAGTAGTTGCAATGTTTTTGGTTTGGCACGTAACAGATGATTCTCACAAGCGATTTTTAGTCAACAGACTAAGAACAGATGACACTCACCCCCACCCTAAAAAAACCGGTTTAAACCACTTTAACCAATAACACCCAGGCTTCACGAAGATCCGCACGAGGTCTAATCAGTTAAGCAACTTATGCAATTGATTGATTTTCAAGTAATTTTTTAATTAATTTACCATGAATATTTCAAGAACTTGTATTAATAATATTAATACGAATGTTAAAATGCAATACAGTAGAACTCCAATTATCCGAATTAATTGGGGATCGGGCCAATTCGGATATGCAGAAATTCGGATAATCAGGTATACCTCAAAAAACATTCGGAATTCGGAGGTATTCGGAACTAAGCAAAAAACATCACCATACATAAAAAATCAGAATTTTATCGACAAAGTTATTATAAATGTAGTGAACAGAAAGTGAGCGAACTGTATCAAGAATATACGTCATAAAAATTAAATTACAGGAGTTAAATTGAATACAGTATATACAGTTGCTCTTTTCAATACATACTGTACGTATTTCACTGTTCAATGTTGGTCATTTCACTTGAACATCTCGAGCAAAGTGAGTTTATCACTTAGCGAAAGAACAACACGTTTACGTTTTGTACTCATTTTGAACGATAATCTCGGTGAAAGAACAGTAGTGACTGATGATGAGCAGGGCAGCAAGGGGGTATGACTCATTGTTCCCCGCGAAAATATCGTCCGGAAGGTAACAGTGCAGGCTTTTATTTTAGCGCTCACGGCGCATTATCGCTACACGCGCTCCCGCTGTTATTTTCTTGATTTTTATATTTCTATTATTTCACTAAAAATCGATTCGGATAATTGGATATTCGGATAATTGGGGTTCGGATAATTGGATTTCTACTGTACTCCAAAGATGCAGGTTTAAAAAAATATTTGTATCCATAGTATAGTTATTTTTTCTTTTAATAAAATTATTAATAACAACTTAATAAGACCTTAAGTATTACTAAATCATTTGTTTACATACAAATTAATATTTAGTACAAATTAGTATATATGACGGTACATTATACCGTACCGAATTTGTACCGAGAACTGAGGTACAACATCTTTTACCATACCGAACTGTACCGATCTGAAATTTTTGGTACCGCAGACCCCTAGTAAAAAGTAGCAAAATCAGTGTTGACCATGTGCAACTCACAAAGAATTAACCAATCCCATCATCAACTTCCAAGCAAGCCTGCCATAATTTATTTTACTTGGGCCCTCCCATCAACATTGCCACAGATCAGTTATCTCATCGAGAGTTCCATGACTGGTCAGTTTTGGTCGTGAGCGGGAATCGAATCCACAAAGATCATAAGAACACCTGGGCAAGGTATGTCTACAATTTAGCCCACACGGCTACCACGATCGATAGCATAGAGGTGTTGGATAGGTTAGTAGTCAGACCGCTCTCCTAGCAGTGAGAACAATAGCTTCCCGCAGTCATTAGTTACAAAAATTGCTACTAGAGTGCAGCACAAATTGGAATCCATTGTTGGTTATCATGAATAGAATAATATTACTATGTTAGTGGGTTAAGCTAGGTAGCTTATATCAGCAGCATATATATACACAACACCATGCACGAATTACAAAACACGAAACCACCAAACCCTGAAGAAAGCCCTGAAGCTTGTCATGTGAGTTTAACTTCCTGTTTCTGAATTAATTTATATCCCTATGTATATATATGTATATATGTATATATATATATATACATTTATTCATTGTTGAATGCCTTCAGAACTGTTATATGACAATTGAATCATAGGTTTACGTACCTTCAGTCAACAGTTCAATTTCCAGTATATTATTCCTATATGTTTCGGAACTCTAGTTCCATCATCAGGGTTTACAGAAATGTCTTTCTTCTATTGCAAAAACATATTTTGTCAGTCGGTGTCTATTACTGGCCGGCTGAACAACTATTTCATGTTTAAATGTGAATATGTTTATGTGTTGTGTCTTAATATTTAATTGCAATTATAATTTTTGACAAAATGTGTTCCTGCAATTGTCCTGATGGAACAATAGTTCCGAAACATGTAGGAATAATCTACTGGAAATTGAACTGTTGACTGAAGGTACGTAAACTTATATTTCAATATATTTAAAGTTTGATAACCTAAGATGGAATGTTTTTATACTGGTAACAGTTCAATGATTTATTTTTGTTTTACATTACCATAATATAACATATAACATTAGGGCTGATATTTTTAATACAAGAGGTTTGGAGCGCAAGATTAATTTGGGGGATAAATTAAAAAGAAAAATGGAAAAAATAAAAGCATGCTTTCTTTATCATAATCTATGATAATTTTCACCCTTAATAATGATTTTAATTAATTTTGTAAACACCCCTCTAGTCCCTATTTACATAGGATAGCTATGCAGCGGCCTAAGTAAACAATGGACACAGACAGTGCACTTCTTAGATAGGTAGTTTACACAGACTAAAAGGAACAGTGTTTCCATTATGAACTAGAATTTGGCCTTAAAAGCTTACTGTTCTCAAATATCTCATTATCTGTAAACACTGACCAACATAAAAATACCCTTAAAAAGGTTAAATACTATAAATGAGGCAAGTCGTATCAGTCAGATTGTTTACATTAAGATATTGTTGTTATATGGTTTCCAGTACTCTGCTTCCATCCACCAATAGATTTATATAAATTCCAATTCCAGTAAAAATACTACCTGTAATCATAGGACTTAAAAAAGGCTTTGTTTTCTGTGTAAACATATTTTTACTAAACAATTTATATCCCTGGAGCAGTTCAACCAGCTGACATCAAATTTATCATGAAGATTCAGCGACAGTAAAATAATCAGCTAACTCTGGTAATTTGTTTCAAAATCGCGGTTGTTCAACATTTAAAAATAAAAATACAGTCAACTACGATTATACGGGAGCGGGTTAATCGGGTTGCAGTTAACCGGGGTCACAAAAGGTTCATTTTTATTTCCAAACATGAATAGAGCAATAATAACAATTTATTTTGCTAAATTATCTCCAGAATCGTATTTAATTTACTTTGTCAGATTAAATACTATACAAACAATTTAGTAAACACATTATAATCTGAGAGTCGGTCATCTCGCTAATGGGCCGTGGGCCGTGGTGATGGGGAGCGATGACCTTGACACTGCTCTAGCCACTGCACCTGGCTGGCCAGAGCGACGGACGGATGGACGGTCGGTTGGACGCGGGCATCTAAAAGTAGAAACATCTCAAAACAATCACCCTTCCCGCCACTGTTCACCCTTAGTGACGGACGGTCGCGGACGTCTAAAAATAGAAACATCTCAAAACAATCACCCTATCCGCCGTTGTTCACCCTCAAGGGGTTTTCCCCCGAATGCGGAATTAATTAGCATACTGTTCGGTGTTTATAGATTTTTAACCTATTAAATATCATTCGGCCTTTTGGATAGTATTTACTGCTATCAACCATTGCTAGTATTAACTATTACTATCTTGATTGTTTGTAGATGTTATCACAGTTTAAAGCTTTTAAAATGTAATTTACATAAATATATTTTAAATTACATTAAAACACAATATTATAGTATAAAAATGTTGATAAACCTTTATTATATTTGTAATATTCAATTTATTGAATCCCTTTGTTTTAACCGTGGTTTTGGGCTATCCGTGACCCTCCAACTGGTCATTACTCCAGATAATCGGAAGTTGACTGTATCTCAAATAGCAGCAAATATCTTAAACATTTCCTATGGCCGCAATCCTGCATACACAGAGAATTTATAATGCAAACATATATCCTAACCATAACCAACACATTAATCAGCTTACCTAGTTTCATCAAAATATATTGATAAATTAGTGGGATATTACATTTTATTTATCCTCTATGAGAATGACATTGAACAGTTTACACAGGTTTGCTGTAAACATTAACGACTAAAAATAGGAGTTATAAGCATATAAATATAGCAAAACAACATGAAGACACATTATATTCATAAATAAGGGAGATATAGAATTGTGTTTATATCCCTAATGTTTATTTGAAGAGAACTAAACTGATCATAGCCTATATTACACGGTTTAGTCATCGTTTACAGGCAACATTTGTGGTTCATTCCCAATTACAGACAAAACGAATGGGTTTTTGCAATAATTTGCTATCTTCTCATTCCTGGGAAAACTAGCTCTGAGCTACAATTAAACTTCAGCCGAGTTCACATATTCAATATTTGGCTGAAAACTTGAACTTTGAAGTATTTTCTTAGCTCCATGTGATAGGTTCTCAAGTTTGAGTGGGAAAATTCCAAATTGGGCTTTTTCATATATCATAACCAGCAAACAAATATCTATCCCCTTCTAGTGTTCCTCAGTGGAAAGAGAATTTACTTAGCAACTAAAACCATCCCAGTGATCAGTCATTTGAAACCTTAAGTTTGGCGGTATTAGTTTCACATTTTGTCTAATAAATAATCAGAATTATTATTTCTTTAATATGTTTATTTTTACAATTTCTTTAGTAGCATGATACGTGTTATTACAACTAAACAGGATAAATAAACTACGTCTCAGCGCTATAAAATATATTAATTTACACTTATACTGTACTGATATACAAGACTGTAAATATACACAAAATATGGTACAACCAGATCTATTTCAACTAGTTACACCGGTCATTATCAGGCCCAATCAGAGAAGCATCTTTTGTGTATATTTACTGTCTTGCATGTAAGTACAGTACAAGTGTAAATATACTTTGTAGTGTTGTGAGATGTAGTTCATTTATCCTGTTTATGTTTATTTATTCCCATGATTTGTATCTATTCTATTTACAGTAGGACACCAGAAAATGTACCAAAAGGCCCATCTGGTTCGAGCCTCAGTGCACAACAAGATCCATCAAACATCAGCAAAAGAAAAGCTCCCACTGAGATTGAAGAAAGCCCTGAAGCTTGTCATGTGAGTTTAACTTCCTGGTTCTCATTTCTTTTGAATTAACCATTCTTTTACTTCTTTGTAGTTGATACTTTTCATTGGACAGCCAAAGTACCATGATGCTTGGTTGAGGAATTATTGCTATGAGAAATTAGATGCTTGTTTGAAAACATAACTGTACTAACATTTTTTTAAATAAGTACGGGGTTAGTGTGGTTTAGGGCATATACAAAAAGCGACCTTTCATTGCTTGAGTTGCTAATTTTATTTGCAAAATAAATGGGATCAGATATAAAATAATAAAAGGTAAAAGTTATATACTTTCTCCTTTTTAACCTTCTAATAATAGCAGTTCCTGGCACATATTACTTTTTCAATATCCAAGAATTGTGTTGAAAAATCTTCACTCATAATATTAACAGTACCTGGGGGGCCGAGCTTTGCTCGGGAAAGGCCAGTCAGTTTGTTTAGATGACTGGGAGTAATATTTCACCACTTCCCCCAACTGATTACCATATTTTTATAGCTCATTTGCCTCTTTCCTGCATTTTTAAGGTCACTCCAGTTGTTATTTTTAAGTCAATGTCCCTTTGATTTATTTTACTACCCGTATATGTGTAATCTTCACTCAAATATTTTAATCTCTGCTCTCAGGAAACCACATGTTAATAATCATAAACAACATGAGTCCCTTTGACAGTTCCTGGTTGATTGTGAACAGCTGTTACAATTCTTTTGTTTTGATTTGAAACTCCATAAGCCCAATGTTAATTTTGTTAACTTTTCATTTGAGTTTTTTTACATCATTTGATTTTTCCTGGGGATGAGGCCTGTCTAGAACTTATTTTTATCCCAGAAATTAGTTATTTCGAACATTTGGAAGAAATCGTTGGAGCCGTTTTTGAGATCCGTGTTGCAAGCAAGCAAACCTTACTCATATTAGAGTATAGGATTACAGCTTGTTACCTAAATAAATAGTCAGCTGTTTACAATATTTTTAATTAGTCATCTGTGAAAATCATAACAAATGTTTCCTCCATAAGAATAGCGTGATAACTTTAAAATCCAGTGCAGCCCTGACGCCCTAGGACTTTGATTAGTGGCTATAAACATTCCTCGGGTCAACCTGAATGACCCAGCAAGTTTCATCGCAAACGGTTGAGTGGTATTGGAGCGCATAAACATCAAACAAACAAGCAGACAAATATGCCAACATCCTTTTTTTATATATTTAGATATTTTTGAATTTCTATTTTCTATACAGACTGTTTGGGAAAAACACTGAAATAATTAAATGTACGATTATTCATGCAACAATTAAGAAAACATTTCTTGTGCATAGATGTCCTAAAATTGTTACCAGTTATATGTCTGCTTGCAATTTTTATTTGAAATTGATTCTAGAATCACTGAGAGTACAAAGATGAAACTTTGCACATATGTTATCCTTGTTAAGACAGTATTTGGATAAACAATTGAATAAAATGATCTTTACTCATTTAAAATGGTGGATGTTAAAAATCCTCAAGTTTAAACTTCTTCAAAATTGCTTCTTTCATAAAAAATTCAAAGAATAACTATTTGTCGTGTTTCTTTTCCATTTCCAAGATGTCTAAAGTAAAAAAAAGAGATGAAAAATAATGGAGCAGCGCCATTACAAATTATGACTTATCTGACTATTACACAAACATTGCAGATTTTATCTGATATTTTATATGAATAAATTACTTATTTCCTCAAAAAGCAACTTAAAACAATTACAAAATCAAGTTGGAAATAAACTCACCACTATAACCAGTTATGGGGTCGGTAAAACTAAACCTAAACTAATAAAAAAACAAATAATATTCCAGTCTAGCTCAACATGTATACATTTTCTCCCTGTGAAATTTTTAATGAATTTTTGTGCTTACTCTATTTGTTTATTTTTAAAATGTATTGAATTCTTTTTACATACTTATATTAGCAAAGATTAAACCAAAGTTCATTCCATTACCCTGGTTGTAATAAAATAAACTACCGACTAAATACTTCAAACAAATACGTTTCCTTGACATTTCACTTTTTTCACTCCTTCATTATGTTCAGCCCGATGGAAAATGATAGTCAGTTTTTGAACTTCCCAAAAATACCGATTTGTGCCACCGGTGGCGCACGGCAAACTTTCTAAAACTCCGACGTGTACACCCAGGGCACACTATTTCCATTTGATTTGATGTTTTTTTTTAAAGTGCATTCAGAGCTTTGCTGGGTTATTTAAACTATGTATTTGTGATTTAGGTTTATGTAGACACACCATGGCCACCGGTGGCGCACATTAAATTTTATTATCTGATACATTAAATTTTGTTGTCAGAATTATGTTCTTGAAACTGTGACGAAAATTGTATAAGCCCTCTGTCTTGTTTTGTTTAATAAAGTCTTTGAATCTTTGAAAAATAATGCTTTGTCTTTTTGTTCAGATTACTGTTTGATGTATCGTATTTTTGATCATTTCAAAAATTCCGACGTGTTCCACTAGTGGTACACATCAGGCTGAACTTGTTAAGCCTATTCAGATCATCAATACACTGTTTATTTTTATGCAGTTGTCTCCTGATGATTTTGTAACGAAGAACTTCCCATTGCGGTACCATGCATATGTATAGCTTATGTCCTCAGTTTCACCAAGTTCCGCCAGAAACACTTTTTTTCCAGGTGATAGATTTTCGTTGATATAGAATCGCTGGGGGGAATGAAGTTTTAACTTTATCCGCTGTGACCAATTTACCTTCTTTGACTTAGTTCTTAATCAGCCAAGTTTCTTAATACTACAAGCGGTGAACTGCACAACAGTTGGTTGTGGCAGTCCTTCTTGAATTGCTGCGATCTAGTCGTCCTTCGAGTCTGAGAAAAGCTCCAACATCTTTAATGATTTTAGAGATGTCCTCCCTCTCCGTAGATGGAATACCACTAATTTCTATATTATTCTTTCTGGTATGCTATTCTAAGGTCCACACTCACTCCTTTAGAATGTACTTCTCGTTGGTCAAGAAAATGTTGTCGACTGAGTTTCTCATTTTCCCTTTTAACAAGGATGAGTTCAGCTTTGAATTCACTCATAAGCTTGTTGGCAGTGTCTAGTTTATTTGAGACAAACTCCATAGAGCTGGAGAGGCCAGTCATCTCATTTTGAAAAACTTTCAGCTAGGAAGTCCTTGGTCAGAGCCGTAGATGTAGATTGATTACTACTTACAGATGAGGTATACCGGCGCTCCTTGTATTTCCAATTGCGGTTGGACTGCAGTTTTGCCCCTTTTTGTCATCCTTGATGCACCGTGCATGATACATCTTTTCATATAATCCGGTACATTTAACAAACGGATCGTTTTTTGCATCTGATAGTCAGCCTTTGCTACAAACACCACAGGTCGACATTATTAAATTAATAAAAGTAGGGTAGCAGTTTGTATGTAATTGAAGTTTTAAGATTTTTAAAGTCCTTCCAAATATTACAATCATGTAAAATAAACGAGTGTTAGGCACAGAGCTTGAGAGGAGCAGGTTGCCAGGTAAAAGACAAAACATTTGTTGACATGAATCTAGTATACTACCCAGACCAGGTAACTGTTTTTTCCCCTATGAGACCACAAGATTCTGCACTATCTTTTGTACCAACCAACCTTAAATCTTTGTTACTGCAGGCACCTGATTTTTGTGCCCAAAAATGTGAAAATGTTATTAAAACTCTTATTTAATAGGTTTGATCTTTAACGTTTTTTCTCCCATGATTGTGTTCATAGCGTTCTGATAAGGACATAGTTGTGATAAGGACAATCACAATCTAACCACGATAAATCTAAATCACTGGTAAACAAAAGCACTCAGAACAATGATCAGTCATTTTGGCAAATTTCATGTGGACTAGTCATCGCGTTCATCTATACATTATGCAATCCAGTTGTTGTCCATAGCCGATATTACACGTGTTCATTATGCAATCCAGTTGTTGTCCACAGCCGATATTAACGGGTTCATAATGCAATCAAGTTGATGTCCATAGCCGATATTACACGTTTTCATTATGTAATCCAGATGTTGTCCATAGCCGATATTACACGTGTTCATTATGCAATCCAGTTGTTGTCCTTAACCGATATTACACGTGTTCATCATGAAATCCAGTTGTTGTCCATAGCCGATATTACATGTGTTCATTATTCAATCCAGTTGTTGTCCACAGCCGATATTACACATGTTCATTCATCGTGTACAGCCAACATTTTGTGATTCAATTATCATGCAGCATACATCTATTAAAACTCTGTTATTAAAAACCATGTTGTTAAGGTCTTGTAGTTTTATCAGATGAAACTTATATCCTTACTAATTAGACATAATTCGAAATCGTCTTTAATTTTAATAAAAAATAAAAAACAACTTGTTTAATTCCAGTTTTTGGATAGTTAGAATCTTTTTACTTGTCCCTTGAGTTTAGAATTATTTAGGTTCCACTGTATGAGATATATCATAATTTATAATGGTGTTGCCCTCGATATGGTTCTAGTATTATAGATATTGATTTCTGAAATGTTGAATTATGTTTGGTTTTTAATGAAAGTTGGGAATTTTTTCAATATTATAAACTAAACTTATTATTAAGCTAAAGTTTATGTTAGGAACCTCTTCAGTGGGCCCATCCCCACGGCTCACTCATTACGTAAAAATGGTTTTACCTAATTTTCCAAAGGAAGTTTGTTAGTAGATGAAAACTGTTTTTAGGTTGAGAAAAAATTGAAGCTTGGAGAAGTAGAAATGAAGGAAGCAAAAAGTGTACTAAAGCACAAAATGGCAGACATGTTAAATGTACTTCACCCAGACACCAGCAATGAAGCTACGTAGCATTTCCTGAATGCCCTTGGTTTGTGCTGCATCCGTGCCTCATGAGCAGAAGTGGTAAACCGTTGAGTTGTTCCTCCAGAGGTGAAGTGTGAATTACATTATAGCAACCAAGTTTATTATTTAGTTTTATCAAATATGTGAGTAGATTTTAACAATATGCGGTATTCAAAACAATATTTTTCCACCAGATTTTTCTGAGTTGTTGATTTTTTTATTGCCAGTTATTCATTATCTTTTTTAGGTATAAGATCATTGAGATTGACATAAAACTTTAACTTTTAACAAATAACCCTATTTTTAAACCCATAACTATATAATTTTTCATGAAATATATTGGTACAACTACTAGAAACAATAACACAAATTCTTAAACCTAGAGAACATTTTGATTAGGATATTTTCATTGTATTTTTAAAAGTGTGATTTCAAGTATTCATAACGAACTTGCTAACATAACGCAACCATTCAGTTTTAAAGAATGTAAAATATATTGAATAAGGAAAATAGTTTAAAACTTTGTATTGTAACACTCTTTGTACATATCATTTTGTAATATATATTTTATAAAACTTGATATTGATAATTATTTGTATATAAAAATATGTATTTTTCCATTGTATGTTTCACACCTATTAGTTCCGTACTTATAAGAAGTTTTAAAAATGCATGCATAGTTTTATGTTTCTACTCTGACGAGTTGTATCTGTTGTAAATATATAGAAAATAATTTATGTTTGTCTTAAAGCTAGAACCATTATAAATTAACAAACAAAATAATTTCTTGTTTTGGAGATAACAGTAGCTCCCTCTATTCTATTTGCATTTATGTCAAACAAATAAACAGATTTTTGATTTTAAAATTAATTTAAGTTTTACTTTATGACCATTCTGGGAAAAATGTTTTGAAATCTCAATGTAAATTTGCTAAGCAAACAGATGTAACAGGGTTGTTTTGTTTGAATCATACTAGCTTTCATTCATTAAACCAAATATTTTGTTCACATTATAGCAAACTCAAACTTAGAGTATTATGTATTTTCAATCTAATATACTCTATATTCATGATAATTTGTACACATGTAATATAGCATCTGTATTTAGTGTTATAAAAAAATGTTGTAAATTAAATTTGGTTTATATTTGATATTTTCAGTAGTTGTTTTCAAGATTCTACTTTGTTTGATTTTCTCTATAGGTACAAAATACAAATATAATAAAATAAAATATACATTAACATTAATAATTGTTAATTTTAAAAAATATTTAAAAAAAGTACCAACAAATTATAAACTCCTTTATAAAGTTAACACTACTTTATACTTGATTTTTTTTAAAGCCTGCATTTTAAAATTGTATAAAACGGCAATAAACAAAAATGGGTGTGCCCTCATTAACAATATTGACTATACTTTGTTATTTACTTCAGATGACGATATATTTTTATTTGTATGTTGTTTCTGATTATCCATCAGATTTCCATGTGGCTGAAGTGTATAAGGCCTATTGATTATGTAATTTAAACAACATTGTGATTTTATAGAATGAGAGATTTTTGATTAAGATCTGTATGTATATACATATATATATATATATATATATATATATATATATATAAATCCAGAATATTTAATATTAGTTTCCCCTAGTCAAATTTGTTTATTTATTTATTGACCACGTGAACAAATTGTCACTTTAGTCTCAGATCAGCACAGTGAAAGTCAGTTAATTGAGGTTAGTGGGGCTTCATTACATATTTTTCTATATACCATGAGATGTTAATCATCTTGAAAGGGCTTTATGTTTCAAGTGAATATTACCGTGACATTTTTAAAATAATTAAATCAAATATTAGGTTTTTGTTTTCTTAACTATTTATCATGTAAATAAAATTGACCCAAACCAACAGACTATGTATTATTTAATCCTATATATTTTCTCTAGTTTTGGGATGTTATAAATCTGAAGGACCTTGCAATAATTTCTCAAATTGCAATTAAATACACAAATACTTGTTTTGTTACACGTATGTAATATTCATGAATGTAATTTTATCATATACAAGCTGCTCCTCCCCCGAAATTTTGCGGATATAATCCTCATAACAGCTGTTTTTTTAATTATGAAAATACGATTTTAAAACTCGTAATGTAACCAAAATAAAAGTGTAAATCAAATATTTAGCTTCACAGTGACTTAGAACTTGAAATATCTTTTAAATAAAAAAAGAATCATCAAATTTGGGTTAACTTGAGGAGGTGAGTGAATAAAAAGCAGGATTTTTTAAATATATAGGTAGATTATAGAGGGAGATTCAAAACCTTTTTCGACAGGGCTTAGAACTGATTTAACCAAATTAGCTTAACCTATAATTAACACGTATTTAATAATCTTTATCAGAAATTGTCAAAGGCTTATATTAGCGAATTTCCCCTATAGGGAAGAAGCTATTCCCGTAGGTCTCATGGTAAGACTTAAGCCCGAGACCATGATAACTTTTTGTTTTGAGGTCCCCAGATGCCAAAAACACTATTCATTCAAATATATGTATATGTATATATATATATATATATATATATATATATATATATATATATGTGTGTCCGTTAACACGATAAATTGAGTAAAAAACGTCCGATTTTGATGAAATTTGGCTCAAATGTGTAAAATGACATTCAAAATCGGACCATGGGAAGGGGGGTTTATGGGGGTTTTAAATTTTCCAAAAATCAGTTTTTTGCATTTTTCACCCTACAATTTTTAAAAAACTTAATTTTGGTTTTGACCATGTTATAGAGCTTAAAAAAACAAATAATATAGTATTTTGAATTATTAACCTAGGTTAAGTGGTTGCGGAGAAAATCCAAAAAAAACCTGCTCATAAAATCCCCCATGTTAATCTTATGGGAAAAAGGTTTTCGGCTTTTCCTCAGTTTATTTTAATGTAAACTTCACATTTGCTTTTACCAATCTGTTCAGTTCCATAAAAATCATTTTGGTGTTTAAATTGTGATTCTACGCCCAACCGTTGCAGAGGTATTCAAAGTGCTAAACACAGTACGTTGTCCAATGTTATCCTTATGGAGAATAAATAAAATTTGATATCTCGATTATTTATGAATGTATGTTGATGAAACTTGGTATGTGGCTTCACGTAGTACTGGTATATTGATATTTGCACAAAAAATTGATTTTTTGTTGATTATTCCCGTAGCAGCAAACCTGCGTACTCAGCCCCCATGTTATTCTTATGGAGAATAAGTAAAATGTAATGACTCTCTGAATTATGAACATAAATTAATAAAACTTGGTATGTAGCTTCACTTGGTTGAGTTATATTGATAATTATATAAAAACCCATTTTTCTGTTCCTTGTTGCAGCAAACCTGCTTTCTCAGCCCCCATGTTATTCTTATGGAGAATAACTAGAATGTTATATAGCACTTATTTATGATTGAATATTGATGAAACTTAGTATGTGGCTTCGCCTAGTTAAATTCTATTTATATTTGCATAAAAACCCATTGTTTCTGTTCCTTGTTTCAGCAAACCTACGTACTCATTACCAATGTTATTCTTATGGAGAATAATTAAAATCCCTTATATGTGAATATATTTTTATGAAACTTGGTTTGCAGCTTTATGTCGTATTAAAAGATATATATTATGCATTGGAAATTCGCTGAGTACGCAGGTTTGCTGCGACGGGGGTATTCCTTTTGTGCTCTTCCCACTTTCAGCTACAATTTGATGAGTTTGTTAAGAAGTGACTGATGTTTGCTGACTGTTGAATGCTGTCACAGAGCTGATTGATTAATTTAACCTCAACTTGGGACGGTGAGTTTTTAAAAGTTGTGTTCCTTTGTTGCCGAACACGGAAGTTGTCTCTGCCCCTTGTCTTGTAATGGTGAATGTAGCTGCCTCTCACTATGATATTGCTGAATTTCTGAATTTACAGAGGGTAAACACTTCAAGAATGTAGAGGCAGGGTAAAGTCAACAACCCAAGCTCCCAGAATGCATATTACACGACACTCTAAAATTCAGTTTTGCCATGATTCTTCTACTTAAGGACTTTTTTCTGTAGCAGAAACACTCTTCAGAATCTGAGAAATGTATTATCAGTGTACTGAATCACCTCTACAGTCCAACATAGCCTCCAATTGGTCCAACAGAGTTTCATGATGGGTACAGTCAAAGGCTCTGGAGTGGTCCAAGGAGTATGCCCAAGACATGCTCTTTTCTCTCCTAGCCATCGACAACGGACTCAAATAATTTTGATTCCGTGACAATTGTTACCCTATTTTCCTGAATACAAATTATTCAATGTCATGATTTTGAACCTCTCATCGAATTGTATATACCTATCAAGGAATATATTTTCAAAATACTCAAGACTATTAATATTGAGATGAGAAAGTAATTTCCAGCCAACCTTGGGTCGTACTTCTCAAAGATTGGGTCAACTTTGCCAATCTTCAAGAGATCTAGAAGTTACACTTTCAAAACAAAGATTATTAATTTGGTCAAAGGTGCCAATAAATATGCCTGAATCACTGCTTGAGCAACCATACTGAGCAACCATGCCTTTGGCATCACAGGTTTTTTTTAGCTTGAGTTTCTGAATAGAAATGAGCCACCTCTGTCTCATGTACTTATTTTCTTACTTGTGTCTTCTTATTTTCTGCCTTAAAATCATTAATACAAACAATAACATATTTTTAATACTTAAAACAGCAATGCAAGTGCCAAGAACATATATACATTCATATGTCCAGCATTCTGTCAGTTTTAGAGATACGTAGCTGCAATTTTGTAAAAAACTGTCTCAGATAAGCTTCTTTTTATACAAAAGTGTTTAAAACATATCATTACAAATTTAATACATTTTATTAATTCATTTATTTATATAGGTACATCAAATACCATTTTAAACTTTGAATCATTACAATAGTAGTAATTGTAAATAAGCACTAGAAGTGAACATTACAAAACATTCCAAAACTGGCAATGTAGAATTGGGGAAACATATTGTCTTTAACATTTGAAAACTCCACAAACAACTTGAGCATTTTAGCTATTTTTATTTTTAGCTAATCTCAAACAACTTGTGATACTTAATCCTTTGCACTCAGGTAGGGACTTTTAAAATGTTACTCTGGGTCATATGGCCACTGGCAGTGGCCGCTGCCATTTCCTTATCAGCTGCAATTTGTTTCTTCTGCATTATTCCTCCCAGCTTGTATGGCGACTCTCAGTGGCCAGTATGACATTCCATGGCCACTGTGAGTGGCCACAGTAACATATGACTTAAATCGTTTTTACCTCGTCTGTATGCTGCTGTGATCTGGTGGTGACTTAAATAAACTTATGTAATGTCCTAGCATTCAGCTCTTTACTGTGTTGTATGTTTTTCGCTTCTGTCAAAGCCTAACAAATAACTTCTTTCGTTGTGCTGTTTTCCACATGGTAATCCTTTGTTTAAAAAAATGTTAACTGTGATTATTAGAGTTATTAATTTTAACTGGATGAAAATTTATGTTCTGATGAAATCCGAGATGTCCTTGAAAATTACTTAAACTGATTTTGAAAGCATTTCAGAACATGAGAGTGATATTGAGTCCAACATTGAATATTTGTATTAAAAGCATAGGCGTGCGCACGGTGGGTGCCATGGGTGCCGCGGCACCCACGGTAGCTTCAAAGAGGGCTTGAGGGGGGCACCAAAATAGGTGATTGAATCAATTTTTAGATGTTAGTATGTTGACAAAAATTAGGGCAAGTTTTGTGTAAGAAGTATATACAAAATAATATGTTAGTGTTTGATTTAATAGTATAAGTAATACTGGGAGTATTATTGTAACACAGTTTATTAGGTAGTATCATAGAAAAATAAATCAGGTACAGAAGTGTCACGAAGTAGGGAAAAAGTGTACGCGGGTATCATGGAAATGCAGGCGCTGTCGCGTCGTTCAAGTCTCAGTTAGCGGTGCCTTGTTGCCAAGTCGGGCAGTGCGGGATTCCCAAATTCCCGCAGGGAGCAATCTCGGTCGCTTCCGCCACGGCCACGGCATCGGTAGGCGGTAAGGCTGATCTGATAAACGTGTGGCTGTGTGGCAGTGGAGATCACTCTCCCGTTGTATGCACAGGAAATGGAGGATGTGCACAAATCTCGTTTCGAACTGATCTGGTATTTATTAAATTTCTGGAATGTTATTATTACAGAAGGATAAAACATGAACTGCATTAGACAAATTAAACCTTTTAAATTCCATAAATTGCAATGATGATTAACAATAAAATACCCCCGTTGCATCAAACCTGCATACTCAGAGAATTTCAAATGGTACTTCACTACGTCATGAACCACTTACCAACTTTCATCAAAGCATATTCATAAATAAGTGCAATATTAAATTTTATTTTACGATAATAGCTTCTTCCCTATTGGGGAAATTCGCTAAAACTATTAAAATTATTAAAAATATATGCATCTTTCATCTAAATAATGTGTACCGTAAGAATAATTCTAAATTAATATCTCGATTATTTATGAATGTATATTGATGAAACTTGGCCTGTGGCTTCACCTAGTACTGGTATATTGATATTTGCATAAACAATTTTTGTTATTGTCCCCGTAGCAGCAAACCTGCATACTCAGCCCTAATATTATTCTTATGGAGAATAAATGAAGTTTTATCTCTCCCTTAGTTATGAACATAAATAAAAAATAAAACTTGGTATGTAGCTTCACCTGGTTAAGTTATATTGATAATTGCACAAAAACATATTGTTTATATTTCTTGATGCAGCAAATCTGCGTACTCAGCCTTTAATGTTGTTCTTTAGGAGAATACTGTACATAAAATGCAGAGTGTATATAACATGTTGAAATGTTAGCAGCCGATGCCATACAAATTTACTATAAATTCACTGAAGAAATTAGCTCTTCACGTACGAACAAGTTACTGTAAAATATTAAATTCAGTAATAAAATGCATTACAATTTAATCGTGAAACATAGTTTACTTTTAAAATTATGATTTTACCTATTTTCTGTAACCCTTTATTTATAAATCAGGGTATGTTTATAAAACATACAGAGAGAGCTTAAGCTTTTAATCTTATTATTGACGCGATGAACCCATACACGAAAACTATCCTCGAACTAAAAAATGTTTAAAGAAATCGTCAGTCAACATTAAACGTACCAGTATCTCAGAAGATTTTAAATGTATTTTTAAAGTTGGTAAATCGATAAATTAACATTGAGGCAAAATCTTTAGCATCATTGAATAGAAAACTAACCAGAGAAGTAGATAATGCGAAGAGCGCGTAAACACTGCACTCAATACGACAAGCGCCAAGCAGGGCGAGGGAATTTTTCCCTACCGGCTGGGCCGGCCGGCCAGCCGGCTGGAGTGCACAGACAGGCAACGTCGCTTGGCCGGTTTTGCTCGTATGATCTGGCCGGTTGAATTAACAATTTTGTGTTAGCAAATTTTAGCATTACGTGACACTTCTATACCTGCTTTATTTTTCTATGGTAGTATTTACAAATGCCAATTCAATTAAAATTGACGTCCAAAACACAAACTGTCGTCTGACTTTCTCCCGTGACGATCGGGAGATTTCTTGGAAACCGAGTGCCGGATATAGGCCCTAAAGTACAATACCCCTCCACACTACTTTTATTCATTGTTAGGCGGAATTTTATAGGAAAGGTAAAATAATGCCTTAATGGCTTAAATTTGGAGTATATATAGAAATAGTACTTTTAATCACTGTTTACTTGAACTGAACATTTCATTTTGAGTGCACCATAAGCAATGGGCAAAGTAAAACAATATAAAAATAGTAATATAAATAATAATTTCATCGCTATCATCAGTTAGGTATAGTACATCCGAGTATATTTTTCTTAGAAAAGATAAATTCTGTGATGGTATGTATCTTCTTGTATTTTAACTTTATTTTAAAAGTGCTTGGTCCCTATTTCAGTTGATTGCTAATTGTTATATTGTTTTAAAAACCTTTAAGATACACTCTTTTACCGATAAATCGGAGTGACGTGCAGCCGCCCGGCCTGAGCCTAATCTAGATTTTTTTAGAAGATAATATAAAACAAGTAACAATATGATATTTTGTAATAAACTAAATATACCTATGCAGACACAATATTTATTGCATTGAATAAGGTTAGCACATATTTGAGTCAAGGAGGAGTAAACTATTAAGATTACATACAGTAATTGACGTATTCAATTATTTGGCAGATAAATAAGTTCTTAGAGCAGCGAGCTGGGGGGGGCATTTTTCGGTTCCGGCATCCACGCTGACCGGACTCTGCGCACGCCTATGATTAAAAGTAACTAAATAATAATTAAACATGTTTTGTTTGGCAATAAACAGAAATTAAATATAAAACAAAACCAAAGTATAAAAAGAGTTTGTATAACCATCCAACATACCCTCCAATATAACATTTGAGGCTACGATCATAAAAATAAATACAAGCTGGTTGAGCTGAAATGGCTGCCGGGCTGACAAATGACCGGGTGGCCACTGGGAGTGGCCATATGACCTGAGACATCAATGTAGGTACAAGCAATGTAAATGCAAGCAGTTACGGTGTAGGCCCTAGCCACTGGGAGTGGCCATATGACCTGAGAGAACAACGTAGGTACAAGCCACTATGTAAATGCAAGCGGTTACGGTGTAGGCCCTAGCCACTGGGAGTGGCCATATGACCTGAGACATCAACGTAGGTACAAGCCACTATGTAAATGCAAGCGGTTACGGTGTAGGCACTAGCCACTAGGAGTGGCCATATGACCTGAGACATCAACGTAGGTACAAGCCACAATGTAAATGCAAGCGGTTACGGTGTAGGTACTAGCCACTAGGAGTGGCCATATGACCTGAGACATCAACGTAGGTACAAGCCACAATGTAAATGCAAGCGGTTACGGTGTAGGCACTGGCCACTGGGAGTGGCCTTTTGAGAGAAGAGTTAATTTTAAAAGGTATATTCATAGATTTTAATTTTGTAAATATAAAGCTTATGAATAACATACATTTCAAGGCAACAGTCATAAACATTATATTACTTTCATTCCAAACCTCGCAGGGGAGATTCTGAGAATATTTCAGCAAAAAATATTTGGTAGAAAAATGTTAGAAAGGATTAAACTAAAATGTTTAAACTTGTTAAATACTGGTTTTAGTTCATATATGCAATGTTCCTCCATTTAAATGGAAAAGGGTTGGGGAAAAAGTTGTTTTCCTTGGTGAAATCCATCAGATGAAACATAAATTAGCTTGTATAGTAATCTTGTGATCACTTTTAGTAGATCTGTTTTTCGCCTATTACCTTGCGGTATGAGGGGATGAAGAGGAGAAACGGAATGTATTCACTGGATGTGCATTGTTAGTAGGAGGAAGGGGCCAGTTCCTTGCGTTGTTGCCACTAGCTCCTCCTCTACTTACATCGAATACTTCCCCTCACCCCCCACAAGGTTAGATGATTTCTAGTATAGTTTATTACAAGATGCAGCAAAGGAAACTGCCAGCCCTTATAAAACATTTATAGAAATTAATAGGAAATCTTATTCGTGTTACCTATATAAATAAATAAATAACTTTATTGTCGTTGAGCATTAAAAATAATACATGACAATAGAACAATGAATTTAGATACATTATAGTACATTTATTTACTTCAATTTCTTCTGGGTCCAATAATCGTTCTTAAAACACTCATCAATTTCGTAAGGGCAGTTATTTAGTAGAATATAGGTGAATATCTGAATTTAGTAAATTTTAGAGTGATTTCTTTTAATGTAAAATAAACTTTGTAAAATGTAGATTGATGCCAATGTTAGTATGCCTAATTTTTTAAATAATGGTCTGCAATGGGTTTTTGGTTTAACACCACAAATTATTCTGATCTTTTTTAAAATTTTAAAAATAAATTTGTAATTTGGTCTGTTGCCCCAGATTAAAGTTCCATAGCCAATATAACTCTGAACATAGGCATGGTAGGCATTTAAAATTACTTCTAAATTTACATTTCCTTTAAGTCTTCTCCACTGATATATGAAGAGTGGTCTTTCCAATTCATTTGTAAATATATCATAATTCCTAAAAATTTCATAGAACTTTTATTGTTATTGAGGTCTAGTTAATTTTATATTCTAAACATTAAACATGGTGGGTTATAAAATAACATTTGGAGGTAAGGGAGAAGAAGAAAAGTTCTGATAATTCAATAATGATCTGTATTTAATCCTCCTTTGAGAGTTACAAACAATGAGTACAATATAATGAAAAAAGCAAAGTAATTACTCTTATTAAACATGTCAAAAAATAATGCTACATTTCATTTAATTTTACTGTTGAAACAATGGGAGATAAAAAAAGTGGACAAGACAATGAGTGGCAGATTATAAAATGGCCGGAGCCTGCTTCAAAAGCTGCAAGTTATGTTACGTAGTGCACACCACACCTACGCTTAGTTTAGTAATCATTTGTACACTTTCATACATATTCAAAATGTTTAAAACTGTACATTATTAAGCCACCCACATTCAATGCATGACCGGCATAAAAACATTCACTAGCGATTAAATATTTAATTAACACTTCAAAGATTAAATATTTTGTTATTGTGACTTTAATAATAGCATACGGTAAGTATATTTAACAATAAAGTTCTTATTATATTACAGTGAAACTATGTTAGATTAACAGTAAAAGATAAAAAATAGTAACAAATAATAATCTAACTATAGACAATCATAAAAAAAATAGTATCTAGCACAAATGAAATAAACCCTTACATATTTATAAATATATATATTTTTTACAGTTATGTATTTTCTATTTCTATAAAATTATATATATGTATATGTAATGTGTTTAGCTTTATTTAAAAATATGTTTGCCTAGAACGCATAGGATGTATTTTATGCTAAATGTTTTTCAGCGATAGTTTTGGTGCCACTCTTTGTGAAGTTTTTGAAAAGGATTTGTTGTCATCATACATATCTATCCCTTGCATGTAGACTCATCCGCAGCCCTTCTTACAGGGTTTTATACAAACATTTAGTTGTGCAAACAATTCTCCACACATTTTTGCTATTTATCATATTCTGTTACTTGTTCATTTGACCGGTTGTCTACATTTAAAATTCACTAGAAGTTGTATAAAAATATTCAATGTTCACTACAATGTATAACACGCCAGTACAGTGAGTAAAAGTCATATGAAGAATCATATGAGACAAAACCGTTAGGCTTATAAGCGTGAGTCATTCAGGCTCAGCAAAGCTAAAAGGCTTATGTCGGTAAATATTCATAGCGAAGTTTCTATGAAATAGGTTTAGTAGTAATATTCAATAGGACAACCATCTAACAACAAATAATACGTAAAATTAAGCTCACATCGTGTGACTAGAGAGTCCCATTTTATGAAACTATCATAAAATTTTAACTACATCAATAGACTACACTTTGCTCAACTAGAATAAAGTAAAGTTTAACTGTACAGAAAAACAAATAAAATATTACTACAAAATATATAGGATGAATGAACATGTCAGTGAAGTGGTAACATCAAAGTGGGGCTGGACGCAGAGGCAGTCGTGAAGTGGCGAGTTACTTGGAGTTGGAGGGGCCCACACCAGCACTGCTTCTGAAACAGAACAGATGATATGTAGCACACCAGCAGTGGAAATCTCAAACTATCCTCAGGTGAACATTCCCCGAACTGTCCTCTAACTTGGATCCTGACAGCAAAACTGATGCATCTCTTACTATTTTGGATCATAATAAATAATATAAACAAGATTAAACAATAGGTTCTACCAAAAGTTACTTTTAAATTTAGTTAATTCATGTAAATCTAGGAAGTTTGATAAAAATAAGCAATATGTGTCAGTAGTTTAGGATGCCCATTAACATAAGTGGCAGTGTGTAAGGGAGCCAAATAATATCAAATAAAAGCTCCTTCTTTCTCTTCCAAATAAGTACTTCATGTTAGCTCTTTTGTGGAATATTCTAACAATTGAATCAGGTTGAAAGTGTGTGCTACCTGTCCAGAGTTTTGAACAATTTGATCATATTTTGGGTTTCATGCCATTGTTTTAAATAAAGAATAAGGTTTAAGGGGCCCTACACATATTACGTAACACACTTAAGGGGGGGAGGGGGTATGGCGTAGCGTTATGATTTACATTCCTAATGACATAAGGAGAAATATCCCAAAGTTAGCAACATTAATTTGGAAACACCCTGTATAGCTTAAATTATACAGGCTATAATTTTGTTTTTCTATTGCCTGTGGCAACTGCTTAGCTGTGACGTTGTTCATCAGTTTTAGCAAATTTCCCATTTAGGGAAGAAGCTATTACCTTAGTAGCATGGTAACTAGGTCCGGGAGCATGATAACTTTGCGTTTTGAGGCTCCCACAATACATGGCAAAAACACTATTAGTTAAAATTCATATATATGTGACCGTAGGCACGATAACTTTTGAAAAAAATTGTCTTGATGAAATTTGGTATAAAACATGTTATGAGTATAAATCTATTTCCATGAGTTTGAAAACCAGACAGGTCACTCCATTTTAAGGGGGGATTTCTACCCAAAAAATGTTTTTAACTTTTTACATATAGTTCTTTTTAAAACCACATTTATTTTTTAGCTAAAAAACAAACAATTTTGTATTTTGAGTTATTGCTCTATGTCAATCGGGTTACTGAGATACTGAAAGTGCTAAACACAGAACACTGTCCAATGTTAAATTTATGGTGAATAAGTAAAATTGTATATCTCGCTTATTAATGAACATATTACATTAATGAAAACTTGGTATATGGCATTATTATATGGTTGTGGTTTGCTGATATTTGCATAGAAAACCCATTTTTTGGACCCCATGGCAGCAAACCTGCGTCCTCAGCAGCTATAATGTTATTGTTATAGTGAAAATGAAACATGTGATATCTCGCTTGTTTTTTAACACATATTGGTGAAACTTGGTGTGTTGCTTCATCTGATGGTGATCAATTGGTATTTGCATAAAAACCAGATTTTTTCTGTCTTTGATGCAGTAAACCTGCGAACTCAGACCTAATTTTTTTCTTATGGAGAATAAATAAAATGTCATATCTCACTTATTTATGGATATGCTTTGATGAAATTTGGTGGGTGACTTCATGACGTAGTGAGTGTACCATTTGAAATTCGCTGAATGTGCAGGTTTACTGCAATGGGGGTATTTTAATCTATATCAATACAAATGGAGACAACCCTGTCATCTCGGCAGTTAAAAATATCAGCCATAGTTAAAAAATAACTGTCACAGACTTTGAATTAATTTAAGTACAAATCAATTTCCTGCATTAAAGTTCTTTCAGAGTTTTGATTTATTTGATTCTAGACTATGTCATAGATTGATTGGTTTTGATATGTTCAGATTGTGTTACCTCCTAAAGTATAAACATGTGCTCTTGCTGATAAACTGTGTCTACTATATTCCTGTTTTACCATGTAATTCACATTAATTTTCCTCAATGCTAATCTTACAGACGAATTACAAACTTTAAGGTCAGCTAGGGCTTTTCTCTTAAATTTGTTCTTTATGAAACTTGGGCATAAACAACTGTAGACTGAGCACTATCCAATGAAACCAAAAATATAAAAAATCTGTTTAAAAGATGTAGATGGAGTTCCAGTCATAGAAGAGTCCTAGCGTACTAGTAGCCTGTCGCGGCTTCGCTTGTGATCACAGTACAATGTTGTGTTTGAGAAGTTAGTCACATTTGTTAAAGCATCTGGGGGACTGAGCATTGCTAGAAAAGCCAGTCAGTTTGTTCAAAATGCCTAGAGAACTTATATTCACGGTTCCTCTCCATATTTGTTTTGCTTATTTGATAGTTTCTTTTCCTTTTGTATATGTCCGCTATATATTTTCAATGGTTTAAATTGATTTATATCATAAACCTGTATATTTAAAGTTATGTGTGTATTGGTTCTAATCACTATTCTCACAAAAATCACTTGATACTTTACCAAGTGGGTGTTATTTTTACAGTTGAATGATGGCTTTTGCTTTTAAACAGCTGTTATGATTCTTTTGTTTTTATTAACAAATCTTAAGCATAACCCCAATGTTAGTTTATCGAATAATTATCCATACAAAACTATATTTTTCCAGAGAATTAGAATATATTTATTAACCCATAAATTTGATTGTTCCAACTTTTGGAGAGCCCTAAAGTAAATCATTTTTGGAGAAGGAGTAGGCAAAGGATTTATTCTGATGTATTTACTATCTAATGTTTTTTTAGTGGTCTTAAAACACATACAATATTCAGTATTATAATAACGATGACTACCCAGACGAACTTAGCTTAATATACTGTGATGCAAGGGCTTATGTGTTCCGTTCCCAATGTTTCATTGCTATTCCGTTATTTAAACTGTTTAGTATATCTTTGTAAAAGCAGACGTGTTTCCTCCGTTCTGTGATAATAGATAATTGCTGACTAAATGATCAATAGATCAAATGTGGTGCATTCTGCATTGTGAAAGGTTGAGTAACCTGTATTCTTAAGATCTACTGTGGAGCAGTGCCGGACAAAGGAGCATAAACAGTCAAAAAGTTTCCTCCTCCACACGAAAATGGGCAAAATGTTCTATTTAACTTAGTAGAGTCTTTTTTTGTGACTCGCGGAACAAATCTGGCTCATGAACAGTCAGACAGATAAAATAATTTTAACAACAATTTAAATTCTCCGCTGCATACGTTTCACTGCTCAAAGCCATGTAGAAAATAAACTTGTTTTCTTAGATAGATAAATACATTCCTCACCTGTAAAATCTGGTATTGCTAATAACCTGTTCATAATGTATTAACAGCTGTAATTCAAAGAAAATTATTCCCCATGTTAATGTTATGGGCAAAAAACAAACTTTGAGGAAGGCCCGTGCCCTTCAGGTTAAAAATATCATAAAATGAAAACCGTTATGCACAACTACAAATCAGGACGAATATTTTGATACTTCAATCGTTAAAATCGGTTCAGAAATCGGATGAGTTTTCTTATCAAAAATCGCCTTAGCGTATTACAATAGATAAGATAAGTAACAACAACAACTCATACTTTTCAGCTGTGTGGACAATGATATTAGCAATGTGGACAATGTAATTGAAAATTGAACTTGTTGTTATTCCCTTTTTATAATAATAAAATAAATATATTTGACAGCATAGAGAATTTGTTTCCTTCTTTATTATATTATACTAAAATTATCATCAGAGGTGTAAAGGCCATAAGAAGGATCAATGAAGGAATTTCTAAAATTGTTATGTTTTGTCATGCTGGCACACCAAAATATCAGCTCATTGGGTCTAGTAAGTAGTTTTGCTTGGAGAAAAAAATATGCAAATTTCCTCATTTACACTATTAGTACATTTAAACTGTACAGTTTTTTCCCTCTTTAAATTTGTTTCTTAATATTTAACTATATAACTCTAAGATTTTGTTCTTAATGCTAAAAAATTAGAGATTTTGTAAAAATCAGTAAAAAAGTATCAAATAGTTTTAAATGTTATGTATGTTGTAATTTAGATACAATTAAAATGTTTTTGTAGGAAAGTGTTTAATTTAATATCACAAAAATAACTACTAAGTTTAGATAACCAGCTCTATTTACCCTTTATTGTCCTGAAATCCGGCTGCCAAATCTAGAAGTGCCTCGTCAGTTTCTGAAAAATAAAACGGTCTCAATCAGAAAACAATTATATAAGCCTACTATTAATTAACAATGATTATTCATGCAACTTAAAAGTTTTAATTCATTTAAGAGTAAAAGCTGTTTTACGTAGCCTGCTATTTCAATCCCTGATTTGAAATAGCGTGCATTCGACAAATTTGAATGTAATACTTGCAAATGTCATTCACATATCCCATGTTTTAACATTTCACTCTCAATGTAGCATTTAGGAGAAACAAGACACATTAGTCAATTGTAAGAGACTAGTCTAACGCAAATTAAACAGTAAAAAAAAAACTGTACAAATATTAAGATTGATTTTACTAAGAGAGATTAATCTTGTGTTGGTGTACCAGGGTGAGACGGGAGGTTGAATCGCCAGTCGTGCTCTCGTGGGTCAAACTCCGGTTCCTCGTCCATGCTTATGTCATACTTGAGTGGTGGCCGCGGCCCTAGCAAGCAGCACACACACAGCCAAGCGTTACTCTACACTCTCTACACTACTCACCACATGCTCTGCCTACATCCCACCTCATGGCAACTACTGAAATTCTCTAACCACTTATAGATTGTTCTAAGCCAAAGCACAATTTGGGCACAACATTTTGACAGTTTAAGGATAGTTACTAAATTCATCACTTTAAAAATCACTAATGAACAACCTTATTAGTATACGCAGCTGAAAATTAATCTTGGAAAACTTATTTACAATTATATTACAATTATTTAAAAAACTTGATCAGATAAATTATATTAAAATTAAAATATACAAAACTAATAAAAAAAGTGTGGTAATTTAGTGGTAAAAGTAGTGTTTTACCACTAAATTGTTATAACGATTTAAATAAATATGTCGCTTCAGTAACAGAGCACACTTAAATCCCAACTACTTGAAATTTTGTACTAAGGTTAAAATTGTGATTGACTTAGCTGTAATTTCCCAAGTTCAAAAGCTGTAAGGAAGAATGGTAAGGAGGAATTTCTAATAAATAAATAAACCAAAAAATCTAAAACACAATATTACAAATCATATGAAGTTTTGCATACGTTACAAAACATCATAATATATGTATAGTTTTATTAGGAGTACAAAGGTTTGTTGATTCTTAAATGATTATACTGATTATTAATTTAATTTTTGTATTAAATTAATGTGATCGAGACAATTAACCCTTGACTGCTCCATGAGTTGCACATAAAAACCACAGATAGACAGGATTCGAACCCTCGATCCCGGGATACATCCCCTTAGACTGCTCAGCCACCCGAGCAGACTAGCAGCTGTATCGGTCTATTACAGCTCGTGCTGGACAAGTTTGTTCCATTTGTGTCCACCAGGCTACACCACATGTCAGACACAGATCGCAGACAGAGCTTGCTACCTGGTGACATTCAGTAACTAAAGATGTCTTTAGGTGGCAGACTCAAAAGCCAATCCGTCAGCTCTTAGCACTCTAAGGGTAAATTAACTTTAACATTAGGTTTAAATAAATTATAAATTTTGTCCATTTGTATTGTTTATTTATAAGTAGAAACGTTGAGAAATGTGATAGAGGAAGAGTTCCAAGGAAAGACTGAATTGAAATCAGCAAAATGTGATCCAGCAGATTAAATGGGTAATAAATATAAATATTCTCTCGTTTTGTTTGTAAAAAATATTGTTTTATATATGAATGTGTGTATTTTTTAAATTTATTTTGTAAGCTGTAATACAATATATTTATCAATAGTAGAAGGGTTAGAAGAGAGGTAGAGATAGTTGAGAATAATAGAAAATATGTCATGCAACGATTAGCAAAGGCTATACAGAAGCAGAGAAACATGCAAGCAGCCTAGAGTAAGAATGGTTTTCCACACTTATCAAGAGAGCACTTTCTATTTAAATTACCTAAATTTTATCCATAAGTTTAGTTTCCAAAAATCTTAAATTATTTTACCCTTGCATCTGAAATTGATTTATTCTGATAGTTTGTACAAAATGTTCACTGAAAAGATAAAAACCACTACGTATCCTACATAGAAGTGAATGACCTGAACATTTTTCGCTTTATATCTTTAAAGTTTCTTTTTAAACAAATAATAGAAGACTAATCTTGTATTTTATGATTTATTTTATTACTAAAGAAGTAAAGTAGTATTGGAAATATATAATCAGTTGTGTCTCTAAAGATTTATTAATAATAAACAACTTCAAATAAAGAATTTAGGGGTGTTTAACCAGATGAACCATTATTACTGTGTGTGTTACTGTCACAGCTAAAATCAAACTTTTCTATCACATAAAAAGTACAGCATTTTGTGGATTGCTTTTCTAACTAAATTAAGTGGGCTAAAGAGGGCTTAGTTGATTAAAATAAAAAATACAGTAGATAAAAGTATAGGTGAGAGTGTATTAGAAATGTGAGAACAAGATAAGAAGGGTGATGAATGGTAATGCACTTTAACTGATCAATGGATTATTTGTTACATTAAACATTGTTACAACGTAAAGTTATATACAACGGAATACAATATTTTAAATTGTTGTGCTTTTAATGAATAGTTCTATTTTTAGTGAAAATTAGTAATGTTTCGCCAAGTTTAAACTTAAATGTCAAAATTAAACAATGTAAGGCAAACTCATAAAATAGGTTAAGAAATATGTTCACTCAGTAACGGGCTTGGCAAACTCAATTTCAAATTATATGGATATGCAAATAAATATGAGCTGCAAAATAAAACACAATTGAGAATATTTTGTTGAATTCAAAATAAATTCTTTCATTCATCTTAGGATTTCTCTTTTAATGATATTCTACATTAATAAATAAATATAATTACTTTAATTATTTTTTTAATTTGAATCTGAATTTTACTAAGGTGAATAGTCAATACAAAAGTTGTATAAGCTTACAATATATTAATGTATAAATTAATAATATACAATAATACACAATTAGATTGTTCACTTAGTTTTGATGAACTTTAAAAATAAGAGTTGCGAGTCATAACACTTTAGTGTTAATTAACTTTAAATCAATGTTTAAAATTTATTTTCTTCAAGAAGATGAAGATGATTATAAAGCTTAGTTGCATCATTATTTTATAAGATTTGTATAGACAGTTGTTGGGTAGGATGTACAGTACAGGTAATAAATAAGTATGATTTCCTCAACTCTTAAATTATTTTTCTTCGTGGCTGGATCGGAATAAGTTTTATCTTAAAAATGATTGCTTTAAAAATAAATAATACTCTGGCAAACATTTTTAAGGTTTACAGTATTGATTATTTTTCAAACAAAATAATACTTTAACAGCATACTTCTGCAGTAATAAAACACTTTTAACATTATAATTTTCATTAATCCTTAATGGTATGACTTAGCGAAAGTGAAAAATAAATATAGAATTACATATATGCTGTCATTTGAATTTCCCTTTGGCAAAATAACGAAATACTCCTAATCGCAAAACAATTTCTAGATAATTTTGCACAAACATTTTCAATGATTGTTAATTATGTTTAATATGTTTGTAAGTCCTCCAGAGAACAAGTTTTCTCTAAGACCACCTATCCATATTTACCTAGTAAGTAGGATCATTGATTTTGAATACAGAATAGATGAACCAAGCTTATGGCCCATCTGTAACCCGAAAAATACACAATCTCAAAGGCGGTGCTGGCAACCAATGTTTCAATTTGCGGGATTTTTATCCCGTTTCCGGGATTTTCGACCCCTCCACGGGATAAAAACGGGATGCGGGATAAAAACACCAATATTACCTTCCTCGTTCGTCCCTCATCATAGGTTAGACAAATTTCCTATATTTAAAAATATAAACTTATTAGTTACGGTACAATTAAAAGAGAGCAGCTGGTAAAAGTAAATCGAAACTATTTGATTCTGCAATCTAGCGGAAAACATATGAATGATCTCAGATTAAAAGCGGGATGAAAAGGGATTTTTTAAGGTGATTTAAAGGGATAAAACGGGTTTTTTATATTAGTTTTGTACGCAGTTGATATAGTTGTCTGATTAGTGGACCAGCTGGTCCATTTTTATGGCTTCAAAAATTAACCAGTCTTGGGATATCTATTCTGTATTCAAAATCACTGGTAGTATATTACTAACAAAACTCAAACAGTGAACACCAAACTGGAAACTTTTATCGGCGCAAATCATTATTAAATAGGATAAATAAAATACGTCTTACAACACTACAAAGTATATTTACACTTATACTGTATTTACATACAAGACGGTAAAATATACACAAAAGATGGTAAAAGGTAATAGATTTCAACCAGTACAACCGGTCATCATCAGGCCCAATCAGAGATGTTGATTCTCTGATTAGGCCTGATGACCGGTGTAGCTGGTTGAAATCGATCGTCTTGTACCATCACCATCTTTTGTGTATATTTTACTGTCTTGTATGTAAATACACTATAAGTGTAAATATACTTTGTAGTGTTGTAAGGTGTATTTTATCTATCCTGTTTAGTTGTAACAACACATATCATGATACTAAATAAATAATTTAAATCATTATTTGCATAATATTCCTTACTTTTAGGAGGAAATCTTAAATACATTGGGTTGTGAAGTGTAAACTTATAAGGAGTACTCGGACCAGCCTGTGGCAATAACTGTTGGTTGGTACTTGTTATAAGCGTAATTTGTGTACTTCGATTGGGGAAGGGGGCAAAATCATTGGGGATCTACATTTTATCGTGACATTTTAAATATTATGAATTATGCCTTTGGTATGGTAATAGATGTTAGACAGTTTTTCACATACAACTCTTAATATTAGTATCATAGCCTAAGTAACAATAGAGACCCTGGTGGCAAACCCTGGGGTACATATGGTGGCACACACCAGTATATATACATATTGAGACCTTTGTGGCACACACTGGTATACATATTGAATGATATATTTAAGTTCCAACAAACCTTATTGCAAACACCTAAAAGATGAGTTAGTAAAGTTTTTCCAACATAAGCATTATATGTATATAACATGCATTGCAGCCAATATAAAACAATAGTAACCTCTAGTGGTGGCTGGTGAGGAGGTGCCTTCTGCCTCTTCACCTGTAGTCTCTCCTGTCATCAAACACCACTATTTTCAATAACATATAAAATCTTAGCTCTAATTTAAAACTGTTTGCAAAAAATCACTGTATTTGTTTTGCACAAAGAGAGCTATCGGTAATTATTTTATATGAAACGCTTAGTCAGCAAAATAACTTTGTTTATTATGTAATATATTTGTTAGCGAATGAAATATTTTATATAAATCTGATTAGCGTTAGGATTGTAAAAGGAAACTAAATTACAAATTGCACCCTTCATTTTTAAAATGGTAAATCTGCATTGAAATAATATGTAACTATAACTACAAACATTTATTAACAATTGATTGACGAGTAAAATCTGAAATCCAACCAATAGTATAAAATAAAACTAGTGTTAAGGGAATTTAGACCAATCATCAAAACAATTCTCATTGCTTTAAAAATAAGGATTGTTTGTATCAGAGTCTGCCTCTTTAAAATATACCTAATGAATCTATTTATATACAGACACCTTCATCAACATTTGTTTTCACCTCCATCAAGCTCTTATTGATTGTTATTTTGAGTTAGTTTTATTGAAACATAACTCAGCAAACTAACCAATGTACTCAGAACTTTATTGTTATATTATTCTAAAACAAGTAGCTACCTCGTGTCATCATAATGAAAAGTTAATTTTATTATATAGCATTACCTCTGATCAATTTAAAAATATAATTCCATTTAAGGCCCAATTTCAAGCACAAATTTCTTATATATAAAAAAAACCATAGATCCATAGGTATTAATTACAAACAATAATAAAACTCATGCATCGTTTATGTCAAGCACATGACCATTAGAATAATTAAATAGCCTCTAGTTTTTCTAACCTTTTACAAAACAACATTTTCATTTACAATGATATTAATGGATGCTAAAAAACGATGCACTGTTTCATAAGGATTAAATTTAAGCCCATGGACTTAAATCTCGCTTCTGAGAATTTGTATGTGTTCTTATATTTCCCATTGATAACTAATGTTACAAAAGTTTTTAAACTGTATTCATTTCAATACATTTAATAAACAAACAAAAGCAAGTTGTAAATAGCAGTTACAATATTTTTTTCAGATATGTTTTTCTTTTCCAACTACACATAATGATCCCCTACATTCCCTCACTATTGCCAGTTAGCCAAATTGCAAGGTTTAACAGTGCAGTTGACAAATAAAAAGGTTATAGACATATTTCATTATTCAATGGCCATGTATATGCAGGAAATTATTTGTACATAGGAAACTACCTTTTACTTGGGTAGAGGTAAGCTCTTGCTTGGGAGGGTGGGAAGTAATGTGGTGAGTGAGTATGGTATGATGTGAAAAGGATTGTTGGGTGGGGGAGGAAGAGGGCATGTGTGCCTCTGTTTGAGGATCACACGTTTTATCTCTTGCCTCAGATGACTGTTTGAGGTACTCCTCTAGTTCTGCCTCAGATAATCTTGATGAAGGTCCCTTAAAGTCATCAGGTTTCATCACAACCCTCCTTTGAATGACTCTCATAGTGTGTATATTTCCAGCTGCATCGATCTCTTGTGTTTCACTTATGTCTTCACCCGGCCCAAATCGATCGATGTATTCTTTTAAAGCTCTATCTGCATCTGGACCTCTAAAAGTAACGTTATGAATTTCAGGTGGCATTTCAACTGTCCTATGAATGGTATGAACAAAACCATCTCCTTCCTCGCAAGGTTCAATAACTTCAGTAACATAAGGCTTACTATCATCAAACCAAACAGCGGTTCGCACCCCAGTATCTAATGTCTCTGTGCTAGACATCATTGTATTAGATCCTCCACTTGTAAAACTAGAGGACATAACAGAATCTGTTTCACAGTGGTATGTTGCATGAGTACCTGCAGAACTAGAAGGTTCTAATGAGTCAGTACTACCGAGTAAAAGGTCAGCTCGAGGAGGGGGCATTCTGTTTTGCTCTAAATAATCTTCTTTACCAGAAAAGCTTAAGTCTCCATCCCTTCCACTAGAGCTACTTTGATCTTGAAGGCCAGTGGTGTGGCCACCATCTTCATCATCAATAGAATCTGAAAAATATTTTGGAGGATCTGTTTCTAAAGAATCTGTTGATGTCAACATTGATGTCTTGTCTCCAATAACTTCTATCGAGTCTGTCATTACATCTTTAGCTTTTTGCTTCTTTTGCTGGGCTTGAAACTCAATTGAATCGGTACTAGCTGACATTATGTCTTTTTCACTCGTGAGTTTGATCTCAAGACTGTCGGTACTGGTGGTTAGGTTGTCACTATGATGTTTAGAACCAACACTTGTTCCAACTTCACTTTCTTTGCCCTTCCATTGATGAACTGTACTCCCACTGTCTAAATGGGTCAAAGCTGGAGCTTTTGCAAGAGAACATAGCGGTTGGTCCAAATCAAGGTCAGGAATTTTAGAAACTTCTTCAATTGAATCTCCCCTGCCCATTGATTCAGTTTTTTCAATTACACTACTCTCTGTTAAACTATCTTTTTCCTTTATATCAATAAAACGTTCAACATTAGTTTGGGCTTGCCTAATTATTTCGTCAATTTCAAACATTCGCTTTTCATAGTCATCTTCATCAGATTCACCACCTCTAAGACCACCAGCAGAAATAGTTTCACAGCTTTCAGATTCCGATGCTTGGCTTTCATGGCCTTCTTCTATTTCTGACAATAATGCTGCTTCTTCTTCTTTAGCTTTCAATTCAATTTTCGCTGCCTCTATACAAGCGTGTTCAAGCCCCTCAAATTCTTTTAAGGACGCCAAAGATACGTCATCCCCTCCACTTTTTCCACTGCCTGTGTGACGTTTGCTGTTTCCTGAACTGTTTAATGAATCTTGGGAGCCTGAGGATTTATTTCGATTTATTTCCATAGCAATTAAATTTTCAAGCCTTTCAAATTCTTGCAGAGAACTCATTGAAACATCATCATGGTCACCTGACCTTGTGAAATATTTTCTACCTGCAAGTACATCATAATCAGGTGTACTACTAAATGATTCTTTCATACTTCCAAAGCTTCCTGCAGACTGGCTGACCTGACTTCCCAAACTTCCAAACCTACTACTATTATTTTCAAGGTCTGGTTCTTCTTTAATATCTTCAAGTGGCCCCCGCTCATAATCTAACTCATAGCCATATACAGCAGTAGCTTGGTCCCCTTGAAATTGCATTTCTATCCATTTTTTCCCAGCTTCAACTTCACTTTCGTATTCATGTTCACCATCAGAAGGTGGGGAACCTTCCTGTGATGTTGCTTCTCCAGACCGCGCGCCATCCATATTTGTTGGTGGACTATCAGAGTCAAATGGAAATGCAGCCCCACCTGCGGGATAGTATTTAATCTCTGTCATTCGGGTTACTGGTGCTGGAGGAGACACTACCACTTCATCATCACCATCATCAACTTTTTTTACAACCCTTTTTTTACCAATAGCCATGCTTTTCCCTTCTCTATCTTGCTCATGAGCTTCTTTCCCAACTTCCTCTATAATAACAAACTCATCTGTTATATCTGGCTTTTCAAGCATTTCAAAGGAATCACTAGTTGGGGAATCTGTAGCAGAGCCTCTTTCTTGGAAATCATCTTTGGATTCAAATACAGTTTTTTCCTCCGTTGTAACAGAGGATTCACCAATATCAGGCTCCTCAGCAATAAAATCATCACATCCATCGTCACCTAGAACGTACTCTCTTCCTTGATCAGTCTCAGTTTCTGATGAGGCTCTACTGGAAATTGAAGCAGGTGTTTGGGGTGCTGAAGCTTTCACACTAGCTTCTTCCAACTCTAGATCTGGGTAGTGAAATCCTCGATCAATTAGTGGTGTCATGTGCTGGGTGACTGTTATATCTGGAATCGATCCTGGGGATGTAGCTTCTATCTGAGCTGCTCTTTTGCGAATTTCTTCTTTCAGAGAAATTTCTCTGGTTTCCAGTTCGTGCTTTTCCGCAATCGGATCTTCTAGAATCGTATCAGGATGAGGAACTCCAGATAAATGAGGTATTACATGGGGGACCATTTGAAAAGCAGCTTCAGCTTCGGCAAGCTCTTCTTCATGGTCTGAAGTTGGATGCTCCCAAAGGGAACCAACCTTCTCTCGAATCGGACTGACGTGTGCTTCATATTCTAGAGTTCGACTGAATGCTCCAGAATATTCTAATTCTAACTCTGTCACACTTGCTTGTGCTTCAGATGAGAATTCAGGTGTATCATCTTTAATTTCACAATCTTCAGAAGGCTCAGGTGTTTTAGGTCTCTCTATAGGATCTTCTGAACATGCGTCAGAAGAACATTGTTTTAAAAGTTCGGCAAGCTCAGAATCAGGTCTGTCATCTGAAAACCCTGATGAAATTGGTCTCTGGCCACTTTCTGAGTCAGACTTACTAATTTGTGACTGTGGTCGACTTTCTTCAATGTTCTGAAGTTCTTCATGTTCTTCTTCAAGACTAGACATATCTTCAAATGCTTGACGAGCTTCTCTCATATCTCTGTGAAATCCTTGATCTGCTTCAGTTTGATAAGATTCTTCATACACTTTTTCGGCTTCATCTATATCTTTCTTCTCATCGTTACGATCCTCCTTGAGTGTTAACGTAGTTGATTCTTCATATTTATCACTCTCAGCGACATCGTCATTGAATTCCGATGTAGCTATTTGAATTTTAGTTTCAACAACGTCTCTTTTTTTAAATATAGGGATTGCGGATGGCTTAAATGATGTGCTCTCATTTCTTCGATGGCCTGGTCGTTTTCTTATCTCTTTGACATCATCATATTCTGCACTGTATTCAACCTGAGTTGGACCATTACTGCAGGTGTAACCATCTTCGACGATTTCATCAATTTTGGTGGGTGGTATTTCAGTTTGAGAAGTCACTTGAGTAGAAACACTCTGAATTCCATCATTATAAACACTTGATGTCATTAATAAAACCGACTCAACCTGGGCATCTTGGGTTAGTGATTGAGTTGCAATTGTTTCATGCGATACGTTTTGTTGAATATTAAAATCGTCACAGACTGATGATAAACTTATCTGTTCTGAGGTTCCGGAAACTGTTAAACTTAACTGATCAGAGTTAGCAGAGCCATCCATTTTTTCTGATTCCGTTCTGGATCGTTCAATAATTGTTAAAACTGCTGCTGTGTCTGAAGTACTCGATGCACTAAATACACTAACAGTATCATCAAGACTAGATCCATACTTATCTTCATTTGAAAATGATTCAGAACCAGCAGTTATTGGCCTTGGCTCTGGTTGAAAAGTCATTTCATGAGACCTTTTCATTTTGGTGGATTTATCTAAAATATCTTCATCTCTCGATGTACTCAAAGAAGCCTCACCATCTTCTTCTGATACTGCTCCTTCACTTGAAATGTCTAGGCTTGCGGATTGACTATAATACTTTACATCAGATAACTGAGGTATTCTCGGCGGGGATTCTCCCTTAATTATGTGATGGGGAATATCTTGATCATACGGTTCTAGAATAGGTCTATGTTTCAAGAAACACTCCTCTTCAACCATGTGCATGGCTAGTCCATCCATATCACTATCAAGTTCCATTGCTGATGGTACTAGTGTTTCCGATGCTTCACTTGATATTTCTACACTTGCAAGATTACCAGAACTCTCAGAGTCAAGTGATTTCATTGATTCTCTTGAGCTAAGAGAACTTACAGCTGTGTGGTACTCATATGAAGTTAACGATCGACCAGACATTTCATGAGAAATTGCCGATTCGTACTCTGAGGATCCTGTTGTACCCACACCTGCAACCAAAGCATCGACATCTGATGAGCATGGTCTACTTGGAGTCCTAATGCTGTCAGAAGTTTGTTCAAATGAGTGGTAATAACTTTCACCTGAACTTGAATGTGGTTCATAGTCAGTTCCTGAACGCCGATCTGTCTTTTTCTGGCTAGAAGATCTATCAGTTTTACGTTTACGCATAACTACTTCTGGTTGCCCTAATGTATGCATGGCATCGGAGTCTTCTTTTTTCCCGGAAGAAGAAGAAGATGAAATACCTCCTTCTATGCCAGTGTGAGATTTTATGCTTTCGTCTTGAGAGGATTTTTGAGATTCCTCACTATAGGTTCTCTTAATTTCTTCTTTGCGGTTAAAATTGATTAAAACACGTTCTTCTTGATCAACATCAGTTATTTCCGATTTAAGGCCCTCTTGAGACATTAGTTGGTGTAATTTATCTGTACCTGCGTTAGACACAGTTGACAGAGTCTTAGACTCTGTATAAATCTCTTCTTTGACTTCTAACACAGATTTTGACGAGAGTTTACTTTTTTCAACAGAAGCTTCATTCTTTAAGCCGCTCTCATCGAGGTTAACAGTTATTTCTTCTTTTTCAATCGAAATTTCATTGATTTTATTAACTTTTTTATCTTCCTTCTTATCTTGTTCTATTTTAAAGTGATGTCCATCAGTCCATTCCTCTTTTGAAGAGCCGTATGTAAAGTATTCTTCTATAAGTTCCTTTTCCTTTTCACTAGCTTCTAGGTGTTTACTTGTTGTTATACCACTTGAGGTGACTGTGGTAATTTGGGAAGATTTTATGTGGGAGTTTTTTTGTTCATCATCCAATGTCGACGAAGATCCTTTTTGTATATTTTTAATTTCAACTGCACCTTTCTTTTCAAAAACACTGTCAAATACTTCAGTTTCCTTATGGGACATCTGCGTACTTTCATAATTTGTTTCACTATTATCAATTATGGATTCATTGTCTTTATTCTTTAGAACCTGAATATTTTCTGAAACGTGCATGTGAGACTCTTCATTAGTTTTCTTTCTTTCTTTTACTGAAACGTCAATTTTACCTGAGTATTGTTCATTTCCTTTGATATTTTTTAAGTCTAAAACTGTAGTAGCTTCTTCAATGTGACATTCTTGAATATATTCATCAGCGAATTTTTCAAGAGCTAACGCTTTAAACTCAAACTCAGAAGGTGATGGTTTCTTGTGAACTTCTTTCTTTTTCTTTTGTTCTTCAATCAGTTCATCTTGTGCAGCTTCGAGGGACTCTTTGACTTCAGCTAGTGTTTTTTCAACCACTTCCTTATCTTTAATCTTTTCAAGATCATCGTCTAAATTCTTTTCGTGACTCAAAATATGATCAGTGCTATAATCGTCACCCCGATCTTCAACAGGACACGGTCGTGAACCTTGACTTTCTAAGGGAGAGTTGTCTGTTTCAACACCACTGCTGCGGAGATCTTCATCAGTAATTTCCATACTTGATGTTGTAGTATCAGTTCGAGAAAGTTTAATTATTTGCTCCCTTTGTTTTTTAGCCAGAACAGATTCAATCAATTTGACTTCTAAATCTTCCTTTCCTGTAAGCCTTTTGATGTATTCAGAAACTTCAGTGTTACCACTGTTTTTTACCGTCTCCGAAATCATATTCCCATCTGTAACGTCTGTCAAAAATTCCGATCTTTTTGAAATTTCAACCTCGATATTTTCAACTATTTCCTGTGCAATTATTCTGGCTTCATCTTCTGTTAATTTACACTCGTAGCCTTGTTCTTGAGCGCCACCTTTAAGATCTAATGCACTTTCAGTTAAAGACGATTCGTTGTCACTGAGACGGTGACTAGAAGCAGTTCCTTGAGGCTGCAAAATCTCTGATTTAATTTCACAGCTCTCTGTTAAAGAACGTTGTGATTCCTCTTCATCTTTTTCTAAAATTGGTTGCTTTTCGATTGGGATATCCTCAACAATTTCTTGCTCACTACTCTCAGGCTCTTGTTGAATTGGAACTTCCCAAACCGTGTCTGGAAAATGTTCTTCGGGTGTATGAACATGAGGAGATTTCGAAATTTGTGAATTCTGGATTTCACTTTTTTCTAAAATTTCTACTGGTTGTACTAACACCTCCTGATCCCAATCATGCAATTTTGATAACCCTTCCTTATCTCTAAGGTCTTCCGGAGTAATATCAGATTCGGACTGGGTGTCTTCACTCTCTCCTTGACTATAGCTATCTGGCCTCTGTTTCGAAGATTGGGTTATAGTTATTTCTGGAAGTCTCTCATCATCATGATATTGATAAACTGAGTTTGACTTTTGCATTAATCCTGCTTCAAGTTGTTTCAATTCCTCATCAATTTCCATTTCTTTTTCAGATTCCTCTATTTCACTCTTATCAATGTGTACCTCTAAAGAATCAGATGGTTTTGATATGCTATCTGACCTGTACTTAATTATGTCTTCCATTTCTTCTTCACTGAATTGATTTTCAGTCCTTGAGACAACTATTCCATCGAAATCAACCGTCTGCTCATATACTTGTGTTTGGTTGACATCATCTTCAGGAGAAGATTTAGCTTGCTTGTCGTTTGCTTCAAAAATACCTGTTATATCTTTTACATCTTTTCCAGTGTTATCTAAATCAATTTTAACTTCATATTCTTCATCTTTTGAATACTGTTTTATCTGAACTATTTCTGCTTCGTAAGATGTTGAATCAGTTCTCATTACACATTTTTTAGCATCAACCTTATCCAATGTATTAACAATTTCTTTTACAGAGGCGGGTCTAATTGGGTCACTTTCCTTATTTTGTTCGCTTATGTGTTTATTTTCAGGTACTAATGATTCTATTTGTTCTTCCAGTTCGTGGCTGAAAATGTGACTATGTATTTGGCGACTCACCATGATTTCAGGATCTGAGGTAGGAACATCTGAAGGTTTATGATGAAAGGATTTATGCTCAGGGGATGATTCTTCTTCAAGCTGCGTCATAAGTTGGTCGACCACCATTTCTTTTTTTATTTGAGCCTCAAAAAATCTTTTTCTAGCTTTTACACTGTTGGCAGAAATATCTGTTATATCTTCTGTTGGTAATGATACAGACCGTTCATAATATCCTTTTCTTGAGGAAGCAACTGGTGTAAACGTATCATTGGATTCTAAATTGTGTGGAAATAATTTATCTGAAGATAGGGATTCTTGATTACTAGCTAAATTATCTGTGTCGTCATCAGGAACGAATCCAGTGTTTTCATAAGCTAATGTCTCCTCTCCGACTTTAGCAATATATTCGGTTTCAGAGTCACTACTCTCAGCAGCTCCAGTTTGACTCTTACCGATATTTAGCTCTTCAGTCGTGTGGGGGGCTACAGTCTTAGCTGTAGTCAGTACACTTGAGAGCAATTTATTTTTATCAGTGGCTTCTGTTTCTGATACTTCTTCTTTATCAGAAGCATCTGAAGAGCCCGTAAACGATTGTTTGCTCACAGCATCCTGCTGTGAATACTTAATTCTTACTGTAGAATCACTGAGTGTAGTGGCGGTAGTTTCCGTATCTGATTCTGCCTCAGACTTGAGTAATGGTACAGATGACACAATACTAGATCTTGGTTTAGGAACTGGAGGAGTAACAAGATCCTGTGACCGCTGACTATCTTGTGATCCTGATGACATTTGTTCCCAAAACTTTTTACGAACTGAATAATCTTGTATATCTTCGTTAGATTTTTGAGACTCAAGTGATTCATCTTGGGTGTCTTGTTTGGTTGGTCTAGGACTAGGTTTGGGTAGGATAATGTCAGCATCTGATGTTCGGTGCTCTCTGGTTACGTCCTTGCTCACTTCTAAAAAGGATCAGACACACATTAGTTAGTTAAAACATCACACAACAACTGTATTAGTTTACTGCATGCTGTTAATTAGCAGGTTCACCACATAACGTCATTTATGAAATTTGATTCCATAGATAACCAGGTAGTAGTTTACCTCTTTGTTCGATTTGGAAAATCCCTAATGGACTATCCATCAAAAGACAAGGTAGTCTGACAGATGGCGAGTGGCTTTGTCTGAGAGTGTTAATAGAATTTTGAGTATTAGAAGCCGGATTACACAAATTTAAGCTTGTCAGATTATTTGGCGGTTTGTCAACAAAAATATTACCCTTGATTCTCTTTGATTTGACCGGAATGTCAAGCTCATTGGGCTGTACTACACCACTTGGGGGAGCAGTATCAAATGCCCAAAATATAGAAGAGGGAATGTTGCTGATTCCGTGTTCAAATTCTATCCACTGTGGACTTTGAGAGTAAAATGGATTTGTTGATGCTAAGAAAGCTGTGAAATAAAACCATATAAAATTAATAAGGCTGAAAATTTAAGATTCAAATAATGCAACTAATAAAAATGTGGTAGTACTTTTGTTATATTTTACTTTTACATACTTTTTAACTATGGTACTTTACAACATTTTATATTTAAAATAAACATTAAATAAATCAAACTGAGACTATTCACGATATTAATAAATACCCAAAATTACAGTAACTTATGACAAAAAATATTGCTTAGAATTATTAAAATATAGAACGATAAACAAATAACTCTAGAATACAAATATAAAACAAATAAAACACCCAACAAAACATTGTATATTTATAATTTTGATAAAGACATGAGCACAAAGTTCAGAACTAATACTTCTCTTATTTTATTTGTATTTTTATCCACTTATTGCAATATACAACAAAATATATACACTCAAAACTGTACTAAAAGAGAGATTCCAGCTGAAAACCTTATGTATTAGAGTAGGAAATCTGGCGATACAACCATTATTTTATGAGAAGATTTAATTTATCTATCAAAATATTTAATTTTCATATTTTATTTAATCACACACACATATATATGTATATCTATATATTAATATATATTTAAGCTCATAAAATATAATATTTAATGAACTGAAAAGGAGTAAAAACAGAAAACAATAAACAAAAATAAAAAAATATTTGGAAAAGAATATGGGTTTTCTATGACAATAAACCTGCTAAATCTGTATATAAGATTTGGTTGTGTTTATTTGTGTGTGTTTGTGCCCGCACACGCGAGAGGTAATTTATAAGTAGATACCGTCATGGATGGTAGTAAAAAAACCAACACCACTGCTTGGATTTTAGCTTATATAAAATAATTCAACTTGAATATACATTGAATATACTAACTGTTTCCATAAGAAAAGGCTGAAGCAAAGTGGTTTTCATAAATAATTTAATACTTCGTGGGTTGTTCATCAGAGAGGCATGAATTTTGAAAAAAATACATATTTTAGTATTTTTAGTTTGCAAAATCGTTTCTTTAACTAAAGCCATTTAAAAATAGCGTTTACAATCTTTGATGATAAATTTAATAAAACTGTTATAATTACAGGCGCGTTGAATTAATCCGATCCCACAGTGGTTTGAGCCGTGCGCTGCCCCTAACTGCCTTCAGCTACCCCGTGCTACCCCTAACTGCCTTCAGCTACCCCCAGTCAATATTTTACATACATACTGTATTTTTTCACATTATGACTTGTAAAATACTGTAATAGATATTTTCTACTGTTTTATTATACAACCATTATTGATGATGGTGTAATTTTTTAATCAAAATACATTTATTACTTTCCCCCCTATACATAGCATATGGAGGAAGTATTATTTTCGTCAACATTTTCGAATTTGAGTTGTTAGTGGAAATATTCGTTTTGGTGCTCCCTGACCCAAAAAAAGTGATTTTTACATGATGTCTGTGTGACTGTCTGTCTGGTTGTGTACAGAGCTAGAACCCACACCAATTGGCTGATTTTGATGAAATTTGGTATGTAGGTACTAAACCACAATATCTCCAGGTGTTTTTTTATTTTTTTAAATTTTGTATTTTTAAGGGTAATTATCCCCCCAAAACCGCTAAAAAACATGAAAAATCCAAATTTATCAAAATCGGCTCTAATGATTTTGATTAAGCTTTAGTGGTTTGTAGAGCTTAACATTTCCAATAAAATGTCACCAGCCGCATTCCTGGAAAAATTCGGGTTCAGAAATCACAGGACTTAAAACATCAAAAACTCAGTTTTTTTATTTTTCTTAAAAAACCATAAACGTTAAAATTCCCCTGTCGCAGCAAACCTGCATACTCAGCAAATTTACTGTGGAGATATAAATTTCTTAATACTAAATAAAGCCACTTACCAAGTTTCATAAAAATATATTCACAAATAAGCGATGTATACAATTTTAATTATTCTCTATAAGAATAACATTGGGGCTGGGTACGCAGATTTGCTGTAACATGGAACACAAAAAATAGGTTTTTATGCTAATATCAATATAACTCAACTAGGTGAAGTCGTATACCAGTGTTTATTCATTTATGTTCATAATTAAGGGAGACATAGCATTTAATTATTCTCTATAAGAATAACATGGGGCTGAGTACGCACAGGTTCGCTGCTACGGGAGCCTTTGACAAAAAATTGTTTTCTTGTGCAAATATCAAAATACCACAACCAGATGAAGCTGTACACCAAGTTTCGTCATTATACGTTCATAAATAAGCAAGATATAAAATTTTTCTTTTCCTCCATAAGAATAACATTAGACAACGTACTATGTTTAGCACTTTCAATAGCTCGATAACCAATTGATGTAGAGGAATGATAAAAATACAAAATTGTGTGTTTTTAAGCTGAATCCAATGGTAAAAACTAAAATTTTACTATTTAAAAATTATATGTAAATAATTCAAAAAACTGATTTTCAGGGTACAAAACCCCCCATAATACCCCTTCGGATGGAGCGATTTGGCTGGTTTTCGAACTTAAAGTCATAAATGTCGCTTTACATGTTTATACCAAATTTCATCAAAATCAGATAATTTTTACGAGATTTATCGTGCTCACGGACACTTATATATAAATACAGTTTCGAACGAATGGTGTTTTAGGGGTCGGGGACTTCAAAACGAAAAATTATCATGGTCCCGGGCCTAGGTCTAACCATGCCGACTACGGTAATAGCTTCTTCCCTATAGAGGAAATTCACTAAAAGATTAGAATTAGAATTTAGAATTTAGAAATTAGAATCACCATTAAAAGAAGCTAAACAAACTAAATAATTTAGTATTTTTAATTATTATTCTACGATTGCTGGTTGCGGACAAAATTGAAATTTTCATTTCGCTGTAAACGCAGCACATTGTCTCATGTTATTCTTAAGGGGAATACAAAACTTCCCATTTCTCTCTTATTTACTGATCAATTTAGTTTAAACTTGATATGCAGGTCAAGTTAGCATCGACCAACAGAGGATATTCAAAATATGTTGCAACTTAACCCTGGGGGGGGGTCAAGGGGGCATTTCTCCTCTCAAAACAACTATGTGTAGCAACGGATTCTGAAGCGCCTACCAAAAAGGGATTTGGGTGGATATTTCTGAAAGCAATAATTTTATACAATTTTCTGTACATTTATCTGTACTTTATATTCTATATTTAGTAAATAAAAAGTAGTTTATTCATTGAAGTTGCGCTAAAAGGGAGAAAGTATGTGTCAGTTTCCTGATACTGTTTATTTTTAACGTATATCTAGAGTTTATTAGCATATCTTTATTAATCCAAACAATCTGATAAACCGAACATTTCCCGTGAACAAACTTTCAGTGCGGGCATTATGTGTACTAAAAATGTTGCCTGTATTAAATGTGTATTCGTGTGCCACTTAACTATGACATTTATTAACAAATTAGGATCTAAATAATTTGCTATATGAAAGCAGTAAACAATGTGTTGTTGGTTTGATTTGTCTTTAAAATTTCACACATTTTTCTCAAAAACATATTTTTTTGTATTTACAAAGATTTTTATGAAATTTCACATTTAAGTTTTGAAATGGCCGCCATCTTAAAATTACTTTAATTAAAGAAACGAAACTTCATTTCAATGCTTAACCATGCATAAACTAAACCACGCATTTATGCCGAAATTTCAAGCTTCTACATGTTAAGAACCCTTGAGTTTATAAATAATTTATACAAATCACAATAAAACTGTCAGACTTTAAAAAATCCAGCTATTTTAGACACATGTTCATACGTGTTTTACGCCTTTGTATTGTCCCACGGATCAAATCTACAAACCCAAGAGCTCGAATGCACCCTGTACAACATTTACAAAGAAGATTCCAGGCAAGACCAAAGCTTGGGCCAATTCGTTTTATTGTTTTATTTATAAATCAAAAACACATAATGTTAACATGGTATTTTAGTGCTGTATTTATTACACTCCAAAGAACATCATCACTAGGAGCCATTGCTGATGTTTTTCTAAATTTATGTTATGAGTTCAGGCTTATAGATATATTACTAAGTACGTAAAAAGATTCATGTATACAAAATACGGAAAACAAAACACAAAGTATAACCAGGTAGGTTGTCACATGATTTGGTAACTCTTTAAACTATTTCTTAAAAAGTATGTTCCAAATTCACGGGATTTTATCAATTCCTTCTCACAATACGTGAAATTATGTTCACATAAAAGCCAAATATACTTTTATAATTTTCTAAAAGTATATACTTAGAAGACAGTCATAAGACGTAATTGAGTACTAACATCTAACGGACTGAAGCCGAAGTCCTGTCTACTAATCATACACTCTTTAAGAAAATTAGAAGGGTTTTGAATTTTGGGGGTCGCAAAGCCACATAATATTAAACTAATGGAATAAAATAATATGGATTAGCATAGCCTGATTACAAATATCCGATTAAAAAAGCCCTTTCTTACCAGTCATGGGGAAAATAGTTTTCCTGCTCTAGCAAAACTAAATGTGCCAGGGTTTAAAAATGTATGACCAAAACTATTTATTTGAGATATCGGTTATCTCATATTCTGTTTTTGTGAGCATGTATATGCGCCAGTGTTCAATGGGATCGGCCCAAAGTCTGGTCTTTTTACTATCTTAGGTCAATCAGTTTTTTTAAAGCATGATCAATAATAGTAAAGCCAATGACCAATGGTATCTAGGTCCACTATGGAATCTGAACAAAATTTGCAGATTTTGCTCAGGATCGACCTGGCGAAACTCAGATTATGAAGCAAGCACTTATCAAGCCAGTTATGACATGTTTGTTCTGTACGTAATACTTATAATTTTTCCTCTGTAAATTTGAGGGATTTGTACTTCTTACCCTTAAAGCATTTATGTGCTCTCTTACACAAATACTGTTTAAAAAAATTGAAGTTATAATATTGTTAAAAATATTGTTTAGGACACAACAAAACCGTCATATAACTCTTTATGCAGTTTCTGAGGGATAATTCGTTGGATTTTAAAAATAAATGTAAAACACTTAGGTTTTCAATAGAGTACGGTATAGTATTTTTTGCTTTAATGCCGGGTGTTTCAAAATAACTCCCTAGTTTAAAGAAAAACTTTAACGGTGAATTACAGAAACTACATTCACGAATACAAATTATGAAAGATACCATCTACAAGGTTTTGTGGTCTGAATAAACTTCAACGTGGGCACCATTTTCTGCCCTACACAAGTCAAAACGATATTTCACTTCTCGCCAAGTATTTACCACTGCTGGGACGATTCTTTGACATATTTGGTCGATGTCACGGATATTTTCTTCATTGATCAAACTTATTACGTTTTCCTAAAATAAAATGTCAAGATGTCCAAGATTCTTTTATGGCCTATACTAGGTCTAGGTCACTGAAAGAGATTTGATCGTTTACCGAAACTAGGGAGCTATTTTTAAAGACGCTTGTATTTGAGTGGCAAGTTTATTTTTTCTGTAAATTCTTGCTGGGGTCAACATAAACAAAATATGTGTTATAAACATAGGTTACTATGTTACCCTGTTACCTATTTGTGTGACTGTATGTATTTTTAATCAATACTGCATGTATTAGGAATCGCTTGAGGTACGGTACTGACTTGAAACTTGGCACGTGCATTTTAGTAGTTTAGGACAAATTTGTATTATATTTGACGTATATAGCTTTAACCATTTCAAAACTTCAGCTATTTAAAGTTTTTGAGGCATATTTATTTTTGAACGGTAAAGTTTTGAGTAAAAACTAACCTACATATTTAAAAAATGTAAAATGTTGAGCTTAAAACTATTAAATAAAGACTTTAGATCACATGACCCATAACAGGACAGTCACAATTTATATGAGTAAATTACCACGAATTCACTCATAAAAATTACAACTAACCTGCTATGGGTTGAGTGATTTTTAAAGTCTTTATGCCATAGTTTTTGGCTTAAAACGTCACATTTTTTAAAAATTATTAATCAAAAATTTTCCGTTTTAAAGAAATTAAGCTCCAAAAACTTGAAATACCCGCCATTTTAAATCGTTTAATGCTATAAACATCAAATTCAATCCAACATTTGACCTAAACTAGTAAAATGCACGTGTCAAGTTTCAAGTTAGTACGTCAAGCGGTTCCTAAGGTATTCTGTATTGATAAAAAAACACACACTGACACAGAAATTTGTAAAGGAGTGAGATAGGTTCTATGTTTATATACAATTTTTTGTTTGTATTGATCCCAGGAACAATTTCCAGAAGTTTCCTCAGAAAGGTCAGACACACTGTGTAAATACAATGTATTTAATAATATAGTATATATTAAACAGTTAAATATAGAAGCCCTACCTTCTGGTAATGTATTAAATGTATTATATATTAAACAATTAAATTTAGAAGCCCTACCTTCTGGTAAAGCTTCAATGTCAGGGCCAAGATCACCTTCAATCGTAGTATTTGACGAGTCTTGTTCCTCAGATGGTGTCAGCCCTCCTTCATCCCACTGGCTTATGCAAGCGTCAACTTCTTCTGCTGACAACTGGGAAACCATACGCTGAAATTCCTTGTCTGCTGTAAATTTGACCTCCGGATCTGCTTCCAGTGTTTCAGATGCCATTCTTTCAAAACGTTGTTCTACTTTTTTCGTTTTCTTATGACCATCGATCAATACTTTTTGATGTTTAAACCATTTTGCACTCTCTTCATCTGGAGTTTGAACTTTTTCTGTAAATGTAGGTAATGGTCTGGGGGTAATTTCTGTAACATCTATTTCAGGTTCACTGTTTGAGTCTGATACTTTTAAACAGGTTTCATCTTCAGATTCAACATTAAATGATACTTTTCTTGTTGATAACGGGTCGGTAGGTTCGGTTACAATGTACCTATTACTTGTTTCCTCATCTGAGCTTGAATAATCACTCAAATGAGATATTTCACGCAGTGTAGGTCTCTCTTCTCTTGACAAACGTTGGGATCCCCCTATTTTTCGTCGTTGCATGGTTGGAGTTGTCACAAAAGGCTTTTTTGATGGGTTTTCTCTTTCAATAATTTCTTTTTTTTCTGAGTCGCTAATTAAAGACTCTATATTTCCAAAACTATGCACTGATCTCAATTCACTAACTTCAGAAGTTGTTTGTGAAAACTCTTTTGGAACTGTATCGTCATATTTCTCAAACACATTAGGTTGATCAGTCTGAGCTTTAGAATTAATGGACATTTCTTCAGTTGGAATCTTCATACATTCTTGTTCTATTAACATATCAATTAGCATGTTATTTAGTTTTTCATCATTACTTTCTGTGGATTTACGAACATCTTCAGGTAACTGATTTTCATTGTGCTGTGCATTCAGTATTTCTAAAGACACTTCGCTGATGCTTCTGTTGGAAGATCCATTCATCTTGACTTTGTTAGTCTCACTGAAGCTTTCTGATCTAGTGGTTGATTTCAAGGAGTTCTCTAACACATTTTCGAGGTTTTTACTGGACTTTTCACTTACAGTGCTTCCTGACAAATCAATATCTGATGATATGAGAGCAACAGTTGGTTCATCTGCACATTTCTTTCCTTTATCAATCATATGCTCAGCAACAGTGTGAAGCTGATCTGTCATGGCAAGTGTGTTTTTAGGCGTCATATCTATCAAGTTGGCAGAATCACCACAGTGATTTGGGCTCTCTAACCCTAAATTAGGTTGAAGTAAAGGCGCATCTACTTCTGGGATAAGAGATTTTACTTCCACTGAAATATTTTGTCCAACGTTTTCTAGTATTTCACTTTGAAAAGTTCCCAAATGTTGAGTATATTTAGTTGTTTTATTTTCGATTGCTCCTGCTACCTGCTCTAAAGAATCATTAATTTTTGATTCAGAGTGTTTTGAAACTATCTGAGTCACACCCTCATATTCATTGAGAAATGTATTTTTGATAGGTTCTACACTCTGAGAAACAAGTCTAGTTTTTCCATCTATACCTAAGTTATTTCCTACATCAGATGTACCTTCAGTCATAATAAGGTTGTTATCAGTTGCAATGTTTTGTTTTGTGGTATTTTCAAATATAGGAGAGAGATTATTTACGTAAAACGAAGGATTTAATACCAATTCTTCTCCCTTGAAACTGTCATCATGGACAATACCTTTAAATTGTGACTCAGGGAGATATTTTACAGGCTCTTTATGCTGTGGGGCATCTGATAATTTACTACTTTTTTCTGTGGTACTTTGATCGGTACTATCACCCTGAATCGCTTCATTTACAGCTTCAGAAGGGAACGTAGGATGCATTTCTGTTTGTACACTATCTTCTGCTTCATTTGATTTTCCAAACAACCCTCCCAAAAATGATTTTATTTTCTGATTTGTAGTTTTGACTGAATCAGAAACTGCCATGGTTGAGCTATGTTTATCGCTTAAGCCAATTTCATCAAGCCCTGTGTTTTCATTTACAACATCATATACTGTTGTGGTAGCTAAGCTTTCATCGCCAAACATTTCTTGCCGTTTTAAAAAGGAATTATTATTTTCTTTATATTCATTTGTATGAAGATTGAGAGGTGGGATATTTTTGCTTGATTCAGCTTCTACAGATGTTGGATCTGTCATATATATTGGCAACTCCTTGATATTATCTAATTTATCTATTAAGACAGTTTCAGTGTCTTTTAGTTGTTCTTCAGCAAATGATACAGTTTTATCTTTGTGATTATTTGATTTTCTCTCGAGAACCTCGATTGTTTCACTCTGCCTGTCTTTAATACATCGTTCCATACTTTTAGGGACATCTCTGTTAGTTTTTGGACTTATCTCACTAAATTTTACATCCTTGTCAACTATGTTTTCTATAGCTTCTTTAGAATGATCTGTCTTGTGCTCTGCACTTTTTACATCAGCGTTGACTTTATTTTCTTGGTTTTTACTAAGTTTTTGTAGATCATCAGAAATGTCTTGTCCTATTAACACCCCTTTCAAATAGGATTTTGGAGATACATTTGTCATACTGTCAGTGGTTGTTTCTCCTAAATTTTGGGTGTCCATGTTTCCAGTTACCCTACTCGGTATATCATGTTCTACTGCTGGTAAGGATTGAGTTAGAGCTACACAATTTTCAGGGGCATTTTTAGTTTCAAAAGCATCTAATTGTAAATCTTCAATATTTGAATTAGAATAGAAGGCTGAAACATTTTCTTTTAAACCAAGTTCCTTCACATGAGTTGTTTCTTCCACATCATGCTCTTGAATGGTTGTTTCATCCAAAGTTTGAACTTTTTTATCATTTATTTGATCAGCAGTAGTAGATTCCTTTTCACCAATTAGTAATATTGTACCAATGTCTTTCAATGATTTAGTGCCTTGATTTTGTTTTGTATCAACAATCGGACGAATAATGTTTTCAGTTTTTTCTTTTGAGTTGTCAACCAACAAAACAGATTTAGAAAATAAGTCATCTTTTATGTGTTCCCCAAATTTTTCACTGCCCCTAGTAACATCAGATTTCACTTCATAATTTTCTTTATCGAGTTTTGAAGCAGATGAATTTATATTGACCTCTATTGCTTCACTAGCAGTTTCTTTCATTGGCTTGCCGAGCGAGTCTGTGCCAGGCAATTGATGAGAAATGTCTACAGTTTTTTCATGATTCTTTGACTCTGTTTTGTTTTGTTTGTTCTTCTCTTTTTTATTTTTAGATTTTCCTTTTTCATCTTTTTTGAAAACGCCAAAGAATTTTTGTGACATTTTACCTACAAATGATTTTTCAGATTTAGGTTCACTTTCACTTTTGGACTGATATTCTTCGGTTTCATCTGAAGACGTAACCTCAGTATTGACTAAAACAGGAACCTCAGTGTGTTTGGATGGGTCAAATAACTTACTGCAGTCCTTTTCATTTTCCAAAAATGTTGTAAGTGTATTTGACATTTCTGTAAATACTTCCTTATTTGGTACGGTCATTGTAAATTGATATTTAGCCTCTCTTTCTCTTATTTTGTCTGCAAAATGTTCATGAGTTTCAATATTTATTGTTTCAGTAAATTGCTGAGTGTCATTCATGGAAACGGAATAATCCATAATGTCATCTCCAGGGCGTCCTTGTCCAGAAGTCCCCAGACTATCAGAAGGATGCTCTGAAATTGTCATATCAAAACAAAATAAACCCTACTTCTGGAACATGTAACATGGCTATTATAAAATGGTACAAGCTAATAAATGAAAGTGGTCCTTGTTGCAGTATTAAATTAAAATTGTTGCATTATTATATATTTTATATTCCTTTACTCGTTTGTTGTATTTACCCTGTTATAAACTTGTGTAAAATTTCCTGGGCTTATTTAAATAGGTTTTTGCATTTAATGTAATAGCTAATGAATTATGTGGTGAAAATAGTTAGGAAAATACAAAGAAAAACATGCTGTTAATATTTTATCAAGTGATCAACTATGACTTAAAGTAATATCTTACCTCCACTAATTCGATCAGTCCAAGTGCAATAGCCTGCACTGTCGAGGGTCATACTGGGACAGGGAATAAAATACTGTATACAGTCAGAGGGTTGGATATATTTGATATAGTTGATGGAGTCATCAGAACCAACTGATCCAAAAAATGACTTTGATAAATCAGTCATGTTATCTTGTAAGCTAGGTAAAGAACGGTTCCACGAGGAAAATGCCTGTGATTGGGTCTTCTTAAACATTTTACAAAATTTCATATCACCCTCTATAGAAGGAAATTCAGTAACATTGTTGCAAGTCCTGATTTCAAGTGCACTTTTTCCATTTTCAGTTGTTTTAACCAATAATTTTGATTTTGAAGTGTTTATATCCTTCATATTTGTTGAGATGTTGTTACTTAGCGTCATACATTCCAGTTGAGCTGGATTTGATATGCTATGTTTTAATTTGTTTCTGTTAACTGTTGAGGGTTTTGCCAGCTTTTTTCTTGCTGGGTGCCTAGGTAGACTTCTGTAAGCCCCCTCCCACCACACACTAAAACTATCATCTTCAGAAGACATGTCAGTTGTTGATATTGGAGAAGTGTATAACGTTTCAGAAATAGGAGAAATCAGACCTAACCTTTCTTCTTCTTTTTCAACTTCATTCAATAGCCTATTTACAGATCGTTCCAACCTTCCGATACTGTAGTTTGCTGGAACATCTTTATTTTTGTTTTCAAAAGAGTGCTCATATAGCGCCAGTTCTGGTTCCGATGAGCAATGACTTTTCTTACACAAATGCAACATTTTTCTTTCTCTTTTACTGATATGTGAAAGTGGTAACTGCTTTCGGTGCACTGGTGGAGATAAACACAATGTATTCACAAGTAAAGGAAATGCTTTTACTTCTTTCTTTTCCAAAACAAGAGGAACAAAATTTAAGTCTTTTTTCAATAAATTTTCTTGAATTTCTACTTGGTTTAACATTCTTTCTACAGCAGCTTCCAGATTTCCAAGTTCATCTTGACCCCTACTGTAATTATTTTCCAATATAGGAAAATTGTCACAATGGGAAAAACAAGAATAAACTCCCTCTTCTAAAGTACCTCCTGAATGGTTTGTGACATCTGAATTACTTATACTTGCCTCCGAAATTGGTCTCTTCAAACCAATTAACAACTCTGGCACTTTATTAATCTGTTTACTCATTTCGTACAGAATACCAGTTGTGTCGTCAATGGGTGTGTTGGGAGGATAGTAATACATACCAGGAAACTGTTCCACACGACTGAGCTGTTCATTTGTTTTAGGCACTTCTAATTCTGGTGATGTTCTGCTATCACTATCTGAATAGTTGAATTCTGAATGGGTTTCTGACAAAGAAAATCTTAATTCACTGAAACTCTCCGTATTAGATCTTGTTCCAGAAACAGTTTGAAACGAGTCTTCAAATTCAGTTTCATACATTTGAAATATGTTTTTAGTTTGAGCATAAATCTCATGTTCATTCTGTGGTAATTGATTTGTTATTGGTTCCAACAAATAACTTTCATTAAATTGTTGATAATTAAAATTCTTCGAGGGCGTGCCTTCATCTTTGTCAACATACAACACTGAATTGAGTTCTTTATCGAGCAGTGATAGTTCGTCAAAAACCGAAATATTTTTATGTTTATTGTTTCCTAGTGGAAAAATATTAGTTTCTTGCAAGTTTTCAATATCATTTTGGTCAATTTTATCATTAGAAATACCTCCTTTTATAATTACATCACTGGCACAGATGAGTTCAATTGGTTTTTGAGTTAAAAAACTATGAAATTCATTGAACAATTCTGGTACATTTAATGACTTCATTTCCTGGGTGCTTTGGGAATCTTCTTGAACCTTATGCTTGGAGTATTCACTATCTGTAAACTCATCAATTTAATTATGCTAAACAAGTAATTTAGATAAACATAAAAAAACTAAGTTTTACCTTTTTCCCACAAAATGTTAAATATTCTAAAGTTTACATTAATATGATTAAAGTTTTTAGCTAAGAAGAATTAGTAACTTCTATAAAAAAATATAACCTTCTAACTAACAAATATGATTATATGTGATAAATGTCATATTTTATAAATACTGATATACCTTCTTTATCTTATTTCATAAAATAGTTGTCAGAATGAAGATGACCGAAAGATCATATTATAATTAAAATATTATAAAACAAATTGTTTACATATTTATTTGTATACTACTTATAGTATCATATTATTGCTAGGCTTACCTTAGCAATCCAAGAAGGGTAAGGTAAGCCTAGCAATAATATAAATCAAACAATCCAAAGGCTGCATACTGCATACTATGATTATAGTATCCGTCTTAAGCTATAAACAAATTTGTTTAGCACATTTATGATTTTATCCATTCCACTAAAGTCCAAAATTAGGAAATATTTATATAAACTTGTTTTATGAAAAACATTACTTTTAATTTTTTTATGGATAATTGAGTAATATTTAATCTGTTGTTTTGGTTTGTGTTTAGCTACACCTTTAGCATTTACCTTTGATTGGGAACAACCAAAACCCAGGGCTTGTCACTACATGAGGAAGACTACTTCTTATAAAGCATGATTATGAAAATCTGACTTAAAAATGAAAGCTGAGTACCGTACTGTTTTGAAAATGTACAACTTTTACAAGATTTTGCTTAGGATCGACCTGTTAAACCACAGATTGTGATTTTTTTTACTCTACTTTTAAACAAATTTTAAATTCAAATTATGATCTTCATGAAATTATTCAATCAGTTTTGCTATAAGATTTGTAACCCGAAACTGAGCACATCGCCTGTTTGGTTACAACATTTATTTTAATTCAGCATTTGAATCTAGGTTGTATCTATGTTGCAATCTATATTTGATACAGTGTGTACATTTTTTTATGCTCACCTTTGGGATCTCGTAAACCCTAATAGTCACAAGGAAGGTTAAATAAAAAAAGGAGTGCGTGGTTATAAACTAAATAAAATGGCGCAAAGAAATTGAAAATATTCCACCAAACTCGTTTGCTGCGATCAAAAAACAATTTTTCACCAAAAACAAAATTCGCTTTTAACATTCTTATTTTTCAGATACAAAAGATACATAATACCTCCGTCGCATCAAACCTGCGTACTCATCGAATCTCCAGTGAATATATATATATGTCTTACACACTAAGCCACTAACCAGGATTCATAAGAAATATATTCACAAATAAGCGATATTAAAAATATTAATTACTAGCTGGTATCCGTATCTAGCGGGTTGCTGCCTTAGGAGGGGCATTGAATTTGTTTTATGTCAATTACTCGTTCATTTTCAATATGAGCTCGTTCGCTTCGCTTACTCGCCTCCCGGATGAGCTTGTTCACTACGCTCACTCGCCTATCGGAAAAAAGAGTCTGAGTTGCCATTCAAGTAGTTTTTTTTATTTCCATTATGAGAGTTGCCATTCAAGTAGTTTTTTATTTCCATAATAAAACAGTTGTTTACAATATTTTAAGTTGTACATATCATCTGATAAAATCAAAAGAAATCTTTCTTCCATAAGATTAACGTTGAAACTTTGAAGTCCAGTGGGGTACAGCCCTAATGTCCTAGGACTTTGGTTAATGGCCTTCCCAGGGTTAACCTGTGTTACTATGCAAAATTTCAAAGCAATCGGATGAACGGTATGGCAGCGCATAAAATATGAACGGACAGATGAACAGATATACAAATATTGATTTTGATATATTAGAGTATCCTTAAGAATAACATTGGGGATGAGTACCCAGGTTTGCTGCAAAAAGAAAGACAAAATAATGGGGTTTATGTAGATATCAATAGAACTCATCTAAGTGAAGTCGCATACCAAGTTTCATCAATATACATTTCATAAATAAGCGAAGTATAACATTTTCAAAATTCTCCATAAGAATAACATGGGGACTGAGTACCTAGATTTGCTGCTAAGGAAATCATAGGTGAAAAATTGTTTTCCTACAGTTACCTAACAATGTACATGTTCTCTCACTGATTTGAGAAAGCAAAGTGGCCAATTCGCTCATCAGTGAGACAATGTTAACATTGGCTCACTCTAATTACTTTGTCTCACTCCAGATTTGCAACGTGAAGGCACGAAATAGTAAGCGCGTAACATGCAGACAAGGTCGTATGCGCGCGAAATACGTTGGCAGCACTGGCTGTAAATCAGCTGGTCAGCTGTTGTACTGTTGTATTTGTCACAAAACTTCCGGTCACGGCAGAAGCCACCATTTCATTGATTTGCCATTTATAAACATTGAAGGTGGTTTTGCTGTCGCAAAATGGACGTTAATGACGATTTTAGTAATAATAGTTCACCAGAAGAATCTTGTACTCCAGAAGAATTAAAAAATGTGGCGAGGAATGTGTCTCTAAATCTTCTTCCAGAGAAATCAAAACATAAATATGAAAAAAGGTATGAATTGTTTACTTCCTGGTGTGAAAGTAAGAATGTAAAAAGCCCAACGGAAAATATGTTACGTTTCTTTACCAATTTATTTGTTTTATGGTAACTGTAGGAAAAATATAATGTGCAACTCGAGTGCAAAGTGCAATCGCCTCACTCGAGAAACCATTCCTCACTCGCCTACGGCTCATGAGTAAGGATTTCTCTCGAGTGAGGCAATTGCTCACTTTGCTCACTAGTTGCACAAATAACTATTTTTTTGTGCATACAACAATAAAAAACCACAACCAGATGAATTATTTAACTGGAGAAATCAGCTATTTAACAACATAAGAAAACAACGCTTTTTAATAGCATTTTATACAAAAATTAAAATTCTTAATGATTTTCTTAAATGTTTAAACAGCTGATTACCCGTAAATCAGCTGTTTTCAGTACAGTGTAAATCAGCTGTAAAACATAAATTGGATACTTTTATGTTGGGCTCAGTACAACATATCTGTCAAATGGTTGCTAAATAAAGTGTTTTGTTCAATTATGGGCTTATTGTATGAATAGTACATCATACATGTGGTATTTTTGTAATCAGAGGAAAAAATCTTTCAAATAAAAATATAAAAACACTATACTTCTATTAAAGATTTTGGACTTGACCATTTTATATCAGAAACCGTGTATTTTATTTTAAACTAAATATTCAAATTCTATGTACAATTTCACATAATTTTTATCTAAAATTTTTTTTTGTATCTTGAAAAATAAGAAAGTTATAAGCAATTTGATCAAAAGTGGGTTTTTGAGCGCAGCGAACGAGTTTGGTGGAATATTTTAGATTTCTTTGCGCCATTTTATTTAGTTCATAATTACACACTACTTTGCTAATGGTAGACTCTAGGAAGGTTTTGGCGCTACTATAAAAAGCCAAGGCAACCCCTGTGGAATTTTGGTTTGTATTCTTTGGTGATCTTACAAATTTGATATTGACATCCATTTGTCCAATATGGCGGCCAACTTGAAAATTTTAGATGTAAACCTCCACTTTGAATGGTGCTTTTAGAACTAAAACGTAAGGAGTCAAGGACAGCACAGGTTAAATTGTATTCAGTTTTATTCTTTATCAATTAAAATAACGTTTATTTTTATTTAATAAAAATAAGCAATTTTTGATAAACTTTAATAAATGGTTGTCTTATTGGAAAAATGGCAGTAAATTAAAACCACTTAATGAGAACAACGGATTTTTTAATAAAAGAAGCAAAACAAACATTATTTCCTAACATTATTGGTCTCGGCAATATTTCATTTCAACACACATTTTTATAGACATCAATTCCCATTTTCGCTATGTTAAGAAAGACTAGTAAAACACAAAATTATGTTTTAAAATGTTAAAAACCCCATAAAAGAGGGTTTTGTATTTAAAATGTATAAGTTGCCCGTCATATTTATAAAAAAAACGTAACTAATGGATATAAAACTCAAATCCAGGGGAGTCGCCTTTAAACATTTTTCCACAGCACTTCCAGTAAAAGAGTGCAATGTGACGTATTTTCAGTCTTCTGCCAAAGAATAGCACCCGGTTGCCAACATTTAGGCCCATGTATTAAAACCTAAGGCATGCATTAAAACCCATTAATGTGATACAATAAAAACTGTTCAGCAGAAGTCGAGTGTTGACTCGTAATAAAACTCAGGTCGTCGATTTCAAATATTTAAAGGAATAACATGAATAAAATAACGTAAATAATTATTATGGATATTCTCTAGCTAACGCTTTTAGAAAAGCGTGAATATGGTTCGATTAACAAGATGGTATATGTGCTAAACAAATTGGATGCAAGAGTTAAAATCTCGTGGAATCAAGAAGCATTTAATTTTGTCTTGTTAATAACACAATTCTTCATATCATATGGGAGAAGTTAAAATATCTATAAAGGGAAGAGTTTAAAATTTCCTGGGCAGTTATTACATTTAAAATTTTTGAAATGATCAAGGTCATAAAGTAGGTACTATTTTGGGAAAATTTTTTGGAATAGTTTTATTATATGGTAGAAAAGTTACTATTTACGATTGTAATTAAAGTTTTACTGCAACAAGAACCACACAACTCCTAGAGTATTTAATTACAGTACCTATTGGAAACAATTCTTATCTAGAAAAACTGTCATCCCTTAAAAAATCAATATACTCATCACAGGATTAAACATATTTTTACTTTTATTTAAGAGCAAAAGTGTTTAATTATGTCTGGAGTAGAAAAAAAACAAAGGGTTGATTCATGCAGTTGTAGCTACTTAATTGTAGTTAGCATCCTTGTTTTTGATCTGAAAGAAAAATTTATATTTGGATGATTGATATTTTGATTGATTTAAAAAAAGTCACATGTGTCAAATGTAATGTGAAGTTCTCCAACTTACAATAACTGTTTTAATGATTATTCAAGTATTTTCCATAAGCGGGCCACTACTTTTGAAAAATGTTTATTTACCACCATAAAGCGCTCTGCGATGTTAGGTTAGGTCAGTTTATCATAAATACAGATTGTCTCTCTGTATCTGTTAAATAGTTTGTATTTATGATTAACTTACCTAACCTAACTCCGCAGATCGCTGGATGGCGGTAAACTAGTGGTGGCCCTATTCTAGAAAAGATCCAATTATTCTAACTATTATCAATTGAAATAATCCTTATATTGAAATAATTAATGAAATAATGTTGTGGAATAATTAATACTAAGTTTGTTATAATGGAATGTAAGTTAAAGTGACTTAACTAAAAATGAAGGAAAACTTAAATACATATTTCAGAATAAACATAATTAATTATTTTCAGCACACATTTTATGTACGGATGGATGATGAGTTAAATGTTTTAATTGTTGCAATAACTGATTACTGCTGAAACAAAAACATTGATTGTTTTGAGTTGACAGTTTTTTTTTATTTAGTTATAAATTCGGTTAACAATAACTTAATATTATACACATCGTTAATTACTTGAAATCTGATTAGGTTATATAAACCAGGAAACATGCAAAGTCAACAAAAGCAAAGCTGATTAATGGCTAATAAGAAGAACAAGAAGGTACTAGATCCATTCAATCACAACCGTTTGATAGTAAGGTTAGTTAGATGCAAAACATTGCTGAATTAACAACTCTGAAATTATTAATAAAAAAAGTATTAGAAATGCTACTTCCTAAGAGTCCACAAAACTTTTTATTTTTTAAATAATCTAAAGTTTTTGTTTCAAATTTGTTTTCTACAAGATTTATATTTAATATTTTTAACAATTATACATGAAGGCATTATTATTATCAAGAGTTCAAAATTATAAAACCCTATATCCAAAGGGTAAAATTAACAACTACCTGGAACGGGAACTCTAAGGTACACTTGCCTTAGGGAAACTCACAGGTAAGGGAATCAATTTTGGTAACTTATATATCAGTTATCTTCAGTTTTTATACAGTAGATGTAAATGTAACAAATATTTTTCTTTAAACTACATACTACACAAATTTGATCACACAAATGTAGAAAATATGTGTTTAGCAGCTGCATTCGAGTGCCTGCCTGGGAATGCAGTAATGTGAGCAATTTAGCTAAACTCACTAAACTGAACAGCTTTCCTCATGATCATCTAGACGCTACAGGGCCCCATATAGGAACTGGATCAGGTGGACTAGTATCGGTCTACTAGTACAATGGGTGTCCAACACGACATTAGATCAGATCAAAAAGGCTCGGTATTGGCAACGAGCGGACCTCTCCGGAGTTGATACAGTGATCCTGAGTCAGAGGGTCAGAGATTGGATAAGGATAAAGTAATGATCGATAATGTAACATATTGATTCGATAAAGCAATGGTTGGTTTTATGTGGATATCGATATTTTTATTTTTCAATAGTACCTTCCTGTTCTTCTTCTAGCAAGTTAAACATTATTACTAACTAACACAGAGAACATTGATAGCTTGTGTAAGTAGCATGGTTTAATGTAGCACAGTCACAGGTAAAGAATTTTAGTTTTCAAAAATATTTTGTTACATAAATAAACAATTCCTTAAGCAATGTTAATTCAACTCCTCAGCGTGGTTATTTTTGTAGAGCTCCGAACCGTGTTGAGTGGTTGAATGTATATAGAAAACACCTTCTCACACAAATTTAAGCTGCAATTTAAACTATGCAGTTACAAAATGTTTTAAATAAATAACATTGTTCATTAAATCTTTCCTAATTTATTATGGATCTGGAAAACCATTGAGTGGTAAGGACAAAACCCCTCCCATTCCTCTTTTGACTTTGTATTTATCAAATAAAATGGAGTGTAGTAGTGTAAAAGTCCAACTAAAAAAAAATTATTAAGATAATCATGATAATGTCTTAGCAATCGATGAATTTGTATGTTCTATATCTAAAATAAGAAAGTAATATTCTTTGTCGGTACTGGAGTTAACATACTAATAGCGAGAAAGTACTAGCTATTTTCTCCGTCTAGATGAAAACATTAAACCGTTTATAGAAGTACCGGTACATTTAGTGCAGCAAACAGTTCACCAGTCTGCTCTACATGAGAATGTGAGAATGCACTTTTAGAGTACACGTATTTTGAGAATTTTTTAAATTACACCCGTCAGATCTAAAATTTCATATTATGGAACTAGTTTTCAACCGTCCTTAAAAAGATTAACACAATTTGTGGGAGAAGGTTTGTCAGTGGTATAACAGTAATGTACAAAACTTACAGGGACAGACACAGAACACTCAAAGAGCACAGAGCAAGTAGACACGCTTTCAGTTACATATAAAGGAATTTTACAAAGGTCAATCTTGTATTGAAAACGTAATGTATACAAATAAGTTATCTTACTCTTACTATAAAGTGAATGAAAATACTGATAGGACAGAATCAAGCTGCTAGCTAAATATATTATTTTGAAAATTAATGGTATCTATTCTCTCTGCGACAACCTTTTAATAACTAAATGGCAACATAGACAAAAGTAAAACTTCACATTTTTCTATATTTCTAGATTACGAAGGTGTGGTGTTAGCAATGTGTTTCTTAGTTTCGCAATGTCTTAAGTATATTTCTTTTCAGAAAGCAAATTTTAAACTTTTTTAATATACACGTTTGGTGTGACATTTAAAGGTTTAAAACACTTTAATAACCTTGTTTTTCTGGATTTGTCAAAATGTTCTTTAAAACATAAGTTTCCAATCAAAAATCCACTCTTTGAAATGGCCAAATCACTTTTTTATGTGATACTGTATTTCAAAGAAGTTAAAAAAAATAGTACATACAAAATCGCAAATCACATTTACAATGATAAGTAACCACTCAAACAAGTTCCTTTAACTATAAATTTACTTTGCATATGTAGTCCACATTCATATGTGATAAATGCAATCAAACACGTTTAACTGAAAAAAGAAACATGGAGATGAAATTAGCTTGAGTATCTGCCTACCGCATTATGTAGAGGATCAGGTGAGACTAATAACATTAGGGATGTTTGATTCACTTCTAGCCTTACTATATTAAGATGTACATTTTAATTTATGCATAAGCTATATGCACTTAATATATTAATTTTGATTTTGATACTACTATTTTTTACTGAGATACATAATGCATATTTTGGACTTTGGACTATCATATAAATCCTCATATGTATATTATATCAGTAGTAAGAACTATTATAATACAATTAGGGGTTTTCTTTATTGTGCCATTTCAAGAAAGGAATCAGGCATTTCATGAACCCATATTTAATACAAACTATGTTTGTTTGGCAGTTTCAAGTAATTTTGATATAAGTATTTGAGTACATAAACTTTTCAGTTTATATGTACCGGTAATTCCTTATTTTTTATTAATAAAACTTATGTTGTATACCGTATACCTGAACCATTCTTTAATTTTACTAGCTTTAACAGTTTTTAAATGCAGATTTTGCCCAGTTGTATGTTTGTAGCATTCTACAAATCCATATGAATAATGTAATCCGTTTAACCAATTGTATAATACATTTCACCAATCTTGTTGTTAAACTTCTATTATTGGATTAATTAAAAATAAAATTCAGACGGTTACGAGATAACTCCAGAAAGTCATAGTAATGCTGATTGTATAGATATTTGTGTATGCATGACTACAACTGAGAACACAATAAATACAGCATATTTTCATACAAATTACTTTCAACATATAGTTTGTGAAACATGAAAAATTAATTATTAATGAGTGAAATAAGAACATAGGGAAAAACAAATACAGTGGACAGAAGACTAGAAGTAATCTAATTGCCTATTTGTTATGTATATATTCAAACATTAACAACAATTAAACAATTTATGATATCTATTTAAGAATACAATTTGATAAAAGAATAAATTCGTTGGATATAGCCTTTACACACTATATGACAGGGTAGAAGAAACCAAAGGAAAGTTAAAGTATAAAACAGATCGGAATATATTAATACCGACTGAGGATAAGGTCAATTAACTTCTTTATCTTTCAAACATCCGAGAGATGGTCGTGTTCAATAAACAAAACTTCATCAAATAAATTCTCAATTCCAAATAAAAGCCATGGGAGTTTAATTTCATAATAATTTTTAACTATTTAGTATACTGCGTTTAAGGTATATTACTAATCTTATAATGTATTTTAATGATTGGATTTAGTTTAGATCTAAACATTTATAAAATTATGACGCTAACTGATGTATATTTTACAGATGAATAATTTGTCTCTAAATTTGCATAATGAAACATAATTGCATGTCGTTCTCTGACCGTAAAACCCCTAGAGGATAACCATATGTCTTTATAATTTGTCTTTAAAATTTTGATAATCAACATCATTTATTGAAGAAAGGGTGAGTGCAATAGTGAGTGACCGACTGAGTTTAAAATGTAAACTTTAAAGGGACAAATTTCATTACGTAATTAAAAACACATCTCAGGTTATATAATTTCAAGTAGACTTATGATAGTTTGGAATCACATATTGATTTGTGTAAGTAAAAACTATCAAATCCAAAATTTTCAGGTTGATATGTATATATTGCCTATTTGTTTTATATATATATATATATATATATATATATATATCAGCTTTATATATAAAGCTGGTGGGTATGTGGTTTTTCACCTGAGCATTTTGGATTTGATAGCTGATTTTTTTAACCTACACAAATCAATATGTGGTTCATTTACAAGACATGCAAAAAAGTAACTATTTTATTATCGTGTTATCATGTTACTTTTTTACCATGGACAGGTATTGATGTTTTCTTTTAACTACTTATGAAACTTTACATACTTTAACGTACTTAAAACAATGCATTTTATGTAGAACATTGGCCCAGTCAAAAGCTAAGTTCAATAAGTGATCAGAAAAATGTTTACGGTATTAAACAAACTCATATAAATTGAATCATAGTTGTTCATATTCAAATACGAGTTCATGAGTTGAAAATAACAATTATCAGTAGCAACTTTAATGACAGTTCGGGTGGGAGAATGACAATTTTTCCATCATCTAAAAGAAGTAATTTTTGTTCAAAAAGTAAAGTGAATCAGCACATCTGTATTTCTAATTCATGAGTTTTTCACATTCTGTTCTTTGTTATTAAGTTTTTTATCATTAGTCTATTCTTAAACTGTCTTACTGAAGTTTGTATGATTATTAAAATAAGTATATTTTGTTTGAAGTAATATTGGTACTCTATTGGTTTTACATTTGTAATTTATAAAATAAAACATCATTGTGTTGTAATGTTCTGTAAAAACATTCTTAATGGAACACTAGACATTTCCTTTAATACCCCTCACTTACTTGTCAGTTACTAACTTACAATGCGTGGTCACTTAATGGTTCACGACTGGTCTCTAACTGGAGCTGTGACCGTAACACTAATTTTAGATTTATAATAAAAGTTGCAATCCATATACTTATCACCAGATACACTTGAGGTATGTGGCTAAAGCCCATCAGTTACGCAATTGTAAAGCTAATAATAACGTGGTATGGCTAAGTAGTGTATAGAAATTACATTTAAGCGGTCACTGGTGCATTCACCCTACATGTAAATAATAAATGTCCTAAAAAGTAGATAGGTGAGTACAATATATATAGTCAGCGAAACGTCACACTGTGCGTCGGAATGGCGGAGTGAAGGCATCAGCAATGTTAGTGGCTCCCCTCAGGGAGTGAGGCCATGCAAAGCTTTAGAATTCCTGGCTTATAAGTTTTATTTGTTACGTTCGTTCGTCAACACAAATTATATTCATCCAAATAAATAATAAGTAATTAATTACCAATATATCAAATAAGCAAATTCAGTATACAAATATATTATATTAGAATGTCAATATGAAATAAAACACACAACACACTGGGTAGCATATTATGAAAACTGACATGAGCTCGACAAGCAACATCTATCACTTTAGAAAGGATAAATCTTGCTTTGTAAAATAAATTAGATAGTGTTTAAAACTACATTGGAATGACATTACAACTGGCAGAGAATAAAATATATGTCATAATCAACTGGAAATATCATTATAAAAGTAGATGAGAGAGTTATTTAGCAAGAAAGGTTTACTATAGAGGGTATCACAACTGTAGATAAAGAGGTAAAGCACAGGGCTGTGATATTTTACAACTACCTGCGTTTTGTACAGAAATACAAAACGAAAATTTGTTTGTCATAAAAATGAGCTTACGTTAGTGACTGTATATCTTATTCTTATTCAATAATACAAATATTTCAAAATTTAAACCACAATGAATATTTAAGATAAATTACTTTCAAAGCAGAAAATAACCAGTGATTTGTAAAGTAATACAGTAGATTGTATTAAAAAAGGAAATTTAAGATTTGTAATTTATTTTTAAATATTTATGTTGTTTCAGATATTCTGATCTTTAAAATAATTTAATGATGTAAGATTTGTGTTTACTACATTTAAGGTTGGAGAATATTTTCTTACCTTTGTTTGATGCATCTATTGTTGAGTCTGGTTGTCCTTTTTCTGCCCAGTCTGAGAAAAAAATAAACGTACATTTTTGTGATGTGACTACATAGTTGGTGACAGATTATACAAACAATACTAGTTTATTTTAACACTTAAAATATTGCCACAAAATGTTTATTTATCATTAAATAGATAATAAATTCAAGAAATAGTTTTATTTTCATTGATGTTTTACTCAAACCTATACCTCAAAAAGGTTATTAAACTGAGACTAGGGTGAAATAAATATATTGGAAAACAAGATTTTCCATTTCAAGGTATTTCAACTGAAAATGTAATAGTAGACTTTCGGTTCACTATTACGTTCAAGAATTATTAATTTTGTCCCAAGAATAATGAAAGGAAATTTGAAATAAGATTCTGAGATTCGTAGTTTGTATTAATAACTTCGGAAACACGGTTTTACAAAGATTCAGTGTATTTTAAAAGTCCTAGAACAGCATCGTATTTTTTAAAATATTGTAGATAGGAACTGAAAACTTTGTAAACCCTATACAAAAAACTAATTTTAAGAAAATGTGTAGCCATTTTTTATCTTTGAGGAACGTGCTTCAGGAAAAGGCATGCAACTGTTTACTGCACGAGTATAGGTTACATTACGGCTCACTTTATCGATCTTCATTAAAAGTACACATTGCCACAAACGTGCCCTCCAAAATATCTTAGAAGATCTCTAATGTAAAGATCTATAATTTGACCTATGTGCTTATATTTAAAATTCAAATGAAAATCTCTGTGCGTCTTCTTCTAAAGGTAACGAATGGCTATCAACTGTACTAAAAGGTGTTAAACGAAATGTTCAGTTCCGTTCTATTATATTTCAAAAAAGCCATTCTGGGACTGAAGTGTGTTTCAAGTAAATTATGTCCTGCTTCCATAGTCTTCTTCTGACTTTTCAATAAAGATTCTAATCGGCTGCCCTCAAGCCCTGATTTAGTGTAATTAGCACACAGATGATCCATATATAATCCATTTGATTCAGAATTAGAATTGATAGCACTTAAGAGAGCTTCATTCTTCATGGCTCTACATTAAATCAAATCATAAAACACCCAATTATTGGTGATTACTGAAACTATACAAGGTGTACCTAAATAAACCGACTTAGGTGATTCCTCTAAAAACAAATAAAAGTTCATATTAACATTGGTTCTCAAGTGCTTGGTTTGCCGCCTATCATTGGTATGTATGTATAATTTTATGTTTTTAATAGAGAGGAAATATATACAGCCACTTGAGATTTTGACTTGAATCTTAAAGCAGCCCATAGTTATTTCAATTTATGAAATAAAAGTGTGTAAATATTTTATGAAAATCATTTAAAATGAGGATGTATTTAAAGATATAAAAATCTGTAACTGAGCTTTGACTTGCATGATCATTTGTATATTTATATGTCTTTTACGGCAAAAACCTTAGTACTTTGTTGGGACCGATTAAATAAATGTTTCGACGATTTGCCATTTTTTTAGATATGTTTGAAAATTTAAAAATGCCGCTATTTTAAATGGTACAAGATATACAATACTCAAGCTAGACAATAGCCAAGCTAAGACGTACAATTCAATGAAATATTACGATTAAACCTGAGAAAAATATGATGTATTTATTCAAAAATGTTTACAGACCGGCATACAACTTTACCAAGCACTGTGGAATCTACGTTATTAGAAGCTTTTCCTTTTATTTTATGAGAGGGGTCAGCTCCTAAAGTTTGTCGGTGGGTTTCAAATACACTCTGTATTTACCAATACATTTGTCCCAAAATTATGTACTTGAAACTTAATTTATTCAAGGTGGCTTTTTGTACATCATATATGATAGTTTAAAATATTTTTTCCAATGATTCTAAATGTTTTACTCTATCTGTGAGTTGAATCAATCTATTGGCAATAGTAAGCAGTGCTCAGGTATTAAGTCTATGAGCCATTCGCAGACAGAATAATTCAAAATCATTGGCAGGATTTATAGAAAGGAAAATTGATTTCTGTGATAAACATGTTTTTGATAAGCGTTGCAAAACCTTTACTAGCTAGTAGCTAGTTACATAGGCTCTTGTATGAGCTTGAGGAACATAAGGAATAACAAAATTCACATTGACACAAACCTGACCTCCAAAATATCTTAGAAGGTCTCAAATGTAAAGATCTACAGTTTGACATATGTACCCCATGTGTGTTAACGGCTGATACTGATTTGTTCACTGTTTTCTTTCCAGACGGAATACGTATTGAGTCATGGAAGAAAATTATTTGAACAAGGTACAAAAATTGTAAATCAGTACAATTAAACCAAATGATTATGTAAATTTAAAAAAATACATTTTTCGGCAACCTGCAATTTTGAAGGTAATTGCACTGTGAATTAAAGTATAAAAATTATATTTTCATAAATTAGATTGAAATGTGACTTTATAAGTTAAGAATAAATAAAAACAATTTGTATGATAATAATCAATGTTAAAGTATGTAAATTACTAAGAACAAACACTACACTATATGGAACCACCATGACTACAGTTAAACAACATGTATAGTATAGGCAACCAGTCTCTGAAAAGCAACAAGGAAAGCAAAAGCACATTCAACCAAACCACACGGACTAGTTAAAAAAACATAGTTTACACGTAAAACAGTTGCATTTTTATTAATGACTAATGATACTACTGTTCACTGATTTGATTAGGAACAGTTAAATTATACTGTACAAAGCTAATAGAACCGCCACCTTTTTGTATCATTAATTATTACCTTTCCTCACCCAGTGACTGACCGGACAAGATGACGTTCTCCTGATTGACGAGGACTGTTGACTGGGTTTATCCATCGTAAAACTAATAGTGTTTGAACTGGTTGTTTTTGTAGTGAGAGTTAGCATTGTGAAAGAACGAGTAATGTCAGAGTAAGAAGTTGACTTTGCAGGTGATGATAAACCATCCACTTTGGTATCAATTTCTGCCTCAGAATTTCTTTTAAGTATGAGTTTTCTTCGTAATTTTGGGGATCCTGACAACGTTTCAAAAACTTTAATTTTACCTGAGAGATTGCTACTGTTTTTAAAATCTTTTTCACAAGATGACCTTCTTAAAAAATCAAAAGTTTTTTTCATTTTATAAGATGCCATCAAAGACAATTTTGGATCTTCATTTGAGTTAGCATGGAATGAATGCGTCAGATCTTCTACAGTTCCCTGAACTCGCTCACACAGAGCTTTGAAAGCTGGAGATTCACGTATTGGAGCAGGATCCAATCTGCGTGGACTCACACTACGGTCCTTCAGTGGGACTATAGGAATGATGGGCTTGAAAGTACTATCAGGCTTGGGATGATTCAAAATTGGTTGAGACTTTGCACTCGTTTCAAAGTCACCTTCATCACATTTCAAGTTACTAAGAGTTATCTCAGATTCATTGTTTGTTTCATTTGATGTATCGACATCATGAGAAAACGAATCGAAGTTGTCCTTTTGTATGTCAACATCAGGTAAAGAAATGCTTTGTGTTTGTTTACTATTTGATAAACATTCAAATCGTATGATGAGTTTGGTTACACTTATGGACCTTGTTTTGTTATCTTCAAAAAATTCTTTCCTTGTATCTAAAATATCACTTCCAGACCATGCTCTGTCCTGAACCTTCTTTTTGGTCTTTTTGATTTCTTGCCTTTTCAAAAAATACTTCTCACCAGATGATTTTAAAACACGATCGTTTACAAGAAAAGAAATCTGATTTGACATATTATTCTCATTACTTAAAGTAATCGTTTTCCAAAAATATACAACAAATTGTGCAATGTTTGTTGGGACGGACTTTTGTTGGCAGATGACAAAGTCAGTTACAAACCCTACTGGAATAAGACGAATAGAAAATTTAAGCGCAAACTCCACAGTGAAGGAATTACAGGTTTCAATATACAAAACAAACTTAAACGATTTTGGGTTACTCTGATCTTCTACCAGGATATACTTATTTGCCTCAGAACAAAATATAGTTTTTGTTTGTGAGGGATTTTCTATGGATCTATTGGATATTAATTTAATGGAGGGTTCCCAACTTCTGGATTTCACCACACTACAGGGGAGTTGGCTTGATAAGCCAAGGATTATGCAAGAGGTTAAATAAACTGAATTTGTACCTCGTTGCTGCTTGGCATCTGTTGAATTCTTGGAATTCCAGACTAATGATAAACCACCATGCTCTTTACTGACACAAACACAAACAGAATCTTCATCATTTACTTCAGTAGTTAGGCAGACGCAAACTTGATCAGCAGTGTCATTAACAAACAATTGTTCGGGAGGCTTAGGACGTTCATCTTCAGACACACCTAAATCTTCTACATCAGTTAATGTCTCGTGAATATCAATTCCTCCTTTGATATGCATAGCTTCTTCGGGGGCATCAAAGTCAAACTTTCTTGTGTGTTTCATGTATACAACTGATGAATGATCTTCAAGTTCTAATGCTCCATCATAAGGAGTCATTGTTTCTGCTCTTGAGAATCCTTCTTCATCAGCAGAAGTAAACATATCTTCTGTATCCGTGTTAATTGCAAATTGAATGTCTGGGCTTGGAGATATTGTATTTATTTTTGGTATTTTATGATATTCAAGGAATGATTGCTTTGCTTCTTCACTAAAAGGTCCACTTCCTTCTTTTAAAGCTATATAGGAATCCCCTAGTTCCCGAAGGTGGTCTGGGGTAACGGCCATATGTCTTTGAGTTTCATGTACATCGTCTTCTCCAGAAAGATCAATATCATCAAGGTCAGTCCCTGGTTCGATTTCAGCAGGAGGGACGGGTAAAATATGTTTAAGCCGGCTCTCTTTATCACTTAAAACTATTTCTTCGGTGTCGGTTAAATCTTGTCTAATATTAATCGGATTTGGTTCAAAACCAAGTTTCAGTTTCGGTTTAGATCGTTTTCGTTTTCCACTGACTGATAAAAATAAATCTTCTGTATCGGTTAGTGGTTCTTGGATATCTTGGCCTAAAACTTTTAATTTCTTTTTCTGAACTTTTATGACTTCACTAAAATGGATTATTCCTCCCTCAACATCTGAGAGGTCAGGGGTTGGAGTAGGATCATGAACAAACGATGGATTTACATAATCATCATCATCAGTAACCATATCTTCAACTTCCGATAGTCCTCCTTCTAGTTCTAGATGGGGTGGTTTTAATCCACCTGGTTGAACATTACCAAGGGGTAACACAACTGAAACAGGTCTTCCACTTGGGTCTTCTTTCATTAATATCATTTCCCTTACGGGTTCAGGTAGAGATTGACTATTTTCATCATCTGACGGTTCGGGTGATTTTGGCCTATATATTTCGTCTTCCCCTTCAAACATTTCAGTGTCCGTTAGTATAGAATCAAGATATGTAGGGGCGACAGGGAGGAAGGTTTTAGTCGTTTCTGTGTCACTATCAGCTAAATCTTCAACATCTGTGAGGTACGAAATTCCTTGACTGCGAGGATATAGTGAAGAACTCGCTTTTGGAAGATCTGGAGTAACAGCTAATGGTCTTGCTTTACCATCAACTTCAATAAAATGAATTTCATAACTATTATCTTTCCAAGCTCTTGCTCGCATTTCTTTCACAGCAGATAAATATTCATTATCAGTAGTTTCAAAATCATCTTCCTCTGTGCTTCCATCAGCAGATAATATTTTGATGGTTGGTTTTGATGCAGTTGTCCCCTTCAATGATTCTTCTTCAGTTTCAATATCTTCTGTATCAGTTAAAACTATCTTATCTTGTTTTGGTAATTTTAAGGCATGTTTGGAAACTTCTGTGTCTTTTATAGAAGCATACTGATTTTCAGGACCACTATAACGATCTTCTGAAAACTGACTTGCTGCATCATCGTCAGACTCATTTGAACCTTCAAAGTGTTCAACATCAGTGCTGACTAATGTTTCTTTCATTAAAGCTCCAGCAACTTCCATCAAAAGAGTTTTCTTTTTTGGTGCATAAGTAGTTCGTTTATGCACGTAATTTGCATTATCTGTGTCTGATTCACTTACTAACTCCTTAACTGGAACCTTTTCACTGATGTGAACACTGGATATTTCAAGTTCTGGTAATATATCACTTCTCTCGTCAAACCTTTGTTTCCTTATGTCTGGTCCATTTTCTTTCGATTGTTTAAGTCTTCTCCTGCGTTCTTGAGGACTTAAAGGCCTTTTTTTCACCATTTCTTCTTCTTCTGAATCAGAATAAACTATTTCTGTGTCAGTTATATCACTTAAATGAGGAGAAAGAGATCGTGGGGAGAGAAGATTAGAATCCGATTTCTTTTTTAATCCGGAACTACTTTTTTTTATTACTTTGCTTTTCTTAAAACTTCGCTTTTCTCCTGGTTCAGGTGTAACAGATGGGGATGGAATTGGACTTCTCTTTACACTATCAGAAATATTTACAGTTCCATCATCCATTAATCTTTGCAAAATGTCATAATTGTCATTACTTTCACTAATTTCATCAGCATTGTCCTCCTCGTCAGACAAATCAAGATCTTCGTAATCTGTGATTCCATCTTTTTCATAAAAGGTTTTTAAGAAATCCCCCAACTGAGCAGTATTACAAGTAGATACACTACTTTTAACATTTGATTTAGATTTTTTGGATTTAGGACTGTTTATACGGACAAGTTCCTCATATGTTCCACTATGATCAATGATATCATCCAACTGTACGGATATTTTAGGGATACTGTCTATATCGTTATCATCGTCCGATGCTTCCATAACTTCAGCATCCGTAAGGGCGTCATCTTCATTGATTATAATTTTTAAGTTTCTAATATGTCTTTGATCTGGTTCATGATCCAAATCTTCCATGTCAGTAAGTGGTTCGGGTGATGTTTGATATGGGTTTTTGTTTACCTCAGCTGGAATACTGTCATCCGTGTTTGTTATAGAAATAAGTGGGATAGAGCTTTCTTCTCCTGCCATGTTTTGCTTAGTACTCAAATTATCGTCTTGAGCTATACTTTCACTCTGAATGTTTATTGTTTCCTCTCTAAAAGAATCATCTGTGGGGATAACATCAGGATCCTCATCTGTTGCTTCTTCTTCAGAGCTGACTTTTAATCGAGTTGACTCTAATAAGGCATAATCAATGTCTGAGGGTGTTGTTGACTGAGTTATAAGTTCCTCATTATAAGAATCCTCTTCAAATGTCTGTACATTAACTATTTCATCTGATATACCAAGTGGTAAGTCCAGTTCAGACACCAGAAATGGACGGTAAGCAATTTCGTAGCTGGATTGTGATGGGGCAGACTTTCTCAGTATCTGTGGAAAACACACATTTTGGTAAGATTAAGTTTTTAGCTAATCGTCGAACCTCTGTCACCATGTTAGTCAAATATTATTTTTAAATATTTTTAATTTATGTTCAAAACTCTTTCGGCTATACAGATATTTATATTAATTAACTGAAGTGCTTGATGAGATAGAAGTAGAATAAATGGTCATATCAGGAGAACTACTTTACTTACCTATAATAATATATTATAGTTAAAACAGCATGGTACATGATCAAATGATATTCCTAATTTGAAAACAACAAATGTAAAAGTCAAGATTGTGTAAGAACGGAACATGCATTGTTTACATGGATTTATTGATTTGTTACTTACAGCTATACGTTATGTAAGGCTTTAATATTGTGACATGTAAGGTCATGTCTACTATTTTTAAGGAATAAATTACTATTGCCAATTGAGATTTAAACTCTTACTTGCATGGGTTCAGGGTTTTTTTTCAGTTAAACTATGAATCTAGATGAATGTGAATTAAATTTGTTGGGATAAGGTCCACTATATGGATGGTTTCCATTACTAAAATGGTCCTTTTAAGTAAGAGGGTACGAATGTTGGGAATTCCGCTTACACTCACGATAACAATCTTAAAATGAGCTGAGTCATTTCATATTGTAAAGGAAGAAACCCGAAATTATTTTTTACCCATTTAATGTGTATTTATTGTGCATATAATATTTTACTTGCCCACACAATTAACCTGTGCGGACGACTCAAATTTAAATAAAATAAAACCATTCAATCACATGAGTTCACAACGGACTGTAATTGTGGGGCAAAGAATACAAAAATGTATGCTTCGTTGGTATTTTTTTAATATTTTTTTATCAATAACAGCCCTAACTCACCAGAAAAACTAAATGCGAGCATCTCAAACTTGTTTCAGATTATAGAACACGCAAGACCAGAAAACACTGGTTTAGTAGTGCCTACCAACTTGCATAGCCGGTCCAAAAACGATTTATTTTGGTTGTTACTCTCTGTTTCTAAAAACAATAATAAACAAATTAGACTGCATTTTTGTTAGCAGAATCTAGGGTGATATATATGTTTTATTAATTTTGGATATAAAAAGATACGTTTAAATCTTGTTCGGTAACACGGGTATCCTGATGTATGCAATGAAATAAGAGATAAGTTTACATTTATACATAATGAGGCATGAGGAATGCCATCATAAGTGGTATATTAAACTGTTTCATACAGTATATATATATATAAATCGTAACTAATCATTATTGAATAACTTAAGTTGCAGCAACAGATGCTTCCATTATCGAACAATAGTATTCTAGGACGTTATGTTTGCCAGCGTCACCGGTTGTGTGACACCTTTCCCCGCACTTTCCTCCCACCACCGTTTTTTGCAAAGTAGTGCAACACTTTTCGCCCTTATTAGTGAATTTCCTGTGGAAAAGTGAACTATTAGCATGACGCGAACGGTGAAAATTAATCCCAGGACCACCATAGAAGTTCATAACGTGACCCCCTGAACATGTTTTGGGGGTCGTTCAAAATTATACATATGTTTGCATGTTTGCAAACATGTTTGCACTCTACCGGTCACATTTTTTGGCCGATTCACTTCAAATTTGGTAGAGATATTCCTTTCTATAATCAGTTGGACAATTTCGATGGGCAAAACAATCGGAAAATTCTAACCCCTTTTTTGGGGACTAATTTTTTGAATTTTGAATTTTTGGGCCCAAAAAGGGTCAGAGAAAAAAGCCCCAGATGTAAAATTAATGCATGTAAAAAGATGGAGATTAGTGAGGCGAAAGTTGTAAGTTGTAAGCCCTCTCTCCATTCTAGCACAACACTTGACCGAGATATTATAGTACGTTGTATGTGTTTAGTCGAAAAACAACAGTGAGTTTTACATTAGAAAAGCCTGTTATTCATTTGTTGGTGTATTTTTATCGACCCCAACAATTTCACGCCTACTTTCAATCATGACTGGACCTTCTCCTAACCTTACAATGTGCTATATTGTCTTCCCAGCATTACAGGTAAATGGAACCAGGAGTATCAGAACAGCCAAAAAAATCAATGTTTTTAGATTTTGATAAAAATTTAAATAAAATGTATGTTTTAACACTGATTTTGATTTTTTAAAGTTGTTTATGTGGAAATTCGCTTCCCTCACGTCAGCGTGCTGCGTGCGAACTCGTTTCTTATTTTATGTCGTTTGGTTTAAAAGAGGAGAGGTGGAGGCCTGTAGCTACCCATTATACATGCCAAATTACATACCCAAATTACAATTGTATCAGTCCTTTGTCTTCCCATCACACGTACTATGGAAATTACTAAACATGGTTTTTGAATCATAATAACACGTTTATAAATAGTAAAATGTAAAATAATAGGTTTGATGAACGAGTAAAACAAATAAATTATACTCCGTTATTTTTTCAGTTTGGTCCTCATCATGTAATGTATGAACGTTGGTAAAAATATTTTAACATATTAAACGAAAGATAAAACAATTATTACCAATATTTTCTCATTGAGAAAGACGAATATTTTCTCTCTCAAATATTACAATACACGTCATTATTATTTACCTCTAGTGTTACAATAAAAAGTTATTAAAATTAATCCTAAAGTACATCTCAACTAATTGTATCCAGATGTGTATTGAGCTAAACACCCTATCAGTTTTTGAGAAAGTTATTGAAAATAAAGTGTTATTTTTGTTTTTAATAAGTAGTTTGGTTGAACAATATATTGCACACTACTGGAAATACCTAACACATGCATCAGTACCTAATTACTTCGAGCAAAGCATTCATGCTGCAACATTTATCATGATAAATGTTTTTTAAATTTATGAAACAGTTTTTAGATTCCATTTTATAAACTATATTAATTTCAAAAGCAATAAGAAAATTTTGTAATATTATATTTTAATAAACATCTCACCTCCAGACTAAATCTCGAGCAAGAACAATCATGACTGTCAATAATATATTGTTGGCAATTCATACTGCTCATCATTTAACGGCTTTAACGAGGCCCTAGTATATATAGAATTAGTATATAAAAGATAATGTAAGGAGTGGGTTTAACGACTGGTTAGGACTTTTATATTGTTTAAATAGGTACAGGTTATTGTTACTATGAAACTTGAAATGATTCGTCTGGGACTATTTAACTCATTATTTAAATACATTATAAATTAACCGTAACAATATATAAAAGTAAAAATAATTTAGCAAAATTGGGTGTAATTGTCTTATATGTTATATTGCTAAAAGAAAATTACAGGTAACGTTTTATATCTCATTATGCACACAAATACAGACACACAATCTCTCACCCTCATAAATGTATATCGTAAATGAATGCGAGAGTGACAGGTCACTGGAGAGAGTGTGTATATGTCAGGGCGCATATGTTTTTATAATGGCAATATTTTAATTAGAAAAAATCAAATAAATTATTTAAAGTGCTATGAAATTATATATTTATAAACTATTACAGACAAATATTAGTGCAATTTGTTTCTTTATAAATTAACCACCAAAGTTTTTATTTGATTACGGTAACAAATGTTGATATTATCAAAATTTAAGCTACAGTATTATAAAATAATTATATAATTTTTCAGTTTATATGGATATTTTTATTTATCATAACAATGGTGTACCTCTGATGGAAGCGGCATGCTGTGACCTGATGATGGCTCCATAACAACTTGTGAAGTGGACGGATCGTCTTCGAGAGGAGTTTTACCTAAGGAAGGCTCCTCTTCGTCAGATGAAGCGTACACAAACTTGTGTTTGAGGCGAGGAGGGGTGATGGAACGGACATCGAGTATTGGGGATAACCTATCCTCGGAGCGGGTAGGTGTTTTATTGATGTTCGACTTGTCTACTATCTTGGTTGGGGTAGAGGGCTGCCTGTCGAGGCTTATTAAGTTGGGGGAAGTTCTGGCAGGAGAAAATTCAGTCTCTGAAGCATCGTCTTCAAGCACTGTTGCACATTCTACTATATCGGTTTGCCTTATTTTAGGACTCATACTTTCACGAGATCTACGAGATATTTTGGGGGAGCCAGGTGATATACTTGTGCGTAATCTGTAGCTTGTGTCTACACTTAAATCATGATCAGAAGAAGATGATGGCAAAGCAACAGAATCTGAAAGAGATGAGTCAGTAGTATCAATCATTGAAGTTTCGCCGATTTCACTTGAGAAATGTTCTGATTTTCCTGGTTTCCGCACAGGGTCATTTGGCTGGCGAAATATAACTTCAATTCCACCAGTTGAATCGACAGTCCTTGTAAAAACTTCAGAGGTTAGTAACTGTATACTGTTACATTGGCCTTGACTTCTCATTCTACTAGGACTCGAAGGCAATGACGAAGGTCCTTTTTCTCGGTCTAAGCTTGTGTGTCGCTCTATTATTCTATCGGACATTTGGCCTCGCGTTGGCCCACTTCCTCTTCTGCCTGACAACTGAACATCGGATTCTATAAACATACTTGAACTACCAATTGGGGCAGAAGCTGCTCGTATTACACTTTTGGAAGAGTAATCCGTTGTTTGTCCAGTTGCTGTTTGGCTAGAGCTACAGACTGATGAATCTAAGACAGTGTAATGAGAGGAAGGGGGCAACACATTATTCGATGTATCTCCCGATTTCAGTTTACTGAATTCAATAGATTTATCCTCCGAAAACGTTTTTGTTGTATGGACTTTATGCTCAGTCCTTTCAAATTTCTTTTGTATACTCTGTCCTTTTACTTCATGATCTCTTGGTAGAATAGTTAAATCCTTTTGTCTTCCTACAGAAGACTTAAGACTTTTTGTAACGTCTCGACGCTTGAGCTTCAAATATTTAGGTGACGAGTCAGTGTCTTTATCCGAGCTGGTACTAGATACGGTTTTCGATCCATCATTTCGGGGTAGTTTCTCATTGTCTTTATTTATGGATGGTTTCAAGATTTGCTTAGTTTTATCAACTCCTTTTCTTTTTTGTTTTGACTGAGAATCTTTTAAAAGATATAATCTACTTTTATCTGTACTTTTTGGACCGCTAGAGGGAATACTTGTAATGACTGGTTTTAAATGTTCTGAAGAAGATACTTTAATTTTGTTTTCTTTTTGATTCTGTTTAAATTTTGATGTTTCACCACCTTGAATTATTTTCCGTTTAGAAGAAGATGTTACAGATTTTTCATGTTCGTTATCAGCTAGTTTCTTTTTAAAAGGTTCTCGTTTCGTCAAACTAGAGGGGGTCTTCGGTTTGAGTTTTTCAGTTTCCTCAGGTCTAAGGTTAAGTGTGGATGACGGAGTGATCTTATGCTTCGGAGATGATGCATGACTGCTGGATTCACTTTTCATTTCTGTGCTTCTGTGTCTTTTAGGCATATGTTTAGGAGAATTGAGAACCGATTCTTTTGAAACAGATTCAAGTTTCATATCCCTGGAAACAGTTGAAGCCATATACCCTCGAGTCCTAGAAGTAAATTTTTGTTCGGATCTTTTAGTTGAAACATCTTTAGATTTGCCGTATTGTTCTGGTTTTTGCTTTTCGAAGGTTTTAGGTATTGGCATCTGTTTATATTCGTCAATACCTTTTCGTTTTCTGTCTGCCATATCCTGTTTAAGTGGTGAAGCAGATAGTCTAGAGGTTGAAGGTGGTGGTATATTTGAGTCAACCGTAGTACTTTTATAGGATCTTTTTGTCGCAGAGGAGTGAAACTCTTTCCTTATTTTACTTTCAATGTGGTCATATTTAGATTGATGAATTTGCCTCGACTTCCTAGATATATTATCCTGCTTAATATTTTCTTTTAAAATTGGCTTAGAGTCTTTAGTAGATTTTATTTTTGATTTGGACATTGAACGCCTATCCTTTATTGGAAGATCAATTTCATTTGAAACTGAATCACACAGGCAAACAGACCGACCCGAATGAGATTCCAGCATAACAATCTGGGACCCAGATTCAGTTTCAATTAATTTTCCCTCTATATAAGATTGAGAATCTTCATGCAAATTAGAGTTGTCGTCTTGTCGATCATCAGTACTCACTGTCACCTCAATTACATCATCAGTCATTTTAATATCATCAATAACAACTGTCTTAGCAGCATCTTTGATTGAAAACAATAGAGAAGAATCAGTTTCAGTATCGGTTATTTCTGAAGCAGTTGTGTCAGCGAACCTTAAACTAATATTATCTGGTAATACAGGATCAGAAGTAGTAGCCTCAGTATCAGATTCAGAGTAAAGTGTTACAGATGGCTTTTTAAAATTATCAACATACAAAGACGATGTACGTGAAGAATCAACGCTTATTTCAGTATCAATTGATGAAATGCTGTGAAATTGGAAACTTTCAACTGAAGATAAACTGGTAGGACCCGCGCGATGTTCAGGTGTAAAATTTGAAGAATACTTAGAAGAATCTTGCCAACTCATGTCTAAACTTGGAATTGATATATCCTCAGTTATATTAATTTCCTCAACTGAAGTTAAATCAAGCTCTGTTTCTGCTTTTTCTGCGTCATCAGCAACAGTAACTCCTTCCTCCGTTTTAATCTCTTCAACAGAAGTTACATCTACAACCGATTTGACTTCAATAAACTCCTTAATAATTTCAGATATTTCAGGAGTTGCTTCTGTAATTACTTGATCTAAAACGGTGGGTTTTATCGTTGATATATCAACGATGAGGTCTTCCGATAAACTTCCTGTAGTTATTACATCTGCTTTTTCTACATCGTCAGCAACAGAAACTAGCTCCATCTGTTTAATTTCCTCTCTGACTTCTACTGAATTCTCAATACTCTCAGATATTTCCAGAGGTGTTTCTTTAGTAACATCGTCCAAAGCAGCAAGTTTTAACGCTGGCATATCAACGGTGGTGTGTTCAGCTAAATTTTCAGCAGTTATTAAATCTGCTTCTTCTACATCTTCAGCAACAAAAACTCGTTCCTTTGTTTTAATTCCTTCCACTGACATAACGTCGATCTCTTCTTTAACTACTACTGATTCCTTAATACGTTCAGATATTTCCAAAGCTGTGTCCTTTTTAACGTCGTCTAAAGCTGCAGGTGTTATCATTGGTAAATCAACTATGGCTTCTTCGGACAGCTTTTCGGTTATTATTATTTCTCCTTTTACTACATCATCAGGAACGGAAACATGTTCTTCGGTTTTAATTTCTACCACTGATTTTACGTCGAGCTTCTCTTTGACTACACTTGATTCCGTAATATCTTCTGAAATTTCAGACAATGTGTCCTTAGAAACGTCTGCAAATTCAGCAGGTACAAGGGATCGTTGTTCAACAACAAATACTTTAGTAACGTATTCTGTAGCGTCAAGCTCCTCTTTTACTACTACTGTTTCCTTAATACTTTCAGTAATTATTGGAGCAGTTTCTTCAGTTACGTCGTCTAAAGAAGCAGGTTTTGTAATTATTTGGTCAACGATGTCTCCAGGTTGCTTTTCGGTTGATATTGTTTCAGCTTTTTCTACATCAACAGCAACAGTAACTAACTCCTCTGTTTTAATCTCTTCCACTGACGTTACATCGTCAACATCTTTCACTTTAATAGATGCCCTAATGATTTCAGGAATTTCGGGAGTCACTTGATCTAAAGTTGTAGGTTTTATCGTTGAAATATCAACGACGGGGTCTTCCGGTAACTTTCCTGTAGTTATTACATCTGCTTTTTCTACATCGTCAGCATCAGAAACTGGCTCCAACTTTTTAATTTCCTCCACTGATGTATCGTCAAGATCCTTTTTGACTACCACAGACTCTTCAATGCCTTCAGATATTTTTGAAGTTGTTTCTTTGGTTACGTCGTCTAAAGAATCAGTTTTAGTCACTGGTACGATGAGGTCTTCCGGTGGAGTTTCAGTTGGCATTTGTTCAGTTTTATCTACATCATCGGTAACAAACACAAGTTCTTCTGTTTTAAGTTTCAATACTGATTTAACGTCGAGCTCCTCTTTAACTAAAATTGATTCCTTAACACTTTCAGACATTTCCGGCATTGTGTCCTCTTCAGATTTATCAGGTATTGAGGGTAGTTTACCAACCATAGAGACTTCAGTAACCTTTTCTGTAACGTATAGCTCCTCTCTTACTTCTTCTGATTCCTCAATACTTTCAGATATTTCAAGAGGTGTTTCTTTAGTTACATCGTCCAAAGCAGCAAGTTTTATTGCTGGCATATCAACGGTGGTGTGTTCTGGTAACTTTTCAGCAGTTATTAAATCTGCTTTTTCTACATCTTCAGCAACAGAAACTCGTTCCTTTGTTTTAATTCCATCCACTGACATGCCGTCGACCTCCTCTTCGACTACTAATGATTCCTCAATACGTTCAGATATTTCCGGCACTGTGTCCTTTGTTACGTCGTCTAAAGCTGCAGGTGTTATCGTTGGTAAATCAACAATGGCGTCTTCGGACAGCTTTTTAGTTATTATTTTTCCTTTTTCTACGTCATCAGCAACGGAAACTTGTTCTTCGGTTTTAATTTCTACCACTGATATTACGTCGAGCTCCTCTTTGACTACACTTGACTCCGTAATATCTTCTGAAATTTCAGACAATGTGTCCTTAGAAACGTCTTCAAATTCAGCAGGTGCAAGTGATCGTTGTTCAACGACAGATACTTCAGTAACGTATTCTGTAACGTCAAGGTCCTCTTTTACTACTACTGTTTCCTTATTACTTTCAGTAATTATTGGAGCAGTTTCTTCAGTTACGTCGTCTAAAGAAGCAGGTTTTTTAATTATTTGGTCAACGATGTCTTCTGGTTGCTTTTCGGTTGATATTGTTTCAGCTTTTTCTACATCAACAGCAACAGTAACTAACTCCTCTGTTTTAATCTCTTCCACTGATGTTACATCGTCAACATCTTTCACTTTAATAGATTCCCTAATGATTTCAGATATTTCGGGAGTCACTTGATCTAAAGTTGTAGGTTTTATCGTTGAAATATCAACGACGGGGTCTTCCGGTAACTTTCCTGTAGTTATTACATCTGCTTTTTCTACATCGTCAGCATCAGAAACTGGCTCCAAATTTTTAATTTCCTCCACTGATGTGTCGTCGAGATCCTTTTTGACTACCACAGACTCTTCAATGCCTTCAGATATTTTTGAAGTTGTTTCTTTGGTTACGTCGTCTAAAGAAGCAGTTTTAGTCACTGGTAGGTCAACGATGAGGTCTTCCGGTGGAGTTTCAGTTGGCATTTGTTCAGTTTTATCTACATCATCGGTAACAAACACAAGTTCTTCTGTTTTAAGTTCCACTACTGATTTAACGTCGAGCTCCTCTTTAACTAAAATTGATTCCATAACACTTTCAGAAATTTCCGGCATTGTGTCCTCTTCAGATTTAGCAGGTATTGAGGGTAGTTTACCAACCATAGAGACTTCAGTAACCTTTTCTGTAACGTATAGCTCCTCTCTTACTTCTTCTGATTCCTCAATACTTTCAGATATTTCAAGAGGTGTGTCTTTAGTTACATCGTCCAAAGCAGCAAGTTTTATTGCTGGAATATCAACGGTGGTGTGTTCTGGTAACTTTTCAGCAGTTATTAAATCTGCTTTTTCTACATCTTCAGCAACAGAAACTCGTTCCTTTGTTTTAATTCCATCCACTGACATACCGTCAACCTCCTCTTTGACTACTAATGATTCCTCAATACGTTCAGATATTTCCGGCACTGTGTCCTTTGTTACGTCGTCTAAAGCTGCAGGTGTTATCGTTGGTAAATCAACAATGGCGTCTTCGGACAGCTTTTCGGTTATTATTTTTCCTTTTTCTACATCATCAGCAACGGAAACTTGTTCTTCGGTTTTAATTTCTACCACTGATATTACGTCGAGCTCCTCTTTGACTAAACTAGACTCCGTAATATCTTCTAAAATTTCAGACAATGTGTCCTTAGAAACGTCTTCAAATTCAGCAGGTGCAAGTGATCGTTGTTCAAAGACAGATACTTCAGTAACGTATTCTGTAGCGTCAAGCTCCTCTTTTACTACTACTGTTTCCTTAATACTTTCAGTAATTATTGGAGAAGTTTCTTCAGTTACGTCGTCTAAAGAAGCAGGTTTTGTAATTATTTGGTCAACGATGTCTTCAGGTTGCTCTTCGGTTGATATTGTTTCAGCTTTTTCTACATCAACAGCAACAGTAACTAACTCCTCTGTTTTAATCTCTTCTACTGATGTTACATCGTCAAAATCTTTCACTTTAATAGATTCCCTAATGATTTCAGATATTTCGGGAGTCACTTGATCTAAAGTTGTAGGTTTCATCGTTGAAATATCAACGACGGGGTCTTCCGGTAACTTTCCTGTAGTTATTACATCTGCTTTTTCTACATCGTCAGCATCAGAAACTGGCTCCAACTTTATAATTTCCTCCACTGATGTATCGTCGAGATCCTTTTTGACTACCACAGACTCTTCAATGCCTTCAGATATTTTTGAAATTGTTTCTTTGGTTACGTCGTCTAAAGAAGCAGTTTTAGTCACTGGTAGGTCAACGATGAGGTCTTCCGGTGGAGTTTCAGTTGGCATTTGTTCAGTTTTATCTACATCATCGGTAACAAACACAAGTTCTACTGTTTTAAGTTCCACTACTGGTTTAACGTCGAGCTCCTCTTTAACTAAAATTGATTCCTTAACACTTTCAGAAATTTCCGGCATTGTGTCCTCTTCAGATTTAGCAGGTATTGAGGGTAGTTTACCAACCATAGAGACTTCAGTAACCTTATCTGTAACGTATAGCTCCTCTCTTACTTCTTCTGATTCCTCAATCCTTTCAGATATTTCAAGAGGTGTTTCTTTAGTTACATCGTCCAAAGCAGCATGTTTTATTGCTGGCATATCAACGATGGTGTGTTCTGGTAACTTTTCAGCAGTTATTAAATCTGCTTTTTCTACATCTTCAGCAACAGAAACTCGTTCCTTTGTTTTAATTCCATCCACTGACATCCCGTCAACCTCCTCTTTGACTACTAATGATTCCTCAATACGTTCAGATATTTCCGGCACTGTGTCCTTTGTTACGTCGTCTAAAGCTGCAGGTGTTATCGTTGGTAAATCAACAATGGCGTCTTCGGACAGCTTTTCGGTTATTATTTTTCCTTTTTCTACATCATCAGCAACGGAAACTTGTTCTTCGGTTTTAATTTCTACCACTGATATTACGTCGAGCTCCTCTTTGACTAAACTAGACTCCGTAATATCTTCTGAAATTTCAGACAATGTGTCCTTAGAAACGTCTTCAAATTCAGCAGGTGCAAGTGATCGTTGTTCAAAGACAGATACTTCAGTAACGTATTCTGTAGCGTCAAGCTCCTCTTTTACTACTACTGTTTCCTTAATACTTTCAGTAATTATTGGAGAAGTTTCTTCAGTTACGTCGTCTAAAGAAGCAGGTTTTGTAATTATTTGGTCAACGATGTCTTCAGGTTGCTCTTCGGTTGATATTGTTTCAGCTTTTTCTACATCAACAGCAACAGTAACTAACTCCTCTGTTTTAATCTCTTCTACTGATGTTACATCGTCAAAATCTTTCACTTTAATAGATTCCCTAATGATTTCAGATATTTCGGGAGTCACTTGATCTAAAGTTGTAGGTTTCATCGTTGAAATATCAACGACGGGGTCTTCCGGTAACTTTCCTGTAGTTATTACATCTGCTTTTTCTACATCGTCAGCATCAGAAACTGGCTCCAACTTTATAATTTCCTCCACTGATGTATCGTCGAGATCCTTTTTGACTACCACAGACTCTTCAATGCCTTCAGATATTTTTGAAATTGTTTCTTTGGTTACGTCGTCTAAAGAAGCAGTTTTAGTCACTGGTAGGTCAACGATGAGGTCTTCCGGTGGAGTTTCAGTTGGCATTTGTTCAGTTTTATCTACATCATCGGTAACAAACACAAGTTCTACTGTTTTAAGTTCCACTACTGGTTTAACGTCGAGCTCCTCTTTAACTAAAATTGATTCCTTAACACTTTCAGAAATTTCCGGCATTGTGTCCTCTTCAGATTTAGCAGGTATTGAGGGTAGTTTACCAACCATAGAGACTTCAGTAACCTTATCTGTAACGTATAGCTCCTCTCTGACTTCTTCTGATTCCTCAATCCTTTCAGATATTTCAAGAGGTGTTTCTTTAGTTACATCGTCCAAAGCAGCATGTTTTATTGCTGGCATATCAACGATGGTGTGTTCTGGTAACTTTTCAGCAGTTATTAAATCTGCTTTTTCTACATCTTCAGCAACAGAAACTCGTTCCTTTGTTTTAATTCCATCCACTGACATCCCGTCGACCTCCTCTTCGACTACTAATGATTCCTCAATACGTTCAGATATTTCCGGCACTGTGTCCTTTGTTACGTTGTCTAAAGCTGCAGGTGTTATCGTTGGTAAATCAACTATGGCGTCTTCGGACAGCTTTTCGGTTATTATTTTTCCTTTTTCTACATCATCAGCAACGGAAACTTGTTCTTCGGTTTTAATTTCTACCACTGATATTACGTCGAGCTCCTCTTTGACTAAACTTGACTCCGTAATATCTTCTGAAATTTCAGACAATGTGTCCTTAGAAACGTCTTCAAATTCAGCAGGTGCAAGTGATCGTTGTTCAAAGACAGATACTTCAGTAACGTATTCTGTAGCGTCAAGCTCCTCTTTTACTACTACTGATTCCTTAATACTTTCAGTAATTATTGGAGAAGTTTCTTCAGTTACGTCGTCTAAAGAAGCAGGTTTTGTAATTATTTGGTCAACGATGTCTTCAGGTTGCTCTTCGGTTGATATTGTTTCAGCTTTTTCTACATCAACAGCAACAGTAACTAACTCCTCTGTTTTAATCTCTTCCACTGATGTTACATCGTCAACATCTTTCACTTTAATAGATTCCCTAATGATTTCAGATATTTCGGAAGTCACTTGATCTAAAGTTGTAGGTTTTATCGTTGAAATATCAACGACGGGGTCTTCCGGTAACTTTCCTGTAGTTATTACATCTGCTTTTTCTACATCGTCAGCATCAGAAACTGGCTCCAACTTTTTAATTTCCTCCACTGATGTATCGTCGAGATCCTTTTTGACTACCACAAACCCTTCAATGCCTTCAGATATTTTTGAAGTTGTTTCTTTGGTTACGTCGTCTAAAGAAGCAGTTTTAGACACTGGTAGGTCAACGATGAGGTCTTCCGGTGGAGTTTCAGTTGGCATTTGTTCAGTTTTATCTACATCATCGGTAACAAACACAAGTTCTTCTGTTTTAAGTTCCACTACTGATTTAACGTCGAACTCCTCTTTAACTAAAATTGATTCCTTAACACTTTCAGAAATTTCCGGCATTGTGACCTCTTCAGATTTAGCAGGTATTGAGGGTAGTTTACCAACCATAGAGACTTCAGTAACCTTTTCTGTAACGTATAGCTCCTCTCTTACTTCTTCTGATTCCTCAGTACTTTCAGATATTTCAAAAGGTGTTTCTTTAGTTACATCGTCCAAAGCAGCAAGTTTTATTCCTGGCATATCAACGGTGGTGTGTTCTGGTAACTTTTCAGCAGTTATTAAATCTGCTTTTTCTACATCTTCAGCAACAGAAACTCGTTCCTTCGTTTTAATTCCATCCACTGACATACCGTCGACCTCCTCTTTGACTACTAATGATTCCTCAATACGTTCAGATATTTCCGGCAATGTGTCCTTTGTTACGTCGTCTAAAGCTGCAGGTGTTATCGTTGGTAAATCAACAATGGCGTCTTCGGACAGCTTTTCGGTTATTATTTTTCCTTTTTCTACATCATCAGCAACGGAAACTTGTTCTTCGGTTTTAATTTCTACCACTGATATTACGTCGAGCTCCTCTTTGACTAAACTTGACTCCGTAATATCTTTCGAAATTTCAGACAATGTGTCCTTAGAAACGTCTTCAAATTCAGCAGGTGCAAGTGATCGTTGTTCAACGACAGATACTTCAGTAACGTATTCTGTAGCGTCAAGCTCCTCTTTTACTACTACTGTTTCCTTAATACTTTCAGTAATTATTGGAGAAGTTTCTTCAGTTACGTCGTCTAAAGAAGCAGGTTTTGTTATTATTTGGTCAACGATGTCTTCAGGTTGCTTTTCGGTTGATATTGTTTCAGCTTTTTCTACATCAACAGCAACAGTAACTAACTCCTCTGTTTTAATCTCTTCCACTGATGTTACATCGTCAACATCTTTCACTTTAATAGATTCCCTAATGATTTCAGATATTTCGGGAGTCACTTGATCTAAAGTTGTAGGTTTCATCCTTGAAATATTAACAACGGGGTCTTCCGGTAACTTTCCTGTAGTTATTACATCTGCTTTTTCTACATCGTCAGCATCAGAAACTGGCTCCAACTTTATAATTTCCTCCACTGATGTATCGTCGAGATCCTTTTTGACAACCACAGACTCTTCAATGCCTTCAGATATTTTTGAAATTGTTTCTTTGGTTACGTCGTCTAAAGAAGCAGTTTTAGTCACTGGTAGGTCAACGATGAGGTCTTCCGGTGGAGTTTCAGTTGGCATTTGTTCAGTTTTATCTACATCATCGGTAACAAACACAAGTTCTTCTGTTTTAAGTTCCACTACTGGTTTAACGTCGAGCTCCTCTTTAACTAAAATTGTTTTCTTAACACTTTCAGAAATTTCCGGCATTGTGTCCTCTTCAGATTTAGCAGGTATTGAGGGTAGTTTACCAACCATAGAGACTTCAGTAACCTTTTCTGTAACGTATAGCTCCTCTCTTACTTCTTCTGATTCCTCAATACTTTCAGATATTTCAAGAGGTGTTTCTTTAGTTACATCGTCCAAAGCAGCATGTTTTATTGCTGGCATATCAACGATGGTGTGTTCTGGTAACTTTTCAGCAGTTATTAAATCTGCTTTTTCTACATCTTCAGCAACAGAAACTCGTTCCTTTGTTTTAATTCCATCCACTGACATACCGTCGACCTCCTCTTCGACTACTAATGTTTCCTCAATACGTTCAGATATTTCCGGCACTGTGTCCTTTGTTACGTCGTCTAAAGCTGCTGGTGTTATCGTTGGTAAATCAACAATGGCGTCTTCGGACAGCTTTTTGGTTATTATTTTTCCTTTTTCTACATCATCAGCAACGGAAACTTGTTCTTCGGTTTTGATTTCTACCACTGATATTACGTCGAGCTCCTCTTTGACTACACTTGACTCCGTAATATCTTCTGAAATTTCAGACAATGTGTCCTTAGAAACGTCTTCAAATTCAGCAGGTGCAAGTGATCGTTGTTCAACGACAGATACTTCAGTAACGTATTCTGTAACGTCAAGCTCCTCTTTTACTACTACTGTTTCCTTAATACTTTCAGTAATTATTGGAGCAGTTTCTTCAGTTACGTCGTCTAAAGAAGCAGGTTTTGTAATTATTTGGTCAACGATGTCTTCAGGTTGCTTTTCGGTCGATATTCTTTCAGCTTTTTCTACATCAACAGCAACAGTAACTAACTTCTCTGTTTTAATTTCTTCCACTTGTTTTACATCGTTAACATCTTTCACTTTAATAGATTCCCTAATGATTTCAGATATTTCGGGAGCCACTTGATCTAAAGTTGTAGGTTTTATCGTTGAAATATCAACGACGGGGTCTTCCGGTAACTTTCCTGTAGTTATTACATCTGCTTTTTCTACATCGTCAGCATCAGAAACTGGCTCCAACTTTTTAATTTCCTCCACTGATGTATCGTCGAGATCCTTTTTGACTACCACAGATTCTTCAATGCCTTCAGATATTTTTGAAGTTGTTTCTTTGGTTACGTCGTCTAAAGAAGCAGTTTTAGTCACTGGTAGGTCAACGATAAGGTCTTCCGGTGGAGTTTCAGTTGGCATTTGTTCAGTTTTATCTACATCATCGGTAACAAACACAAGTTCTTCTGTTTTAAGTTCCACTACTGGTTTAACGTCGAGCTCCTCTTTAACTAAAATTGATTCCTTAACACTTTCAGAAATTTCCGGCATTGTGTCCTCTTCAGATTTAGCAGGTATTGAGAATAGTTTACCAACCATAGAGACTTCAGTAACCTTTTCTGTAACGTAAAGCTCCTCTCTTACTTCTTCTGATTCCTCAATACTTTCAGATATTTCAAGAGGTGTGTCTTTAGATACATCGTCCAAAGCAGCAAGTTTTATTGCTGACATATCAACGGTTGTGTGTTCCGGTAACTTTTCAGCAGTTATTAAATCTGCTTTTTCTACATCTTCAGCAACAGAAACTCGTTCCTTTGTTTTAATTCCATCCACTGACATACCGTCGACCTCCTCTTTGACTACTAATGATTCCTCAATACGTTCAGATATTTCCGGCGCTGTGTCCTTTGTTACGTCGTCTAAAGCTAAAAGTGTTATCGTTGGTAAATCAACAATGGCGTCTTCAGACAGCTTTTCGCTTATTATTATTTCTCCTTTTTCTACATCATCAGCAACGGAAACTTGTTCTTCGGTTTTAATTTCTACCACTGATATTACGTCGAGCTCCTCTTTGAATACACTTGATTCCGTAATATCTTCTGAAATTTCAGACAATGTGTCCTTAGAAACGTCTTCAAATTCAGCAGGTGCAAGTGATCGTTGTTCAACGACAGATACTTCAGTAACGTATTCTGTAGCGTCAAGCTCCTCTTTTACTACTACTGTTTCTTTAATACTTTCAGTAATTATTGGAGCAGTTTCTTCAGTTACGTCGTCTAAAGAAGCAGGTTTTGTAATAATTTGTTCAACGATGTCTTCAGGTTGCTTTTCGGTTGATATTGTTTCAGCTTTTTCTACATCAACAGGAACAATAACTAACTTCTCTGTTTTAATCTCTTCCACCTGTGTTACATCGTCAACATCTTTCACTTTAATAGATTCCCTAATGATTTCAGATATTTCGGGAGTCACTTGATCTAAAGTTGTAGGTTTTATCGTTGAAATATCAACGACGGGGTCTTCCGGTATTTTTCCTGTAGTTATTACATATGCTTTTTCTACATCGTCAGCATCAGAAACTGACTCCAACTTTTTAATTTCCTCCACTGATGTATCGTCGAGATCCTTTTTGACTACCACAGACTCTTCAATGCCTTCAGATACTTTTGAAGTTGTTTCTTTAGTTACATCGTCTAAAGAAGCAGTTTTAGTCGCTGGTAGGTCAACGATGAGGTCTTCTGGTGGAGTTTCAGTTGGCATTTGTTCAGTTTTATCTACATCATCAGTTACAAACACAAGTTCTTCTGTTTTAAGTTCCACTACTGGTTTAACGTCGAGCTCCTCTTTAACTAAAATTGATTCCTTAACACTTTCAGAAATTTCCGGCATTGGGTCCTCTTCAGATTTAGCAGGTATTGAGGGTACTTTACCAACCATAGAGACTTCAGTAACCTTTTCTGTAACGTATAGCTCCTCTCTCACTTCTTCTGATTCCTCAATCCTTTCAGATATTTCAAGAGGTGTTTCTTTAGTTACATCGTCCAAAGCAGCATGTTTTATTGCTGGCATATCAACGATGGTGTGTTCTGGTAACTTTTCAGCAGTTATTAAATCTGCTTTTTCTACATCTTCAGCAACAGAAACTCGTTCCTTTGTTTTAATTCCATCCACTGACATACCGTCGACCTCCTCTTCGACTACTAATGTTTCCTCAATACGTTCAGATATTTCCGGCACTGTGTCCTTTGTTACGTCGTCTAAAGCTGCAGGTGTTATCGTTGGTAAATCAACAATGGCGTCTTCGGACAGCTTTTTGGTTATTATTTTTCCTTTTTCTACATCATCAGCAACGGAAACTTGTTCTTCGGTTTTGATTTCTACCACTGATATTACGTCGAGCTCCTCTTTGACTACACTTGACTCCGTAATATCTTCTGAAATTTCAGACAATGTGTCCTTAGGAACGTCTTCAAATTCAGCAGGTGCAAGTGATCGTTGTTCAACGACAGATACTTCAGTAACGTATTCTGTAGCGTCAAGCTCCTCTTTTACTACTACTGTTTCCTTAATACTTTCAGTAATTATTGGAGCAGTTTCTTCAGTTACGTCGTCTAAAGAAGCAGGTTTTGTAATTATTTGGTCAACGATGTCTTCAGGTTGCTTTTCGGTTGATATTGTTTCAGCTTTTTCTACATCAACAGGAACAATAACTAACTTCTCTGTTTTAATTTCTTCCACTTGTTTTACATCGTCAACATCTTTCACTTTAATAGATTCCCTAATGATTTCAGATATTTCGGGAGTCACTTGATCTAAAGTTGTAGGTTTTATCGTTGAAATATCAACGACGGGGTCTTCCGGTAACTTTCCTGTAGTTATTACATCTGCTTTTTCTACATCGTCAGCATCAGAAACTGGCTCCAACTTTTTAATTTCCTCCACTGATGTATCGTCGAGATCCTTTTTGACTACCACAGATTCTTCAATACCTTCAGATATTTTTGAAGTTGTTTCTTTGGTTACGTCGTCTAAAGAAGCAGTTTTAGTCACTGGTAGGTCAACGATAAGGTCTTCCGGTGGAGTTTCAGTTGGCATTTGTTCAGTTTTATCTACATCATCGGTAACAAACACAAGTTCTTCTGTTTTAAGTTCCACTACTGGTTTAACGTCGAGCTCCTCTTTAACTAAAATTGATTCCTTAACACTTTCAGAAATTTCCGGCATTGTGTCCTCTTCAGATTTAGCAGGTATTGAGGGTAGTTTACCAACCATAGAGACTTCAGTAACCTTTTCTGTAACGTAAAGCTCCTCTCTTACTTCTTCTGATTCCTCAATACTTTCAGATATTTCAAGAGGTGTGTCTTTAGATACATCGTCCAAAGCAGCAAGTTTTATTGCTGACATATCAACGGAGGTGTGTTCTGGTAACTTTTCAGCAGTTATTAAATCTGCTTGTTCTACATCTT